>OZ018327.1:79172364-80658961 GCA_963969495.1 Ceratothoa steindachneri
TATATATATATATATATGAGGAATATCATAAGTGGGCGCGATAATGAAAAAATGTATTTCGATAACTGATAAATCGATAACGATAAACTTATAGGCGATAACCGATAATCGACAACTGGCGATAAATTTATCGCCCGGTAAGGTGATAACCGATAAATTCAAAATTATAATACAATATTGATTATTGACTATATATAGCGTTATTTTATAATACAATAGTAAGAATATTTGAATACTGTTTCTTAGTTTCTTACCTGGTAAGGCTCTCCTTCATAAGTTTTGAGGATCCTGCTCCCAGCTCAGACCTACCTATTTCTGCCTCCAAGGCACGCTCGGCTTGCCCCTGTGCAGAGTATCGCTAGTTCGGAACCAAAAGTATCAGCGATACCGATAAATCGATAACGCGAAAAAATGTCGGATAACCGATAACCCGATATCGTTATCGCGATAAATTATGGCGTTAACGCCCACCTATGAGGAATATGAAAATCCATGTGATCGCTCTAAACATTTAGTTGCCGGACGTTCGGTCTTTATCAATAACCATCTTCAGTGTATTGAATCTAATACGAATACAAAAATTTTAAGAATTAGATGACAAAATTGCAAAAATAGCACACACAATTCAATATTAGTTACAATATGAAAAATAAGTCAAACTCAATAAGATAGGCAACAGAAATGAAACTAGAATGATAAGCAAGTAGTTAAATATAAGTTAATTTACGGATATATGATATTAAAAAATATGTTAAAAACAGTTGAATGCAAGAGATAAAGCGATCGATAAATACGAGTTTAACCAAGAAAGGAAAATTTAAAATTTGAAACTTAATTAAACAATATTCCCGGAAATACAAAAATATGGAATAATAAATATGAATCAAACTAAATAGGAACAAAAGAAATTTGTTTATAAAGTAATACCCGAGAAAATTGTAAGGACAGGGCGACAATGAAAAATGAAAGGTAAGTAAAATCAAATAGCCAGGAATCTGAAAGGAAAACAAAAAGCAAAGCAAACAGTTCAATATAAGTTAAAAATACAAATATATGATAGTGAAAAATATTTGACTATATAGTGAACAATTTGAGGGAGGAGGAATAATCATTAAGTTCTGGGTTTACTTGTTTAATGAAAAGTGATTCCAGAATTTGTAAATCCTGAGAAGAGGAAGCGGAAGATAATAAATTAAAAGAATTAGGGTCGAGCGGGTGGTTAAGATTTTGAGAGTGTTCTCTTATTGAAGAGTGTTGAGGTTTAGAGATAGGAATGCTAGTTCTATATGACACTCCCATATGCTTAGCAATCCTACACTTTAATTGTAGACTAGTTTGGCCTACATAGCGACTTTGTCAGGTCGCACACGTAAATTTATAAATAATGGAGGATCGCAAGCATAATGGGAGTGATTCCTTGTGTCGAAAGAAAGAATTTATAAAAAGAGGATTAGAATTAATAGGAAAGAACTATTTATTAAGAATCGAGAGAAAATTTGTATTGAATTTAGTGGTAAAATTTTGAAGATATGGAAGCTTCATGAATATATTTTGTTTAGGGACTGTAGTTGGTTGGATTTGGTGAGAAAAAGTTTTTGATAAGAAATTAGAGGTTAATCTGTCAAATATGTGGCGTGCATACATAAAGTTTTCTCGCCGAAAAATATTCTTGCTTTTTGGAATTCTTACGTTCGAAGCAAGGACATGCAAGCAGAGCCAGCCTATTTTAAAAAACAGCCCTCCAGCTGTCTTTGGAGAGAGTTAATACCACCATTTTCTTCTGGCACACAAAAAACCGACATGAGCGCTTAAGCTCCCTACATCGTTCCTCGCCGGCAAGCACCGTGCAATCGTGGACCTGGAATGCTCATAACCCTCGTCCCAACTATGCAAGTCGACTGTGATATGCTATAATTGGGGGAATTAACGGAAGCTGGTTTGAGGAGTAGTCCACAGCAGAAATCAATTTCAGAGGCTCCCGGGGAAAAGGGACGGACTGCGAATTCCTTCGATTTATCTTTTAGCTTTATCGATGGGGGTTACCGTCCAGTATCATATAAGCATAAGCAACCGTCTCTATGCAGTCGCGAATTTAAAAACCTCCAAGGGGGCGGCACCTCCCTGGTGAAAGAAGTTGATTCGGCCTTCATCAAGTTCGCCATAATTCCCCCCTTGGGAGGATCCCTTCCCGGGCCCATCCCTCCATCATCCATCACCCCATCAATTGCAGTACTGGTTCACGGAAGCACGGGGCCGCACTGCGGCGGGGAACACTCCTATTCTGAATTTACATCTCACTCACCTAAGCACATAACACCACTCACATTAAACTCATTCACATAACACAACTCGAGAAAGAAGACTAGGAAAAAAAGAAGAGGACCAACTTGGAACAAAGACTAGCCCCTTGAAGGGAGATGGATACAACGAAGAGAGTCTCCCTCAGGGGGCTTCCCTGCGATGCAGTTCTGGCCAAAGCTCAGGTGTGTCGGGTTCTATTTGAGGAACTTAAGGTTGCACTGATCCGTTTGATCGACGTAACCAACGGTTGCATAGCCCTCTGCTCAGAAACGAAGGACATGGACGAAATACTGTCCACCCGAGGAACGGAAGCCCTAAAGAAGATCGGGCTTGATGCAAGAATTCCCCCCCCCCCCAGGTAGCAGCCAATATAAGCGTCATCCGCCGCAAGATAGAAAGCTGTATTAGAGAAAGAACTACTGAGGAAATTAAGAAGGAGATTGAGGCACAAAACACATGGACAAAGATTAAGGAATTAATCAAATTTAATAACCACACTCATGTGTTCAAAATCACCTTCCAGACCACAGAAATGACACCGAAAACAAAAAGAGATGGGCTCCTAGCTTTCAACATGAGGATCCAATCTGAAAACATCGAACAGAAAAAATTCCATAACATCCAAAAGTGTTTTTCCTGTTACAAACTCGAAAAATCATACACGCCACTCTTGCCTAAACAAGGACAAGAAGCTATGCTCTGAATGTGTGCAAGAGGGTCATAAGTTTAAAGACTGCCTCAACGGCCAAAAAGTGCCTAAATTATAACGGTAACCACCGAACTTTGGCACTAAATTGTCCCAGAAGAAAAGCGATAATAAAGAAGAAGGAAGAAGAAGCTCGAGCCCGTAGTACCTAGAGTTATGCGACCGCAGCATCAAGACCTAACCAAACAACCATAAACCAACCTACAATGCACCTCGCCTCCGAATTGAGCTCAAAGATACTCACATGCGTCATCCACGCCCATATCGCTAACATGGGAAGCCCAGGAAGCTACGAGAGTGAACTCAATTCACTCAATACAGGCAAACAACCTGCCTACAATAAAAATACCCAAATCCACGGACTCACTAAAATTACTCAATATGAGCACAGCCTCATCCAAATGACCACGAAAAGAAGAGAAGCAGGCAACGTCCAAGGAAGATTCAGATGATTCCGAAGAAGATTCTTCAAGCGACTCGCAACCCGAAGTAGAAGAGAAAGAGACACAACCAAGAACGAGATCTCAGAAGGCCTCCAGGAGTAAATCAAAGACTCCCAGCCCACCCAGAAAACAATTAACAAAGAGGAACAAGGGCATGGAAGTAATCCATGAAGAAACTAATAAAAATCCATCCCCTACTCCTCAAAAGGTCCCTAACAGGGACCCCAGACTGAAGGAGCGGTAGATTAGTCCTCATAATGCAAATAGACAGCTCAAAAATCTTGAGTATCAACACCGACGGAGGAGCCACGTAAAGAGTGCACTACGGTAATATTTTCCAACAAATCGATGCTGACATAATACTCATTTTGGAGCACAGAGTTAACACGGATAGGGACATAATCAAGATATGGAACTATGACTTGTTGACAGTGAACCATTCTCAAGAACAATACGACGGAGCAACCATTGTGATTAAGAAGGGAATAAAATTCAAGCAACTCTGGAACTTGGAAGAATCATACCTAGCCATAGAGGTAGAAATAAGCCTATGGAAGATGGTCGTTGTCACGGGATACTAACTTCGAAGACGGGACTATTTGCGAACCACACTATCGCAAGTATACTCGGGCGAGGGGTCCCTACGATATTTATGGGAGACCTGAACGCACGATGTGCTAAGTCCGGGTATACTCGAAGCAACGGTATAGACAGATGCTTGAACACTCTTCCGGATAGGAACATCGTCCAGAGACTGGGCCCCTACTTTCCGACCTTCCTCGCGGAAAGGAGCGCCACCAAGCCGGCCATCTACTTGGCCAACTTCCTCTTACCCTTTAACTATCACATGAGCCCTGAAGTGATATATTGTAGCGACCATATAGGGATTAATCTTTATATTAACGTTAACCCTATATTTATACCATCACATACAAGGAAGAATTACAGCAGGGCGAATTAGGATAATTGCGAGCGAATGCTAAGAAATTACATCCCAGCAAACCTCGACGAAGCGACACTCGAGGAAATAGACGAAGAAATGGAGCGGCTAGAGACCCAGATGATCGAGGCTGACAGAGAGTCGATTCCCAAAAGTACATACAGAACGATCTCAACATACAAATGGACCGATCGTATGAAAGGTTTACACTGTGAACTGAAAGGATTGTATCAGGTGAGCATCAACACGGGAACACCCCGTGAGATAATGTACCGTATAAGATAAATAAAGAAGGAACTAAAAATTCGAATTTACGAACAACAAGAGGAGAAATAGAATGAAGCTATCGAAGAACTAGATAGCGGAGCAACACCGAAATAATTCTGGGCAAAAATCAGGAGAAGGAGAGTAAAGCCCCAGAAGAAAAGTATGGAATTAGAAGACGACCAAGGTGAAATTAAATCAGAGGAGAACAGATTTTCAGAATCAGTCAAGAAGAAAATGAAGACTTCGACATAGATTTTGAAAATCAGATTATACACGAGATGAACGAAATCTTTGATAGGACGCATCCTAACCACCAAGTGAACAGGAAGGAAAGAGAAGAAGAAAGAGTAACGCTAGAATAGCTAGAAAGCGCGCTCCACTCCTTTAAGCAAAAAACTCCAGGACGGTCAGGTTTGACAAAGTTAAATTTAATCAAAGCACCGAGATGCGTGTGGGAAAGTTTACTCAACATCTTTAATGACTACTAAATGTAGGCTACTTTCCCGACGCATACAAAACGGCAAAAAGGATATCTATTGCCAAACTTGGAAAGCCAATGACGAGGAAGGAGAGTTATCGCCCAATATTCCTTCTGGAAATTGAGGGAAAAACTCTTAGAGAAAATACTTAACAGAAGACTCGTCGAGCACTTGGAGGAAAATTTACTCTACAACGAACAGCAATACGGCTTCAGAAGAAGAGAAGCATCAAGATGGCAATAAATGTCATCACGAAAAAGATTACTCAAGCGAAGAAAACAGGAGCTATATCGACATACTATGCAGGGACGTGTCAAAAGCATTCGATAAAGTATGGCTAAGGGGAATGCGATACAAGATCCTCCAGCTGGGTTTGAGCGAAAAACTTGAAAAAATCCTCTCTGATTATGTCATGGAGAGGTCAGCCTTCATCAGTATAGGGCGCCCTACGGTCCCACCTTTAATCTACAGGCAGGATTGCCTCAAGGCGGGTGCCTCAGTCTAACCGTATACTCGATATATATAACCGACATCCCTGAGCCAGCCCACCCACTAGCCTGAATATCCAGTTCGCCGATGACATAAGTCAACCCATAGTTAGTGGATATAGAAACGCGCCTTAGCAAGCTCGAATTACTGCCGAGGAAATAAGAAAAATCAACGTTTATGAATCAAAATGGAAAATTCGAACTAATGCCAACAAATTCAAGATCGTCCCATTAGGAAGAAGAAAAACAACAGATGTGAGAGTGGGGGATACGCGTTATCCCTACACGAACGAGTGCAATGTACTCGGATTAAGGTTACTTCTAACGGGTACAGGAAGCACCTAACAGAACGGATCCAAAAAGCATCTTCGCCAGTCAGCACCCTCTACAGCTTCAAAAGCCTCAGCCAAAGGAATAAAAAGAAACTGTATCTGACGCTAGTCAGACCCACCCTCATCTATCCTTCAGCATCTTTGTTCGGAGTTTTTAAAACAGCAAAAAAAAGAAATGCAGAAGATACACAATAAGTGTATGTATCTCATCACCAATACACGAAGGAGGGATATGAGGAAGCAAGTGGATCTGCACAGAGCAGTGAACATCAAACCGCTCAATACGATCTTAAAGGAAAGAGAAAATTACAATGTATAACAATGGGGAAATTAGAGCATTCATCGCAGAAAACCAACTAGGTCCCAGTCGTGCAAGATTCCCAAGCAGCGTCAGCAAGCTTGGAAACGCAATTGTCCGGTGATGAAAATAATAATAGTAATTTTGTTAGACCATATTGGGGGTATAAAATATTCGTGTAAATATCAATATAAAGTTAATTCCGTATTCATAAGTTCCGTTTAAGAACAGTGGTGCCTACACACAAAGAAATGTACACGGTGATGAGAATAATAATGGTTTTGGACTAAATTAAATGTGTAAAAATTTTCGTAAATATCAATATAAAGTTAACTCCATATTAATAGGTTCCATTAAGTTAAGAAAAGTTGTGTGGTGCCTACACACAAAGAAATGTAGGTAAAAAAGAGGTTTAGTTCGAGATGAGGAACTGCAACTACTACATGCGGAACGCTCTAATAAATTTTATTGAATCGCTTGGCACAACATAGGTTAAACAAAGAATCTCAAAGACTGCTGACTCCTCTGAAATCTATGTTGTGCAGTCAAGGATAACAAAAATGAAATACGAAAGTATATATTGTGTTGTGGGCGCGGACGCGAAGCTGTAGGTATACATTAAAAAATGGTTTTCAATACCTCAGGAGCGCTGGAAAATAATTTATACAGCAGCCAATAATGGGCATAATAAAGTAATGGCGCGCGCGCACACACACGCAAGAATATTTTGTTCGCATTTAAGTGCTGCAGTTCCTGCGTCCGAACGCTCTAGATTACTTCTGAATTTATTTAAAGTACCTCTGTTTATTCATAATATGTAGACACACTCCATGTTCTTGGAGGGAACCCCTATGATGCTGGAACCACATTATGGAATTGCATCTGACTCAAAACCACCTCCTCAAAGACGAGCAGTTTGAAGTCTTATGAAATTCTATGATTGGTTTACATTAAATTGGTCCTCACGGATTTTTTTACTGAGCGAAAGCATTTTGGCCTTCTCGGAACGGTTACCTCCTTTACCCGGTAGCAACATATAAATAACAACTGTATTTCATCCAAGAATTCGAAACAAAAAATCTTTACAATTACAATTATAGGGAAGTGGTAAGTATGTGAGTGTGAGAGATAGTGGTGTATTAGAATAGTGGGGTTTGGGAATAGTGGTGAGAATAAGGAAGTCTTAGGGTTGCAAGATTTGCAAAGGTGCTGGAGATCAGGCTAATCTCTTTAAAATCATAGCCGGGCGTCGAAATGCTTGAACACAGATTCCGGCTTTTCAACATAAGGCAAAATGTGGCCGAGCAAGTAGTCTTGCTCTTTCCTTTGTCTCCATTACCGTGAAAAGATGCAGAGAAACAACTTCGCGACTATAGACTATCACATGCGCTGGTTTGCTAAAAGCCGATGGACCTGTTCATTTCTTGTCTTAGGTTCTTGTTAATCTGAAGAAGCTTCAGAGAGCGAAACGTCAGGAATAAAGAACCTTGGACCACTTGCAGTTTGTCTTATCTTCCCTAGGAGCAAAGTAAAAAGAAAGAATGAAAGTAACGTAGGCGAGGGAGTGTTTGTAGCACTGCCATATTCCTATAATCTGCAGTAGTCCAAAAGTAAATAAAATAATTTATATTATGAAATTCTGCAGTACTCAAAAGTAATTAAAATCCAACTTAAAAGGCGTGATAAGTCAAATATATATATATATATATATATATATATATATATATATATATATATATATATATATATATATATATATATATATATATAACTCTTTTAAAATGCGGCCCAATATTGTAACTGCCTAGACTCACAAAATTTGTAAGTGCCACTCTTTCACTCTAGCCCAGGGGTGGGCAACCTTTTTAAGTGGGTGTGCCAAAATTGGCCAAATCTTTGATACAAAATTTCCGCACGTGCCGATACTTGACTAAAACACAATAAAAGGATATAAAATCAAAGATAGTCTTTTATTGATTCTTAATCCCTTATGAATTATAAAAATCACAAAAATCAATTATATTAAAAAGAATTGAATCTTTACACCATTTTGAGCAGAAAACAACACAACCAAAATGGAGAAAGAAAATTTGTGGATCTCTTATTTATTTACCATCAATGAGACTTCTGCTGTTGCATCACTGAGAACAGATAATTTCTAAGAGGTTGTCCGCCATGTGGTTGCTATATAAAAGAGGTTGGACATAGGAGTACATTTATTTAGTTTTCTAAGAGGTTGTCCACCATGCGGTTGCTATATAAAAGAGGTTGGAGATACATTTATTTAGTTTTCTTAAGGTAAGCATTTGGCTTCGCGTACCGGTAAGAAGTCGTTGGCGTGCCACGTTTGGCAGGAATGCCAAGGGTTGCCCAGGCCTGCTCTAGCCCTTGCTTTCATTCAAAAGGTGCGTTTATAAATTGTTCCAACGTCAGGTTAACAATTCGATCTCAAATGTGTGAGTATTCTCCTTATATAATTTTCATTCATTACAGGCTCCAATTTACGTAATAATTTTCAAAAATCCTTGCGGTCATTCACGTTTTTCTTCTTTCGAACGCCCATTTCATTCACCTTTTCTTTTTTGCATCATGTTGTATTGACAACATCCTTCTTCCAATTGTCACAATATTTATCAATTTAAATTAAATAATATTCCTTAAATATAACGAGTAATTTCATCTTTATACAATTTTTTCATTTTTTTTCTCACGTTTCTTTCACGCACATCAATTCTAAATTCATCTATTCTACCAAATACGATAATTATCATTAACAAATGTCACATACAAAATCATGGGATAACATTGGTAAACCAAAGATCGGCTAAAACAACGGTCAATGACCAAACGTTTTGAACAATGCAATCTTCAACCAAAATCCAACTAGATTCAATCAAAATCCCGCATGCATTCCCCACACTGCCGGTTTTTCATTCATCAAACCAAATCGCTTGGCTGAGCGTTTGTGACCTGATTCTCCCCATTCAAGTTATAACAGAAGAAGATAAGATAGCCCATAATCTAAAAAGTTCCCATAAGTATTTTCATTAAGTTTAGGGTTATTTTATTTAATGGGGAAAAGTGAGAGCATACAACGAATGGGGGAGGTCTTCCGAAAGGAATTTGGGAAGTCACAAGTTGAGGACTTAAGGGACTTCCTTAATACTCAAGAGATGGAATATATGTGACCCACTAGCTTCTTAAATCATTTGAAGGACATTATCAGGGCAAAAGGTGCGAAATCTGAACTTTTCGATCCTCTCCTCTCCGAAATTTTCATGCGGGGATTCCAAAGTATATTAGCTGGCAAAAGTAGCCGACTAGCTGTATATGAAATCCTTATGTAAATTGGGGGAACGTACAAAATCAGGACCCTAAGCTTAATTCTTTCATTTGGCAGGTTCGGGTAACGGCTAGTTCTGTTTGTGAGCGACCAGAGCGTAGCGACAAGGAGATTTCAAACTTCTTCAACGTCAACAGAAAGATGGTGAAAAAAAAATCCGAATGGAGCTAGAAGATTCAGGATTCGACTACGAGGCGACAGCAGAGACGATGTAGTGCTCACATTGCAAGATTAAATGAGACACCCAAAGCAACCTAAAAAAATAGCAATTTGGAGTATTTTTTAATAAAATCTGATAATGGGTTCATGTTAAACCAAAATAACATTCCATGTAAAGTGAATACAAATGATAAGTGCTGTAAAGGGAGCACTATCCCAACTTGTAAATACTTCGTTTTGCATAATAATCTAAATTAAACAATTATATTTAGTTATTAGTTATATTTCTCCAAATTATTGACATTCTCTCAATCACTTATTTATTTTTACCGGTAACTAAATATTTTTTTATTTCCATTATATGAAGAGACTTTAATACAAATTTTAAAACAGGAAACGAAAGAGTGGAATATAGTAATTTCTGGTTTGTAAATACAAAATCAGTGTAAAATTCTATAGATAATAATTTCAATCTAATTTTCTCAATGTATTTAATGTAAATCGAGTTGAATTGACGATAAAAATAGAATATGCGTTCTAGCGCTTTTGAAATATGACAAATTGTTACATTTTGCAACTATACAAGGGGGACTTAATCAAATAATTAAATATTATATGTTCGTAAGATGAGATCTCTGATTAAAAATAGAAACCATTTTTACTATAACAATAAAATGGATTTCTTTTGCTTTTGTAATGGGTATATATCTGTTATTAAACAAAATAATTAATATAAATTAACCTCCAAAACTTCTATTTTATAACGCTCTAAAATTTAACCCAATTCTATGGAAGAAACATATTAAATCAAATTCATTAAATCTTTAAATTGCTTACGATCCACGATCCAACAATTCAAAGATTGAATAAATATGTAAAACCCTTGTAAAAACATTAAATTAAATAAAGTTAGGAGATGTGTTAGTATATTCAATTAATATTTAATGTACGAGTATTAAGCGGTCAAATATGAACTCTTTGTTTATTTGAGGGCCCTTCAAGAGTGAATCATTCTTTCGTCTTGATTTTAATGAAATTGTCGTAAATATTCCTTTTATTATTATATAGCAATTATAAAACTTGACAACTGTGTGAGAATTGTTAAAATAAGTTCATGTAAGTAGAGCTAATAAATTTAATATAATGAGAACTAATCAAATATATAAATTAAGTATAAATCCTTGTTAAAATACGGTATTAATGTATGCGGGATGTTGATGTAAAGAGGGAAATGGAATATGTTCAAAGATGAATTCCTTTTATCAAGAAAGGACCACTGAAGACGATTCCAAAGTTCCTGCCGAATAACGAATATTGAGGAAATCTCCGATCACCATTTACCCAGCCTACCAAGCAAGAAGAGAGTTTTCTTTTTTTGGAAACATAACCTTGTAAATACAAAGCATTAAAAGAGGAAGCAACCGGGCAGACGCCCAGCTGAATTAACAAACCCATTCGGCTGCACCAAGACTGGTACCAAAGCTCGGTGAAAAAATCACCCATGGTAAGCACCTCCCTCTGTAAGTGGCTTACCTCAGCCCCTCACATATAAGGAAAACCTATGGGCGACGATATGACGCCAGACAGGAAATTTTGAACCGATGAATCACTCGTTGTCGGAGAATCTACAACCAGATAAAGGAAGAAAGGTTTAGAGTAAAAATTTCCCCTACCGTGAGCGTTTTTCAAACCTAGCTCTCGAATAAACTCGATCAGCCTAACTCACCAGTGTACATCGAACTGGCAGAACACATCCCCAAGTGTCTACCCCTGGGGAGCCCGTGTTGACTGTCACATCATTCCCCAGCTGAGTAGCGGTGGACTGATTGGAGATTCCTCCTGTTTCGGCTGCTCTCGGCAGAGGGATAAGACCCTGGTGGACTGATTGGAGATACCTCCTGTCTCTACCTGGGCTGTAGTGGTGGCAGTTTCGGGAGTCCTGAGGCTGAATTACCTGCCTTTCAGATCTAATAAGGAGAGCTGGACTGATTGGAGATTCCTCCTGTTTCTGTCTCGACTAGATCAGAGAAGGGCACGGCAAGTTAATGAGAAGGCACCCCCGCCATGAATGGGAGGGGGAAGTCGTTGGACTTTCGAGTCCCACTGAGACTCACCGGAAATGAAAAACCTGACAAAGCGGAGGTATTTGGGGCCATTTACGACAAACTTGGAATTCGACTAAAACGGCTAATATAAGCAAATAGAGGATATACAGTCATCTGTCACACGCAAGAAGATCTAGTGAAATCAACCACATCGGAAGGCACGGGAGAACTGGGCAAGATTGGACTAGAACCACAGCCATCTCCAGCAATGGCAGCAAGGAAGGCTATTATATGCAGAAGAGTGGACCCATGGGTAGGAGAAATATCAGCTGAAGCCATCAAGGCGGATATTGAGAGGAACCATCAATGGGCGAAAGTGGCAGAAGCGGTAAAGTTCTGCAACCTCTCTCACGTCTTCAAAGTGGTCTTCACGAATATGGAAATGGCAGCCAAAGCAAAGGAACCAGGTTTAAAATTGTTCTCCATGATCATATCCCCAGATCAAAGAGAGAGGGAAAGATTCTTCGAGCTACTAACCTGCTTCAATTGCTACAAGGTCGAAGAACATTCAACTGGCACCTGCCCTGAGTCTGGGAAAACAAAGATCTGCTCTGAGTGCGCGCAGACAGGACACGGCTGGATGCACTGCGTTAGTGATACAAAGATGTGCATTAACTGTTCAGGGAATCACCGTACCTTGAGTATGCAGTGCCCGGTCAGGAAAGAACAGTTGAAGGAGAAGAGAGAAGCAGCGGACAGACCAAAACCGACATACGCCACAGCCGCTAAAAGCCAAAACCAGCGTAACATTACAACGACTCAGCCTCAGATTGTATTACAACTGAACGACTCTACCCCTACCAAAGTGTTGGCCTGCATTCTGCACGCACATGTTATGAACTTAGCCTGCCCTGGTTCATTCAATATTGAAATGAACAAGATGCTGGTAGCAAACGACCTAGAAACAATCAAATTTCCGGACAATCCCCAATCTGAAAAGTCTTATCGGCAATATGCCCCAAGACTAAACCGGCAAAAGCAGCCGAAAGCTCGTATACAGGAAAAATCCAGGATATAACTTTAACTACGACTCAACAACAACAATCAGGTGCTCACGCACCTCCACCTAACTCGCCCAGGCAGAAGAAAAACAAGAAAACCAAAGAAGAACCAAAGATTCAGGAAGTTGACTCTGAACAAAAAGAGGAAGAGCTTGAGTTAGACGGCATAGAAATCCGGCTCACCTTAGCTCTTAACTCGCACACCATCTAAAAGAAAGAGATCTCTACAGAGGACGTGGCAGCAGGATTCAGAAAAGGACATATCAAGTGGTGCTATGACTCTCCAGTTACCGAGGAGACTATCAAAGCATCTCTACTTGCCCGCAAAATTAAACTTTACAACGAGAATTTCAGGCTCTATGATCCAGGACTATACAAGAAAATAAAGTCTGGCCGTCAAACGGCCAAGAATAAATCAAACCTACGGGATAGCATATAGAAACCGGCTAACCATCTTGGCACATAACGTGCAAGGATGGGCAAACAATAAAAAAATCTGTTCAATATCCACAGAGAACTGGATCCAGATGTTCTTCTGTTGTCAGAAACTAGCATCAAAGACGATGACAGACATAAGATCTTTGGATACAACGTTCTACAAAAGAATTGCACAGGAGAGAGATTTGACGGAGCGCCAATAGCAGTGAAAAATGCTGATTGTGTTGAACGGTATGGATTGCAAATTGAAGTATCAAATGTGTTGATTTTGAAATGGCTGCGCGAATTTATTTTTTGCGTGATTGGTGAAATCACCATACATTTCTGCTCTTTTCATTTGTGCCAATCTACTTGGAGAAAACTTCAAACGTTGGGTCTTTCTAGCCATCATAATAATGATGAGGAATTTTTACTATTTCGCAGAAAGGTTAACGCTTTAGCATTTCTGTCTGTTGGTGATGTACCTAAAGGACTTGAACTTTTGCAAAAAAGTGTACCTGAGTAAGTTCTTCCTTTCATTATATATATTTTGGAAATTTATATTTTAGGCAAGCTTAGAACAAATAAAGGGCGCGCTAAGCCTTTGTTCCCCCTACTCAAATAGAATGTTTATGAACTGACTCTACAGGGTTCCCCTCGTACAACTAACCCTGTTGAAGCTTGGCATAGAAGATTTGGTGTTTTAGTGCGAGCCAAATCAAATAATTAGAACAAGAATTTCCAGCTTAAAATAGGAGTAAGCCCAAGGAAGAAAAACTTCAATGCTGAAAGAAACGAGAGACGAATCATGAATATTGTGACAGACTACAGTAATCGTTCTATGGAGAATTACCTTCGGAGTATTGCTTACAACCTGGTTTCGTTTTTTTTAAATAAACAAACTTTGTTAATTTCATTGGAAAAGAATAAATTTTAGATAATACTATTTTTTTTAGAAAATTCCTGGTGGGTTAGGAATAATTATTAAATATTTAAATTATTGCAGGTTTATTAAAAATTCGTCGTCAGTTTTCCGGTCTCCTCAACTGATGTTTGTGCCAGATATGATTTAGGAGACCCAGTCTGTTGTGGAAGAGCCGTGGGCAGACGTCTCATGGGAGGGCAGGAGGAGGACCAAGCTGTTCCAGTTGTTCATTTTGTCTCCTTCATTTATTCTTTTTATGCTGTTTTCTGTTTCCCTCAAAGGCATAAACAACACAGACAAATGCCAGTCGCTGAGGAATTTGTTTTGAGCGATCATGGCTGCGCGACGGCCACACATGCGCAGTTGGCTAGTAACACGTTACTGCGGCTCAAAAACATTGAAAGATGCGGTTTCGGCGAGGCTGGTTTCCTCGGGGTATCGGGTTCTTGGTTTATCAAGGCCCGCATTTGACGCTGCCCTCATCCGGCGGATCCAAACATAGGAACCTTATATGCCCATGTCTATTTGGTCCACCGTTGCATTTGAATCTATTGTGAAGATTCAAATGCAGGCAGAGAGGGCATGAAATTCGAGCCAGATACCCAAGGCCAAGTTGTAGCACGCCGTGTTTTTTTTCGTTGCTGAGGGTCGGACTTTTTATTTTCGTCTGTAGTGTCATTATTTTTACTATTTACTTCATCTAAAACTTCTATATTTTCAGTGTCAAATTAAGATAATGATTCACTGGATCAGCCATCATCGCTAGATATACTGCTTAGGTTATCTGAGTCTACATTTTCGAGCAAGTCACTCGACGCATTGCCTATTTAACTCTTTAAATTTGGTGTGCAAAATTGCTGAACTTTTCTACTCGAAATTCTGAGAGGTGCTGATACGGAATTGAAATATTTCAAACATGGCAACTGATAGAAGAGTGGCAGAGGAAACTACTTACAAAATTTTCAAGCATACAAGCAATAGGAGAAGAAATACTAGATCAAATCTATATATGGCCGATTCGCAGTTAACCGTTATTTTAGATTCTATTTATATATGGCCCATTAGCAGCGAAACGGTTAACCGTCCGGTGTAGACGTTTAATAGCGGCGTTGCTTTAGGGATGGTAACTAATGGTGAGAAAGTGGAAAGCGCCAAGAACTGAAATGAGTGCATCCCAATGGTTGGACTCAAACAAACTATCACAATAAATCATGATTGTGGATGGGACACCAAAACGAGCAAGCCATCTTGAGACGAAGGCTCGAGCGACTGGGTAGACTCGGATGTCCGGAAAAGCGACCATCTTTGTCCAACGGGCAAAACGATTGATCGTGGTGAAAAGATATGAGAAACCACGAGAATAAGGCAGCGGTCCTACAAGATCAAGGTAACGGGCATCAAAACGTGACGAAGGAGGAAGAAAAGGACCTAGGGGAGTCTTTGCGTGACGCAGAACTTTGGGACATTGACAAGACAAACATAAACGGGTTATTTTTACTATGTCGGGATTCATACCTGGTCACATAAAACACTATGCAATGAGTTTGCGTGTTGTTCTAATACCAGGATGGGAAAGGCCGTGAGTTTCATCTAGAAAATATCGGAATTCAAGGAAAGTTAAGCAATGGAAATTCGAGCAAGATGCGCCTGGAAGGAGTGTCTGGTAAGTCGATCTCACGAACGACAAGTTGAGGAGTGATGCAGTCTTTGCATGTCTTCATCCTGTTCCTGAGAAAAGGCTAACGTCGCTTGATCGATGGCCACAATATTAGAGAGGTGCGTGACAGAGATTGCGGGAATGTTAGAAAGCGCACCCGGTACGACCAGTTTGTCACCAGGAACATAGCGAATGTCACTCGTTAGCTGTATGATGAAGTCTAGGAGAATCAAATACACTTTAGTGTGCACGGAAGATGTGTTAAGAGCGGAAAATGCAGTAACCAAACGTTTATGGTTATTGAGGACAGTAAAATCACGCCCTTCCAAATATTGGCGTAGTGCGAGGTAGACATATAGCAATTCCCTTGAGAACTGCTATGCCTCTGTTGGGAAGGAGTTAAGGACTTAGAAAAGAATGTGATTTTTTTTTTAAATTTAAAGAGCTCATCTGGCGACTGCCTACTTGGGCATTATTCGCCGTATTAAAACTGGCCTAGTTCTAGGCTACTTTAAAATAAAATTAAAGAGACGAAAAAAAATCCCAAAAAGGATGAAAGGAAGCAAGCTGGTGCGTCGGGGGAAGGTCCCCCCGGCGCAGTAGAGGGCAACCTAAAGGGAAAAATATATGCAAAAACAAAACAAAACAAAAAAACAAACCGTGCTTAAATAATAGCGAGAAGCCGGCCCCCCCCCAAAAAAAAAGTCAGCAAGTCCACCAGTCAATGTGCACGCACTCGTCCCGAGTACAAGGGACAGGCGGTAGCAACCCCGCCCATCCCGGTACCAGGAAAGGTAACGTGCGCAAATATCACCCAGACTGGGACATTCGACAAGAATGTGCCGAACTGTCTGGGGGACGACGCAGTCGTCGCAATAGGGCGCAGGCGAGCGCTCCATCAAATAGCGATGCGTCACACGAGTGTGTCCGATTCGAAGACGACAGAAAGCGAGCTAAAGCCGTCGCGGCATTGGGGGATAGGGCCATTGTAACGGTCCCGGCGCAATGGCACGCAACTTTAAGTTCCCTTTGACCGTCTCCCATCTTCTTTGTCAAGCAGTTCGAAGAGCTGCCCGTATTCCTGCCATGTAGTCGGTGTGAGGAAGAGCGAAACGCTATCCAACGCAGAGTCCTCGCGGACTCTTTGGCGCACTCATCGGCGCGCTCATTCCCCGCAATTCCTACATGTCCAGAAACCCAGCAGAAGATAATCTCGACATCTGCCCGGCTCGCCATATCCGTGGCGTCACGGAAATTTCAAACCAGGGGATGCGGAGATTCCAATGCCCCGAGACCACTCAGGGCGCTTTGTGAGTCGCTATAGATCACAATCCGGTCCCTAAACTGGGCACATCGCGTAATCTCCCGTACCGAGTGGTGTATTGCCACCAGCTTGGAGGGGAAGACAGACGCAGAACCTGGCAGAGCCCCTCTGACTTCAAAAAGAGGAGATACAGCGTGGAAGCCAACCCCCTCTTGAGACTTGGAGCCATCCATATACACTGGCACGGTTCCAGCGTGACACGAGGTGTGCTCCATAAAGGTCGAATGCAATACTCCCGGTACCGTACAAGCTTTGGGAGCAGAGGCGTGGCGACAAATAGCCAAATGTGGTAACCTCCAGGGTGGCGTCCTGGGCAAAACCAGGGGCGCCAACGGCTTGAGAGCTATATCTAGCTCTCGAAGGAGTTTCCTGTACCTAAACCCAAAGGGCTTAGGGTATGACTGGCGTCTCTCGGCGGCATAGGCACCATCGAGATCAGCTGCGGATACAGTGAGAGCTGTTGGCGACTGAGGGAGGCGCCGGGCTTGCGCGTATAGGCGAGTGATGCACTGCACGCGGCGCAGAGCGAGTGGCATCTCCCTAGCATCGACCAACAGGCTCTTAATAGGGAAAGTGTTGAAGGCACCGGTCGCAAGGCAAAGGCCGGTGTGGTGAATCGAGTCCACCTTCCGCAATAAACGCTCGGCTGCGGAGGCATAAAACTCGCATCCGTAGTAGAGCTTCGAACGAACAAAGGATCGATAAAAAGTAGGGCAGTAGCCCTATCAGCACCCCAAGCGCTGAACGTCACGGAACGGAGAATGTCCATGGTGCGGGTACAAGAGACCCTAAGGCTGCGAATATTAGCCTCCCAGGTGAAGCGTCCGTCGAATACAGGACCAATGAAACGGTGCGATTCCACCACATCCAGGCGCACCCCATTAAGAAAAAAATCTGGGTGTGGGTGAATCTATGGATTGATACAGAAGTGCACCACCTTAGTCTTGGCCAAAGAAAACCGAAACCTGTGCGCTTCGGCATAGCGAGAGATGCGGTTTAATGCCGGTTGGATTCGACGCTCCAGAGTTGGCATCTGGGCCGCGTTAAAGAGATCGAAAGATCATCCACGTAGAGCGTAGCGAAAACATCTTTCGGCATCACCGAGGTGATGCCGTTGATGCTCAGGGCAAAGAGTGTGACACTGAGGACACTTTCCTGCGGGACACCCTCTGCCTGCTCCTCTGGGCCGGAAAGGGCTCCCCTCACCCGTACACGGAATCAACGATCTCGCAAAAATTCAGATATTAAGATTGGGAGGCGTCCCCTCGCCCCCATCGTGTGAGAGTCTCATGATACCGTATCGCCATGCGGTATCATAGGCCTTCTCCAGATCAAAAAACACCGTGGCGTAGTGCTGTCTACGAAGGAAAGCCTCGCAGACGGCATTTTCCAGTCGGAGCAGAGCATCCGACGTGGAGTGGAACGTGCGGAAGCCGCACTGTGCAAAAGACAGATGGCCTCCGCTGTCCAGGAAAAAGGCTAATCTAACATTTACCAATTTCTCCATCCACTTGCACACGCAAGAGGTTAGAGAGATTGGGTGGAAACCGGTCGGAGTAGAGTGATCTCTCCCCGGTTTGCTAAAGGCGAGCACAGTAGCGATTCTTTAGGAGTCTGGGAGAAGACCCTCCACCCAGATCCTGTTGAACAAATCTAACAGAAAGCCATGCCTCACTCCCTCAGGTGTCGAAGCATGGCGTATGGGACATCGTCCGGACCATGGGCGGTGTCCGCGCACGAAGCGAGAGTGGATTGCAACTCACTCAGAGTAAACTTGTCGTTGAAGGGTTCTCCGCCTCTGGAGGTAAAGTCCAGCCGGCGGCCTTCCGCAACATGCCGACGTGCATTGAATCCTGGCGGGGTAGCATCCCGGCTAGAGAATGCGGAAAAAGTGGTCGCTAAGGATTCCGCCACGGACGCGCGGTCCGAGATTTCGGTTCCATTCTCCTGAAGAACGGGAGATGTGTCCTGCGAGAACTTGCCCCGAATCCTTTTGACTCGCTTCCATACCTCAGCTAAAGGGGTCTTCCCGTTAAGTGAAGACACGTAAGCCCGCCAAGAAGAGCGGCGGGCGTGCTTCAAAATATACCGGAACCTAGCCTTAGCCCGACGAAATTCAGCGACAGTAAAATCGTTCGGGTGGAGTATGTATAGGCTACACAATGCTATAAACTTCAGGAATAAATTTGTGGTAGAAAATCAACATACCTGAGAACAGATCAAGCTGCTTGAGGAAAGAATATCGATGGAAATCCCTAATAACATCAACTTTGTGCTCGAGAGGACAAATTCAGTCAGGAGAAATGTGGTGTCTAACAAAGGAGAGTTTCGGTACACCAAGCAAAACTTAGAAGTGTTAAGTTCGATATAATGGGATACGGAACTTTCGTTCTAAAGCACTTTGGCCTAAAGAACTTTTGTCTAAATAACTTTTGTCTAAAAGAACTTTGGTCAAAAGTAACTTTGGTCTAAAGGGACTTTCGTGAAAAAGTACATTCCTTGAGCTGTAAATTTTTGCAACTATGTATTCTGCATAATGTATATAGAAATATATAAATACCTAAATGAATCTAATTTGAGTGGGGAATTTTTTATTCATTTTTTTATCACTTTGTGATGAAAAAATTACATTAGCTTTGAACAATATTTATATATGTCTAATAAAAAAGGGTTTTCACATAGGGACACGTAGAAAACCCCTTTTAAACCCTTATTTTTAACAGTGTTGATTGATATTAAATCATAAAAACTGACATCCGTAAAAAAATATGTTTATTTTGGGGACTTTTGGCCACTTTTGTATCATATTTACTACAGAATCCGAAAAAAAATTAATAAATACATTAAAATCAAATAAGCGGCCAAAATATTTATATATATTTATAAATTATTATAACGCAAACAAGTATTCTATACACATGCTGTACTTACATGTACTGTGAAATATATGTAAGTACAGCATGAGTGCAATGTACGTGCCACGTGCACATGTAAGTAGATATTTAATCAACATAATTTATGTTTCTAAGGCCATAAGCACCCATCCCCTTCCTTACTACCCCCTTATAGGCTTCTGCCTATAAGGGGATTGTGATATTAGTTTTGTTAAAACCAAAAGAGGAAAGGATAAATTGTCATCATGGATATTATTACACAAAAATAATTCAACAAAATATGTAAGCTATTGGCGTTGTGAAGTTCGTAAGTGTTCTATTCGTCTCGTGTTAAGCCAAAATAAAGCAATTAAATGTTCAGACCATATCCATGCGGGTAGTAATGCAAAAAGTAATGCTTTTAAAGCAATGAACACTATTTAACAAAAGGCTAAAATAACGTCTGAACCTCCTGCTGTAATTGTTTCTGAAGTAATAACCAAAGTGCCTGAGTGTTCCCAAATTGTTTTTCCCTTAAATGCAAGTATAACCAGAAATATTAGGAAATTAAGAAATAAAATGCTCCCTAAAGTCTATACAACATTGGATGAAGTGGACTACAAAGTAGATTTAGCATAACTATTCAAGGCGAAAACTGGCCACTTCATGATAGCGAAAAAGATGTTGAGGAACGATTTCAAATTTTTGCAGCACTTTCCGCTTTGCGAATACTAGCTTCCGCTAAATACTGGTATGCCTATGGAACGTTTGAAATACGTCATAGAATTGTTGATTAAATCTATACTATTCATGTTGAAAGCCATTGGGAAATTCACCCTCTTATTTTAATTTTTTTACCAAACAAAACAGAAGAAATTTACTTTAGAATGTAAATTTCTTCTGTTTTGTTTGGTAAAAAAATAAAAATAAGAGGGTGAATTTCCCAATGGGTGCGCTTTCTAACATTTCAGCGATCTCTGTCACGTAACTCTCGAATATTGTGCCCATCGATCAAAAGACTCCCCTAGGTCCTTTTTCTCTTCCTTCGTCACGTTTTGATGCCCGTTACCCTGATCTTGTAGGACGTCTGCCTAATTCTCGTGATTTCTCATATCTTTTCACCACGATCAATCGTTTTACCCGTTGAACAAAGATGGTCGCTTTTCCGGACATCTGAGCCTACCCAGTCGCTCGAGCCTTCGTCTCAAGATGGCTTGCTCGTTTTGGTTTCCCATCCACAATCATGATTTATTGTGATAGTTTGTTTGAGTCCAACCATTGGGATGCACTCATTTCAGTTCTTGGCGCTTTCCACTTTCTTACCATTAGTTACCATCCCCAAAGCAACGCCGCTATTGAACGTCTACACCGGACGGTTGACCGTTTCGCTGCTAATGGGCCATATATGAATAGAATCTAAAATAACGGTTAACTGCGAATCGGCATATAGGATTTGATCTAGTATTTCTTCTCTTATTGCTTGTATGCTTGAAAACTTTGTAAGTAGTTTCCTCTGCCACTCTTCTATCAGTTGCCATGTTTGAAATATTTCAATTCCGTATCAGCACCTCTCAGAATGTCGAGTAGAAAAGTCCAGCAATTTTGCACACCAAATTTAAAGAGTTAAATAGGCAATGCGTCGAGTGACTTGCTCGAAAATGTAGACTCAGATAACCTAAACAGTATATCTAGCGATGATGGCTGGTCCAGTGAATCATTATTTGAATTTGACAGTGAAAATATAGAAGTTTTAGACGAAGAAAATAGTAAAAATAATGACACTACAGACGAAAATGAAAAGTCCGACCCTCAGCTACGAAAAAAAACACTTGGCCTTGGGCATCTGGCTCGAATTTTCTGCCCTCACTGCCTGCGTTTGAATCTTCACAATCAGGTTTGACTTTTTCATGCTTCATTCCACAAAATTCCACAGAAATAGATGTTTGGAACAGTTTATCGACGATGATGTGATCAATATAATTGTCACACAATCAAATGCATATTATAAATTTTTGAAGCAAAGAAATTGTTACAAACCGAATAGCCGCCTTTCCACCTTCAAAGAAACGGATGCCGACGAAATTCACTTGTTTTTCACTATTTGGCTTCTCATGAGTCACAGTAAAAAAAAATGACTCAATGATTACTGGTTAAGTGATGAACTTCACGAACAGAAGATTTTTGGAAAACTCATGTCAAGAGATCGCTTTCTGCAAATATTGTGGCTTTTACATTTGAGCAATATTCCATTTAAAGAGCTAGCAAGAAAATCAAACCTGTCTTGGATCTCATTACAGAGAAATTTAAATCAAAGCTGATTCCTTTCAAAGACCTTTTGGATAGTTGAAAGTCTACTCCTTTGGAGAGGAAGACTCCATTACAGAAAATACAATAAAAAAAGGGCATAAATTCGGTGTAAAAACGTTTGTATTGTGCGATTGTAAGACTGGTTACGTAATAGATTTGATCATTTATACTGGAACCTGTACAGAAATGACTATCGACAATGAATTAGGTGTGACGGGATCAGTTGTGATGAGACTGCTTGAATCCTATTTTTGAATAAAGGCCATGTTCTTTTTGTTGACAATTGGTACACAGGCCCTGATCTCTTTGCAAAATTACTAGAAAATATGACTGGGGTTTGTGAAACAGTTCGTTCCAATAGGAAGAACATGCTTAAATTCAAAGTTTGAAGAAGGGAGAGGTTGAATCGATGTGATGTAACAATATATTATGCGTAAAGTGGTATGATAAACGAAATGTACAGTTGCTTACAAGTGTGCATGATGATCAAATGTGTGACAGTGGGAAAAGGGATAGAGATGGTAACATTATTTTGAAACCTAAATGTGTGATTGAGTACACAAAAAATGCGAATGGTTGATAAGAGTGATACGCTGATAAGTGGTATAGAGTGTGTGCGTAAAACTATTAGATGGTATAAGAAGTTTTTCTTAGATCTTGTTGATTTATCTATTCTAAACGCTTATTATATATACAAGGAGAAAATGAACGAGAGAAAAAAAAATTTGGATTTTTCAAACAGTGTGATTGCACAATTGTAGATAAATATAAAAAAAAGATCGAATTTCTGATATTAGACATATTGGTAATCGACCATCTCGCCTTATTGATGTTGGTATTCATTTTATGAAACTTCTTCCTTCAAGAAGAACTTGTCATGTATGCGCCAAAACAACAAAAAGTGAGAAAAAATATCAACGAATAAATTCTATCTGTAGTGAATGTGAAGTACCATTATGTGTTTACCCTTGTTTTAAAAAGTACTATACAAAAAAAAATTCTAGTTCAATGTACATAATTGTTTCAATTATAAATAAATACAGTTTTAATATGTATATATTTTTTATCCTCAAAATAGAAAGCATTTTAAACCTTTAATTAGTTAATGGAAAAACAAAAAAATTATGCACTTAAAAATAAAATTATGTAAGCTACTGATAGAATAGAGAAAGGAAGTAAATGTGAAGGAGGCCACAGATACAGATACAGATGTAGGGTGCGCTAAGGCCTTTGCAACGGCAGCGCAATACCTTTAATTCCTATTCAGGTTTAGGTGTAGGGCAGGTTTTGGGCTATTTCGATCTTTCTTTTCCTAGCTTTCCATAGTTCTTCGATATATAATGTGTATTTTCTACTTCTTCGTCACTTGTTGGGTTGAACAAAAGCACTTTTCCCAATGTGGTGTCTCCTATAGTAGTATGCTTTTTATGTATGTCTATTAGTTCCTTAATAATTTAGTAGGAAGTCTCGTAGTGTCTCTTGCTCTCCTCGGTTGCAGATGTCACAATTTTCCTCTCCTGTAAACCTCTTCCTCTAATTCATCTGCAGTAGGTTGGTTCTGCATTTAAACATTAGCTTGGAATTAAATGAGTTGTCATATATAATTTCCTCCTTGATTACCTTCTTATTCATTAAATATGCACTCAGTTTTGATTTCCTCTCCATACCTAGCCTCGATCTCTCTTTTATACTTTCTTCCTTCATCTGATTCAGTAAAACACAAATTATTCTATCTGCTGATACGTAATATTTTGGTGTGCTTCCTTCCAAGCGTTCGAAAATATGCCTTTATTTTTAATATATTTAACGCATTAAATTTTACTTTAAGGTAAAATGCTTGATAAATTTTATTACAAAATATGTTTGGAAGAATGCAAAGAGCTATTAACATTTCACAATATTATCAATATGACGGAATAGTCTTATACTCAGCATGCTGATTACCACGCAAACGGAGGAGGCGGCCAGTCTTTGGCTTTCGGTCTATGCCATCAGCGTCTTCGTTTGAATCCTCACTATCAATTTTGACTTCCTTTTCATTTATTACGCAAAATTCAAAAGAAATAGATTATTTTTGAACACTTTATCGATGAAGACTTGATAAATATAATTGTTACCACACAAATGCCTATTATAATGTCTTGAAGAAAAGAAATTCATATAAATAGAATGAATGATGCCGTTCCTCCTTAAAAAAACCGGATGCGTACAAAATGGAGT
Source organism: Ceratothoa steindachneri (assembly GCA_963969495.1). Taxonomy (NCBI): domain Eukaryota; kingdom Metazoa; phylum Arthropoda; class Malacostraca; order Isopoda; family Cymothoidae; genus Ceratothoa; species Ceratothoa steindachneri. The sequence continues at coordinate 79,196,950 of OZ018327.1, forward strand.
TACTTTTGAGTACTTCATTGGAGTAAAAACGTTTGTGTTGTGCAATTGATTGTAAAAGTGGAACATAGAAAGAACATGACTAATTTTTTTAAAAAATCAGAAGAGGGAGTGGGAATCGATGCAATGCAACAATATGCAGATTTTCAAAGTTTTTTTTGTAGTAGATATATAGTGGGATAGATAGTTTGGTAAAAACACACCGTTGATATTTTGCCCTGGTGATTGGAGCATCTCTTGCATTATTTTTTTTTTTTTTTACTCTTTTGAATCTTAATGTTTTGACAATTCTTGATTTTTGATATATTTTATATATATATATATATATATATATATATATATATATATATATATATATATATATATATATATATATATATATATATATATTCTCTTTTTTAAAATTATTTTTATTATTTTGTATCCACGCATGTATATACTTTTTTTTTTACATCTATATTTATTCTAAAGTTTATACTTTCATACAAATTTTACATATATTTATTCTAACTTTAAACTTTCATTCAAATTTTTAACATATATTTGATCTATCTTTAATCTTTAATACAAGGTGTTACATATTTTTTCAAATTTTTATACCTTCATACAGATTTTTACCTATATATTTGTTCTAACTTTTAACATATAATTAATCTAACTTATAATTTTAACATATAATTAATCTAACTTTAAACTTTCCTATAAGTTTTTACATATTTTTTCTAACTTTTATACTTGTATACAAATTTTGACATATATATTTATTCTAACTTTAAACTTTAAAACAAATTTTTACATATTCTTTTTAACTTTTTCACATTCATACTAATTCCTATATAAACAATCTGTTTATTTTTAATTAAAAAAACAACATTCACCTATATGTTTTGCTTTTTACTTCATAAAAACATATTTTAACTAAATTATTTTTTTTTGAGGCGTTCAAGCCTTTATATTCTAATTGTGGCTGAATTAGTACATTTTAAGTACCTATTAAAAACTTTTGTCCATATAAATGATATAAATAATATAAGACAGATTAAGGATTTAGGTCATAAGTTGGAGTTTTAATTGCGTTTGTCATAATTTCAGAGTTTCTATATGAACTTTGGGTCAAACAATATATAAAAGGATAGTCTATGTAAACCGTTCAGTCATTTCCTCAGCAGCAGTTCGCGTCCAATTGGGAAGTTAGTCCGTCGTGTGCTTTTACGCTTTAGTCTTGTCATGTCAAGATCTAAGTCCAGGTCCAGGTTTGGCAGTATTTCGGTTTCTACTTTGTTCCATGTCTTCTTTGCTTGTGATCGTATTAAAGTGTTGATTAGATGTAGTCTCTCTCTTCTGTGTATTGTTCTCTGTGATATGCATTACTGTCTTCTTGTGTGGTTAATAATCAAGGAGGCTTTATTCTGTACCCTCTGCATAGATCTCAGTGTCATGATCCCTGAGGTTTGGTTGATTACCGCTGGGTATATAAGCTTTCGTCTAATGTAGCAAAGGTAGAGTTTCCTTAAGTTACTCCTACTCAGTCTGCGGAAACGGAACAGTTTCACAAATTCCACCTATGCTAAGTTGATCCGGTCTGTAACGTGAGGCTTATACCCCCGAACAGTAAGTTTGAGCCCGAGCACTGTGCCCTCCTGAGAGTAGTGGTGGTTTCGATCGCCAACATAGATGTCGTCGTATATCGTGCGGTTCATGGGGATAATGACGTACTTTTGGACGTTCGTCTTTATATTCCATTTACGCTCGTACGAGTCTATGTTTTCGATCTTCGCCGCAGTCTCTGCAGCTTGCACTAGGTCGTAGTTGTAAGCGCTCGGTACAATCTGCGTGATTTCATCTGCATATTGTAGATACATCGCGTAAAATGGTGTGATAAACGAAATTTAAGGTTGCTTACAAATACTTCTTTTATTCACGTTATAGAAAGCCTTTTAGATTTACAATAAGTGAAGTGACAGATACAAATTATGTCTATTTAGAAATAAAAATAAAATTATGTAGGTAACTCATAAAATAAAGAAAGAAAGAAAATGGGAGTGAGGTCAGTAAATCCCAAGACGTTCCCCTCCCAGCTGTTAATTTTTGCGCGCTGTCCACGCGTTCGAATGTGTGTCTTGATATTTTAATATTTTTCAAAAACATTGAATTTAACTATAAAAGGTCTTATATTAATTAGTCATTACAAATTTTATTTGCAAAAATAGAAAGAGCCGGTTAAATTTTATAATAATGTTATTATGACGGAATATTTCGTATTTGTCACAGATGTAAAGGAATATATTCGCGAACTTTCAAAGTGCCTTTGTATACGAAACGAGCGCATTTTTCCAATGATAAACATATTTTTATAATCACTGCAGTGGAAAAAATAACTAGGCTGCTTAAAAAAATAGTAAATAGTTATATTTAAAAAAAATGAATATCTGCAGCACACAGCAAGCCCATTGGAATTAACCTTGCAGCAGGCAAAGGGTTAAAAAAAGCTTATGCTCCACAGATCCAAACATAAGTTGGGTGAATAAGCTACCTTTGATTCTTTTAGGTATTCGTTGATCCTTGAAAGAGTATTAGACCTGTTCTGCAGTGGAACTCGTATATAGTACCTAACTAAACTTTCCTGGTCAATTCCTTTCTTCTACTAATCACATTTTACCTTTTTATCTCGATCCTGCTTCATACGTATACAATTTACTCCCGATGATTACCGAAATTAGGCCGACCTCCCTAAGAGTGCCTGCTAACTATAAATACGCTAAGAGTTATCTATCAGAGCTAGTCTAAGCGTTTAAATCCCCGTAATCGACAACTGCCCTGAAATCACTAGGTGCAGACTTAGGTACTACATGGAATGAAGATCCCCTAGGAGAAGGAGATGGGTAAGCTATACCAATACCAATACATACCAGAACTCCGTTTTCTTATCGAGGCTCTTTAGGACGAGACTTTATTATGAGTGAAAACAGGTCCTCCTGTGGTTTCATCATGTGAACTACACTGTTTCAAATACCTGTACTTTGGAGGATGTATAACGCTGGAATTGAGGTTCAGCCGATGACAGACGGACAGACAGAGGAGAATTTTGAGAATAAATAAAGAACATGAAACATCAAGAGATGTTGTGCTGTCGACCAGCTTGCGACGACGATAATCGATCAAAAGGTCGTGAGCAGAAATAAAATCGAGGCCAAGATAGAACAGTCTACCATAGTGATAACGAAAATCCACTTAAAGATTCACGGAAATAGAATGAGTCTTGAAGGTTAAGCCTTCCATAGGTCCTACTTTTATAAGAATTAGCTTTGTCCCCTGGAAAGACTAGAAACACACTGCACTCTGAACCAGTAACGTGAAACCACAAAAATCTACTTCAAGAGAGAGTTGAAGAGCTTGCACTGCGCACTTTCAGCCCGGACCATATTTTTCAGCTAGTCTAAAAGCGTTTTGGACACGTCTCCCTACGACTGTTGTAAAAAGTACCCTGCTTTGATATTTAAGTAGAAGTATTGTTACCCTGACATTTTTTTACTCAAAGTACAAGTAAAATTATCCAAACTTAAACGTACTTAGGTAAAAGTAATAAAGTATCTTATTCATGAAGTACTCAAGTAGTGAAAGTAAAAAGTAGCGGCAAATAGTAAAGTCCCCATCACCTCATATACTATTCAGTATACTGTATAGTAAACCATTTTATATCCACTGTACTGACCCTTATATATTAGAATTCAGTTAAACTGGACTTGAAAATCAAGCTGCAAATATCCCTCTATTGATCAAAAAGTCTAGTTTATATGAAAAGTTAAATTAACTCTACAAAATTATCCATTTTAACAGAATTCCAGAATATAAGAGTCTGTTAACTAAACTAATTATTATGAATAAGTGAGGAATAATTTAATAAACTGACCCCTTCTCTTGGGTAAGAAAGCGGGAGAGACAAACGATTTGTCTACTAGATATGAAATGATGCGTGTAATTGGTCCTACCCTCCAAAAATGAACAAGCGCTTCTGCTTGGTTCAAGCGAGAGTACACGCTTGTAATTGGCCATCGTGTGACTTTTGCTTCTACGTCTGTGATGGCCAAAATTAACTGAGAAGTAACGAATACTTATATGCTTTTCAAATGTAATGAGGTAAATTTAACATAAGAAAAATACGCAAGTAAGAAATGAAAGTACTCAAATTATTAAGTATTATTAATAACTAAAAATATCACAAAGTTAATGGGTATAGTACTTAAGTAATTGTAATTCGTTACTTCACAACTCTACCCCATGATTTGCGAAGTTAGCAGCTCACGTAATTTCTTTACCTCCTTCTTCCAAAACTATGGCATTCCTCACCCCCTCACTATTAGCTGCGTCCGACCGCTGATTGTTACTGAATATCTCCTTGAACAATTTAAATATACTTAGGTAGATATTTTGGGCCAGTAACACGATCTTCTCATGTTTCCCCACGTTGGCAGAGGTAATGACAAGATCGTAAAAATCCACCAATCGACTAGTTATTCCAAGGTAAAGGGCGGTAGTCAGATGGGCATTTTGTGGCTTGAACTTAAACCGACGATAATGAGGCCATTGTGGGGGTCGAGATTGATGACATAGTTATAGTGGGTGTATTGAACACGATTTTTTGTAGAAGGAGTATTGATGGTAGAGGCTGGGTTCGCGTTTCACATACAATAATTAAATATAAAAAAAAAATCTGAATAAAAATTTACTTTTCGGTAAAAAAAAGACAAATAAAAATATATGGGTTGAGGTTTAAGCGTGGGAATTTAAAGAAATCAATTAAGATTAGGAAGATGATGAGAAAGATTTAACAAGAATGGAAGAAGTGGCCAAGCGGGAAAAACTGAGTCTTTAACCGACTCGATAGATTCACTTACGCTGACTCGAAAATTTTTGCCAGGCAATGGTGAACGATCTGGATATACCCGCCTGTGAAGCGTTTTAAAAAAAAAACAAACAGGCAAAATGAGATACAATGAATTACTGAACGAAACAATTGGGGACGTAAGGAGAAAAATTACCATTTGAATTCGAAAGGTATAATTAAATATTAGTCAATAACTAGACAAAATATATACTGAATCAAATGTGTCTGAGCATCAAAAGCACGCACATTAAAAAAAAAAAAACATATCATAAACCAGAGTCACTTGCTTGGTGTGTCGAGTTCATGTAGTAAATAATCAAGCAAATAATATAATTTGACTATAATGCATCTATCACAGGTATAAATGTTTTGATTCTGAACTTGTCTCTTGGCTCAAGGTTCTCTAAAGCATCATCTTCATCTTCATTTTCACCTATATCATTTATATGCTATAGGGGCTTGATAACGATTTCTCTCTCGTTATTTGTTGGGCTGGGTTATGTGATCAACGAGCTTCCTTAGGATAAAGGAAAATATATAGCTGGATTCTAAATTCCTTGATAAACAGCTGGAACAAGCATCGAAATGGCAAACGGTAATGACTTCTTTCTTCTTGAATAATGATGATTGCTAACTCTATTTTCCACAAAAATACACCTATATAAATAGTTATTCTATCTACTCATAATTCTACAAAATTCAACCAATCAGGATTGAGATACATTTAATTGTCATACTTATGTTCATTTTTAGAATAACAGACCTTAGCGTTAACAAATTGACCAATCAGCTTTTAGACATAAGCACTGCAATAATTGTCCAATCAGCGTCACGATAGATTTATAAAGTTAATAACGCTCAAACCGTTTGTATTTAAACACGGATGTTCTTTCTCTTTTCTCCACTTGTCTATTTTCTCTATCTATCCACACACCCTATCGTCCTCCCCTCACATGCACCCCCGCTTTAATTTAATCGTAATCGTAATTTTCCGAATTTTTAAGCGCTCAATCAGAGCTCGGATCCAACTACGATACCGAATGTGTATTCTCGGTAAAGGAGGTAAAGGTTTGGGACAGCGAGCTCGATGGCATGAGCTCTTCCCTATGAAGTCTTACAAGGAGAATAACAGTACAGCAATACCCCGATTACTGCGGGTTCGATTACTGCGGTTTTCGATTTAGTGCGATTGGTAGTTTGACACCAAAAGTTCAAATACAGCGTGTAGAATTCGATTTAATGCGGTACCCGAGAATTTTGCTTGTTTGTTCGTCGAAAAATATTGCAAGTCCATTAATGTAGACTTTAAAATTCTATTAATTTTGGGCAATGCTCCGGGTCACCCAACGGCACTTAGTGACTTATGCGAAAATGTTAAAGTTGTATTTTTACCACCCAACACAACATCTCTGTTGCAACCGATGGATCAGGGGGTGATAGCAACTTTCAAGGCCTATTATTTGCGAAAAACATTTGCCCAGGCAATTGAAAAAACAACGGGAGAAAATGCTATGAACCTTACGGAATTTTGGAAAAACTTTAACATAAAGAACGCTGTGGAAAACATTAATGATGCATGGCGTGAGGTCACAGCTAGCAATATGAGGGCAGTGTGGAAAAATATAATTCCTCACTGTGCAAATGATTTTGCAAGCTTCGAGGCGGAAGTTACAGGGGCTGTAACGGAAATTATGCAACTTGGGCTAGAAATGGGAATGGCGGATATGGACGATGGCAACGTTAGGGAATTGCTCGACTCGCATAATGGAGATCTCAATGACGACGAACTTCTAGATTTAGAGCAAGAACGTGCATACGATGACGAAGACAATGACGAAACGGAAGAAATAGCAAAAACGAAGAAATTCACGATAAAAGAACTCGATTCTATTTTTCGGACATTTGAAGATGGAAAGCAAATGATAATGGATGCAGACCCGAATGTAGAAAGGGCAATACAAGTAAGAAGACAGATAGAAAATGCGCTAAGTTGTTATCGGGTGATGTACAAAGAGAAGAAGAAGGCATCGATAACGCAAACAACCCTTTTACAATATTTTCATAAAAAATGACATTTACTGTATCTTTTTTTCATATGCTCATGAAACTTAATAAACAGTAATACTGTACATTATATGGTGTCCAATTCATTTGTTTCCTTATTTATTTACGTCGCATCTATATCGCATTTACACGCATTTTTCAAAAGTCTAGACATCAATCTACGATTTTACATGTATTTATATCTTCGATTAATGCGGTTTCGCTTACTGCGGTGTTTTTATCGCACGAATTAACCGCAGTAACCGGGGTATTGCTGTAGCTCTAAGTAGCATCGACTAAACAATATCGCTCTCTGTGACCCGCACGATTTGTGCTCTAATAAAGTCCATCACATTGGCCCTTTACCTCACTACCCGACACAGGAGGCAACAGTTTCGGAAGGCTCTTTCACCAACCGAGTCAACTGGGATTTTCGTTCCTTTATTTACAAGAGAAAATACTGCATACTGGGGAGTTTAACTATCCATTTACAAAATTGAGAATACTAAGCGGGAAGTCCATCTTCCTAAATACGAAAGAGAATAATACAAAGCGGGAAGTCCATCTTCCCATTTACGAAAGAGGGTAATACATACCAGAAAGTTTGTCTTCCCATTTATAAGGTTCAATGTGTGAACCGTATAAATTTTTCATTCGAATTTTTTACTTTGTTCGACCCTCATAATGCTTTCTTCTAGATCTGATTTTCTTTCAATCAACATAAGGCAATTTTTTCCTTTGCCCGTTCTCCAAAATGATCTAAGAGATATCTGCAACCTTTAATATCTAGGCTAATTTGGGGGTCTTGCAGTAATTGACTAGTCTTGTGAAATTCATCCAGCAAATAACTCCACAAATATAACCTTACCATAAATTCAAGCGCCTCCATTTTATTCAAAATGTTTATGGCTTGGTTTCTTGTTTCGCCCTTATTTGTAGTATCAATGCAGAAATTATTCTATCGTAACTATCAAGTATTGCACTTGTGGCCATTGAATGTGCTTCCCATCTAGTCCTTGACAAAGACTTTGGAACGTTTGAATCATATTTGAAGAATGACAACAGTACTGCCCATCTATGTGTAAATGATGAAAAGAAATTATATATTTCTTGAACAATTCCAAAAAATTTACTGCATCTGAGCAACAGTCAACTGCTGCTCTACCAAAAAGATTCAAGGAATGACCGGCATATAGAATATACATAGCATACTTATTAATCTTCAATATTGTTTCTTGCATACCCTTGTATTTGCCAGACATATTGGAAGCATTATCATATGACTGGCCTCGACACTTACTAAAAATTATTTTGCATTTATTTGTAAGGTAGTCAATCACCATGTTAGCCATACTTTTCCCTGTGTGGCTACCCATCTCTAGGAAGGTTAGGAAACGTTCAATAGAGAGCCTATCATCTGGTGAAACATACCTTTCAATAACAGTGAGCTGATCAATATGGGACCGGTGTGGAGTGGAATCTACAGATAAACTGAAGTACCCTGCAGTTTTTAAATCATCCAAGATTGATTCTCTTACTTTATATGATATCATTTGAATAAATTCATCACATATTTTTTTAGAAAGATAACATGTGACATCTGATCCTTTATTCTCAAATTCTTTTATATGGTTTGCTAGAAAAGGATCAAATTTCGCAATAAATTCATGTAATCCAAGGTAATTGTGATTGTGAGAACCAAATATTTCCTCATCTCCACTAAAAGGTAAACCACGCTCTGCCAGAGTAATTATGACTGCCACAACTCGTTCAAGAACATGTTTCCAGTACTGCCGTTTATTATTTATCTGTTCTGCTAGTTGACAGTCAATTGTTTAGCCACGTTTTTTTATATGATATGTTACTGAATCTGTTCTATGGTCTACAGAGATTTCATGAATTTCAACTAAATAGGTGTTGCGCCAATAACAAAATCCATCTGAAGATAATGGTGTAGAAGAATTTTACAAGAGTTTGCACACAAAACAGTATACACGACCAGTTTCTAGTGAATATACTAACCATTCTCTGCAATATTTTTCACCATTATCCCGTTCGAGATAGAACAAGCTCTGTGAACAATATCTCTCTTGGTTTGCAAAATCTTCTTTAACTTTTCAAATGAACCATTTAAGTGCTGACACTCTGACGGACCTTTTTCTACCAAATATACAATGTCATCTTTGCTTAAATCACCAACATCATTCTGTTTGTTTTCTGATATTGAATATTCTGTGCTTGTACTACTCTCTGGTTTATAAATCTGAATATTTCTTGCTTCATTCGTTGAAGCAGTTCTATAGAACTAGATGTACCAGGTTCTGTATCAGGAATATGATGAATATCCCATGACTGACTCACTGTGGTAGAGGCTTTGGGTTCATCAGGCACCTGATCTGTCTTTGTTAAGAAGCTTTTGAATTTTGGAAACTTGCTAAGCTCTTCTTCAGCTTTCTTCTTCGTCTTCTTCTTTTGAGCTCCACTTTTATAACTTCTGGTTGACATTGGGTAAAATATTTAATATAACTATAAACATATATTTAAATTGTAATGCATGACATTTTTTTAAGAATTCATAATTTTTAATGGTTAAGATTATGTTGTGTATAATATTTGTAAAATTTCCTTACATTGCTTTCCTGATTGTGAAAAAAAGAAAAAAGTAATTGTTATATATATATATATATATATATATATATATATATATATATATATATATATATATATATATATTGTAGGGGAATCGTCACTCCCCCCCCCATCCCCGTTCACTCGTGGTGGAGTCACGAGGTAGTTACCGCAAAGATATCCGTCCCCAGGCATCGTCAGGTCAAGCGCGTAACCGCAGCGCTGCACCACTCGGCGCTATGAAAGACCTAAAGGTTAAAATGCAAGATCTCCCCCAGGAGAGTGAGATTCAATTTCACGTCAAATAAGAAACTGGAGACGTGTTTCTCCCAAGCTCGAAGGCTAACGAGGAGCCGATGTAAGACTTGGTGGAAAAACCGTTTGGCATAAGAACCCTCCTGGGCCCGCCATCAAGCCTCCCCCCCTCTTAGCACTCCCCCAGTGGGGTGACAACTTATAAATAACGAACACTGAGGAAAATCGTGGTAGTATACGTCAGTCTCTAGGTGACGAAGTTCCCGAATTAAGATCGGACTACCGAGACTGGAGAGGTAGATTACTTGGCTCGCCAGACCAATAAGTACCCTGCAAGAGAGGCAGGGCTACCTACCTTAAGGGGTTAAGAAGCAGCTCATCCTCGAGCTAGTCCCTGGTTATCAAACCAAACGCTAAGTTAACTTTGTTAAGTTCAACGTACTCTCGTCAGAGAGACTCCTCATATCCTGGTGCATCTTAAACACCAGGGGTATTCCTCGTCCTTGAGGAATTAAGGAAAGAAGGAAAAGGCTCCCCCTCGAGTCCGTTACTCGGTGGCCACACCGAACTCATAAGTTAACTTAGGTGAGGAACCAAGTTCAACTTATTCTCGTCAGAGAAATCCCCCTCTGTTATACTCGCCCTTGAAGAAGACTGGAACTAAGAAGAAGCTCATCCTCGAGCTAGTTCCTGGTTACCAAACCGAACTTTAAGTAACTTATTCTCGTCAGAGAAACCCCCCCTCATCGATCCTCGCCCTTGAAGAAGACCCTCCCCGAGTTCAGTCCTCGTCCATGAGGAATTAAGTAACGAAGGAGAAAAGCTCCCCCTCGAGCTCGTTACTCGGTGGTCACACCGCACTCAAAGTTAACTTGGTTTAAGAACCAAGTTCGACTCCCTCTCGCCAGAGAGACCACGACTACCTTGGTGCCGCATACAGCACCTTAATTGTTCTCGTCCTTGAAGAACCCCTCCCCCCCGGAATACCGTGTGGACCCCCCCAGCTGCTACCCTCGCCAAAAGGACAGCGTGATCTCGCCCACCTACATCTGGCCAGGTGGCACGCGTCGTGAGACAATAACATTCCTGAGGGATTTAAACTCCAGTAAAGTCCGTAAGACTAAATCTTATATATTGCTGTGTGTAGAGAATTTAACCAATTTTAGAGGGTCCAACTAATTGAATTAATTCTTGTGTATGATAATATTCTCAGTATTGTTGTGGTTTATGTTTAAATTTCGAGTATTCATTTGTTAAAGTTAAAAATATAAGTTTATTTTGGGAATTATTGTGCGTTTCTCTATATCCTTACGTGTTTCCAACGGCTCTATTCTTCAAGATATTAAGATATCAATATCTATTAGCACTCATAGCCTTAGAACAAAAATGGGGGGCATTCTACGACATATATATATATATATATATATATATATATATATATATATATATATATATATATATATATATATATATATTAGTTTTCCGTTACCTGCTTATAGTATTTGTCATATTCCATGGCCAAGTATTGAGCATTATTAATATAATGCACGAATTTTTTTTCCCCTCACTCTACTCCTACTGGGAACTGTACTAGTAAATATAAAATAATAATACTGATTACAGGGCCACTAAGTAATACAGATGAATATTTTTCTTAAGTAATACTTAATGGGATCAAAATAAATAAATTATGCATTGTGTGAAATGAATCAGTAGGCCTAAAATCGGAATTACAAAAGCACTAAAATTACTCACCAGCACCAATTATGTCCAGTGGTGAACAGTGAATGAATGCTGATTAAAGCTTGTTCAAACGTTCATTTATAATACTATTACCATCCATGGCTTCGCCACTCTCTCCTGCGGGGAAGCTTGCGCTTCGCTACTAAGATTAAAATTGAAAATCTAAAAAAAAGCAGCCATGGTGAAATTTTATAAATTTTCTGAACTTCGCCAATTATAATAATTTAAAAAAAGAACTCTAAACTAAATTTTCTCTCTTTCAAAATATCACTTTTCTAAAATATAGAGTTATAGATATAGAATAGAAGAAGATATATAAAAATAAATTTTCTGAACTTCATCGTTTGTAATTTGGGGGGATTTAAAAAATTTACAAAATTTCGAACCTTATATTTATTTCTGAACTTCACCATTTTTTTTTATATATTATAAAAGAATTATTAAAAATAACTTTGAAAATTTTGTAAATATACCTACAGGGTTTTGGTATAAAAAAAGGGAGCTTTTTTCACCTGAAATTGCTTTTATATACTAAAAAATATGAAACAACCATCCCTTAATTTTAATACATTTTCTGAACTTCACGATTTCTAATTCCTTTTTCAAAAAACGCAAAAACATAAGTCATTTTTCCATTAAGAAAAAAAAAACATTTATTAATTTTTCACCCATCTTCAAAAATCCCGTTATACAATTATAGAGTTAGTGATTCTCTGAAAGAGCGAAGATCATACATTGCACAGTAAACAATAAAGTATGGTAACAATAATTGAATATGTAAACAATGTCCCATCTCTGATGGATGATGATAATGTTGAAATTTTTGACATGGTGTAAGTTCATTAAAATCAACATATAACAGGAAGTAGAAACAAAATATATCATCTCTAAAACTGTCGCAGTATGTAGGGTTTTTTTTAGTTCTTTTTATCTTATATTTTGGAAATATACATCCCGTTTTTTATCTTTAATTTTGAGGGGGTCCTCAAGAAATTAGAAGCAAAGTACGCCATCGGCAAAACTGTTGCAGTATGTAGGTTTTATTTATTTTTTTATCTTATATTTTGGAAATGTACACACCTTTTTATTCTTTTTTTTTTGGGGGGGGCAAGAAAGTGAGTGCCCTAAGCTTGTTTATCAAATACGTAAATCCGGCACTGATGCAGTGCCTACCATTGTGTTTTTTTTATCCTAAAGATAAAATTTACATTGCTTATGAGACCAATGGTAGACTTTATTAATTTAAGTGCCTAAGATTTAGTCTAACCGACTACGTAGCTTGCTTTCAGAGTAATATGGACGATTTTATTCGTAAAAATAATCTACTGAAAAGCTTTTCCCGCCCCCTTTAGGTCTTGTCTCTAGACATACCGTTACAAAGTTCCAAGGAATCCTCATCTCGTTTAACTGGCCTATTTGCGTATTACTCACGTCGAATTCCTATACCTTATCAGAGTATTCGCTCTTTGCTTATCTGTCAATTTCAACTTCCTGAAGGAGCTGAGAATGCAATTGCTAATTTATAATCAGTTATTATTAACGGTGTTAGAGCTAAAATAAATGAAAATTTGCAGTTTACAATAAAGCCTGACGTGTCAGATGCAACCATTTGAGCCATTCTAAATCAAAATGGACGACCATTCGCCTTCTAATCATTTTTTTTTTAACTTTGCTGAAAAAAAATCAATCTTTTGTTCAGAAGGATACCTACCATATTGTCGAAGCGGTTAATAAGTGGCGGAGTTTCCTTATCGGTCGGGGGTTTACTTGATTTCAGATCAGTAGTCGTATCTTACATTTTTAATTTACACCATAAACACAAAATAAATAACGAAAATATTGTTAGATTGCGTTTAGAATTTGTGCCTTTTTGCCTCTCTTAATGCTGCAGCTGACACGTTATGGCGTGATGAATGTTTTACTATAACTTACAATAACCTTGTAGAACTTCATAAAATTCTATATCATCCAGAAGTTTCCCGCTTTTCTCACTTCGTTCAAGTAAGAAACTTGCGTTATTTTAGAGGTGATATTAACTGAGTTGTGTCGTGGTGTCACACTTGTCAAAGTTCAAACCTCAGTGTTATAATAATGCGAAACAAGAGCTTATTCGCGCAATGCACCAAATTCGATATAATCAGTATGGATGTTAATTTTGGTCGACAAATACAAACGTTTCCCATCTGCTTTTTCATGAAAGGATACTACGTCGTCAACTGATATTTCGAACCTAAATGCTTGTTTCTTTTATATTTTGGGATTACCCGGTCACGTTCGCTCTGATTGAGGGGCTTATTTCATGTCGGCCGAAGTTAAATAGTTTTTGCAAAGAATAGTATATCAGCAAGTTGTTCCATTCTTTACCAAAATACCGCGAACCGACAGCGTGGACACTATGTGGGAATCGTGTGGAAGACCATAACTTTGGCCTTCGAGTCTATAAACCTTTCCATCAACAACTGAGAACATATTCTACAACTACCAGATGTTGTTCATTCCTTACTTTCACTACTACGTACTTTGACGAATGCGACCTCTCACGAATAACTGTTCTCCCTTTCCCGAAAACCCTTCCTGATATGAATAGGCCTAGCTGGCTCGTTTCACCTAAAAAGGAATATTTGGAAAGGAACAGAAAAGGGTATGTTATAAATGGGAACGAGGATAAGCGAGGGTAAATATGTAGATTAGCGACTCGGCCGAAAAAGTGTTTTTTGGGGGAAAATATTTTCGTTCACCCCTACCGGAATATTCATGCGCGTTTGAGTCGTCTGACGTCAGACCCCACTCCTACCCACATTATAATTCGCAAAACGATTAAAGGCGCTGACATGATTTGGTTAAATCATACACCTCTGTAAACGTTAGGACATTAGTCTATAAACAATTAGGATTATTTACTGGGGGCTGTGCCGCCCAGACCCCCCATCCCCAATTTAATGAAACTCAGGATCATCGTGGTGTGGTCCCCCCATTGTGTTTACTCCCACACGAGCCGTCCCCTTAAAGGCACTCCAAAAACGTGAATCATTTTGGAACACGGACGAAATAGTACGTCCCTTCGTTCGAGTTGCTAATCTATATATTTACCTGTACTGGGTCGAGCTTGGAAGACGTGTAATCCTTCCTGGTCAAATGTAGAGCAAAAGAGAGAGGGTACCACCTGCGTGACCTTAATCTTAGATATTGAAAATCATGCCGAGAGTGTTAGTACATCAGCAGATGCAAATATTATTGTTAGTAGTATATTTTATATGAGGAGGACGTTTTCGTCCTCATCGGCCTACCGTCATAAAAATGCTCAAATGGTTAAAAAAAAACCCAAACCGATAAACAAATATTTATTCCTTTTTTGTATCATCAGTGTTTTAAGAAATATTGTTATATTGTTCAGAATCATTTACAAACCATTTTTTATTCTTATAAAATATAAACAATGGGGTATTTCTTTTGAACTACTCTGTATGAAACTTTAAAAAACATTTTTTTTTATTATCGCAGCATTAATGGATATTGCATTTGACACAGTATAAAACAATCTTTCCTCATGACAGGAAAATGCCCAATGCCATCATGTCTAATATACTTTGTAGGTATTGGATGAGTATTATTGCCAATTTTCCTCTCTTTTTGAAAATTATTTTCAACGTCTGAGCGCCTTCCTATTTTTTATAGCAGTTTTTTCCACCAAACAGCAGTGATTGTGTTATACTTAGTTTGAAATTCAATAGTGAAAGTTGTTGCATTCCAGAAATTCCAAGTTAATCAACATCATCTGTAGAGTAGCCTGCTGTTTACCACAATCATGACAGTCAAATTAAATATTATTTTGTGATAATACTTTCTTGCAGGGAAAGATGTTTTGTATAAAGCAATGAGTTGATCATCCATATCGACTCCTTCCATATGGTCATTGAAACATTTGACAGTGTTACTCCGAGGAATTTCGACTTGAACTTTGCCCTCTTTTATCATATTTATGACATTTACCTATTGACTTAGCTTGCACAAAGGTAGAAAGCAAGCAGACAGATCGGGTGTCTACCCATTTCACTGTTGTCAATTTTATGCCAGCACTGACAGTTTTATGCTCCTCATGAGTACTACGACCATGCAGTAACAACTGTTTGTCAGTTTTGAAAACAAGTCCATGTAATCGGGTTGACTGGACAGTACCTGATCACCAAATACCCCTTTTAGCAGAGTGTTTGAAGAGTGGAAGTGACGAAAACCAGTTGTCCATATACAGCTTATGGTTTTTAAGCGGTGGTATAATGGTAAGATGGAGGACTGAATTGGAGCTTGGTCTAAGATCGGGAACTAAATCATTTTCAACAGGTTTGATTTTACCTACATATAAAAAAAAACATATATATATATATACAGTGCCCGCGAAAAGTACCCGATCACTCTCATTTTTTAACATTATTTTCAATGATATTCATAGACGCATAATTCACTTTCTATTTGTTCTATCGACATCTGGTAGCTTTCATATAACGCTCTGATATGTCAGCTTTTAGATGCAATCTTAAGTTATTATTGTGGTAGCGTTCGTTGCGTGTGGGCGTGCGCCAAATTTGTCCGATTTCATGTTTCTTGCCATTTCGTTATTATTTTGTGATTTTTTTTTTACAGAAATGGTCTAAATAAAATTTATTTCTAATGTGTGCTAAAAAACAACTCGAGAGTGATTGTAGAGGTGCTATTATTATTCTTCATAAATGTGGGAAATCTCTATGGCAGATAGCTAATGAATTAAACATTACACACAGTACTGTTAATTTATAGGTTTTACGTGCTAAAAACAATTATTATTCTTCATAAATGTGGGAAATCTCTATGGCAGATAGCTAATGAATTAAACATAGCACACAGTACTGTTAATTTATAGGTTTTACGTGCTAAAAACAATGTAAGACTATCTACGCCAATACCTAAGAAACCATCTGGCAGACAGAGAAAAACAAATTTGCGAACAGACATGATTATGAAACGTTTAGTAGTGAATGATATATCAATAACTGCGAAAAAAACTCAAATTTAATATGAATAATTTATTATCTGATGTTTCTGAAAGAACTATCCTGGATCGACTACATAAAGAACTCGGATTACCATCTCACTATGCTGCAAAGAAACCATTCATTAATGAAAAAATGCGTAACAAACGTGTCGCATTTTGTAAAAATACATTTATTGGACTGTTGAGGAGTGGTAAAAAGTTTTCTTCAACGATAAATCAACATTTTTAACATTCAGAAGCTGTCCTAAAAGGTTCGTCGGCCCATTGGCTCAAATAGAATGGACCATAAATACACCTAAAAGACAATGAAACACCCTCCAAGTATGATGATTTGGGTTGTTTCAGTTTCCAAGTGAGAAGAAGCATATATTTCCTTCCTAAGAACACAACTATAAATGGCGCACGGTATTTAGAAATGTTACAGGAGAAACTTTCAGTGGTAATGACCATCCATGAGACAGAAACATTCATGCATGATGTGGTACCTTGTCACAAAGCTAAAATTGTGACAAAATGGCTTATTGACAATAAATTTACTATTTTGGATCTCAATCCCATAGAAAATTTATGGATAATATTAAAAAATAAAGTTGAAGGCCAAGACACTGGCTCCGTCGAAAAATTAAAAGAGGCCATCATAAAGGTATGGTGCAAAGAAATATCAGTGGAAGTTTGTCAAAACTTGATCAAGTCCATGCCGAAGCGTATATAATAAGTTATCAAATCCAAAGGAAAGATGACAAAATACTAATATACTCGTAAGGTTAGTGTTGTGTCTCTCGTCCCATAAAAAGCAGTAATTTTCTTATCTCCCAAACATTAAGATTCGGTGAAATTTCGGGCCTTCCACACTTTGTGATGTCAAGAACATGGGAGCGGTCTTCTGAATTTATAATACCATAGTCGAATATGACTGCATTACTAATAGCAGGAGCAGCTCTTTTTGACACAGAATGCCGATCTGCTTCTATGGTAATTGTTGGTATTGCTATGATGTTGTTTTCTGTTTTCGCAAAGATTTTCTTCCATTCATCATCAGAAATGTCAGAAGATGAAGTTTCTTCATCCAAGGCTTCGGCTGAAATTGTAGTTTTCTCTTAACTCTTCTCTTTTTGTGTCTCTTCTTCTTCTCTTCTCTCTTGAATTCGATCTTCTCTGATTTTCCTTTTTAAATCATTTGACTTGTTTTACATCCGCTCCACCAATTTTCATGTGATAGCTAGTTCTTTGGTTAATAACAAATTCATGTTCTCGACGTGGCACTAAAGCGGTTTATGTGTGGCTTATAAAGTATTCAATAATAAGTTGAACGTTTTTAATCGTAATTAGCCTAGGGAATATTGGGCACCATCTAAAGTAAGAAATTACTTTAGAAATATATTGAAATTTAAAATTGAATGGATGAAATAGAGGCAGTTCTTCGGAAGTGATATTAATTCTAAGTTTAAAAAAAATATATTTATTTGAGAAATCTAATATTTTAATATCTTAATTGAGGTAATATAATATGGGAAGAGCTCAAGTTATTTAGGTCCTTTGAATTACAAAAATAAGAATCCTTGCAGTACGACAATTATGGTGTTTTGAAAACAGGCAACGTCATTAATCAACGAATAGAAAATGCACTTAATAGGGGGACTTGAAAATTGTGATGATGATTGCGAGGACAATTATTTTTGAAGAATTGGCGATTGATAATTGAAACTATACGATATGTAAATAAAATATGGATGATATGCCGATTACAATATATTGAAAATAGGGCGAAATTTAATATATATATATATATATATATATATATATATATATATATATATATATATATATATATATATATATATATATATATATATATATATATATATATATATATATATATATATATATATATATATATATATATATATATATATATATAACGTGAGATGAATTAGTTCTAGGGTAAGCGAAATGTCTATGATAATGTTTAACGTGAATTTTGGGGTCTGTAATTGGCAAAATACACATTGTGATAGAACGGGTTGAGGCAGCGTTAGTTTCAACTCCTATCACATATTATTTAAAACCACGATGCTCCCACGTGCATCTTCGCTTCGAAGCTTGGCGTCTTATCGCAGCCACCGGATGTCAATGTTTAAACAAGGAGGTTATCGTCCCCCCGTTCGCCCCCATACGCCGACCTCGCCAGATTGAGTTAGGCTTATGGGCAGATAAGGCATTGTTCCCAGCCTCGGCTGTGCATTCCCTCGAAGCTCCCACTCCATTGTCCCCCCACGCCAAGGGAGCTTCTCGACTATTTAGATGGAAACTTTACCACCAAGATCAGATTGGAGATCCAGATTTTCGTCGCGAAACATCACCACGACCCTCTCTCACTTTGTGCGCCAAGGGACCTCGACCTCGAGATTCACCATCACTTGTCCAGAAGGAGGACAATATCCCTTGAGTGCCAAAGGTTCGAGCCTTTCGTGACGCCAAGTCCTCAAGGCTTCCCCCTCGTTGTTCAGAAAGAGAATAACGTAGAACAGCCATTGTCCTTTTGAGCCCTTCGCCAAGAAACAGTTCTCACCATTCCCCCTTGTTGTTCAGAGGAGAAAAACATAAGAACAGCCATTGTTCTTGAGCCCGTAGACAAGAGACGGTTCTCACCCCACCCCCTGTTGTTCAGAAAGAGAACAACGTAGAACAGCCATTGTTCTTCAAGCCGTTCGTCGAGGACGGTTCTCATTCCCAAGACGCCACGTCAGGATCATCTTATCCCCCCCCCTTCGACTGGAACTCGCCAGCGGACCGAAAATTTCTTCACGTCGCCTTCCACTGCACCACTAGTATAAAGTTACGTAAGCCACACGTCACCTTTGAGTACTTAACCCTTTTGTCAATTCTATCCTGTGCTTTAAATGGTTTAGCGAACCATCCCATCCTTTTAACTCTATATTTGTTTTACCTTTTTAAATCCTTTAATCCTCGGATTAGCCCGAGCCCCCACGACCCTTTCCATTCTCTGTTTATGTCAATATTTTCCGTCTTGTGTTTGTTGATAGTTATTATTAATAAAACTCTATTTTATTAATGATAGCATCCCACTTCTTAAGCATATCGAAGATACATAATATCGGCCCGCCAGACATTAACGCACTCTAAAGATAATTAAAGAAGTTCCCTCAACGAATAGTTATATATGGTATATCGTCGAGAGTCCATTCTACGATATATATATATATATATATATATATATATATATATATATATATATATATATATATATATATATATATATATATACTATTTAAATTTGGTATCAGGTGTGTAAGGCTTAACGCTATATCTTTGCAAACACTGGTCTCAGTCGAGTAAAGCATAGTGTTATTCGTTATAATAATAGAGTATAGTAGTTCCCTTTTGTTTAACGATTGCTATCCCCCTTTTTTAAAAACTTAAGAAGCTGGAGTAGCTCAAGGAACTGTTATAATAATTTGTTTGTGTTTTTTTTTGTGATTTTAGTCAGTGGTTATTTAGATCGAGAAACAAAGTACGAATAGGTCAGTGCCCATATTTAGGTAGGCTAATTCTTTAGAAGGCATATTTCTTGTTGCAAGGAATTTTAGTTGGTTGACTAGTGCGCCCCCAAGTGCAAAGATGACTCAGTTTAAAATCTTTAAAGCGCAAGGAGAATCCTTGGGACTCTCTGGGAAAGAACTAATTGAGTACGTTCAAGAGAAGCAAAGAAAAGAGGAAGAAAGAGAAATACAACGAGAAGAACGGAAAAGAGAAATCCAACGAGAAGAAAGAGAAATCCAACGAGAAGAGAAAGAAAGAGAAAGAGAATTTCAACGAGAAGAAAGAGCGGAACGGAAAAGACAAGCTGAGCTTCACCATCAGATTGAATTAGCTCGTGTTGAAGCAGAGATACAGTCCGCCAGTTCCCATTCCGAAGCCACCCCCCTAATCTCCCACTACAGCTCCCCAATTTTAAGGATGGAGGGGATTTCGGAGCATTTTTAGCCCACTTCGAAAAGATCCTCGAAATCAATAACATGGATCTGGAGGCTGAAGGTGTAGTCAGATTACTTCCCCTGTTAAATTGTAAATTGCGCGAAATTTTTATATCTTTACCATCTGAGTGTACAATTAACCACAGCACCTTAAAAGCTGAGTTATTGGCCGCTCATAATATGACTCCCGATTTCTACCGCCAAGAATTTCGAGGAGGTCGTATTAAACCCGGACAGACGTTCCGTCAATTCGGATACATTCTTCAGAGGAATTTTAAATTTTGGTTAGAATCCTCAAAGGTTGATCCGAACTACGAGTCCTTAACAGACTTCGTGTTGCCAGATCAATTTTTAGCGTCTCTCCCGACGGAGATCCGCGCGTTCGTCAAGGATCGTCGGTGCCAGACCTTTAAAGAATGTACCGAAGAAGCGGATGTCTATGCCGCCAGCCATAATTTATACCAAAAGGAGAATCGAACTTCTCACCAATCCCCCTACAAGGAAAGAAGGAAGGATTCGCGCCCCTTCACAGGAAAATCGACGAAGTTTCCGAGCCCCGTAAAACCCCAAAACTTCTTTCCCCAAAACCAACAACGGGACTCCAAACCTCCCGTTAAGATTTCTCCTCCATCTCTCTTCCCGAAGCGACCAATCATATGCTTCACCTGTGGTGTAGAAAACCACATGAGCTGGAATTGCCCCCAAAATTCTAGGCTTAAAAGCGGACCAGCCCACCAAGTTCACAAGATTAATGCAACCCCGGCTCCCTCGGTGGTACAGACCTAAGCAGAAACTTCTCCCCCTCCGTCAGGCCACGAGGTAAATTTTATTTTTGATAAAAGTTCATCGGGAACTTTGAAATTTGAGGAGGGCAGCGTGAATGGCTGCCGAGTATCGACTCTCGTCAGGGACACAGGATGTACGTGTTTCATCGTGTCCGAAGAACTCCTCCCCCCAGTGGACCCTAACCACGAAAAATTTGCGGTGGTACATGACTACCTTGGGCTGGCGAACCAATTCCCCGTCGTTAGATGTTACCTGCAGTGTCAATATTATCATGGCTGGGCTGAAGTCATTTCAGCACCCATACAATTATGTTCCGTACTTATAGGACAGAGCCCCCAAGTAAGTCCCGACCCTGTGTCTCAGGCCGCCCTTCCTCGAGGCCGAGCTAAGAAAGAAGCCCAGGAGCCCGTCCCAATCAGAACCCCGATACCATCCGATTTCTCGGAGACCCCTAACCACGACTTTAGGACGACACAAAAGGAGTGTAAATTACTAACACCCTTAGGCGATAAGGCCCAAGACAAGGACACGGAGACTGTCCGTGGACCCCAAGAAAAAAAGAACCCCCAACGCTCCCATGGAGATACCTTCGTAGAACTGGACGAAGCATCGGCGCTTGAAGAAGATTACCCCGCGGAGTCCCTTAATGTAATACAGATAGTGTGCACCCAACCTGATGCCGATTACCCTCCTCCTTCCCTACCAGGCGAGTCTTTGGAACCCTCTGACCTGGATATTGACGCGCAGCTGACACCACATCAAAAGAGTCAGCTACACGAACTATTTAAATGGAGTCACCATTTAACCACCCTATTAGCTCTTTTCGAGCGACTGCGCGAAAATGGCCTGACCATTGGCACCCGCAAATGCCATTTTGCCCACGAAACCATAAAATATTTGGGTTTCAAAATAGGACAAAGCTAGTTGGGTCCCCAAAAGGATAAGATTAAGGCAATCGCCGACATGCCCCTCCCGATTACAAAGAAGCAATTAAGATCGTTCCTAGGATCAGCTTCGTACTATCGGCGTTTCGTTCCGAATTTCACTGCGATTTCGGCGCCCCTCAGCTCCCTTTTAAAAAAAAATTCCCCCGATCGTCTACGTTGGAATGATGTCGCTATTTCCCATTTTAATCAGCTCAAGAGTAAGCTCATTTCTGCCCCCATTTTAAAGTTGCCCAACCCGGAAAAATCTTTTGGGATTACGCCCGACGCGTCCAACGAGGGCATTGGAGGTGTACTCCTTCAATACGAGGATGACGGAACAAGTCATCCAGTTGCATATGCTAGTCGTCAATTATTACCACGCGAAAAGAGATATGCCACTATAGAAAAGGAAGCTCTATCAATTATCTGAGTCATAGACAAATTCAAGATGTACTTGATAGGTAAAGAATTTCAGATAGGAACCGACCACCGTCCGTTAGCCTATATTAGGAATGTGCGACACTCCAACGGCCGAATCATGCGCTGGAGTTTACTCTTGCAAGAGTATCAATTTAAAATAAATTATATAAAAGGTTCCGATAACCAGGTCGCTGACGCATTCAGTAGGAATGCGTTACCGAATAGCGTAGAGTAATTGTATTCATAGAATTAGTATCTCCATGTAGGTATATACCGTCTTGTACGACTTAAATTAGATTCTCTTGTATTATAATTAGTTAATGTATATGTCTGAATTTTGTAACGCTCGATCTCTATTTTTTTTGTATGTATATATTTGTACCCATTAAATTACGTATAAATTATTTTGTCCCATATGTACAAATTTTATATCATTTCATTGTTCCATGCCCCTTTTTTTATTAAGTTTGTATTAAAGGTTATTTTCCCTTATAATCAAAAGATCAAAATAATCATATGTTTTGAGGTAATACGAGTTAGGTGCAGGAAGGTACGGTTGGTACAAGAAAACGAGTTCCCCACAACGGAGCTCTATCGTTGTCCCTTCTCTCCTTTTTTCGAAGTGACAACTTCCCCCCGGAATGGAGGGGTGTGATAGAACGGGTTGAGGCAGCGTTAGTTTCAACTCCTATCACATATTATATAAAACCACGATGCTCCCACGTGCATCTTCGCTTCGAAGCTTGGCGTCTCATCGCAGCCACCGGATGTCAATGTTTAAACAAGGAGGTTATCGTCCCCCCGTTCGCCCCCATACGCCGACCTCGCCAGATTGAGTTAGGCTTATGGGCAGATAAGGCATTGTTCCCAGCCTTGGCTGTGCATTCCCTCGAAGCTCCCCCTCCATTGTCCCGCCCCCCCCGCCAAGGGAGTGTCTCGACTATTTAGATGGAAACTTTACCACCAAGATCAGATTGGAGATCCAGATTTTCGTCGCGAAACATCACCACGACCCTCTCTCACTTTGTGCGCCAAGGGACCTCGACCTCGAGATTCACCATCACTTGTCCAGAAGGAGGACAATATCCCTTGAGTGCCAAAGGTTCGAGCCTTTCGTGACGCCAAGTCCTCAAGGCTTCCCCCCTCGTTGTTCAGAAAGAGAACAACGTAGAACAGCCATTGTCCTTTTGAGCCCTTCGCC
This sequence comes from Ceratothoa steindachneri, assembly GCA_963969495.1. Classification (NCBI taxonomy): domain Eukaryota; kingdom Metazoa; phylum Arthropoda; class Malacostraca; order Isopoda; family Cymothoidae; genus Ceratothoa; species Ceratothoa steindachneri. Next base: position 79,220,855 of record OZ018327.1, read on the forward strand.
AAGAAATGGTTCTCACCCTTCCCCCGTGTTGTTCAGAGGAGAACAACATTAGAACAGCCATTGTTTTTGAGCCCGTAGACAAGAGACGGTTCTCACCCCCCCTGTTGTTCAGAAAGAGAACAACGTAGAACAGCCATTGTTCTTCAAGCCGTTCGTCGAGAACGGTTCTCATTCCCAAGACGCCACATCAGAATCATCCTATCCCCCCCCCTTCGGCTGGAACTCGCCAGCCGACCAAAAATTCTATCACCTCGCCTTCCACTGCACCACTAGTATAAAGTTACGTAAGCCACACGTCACCTTTGAGTACTTAACCCTTTTGTCAATTCTATCCTGGGCTTTAAATGGTTTAGCGAACCATCCCATCCCTTTAACTCTATATTTGTTTTACTTTTTTAAATCCTTTAATCCTCGGATTAGCCCGAGCCCCCACGACCCTTTCCATTCTCTGTTTATGTCAATATTTTCCGTCTTGTGTTTGTTGATAGTTATTATTAATAAAACTCTATTTTATTAATGATAGCAATATTATTATCCTTGAGCTCCGTTCCACTTCTTAAGTATATCGAAGATACATAATATCGGCCCGCCAGACATTAATGCACTCTAAAGATAATTAAAGAAGTTCCCTCAACGAATAGTTATATATGGTATATCGTCGAGAGTCCATTCTACGACACACATAATTAATTTAAGTTTGACAAAAAGGCGGAAAACCAAACTAAGAGGAATACTTAAATTTTGACCAACCTGTTAACACGGGAGCACAATTCAATTCAAATGGAACGATGCCTAGATTTTCGTGCGCATGGCGAACGGAAATGTCGCCAGTTGATACATTCCCGATATATATATATATATATATATATATATATATATATATATATATATATATATATATATATATATATATATATAACGAGGGGCGGTCAATAAGTTTTGCAATTCAGATATAAGGAAACGAGATATGAGGAAAAGTTTTTTTTATTATTTTTCAATATAACTAACCTCGACATCAATGCACTTACGCCACTTGTCCCTTAGGCTTAGAATTCCCGACAACCAGAAATCTTCCGACTGTTGTTGGATCCACTCTGGGACGGCGAGCTGGACATCTTCATAGTCACTAAATCAGCATTCACATAGTGCAGCCTTGAGCTGGTGGAATAAAAAGTAGTCACTAGGGGCCAGATCTGGACTGTAGGGGGAATGGTTGATCTTCTCGAATCAGAACTCGCGCAGGGCAGCTTGTACAACTCTGGCCTTGTGGACTTTGACCACGTTGAAGTCGATCATGGGGCGCGAGGTTTCTAGGGACACAACGGGCAGAGACCTTGGTCATGGCCAAATTGTCGTGGATGATGTTGATAACACTTCAATGTGATATTCCAAGCTCTCGCTAGATTTCTTCGACCTTCACCCGTCGATTTTCGAGGATCATCCTCTCCACATGGGCTACATTGTTCTCGTTGGTCACGTCTGACGGTCGTCCTGAACGGGGGTCATTTTCAAGGGACTCACGAGCATGGCGGAACTCCCTATTCCAGCGAGCAATAGTTTCATAAGAAGGGGTGGTGTGGGTGTACACTGCAACCATGCGTTCGTGGATCTCTTTTGCATTCTTGTCTTCCTTGGTCAAAAATTGATCACTGTGCGGTGCTCAACCTTCTCCATTGTTGAAAAATTTGTGACTGACGATCTGCGATCAGTTACTACTTCTTAAATAGACGAGGCAGGAGCGTTCGGCTGCAGGTGCTGACTTGTCATAACTTGTCCTAACACCCCCTCGTATATATAGACGAGGGGCGGTCAAAAGTTTTGCGAATCGTTAGGGCAAAACAGAGGAAGGGGGATGGCTGTTTGTGGGGGTGTTAGGAGGACCTGTGGAATGCAAACAATCTTTCCGATATTGGATGTATGGCCAACTTGGGAAAAATATGTAGTTTCATTAAACGCACATATCTCTTGTAACTCCGCCCAACGGTCAACAAAGGAACTGACGAATATATTTCTGATCATTAGCTCCGCCTTGCGCCCAGTTCAAAGGAAAGACGTCGCGCGCGTTGGAAGTGAGGGGCCTATATATACATAACGGACCTTAACATTAAAAGGAGTAGACTAAGATAGAAAAATAATCAGTTCAGGCATCTGTCAATATAGCTTACTAGCCTTTTATATTTCTAACGTCACGAGTCCGTTCCTCGTCCTTAAGTCTTGCCTCCTTAGCCCCAGCTACCTAACATTAACGGAAAATCTACACACGGCCGCGTAAGACTCGCACTATTTCGCTTGCTCCAATTTTAGGTCGGCCTAAGCTAAGAATAAAGCCTGCTTATTGACGCTTTCCTTTCGAGTCCTTTTCCTTTACCCGTGATTACCAAAGCACCTTCTGGAACCCAGCCTAGACCCGTATTATCTGTGAGAAACTTTGGGAGTCAGAGCAAACTCGACTAGAAGACTAACAGTAGGTCCGCTACCTACAAACTCCAAAACACGCTTATAAACCTTCAATACCTGCCAGACTTCGCACACCTATATATCTTATACAATTTACTAAGATAGCTATCCTTTGATATGGAGGCGGGCGATTGGCTCTATGTGGATCAATAATGAATCCCGTGTTTTTTATTGGTAAGTCTTACTGGTAAGTATAAATTTCCGATGATAAATCTATTCCACAGTTTACGCATCCTTGAGAGACATGACGAAAGAAAAAAAAAAAGGGGTAAATATTGGTTTTAAGACATCTCGTCTAAGGAATTTAAAAATATGTTATTCCTATACAGTTTTATGTGTACTTTTCAGATCTGACACTCGTTTTCCCGGAAATACATACTTTTCCCATAATCGACTGAAAGTCCATAATAGGAAAAGTATATATTTCCAGCAAGCCAAATTTCAGATCTGAAAAGTACACATAAAACTGATAAGAAAAACACATTTACAAATTCCTTTAAAAGATCAAGAATCAAAACCAGACCTAACCTAACCTTAACTGACATTACATAACCTAACCTTATCTTATCTTACCCTACCCAACCTTACTTTACCCTACCTTAATCTAAGGATATTTTCCTCAGCTTCTCGCTGAAACAAAGTTTTGCGTAGAAAACAGTTTATAAACAAGAGACTATCACTTGGTCGAATGCGGGCATTAGAAAACCACGTACCCTCAAACGCACTAACCCAAATTTGCATGCGGTTTTACTACTTTTCGAATCCTTTGCAATTATATTACAGTCAAAGAAATTTCGATGTTGCCTAAATTCATAATTCCTGTGGCATATAGGGAATTTCATAACTCGCGGGATCATACTGTGAATCTTATATATTTTAAGGCTTGAATATCGTCCTCAAAGACATCACATATTATTTAATATTGCGATTTACAGCAACTATCTCACACCATTCTAATATATCAACTGAACAAACAACTATGCGTGAACTTTCCAAAATATAATCAAGTATGATATTGGCTGATCATTCGAAAATAGTTAACTAGTCAGGCCAAAAGTTGAAAGAAATACAGCTAATGGTGCGGAAAGTTTCACATTTTGCAAAATAATAACATCCTTTTGCAAAATGAATACGCTATTATTAAGTTTCGGAAGGTGAAAATGATATTGGTGAACATCATTTTAAGAATTAAGAACGTTTATGTCTTTGATAATTAAAAATTTGTCAAGGTCTTAAAACGAATATTATCCAAAATGAATTATCGCGTTAATGTGATATCTTCTAATCTAATATAACCTAACCTAAACCTACATGGCAACATTCAGTAGTGTCTCTGACGTAACAAATAACTGGTCTAGATGTTATAACCGTCCTAATTTTTACATGAACTGCACGAATGAAGATGTGTGGAAAAGACATTACACCATTTGATAAAGGACGCATTGCCGCCTTCCATGAATGTGGCAAATCAACACGTGATATATCTACAACAACAGGTATAGGCATGAGGACTATACAAAGAACAATTGCACACTGGAAACAAGATGGTGAAGCCAGTTCATCTCATAGCGAATGTGGTAGGCATCAAATTCTTGACGAAAGAGTCAGGCGCTCCTTGAAGCGTTTGGTCAAGTAAAATCGGCGTTGCTTGACGTAGCAGTTAACCAGCATGTTCTTTGAAGGTCCAAAAGCGATTTCAACGAGAAACTATGCGTCGTGAATTGAAAAAAAATGCATGTACGCAGCTGTGCCTCAATCAGGAAGCCACTTGATTTTGCAACAAATCGAAAAAAATGGAGTGTAGAGTATTGGAAACGTGTCATGTGGCCTGATGAATCTGGTTACTCTCTTTCAGAGTGATGCGCGCAGTAGAATATGGAGAGAACCTAAAGAATAATTGGATCCTCCATGCATCGTCCCCTCCGTGCAGGCATCTGGAGGAAGTGTGATGGTCTGGGGCTGGTTTACCTGGGCTGGACATGGATCTGCAACACTCTTCGGAATATTGAGTGGCCACCACATTCCCCAATTTAAATCCCATAGAGAATTTATGGAATGGGCTTGAGAGGGACCTGCGTGTCTCATCGCCTCTTCCATTATCATTGAACGATTTGGGTCTACGGCTGCTGGAAGATACTACAGAAGATGCAAAAGCTTGTAGAATCAATGCCAGATAGGATGAGAGTTGTAATTCTATCGAGAGGAGGTCCAATAGCTTATTAAATAATTATTACACTGAATGACTGTTACTTTGGCCAGGCAGTGTATATATATATATATATATATATATATATATATATATATATATATATATATATATATATATATATATATATATATATATATATATATATATATACAGTAGTGTGCAAATTACTTCGGACAGTGGTGAAATAATACAATTATTTCATAATTGTTGTTTATATTTGAAAAGAATACGTCAATGATAAGATAAATGGTACATTTAATATGAAATTTGACCTCCCTTTGGTTTTAGAACCTGCTTTACTCGCTCTGGCATAGATTCAACCAAATTTGAACACATTTCTGCCAGTTCTTCGTTAGGATACCAAGGCATTGATAACAGCAAGAATTCATCGTCTGCATCGTCGAACAGTCGGTTTTTATGATGCTACGTTTAATTATAACCCATAGATTTTCGATGGGGTTTAGGTTAGGACAATTCTCAGGCCAATCTATAACGGTAAGTCTACTTTTTTCGAAGAATGTGCGCATTATTTGGGAACTATGGCACGGAGCCAGATCCTGCTGGAAAATGCCGCCTCCATTAGGAAAGTCTTCTGCATCGCGGGAAGCAAGTGAGTCTGCAGGATTACCTTGTATTTAACGCTGTTCATCATTCCCTCAATAGTAACAAGTCGCCCTAGGCTTTTAGTGCCAAAACAACCCCAAAACATCTTCTTAGGTGGGTATTTTGACGCCTGTTGAATGTGTCCTGGCTGAAGTGATTCATCTTTGCTTCGTCTTACTATCACTGACATATGCCCATGTACTTCAAAATGTGATTCGTCTGAAAATATAACTTTCTTTTAGTCAGCTGCCTTCCATCCAGCATATTTGCCTGCCCAGCGAAGACGTTTTGCCTTCATAGCAGAATTCAATAACTGTTTACGTAACTGTTTTCTAGCAAATCTGCCATCTTCAATGAGCCTTCGCCGCAAGGTTGAAGAAGAAACATTTACACCAGCTAAAAACAAATCTCTCTGGAGGTCTTTACTGGTTTTCCTGGGATCCTTCAAACTATTTCTGATGAGAGCCTTGTCACCGTGAAGTGTTGTATTTCGTTTTTTTTCCACTTGTTCCTTCTCACAGTGTTGAATGTTCACCCCTTGTCTTCAGCTCTTTCCACAATGTCACCAACAGTTGACTTTGATACCTTCATTTCTTCAGAAATCCGTCTGATGCTAAAATCAGTATGTTTTATAATAGCTATAATACTTGCACGCTTCTTGGGTGTGACATCCATAATAAATTTATAGTCTAATAATGATTGGAAGGTGAATATTCCGAAAGAGCCAAGTACACCACGGAGCACGCCCCCAGAAATAATAATCTACGACAAGGTGTAGCACTGTCGGGCTTAGTGTAGCTAGGGCACAACAAAACAGTTGCCAGATTTTTCCAGTACACTATTCTCCACGGAAAACAAACAAAAAACTTCATTAGTGTTGCCCTAAATTAAGACATTATGAAATAGTAAAAAACAATGGTGATGTCCAGACTAATTTGCACACTACTGTATATATATATATATATATATATATATATATATATATATATATATATATATATATATATATAAACCACAAGAAAAAAAACACGATAATTTTTCTTCGGAAATGTTATTTCATAATTCGCAAAAATTCCGTACAATGTTGGGATTCAAACCGTGCACACTGAGGCATCGAGCAACCGCTTTGATCTCAATTAAACCGTCTTTTAGACCACTTCGCTACGCGGAAGACAAATATCTGCCAAATAAACAAGCTTTTAAGGTATGCTTCGCAAGGCCGACCGGGCTTATGAAAGTCAGAGAAATTAATAGGGAATTCAAAGGGCAAAGAGAGTTGAGGTAAACACGCGGCGAATATACAATGTATGAATCTTTCGTGAACGCGAAAGAATGATGAAATGAAACACAAGGAACAGAAAAACAGGATAATTTTTCTTCGGAAATGTTATTTTCTGATTCGCAAAAAACTCCGTACAAGGGTGAGATTCGAACCGTGCACAGAGGCAACGAGCAACCGCTTTGATCTCAATTAAACAGTCCCTTAGTCCACTCGGCTACGCGAAATTTTTGCGAATCAGGAAATAACATTTTCGAAGAAAATTGATCCTGTTTTTCTGTTTCTTGCGGTTTGCTGGATATATATATATATATATATATATATATATATATATATATATATATATATATATATATATATATATATATATATATATATATATATATATATGTGTGTGTGTGTGTGTGTGTGTTTATTTATCTGGAAGTTCAGACTTCTTTTCTCTTTTTATAATAATTTATCTCATTATGATAAGATTAAAATTAGTGCCTGAAAAAAGGGCAGAATTAGGAATTAAATTTTATTAGGATTGCTGACGTATTCAAATTCTCTAAATTTCCTGTCTAACCATAAAAGATACGAAGGGTGGAATAACAATCTTAACCTGCCAAAAGGATATACTTATGATAAAAAGCCAACACGACAATAGGAAATAGTGGAAATAAACAGCAAACAGATTCTGAGGAAGGACTTTGATAGAGTTGCTAAAATAAAATTGGTTTCGAGACTCAGGACTTGTGGATGCATGTGAATATTTTAGTGTGATGCGTGAACTATATGAGAATAATGAAGGGAAGTTCAATATGTTATGGCTCCTAGCCTTCGCAACTACTACAACATCAACACAGTCCCATCAACACTGGGACTATTAATTTATGCACATGAATACTAGCCAAATTGAATGCCATTTATCGGTAAATGTTGCGAGTATGGGCGGATGCAATTCGGTAAATATGTAGATTAGCGGCCCGGCCGAAAAAAATTTTGGGGTGTAAATATTATCGTTCACCCTTGTCGGAATATTCATGTGCGTTTGACTCCTTTTCGAATTATAGCTGGGGCAATTTTGTTTTTTTTCTATAAATAATTAGGATTATATACTGGGGGGCTGTGCCCCCCAGACCCTCCCCAATTTAATGAAACTCAGGATCATTGTAGTCTGGTCCCCCCATTGTGTTTACCCCCACCCCGAGCCGTCCCTTAAATTTACTCCAAAAACGTGAAACATTTTGGAACACAGACGAAATAGTACGTCCCATCGTTCGCGCCGATAATCTACATATTTACCTGCAATTCTAGCTTATTTTGAGGGTCGGCTCGTTGTTGGGGATGGCTCATCGACCATTTATCTTCCATTCTTCAGGCATTAATAAATTTACATGTTTCTTTAAAGAAACCAAGGATTTCCCACCCACCATGGCACAAGAGTATTTGAGTAAGAGGGGGGTAGATGTGTTGTGGGAGGAGTATGATCGTGTTATTAGTTGTTTGCGGGCGGGAAACTACATACTAATAGTGGTCAGGGAATTATGAGAGGACATTATAGTACTGAAAGTAGAATGGACTTGGCAGATAACAGAAATAGGCTCCAAGGCGATAGAGGTGAGGTCATTCAGGTTAAATTGTTTCTATACAAATGCTCGTAGTCTTAGAAACAAGAAGGATGAGCTATTTAGTTATATTAGCAATGAAGATATAGATATATTATTTGTTACTGAATCATGGATTAATGAAATAGAATATAGTGACACTATAAGTGAATTTGATTTACAGGGCTATAATATGTTGGCTGTCTGGCTTTATTCTGGAAGGTTGTCTTACAGGAAGCTCCTGATTCTCATTGTAAGATTGGGATATAATACTGATTTGGGTGTGTAGTTTTCCTTGTATTTATTTAATACATCAATCACTCTGTAATAAATACATGGTAATACTTTTGGGGAAAATAACTGGCAGCAATCCTGAGCAAGAATTTTTTAGGTGAGTGTTAACTTTGTCCTTAGTAAATTTCTGAGAGTATGGCTGTTTGTATAGAGGGTGAGAGCATGCCGTTTGAAAGTAGTGTGTATGTAGTGTGTGATGCATGTGGAGTTGAAAGGAGAGTGAATGTAACCGAATGCCGTGTGTGTTTTCTGGAAGGGGAGGTTAGGAGGTTGAGTGGGGAATGTAAGAGGTTGAATGATTTGGTGTTTGAGGTGAGAAGAGATGCAAGTGTGCGATTGAAGGGTGAGATTAGTGCTAAGAGGGTGGAAGATAGGGCTAGGACTGGGAACAGTGTGGAAGTTGTGAGTGATGATGAATGGTGGGTGAAAATGGATAGGATAGATAAGTTAGGACAGATTAGGTGTTTGAAAAGGAAGGACATAGAACCTGTTAGGTTGACTAACGGATTCAATGTCCTGAGAGAGGAAGAGTGTGAAAGTGATTTGCCTGGTGTGATTGTGGATGAAAGCAGGATGGGTGGTAGTGTGCCTGAGAGCAGGAGGGAGGGTAATGTTAGGCCAAGACAGAATAGGAGTATGACTGAGGTGCTAGTGATGGGTGACTCTCAGATTAGGTATTTAGATAGGAAGTTGAGTCATAGCAAGTGGAAAGGAATGAGTTTGTCTGCCGGGTGCTAGTGTAAGTGATGTTTGTGAGAGGTATGATAGGCTGGTTTCTGGGTGTGAGAGGGATGCAGTTGTGATTACGAATGTGGGAGTGAATGATGTAAAGAAGGTGTTACATGTGTTACGTGAGCAGTATAAAAGGTTAGTTGAAAAGATGGGTAAAAGGTGTTGTTTCTGGTGTGCTTCCGAGATTGGATGTGGGGGTAGAATGGTTGTTGCGTGCAATTGGTTTGAATGAATTTGTGAAAGGACTGTGTGACGAGTTAGGATTGGTGTTTGTAGATGTCTGGGGTGGGTTTTATGGGAATAGGAGGTTGTATGCGATGGATCGGCTCCATCTTAGTCGGGCAGGTGTTGAGGTTCTATGGGGGGAGCTGGATAGTGTGATTAGGTCCTTACGGGTGGGAAACTAGAAGCTGTTAGAGGTAAGGGAATAACAGGAATAGAGGGCAGGTGTAGGAAATGGAAGGGATGCAGAGATAGAGGAATAGCTAGGGGGGAGGGCATACTGATGCGTTATAGGGGGACTAATGCACAAGTGAATGAGCAGATAACTAGGAAAAAAAACCACGATGCAATGAAGATGGGAATAATAAAAAAACCTTAAAAATATACTACACAAATGGTCGGAGTATAAGGAATAAGATAGATCTCTTAAGAGCGTTAGTGAGTGAAGAGAATTTTGATATAATTGCGATAACAGAGTCATGGCTTGATTTGGCAGGTAATCACTTTAAACCTGAGGTTGAGATTGAGGGCTTTAACATGTTCCATACAGATAGGAATAGGAAGAGAGGAGGAGGGGTTATTATTTATATTGAAGATAATCTCCAGTGTTGTGCAAACAGTACAATTAAATTAGATGATAACACAGAGTCATTATGGCTAAATATAAAGGAAGGTAAAAACAAGCTTGTCATAGGATTATTATACAGACCACCAAATCTTAGTAAGGAAGCTTCAAATCTTCTGTGGCAGGAGATAGAACGGGCATGTAGAAGTAAGCATGTGTGTATAATGGGCGATTTTAATTACTGAAATATAGACTGGGAAGCTCTTGTGGGTGATCAGGAGGCTGAGGAATTTTTGAATGTTGTCCAAGATAATTTTCTGAGGCAGATTATTAACGAACCCACTAGAGGTAATAATATACTGGATTTAGTTTTGACAAATAGGGAAGAAGTTATTAAGGATACCGAGATTGGAGGAACTTTGGGTAATAGTGACCATTGTGAAATTAGATTCAGATGAAATGGAATGGTATTGATAGTAGCATGAACAATGTTAAAATTCCTGACTTTAGAAGAGCAAATTATAATGGGCTAAGGACTTACCTGGAGGCAGTTGTACAGAAACCAGGCAATGAAATCAAATCAGGAATAGATTCAATGATATCAGTTAGTGGAGACAATAATCACCAGGAGGAAGAGATTACAATTGAAGAGGAGTATGAAAGAATAATTGAGCAATTAATTACAGGTCAGATGATTAACATTCCATATAAGGAGATTAGGACTAAAAATAATGACCCAAAATGGATGACAGATAAAATTAAGCATTATATTGGCATTAAAAAGGGCATTTATAGGAAAATAAAAAATGGAGAGGATCACTTAAGGCAGAGATATAATGAACTAGCAAGAGATGTTAAAAAGTTAATTGGAATAGCAAGGACAAATTATGAAATTAAAGTGGCAAATAGGGCAAAGGAAGATCCTAAAAGTTTTTATCAATTATACAAAACTAAGGTTAGAGATAAAATAGGCCCACTTATAGATTCCAATGGAGAATTAGTGAGTGATAGGGACTCAATGGCTGGAATGCTAAATGACTTTTTTCTCTCAGTATTTACACAGGAGGATACTCTAAATATACCCGAGGTGTCAATGATCTTTCAGGGTAATGATGAAGAGAAATTAAAGGATATCTTGATCACAAAGGAGATAGTGACAAAGGAAATTGATAAAATCAAAAGTAGTAAAGCACCCGGTCCTGATGAGGTCTTTCCTAGAATTTTGAAAGAATGTAAGGATGTGTTAAGTGAGCCCCTAGCATGCATCTTTAGAAAATCATTGGAGAGTGGCATTGTGCCAGTGGCATGGAAGAAAGTCAATGTGATAGCTATATTTAAGAAAGGGGATAAAATAAATATGTCTAATTACAGACCAGTAAGTTTGACATCAGTGGTAGGGAAAATGATGAAATCTATTATAGCAAGGAATATTAGAGATCACTTGGATAAGCATAAGTTGATAAAAGAATCACAGCATGGCTTTAGTAAGGGTAAATCCTGTCTGACTAATTTGCTGTCTTTTTATAGTAAGGTGTATGAAGCAGCAGATAATGATGAAAACTATGATATTTTATACTTGGACTTTAGTAAGGCTTTTGATCGAGTGCCACACTTACGGCTTCTGAGCAAAGTTAAAGCACACAGGATCGATGGCAGTATATTTAGGTGGATTCAGTCATGGCTTGGTGACAGACAGCAAAGAGTTAGTATAGATGGAGTTAAATCTGAGTGGGGGTGTGTTAGCAGTGGAGTTCCGCAAGGATCTGTTTTGGGTCCCTTGCTATTCTTAATTTATATTAATGATCTTGACATAGGTATAAGTAGTGACCTGAGTAAATTTGCTGATGATACTAAGCTAGGTAGGGCCATTAGGGCTGATTCTGATGCTGTTGTAATGCAGGAGGAATTGACCATTCTGTCCAATTGGGCCGAGAAATGGCAAATGAAGTTTAACATAGACAAATGTAGTGTACTTAGTATAGGTAGAAATAATCCATTGAATAGTTATAAATTAAATGGGAGAATTTTAGGGAGGACTGATTGTGAGAGGGACTTGGGTATTTTGGTAAGTTCAGACCTTCGTCCTACAAAGCAATGCCTAAATGCTAAGAATAAAGCTAATAGGATATTGGGATTCATTAGGAGGAGTGTAAGCAATAAGAGTGCTGAAGTCATTCTAAAACTGTATCTGGCGCTAGTTAGGCCTCATCTAGACTATGCAGTAAAATTTTGGTCACCATATTATAGGAAGGATATTGATTTGCTTGAGTTTGTGCAGAGAAGGATGACAAAGATAATTGGTGGGCTAAGGAACTTACCTTCTAGTGAAAGGCTCAGAAAACTAAATCTACATACATTGGAAAGAAGAAGAGTCAGAGGGGAATTGATTGAAGTCTTCAAATGGGTAAAAGGATATAATAAAGGGGATCTGGGTAAGGTTCTTATACTTAGTGAACATGACAGGACACGTAGCAATGGGTTAAAAGCTTCATAAGTATAGGTTTAGGAAGGAGATTGGGAGGAATTGGTTTACAAATCGTGTGGTAGATGAATGGAATAGGCTCATAACATAACATAACATAACATAATTACACAGATGACAAAAGCCACAAGGGCCTTTCAAAGGTCATCCGCCTCCGTCAAAACCCACCCACAAAAATCACCATCACCAGGGAAAGACAAAATCAAAGTCCCCCACAATATAATATAACAGATGACAAAAGCCACAAGGGCCCATCATAGGTCATCCAAGTCAAACGGCCTCTTTTTTAAGGCACCCAAACTCCCAGGAAAACTACATCCAGAGGATTGCATCCAGAAACAAGGGTATCACCAATCAAGGCTTGTCAAGAACTAAATCATGCAGCTATAGATATATACAAACAATATTAATATATACAAAACTTAGGAACCATCACAACCTTCCCTTCCCATAAACTCATCCAACCTACTCTTAAATACATTTAGATTTGGACTACCTACTACCCTCGGCGGCAATTTGTTCCAGAAGTCTACCACTCTATTGGTGAAAAAATATTTTCTTAAATCCAACCTACACCCTTGCTTTTTAATTTTCAAGTGGTGACCTCTAGTCCGATTTCCATCATCTAATTCAAAAAACTTGCTAACATCCAATTTATCTACCCCAGAAAAAATTTTAAACAGCTCAATCATATCCCCTCTCACACATCTCCTTTCGAACGAGAACATATTTAATACCCTCAGTCTATCTATATATTCAAGGTGCCTTAGGGAAGGAATAATCTTTGTTGCCCTCTGTTGCTCTGACTCGAGAAGGTTAATATCGTGTCTAAAATGTGGGGACCATGCCTGTATACAGTACTCTAGATGTGGCCTAACATAAGAGTTATAGAGTTTAAGAATAACCTCCTTACTTTTCTAACTGACATTTCTCTTAATAAAACCCAGCACTCTATTTGCCCTATTTGTTGCTTCAATACACTGCTTAGAAAACCTTAATGACTTATCTATTACTACTCCTAGATCTTTCTCATCCTCTACTGAGCTCAGCCAATGCCCATCCATTTCATAGTTAAATTCTCTATTATCTTTTCCCATGTTAATAACTTTGCACTTATCAAGGTTGAAAGTCATTTGCCACTTATGTGCCCAGGATAACAATTTATTTAAATCCCCCTGCACTTTAAAATTATCATCAATATCTTTAACTACAGCTGCTAATTTGGTATCATCCGCAAAAATTGACACTTTATTATTAACTGCCTCCCCAAGATCGTTTATATAGATGACAAATAATAATGGACCGAGAACTGATCCCTGAGGAACCCCACTGATAACATCCCTCCACTCTGACTTTACACCATTTAGCACTACCCTTTGCTTCCTGTCTTTCAGCCACTCAGCTATCCAATTTGAAACATCCCCATATATCCCAATCATTTTTAATTTATGAACTAGTCTCCTATGTGGTACCTTATCAAATGCTTTACTAAAATCTACGTAAATTATATCTACATTCTCTCCCTTATCTACTTGATCTGTTACAAACTCCAGAAAGTCTAGTAAGTTAGTCAAACATGATCTACCTGATCTAAACCCATGCTGAGCATCGCTGATTAACCCCTCCCTCTCTAGATGTTGGCAAATCCCTTTTTTAACTATTTTCTCAAGAATTTTACAGACTACAGGAGTTAGGCTAACCGGTCTAAAGTTATTTGGATCCTCTTTACTACCCTTCTTGAAAATGGGGACTACATTCGCTTTCTTCCAATCATCGGGTATTTCTCCATATTCCAGTGATCTAGTATATAACTTCTCCAGAGCTATTGAGATACTTTCTACCCCTTCTTTAAGTATTCTAGAATGAATATTATCAGGGCCAGAGGCCTTGGTAGTATCTAACTCACCTATTAGTCCTTTTATCATCCTCCGATCCACACTGTTAGTAAACACACCTTTCCCTGACCCATGAGTACTATACATAAGACTATTTAGTTTCTCCTTTGTAAATACTGATGCAAAATGACCATTTAGTACCTCAACTATTTCCTCATCAGTTTCTCTCACAACCCCTTCATATTTGATAGGTCCTATTTTAACTCTGCCAGACTTGTTATTAATTTTATAGTAACTAAAGAACTTTCTAGGATCTTTGTTGCTATCCTGAGCTAATTTAATTTCTGACACCCTTTTGTTCTTCTTTATAATCTTATTTAACTCATTCCTAGCCATTCTATAATCACTTAAATTTTGAATATTATTTTGTACCTGTAATTTTTTGTATGCCCTTTTCTTCTCTGAAATTTTTCTAGCTATCTCCTGATTCCACCATAATGGTTTCCTACTTTTGTTCCTAATGGCCTTCATTGGGATACATTGTTCTTGGACTACATTTATTATATGTTTGAAAGTATCCCACATCCCATAAGCATTTTTACCTCTGAATTCTACATCCCAGTCTACCAACATCTAGAGAGGGAGTGGTTAATCAGCGAAGCTCAGCATGGGTTTAGATCAGGTAGATCATGTTTCACTAATTTACTAGACTTTCTGGAGTTCGTAACAAATCAAGTAGATAAGGAAGAGAATGTAGATGTAATTTACTTGGATTTTAGTAAAGCATTTGATAAGGTACCACATAGGAGACTAGTTCATAAATTAAAAATGATTGGGATATATGGGGATGTTTCAAATTGGATAGCTGAGTGGCTGAAAGACAGGAAGCAAAGGGTAGTGCTAAATGGTGTAAAGTCAGAGTGGAGGGATGTTATCAGTGGGGTTCCTCAGGGATCAGTTCTCGGTCCATTATTATTTGTCATCTATATAAACGATCTTGGGGAGGAAGTTAATAATAAAGTGTCAATTTTTGCGGATGATACCAAATTAGCAGCTGTAGTTAAAGATATTGATGATAATTTTAAAGTGCAGGGGGATTTAAATAAATTGTTATCTTGGGCACATAAGTGGCAAATGACTTTCAACCTTGATAAGTGCAAAGTTATTAACATGGGAAAAGATAATAGAGAATTTAACTATAAAATGGATGGGCATTGGCTGAACTCAGTAGAGGATGAGAAAGATCTAGGAGTAGTAATAGATAAGTCATTAAGGTTTTCTAAGCAGTGTATTGAAGCAAGAAATAGGGCAAATAGAGTGCTGGGTTTCATTAAGAGAAATGTCAGTTAGAAAAGTACGGAGGTTATTCTTAAACTCTATAATTCTTATGTTAGGCCACATCTAGAGTACTGTATACAGGCATGGTCCCCACATTTTAGACACGATATTAACCTTCTCGAGTCAGAGCAACAGAGGGCAACAAAGATTATTCCTTCCCTAAGGCACCTTGAATATATAGATAGACTGAGGGTATTAAATATGTTCTCGTTCGAAAGGAGATGTGTGAGAGGGGATATGATTGAGCTGTTTAAAATTTTCTGGGATAGATAAATTGGATGTTAGCAAGTTTTTTGAATTAGATGATGGAAATCGGACTAGAGGTCACCACTTGAAAATTAAAAAGCAAAGGTGTAGGTTGGATTTAAAAAAATATTTTTTCACCAATAGAGTGGTAGACTTCTGGAACAAATTGCCGCCGAGGGTAGT
The DNA here is from genome assembly GCA_963969495.1 of Ceratothoa steindachneri. Classification (NCBI taxonomy): domain Eukaryota; kingdom Metazoa; phylum Arthropoda; class Malacostraca; order Isopoda; family Cymothoidae; genus Ceratothoa; species Ceratothoa steindachneri. The sequence goes on from OZ018327.1 coordinate 79,236,889, forward strand.
AGGTAGTCCAAATTTAAATTTATTTAAGAGTAGGTTGGATGAGTTTGTGGGAAGGGAAGGTTGTGATGGTTCCTAAGTTTTGTATATATTAATATTGTTTGTATATATCTATAGCTGCATGATTTAGTTCTTGACAAGCCTTGATTGGTGATACCCTTGTTTCTGGATGCAATCCTCTGGATGTAGTTTTCCTGGGAGTTTGGGTGCCTTAAAAAAGAGGCCGTTTGACTCGGATGACCTATGATGGGCCCTTGTGGCTTTTGTCATCTGTTATATTATATTGTGGGGGACTTTGATTTTGTCTTCCCCTCGTGATGGTTCCTTTTGTGGGTAGGTTTTGACGGATGCGGATGACCTTTCATAGGCCCTTGTGGCTTTTGTCATCCATAAAATTATGTTGTTATGGTAAGAAAATCCCTTCCATTATTTTCAGAGAAAAAGCAAGTGCATGGCGCAACTAGGCTGCCAGATCCCAATTTGTGCATAATTCTTGTATAACTCTTCAGAGGCTTTACTCCTTTATTACTATCAACTCTTATCTGGACCTGCTTATTATCTCTTCCCAGCTTAGTAAGTAAGTAACAAGTACAAGCACAGTTAATCAACCAGCATTCTGATAACCTCAAACTTCCATTCTTATATCAGGTTCAAGAAAACTTCATGTCCTACTGTTGGTCCTTTACTTTACAACAATGAACTCACTGATGATCCTTATATTACCCCAATTTATTTGTGCAGGCCTTTGTCTCTTGTCTTCTCCACTCAGGAAATACACACCCCAAGGCCCCACCAGCATTGTGCAATGCTTTTCTCCTCCATAAATTTCTTCTTACTCACCTGGTTGGGCCACAACCAGCTGACAGTGCAAGATATGCCAGGAGAGACTGCGGTTCAACACACAAGCCACCGCCACCCCACACAATCATAAAAACAAATATAAAATGTATAAAATGACTAAGTGTGGTAGCAAATAAATAAATATAAATAAATGCATTGAAAAAAAAAAGAATTAATAATGGGTTATAAATAATAAATTACTAAAAATCAAATAGAATCTCATGAATATCATTGGTAAGCTTTGATTTAAAGGAGGCCAAAGAAGGAGCATCAACCACCTCACCAGGTAGTGAGTTCCAGTAGGGAATAACTCTACAGCAAAAGAAGCGCTTGCGGGCTTCAGTATGGCAACTTTGAACTTGAATTTTGTATCTGTGACCTCTAGTATGAGGGTATGGAGACATAATAAACAAGTCGGATGGGCTAATTGTGAAACTGGATCTGATTTGAGTGAGGAGAAATGTTTCCCGATGGATACAGTAGTTCCTAAGCAACAGGAAGCAGTCAATATAAGGGATGATTTTTCAGAATGGCTGCAGGTGTGGGGTGGGGGTCCCACAAGGCAATGTTTTGGGTTCAGTGCTCTTCTTAGGTTTATATCAACAATTTACTTGGACTACACAGGCAAATGGTAAACTCTTTGCTGATGATGCTAAAATATACAAGAGGATCAAGGGTTTGGAAGATGGCATGATACTGCAAACAGGACCTGCATAAATTACAGGAATGGGGCCATAAATAGTACTCCAGTTTAATGAAGATAAATGCAAAGTCATGTATATTGGAAGGAATAACCTAGGATATTAATATTATCTGGAACTAACTGCTTTAGAACAAACAAATGAGGAAAAGGATCTTGGGATCATCATCACCAACAACCTAAAACCCTCAAGACAGGTAACCAAGGCTGCATGCATCAAATGCTAACTCAATGCTTGGACTCCTGAAAAAAAAAACTATGATTTGTCTGGATTTGGAGATGCTACCGGTCTTATATAAGAGCCTGGTTAACATAACATAATTTCACAGATGACAAAAGCCACAAGGGGCTATCGAAGGTCATCCACATCTATCAAAATCCACCCACAAAATGCATCCATAAGATTGTGTCAGATCATGCATCTACAATTTAAACAATCCATAGAATCATGTCAGATTATGCATCTACAATATACAATTCAAACCATACACAGGAAAGTGTCGAAAACAAAAACCATCATCATCAAGACTCGTCAAAATCCAAATCAATCATAATATATAATAATAAAAAAACTGGATCCACAGAAATGAGTCCAGAATACCCACAAAGTTAACCCTCCCTCCCCATATAATGATCTAACCTGCATTTGAATACATTCAAGTTGGGACTGTCTACCGTCTCAGATGGCAAACTATTCCAGTAATCTACCACTCTATGGTGAAAAAATATTTTCTAATATCCAACCTGCACCTCTGTTTTTAAATTTTTAAGTGGTGACCCCTATTCTTATTACTACCTTCCAACTCAAATAACTTGCTGAAATCCAATTTATCCATCCCAGAAGAGATTTTAAAAAGCTCAATCATATCTCCCTTCACACACCCTCTTTCAAATAGAACATATTTAATACCCTCAGTCTATCTTCATATTCAAGGTGCTTCAGGGATGGTATTATTTTTGTTGCCCTCCTTAGTACTGACTCCAACAAGTTTATATCATGTCTAAAATGTGGGGACCATGCTTGTATACAGTACTCTAAATGTGGCCTGACATAAGAGTTATATAGTTTGAGGATAACCTCCTTACTCTTGTAGCTAACATTCCTTTTAATGTAACCTAGCACCCTATTTGAGTATGTAGTCAGTAGTATATGTGTCAACATGTTTAAGAATAGATATGACCAGTTTCAGACTGAACGTAAACTGAGAAGAGGCACCCCTTATGAGCCCTGACTCTCTTGCCTCTTTACTTTCATTAAGGTAAGTAAGCACTGAATTAAGTCTGCAGGCAGAAGTCTCCCCTTCACCGAGAATAAATTTAAGGAAGCTAATCTGTCAGAATATGAAGTATCTCTTAAATCAGATATATATTTGGTCCATCTATGATGTACAGATTCAATAAGTTTTGTAGCACCAATAAATCAAGTATTCCATACAGGAGAAGCAAATTCTAAGGTGGGGCATATATCCGATGTGAGAAGTGACAACATGAAAGAGGAGGAATGGCACAAAGTGGATCTTAGTAGATTAGAAGCTAGGCCTCCATCTCTAGAGACTGACTCTGATATGCTGGTGAAATTTAAGTTGTGAATTCACAAAGACTCCCAAATCACGGTAAGATGTAACTTGGTTTATAGGAACTGCATCGATGGTGTAAACAGCCTCGGTAGCTATCTAAAGCTCTGCCCAGGGCAAACCTTAGGACAACACACTTTTGGGAGGTAAACTTGAGTCCCCAGGATGAAGCTGTGGATACTAAGAGATTAATATTATGCTGCAGAATGTAAAAGGAGTTTGAAGATCCATCATGGTAAAGGTATAGTTTAAGATCATCTGCAAATATTTTATACTCACAACTAAGTTGGGACCCTAGGTGGCTAACAAAAAGTAAAAAAAAAAGAAGTCCCAGAAGAGAACCCTGAGGAACTCCCACTTAGGATAGTAATTTCCTGGCTTTGGATGCCATTAAGAGAAAGCATAGTTCAGTTTGATAGAAAGTCACAGATCCAACTTAATAAGTTACCTGATGGGCTTCCCAAACCTAACCAGTTCGGGTATGGTCCACAGAAGCCACACACTACTGATGCACCAACCCTCAGGGTTAGGAATTACATGGATAGGAAAATACTTTACAATGGTTGGAGGGTGCATCATTGCAGCTAGTTGTATGGGCAATAAAGTAGTGTTAAAAACTACTAGCACTTAATCATATAAAAATAGTAGGTCACCAAGATGGTCAACAAGGGCTGTCTTGAATGATGCTAAATCAGCAATAGACACAAGCGATCCTGGTAAAGAGTTCCATACTGGAATACACCTTACAGTAAAAGATTTTTTACATATTTCTAGTTGACATCAAGAATGATCCACCTTAAACTGATGACCTCAACTAGTACCTGGTGTCGAGGGTGAGGGAATAGTTTGATTGGTGTTAGGGAGGATTTACCATGAAAGATTTGCCAATACTTAATAAGGTCATGCCTAAGTAGTCTTCCCCCTTGAATAGAGAAGAGATTCAAAAATTTTAATCTGTTAGAATAGGTCAAATTTTCCAGTCACCTGTGCTGAACTGGCTCCAGTAAGTGAAGGCCTATTATGTATCCAGTGTTCCATAGGGAAGAAGAGTATTCTAGTAGAGGACAAATGTGTGGTGTGCATAGTGATACCATAAATGATGGGTCTCTATTCACAGTAGATCTGAGTATGTTGCAGGAAAGTCCTCCAGCTTTGTGAACAATATTTAGTATGTGATGATGGAATTTTAATGGTGTCAATTAGTAGTCCTAAATTTTTAGCAGTCCTTCATTAGGATAGGAGAGTTATTTAAGTAGTAAGTACCTGAGAGATTAAGATTAAGTCTAAGGTACTAATTTTCTCCCCGTTTTTGTTTTAACATTTATTGATTGCTTAATTAAAGAGTTTTGAAAAATTCTCAGTATGGCTGTTGCTTTGGATGAAGTGAATTTTCCTTTTGATGTAAGCAGTGTGTATGTAGTTTGTGATTTTTGTGGTATTGAAAGATGAGCAAATGTATCTGAATGCCTGGTGTGTTATGTGACTAGTGCATATGTGGCTTTGGTATAGGAGGTGAGTCAGTTGCGTGATGAGTGCAAGAGATTAAGTGAGTTGGTGCATGAAGTAAGAAGGGATGCGAGTGTACGCATGAAGAATGTGGCTGGGACCAGGAGGGTGGAAGATAGGCCTAGACTAGTGACTGGAGAGAAAGAAGTGACTGATGTGAGTGAAGATGAATGGTGGGTGAATATGGATAGAATAGATAAGTTAGGTGTGTGAGTAAGAGGGACATGGAACCTGTTAGGTTGACTAACAGATTTGATGCCCTGAGAAAGGAAGAGGTTGAAAGTGATTTGTCTGATGTGGTTGTGGCAGAAAGTGAAATAAATGGTAGTTTGAATGAGAACAGGAGGGAGGGTAGTGCTAGACCTAGGGGGACTATGAGGATGACTGAGGTGCTTGTGATGGGTGACTCTCAGATTAGATATTTAGATAGGAAGTTGAATGTGAGCAAATGGAAGGGAGTGAGAGTTTGTTTCCCAGGTGCTGGTGTAAATGATGTGTCTGAGAGGTATGATAGTCTGGTGTCTGGGTGTGAGAAGGATGCAGTTGTGATTACGCATGTGGTAGTAAATGATGTAAAGCAGGTGGGTTCATGTGAGTTACGAGAAAGGTACAAAAAGTTAGTTGAAAGTAGAGTGAAAGGTGTTGTTTCAGGTGTGTTTCCGAGATTGGAAGTGGAGATGGAATGGTTGTCTCGTGCAATTGGACTGAATCAGTATGTCAAAGGCCTATGTGAGGAGTTGAGATTAGTGTTTGTAGATGTTTGGAATGGGTTTTATAGGAATAAGGCATTAGATGGACTCCATCCATCTAAGCCCGCATGGGTGTTGTGGCAGGAGTTAGATAGTGTCGTTGGGTCTTTGCAGGCAGGAAACTAGTTACTGATAGTGGTACAGGGTGGGGCAGGGAAAGGAAAGAGATGCAGAGGAGATAGTGGAAGGCATACATTCTAAAAGAGGTGCTTCAGGGATAGGAGGGCTGAGTTGTCTTTATACCAATGCTCATAGTCTTAGAAATAAGAAAGATGAGTTATTTAGTTATATTATTAATGAAGATATAGATATAATATGTGTAATAGAATTATGGGTTAAGGAAAATAAATTTAATGACAACATGACTGAATTTGAACTACATTAGTCAAAGGAGAGATAGGACTGATGATGGGTTGATTATTTATATCAGAAATAGCATTTCTTCAAATCTAAATAATTCTATAAAGCTAGGAGAAGTTGAGTCACTTTGGCTAGATATTAGGGTCAGTAAAAATAAGATAATACACTTGGGAGCCTTTTACAGACCAACCGGACAGACTGACTGTATTGATGAGCTAATTAATGATCAGGGAAATAAGGAAAGGATGTGAAGACATTATGATAAATTAGGCAACATGCTAAATCAGATTAGGTGGGATATAGAATTCAGGGGGAAGAATACTTATGAGATGTGGGACAGGAACAGTGTATTCCAATGAAGGCTATTAGGAAGAAATGTAAGAAGCTGTTGTGGTAGAATTAGGAGATAGCCCGGAAAATTTCTAAGAAGAAAAGGACATACCAGAGATTACAGAGAGAAAGTACTTTTGACAATTTAAATCATTATAGGTTGACCAGAAATGAGCTAAATAAGATTATTAAGAAGAGCAAAAGGGTGGCAGAAATTAATTTAGCTCAAAATAATAATAAAGATCCAAGAAAATTCTTTAGCTATTATAGAATTAATAACAAATCTAACAGTGATAAAATAGGGCCTATTAGATATGAAGAAGTTTTGAAAGAATCTGATGAGGAAATAGTAGAGGTTCTTAATGATCATTTTTCTGCAGTATTTAAACAAGAGAATCAAGATGATTAATTGATGAAAATTCTAGGTCAAGGGAAGTAGTGTTGAATACCATTAATGTATGGACAGGGAAATAATTAAAAGGCTTATATTGGAGTTAAATACTAGTAAGTCTGTCTGGCCCAAACAACATTCATTCTAGGTTACTCAAAACAGGTGTAGATAGTATTGCAGTAGCTCTTGAGAAGATATATACTAGATCACTAGAGTTTGGAGAAATACCTAATGATTGGGAATTAGTGAATGTAGTGCCAATTTTTAAAAAGGGGAGTAAATAGGACCCAAATAACTTTAGGCCAGTAAGCTTAACTTCTATCATGTGTAAAATTCTTGAGAAGATAGTTAAGAAGGGGATTTCTGACCATCTAGAGTGTGGTAGGTTAATAAATGATGCTCAGCATGAGTTTAGAAGAGGTAGATCGTGATTAACAAATTTACTGAATTTTATGGATTATGTTACTAAACAATTAGATAAGGGAGAGAATGTTGATGTAATTTACTTAGATTTTAGCCATGCTTTTATAAGGTTCCACATAGGAGACTAGTTCACAAATTAAAAATGCATGGGATATGTGGCAAAGTTTTGAATTGGATAACTGAATAGCTGAAAGACAGGAAACACAGAGTTGTGCTAAATGGGGTGAGGTCACAGTGGAGGGAAGTTATCAGTGGCATACCCCAGGGATCCGTTCTAGGCCCTTTATTATTCATAGTTTATATAAATGATCTTGGGGAGGCTGTAAATAGCCAAGTGTCAATTTTTGCTAATGACACTAAATTGGCAGCTGTAGTCAAAGAAGTTGAGGGTAGCTTTAAAGTGCAGAGTGACAAATAAGTTATTAGCTTGGGCTCACAAGTGGCAAATGACTTTTAACCTTAAAAAATGCAAAGTTCTTAACATGGGAAGGGATAATAGGGAATTTAGCTATGAAATGGATGGGCATTTGCTGAATTCAGTTGAGGATGAGAAGGACTTAGGCGTAGTAGTAGATAGGTCACTAAAATTTTCAAAGCAGTGTATTGAGGTCAAAATAGAGCAAATAGGGTGCTAGGATATATTAACAGGAATGTTAGCTACAAGAGTAAAGAGGTTATCCTTAAACTCTACAACTTGCTGTTAGGCCACATTTAGAGTACTGTATACAAGCATGGTCACCACATTTTAGACATGACATCAACCGTGAAATTATGTTATGTTATGTGGGCTTCCTGACAAAGTGGAGTAATGCACATTTCTCACTATTCATAGTTAGACCCCAGGACTTAGAAACACTGGTTAATTTGTGAAGGTCAGTCTGACTGTCATTTACATCATTAAGTATACTTTGGTCATCCTTTACATTTATCTTTACATACAGTTTGTGGTCATCTGCAAAACTTTTGTTAAGGAGTGGACATTGTGAGTTAAATAGTTCACATACATCAGAAAAAGTAATGTTCCAAGGACAGAACCCTGATGAACTCCACTCAAAACATCCCTAGTGTTGCTTTGATGGTGGTTTACAATGACACATTTTGCGATCAAATAAGAAATTTTTAATCCATTCAAGTAGTTTGTTTCTTATGCCAAGTTTGTATAATTTATCTAGAAGAATGTCATGGTTAACTACATCGAAGGCTTTGGTTAAATCAAAGAGGATTAAGTCAGTACTATAACCCTGGTCTAACTAGTATGTGATTTCATTGTAAGTTAGGATAAGTTGGTCTTCTGTAGAGCTATCAGACCTAAATCCAAATTAATCTTTGGTTAGTATATTATTAGATTCAATATATTCATATATATATATTTAGCCAAAATGCATTCCATGTTTTTGACACATGTAAAAGTAAGGGAAATAGGTCTGTACATTAAAGGATCATATCTTGAACCCTTAAAGATAGGAATCACCAGGGATTTTTTCAAATTCAATGGAGGGAACTGCACTCAAGGGAATGTGTAAAAATAAGTAAAAGTGGGTAAGCAATAAGTAGACACACAGGACTTTAGCAAAAGAGGATGAATTTCATCTGGTCTTATGGAAGATGTTGGGCCCAGTTGATTTAAAGCCAAAATAATATCATTAAGAGATATATCCAAATCAGGGATGCAGAGGTTGTGCGTCTAGTGGGGAGAGGTAGAAGTGAGATTTGTAGTGGAATAGACTGACATAAAGCCTGCTGCAAAAAGCTCTGACATAGCTGCAGGATCATTTATGACCTGGCCAGTCAGGGATTTTAGAGGACCCACAGATGGAGAGCCAACTTTTTTCCTGCAGATGTAAGCATGGATTACTTTATTGTTGCTAGCAAGATGGTCAGTAATCGATTTTTCGTAGTTGGATTGACTGGTTATGGCAAAATTTTGATATTGATAATTTGCATTGAGATAGGAAGTGAGGGCTGTTTCTGCCTCAGGGAAAGTTCTACCAAATAACTGTCACTTGCCTTTATAATCTTTCCATAAGTCAGCCCTATGGCGTTTGAGTGCCGCTGGTGGGCTGACAGGCCAAGGAGGTTTTGAAGTCGCAGATGATAGGTGACTATTCAGGACAAACCTATTTATGAGGGGATATAAAATTTTAGTGAAGCGGGTGAACATCTGGTCTGGACTCATGTGGTCAAGTTAAAAATCTCAGTTGACTAAGCTGAGATGGTAATTGATTGCCTTATAATTTTTATGTTGCCACAATTTAATAACTGGGGAGTTAACAGTACTATTTAAGAATTGAAACATATAGTTGGTAATGATTGGACTGTGACCACAGTTAGGAAAAGGGGGCAGAACCTCAGTCTCACCTGTTCTATCGGACTTAGAAACAAGAATTAAATCCAGTGTGTTTCCTGAGGAATAAAAAGTTGGTTCCAATAATAACTGGGTGAGACCAAGTGAGGTAAAACAGTTTAGGAATTGGGAATCAGTGCAGGATATACCTGTATTAGGAAGCACCTGTGCCAACTTGATTGAAGGATGGTTAAAATCCCCTGCAAGGATAATTTCCTTATTCGGACAGAATTTATTAATAAAATCGAGTAGAAATAGGTTATCCAAAAAAGTGTTTGGAGGGTGATAGAGAGCAACAAGGTAGACATTTTAATCAATCAAATGGATAGCTAAAGTATCAGGCACTTTGGTGTCTATCTCAGTGTAACTTAAATTTGACTTAATATATATGCAAATACCATACTTGGCTGTGTTCCCTCTTGTGTCCTTTCTAATTATTGAGTAATTAGGAATGTTAATTATGGAAGAGGGCACTGAAGGCAACAGCTCTGTCTCACCCACACTCAATACTGAAACATTATGTTCATGCAGAAGGGAGAAAATATAATTAATCTTATTTACTATTGAGTTTATGTTAACATAAGCTATGTTCAAAGAGTAATAGCAATCAATTTATATCGAGCAGTGAGCGGGAAGTTTAAATGATCGTTACCATTACTGGTAGGTGCAGATCCCGGAGGAGCATAGGGAGGAAAAACAGTAGGTTGAGTGTGGGTAGTTACTCACCCGAAGCTGCTCCAGAACTATTAGTAATAGTCGTATTGTTAGATGACTCTAGTGGCTAATTTGCATCTATAATAGGTCCTGCCCTTGTCTGTAGGTCAAGTCTTTATGTATAAATATGTCCTTAAAATTTGTGTCTTTTAGTGTTTTGACCTTGGTAAGCAGCAACTGCCTATCAGGATTTAGTAAGTCGCCTTTGAATATACCCCTAGCCCAGTCAATGGTAAATATAGAATTCAGCATTAATTCTTTATTGAACAAATCATGAGTGATATCTTTGAATTTATTAAAGACAGTTTCATGGGTTGCATTAGGAAGGCCCCTTATTATGAGAGAGTTTTGTCTGCACTCCTGATCCCTCATTTCTCTCATCTCCTCTCTAATAGCCAACTTTAGCACCCCGTCATCAATAAGAGATGAGGGACCAGCAGAAGCACCTCCACTGGTGGAGGATTCTGCAGACTGAGACATAGTACCAAATGTAATTAAGTTAGTCACAGACCTCTGAAGACTCCCCATCTGCATAGTAAGTGATTTTACACTTGTGCACAGTGCAAGTACTATCTCAGACAACTGTTTAAATGCACCCCCATTTACAGTATCACCCTACAGCCTAATGTTATCTTCACTGTACCTTTTCGGAAGTCACAAGCACATAGCCGTAGGGTGAAACCAGCTATCACATTTATCATAGCCTATAGCCTTATTACCAAGAGGAGAGTTACATATACCATATTGGACTGAAGCAGGATTATTGGATGGAATAAGGGTCAAGGGAGTGGGCAATGAAATATCCGAGTTGTTTATGGGGGAGTGATTATTGGCTGGTGATGCATCAGTAGTGTTGGTAGGTAGCTAGAGAAGGGGACTAGATGGCAATACCACCAAGACCTCTGCCTTGTGAAACACCCTTACTTCAAGTCATGATCAGTATGGTATAACCCATCAGGCAGCAGATTTGAAAAACTTTGTATAACGTCTAAAGTTGGGAGCTCCGTAAAACACCTCCTTCTTCTGAGGAGACAAAGTTTATCAAGTAATATTTTATGATGCACTTTATCAAAGGCTTTAACAAAGTCAAATAACACAAGGTCAACAGTGTGTCCCAAGTTATACCAGTAAGTAATGTAGTTATAGGTAAGGATTAATTGCTCAGTCACAGATCTGCCAGGTCTGAAGCCGTGCTGAGTGTCATCAAGGAGGTGGTGCTGGTCAATAAACTGGAAGAGAGATTTGGTTATGATTCATTCAAGAGTTTTGCAGGAAATAGGGGTCAGACTGTTAGGTCTGTAATTCATGGGATCAGACCGAGGCCCCTTCCTGTAAACTGGTGTAATTAAGGACTTCTTCCACGAAAGAGGGATGGTACCAGAAGCAACTGAGCTCTTGAAAAGGAGATATAGGGGATAAGAAAGAGTAGAGGAACAATTTTTTAAAAGTAAAGGGTGAAGGTTGTCAGAATCCTTTTCACTCCCCCCTCATATTGCCATAGTACGGCTCAAAACTGGCTCCCAGTAATCAAACACCTATACAAATAACCAAATACATATACCAGCTTCCAGTAACCAAACACATATATGCTTACAGAAACAACGTTCTGGCCTTAGTTCTTGGTGAGGTCCTCTTGGGCCAAGTCATTTTGTTGAGCCTGGTTACTTATGTTCTCCTTGATGGAAACTGAACTTTTTGAGAAGGGTGCCTCTCTATATGAGAATTTGATTACTCTGTTTTCCCAATACTTGTCTAATTGGCTCTCAAAATCTTTAACATTAGGTGAAGTCACAACATGATCAGGGAGATCATTCCACAGAACTGCTATCCATGGTGCAAAGGAGTTTGCTCTCAGGTTGAGTTTTGAGTACTGGTGTTGTATCCTCATTGTGTTCCCTCTTCACTGCCTTTCTTGTCGTTGCATGGGGATGATCTGTTCTACTTTGCTGTCATAGATCTGATGGATGATCTTAAAAGCTTCACTCATGTCCCCTCACATTCTTCTGTAGTGTAATGTGGGCAGGTTCAATTTTCTTAACCTTTCCTCGTAGCTCAATCCTGCCATACCCAGTATCATCCTTATGGCTCTCCTCTGGACACTTTATCTCCTCCACATCTTTGACCTTATAAGGGTGCCATACTGCATTTTCATAATCTAGATGAAGTCTCACCATTGACTTGTATAGCATTTTGAACATTTCGCAGTCTATGTGATCAAAGGTTCTTCTCAGGATGCTTGTGATTTTATTTGCTGTCTTGACCTTTTCTGCTATATGATCTCTAAATGTAAGGTCCTGGTCTATGATGATACTGATATCCTTTTCAGAGGTTGTAGTGTATATATCACATTGATGGTCTACTTTTAATTTATAGTTCTGCATTGCTTTCCTGTTACTACATACCATCATGGCTTTACACTTATCAGGATGAAGCAATCTCTGGCATCGGGAAGAGGTCCCCCTCACCCCGGTGCTAGAGCATGCAACCTACAAAAAAAACCAAAAAATAGAACCTACTTAAATAAAGGGGAAAAGCCCAACATTCCCCCAAAAGTCAACAAGTCCACAAGTCAATGTGCATGAACTCGTCCCAAGTACAAGGGACAGGTGGTAGCAACCCCACCCATCCCGGTACCAAGACAGGTAACATGTGCGAAGATCACCCAGACTGGGACATTCAACAAGAATGTGCTGAACAGTCTGGGGGACGATGCAGTCGTCACCATAGGGCGCAGGCGAGCGCCCCATCAGATAGCAATGAGTCACACGAGTGTGCCCAATTTGGAGACGACAGAAAGCGACCTGAAGCCGTCGCGGCATTTGGGGATAGGTCCATGGGAACAGTTGCGGCGCAATGGCACGCAACTTTAAGTTCCCTTCGACCGTCTCCCATCTTGTTTGCCAAGCAGTCCGAAGAGCTGCCCGTATTCCTGCCATGTAGTCGGTGTGAGGAAGAGCCAAACGCTGGTCCGGTCGCAGAGTCCTCGCACACTCTTTGGCGCCCTCATTCCCTGCAATTCCTACATGTCCAGGAACCCAGCATGTTGCGTAATCTCCTGTACCGAGTGGTGTATTGCCACCAGCTCGGCCGTGAAGAGCCGTGGTAGAGCCCCGCTGACTTCAAACAGAGGAGATACGGCGTGGAAGCCGACCCCCTCTTGGGATTTGGAGCCATCCGTATTCACTGGCATGGTTCCAGTGTGACACGAGGTGTGCTCCAAAATGGTCGAACGCAATACTCCCGGCACCGTACAAGCTTTGGGAGCAGAGGCGTGGCGACAAATAGCCAAATGTGGTACCCTCCAGGGTGGCGTGCTGGGCAGAACCAGGGGCGCTACCGGCCCGAGAGCTATATCTAGCTCTTGAAGGAGTTTCATGGCCCTAAACCCAAAGGGCTTAGGGTATGACCTGTGTCTCTCGGCGGCATAGGCACCGTCGAGATCAGTGCGGATGCAGTGAAAGCTTTTGGCGACTGAGGGAGGCGCCGGGCTCGCGCGTACAGGCGAGTGATGCACTGCACGTGGCGCAGAGCGAGTGGCATCTCCCCAGCATCGACCAACAGGCTCTCAATGGGGGAAGTGCGGAAGGCACCGGTCGCAAGGCAAAGGCGGGTGTGATGGATCAAATTCACCTTCTGCAATAAACGTTCGGCTGCGGATGCATAAAACTCGCTCCTGTAGTCGAGCTTCGAACGAACAAAGGATCGATAAAAAAGTAGGGCAGTAGCCTTATTAGCGCCCCAAGGGCTGAACATCACGCAACGGAGAATATCCATGGCGCGGGTACAAGAGACCCTAAGGCTGCGAATATGAGCCTCCCAGGTGAGGCGTCGGTCAAATACAAGACCAAGGAAACGGTGCGACTCAACCACATCCAGGCGCACCCAATTAAGAAACGTTTCATCTTGATTACTCACATCATTCCCATCCATTCTTCATTCATGCATTTTTCACCACTCCTACACAACCTTGTTGCATGACCTACCATTCCACATTTACCACAGGTAGTTCTTGGACTGGCACACATCCTGGCATAATGCCCTATCTGCCCACAATTACCACACAGTCCAGGTCCACTCATATTCACTTGACCACCTTCCCTGCAATCTTGTGCCAAGTGGCCCATTTTTCCACATCCATAACATGCTCTTTCCCTTGCATGACTACAATCTTTTATCATATGCTACATTTGCCCTCTGCCAAAGCAACTTCCTTGTGACCAGCGACAGTCAGCCCTCACATGCCCAACTTTCTTGCACCTCAGACACCTAGACTCATTTACTCTAGATCTACTGTCATTCCTACCATTCGTGCGACCACTATTCCTACCATTCTGAACCCTACCCCAACCATTCACTCTCACTCCTACTTATATTCCCTCTCAGTTCGTGGCCAACATACACACTCTGCTGTTCATTCTGCCCGTAATAATTTTCCCCAAATCTCATCATCACCTCGATTGGGTTCTCTGTCAACGCGTCCTGATATGACTGGAACTGGGGTAACTTACTTATACTTGAGTTGTGCACAGTGTGAATCAAGGCCTTTCTTCCATAATTCTCAAATTCACCGTCCTCTGACATCTCCAGTACATCTTTCCATAGCAATCTCTCACCAGCCCATCTCATCTTCTCTTTCCTCTTATATGTCACATACTGACCCACTTCATTCGGAACCGTATTTAAAAACTTCATCAGCTCCTTATTCCCATTTATTCCATCATCTCCAAATCTCATTCCCTCCAAAGACCCTAAGCGATGCGCATATGAATTCACATCCTCATTCTTGCCCATTCTCGCTTCTTCAAACCCATTTGTCTTCTTATATTTCACACTTGTCTTCATTCTCTTACATTGCTCTATCATTCTCTCTTTCATAACCTCCCACTTAGGCTCACTCACACTCATAATCATCCGGTAAAAATCTTTCATACACCCATCCAGAAACGCGCACAACTCTCACCCAAAACCTATTATTCTCAGCAAATTTTTCCTTACAATAACTTTCATACTCTTTCAAAAACACTTTCACATCTTTTGTTCCTTCCACTCTTAAACTTACTTAACTTTGGCACTTCTTTGATCAATATACTCCGATGAACCTCAGCATCACTTTCACTCTCACTCACTTCTTTCCCACTTTCACTCATGCCTTTATTCAAGCTGAAATACAAGGAGTCATTGCTAGCCAGTCTGGTCCTTTCCTGTCGGTCTGGGCATCTAGTCTTTGGGGTCTTCTTTTTTCAGTGCCTAGTCACTTGCGGGGGTTTGCCTAAGTCTGCCAATCCCTTTTTGTCCATCATTGCCATTCTAAGTGGAGTCAAGGCCACACTCCCACCAATTGTACCTGATTCTCTCATTTTCTCATTCACCATTTGCATCAATCTTTCCTCCATTCACACCTCACTGTCTTTAATCCTCTCTTCCATTCTCACTTCCATCTCTCATTTTCCTCTACAAACTCTTTCTCTTCTCTCAACTGCGCATTTTCTCTGTCTTTCTGCCGCACTAACTCATTTAGTCTTCTCATCTCCAACTCCATGGCCCCAATCCGTTCCTCCTCCATCAGGGACAAAAAAAAACAGGCTCTCACTCCTCTCCTCCCTGAAATCACTGGGCAGTCCCTATTCAGGCGCCAAAAATATGTGGCGGCGGGGTCGCGACACCCTTACCAATTCTTCCCACCGCCCCAACAAGGTCTGCTTGGTGGTTCAAGGAGAGAGTATTTTCTAATTTTATTTAGAAACAGTAAATAATGGCGATCCACCGCAACCCCAGTAAATAATAAAACCCCAAATAACTTAATAAATATATCCCTTGATTAGTGCGGTTTTGAAAAACACGGTTTTAATTAGCACTTCCCCTCCAAATTTGAGACCCTTCATCAATATACGCAGACCCTTCAGCAAGGGAGAGTTGAAGCGGGAAGTCAGGCAGACGCGAGTCACTCGCCAACCATCATCTAGGAAAGACCTCTGCCATACTTATTGCTCGTTTCCATCAGCTGCGTACATAATTTTATTTTATTTTATATATTTTTGTTTAATAAATTATCTATAATTATGGACAAAAAAGAAACTTAAACATAAACACATCACTTTGGAGACTAAACTTAATATAATCAAACGATTTGATAATGGCGAAACCAAAGCACAGATAGGTAGGAGGCTAGGTTTTAGCGAGTCAACAATACCCACGATTTTAAATAAAGCGAGCAAGTATCAAGATAAAGGCAAAATTGCATCTACGTCCTCAAGCATTCAATGCACTAGAAATAGGTGTCCTTTGATGATTAAAATGGAAGATTTGCTTTTCATTTGTTTAGAAGACTGCAATCAGAAGCGCATTCCTATTCATGTGAACAACATCAAGATTCAAGCTTTGAGCCTTTTCTCTTCATTGAAAAAAGGAAAATATCAAGAGGATGCTTCAACATTTTCTGCTAGTAAAGGCTGGCTATAAAATTTCAAAGCTCGATCAGGCCTAAAAAAATATTAAATTATCAGGGGAAGCAGCCAGCGCAGATAAAGATGGAGCAGCCAAATATCCCGATGAACTGAAGAAAATAATTGAAGAAAATGGATATCAACTTCGTCAAATCTTTAATAATGACGAAACTGGTCTCTTTTGGAAAAAGATGCCTACACGAACATTTTTAGCAAGGAAAGAAGCAGCTGCACCAGGGCACAAGGCATCTAAAGATAGAATAACAGTTCTGCTTGGCGGTAATGCCGAAGGAGATTGCAAGCTAAAAACGATGGTAGTTTATCGTATGATGAACCTTAGGGCATTCAAAGTGTTTAACAAGCAATCTCTTCCAGTAATTTGGAAATTGAACAAAAGGGCTTGGATGATAAGGCAGTTGTTTGAAGAATGGTTCACTTTGCATTTTTGTCCCACAGTTAAAAAATACTGTAAGGAAAATAACTTAGATTTCAAAGCTCTTTTGATTTTAGATAATGCGCCTGGGCATCCCACTTCACTAATAGTAATTTGAAAGTTATTTATCTACAACCAAATACCACTTCTTTGCTTCAGCCAATGGACCAAGGAACTATTTCAACATTCAAAGCATATTATTTGAGACAAATTTTTAATAAAGCCATTGAAGCTACAACTGGAAATAACCCAATTACTCTCAAGGAATTTTGGAAAAGATACGATATTAAACAAGCAGTCGAGAACATTCATAGATCATGGGAAGAAGTTATAGAGAGCTGCATGAGGGCTGTCTGGCGTAATCTTTTGCGAGAGTGTGCAAACGATTTTTGTGGTTTCAACGATTGTGTCAACTAAGTTATTGATGAAATTGCTACAGATGGAATAGAACTTGGCTTTGAAGCAGATTTGGAAAACGTCAGGGAATTGTTGGATTCTCACTCAAAAGACTTGACTGATGACGATCTTCTCACAATTGACCATGAATATGCTTACGCGGAAGATGTAAAAGGAACAGAAGAAAAGGAACGGGCTCCTAAACAAATTTCAAATAAAAAGCTTGAAGAACTATTCAATGCAATTGAAAAAGCAAAAGAAATCGTAAGAGAAATTGATGCAAACAAAGAGAGAAGTATGAACGTTCGTCGTGCAATCAATAAGCAAGTTGATTGCTACCGCAAGATTATGGAGGAAAGGAAGAAATCTAATACTGTTCAATTGAAGTTGGATATGTTTTTTTGGTAAAAAATAAACTTTAAGTCATACTTTATTTCTTTTATTTATATCCTTCTATTATTTGAAAAATATAAAATGAGTTTTTAGTGAAAAAAAACTATATGTAATTTAAATATTTTTGAGGATTCATTATAATTATTCCCATTGGTTCTTAAGTTTAATTAGTGCAGTTTTGCTTTACACGGTAAAACTCGGGGATTTATTAACTGCGCTAATCAAGGGATTGCTGTGTATATATATATATATATATATATATATATATATATATATATATATACATACATACATATAGTTGGCCTCACAATATTACCTTGGCCAACAACCACACATATATACTTACACAAAAGGCCTTACAAATGGATCTCGGGCAGGCAAAAGAATATCTATATACAGCAATGCGCGTTAAAGAAACTCCAACCAAAGACCGAAAGATATCGGGAATGATGGCTGCACCCTTAACCTACTAATGGAGTGAAATGAGTCAGGGAAAACGGGATGTGGCTCACTTTCTGCGGGATTCTGAGGGGTCTGGGACTTGGCAAAGCCGAGGACTTTAGGGACCTGGGACACTTGTTAGTTCCAACTGCTGTGTTGCAATAGGTGAGGCGCTAGCCCCGATGATGACACTCTAAGGTAGGCATGCACGCAAGAAGGTCTGACGACTTATTGGTACCACAGAGCTGGAAAAGAGAAGGCACATTCAGTCACTGATTCACTGCCACACTCAAACATCTTTACTCCTAACACATTCAACCACACCCACTCACACAATTTTCACTCACCTATTTTCCGTCCAGGTGGCTCTTCCTTCCTCAGTCACAACTATTGGCTTTCAAACTATTAACAAATACATAATTATTGTTAAGCTGAAAGAATCCACCTAAATAGAAAATAAAGATGAATAGGGGAGCACGATAGAGGTCTATCGAGGCCCCTCACACAAAGCAATGACGGTGATCATGCGATCCACACACACATTCTGAAAAAGAAGAAAGGGATTAGACATAGGGGACAGGAGGCAGACAACCAAACTACTACAATGGGAGATGGTGGAGGGTAACTTAAAGTTGCGTGCCATTGCGCTGCAATGGCTTCATGTTGCTTTCTGTCATCTCTGAATTGGACACACTTGTGGGACGGACCGCCATTTGATGGAGCGCTCGCCTGCTCCTTATTTTGTTCCCCAGACTGTTTGGCACATTCTTGTTGAATGTCCCAGTCTCGGCGATCTTCGTGCACATTACCCGGATGAGCGGGGTCGCTACCGCTTATCCCTTGTAGTCGGGATGGATCATGCCCATTGACTTGATGACTTTTTAGAGGAGGCCAGCCTTTTCCCCTTATTTAAATAAGTTTTTTTGGTAGTTTTTCTTTGTAGGTCGCACATTCCTGCGCCGCGGGGAGGCGGACCTCCCCCCATCACAGGAGCTGCACTTCCTGCTTGTTGCCCTTTTCCCTTTCCCCTTTTTTTATTATTGTTGTTTTTTTCAATTTTTTTGCTTTACATATTGGTGTTTTAAAATAGCCTAGTCTTAGGCTGTTGTGATTACAGTGACTTATGCCCAAGTAGGCATAAATAGTAAATTATTTCCCCGATGTTCATCTCTCTTTTGTCAAGTGAATTTGTTCGGGAAAAAACAAACTTTAAATACTGAGCTTTCGATCTTGTTCAATCATCTTCAGAGTTGATTTTGCTATTTCTTTCGCCTCTTATACCAATGATAATATAGTAAAGAATGATTTAAAGGGTGTATTTATTAGTACAAGATTGAATGTAAGGGCAAACTGAATAGTCTAATCAGGAAGATGGAATTTTTTAGAACAGTTTTAATGTTTGATTCCAACTGGTTGCTTGATTGTTGAGGGTTGGCTTTTCTTCATTGATTATGATGGCTTCTAAAGATGTTTAGTCTTGATGGATTTCTCTCTCTTCTTTTTATCTTGGTGTTCTCAACCAATATATCTCTTGTAAGGCTGGTCTTGTGAATGTTCTCCATATAGTTTTTAGGTGCTCCGTTTCGAAGATGCATTTTTAAACACCTTGAAAGGATTGTTGTTGTCATGCCAACATACTTAGTTATTATGAAGCTTGCAGTCTTCTTCATGTGGGCAGTTGAACCCTTTGAGGTGCTGCAGAGGTACTACTACTGCCACCACATTGGGCATATAAATCGGTCCTGTAGACATGCAAAGTTGAGCTTAACAAGTCTGTTTAAGTTGCTCCAAGCCCACACATGATAAGTCCCCCTCATGTGTATGGCCAATTGTGTTTTCATGGCTGAACTGGTTGCAATACACCACTCAGTATGGTAGATAACGCATTGTGTCTGGTTCAGAGACTGTATTGCGATCTATAGTGATTCACATAGTGTCCTGAGTGCTGTTAGGGTATTAGAATCTCCACACTCCTTGCTTCACGGTATCCATGATCTCACACTGGTCGTGAGCTGGGTTGATGCTGAAATTATCTTCTGCTGCATTCCTGGACATGTGGGAATTGTGAAGAATGAGTGTGCCAAAGAGTCTTCCTCAAACCGAGTACATGGTAGGAAAAAGCGCACACCTCTGGGCTACTTGGTAAAGAAGATGGGAGATTGATGAGGGAAACTTAAAAATTGCCTGCTATTGCTCTGCGACTATTCCCATAGACTTACCCCCAATGCCATGGTGGCTACAGGTTGCTTTATGTCATCTTAAAATTTGGCAGACTCACAGGACATACCTCCATTTGATGGAGTGCTTGCCTGCACTTTATTATGACAACTGCATTGTCCCTTGTACTCAGGATGGATTTGTGCACACAGACTTGTGGACTATCTGACTTTTTGGAGGAAGCTGGTCTCTTGCATTTTATTTTACTCTCTTTGTTCTATGTCGCATGTCCCTGTGCTGGGGGAAGGCAAGCCTTTTCCTGATGTCAGAGCGTGCTCTCTCCTTGTTTTTGCTTTGCTTTGCTTTGCTTCGCTTGCTGCTTTTGGTTTTATTTGTCTTGTTTTGCTTTTAGGTTTGGTGTTTAACTTTTTATATTTTTATGTATGCTTGCACTTAATTACACCTCTGTAGGCAGCTGCTGGATTGGTCCTTATGGAAAAAAATGGTTAGCTTGGCAGCAGCTGCTTCACACTGAAAAATAAATTCTTAAAATTTTATTCATAGATTAAATAACTAGAGTATTGTGTTCAGGGTTGGCTTCTTCACTTTAAACATGACTATGTTAAAGTTTTTGTGGCACAAGAGGGTAAAGCTAGTGCCTGGCTTCTTAGCTAATGATGTCTCTTTGACACATCATTATTGTTTCATAGCCAAATTCAGTTAAACATTTTGCAAGATTTTGGCTTATGTTCAAAAGTTGTAATTTTTTGCACACTATTGACTACTGATTTATGCTTAAACCTAATATCTTAGAAATGATCTACAGTTTAGTACAGGGCATTACAAACATGAGTGCTACAAATTCTTCCATTAAAAAACTACATACCCAATGTGACTTATAGAATTAAGACTGGCAAAGACCCTTAGGTCTTCACTATGACTACTCATAGAAAAAGTGGGTAAGGTAAGGAGATATTTGAAGGCCCTTTGGTGTAAAAAAAAAAATGTATATTAATATTCTGGTTTTATTGTCTGTGCTTTAATATTTAAATAGGTTTTTGGCTAATTTATTTTTCAACATGTATGTTTTTGAGCTACATTAGCTGGAAGAGAGTTCCAAGTTGAAGGGATTTTATAAGTGAAAAAGTCCCTCAGGATATTCATCTGATACCACTTTAATTTCAATTCATGATAATTTGTTTGTGTGATGTTTTCAGCATGTTCAAAAGTTTATATAACCGAACCATTCAAAATTTTAAGGACTTGATTCAATTGGTTTCAAAGGCACCTATCTTAAAGTGAGAGCAATTTGTTGCCCTTCACTGACTACAATGTGGTGATTTCCTTTTGCAGATAAAGAGACCAGAACTGAGCTGCATATTCCAGCTGTGAACGCATGATTGACTTGAACAATGGTGCTACTATTCCTTTACTCTTACATTCAAAATTTGTTATAACAAAACCAAGTGTTTTAATTGTTTTTGCAGCTATTTAGACATTTTAAAAAAAAATTGAATTCACTCAATTAATATACTGATGTTTTCTAATTGATGACAACCTGATATATAATCAAAGTTTCCATTACAAGAGCTGGTGTGCATTGCTTTGCATTATTGAGTTTAAAATTGATCTGTCATATAACCAACCAATAAATATCTCATTTATTTTGCTGTATTTCTTCCCAATATGATAGGAAGCTGTATTTGGCATGGAGTAGGTTGTTGTAGCCCAGGATCTAAAAGGAATATAATTTAATACTTTATTTTAAGGTTGGTAATTTATATTTAGCAACAATAAGAAAAACTGATTAATACTTGCTAAAAAAGAAAATTACTAAATAAGCTTTTGAGTTAGCTAATTTATTCCTCATGTAGTTGTAAGAAACATGTCATGGCTCACTAATTTAGCAGGAAAAGCTGAGGATATTTTAAATAAAATAGATTCTGAGACAGCATTTGCCTTTGCCAAGGAAAAAAGAAATGCGGATAATGGTCATCAAAGCACAATTTTGCCAGATCATAGAAAATCCAGGTAGGAGCTTTTATTTTATTCTTTTAATGGCTCTTTCATTTGTATTGAGTTCAGTATTGAGATATATTATCTCTAAAATTTTACTTTTAAGGTGTTCTCTACTTTGATTTTATCATAGTTGCATTAGGTTTCAAAGCACATTTCTTATATGAGCTCTATTTATTTTAAGTTATTAATACAGATCATTTTTGCATTATTGCTCCCTCACATGCTACTTTGTGAGTTTATCACATCTATATACATTTATTTTACAATAAGCTGCACTGGTGCAGTTTAAGCTAAGTGGTTATAATAGCAATCTCTCACCCGATTAATTCTGTATTAAGGATGCCTGGGAGATGCTTCTCATCCACACTAAGCAAGTGGTTGTAGCCAATAGACCAATGCTGTCTGACTGAGCACCCAACCCAGATGAAGGATATAGTCTGTGTTGGATTATATGATTGTGTGCAGAGAGACCAATCTTTCCTGATAAGTCATTGAAGGGGATAAGTTACAGCGTCTGGAGTTCTCCCTTTGGGAAGCATACAGCCATTCCTGTGAGGGTCTTCTCTCTAAAGAGGGCCCTCACATCTTCAAACTAGGCCAGGAGGGCATATTCCTTCAAAAGAATTTCCATGGAGTGGGGGCCACCTGGAGGAGCTGTAGAGGCTCATCTCCCATTGCACATTAACAATCTTTTTGCCTGAGACTATGCTGGGCACATGCACGCCCCCTGCCCACCCTCACAGGGCATAAAAGATTTGTGACCCCACTACCATAGGATGGGGGCCAGGTAGGAGGATGCATGATTTACACCCAGTATGATGTCTCCATTATTCACTTTGCTTTAAATGCCTCCTTTCAGGCAGTATACTGTTAGGTTGCATACATTCTGCTGTCACCGGACTTTGACTTGGGGTGGGGGGGATTTCCACTGCAGCATAACACAGTTGCTGAGCTCGGCTTTTTTACTGCTGAGTGATTTGAACAGTAAACAGCCTCTCTGGGGAGACTAATCAATCAATCCCAGGGATCAGGTCCTTGATGACCTGATCAACAAGTTGGAGATAGGTGTCCTAAATATGGATGAATTTACGCATCACTGCTCGAAAACTGTTTCATTTACCTTTCTTGATCTATGCTAAATATGGATGAGTTTATGCATCACTGCTCGAAAACTGGTTCATTTACCCTTCTCTTGATCTATCCCTGTGCTCCCCAGATGCACAACCTGATTTTAGTGGGAGGAGGTTTATGACCTCCATGGTAGTGATCACTTTCCCATTCAAATATCATTTTCTGGACCACTGTTGCCGGAAAGACTCCCTCTCCAGTGGTGATTGTTACAGGCACAGTGGTCTGCCTCTGGTCTGGATGTTGTCCCATATGTCATGCCTTGACACCTAGCTGAGTGAGGCATGACCTTTCTGTTAGATTTGTTCTACAGGATCTAGACAGAGGATATCTTCCCAGACTCCTAGCAAATAGCTACTGGGCTCGCTTTTTGCAAACCTTGGAGAAATCACTCTACCCTGGCCACTTATCTTCTGCCCAGTGTGACTTTCACAATTTCCAGTCTACTTCAGATGCTTTGCTCCAACTGGAAAATGCTGTCTGTAAGGCCTTCCTTTGTAGGCAGCACTACACCAGTGTTTTTTAATCTGGAGAAGGCCTCTGATACCTCATGACAATATGGTATCATGGAGACTCAATGTTATAGGATTGCGTCCCCTCACCCCCATCTTTATTTCTGAGTCTTGCAGATTGTTGATTCTGCCTATGGATGGGGGGAGCTTTCTCCGGCCCAATTGAGCAGGAAGAGGGTGTCCCGCAAGGAAGTGTCCTTAGTGTTGCATTCTTTGCCCTGAGCATCAAACTATCACTTTGGTGCTGCCAAAAGATGTTCTCACTATAATCTATCTGGATAACCTTTTAATCTCTCTTGGTGCGGCCCAGATGCCAACTATGGAGCATAGACTAAGGTGGTGCACTTCTGTCTCCATCCATGGCTCTACCCCTACCTGGACTTGTTCCTAAGCAGGGTTTGCATAGAATTGGTGGATTTGCGCTGTTTCTTTGGTCTTGTTTTCGCCCAATGCCTCACCTGGGAGGCTCATATTCATATCCTTAGGGTCTCTTGTACTTGCACCATGGCCATTTTTTGCTGTGTGAAGTTCAGCACCTGGGGTGCTAATAGGGCTACTGCCTTGTTTTCCAACCGATCCTTTATTCATTCGAAGCTTGACTATGGATGTTGTTGCGGGCCGAAAATATATCTCTGATCCCAATCGATCCAACCCGCTTCCTACACTGTCCGGACATGAGAAATCGAGGGAGAATGAAACGGATTGTATATACAGTCCCTTTACTTACAAAAAAAAAGTACAATGATAATTACAGTAATTTATATTTACAAGGGAAGTGTGCACACTTCAAAATGAGGCCAAATTCCCCACAATCCAAATAAGATACCAAAAGAGAATTCTATAACATGCGAATACAACAAATTAACTTAAATATATCTACCCAAAATAAAAAAAAACACAACAACAACCGAACGAGGTGGGTGGTAGTAGGCTAACATAAAAGGTCGCAGGCTTGTCAGCCAATGCGGGTGTGGTGGTCCAGGTGTCTAGCGAGGTATGAAAGCCCTCCCTCTCAGGGCTGGGCGGAGCACTCGTCTAGAGAACCCTTCTTGCCATCCGTCCAAGCTTCCACTCTCTGTAGAAGAGATATATCCTCCGTTTATGACCCATTTACTTATACATGGAAGGAAAACTAATAAGTGGGCATTACCCGAGTAAATTTATCGACTAGCTTACCTCTAAATGTATATCCAAACAATCCTCAGCATCAACAATTCTCCAAATATTTAACTCTAAAAACTATTGTTTCAAAATATAATCTTTTGATAAAGATTATTTTAAACAAAGTACAATTTTGATAAAAGGTTATTTTAAGCAAAGTACAATCTGAGAAAGAAAGTTTTAATACATGAAATCAAATACATATATATACAAAGAGAAAATATAAAAAAAAAAACTCATTCCCACTCACACACACATTCTTACAGAGGGAGGGAGAGGGTACAGAGAAAAGGGGTGGGAGAATGGCCCCTTTTACACACACACTCACGTTCGCTCCACCACACCGTGAGTTTTGTGCATCCATAGCCGAGCATGTATTGTGGAAGGTGGAGACTTGATCCACCACTTTGGTCTCCACCTAGTGAGCAGTTCCTTATGTACGTCCCCCAATGAGAGCCTACTTGTTGATGCTGGGGAGATGGCACTTGCTCTGTGCTGTAAATAGTGCATTTTGTGCTTGTATGCTTGGGCCCAATGTCTCCCTGAGTTGCCAATGGCTCTCAATGCATTTGTGGCTGATTTTGATGGTGCCCATGCCACAGAGAGATAGCAATCATGCCCTAAACCATTTGACTTTAGAACTAGGAAACTCTGAGAGTTCAGTATAGCTCTCAGGAAGGGTGTGGGTGCTTTAGTTTTGCCCAGGGCGCGACCTTGGAGGGTACCACCTTTGACTATTTGTTACCATGCCTCTACTCCAAAAGCTTGCACAGTGCCGGATGTATTGCTTTCAACCTCTCGGGAACACGCTTCCTGTCGCTGAATCTGTGCCAGTGTACATGGATGGCTGGTACTCCCAGGATGGAGTCTGCTTCCATGTTGTATTCCTGTTTGAAGTCAGCATGGCTCTACCAGTAGCTGTTTTTCTTTATGGCTGAGCTAGTTGCAATACCACTCAGTACAGGTGATAATGTGCTCTCCCTCATTCTGAGACTGAATTGTGATCTTTAGTGACTTGCAAAGCACCCTGAGTGCTCTTAGGACATTGGAATTTCTACACCCCTTGGTTCATATTATCTCTGACACCACAGTTCACGTAAGCCGGGAGAATGTTGAGATTATCTCAAAAGAATAGTTGTACAGTTCCCAGACGCAGAACTCTGGGTGATATTGCCTTTGAGGTCTTATTGGGGGAGGTTGGGCTCTCTATGCTAGTCATTTCCTCCCTCCTCCTCGACCTTTGGTAGGTGGAGGGGTGGGAGCCGAAGCTGCTTTGGTACTGTCCTTTTAGGACAGCTTTACCAACCCGAGAAGACAACCTCATAACCACTTTCAGAGGGTTTGCCTCCTGTGAGTCTAATGACTTAGTGAAGGTGCACAGTCATTTTGCCTCACAAGAGATGGTCACATTGGGGGAGAGGGGTGAACCCTCGGATTTAGTCATGGCTTAGTGTGAACCCACAGAAGGCTTCTGAATAGTACACTAGCGATCGTTCTCGTAGGCCTGGAGGATCTAAGAGCAGAGGGTCCCTATCAGCACCCCAAGTGCTGAATGTTACACAACAGAGAATGTCCATGATTTGGGTACAAGAGCCCCAATGGGTACAAGACCAAGGAAACAGTGCAAACCAGTAGAGTCAAACAGGTGTTTGAAGGAACAATGAAAGGGAATTCAACTCTTGACATTATTGAAAAAAAAACCCAAACCCCAAAACAATCACAACCAAATTATATATATGATGAAAGTTGATGCACTATTGCAAGGGGTTGATGAAGAATTAAACCACACTTCCTGAAGACATAGAATATTTGTCCATACAAAAATATAAATAGTTTACACCCAAAATCGCCGAAACATAAACCAATATATATATTCCTCAATCTTCATATTTGTTAATCTGTACAGACAATATACAAATTAATCTGGTCGAGATTAACAACCAGTATAACCCAGGGGGGCAAAAGGGAGAAGGAGGTGGGCCTGCCTTCTTCCATGGTTCTTCTGTACAGTTCAGGGAGGGACTCAGTAGAGTGTTCCAAGGTTATGGGGAACTGGGAGGCATAACGGTTCAACAACTGCTTGGGGATAATGTCTGGTTTTGACACCCAATTGACTGAGAACATAGTAGCTCTAGATTGTCCTCACTCACTCTACCACTTGTCTCAACTTTGTCCAATATCTTGACTTGTCTCACTGGTCCCAAGGCAGGGTTGGCAAATCAAAACCCCCAGCTACCCCCCCCCTCATGTTTTATTAGTTTTTTTTCTTTTTTTTCAGATGAAATTTGAAAAAAAAAGGGGTTTTGGAGGGGGATATTTTTTTCAAGAAATGAATGCTACTTATCATTGTTTTATTCAAAATGTATATTTATGCTTATAATTTAAAAATATGTATCAGATTAAAATTATTTCTGATATTGACTCATAATTCATCTCTCCTTATACAGGTTATGGCTATCATGGGTACTTGCAATTCTCGATCAGTGATCTGTTCTTATTATTATAATATAATTATTAAATTAATTAATTATTATTATAAAAATAGAGATAGCTATTCTTTTTTTATGTTATTCTAATGCTTGTAGCATTTGTCTTTTGAAAAAAAGAGATTTTAAAAAATCCAGAATAAAAACTGGGTTTTGGGGGGCTTTTTCATTTTTTTTTTTTGCCAACCCTGTCCCAGGGCATTTCAATCAACAATTCACTGCCACACTCAAAACATCCCTACAAATAATATACCTACAATCATACCTACTCACACAGACTAAATTCTTATCTGGTTACTATCCAGCTACATTTCTTATTCGCACTAGTTCTCACTCCTAAATTTATTACTCTTCCCATTTTTGCACTTAGATAATTTATCTATCAATGTACTAATTTTCACAAAATGAGCTGCAAGATACTACTGAGGGAAAGGAATGAAATGAATGGGGGCCATGATGTAAGTCCATCAGGTCCTCCACTCTGATCACAATATCTAGCCACTTGCTCATCCCAGCCACCCTGAAAAAGAAGAAAGGGATTAGGTATTTAAATTAGTGAGGGGAAGCAAACTCCCCTCCACACTATGTAAAAATATCTATTTTCTTAATTTACCAACCAATTAACTACTTAGATTGTTTCTTTTAATAGAGAGTTGCTTAGGTGGGATTTTCATAACATTTGAGAGAATAGACATTAAAATCCATGAACCTAAGGATGTTTAATGCACTCTAAAGGGATGATTGACATAAAACATGTACCATAAATGAAAATTCACTAATAGGCTAATAATATCCTTTATTTAGGAACAAGTTTAAGTCAGGTGAAGCCATGGATGTTGGAAGAAATGCACTACTTTAGTCTTGGCCACTGAAAACCAAGGTCTGCATAGCGAAAAATGTGATTCAATGCTGAGTTGATTATTCCATAGTTGGCATCTGGGCCACACCAAAAGAGATTGTTTATGTAGAGCGTATGAGAACATCTTCCGGTAGCACTGAGGTGATACAGTTGATGCTCAGAGTAAATAGTGTGACAATGAGGGCACTTACCTCTGGGAGCCTTATCCCCTTTATTTGACCTTTTTGTAGGTCGCATTTTCCTGCGTCGAAGGGAGGCAGGCCTACCCCTGATGCCAGAGCATGCTTCCTTCTTGTCCTCTTGCTTTTTCTCAATTTTCGATAGTTATTTGTTAGTTACATATTATTTATTTTCTAATCTAGCCTAGTATTAGGCTGTTTGGAGTATGGCGACTTATGCCCAAGTTGGCAGTTGCCAGATGAGCTCTTAAAACCCCCCCAAAAAACCCTGGGATTTCCTCTTCCTGCCCCATTGGGCTGGAGAGGGCTCCTCCCAACCTATATGCAGAATTGAAGATCCTCAGGAATTCAGATAAAAATTGTGAGGCATCCCCATAGCCCTCAACATGTGGAGGGTCTCTATGATACTGTATCATCATGCAGTATCATAGGCCTCCTCCAGATTGAAAAATACTGTGGCATATTGCTGTCTATAAAGGAAAGCATTGCATATAGTATTTTTCAGTCAGAGCAGAGCAGAGCTTACTGTCATCTTGAAAGTGCGACGCACTCACAGGATGCAGTACCACCATTTGATGGAGCACTTCCCTGCACCTTACTGTGATGACTGTGTTGTCCCCCAGACTGTTTGGCACATTTATGTTGATTGTCTCAGTTTCAGGATGAGTGGGGTTGCTACAGCTTGTCCCCTGCAGTGATTTGTAAACTATTTGACTTTTTGAGAGGAGTCCAGCCTCCTCTATTTTATTTGTCTCTCTTTGGTGTTGGTTCATGCTCCTGTGCTGGAGGATGCATGCTTTTCCTTGAATCCATAACATGCTTCCTTCTTCTAGTCTTTGTTGTGTTTCTTATTTTGTTTGTTTAGTTTGGTTTCAGTGAATTTTAAAGTAGCCTATTACTAGGCTTAAATTTTTATTGTGGTGATATACCCTTGGTGCTGGTCATCAGATGGGCGCTGCTAAAAAAAAATGTGTTTTGTTGAGGAAAGAGGGTAGGAGGAGCAGGTGTGCTGTGTGAGTAGTTTTTGTAGTCAACTGTTGTACTTTTGAATTGGCTCTGTTTTCAGAGTTGCCTTGAACTGAATCCTTAACCCATTCACTCATCAAGGGCCTTTCGAGGTTGTCGACTCAGTGCTCTTTTTATTGCCAGAGGGCCTTTTATTGCCTTTGAAATTAAATTCATTTTAACGCTCATTTTTTTATGATGACTCTTCCACAGCGACCACACCACATGCTTGATTTATGATTCAAACATTTGTAAACACACGTTTTTCTCACTATTTCTTTATAGGGGTTCAAAACAGTTATGTTTCTGGTTTTTCTTCCAATTAAAATCCAGAAATGCCTTAGGTTAGCTGTTATTCAAAGCACCCTAACCAGGAAGGACCTGAACAAAAATGGATCATGTGGGGTAAGGAAATATTTAAAAAAATTATGAAATTCCAATTAATTTGAATCTAGAAATGTTTCACATAAATAGAAGCAAAGTTTTCTATAAAATAAGAGTTTTAAGCAGTAACTAAATTTTAACAAATTTTTTAGAAGAAATGCCATAAAAGTTTTGCAGGAAGAACTGAGAATTATCAATCAGAATTCTAAATATGGAGATGGTTAGTATTAAATTTTAAGTTTGATCAATAGAAGAAATCTTTTCAATTAAAATGATATACTATTTGCTTTATAGAAAAGGATTTAAATATTTTCTTTTATTATTTTCCCTAACGATGTAGCAAGGCTAAATTCATTCATAGCAATTTCAAGCAAATTTGTTTGGCCCTTTAAGGGTTAATATGTCAGCTCAAGTTGATATGTTTAGAGGATGTTGACATTTGTATTTGTAAATGGCTTAAGGGTTGCTCTCAATGCCCCAGGCCAGAAGTAGAATCAGAGAAATGATTACTGAAGAGTAATTTCTATGTTGAAAAGAACATTGTGGTCTTTGCTTGGGTGCCTGAAGTTATTTGCAAAAGTCTCTGGCCCATGGGTAGAGTTTTGAAAGCGCATTCATATCAGTTTAGCAGAGGAGATAGAGTGGAAGATATACAGGCTAAAAGAGGTGCTTTAGGGATAGGAGGGCTGAGTTGCCTTAGAAATAAGAAGGATGAGTTATTTAGTTTTATTATTGATGAAGATATAGATATAATGTGAAATAGAATCATGGGTTATTGAAAATAAATTTAATGACAATGTGAGTGAACTTGAACTACAGAGTTATGATATGTACATTAGTCAAAGGAGAGATAGGACTGGTGGTGTTTGATTATTTATATCAGAAATAACATTTCTTCAAATCTAAATAATACTTTATTATAAAACAAGGAGAAGTTGAGTCACTGTAGATAGATATTAGGGTCAGCAAAAATAGGATAATTCACTTGGGAGCCTTTTACAGACCACCCAGGCACTCTGATTGTATTGATGAGTTAATGATCAAGAAATAAGTAAGGATGTGAAGTAGATACAGTTATTCCTGGTGACTTTAATTTAAATTCTGTGGACTGGGAAAATATGATACAAAGGGATAGAACAAGTTGTAAGTTTATAGAATGCTTTGAGGATAATTTTTTGACTCAATTTGTTAATAAGCCAGCAAGGGGTGCCAATATATTAGATCTGGTTCTTTCAAATGATGACCACCTGATTGAGGAATTGACTGTCAGGGAATCATTAGGAAATAGTGATCATCAGATGGTTCATTTTAACTTGGGAATAATGAAAGGTAGAACATCAACAAACTCCAATTTTTATAGGGGTGATTACAATAAATTACGCAACTTGCTAAATCAGATTAGGTGGGATATGGAATTGAGTGGAAAGAATACTTATGAGATGTGGGACACTTTTATGACTATATTAAATATAGTCCAGGAGCAGTGTATTCCAATAAGATTATTAAGAAGAACAAAAGGGCGGCAGAAATTAATTTAGCTCAAAATAATAATAAAGATCCAAGAAAATTCTTTAGCTATTATAGAATCAATAACAAATCTAACTGATAAAATAGGGCCTATTAGATTTGAATGGGTTTTGAAAGAATCTGATGAGGAAATAGTAGAGGTTCTTAACATGTTCGTGGCCCAATCACCAACTGGTTTCTCTATCTGCAGGTCCATGACAGAATTTTCCGTCATGTATAGGGAGACAATTTGTGGCCCATGACTGAAATCACCGTCATTTTTTCCATTTGTTTTATTGATAAGTTTGAAGCTTGGGCCTGTACATCTTGCTCTGTTGCCAGTTTTAAGAGTACCAAATTTGTTTGCGGCATCTGATAGTAGGCTGACACTAAGGGCCTGGTAGTAAACTACCAAATGACCGATATATGTCATGGGCCGCGAACGTGTTAATAATCATTTTTCTTCTTCAGTATTTACAGAAGAAAATCCAGTGTTGAATACCAATAATGTGAACAGGGAAATAATTAAAGGGCTTATATTGGAGTTAAATACTAGTAAGGCATCTGGCCCAGACAACATTCATTCTAGGTTACTCAAAGAAGGTGTAGATAGTATTGCAGTTTCTCTTGAGAAGATATATAGTAGATCACTAGAGTTTGGAGAAATACCTAATGAGTGGAAATTAACGAATGTAGTGCCAATTTTTAAAAAGGTAAGTAAATAGGACCCAAATAACTATAAACTGGTAAGCTTAACTTCTATAGTTTGTTAAATTCTTGAGAAGATACAGTAAACCTTCGATATAACAAACTATATGGGGCGGGGGGTTGTTCATTAAAGCTGAAAGTTCGTTAAACCCGATGGGCATTAAAAGTAATGGAAATAACGAACCAAGTTCGTTATGGATATGTAATATGTATGTAATTACTAATAAAGTTAAGTGGACTACACAACATAGTATTGATACAAACCTTGCACTGTAGGAGACATGTGACACACCAACACACTCAGGCTGGTCAGATTGCTTGCCTGTTAAACCTGATGGAATTTGGCCAGGAAATTTGGTTTGTTATATCCAAAATTCATTATATTGAGGTTCATTATATCGAGGGTTTACTGTATTTAAGAAGGGAATTTCTGACAATCTAGAGGGTAGTAGGTTAATAAATGATGCTCAGCATGGGTTTAGAAGAGGTAGATTGTGTTTAACAGATTTTCTGGATTATGTAACTAAACAATTATATAAGGGAGAGAATGTTGATATAATTTACTTAGATTTTAGCAAAACCTTTGATAAGGTTCCGCATAGGAGACTAGTTCACAAATTATAAATGGATGGGATATGTGGTAAAGCTTTGAATTGGATAGCTGAATGGCTGAAAGACATGGACCCAAGAGTTGTGCTGAATGGGGTGAGGTCATAGTGGAGGGATGTTATCAGTGGCGTACCTCATGGATCAGTTGTAGGCCCTTTATTATTCATAGTTTATATAAATGATCTTGGGGGAAGGCTGTAAATAGCAAAGTGTCAATTTTTGCTAATGACACTAAATTGGCAGCTGTAGTCAAAGAAGTTGAGGGTAGCTTTAAAGCACAGAGTGACTTAAATAAGTGATTAGCTTGGGCTCAGAAGTGGCAAATGACTTTTAACCTATAAAAATGCAAAAGTTATTAACATGAGAAGGGATAATAGGGAATTTAGCTATGAAATGGATGGGCATTGGCTGGATTCAGTTGAGGTTTTTGAAGCACTGTATTGAGGCAAAAAATAGAGCAAATAAGGTGCTAGGATACATTAAGAGGAATGTTAGCTACATAAGTAAGGAGGTTACCCTTAAACTCTACAACTTGTATGTCAGGCCACACTTGAGTACTGTATACAAGAATAGTCACTACATTTTAGACATGACATCAACCTGCTAGAGTCAGTACAAAGGAGGGCAACAAAAATAATAGCTTTCCTGAAGCACCTTGAATATGAAGATAGACTTAGGGTACTAAATATATTCTCATTTGAAAGAAGGTTTGTGAGGGGAGATATGATTGAGCTTTTTAAAATCTTTTCTGGAATAGATAAGTTGGATTTTAGCAAGTTATTTGAGTTGGAAGGTAGTAATAGGATTAGGGGTCACCACTTAAAAATGAAAAAAAACAGAGATGGAAGTTGGATAACAGAAAATATTTTTTCACCAACAGAGTGGTAGATTAACATAATATAACATAATTTCACGGATGACAAAAGCCACAAGGGCCTTTCAAAGGTCATCCACATCTGTCAAAACCCACCCACAAAATGCATCCATAGGATTGTTTCAGATCATGTATCTACAATATACAATTTAAACAATCCATAGGATTGTGTCTGATCATGCATCTACAATATACAATTCGAACCATACACAGGAATGTGTCAAAAACAAAAAGCATCATCATCAATACTCGTCAAAATCCAAATCAATCATAATATACAATAATAAAAAAACTGTATCCACAGGAATGAGTCTAAAATAATCCCCCTCCCCATATAATCATCTAATCTGCGCTTGAAAACATTCAAGTTTGGACTGTCTACTGTCTCAGATGACAAACTATTCCAGTAATCTACCACTCTATTGGTGAAAAAATATTTTCTAATATCCAACTTGCACCTCTGTTTTTTAATTTTTAAGTGGTGACCCTTAGTCCTATTACTACCTTCCAACTCAAATAACTTGCTAAAATCCAACTTATTCATCCCAGAACAGATTTTATAAAGTTCAATCATATCTTCCCTCTGGAATAGTTTGCCACCTGAGACAGTAGATAGTCCAAACTTGAATGTTTTTAAACTCAGATTAGATGATTTTATGGGAAGGGTAGTTTAACTTTGGGGGGGGGGGGCTATTCTGGACTCATTCCTGTGGATGTAGTTTTTTTATTGTATATTATGGGTGATTTGAATTTTGACAAGCCTTGATGATGATGCTTTTTGTTTTTGACACATCCTGTGGCTGGTTCAAATTGTATATAGTAGATGCATGATCCAACACAATTGTATGGATTGTTTAAAATGTATATTGTAGATGCATGATCTGACAGAATCCTATGGATGCATTTTGTGGATAGGCCCTTGTAGCTTTTGTCATCCATGAAATTATGTTATGTTATAAAGTTGGTCCCACAATGCAGACAGTTCCACACCAACACCATATATTTGTTTGTTATTAATTAATAACTATATTTTTCTTCATTACTTTCATTAAATTTCATTATCAATTTGCTAATTATAAAAAAATCTCAGTTCTTACAGTTTTCCCAGTTCTTCAAGTGTTCCATCAGGCCTGAGTGATGCAGGGAGAGCTCAGGCCAGAGCTATATCCAGCAGTCTTTGGGAAACTGGGTCACTCTCTTCATCTCCAAAGAAGAAGATGAATAAAGCAAAAG
This sequence comes from Ceratothoa steindachneri, assembly GCA_963969495.1. Taxonomy (NCBI): domain Eukaryota; kingdom Metazoa; phylum Arthropoda; class Malacostraca; order Isopoda; family Cymothoidae; genus Ceratothoa; species Ceratothoa steindachneri. The sequence goes on from OZ018327.1 coordinate 79,271,743, forward strand.
ATCAAGAACAGTCTCTTATTGATTTCTTGAATCATGCCAAGAAGAAAAAAATGGATACCCCTGTATCTCAAGAAAATGATAGTGTGAGTTATATAATAATTTTGTAACGTGATGGGAAAGTAGTTTATTTTTGTAGTTCTGCATTTATCAGATCATTAAAGGTAGCCAAGGTTAAGTTGCAAGGAGGTATCTCTTGCAATAGTACTCCTAGTAAGTGGACCTGTTTTAATCATAGTAGATAAAGGCTTGGGAAACATATATGTTCCCAGTTTTTAGGCTGAACTATTCTCCTTTATTTGTTATTTACCCCACTAGGGTGGTGTTATAGAATATTATGTTTGTGTCTATATATATATTTAAATGTTAAGGGATTAATTTTATATTTAAAGCTTTAGGCTAATGAGTGGATGAGTCCCTAATGCTACCAGAAACCCAATGGGAAAATGGGCTGGGAAATCAAAAACCTCAACAAACCTCTAAAAAATACAAGATAATTTAATTTGAGGAGAAATGGGAAAATACTAGAATTCATACAGAAGCTTACCTTCCATTGGTTTGACAACCTTATTGAGTAAATGGTTCCTTTATAGTGAGTTTTATCCTCAAAATATTAGGAGCCCCTTATCAGTAGGTCCCTCTTCATGGGACTTGATAAATCTCTTCAATTGTCGAATATTGATAATAATTTTATGCTTGCTTGTTGTTACTCTGATGGACAATCAGCTCCTGCACTGGTTAGAAAGATTTCATCCAGCCATGGTTCTGCTACCAAGCATGGTGTGTATGTACATCAAAACCGCATTAAAACCTGTCACCTGTAAAGAGCCACCTCAATGCCCCAACACATCTCTAATTTTCTTCCCAGCCTTCAAGTTACATGTTTTGGCTGTGTACAGGCCAGCCTCTAACTCCCCTGAAGACAGCCTCACCCTCATCACATATATTCAACAAGTTATTATAGGAAACAAAGTTATAATCTTGGGTGACTTTAACCTGGGGCTTTGCTATCATTGATCATAACTTATCACCCACAGATGCACAGTTCCTAAACCTCTTCACGACCTTAGGTCTACATCAGCATGTCTCTGAGCCCACATTCGCCCACTTGTGTAATATTCTTGATTTGGTTCTTACCACAGACCATTTTTTTTTCCTCTTATAGGTTGCACGCTCCTGCTTACTTCCCTTTCCCTTTTCTGGGCGGGGGGGGGGTTGTTGTTTTTTATCTTGAATTTTATCTTAAAGTAGCCTAGTCATAGGCCAGTTTTTAATACGGCGACTAATGCCCAAGTAGGCAGTCGCCAGATGAGCTCTTTAAAGAAAAAAAAATACCACAGACCATGACAGAATCATGGGCTTAGACATTCCCCCCCCCCCATTCCCACATTGTGGCCATGTACTTATCTATTTCAAATACTTATTCCAATCACAACAACCTACTGACATTACCAACTCCTACAGATTCCTAGATTGGGCTCGTGGTGACTACAGGTCCTTAAACTCCACTCTACACCCTCATGATTGGAAGCATGAATTAACTCACCTAAACTCTAGTCAAGCTGCCAGTTATCTCACTTCTACCCTCTCCAACCTGGTTCACAAGTATTCCTGCCAAGTCTCCACATTCCATTACGCCACCCTGGAACAAAAGGGTCCCCCTACATCTCCATAAACACTAGTCCAAATGTTGGTCAGTATATATCAATTACAGGAAGAGTGTTGGGTGCAGGTCTCGCATCACCCTACAAAAACTGCTTTTCAGTCTGCCAACATTGCTCTAAGGTAGTCTGTCTCCTCTGCCCAAGTCAGCTATGAACAAAATCTCATTGAACATAGGAAAGCCAAGCCAAAATTATTCCATGCCTACATCAGGAGAAAAAAGAAAGCAAGACCCTTTATAGGGTCTATACAAATTGACAACACACTGACAGATGATCCTCTGATGATGGCTAACAAGTTCATAACTATCTTTGCATCAGTTTTTGTGTATGGAACAATTGACAATCCCTCACCCCACCAACAATGCCGCGCAACCATCTCCTCCATCGATTTATCAATTTCTGAGGTAGAAAGGCAACTTAAGTCATTAAAACCTGACAGTGCAATGTGCCCAGACAATCTTCATCCCTACTACTTAAATGATGTGCCTCAACCCCCTCAAAATGTCACTGGATTCAGGTACTAGACCTGAGCAATGGATCATTCTAATGTTATACCCATTTTTTAAGAAAAGCCCTCGTTCAGACCCACTAAAATATAGGCCCATCAGCCTCACCCCAGTATCCTGCAAGTACTTGGAAAGAATTATTACAAGCACCTTATATAAATTCGCAGAAAACTATTTTATCCTAGATGATGCTCAATTTGGCTTTAGAAGAAACAGATCAGTCACTGACCAACTCTTCCTGACCTATGACAGGATCATTTATGGTACGACTCTGGCCACATTGTAGACTTGATCCTGTTCAACTTTGTCAAGGCTTTTGACAGAGTCCACTACCAGACTTTGCTGAACAAACTATCCCTCATAGGAATTTCAGGAAACCTACTCAATGGGTTATCAAGCTTTCTATATAACAAAACCATGTGCGTATCAATAAATGGCACCATCGGCAGATCCCTGCCTGTAACCAGTGGCATCCCTCAGGGGTCTGTCCTTGGACCCTTGCTTTTCCTTATTTTTTTCAACCATCTTGGAGCCAATCTAACCTGCAATTTTATGCTCTTCGCTGATGACCTCAAGCTCTTTATCCAACACCCTACCAAGTCACCATCCTCATGCTCACTTGCACTTCAATCTACATTGACACACTAGCATCGACCACCTCTTCCTGGGGACTAAAGTTGCACCAGACAAATGTGTTCCATCTAAGATTTAAATGCAGAATGACCCTACTTGCTAATCGAACATACTATATAAATGGCTGAGACATACATCCTGTCCCAGCTCACAAAGACGGGTATTACCGTCGATGCGGAACTTAGATTCCACTTCCACATCAGAAATACTGTGTCCAAAGCTGGAGGGCTGGCCACTAACCTCCTCAAGTCCACCATCTGTTGCTCTCCTTCTTTTATGGTCTCCCTCTTCACTACCGATATCAGACCACTTCTCGATTTTGCTTCTCCCATTTGGAACACAGGATTTCAAGGTGACCTTACACTTCTGGAGTCAGTCCAGCGCTGATGGACCAAACAAGTGGCTAACCTCAGCAACCTGCCTTACAAGTATCGACTAGCCCAGCTCAACCTATTCTCGATGAGGGGCAGACTGCTGAGGACTGACCTTGTTCTTTTCTACAAAATCTTCCATTAAACCTAGGGACTTTTTCACTATGTCATTGTACCCTGGAACTAGAGGTCACAGATACAAGGTGTTTGTCCCTCACGCTACCACAGAAGCCCAGAAGAGGTTCTTCGCTCACCCAGTTATCCACCACTGGAACTCCCTTCCAGCTGATATTGTGGACTCCTCATCTCTCTCACTATTTAAATCAAAACTATCCTATTACTTACATGAACAACTGTTCAACCCCAACTCCTAACCCATTACATGCTACATAATCATCTCATCCCATGACTATACCCATATTACTCCATGTTCGACACACACCACCGGTCACTTATAAATGCACCCTAACTTTAATTATAACATCTGATTGGCGTGTCATGATATCTTATCTAGGCTGCTTGGATTGGACATGCTATGCACTACCACATGTGGGTGGCCCTACCAGGTGAGTAAACCTGGCTTGCTGAGAGAAAGACAGCCATATTGTCAAACTGGTGGTTGCTTAGCAACAGAGGCTAAGTAATTAATATTTCTAAAAAAGTATCTTACTCCCATCTTTGGAGGACTTGTATATATTAATACATACATACATTTTTTCATGCGTATGTACGCATTTTTATAACATTTAAATTATATTGGGAAATTTTTAATTAAATGTGCAAACTTATTATTTAAGGTTTGTTAGAGTGCAGGAGGGTACCCTGTGTAACCTGTTACACTTGGTATCTGGAGAAACCACCCCTCACTCCCTTTCAGCACTAATTTACATTTTATTAATAGTATTATTATTATTTTATTATCATTCTTCTTATTATTATTATTCTGTGGGAGCTTGTTTTCAAGTTCATGGCCACTAGGCTTTTCCCACAAGAATTTTGTGTTCATTATCTCAAATAATAATAATCTTTGCTTATTATTATTTATTAGTATTAATTATTATTAGTATGTTATTATTATTATTTAGTAATATTATTTATTGTTATTATTAGTACAGTTGTTGCCTCAACCTTTCCTAACTGCACTTTCTCTTACGAGAAGTTTCCACCTGGAAATAGATATGATCCAGTAGCCATGGTACCTTGGTGGACTGCATGCCATCCTGGGATCACCTAGCACCAGGGTATGATAATAATAGTTGATCACCTACCCTACTCATTAGGGGACCCACCTATCTCTACTTCTCTTTATTACATACCCTCCTGCTCCTTTCCACACTTGCTCTCCTAGCAACAGAAGTTCTGGCTACCCGGCACACTTTCATCCTCCTATGAACTTTAGTCGACTGGGAGTGTAGATCGTGAGGTCCCTACCTGCTGCGAGGGCTGAATTCCTGCTGGCTAGGGCAAGTATTAGGTACAGGGTGTGTTGGGCCGGCGACTCTGCTCACCTTCCTCCAGTACACACATAAGATGGCTATGTCAGCACCATCCTTTATGGTTTAAGCTCCAGGATGATGTTGCCAGAATGGCGGGCTAGCATGGCCTGAACAAAATTTTCGTTGAGTTAGATCTGACACTTGTTTTTAACTAACTCTGGTTCTCTGAATCTAAAAATGACCCCAATTTTTCTGTATCACATCAAGTGTTTGAAATACAGGATGCCCTTGCTTTGTATAAAAAAAACATAGAAATACTGCATCAAACATTTTGCTTATTTTCTAGAATGTTTTAACAATTTACATGCATTAGAAAATAATAAAACATTGCTTTACTGTGATGCTTGTACACATTTATTTTGTTCATACAAAGGATATTGTTACTGTAAGTCAAATTGTATGCAAGTAGTAAGGCAAAAATTCTCCCATATAGCTTTTCCTGGAGTGTTCAATCTGTGGACACTTTTGCTTGATACTCCAACAGTAGTTAGCCAACATATTTACATCCCATCTTCCCTGATAGCATTCCTCCATGACCTTCAAATCTTGGTAGAATCATTCACCTTACTTATTGCTGACTTCACACCAAGCTTTTCTGGCAAGTTAGCAAGATGGCTATACAGAAAATGCAACTTGATGTCTCATGTTGCAACTGAACATTTGTAGCTCTGCAATAGTTTCTGGACAATTTGGTTGTAATTTTTTGCTCATGTATTTCAAAGAAAGTTCTGGACAAGGTCTTTGAATGATAACCAAGCATTTTTTTCTAGTTCTGATATGGTCCTGATGAAATATTCATATTTGATGAGCTGCTGAATCTGTAGACCATCAAATACATCAGCCTTGATTTTTTCAATTGATAGACCAGGATATGCCCATAAGAGGTTCTTGAAACAGTTGCCTTCAGTTGGCAATGCTTTATTGAATTGCTCATTAGACCTAGTTTGATGTGCAGAGGTGGGAATATAATTTTCTTTCGGTCAACAAGTAGCTCATGTAGTATGGTGGGATACCAGGTTTGAGACCAATTCCTTGCCACAATTGCCTCGCTCAAGCTATGCTGTCCCACATGCACAGAAAGCAAAGATACTTTGTGTACCTGCAATGCTGACCAAGAAGGAAGCTTACCATTTTAAGATCAACACAGATGATCCAATTGTGCTTGTGATATTGAACGAAACAACTCAACTCTCTTTATGTTTCTTATCTTCTTCACAATGACTAACTGAATGCCCAACTGGGACCACCATATAAATTGCCATTGTGGAGAAGGACACATTTTATACTTCACTCTAGTTGTATATTGGAATTCCCAATTCCTCCAGTAAACCATATATGTTAGGGCAATACATAAAACTATGTCTCTTTGGAAGTAATAGTGAAATACACGTTTTCTAGATTGAAAGGAGGATACCTTTGCTCCTTTTACCAGCAAGTTTTTCTCATTCAGTCTTGATGCTAGGAGTTCTGAAGCCTTTTTTGATAGTCCCAAATCTCTTGCCGAATCATTCAACTTGTGCTGATTGAATCCCTTACGAGCTGAGTCATCTTCAATTTAAATATCTGGATCATTGCTGTCAATGAGTTCTTCATGATACAGTTCTTCAAGAGAGGGTAGTTGGATGAGAACTGGCACTGGAATTTCAGCCATATAAGGCACTGGACGTATAGTTGGTAGTAGACTAGGATACTTGATTTTACTTCTTTTTTTTATTGTCCTGAAGTTTTCACTAAACAAAAGTAACTGTGTACAAGGATCTTTTTCCTCTCACCAAATCATTGGTACATCAAATGCCAACTTATCATGTGTTCCCTTCATCCACATCCATAAACTCTCTATACACTCCTTGCACACTTTGTGAGAGGCCCAAGACTTTTCTTGTTTGTCAATTTTTACTTTAAAATATGCAAAATAGTCTTGCTTGACAAATGCACTGAAGTTTGCTCTTTGACTGGAGATGGTGAAACTGCCTCATAGATAACAAAAGGAGTCCAGGCATTTAGACACTTACAATAAGAAGTAGGAGAGGCAGTCATGATCTGAAAGAAAAGAAATAGTATGCAAATAAAAAATAAGTTGAACATTCATAAGCTTTGAAAAAAAACAAACTGAGATAATAAGGTCTGCTAGGCTTTAGAATGATATTAATCACCTATATAGAGTGGCACACAATCTCTCACTGCACTCTCTCACATGTAACTGAATGGACAAGTAATAAGCTGTTTGCTAATATTGCCTCTTCTACAGGTTGCGGTCAAAGTGTTAATATAATTAATTAATAAAATAGTTAATTTAGCTTTTTTTTCTAATATGCTTAGCAATAAATAGATAGTAAAATTATAAAAGCAATCAACTTACATTCCTAATACTTATGGACAAACAATACAATTGTGCTTATTTAGAGAGTAAGCTGTACAGAATAAACTTTACATGATAGAAGAAAACTAACTCTAGTTTTGAAATCAACTCGCCAATTTTAGTCTGAATATAGTGAAAAATCAAACTCAACAAAAATTATGTTAAAAATTATTCTTTGTAATTATTTATATTAGTCTTGTATTACTGATTCAAAAGGGTTTGCTGTGGTAAGCCTCCTTAATTATTTGTTGTTTATTCTATCTTTTCTATTCATTCATTTCTATTATTATTCTTGAACACCTGCATCCCCATTGATGTGTGTGGTTAATACCAGTACCTATTTTTACTCCCATCAAATCTATGTCCAGAGGCAAGATTAATTCTTTGTACTAGCAGCAATGGTATAGAAACTAACATGCCTAAATACAAGGCATTTGCATCCTGCATTGCAATCGGATCGGGAAAAGAGTAGGTGATAAAAGAGATGGCTTATAGGTGGGTTCCTAAACTGTTCCAAAATCATTGCATTCATAGGGTTACTATACAATTTAGTGAGTTTGTAAATGTATTTCATGCATGGGTGCACTCATATTTAGTGGCTTTCCACAACAGTCATCTTCCACCAGGGGGAAATAGAGTTTATTACTTTTCCATCACCAGGAGAGTGTAGGATTCTTAAATGAAATAAATTTCTCCCCAGGCAAATTCTCCACCGAGTGAGGTTGGACATTCTCGTCATTCTTCCGTCTCATCTGGTTGTTCATTCTTGGCTGTAAGTGGAAGAGATACACCTGGATTCACAGCCTTAGAAATAGGTAATTATTGATGTATTGTCTCAACTACATATATACAATTATTTCAAGCAGCTCTACCCAACTTACTTCTTGTAAAGCTGCTTTTATGAGGTTCTCAACATCATTATCATCACTTTCCAACAAAGTGGGGGCACCCCATGTACAATTGTCCATTCAGACTGCTTCTACTTTAGATCCTTCTTCAATATCATAATCTCACTTTATCATGCTAGTTGCCCTATTAAGTTTGATTAATAAAAAAAAATCACCAATTCATGTTATTTAATAATAAAGGAGTTTTTTAATTTCTTTTGGACAAAATTAATTGCATTTGTGGTTATTATTTCAATAATTATCCATCTTGATGTTGCTTTGATCCTCATCCATGCCAAGAATGCCTGATGCAGCATCGATGTGTCTTAACTATTGCTATATTAACCACATCCCAATGCTGTCTTTATTGCAATTCCACTGGACGGTTAATCATGTTGGACCATCTAAGTAAGGGTTATTCTGAATACAGGCCATTGAGGCTATATATAGAAGGTGGATATCCATTCACTTGAAATAGGGGTTTCCTCAAGATCACAAGGTATCCTCCGAGACTCCTGGTGAATAGCTAGTGTGTTCATTGTTTGCAAACCTGGGTGAGATCACTCTACCCAGGCTGGTTTCTGCCTAATTTCTCTAACCTCTTGATAGAGAAATTGGTGAATGTTAGATTAGTCTTTTTTTCCTGGACATTGGAAGCCACCTGTCTTCTGTACACTGAGGCTTTTGCTAATTCCACTTGCTCTGGTCTGGCTGGAAAATGCTATCTGTGTGGCCTTTTTTCTTAGACAGCACTATGCTTCAGTGTTTTTCGATCTGGAGAAGGCCTATTATCGATACTGCATGGAGTTCCTCTACACCATGGGGGTGTGGGGATGCCTCACAATTTTCATATGAGTTCTTGTAAGATTGGCAATTTTACTTATGGGTCAGGGAGCTCTCTCTGCCCAATAGGAGAGGAAGAGGGTTATCACACAGGATGTGTCCTCAGTGTTATACTCTTTGCTTGAGCATCAACACTATCGCCTTGGTGCTGCAGTGCTGCCGTGCTGCCATAAGATATTCTCACCCTGCTATTCATTGATGCCCTTTCCAGCTCTTTTAGTGCATGCAGCCCAGATGCCACCTCTGTAGCCTTGACTCCAACAGGCATTGAACTGCATCTCTTGCTATACAGAAGTGCACAGGTTTCAGTTTTCTTTGTCCAAACTAAGGGTGTGAACTTCTTCCACAATCCATTGTTCCACCCTGAAGCAGACTTGGTTCTTAATTGGGTTCGCCTGGAAGTAGTAGATTCCCACCATTTCCTTGATCTTTTTTTTGACCGATGTCTCTCCTGTGAGGCCCATATCTGCAGTATAGGGTCTATTTTTACCCATGTCATGGTCATTGTGTGTTCCATAACATTCAACACTTGGGGTGATGATAAGGCTACTTACTACCTTGCTTTTCTACCTATCCTTTGTTTGCTCAAAGCTTGACTATAGATGCAAGTTTTACACATCCACAGCTGAGTGTGAATTGTGGAAGGTGGACTTGATCCACTACAGTGGTCTCCATTTGTCTAGGGGCTCCTTTCCACTTGTTCCCTTTTGAGAGCACTCTTTTCACTGCAGCTCGCTTTGCTCCATACACAGTATATTAGGAGCTTGTATGCATGTACCCAGCATCTCCAGCAGTTGCCACTTGCTTTCATTGCATCCACGACTTGTCTTGCTGGTGCTTATCTTGCCAAGAGATGGTAATCATTCTCTAAGCTTTTCAAGTTTGGGTCTGGAAACTCCTTCAAGAGCTTGATGTAGCTCTTGACCCGGCGGTGCCCCTGCTTCTGTCTAGGATGCCACTCTGGAAAGTACTACTTTTGATTATTTGTTGCCTTACCTCTACTCCCAGGCTTCTACAGTGCCAGGAGGATTGCATTCAACAATTTTGGAGCGCCATTCACATCACGCTGGAGCTGTGCAGTGTGCACAAGTGGCTCCAAATTGAAGAGGGGGTTGGCTTCCATGCTGTATCCCTTTTGTTTGAAGTCAATGGAACTCTACCAGGCCATGCATCTATCTTTATGGTTGAACTGGTTGCAATACACTGCTCACTACAGGATATAATGCATTGTGCCCAATTCTGAGACAGGATTGTGATCTATAGCAACTCACAAACTGACCAGTTTTTCTCCTGTTATTGGAATCTCTGCACTTCCTGGTTCCTGGTATCCCTAATCACACTTGCTGTAGGCCAAGTGGATGTTCAAATTATTTTCTCTTGGGTTCTTGGAATGAGAGTCCCAAAGAGCCTGTAGCGGGCCGAAAATCTATGCTCTAATTCCAATCGTTCCAACCCGCTTCCTACACTAATTCAGACATGTGAAATCGAAGGAGAATGAAACGGATTGTATGTACAGTCCTTTACTTACAAAAAAATACAATAATATTTACAAAAATATGGGGGGTATATACACACAAAAATATATATAGCTAATTTTCCTATATACACAATTATTATCTGACGAATACCAATCAAAATTTATAAAAAAAACATTTAATTAGACGACATATGCAAAAGAAGATACGCTAAGTCTAACAACAAAAAAAAAATATCTGCCAGGGTAATATCCACAAACCGATAACACAGTAGACAAGAAGTCAATAACAGGAGGCCTAAAGCAAACAAGAGGACCAAAAAGAAGATGGAAGGGCTCACGTGTTACCCAGGTGGGTATTGGTGTCTCAAGCATTTTACAAACAAAAACATACAATATAATTTGGTCACATCTTGAAGCTATCAAAGCCCTCTCTGTCCTGGTGGGACTTACAATCTCTCCTTTCTTATCTGAACCCTACAATCTCTGCCACTCCTTACAAATGGTGGCGATTAAGTCTACTGGACTGGCTTTCCGATAAACTATTTATCATTTAGCTGAGGAAGAGAAAAAAAAAGATATTTTATATAAAACATGAAAATCAATTTATATATACAAAAAGAAAATATATAACCCTTTCCCCCCCCCCCCCGATTCCCACTCACACACATTCTTACAGAGGGAGGGAGAGAGTATTGGGAAAAGGGGTGGGAGAATGGCCCTTCACACACACTCTTACATTTGCTCCACCACAAGCCCACAAGAAATTGGTGATGAGACAAGCGTTTTGCTCTTTCACACACTAATTACTTAGCAGGAGTAAGGTCAGCCATCCAGGCTGCCTGGCACAAAGATGGGAGACAGCCAATGGGGCCACAAATCTGCCAGCTATTGTGCTGTGACTGTTCTCGTGGATGTACCTCCCAAGGATTTTGGTAGCATCAGATCCCTGTCATCTTTGAATTGCACACACTAGTGGGATGCACTGCCATTTGATGGAATGCTTCCCTGCACTTATTGGGATGACTACTTGCCCCCCCTTCCCAGATGGTCTGGCATATTCTTATTGAATGTCCCAGTCTGGGTGATCTTCATACACATTATCTGTCTTGCTACTGGGACATCTGGTGTTGCTAATGACTGCTGTGGACTATTCCAGTACTTAGAGAAGCCTGGCCTCCTCCCTTTTGTTTGACTTTCTGTTGTTGGATGCATGCTTGGGCACCTGAGTGAGCCAGTCTCCTTCCTGCAACCAGACTATGCATTTTTTCCTTTTTGTTGTTTATTTTGTCTTGTTTTTTTCTTTGGGGAATGGTTGGCTTTCTGTTTTTGTTTTGCTTGTGTTTTATATTTTTAATGTAGCCTAAAACAACACTATCTTTCCTAATTTCCATGATTATGCCTTTGGTGTCAGTTACCAGATAGGCTCCTTAGAAAATAAAATTTTCAAGATGGAAAATGAGAGGATATGCTGGGGTCACTGAGGTCAAGTCTCTATATGTAGGTAGCCATATTTCCCCAAGTGGTATTTCTGCAGTGATAGGAGAATGGGAAGTTATTCTGGAAGGAAGATAGTAATGAGAAACATAGAGAAGGAGAGTTGCATGAACATCAAGGATAAGAATGGCCAGGTACTTGTGATTAATCAGAATGTCAACAGTGGATGGTGAGAGTGACAGGAGTTATAATTTGGGTTTGAAAAATTAATTGAATTTTGGAATTTGAGCGTGTAAGCCAGGTGCTGTATGAGGGTATGGAAGCGCTAAACAGGCTAAAGGTTGTTAATGCAGTGAGGGAGGGTGAAAAATGGGAAGGCAGCTGGGGTAAATGATATCATCGCCCTGATGCTATAAAAACTGTTGGTGATTGTGTTATGGAATGTGTCTAGTGTCTTGGTTGCTAGTCATTTGAAAGTGGAAGAGTGCCTTATGACTGAAAGAGTGGTGCAGTAATAGTGCCATTGTATAAGGGTAAAGGAGAGAAAGGTGAATGCAAGAACAACGAGGGAATAAATGTGTGTTGTGGGTCAAATATATGGAAAATTTTGATTGGGTGTATAAGATGAATATCTGAGGGATTGATATGGGATAAACAAGGGGTGTTTAGAGGTGTAGGGGTGTGTGGATTGCATGTTCACACTGAGATAGATAACTAAAAAATAAAAAAACGAATTAAGAGGTGTAATGTGTCAGCTGGGTTCATGAATCTGGAGAAAGCTGTCTGGCTGTCTGGCTTTGTTCTCAGTTGGCTGTCTGGCTTTGTTCTGGAAGGTTGTCTTGCAGGAAGCTCTTGATTCTCATTGTAAGATTGGGATATAATACTGATTTGGGTGTATAGTTTTTCTTGTATTTATTTAATACATCAATCACTGTGTAATAAATACATTAGTGATTAATACTTTTGGGGAAGATAACTGGCAGCAATTCTGAGCAAGAATTTTTTTTGGCGAGTGTTAACTTTTTCCTTAGTAAATTTCTGAGAGTATGGCTGTTTGTATAGATGGTGAGAGCATGCCGTTTGAAAGTAGTGTGTATGTGGTGTGTGATGCATGTGGAGTTGAAAGGAGAGTGAATGTAACTGAATGCCGTGTGTGTTTTCTGGAAGGGGAGGTTAGGAGGTTGAGTGGGGAATGTAAGAGGTTGAATGATTTGGTGTTTGAGGTGAGAAGAGATGCAAGTGTGCGATTGAAGGGTGAGATTAGTGCTAAGAGGGTGGAAGATAGGGCTAGGACTGGGAACAGTGTGGAAGTTGTGAGTGATGATGAATGGTGGGTGAAAATGGATAGGATAGATAAGTTAGGACAGATTAGGTGTTTGAAAAGGAAGGACATAGAACCTGTTAGGTTGACTAACAGATTCAATGTCCTGAGAGAGGAAGAGTGTGAAAGTGATTTGCCTGGTGTGATTGTGGATGAAAGCAGGATGGGTGGTAGTGTGCCTGAGAGCAGGAGGGAGGGTAATGTTAGGCCAAGACAGAATAGGAGAATGACTGAGGTGCTAGTGATGGGTGACTCTCAGATTAGGTATTTAGATAGGAAGTTGAGTGATAGCAAGTGGAAGGGAATGAGAGTTTGTCTGCTGGGTGCTGGTGTAAGTGATGTTTGTGAGAGGTATGATAGGCTGGTTTCTGGGTGTGAGAGGGATGCAGTTGTGATTACGCATGTGGGAGTGAATGATGTAAAGAAGGTGGGTACATGTGAGTTACGTGAGCAGTATAAAAGGTTAGTTGAAAGGATGAGTAAAAGCAGGGTAAAAGGTGTTGTTTCTGGTGTGCTTCCAAGATTGGATGTGGGGGTAGAATGGTTGTCGCGTGCAATTGGTTTGAATGAATTTGTGAAAGGACTGTGTGAGGAGTTAGGATTGGTATTTGTAGATGTCTGGGGAGGGTTTTACGGGAATAGGAGGTTGTATGCGATGGATGGGCTCCATCTTAGTCGGGCAGGTGTTGAGGTTCTATGGGGGGAGCTGGATAGTGTGATTAGGTCCTTACGAGTGGGAAACTAGAAGCTGTTAGAGGTAAGGGAATAACAGGAATAGAGGGCAGGTGTAGGAAATGGAAGGGATGCAGAGATAGAGGAATAGCTAAGGGAGAAGGCATACTGATGCGTTATAGGGGGACTAATGCACAAGTGAATGAGCAGATAACTAGGAATAGAAAAGCACGATGCAATGAAGATGGGAATAATAAAAAAACCTTAAAAATATACTACACAAATGGTCGGAGTATAAGGAATAAGATAGATCTCTTAAGAGCGTTAGCGAGTGAAGAGAATTTTGATATAATTGCCATAACAGAGTCATGGCTTGATTTGGCACGTAATCACTTTAAACCTGAGGTTGAGATTGAGGGCTTTAACATGTTCCATACAGATAGGAATAGGAAGAGAGGAGGAGGGGTTATTATTTATATTAAAGATAATCTCCAGTGTTGTGTAAACAGTACAATTAAATTAGATGATAACACAGAGTCATTATGGCTAAATGTAAAGGAAGGTAAAAACAAGCTTGTCATAGGATTATTATACAGACCACCAAATCTTAGTAAGGAAGCTTCAAATCTTCTGTGGCAGGAGATTGAACGGGCATGTAGAAGTAAGCATGTGTGTATAATGGGCGATTTCAATTACAGAAATATAGACTGGGAAGCTCTTGTGGGTGATCAGGAGGCTGAGGAATTTTTGAATGTTGTCCAAGATAATTTTCTGAGGCAGATTATTAACGAACCCACTAGAGGTAATAATATACTGGATTTAGTTCTGACAAATAGGGAAGAAGTTATTAAGGATACTGAGATTGGAGGAAATTTGGGTAATAGTGATCATTGTGAAATTAGATTCAAGATGAAATGGAATGGTATTGATAGTAGCATGAACAATGTTAAAATTCCTGACTTTAGAGGAGCAAATTATAATGGGCTAAGGACTTACCTGGAGGCAGTTGTACAGAAACCAGGCAATGAAATCAAATCAGGAATAGATTCAATGATATCAGTTAGTGGAGACAATAATCACCAGGAGGAAGAGATTACAATTGAAGAGGAGTATGAAAGAATAATTGAGCAATTAATTACAGGTCAGTTGATTAACATTCCTTATAAGGAGATTAGGACTAAAAATAATGACCCAAAATGGATGACAGATAAAATTAAGCATTATATTGGCATTAAAAAGGGCATTTATAGGAAAATAAAAAATGGAGAGGATCACTTAAGGCAGAGATATAATGAACTAGCAAGAGATGTTAAAAAGTTAGTTAGAGTAGCAAGGAGAAATTATGAAATTAAAGTGGCAAATAGGGCAAAGGAAGATCCTAAAAGTTTTTATCAATTATACAAAACTAAGGTTAGAGATAAAATAGGCCCACTTATAGATTCCAATGGAGAATTAGTGAGTGATAGGGACTCAATGGCTGGAATGCTAAATGACTTTTTTCTCTCAGTATTTACACAGGAGGATACTCTAAATATACCCGAGGTGTCAATGATCTTTCGGGGTAATGATGAAGAGAAATTAAAGGATATCTTGATCACAAAGGAGATAGTGACAAAGGAAATTGATAAAATCAAAAGTAGTAAAGCACCCGGTCCTGATGAGGTCTTTCCTAGAATTTTGAAAGAATGTAAGGATGTGTTAAGTGAGTCCCTAGCATGCATCTTTAGAAAATCATTGGAGAGTGGCATTGTGCCAGTGGCATGGAAGAAAGCCAATGTGATACCTATATTTAAGAAAGGGGATAAAACAAATATGTCTAATTACAGACCAGTAAGTTTGACATCAGTGGTAGGGAAAATGATGGAATCTATTATAGCAAGGAATATTAGGGATCACTTGGATAAGCATAAGTTGATAAAAGAATCACAGCATGGCTTTAGTAAGGGTAAATCCTGCCTGACTAATTTGCTGTCTTTTTATAGTAAGGTGTATGAAGCAGCAGATAAGGATGAAAACTATGATATTTTATACTTGGACTTTAGTAAGGCTTTTGATCGAGTGCCACACTTACGACTTCTGAGCAAAGTTAAAGCACACGGGATCGATGGCAGTATATTTAGGTGGATTCAGTCATGGCTTGGTGACAGACAGCAAAGAGTTAGTATAGATGGAGTTAAATCTGAGTGGGGGTGTGTTAGCAGTGGAGTTCCGCAAGGATCTGTTTTGGGTCCCTTGCTATTCTTAATTTATATTAATGATCTTGACATAGGTATAAGTAGTGACCTGAGTAAATTTGCTGATGATACTAAGCTAGGTAGGGCCATTAGGGCTGATTCTGATGCTGTTGTAATGCAGGAGGAATTGACCATTCTGTCCAATTGGGCTGAGAAATGGCAAATGAAGTTTAACATAGACAAATGTAATGTACTTAGTATAGGTAGAAATAATCCACTGAATAGTTATAAATTAAATGGGAGAAATTTAGGGAGGACCGATTGTGAGAGGGACTTGGGTATTTTGGTAAGTTCAGACCTTCGTCCTAGAAAGCAATGCCTAAATGCTAAGAATAAAGCTAATAGGATATTGGGATTCATTAGGAGGAGTGTAAGCAATAAGAGTGCTGAAGTCATTCTAAAACTGTATCTGGCGCTAGTTAGGCCTCATCTAGACTATGCAGTACAATTTTGGTCACCATATTATAGGAAGGATATTGATTTGCTTGAGTCTGTGCAGAGAAGGATGACAAAGATGATTGGTGGGCTAAGGAACTTACCTTATGGTGAAAGGCTCAGAAAACTAAATCTACATACATTGGAAAGGAGAAGAGTCAGAGGGGAATTGATTGAAGTCTTCAAATGGGTAAAAGGATATAATAAAGGGGATCTGGGTAAGGTTCTTATACTTAGTGAACATGGCAGGACACGTAGCAATGGGTTTAAGCTTGATAAGTATAGGTTTAGGAAGGAGATTGGGAGGAATTGGTTTACAAATCGTGTGGTTGATGAATGGAATAGGCTCACTAGACATGTGATAGAAGCCTCCTCTCTGGGTAGTTTTAAGAATAGATTAGATAAATATATGAATGAAGCTGCTAGATGGGACTGACTTTTTTATGTACATATGTATATATTTTTCTAAGGAGTGGGGAGATTATTTTGCGGTTGCATGAATGGACATAATCCTCTGGATGCATTTTATGTATATTGTAGATTAGATCTGACGAACTCCTGTAAAGGGTGACAATGTTGATGACTTTTCTCTGGTAAGAAATCTTTTGTGTGTTGACTGGAACAGGAGCTGCCAAGTGTAGGCCATGAATGGTCTTTTGCAGTCTCCTTCTTTTCTTATGTTCTTATGATTGTGTAGATTTTGAAGAAATATTGTAGGTGCAAAGAATGTGTGGAGTGAGTAGTAAACTATTGGATGGTGTGAAGAGTATTTGTGTTTGAAGTCAGGCATGCATTAGGGTGAAACCTGGTGTGAGTAGTTTGACATACATAGGGGGTGTAAGACAAGGTTGTGTGATGTTACCATGTTTGTTTAATATCTTTATAGATGTAATACTGAAAGTAAAAATCATAACAAGGGAAAGTGGTGTGCGATTGAGGAAGAATGGTGAGGGATGAGTTATATCTATGTTCGTATATCGTGATGAGTTGGTTTTGGTGGCTGAGAGTGAGAGGGATTTGGAAATGTTGATTGTAACTTTTGATACTGTGTGAGAGGATGAGGTTAAAAGTGAATGCAGAAAAGAGTAAGAATAGAGTGAGTTGTGATATCTGAGTTTGTGATGTCAGCCTTAAAAAAGTGTGAGCTTTAAGTACCAAGTGGTACAGATGAAGTAGAGTGTGACCACAAAATTTCAAATGGTAGCAAAGTCTGGTCAATTTCGAGCATTAATGAAGCATTAATAGTTCACTTTGTACTGGTTAGGGCATTAGTGGGTCTTTTAGAAGGTCTTCAGTGGCATTCATGTGTGCCACCCTCACCTTGTGGCAAAGTGGTTGATGATGATGATGAATCAGTCATCCGATGTTTTGCCTCTTAAGTAAAATGGATTGTCATTTTCAATTTCTGGCCTGTTTCAAATGAATGCCTGTAATTGACTCCTCAGACTGATCCTGGGTATTTTATTATACTAAAAACAAACTATTAATGTCCTTATGTCTCTTTAAAAATTCTAACTAGGGTTGTTTTATATTTGCATTTATTTTTGTCCTCATTCTACTCTATTGAAGTTGCATTGCTATTAATTGAATGAAATACACAACTATTTTCCTAAAGAATCCTTTCTTATTATTCAGTAGATACGAACAGTGGGGGATCTCACAGCAGTGATGCTTATGTGACTGTGGAAAACCCTGTGGAAGCTCCACTTTCAGTAGGTTCCAGTTATTCCTCAAATTTCTCTGAAGGAAGCACAAATGGGAAGGATGTTGTGGAGCGTCAGTCTGATGTAGCCATGCTCAGAAGAGAGATTTTGAGTCTCAACCAAGAGATGACGCAGGTGCTAAACCGGGCAAAGGAGGCGGAAAGAGGTATGGCATTTGTATTTAGGTCTTCACAGTGAATTGGGCTGTAAGGTGAAGGCAATTGGCCAATTTGTCCCTTCGAATGTGATTATACACAATTTGTCCCTCCCATCCCAGCATTGGTGGGGGTAAAATATTGATAGTGTGGTATCAACATATGACTACAGCAGAATTCAACAACTACCACAACCCTGAAGTAGGTGTGGTGTTTTTCAACACTACTAAAACTAGTACCTGGCCCCTCTCACCCAGCATACTCACGTCCAGTTTCCTTGCCCATTCCATACTCCAACCCATATTAGCTTCATCTTTACCACTATCCTTGAATGTTCATTCTAAATAAAATACCTTAGAACTTTGCACTTGTTCAAGGATAACATAGCCTCTAATATCCCCCCTCCCCTCCCAATCCTCTCTACGAAATATATATACTCTTTTCTGCATTCACTTTTATACCCATCCTCTCTCACACTGTCAAATGTTACAATCAACATTTCCAAATCCCTCTCATTCTTAGCCACCAAAATCAACTCATCACCAACATAGATATAACTCATCCCTCACCATTCCTCCTCATTCAGACCACTTTCCCTTGTTATGATTTTTACTTTCAGTATTACATCTATAAAGATATTAAACAGAAATGGTGACATTACACAACTGTGTCTTGCACCCCCTATGTATGTCAAACTAATACTCTTCACACTATCCAATAGTTTACTACTCACTCCACACATTCTTAGCACCTGGCATAATGCTTCTTTACACAATCACAAGCTTTCTCCAGAACAATGAACCCACCATACACTTTACACCTCTTGCCCCTTCCTTTTTCAGCTAGCTCTCTGCAAATCATTGCTCCACACACTCCTACAGCCCCTACCCACTCTCAGCACACTTTACTTATCCATTCCCTATCAATCCCTGTTATCGGTCTACAGCAGTTGTATAATATTGCCCCAAATGTATTAAAATGACTTTCAGCACCTTTCCACCCTGTCTTCAGGCAGCCCAATGCTATCGGCACTCATTTTTTTTCCTATAGCATTGACACATTTGCCTTTATATGGGTCTGAGAATACCCATACCACTTTCTGGGGTATGCCATAAAAAGCAACCAAGCCACAAAAATGGGGTGTTCTGGTAAGTCAAGTCCATGAATTCATTGTCCCTTGCACACAGTAAGAAATAGGGATTAGTGGTGGGGCTATAGTGGAATCCATGCAGGTAATGCAGTTAATCTGCATTAATGGGTGAACCATCTTGCTGTATGGAAATGTAAAAAGGTATATGTGATGAGGGAAAGAGCCGAGGAGTATGTTTAAAAGATGGAGAGATATGTGAGTTGAACATGAAGGGGAATGAGGGGTTGGAGGGTTGGGATAGATTGCACTCGAGTAGAACTAATGGTGGTAGAGGTGAAATGATGATGATTGCCCTATTAGTAGTAACATAAAGCAGTGGTTGGGTATACATAAGTGAGCTAAAAAATCTAGGTCTGGGATTTAGATGTGTGAAATTGTGTATGGTTGTACTAATAAAAGTGTAGCTAAAAAGAGGTTTGGGGAGAATTAAAAAATTATCGGCTCATGATTGTTGGAGATCTGACATTGTAGATGAAATAACTGGGGCTTTGATAAATCGGGCTAGAACAGGAATGGATTGAGAGTGGTTAGTTTTTACGCTGAAACATGTGTAACATATTCCTGCACAATGATGTGCATAAGTACACATGGGTTGTGTAAAGAAGAAGAGGTGAATGTAAGAGAATGATGCTCCAAACAAGGAAGAATATGCTGAGCAGCGTTTCATTGGAAAGCTCTGAGCTGCATGAGTATATACCTATCTGAGCTCATGATTGTCTGAGCAAGACTATATTGGTTGACTTACGGATAATAAAATGAGGAAAGGAAAATCCGAAGTGAATGGCTGTGTTGCCTTTATTTTTATTTTCCCCTGAATGCTTTCCTTCTTGAGTGACATATCTTTCTCCCGGAGACAGATGCGCAGAGGTATCGGGACCAGGTATCAACTTTGTCACTCCAGCAAAAGCAGAGCGAGGCCCTGTTAAGGGACTTTCAAGAAAGGGAGTTGGCACTGCAGGTGAGCATCCAAGTGGAATTGACTTGGTATTGTTGCATTAAGTTCTAGGCCTTCTCCCACTTGAGTTCTACCTACAAGTTTGGAATGCGTTACTTCAATCCTTTTCTCTCACCCTTCCTTGTTTGTTATTTTTATCCTCTCTTCTCCCTCACTACTCATTAGAAGCAAGTTTCTCTTACAGGATTTCCTATATATGTATATTGTATATACATGTGTAATCTGATTACAGCAAAGCTAAGCCACACAGAGTCTGATTAGTTGATGATTGAAGTCCTGAGTCAGGTAGATTCGATGTAGGTACCCGTGAATTGGATCCCACGTTAAATTTGAAGGCCTCCACTGAGAAATGAACAACTGGAAAAAGTGCAGATCAATCGTAAAAAACCCCCCACCCTACAATATTAATTATACTTTCTACTTTGTGGCTCCCTCTACCTCTTTTGAGTGAGCCCCGCGGGTGGATACCCTGTGTTGCCTGCTACAGGTGTTGTGGTGGCTTACAACTAAGAATCTCGCGACACTTTCCCAGGTTTGGGCCAAGTCAGCTGTGTTCAGATTCGGTCTCACATTCGGCAAATACCTCCAAGTTTGCAGGAGAAACAATGTTCGCTTTCTTCTGCTAAATCACAATTTATAAGATTACTTGTACTGTACTCTGAACAGTATGTTAGGGTGCATTGAAAATTGCATTGATTTAAAGGTGCATTTGGAGATGGAAGTTATGAAGGGGATGACACTTGACGGTGTTGAGGAGGGCGCCAAGTGAAAAAGTTTGGGAACCACCGAATTAGAATATGGCTCCCTATGGGATGCCAATGTGGCCTGGTAATGTGCTCATTTGGGAGCTGCGACATTTGTGAAGTGACTCTCTGCTCTGCTGGGCAACTTCCTGTCAGTGTGTTGTTGCACAGCCAACATCATCACACTTTAATGTTCCCACAGTTGGAAGGAACCCTTAAAAGGTGAGAAAATCGAAGATGGATAGGGGAGAGTGGCTGAATGCGAGAGATATCCTACTGCCCCGTTTTTTATTTTTGATGGTCACAAACATTCTTATTTCTTCACTGTTCTCAAAAAAAAAGAAGGTATATAGACAAGAGAAACCTCCAACCAACATGGTGTGGGTAGTGAGAAGCCTGACAACATGCCTCTGTCTAGTGTAGAGTGCTCCCCTCTCACCACTCTCAATTGGCAAAGGGCTTTCCCTTTAGCACTTTTTGAGTTACCCTCGAGCAGCTCCACTTAAAAGTTTAAGCTGGTTTACCCCTATGCTTTTTGATTAGCTTCTCCAAGCTACTACTGTGGAGAGGGGGATTATCACCTCTCCTATGTCTCTGGGTTAAAGAGTTTCCTCGCCCTCTTCCTTAGTGTCACCCTAAGTGGACTCTTCAGTTGAACAAGTGCCTCCCCTAATCCTCTTCTGCAGGGTCCTGCTACTAGCTAAAAAAAGCAGGCAGAAAGAGTGCTATAGGAAATCCCACTCCCAATGGGAGTAGTTGAATAGGGTGAGTCCCCTTAGAGGGGCAAGGGCTGGCAGGGTCCATTGAACTATGCCCCAATCATTCCTAGATACCGTCTAATAACCTTCTTGGGTGGCAAGCATAAAATTTTTCTGATAGACATCAGCTGCCTCCCCTGTGATGTATATTTTACCACTGGGTCACAGGCCTATGGAGTCTCTAGGGGGGAATCCCGACACCACGGTGTAGGGATGTCAGAAAGGAGGCCCCTCCCAAGATGAACACAGGCTCCAGGGGTGCCCTTGCCCCAGAGAGCAGGGTCTTTCCTGGGACCACCCCTAAGTCAAAGTCCACACTCACAGGCAAGGTCTTCTCATTGTGACACAGCCCCTCTGGGACTTCAAGGAATTGGAGTACTACTTCCGAGGCTAGTCTGTCTGGTTTAGGACTCCCTCAGCATGGGTAGAGGAGAGGGTGCACACCCTGGCCTCCCCAAAGAAGTGAAAAGAGTATGGCATTTTCTATCTGGGAGGTTTCAGGGGTGGACAGGTCCCTAGCTGATTCAAAAGAGAGGAGATAGATAGAAAAAAGAAATACTGGAAACCCAAACGAAATACACAAAAAAATATCAGATCTTACCTTACAGTCCTAATCTGGTATCTTATCCTACACTTCTAATCTATTTACAAATTTTTGGTGTGACCACACTCAATAGTAGAGCACTGCTGTGCTCATCATCACATCACATGACTTTTTGACTTTTTTTTATCAAAAGTTATTTCCTGTAGCACAATTTTTTTTTATAGAGCCCATCTGGCAACTGCCCACTCCCGTAGCACGAATGAATGAACTTTTGCCACCTATTTATGACAAAAATTACTTTTATTCCATCGAAATATTGAAAAAGGTCACGCACAAACCACTTTGAAATGTAATATAGGCCATTTTAGCATTTTATATGTGTCAAAAATATTTATATTTAATATATAAGTCATCAAACAGACTTGGGCAATAATTTATGTACCATAGAATTGTATAGAATTTTCCTAGAAAATCATCACGTCATCGCTTGGGCGATTTCTGTAGAGTTCCAGAATTTTCTTCAGCCATTTCATGTGTGGTATATAAGCGAGATGTTTAAAGCGGGTAGTTACTAGTTCAGTTTTAACGGCTTTATATTAGTATTGCCTTACTATAATTGTTGTGTATTCTCCAGCATTTATTGTAAAGAGATCCTGGTATTATTTGGTAAGCTACATTTAACTCTCCTAATTATATAATATAATAGCATATAATATTTTATTAGTGTCTGCCTTCTCTCTTATTTTTTATAATTGTAATTTGCTTGTTTTTTAATAAAATATATAAAAGCTCAATAACAGTTTCTTCAATTTGTTACCTATTTAATATTTAGGTTTATTTTCTATTTCAGTTGCTGAGTACAAAACATGTCGTTCAAGAAGAGCTTTTTTTAACACAGAGAAGAAGAAGAAAACCTGGACAAATAACTTAGTCTAGTTTCAAGCACCATCAAGAAGAGGCAACGTGGCAGTTTATGAAGCACCCTTAAGTGAACGGAGTCGCATGCCCCTGAAAATCCACGTCGTTGGACGCTTCAAATTTCTTGAATCCACCGCCAAAGAACGGAGGGAGAGGATCGGCCTAATTGTTGTGGAGCTAAAAGCCCTATGGAGCAAAACATTGAACTTCCCGCATGTATCTGATCAAGCCATTTGTGCAAAACTAGAAAACATTCTGAAAGACTATGAGTACTGCAGAAAGAAACAAAACTTTATTTCTTTGAATGAACTGTTTGACAAGGTGAAAGGCAACTGGTTGTGCAAAGAAGATGAGAACCTCTATAAACAGCAAATTTTGACCAAAGGCCAAGTTGGTTATTCTACTGGTAAACCTGCTAGTGCCAAGACCATCCACCCATCCAAGCGAAAGAAGGCAATGGAAGCGAATGTGTCCCCACTTTCCAGCTCAGCACCACCTGATTGTTCCGAAACTAGCACGGACTCATCCAATAACAGCGAAGACAGCTCTTGGGAGGATGAGAATGCAGCATCAACGAGGAAAAGGTAGCATAACCCAACAGGCTTAGGAAGACTCCTTGCTACAAGCTCAAAGCTGTTGTCCCACAGAGCAGCAAAGGTATGTCGCTAGCTTTCTGGTGAGGGCATTGAAATCCCAACCCCATGTCAGTCAGCAATCCACAAGTCTATCTACACGAGAGCTGCTCAGGTGAAGAAGCACTTGGTGAGCACGCTTCATCTGGAAAAGTGGAGCTTACACTTTGACGGCAAACGCATTGAGGACTTTGAATATCAGGTCGTGGTCCTCAAGAATGAAGCAAAAGAAATAAAGTTAGCTGCGCTCAAATTGAAGGATGGGAAAGCTGTAACAATTGCAAAAGGGCTCCACGGTGTGTTACGAGTTCAACCTGTGGGGATCAATTGTTATGCTTGTCGCTGACACAACAAGCGTGAATACCGGCAAAAAGACAGGCGTTGTTGTTCGACTGCGGCAAATGTTCGAAGATAAAGGTCACCCCAAACCCAAGTTCATCAGTTGCCAGCACCATGTCCTGGATCGGATGAGCTCCATGGGTCGACTAAATCACCAAACATAGAGTACTTCTTTGTGCAGGATTTGATGAGTAATTATGATAAATTGAAAGCAGCCTTCAGCAACGGTAAAACAGATTAAGGAAACAGGCAGCTGGAGAGACGACATGAAGTTTCTCTATCACCTCACGCGTGTTTTCCGTCCCTTCACTGAGATGAATGAGGTCCCCTTTGTAAAGTTTCAAAAGATCCCAAACATCAGCAATGGACGTTGGAACTCTCGTGCCATTCTAGCCCTTCTTGCGTTCATTCTGATGCCTGGCACCCGGAGCAGGCTGCGTAAAATCTGTTCATTCATTTCTTACTCATGGGCTGACGATTGGTTCAGCACCCACTTGTTCCGCGCTGAAGATTTTTATGAACTATCTGCAGCTCTGAATGAATACCCAATAGGTCTCAAATGCTTGAAAACCCACTGGAAAACAGATGTATCTCCAATCAATATTGCTCAAAGCAACCAGTGCTGTGAGCGTGCAGTAAAAATTATGCAAGACTTGCACAGGTCCTGCCTCAACAAGGACAACCTATCATTGAGATTCATCCTGTCCAATGACATTATTGTAACTAATTTACTTCCTTGTGTGTTTGATGACCCTATATAATGTTATATATATGTGACTCATAAGCTTGTGTTCAATCTTGTATATGCTGCCAGTGACTTCAAAAACTGGACAAAAAAGCTGACAAATAAAATTTTTTAAATCATTTTGTGCGTGAGTTTTTTTTTATCAAACCCTTGAAAGTAAGCTTTTATATAATCTTTAACTAAAGCTCATCAAATTATGACAGGGATATGAGGTTGTAAAAAAGTCATCACCCTAATGCACATTCTATTAATTGGGAAACCTCAGCTTTATCATCCATTTGGAGGGGCTTCCCTCTCGTAAGAAATTGCTGTCCGTGCCAATTCGCTCCAAACTGGAAGATGATGTTGGGCAGTTGCAAAATGGGATGATGAGATTGGGAAGTGCATCCAGAACTGGGATGATGAGATTGGGAAGTGCATCCAGAACTGGGATGATGAGATTGGGAAGTGCATCCAGAACTGAGATGATGAGATTGAGAAGTGCATCCAGAACTGAGATGATGAGATTGGGAAGTGCATCCAGAATTGGGATGATGAGATTGGGAAGTGCATCCAGAACTGGGATGATGAGATTGGGAAGTGCATCCAGAACTGGGAATACGTTGTCAAGATCGACTCTTGTGCTGGCACTCACAGGCCCTAAAGAGCTGGTTACTTATCCAGCTTTGCTATTTCTTTCATTCACACTGGCCAAAATTTAATAAGAGTGGCACTTTTTGCTGTCTCTCAGCAATTGTGCTGTAAAATATTCTTTGTAAATGAGTATTCCCATTCAGATAAATCGCTACACAGATTCATCCTGTTTCAACTAAGGCCAGGCTATTCCATATTGCTCCAACAGGACTTACACAGAATAAACGTCAGCCTCATCATCAAAATTCACCAGATGCAACCAACACTAAACACATTCTCTTTGACTATCCAAACATCAGACATGCATGCAACACAACATTTCTGACCTCAAAGACCCATGGACCCATCCTAGGATCTCTGTGGTGGCCTTCCTAGGGGCCGTCCACCTCGCAGAAGAGAGGTAGGAGGCCTGGAAAGTAAAGTAAAGCCACCAATTCTTAAGAAACTAACAAATCTGTTAATCTGCTGAGTTACGTTTGCTTTGTATAATACAGAAGCACTTTGCCAGGACCTGTTATTCTGAAATGGGGTTTTATAAATCATAATTATTTTGTATTCAGAAATGGGGTTTTATAAATCATAAATATTTTTATCCAGGGTCAACTGAAGACTGGTGAGGAAAAGTTTGCATCCCTCCATCACCAGTGGAAGGCTTTGGTGCAGAAGACGGAGGAAGACAAGACGACGAGCAGTGAACTGCAAGCCCAGAATCAGAGGTGTGTGTGGACAGGGTGATGTGTTTTGTATTACACCCAAGATATCCAGATTACGTACATTTTAAACTTTTTTTTTATTTTTACATGTTCCTGAATGTTTTGAAGTGATTATGCTACAAGTTTAACACCTACCATTTTCCCACTAAGTGGATTCGATGCATTTCAACCTCACTCACTCTACGCCATGTACAGTCCATTATTTGTCTGTACACACTAGCCAGGCGCCTCCATCAGAGGCCAACAGTTCTCACTGCATCCGCATCTGATCACAACGGTGCCTATGCCGCCGAGAGATGCCAGTCATACCCTAAGCCCCGGGCGGATGTCGAGATTATCTTCTGCTGCATTCCTGGACATGTAGGAATTGCGGGGAATGAGGACGCCAAAGAGTCCGCAAGGACTGGGCGACCAGGCCAGCCTTTTCCTCTTCGTCACACCGATTACATGGCAGGAATACGGGCAGCATCCGGGCTGCTTGACATAGAAGATGGGAGACGGTCGAGGGAAACTTAAAGTTGCATGCCATTACGCCGCGACTGTTCCCATGGACCTACCCCCCAATCCCGCGGCGGCTTCAGGTTGCTTTCTGTCGTCTCCGAATTAGACTCACGCGCGGGACGCTCCGCTATTTGATGGAGCGCTCGCCTGCGCCTTACTGTGACGACTGCGTTGTCCCCCAGACTGTTCGGCACATTCTTGTTGAATGTCCCATTCTGGGTGTTCTTCGCGCACGTTACCTGTCACGGTACCGGGACGAGCGGGGTCGCTACCGCTTGTCCCTTGTAGTTCGGGATGGGTTCGTGCACACAACTTGTGGATTTTACGACTTTTCGGAGGAGGCTGGCCTCCTACACTTTATTTGACTTTTGTTGTTGGTCGCATGTTCCTGCGCAGGTGGGAGTCGGGCCTACCCCCGACGCCAGAGCGCGCTTCCTTGCCTTTTTGCTTTTTTTTTAAAATTTGGTTATTTTTTTAGCCTTTGTAATTTTTAGCGTTATTTGCATATTGTTATTTGTTTTTTAATATAGCCTATTAATAGGCTGGGTCGAGTATGGCGACTTATGCTCAAGTAGGCAGTTGCCAGACGGGCTCTTAAAAAAAAAAAATTCGTCTTATACACCCAATCAGAATTTTTCGGTACAATTTGCCCACAGCACTAAACCGATTTATTCATTCCCCTGTAGTTTTTGCATTCATCTTTATCACCTTTGTCAATTTCACTCATTTAGCCCTCAGGCACTCTTTCACCTTCAAATGTCTTGCTATACCCTCGCAATGGGGTACTTCACAATATCCCAGCCCCAGTGCCCTTTGTATTTCTGAAACCTAGGCTCTAATCTCTTAGACATTTTTCTCTACTGCTTCTTCTTTAGCTGATCACCTTTTGTCCTTTCACCTCTATTAGGGGCCATGATGGTAGGGTTTGTCCCTCTCTCATGGCTTCCGGTGTGTGTGGTAACTGCTTACTTTGCCCCCACTCCCCCACGACTTCTACCCCCCATCCTTTTTAGCCATCTATACCTTTACACGCAAGTTCCCATGGCACCCCACTGGAATGTTTGGCCACCTTGCAGATGAGGTGGTGCCTAGTGGTGCAAAGCCATTTCGACCCACACCCCATACGCTCACCCTGAAGTCAGTAACTGCGGTGTGCATTTAGCGTTGCACCTCGTGTATAAAAATGGCTCTCCATGCCCAATAATGATAAACCATCCCCCAAATCCCGACTCTTCTGATGGGGAGGAGTTTTTTCCCTCATCCAGCTTGCTGGGTAAAGGGGCCTCCATCTGTGGAGTCACCCCACAAGTGACTTACTCTCAAGTTGAGATGTC
This sequence comes from Ceratothoa steindachneri, assembly GCA_963969495.1. Lineage (NCBI taxonomy): Eukaryota > Metazoa > Arthropoda > Malacostraca > Isopoda > Cymothoidae > Ceratothoa > Ceratothoa steindachneri. The sequence continues at coordinate 79,299,895 of OZ018327.1, forward strand.
CCCGTCCCTTACCCTATCTCAGGAGGCCCTACAAAGTTCCCGTGTCGGGGATGTGGGTTTGCCCTCTCCTCTCAGATCCATGAATGAAAAGGGATGAAAAGGCTTAACTTACCTACCTCCTCTCCTAGTGCCAGTTTTCCTATAACTGATTGAATAAACTATAGTTCATTTCCAGGCTGTTGCAAGGCGCTGAGACCAGTAACACGGTTCACTCGGATATGTTGCGGTCTGTGCGAGAGAAGCTGCGGGAAGCAGAAGAGGCCCTCGCCCAACAGAAGGAGAATGCGATCGAGAATGAAAAGGGCTTTTCACACAAGTGAGAATGATTTCCTTTGTTTTTTTTTATGAATCCATTTTCTGATAAGTTCATCCATTGGTAGCACACTGGTTCCTATTGCGGTTTGTTTGAATCTACTTGAGTTACCAACCCACGAATGGAGTCAAAATGTTGGCAAATGGAGATTAATTTTATCTATTATAGTAATTTCAAATTATGGCAACTACCATTTAAGGGAACTTAGATTCACTGATTGTGTAGGGTAGGAGGTCCGGAGATTAGCATTTACTCATAGTCCCAAGATTCTCAGATTGTCTACTTGATCTATCTGCCTCCCACACATTTTCAGTTTTAATTTTGCTACTTTCTTTGCATACTTCTCTAAACCTTCCTGGCCCAAATGCCTCTAATGGTTTTCATTTGTTTTTAGATACAAAAGGCATTCTTGTGGTAAGTAAACTAATCAAGAATGGTTTTATGATTCACATTCATATCTTCTGAATATAAAAAGGGTCTGTATGTGGCACTTTTCTTACTCTTTATTTGTATTTTCTACTGACTGAATCCAGCCTAAATGACCATGTTGCATATGTCTCCAGTTATGGACAAAGTTTTTGAGTGTAATATATTTTTTTTTACTAGACAAGAAATAGAACTAATCAAACATTGCATTTTGTTTTAGTATGTTTGTACCATAATTTGAAGGTGAAATAAAAGAGAAAATAGAGCCCAAACCCATTTTATAATAAATCACAATCAATTGATATGAGCAGTAAATACTTAGCATGATGTCCCTTGTTCTTCAGGACTGCTTCAATTATTTTGGCATCCTGGAAATCAAATTTAGATGATATATTGACTGATATTGCTTCATTTTTATTCAATACACACGTGCAACTGCCCACAATTGGATGGCTTCTGTTTATCATCTGCCATTTTGATAATCAACTACAAGTTCTCTATTTGGTCTAAATCTGGCAAATTCACAGTCCAAGGTCCCAAAAGTTTGTTATTTTCTGCCAAGGAATTTGTTATTGCTTTTTCTTTGTGACAAAGTGCACCTTCCCGTTGAAAAATAGTCATACCCAAATTGGTTCTGAACTGTCAGGAAAAGGTGCTGATGAATCATGTTTTGGTACTTCCAGTTCCCATAGATTAGAAGCATCCCCAGACATGGAGAGTGCCCGGATACTTCACCATGGACACAACACAGAATTCATGAAAGTGCTCCACTTTTCTCCTCCTAACGAGGGATCTTTCAGAAACTCCAAACAAGCGAAAAGGAGCTTTCATCAGAGAATATCCCTTTGCCCCAGTCTTTATCAGTCCATTCTTTATATTTCCTACAAAAGTGGAGCCTATCTGTAAAGTTCTTGGTGAGATGGTTTATTTGCAGGCCTTTTCAACTTGAGACCTTTGTCTAAATATGTCCCTCTTACTGTGCTCACAGAAGCATTCACACCTACTTCTTTCCAATTGTGAGCAAGCTTGGCACTGGAGACAACTCAAAGCTCTTGGGCGTCGAGAATATTTCTTTACAGGAGTATAACCAGTCTTTTAAAAGTCATTAATGATCGAAAAGATGATGCTCCTTGATGCATACCATTAGCAACTATCTCCTAGCAGTTCAGAACACATTGATGCTAAAGAATAATGGTTGCACTCTTTTCTTTGGGAAAAAAACATTGCTGGAATTTTAAAAGATTACAACATTTATTTATACAGAAAATATTATGAAATAAATTGTAATTATACCACATCATTCTTTTAGCCCGTATGTCATTATTTTAAAGTTTTGATCGAATAGCAAAGCTCCAGGAACTGAAACTCTCCTTCTACTGGAGCAGGACCAGAGTTTGATTTTGGCTTCAGTGTAGGAATGCAGTTTTTTCATATTATTTTTAAAATTCTTACTTTCTAATAAACCTGCAATAATTTAAATATTAGAATAATTATTCCTATCACATAAATTTTAAAAAGGCATGAAAAAATAAAAATTTATATTAGTCTCAAAACCTTTTGGCCATGACTGTAGGTGTGAAGAGAAAGTGGAATGTTTATGTAAAATGTGCAATTAAGTGGAAATGGGCAACTTAATTTTCATATGCTTAATAGTGCAGATGAACAATTGGGTAAATATGAATGGAATTATATAGGGAACTAAAAACAGCAGTGAAGTGAATGATTAACCAAAGTCACATCCCCCCCCCCCCCAACCAGCAAATGTTTTTTTTTGAAAGATGATGAATGCAGATCTTGACTTAGTTTGTCACTCCACATGTTCTTTTCAGTCAGAACCCCGTAAAGGGCATGGCAATTTGTTTTCCTGGCTGCTGTGCTGATAGGACTCAGCGCCCCGTCCGCCCCTAGCTTAGCCTCTTCTAGCTCTTTCTGAGGGGGGAGGGGAGGACAACGCTCCCTCACCCCTGAGCTCTGGTTTGGAGTGGTGGGTTTTTAACCACAGGGTGGGAGGTGTGATCCTAAATGGCATCAGTCGGCTTTTTCCGACCCCGTGTTCACCTCTCGCAGAGTGGGCTACTGCGTGGGGTGATTAGCGCTCTCGTGATGTGTCACTAATAGGGTCACGATGCCCGATGATGAGAATCAAAAGAAAAACCCTCTCTCCACTTCCCCCTCACTACTGTCGGAGCTGCCCTTGGGTAGCTCCACATTATAAAAGGAGGTTCCCTCCCCCTGTACTTTCTCAGAGGACCCTCCAAACTTCTTTTATCAGTGAGGAGGCTTACTCCTCTGCCATGCCTACAGGTGCAGGGTAATCCCTCCTCACCCCCTTCTTTGGAGGCGCCCTTGGGCGAATCCCTCTTAGTAGCGGCAGTCCCCCCTTTAATCTGCCAGTGGACTGCCAGGAAAGCACACGAGTAGCCCATAATTAACCGCTCGCGTTGGGACTGGCTTAATGGGGCCAACCCCCTTAAGGGAATGAGGGATGACAGGGCCCGCCGGCCCGCGCCCTCTAAAATCCTGTTGGCACGCATAGCATGTTTACAGAGGATCACTGTATGTGTTCCCCTCTCCTTCCCGACGGATGCCGGCTTGTCGGCCCAAGAAGACAAGACTAAAGCTACCGTGCAAAGGAAGAACACCGAATATACAATTTTTTCAAATTTGAGTTATATATCGACTCTTATGTAATTCGACCCGTAGATTCTATTTCTGTCATTGGTTTACGCCCATCTTTCACCCGTTTCGAGTTAGAAATTGGCCACACACCGAATATACGCGACACTACCATGGTTAACATAGAAGAAACACCGAATATGCAAAATGCAGAGGTTAAACACCGATTATACTGAATATTCGGTCTGTTTCATTTATATGTAGCACGATATCCAGACGTGAAAGACCGAATATGCAAGCTTTCTATCAATTTATTGCCGCTCCTCTCATGCAGCAACCTGTTTTTTCCTGAACAAACTGTGAGCTACGAGGCCGTAGTGAAATGTACAAGAGAGTTTTTTCTGCCTATGTCAAGTTTTATCTTTTTAATTCAGTCGGAGATAATCTCTTCGTTAAAGCAGGAGGGCTGGTAGCCATGGCTGGCAATTACAATACACCATCAAACGTCTTCCAATTGTTAAAACAACAGTAAGTATAAAACATATTAAGCTTTAATTTGAATTTAGTTTTGTTTTCTATCACAAAATGCGTTTGCCTCTTTATTTTATTTTAGATTTATAATTAAATGTTTTCTTTATATTTATAATAACTATTTTCTTTTAATAACATGGCCTGTATTATAAATAAGAGTCATAATTACTGGAATGTAAAATAAATAAGAATTCATTAAATCTTTTCATTATTGATTTCAAGGTGAAGCTGAAGAGCTTGGCTGGTGAGAGATGATTAGTTTGTGTTGTCTCGTATCAAATTTAATCTTTAATCAAATTAAATCATATCAAACTAAATATGAGCCCGCGAGGGGGTTCAGGCTTACACTTCCTCGTGTGTCAGTTCCTGGAGGCTACAAGTGCCCTCCTCACCCCAGCATATTTTTCTTTTTCTGATCTTTTTCGCTTGTTTTGCTTCATCTGTTTGTCCAGCCTCTTTTTCTTTGTTTCTTTGGTAGCCTAGACTGCTAGACCACCTATGGGTGAATTGTCGGTCTATTTACCGGTAATTTAGGATTTTTGTTTTATTTGGAACCAGATTATGTTCTCTTTTGTGCATTGTGTGTGTGTGCTATGTTCATAGCACTACGCGGCTGCCTCCATCTCTTTTTGAGTCACTCACATTTAACTTTCAATATCGTTTATCTTTAATATATCGTTGTTATATATATATATATATATATATATATATATATATATATATATATATATATATATATATATATATATATATATATATATATATATATAATATATTTATATCCAGGAGCACACCTTAAATATTTGTATGCCTCTAAGTTATATGTGTGTCCATTTGTTAACACAAAAATACTTGCACCGTTATGCTGTGTATACAAGATAACAAGCATAAATTAAGGTGGTGGTGAGGGAGGTAAGGTAAGATGATGATGGTGATGATTATCATTATGATAATGCAGTAATTCCCGAAATTATTGTATGTACTACTTAAATGCATTGCATAAATATTTGTTTATTTTTCTCCTTTCAGAGGTGTTTTGAGGACAGAAGGGCAAGACATTTCATGCATTCAAGAGACTAATATAGCAGCTGCTATCGAAGTTCAATCTCCTTGAGTTTCCGATGCTCATGAAGCAGTGTATGACAATGAAATGGCTTCTCATCACACCTCTGTTGCTTCTGAAGTTAGAAAAGGAGGAAATCAATGATACAACAAGAAAAGATCATTCAAGATAAAGAAAAACACCCAATATTCAATGGATGTGATATAGATAAATGACCTTACAAATGCCATGCCAAGTTTTCAGATGAAATGAGAAACCACATTCACTCAGAATTTTGGAAAAACTGCTACGATATAAGGCGAGCATGGTTGTCAAGCAAAGTAACAAGGGAAGAAGTAGAAAGAAGGCATATTCAGGAAGATTTATCAAGGAAGAAGTCATCGTATGTGTATACACTGAGCGATGCCCAAGGACAAACAATCAAAGTCTGTCAGAAATCTTTTTTCAGCACTTTAGGGTACAGTCAAGGTCAGGTTATAAAATCATTATTTCATTCCATTGATGCAGCTTCTTCATCCACAACTAATTTGTCAGGAAATATTGCAGTGCCAGATAACAGAGGAAAACGTGAACCTACCAATCAAGTTAATAAAGAAGTAATAATGAATCACATTGAATCTTTCAATCAAGTTATTTCTCATTTCAGAAGAGACCATGCTCCACATGTAAGATACCTTCAAACAGGTCTCTCCGTTGCTTCAATGTATAAACTATTTCAAGAAAAACACGCATCAATCCGTTGTTCCTATGAATCATATCAGAGTATACTAAAGAAAATGAACTTAAGTTTTTCTGAACCTTGTGTTGACAAATGAATGAAGAAAATGCTGAAAAGGCTCAATTGCACAATGAAATGGAAAAGGAAGCAAGAAAAGAATACAATAAAGATCATGAGCTATACGAACAAATGGATGGACTCCCAATATTTGCCGTCGATATGCAAAAAGCTTTGCTCCTGCCAAGGATGCCGGATGTTAAAGAAAGTTTTTTTCTGCTCGAGAATGGTTGTGTTTAATGAAACATTTGCTTCTTTAAAGAAAAATCAACATCACTTTGTGTAGTTTGGAATGAAAGTCTTCGAGGTAGGAATGCTCCTGATGTTGCATCATCCTATATCAAAGTAATTAAGGAAAATAGAGATACAATGAAGTTTATATTTTGGACAGATAATTGCGTTGCTCAGAATAAAAAACTGAAAATTATATTCGGCATTCGCTTTACTTGTCAATGAAGATCTTGGACCCTCGGAAATCACGTTGAAATATCTTGTCACCGGTCACACATTCTTTGCCGCAGATGGCGTTCATGGAAAAATTGTACAAGTAATCCGGAAAAAAGAAGAAGCTGTATGATATGAGAGACCTCTGCGATTCCCTGGAACTTTCAACGAAGAGAACAACGGTCTTAGAAATGCAACTTCATGATTTTAAGGCCTACGAAAACTTGTCAAAGTTAAGAACAACCCGAAGAGCGTCTTCTGAGAATAATATTCCTCTTTTACAAGATTTATGTGAAGTCCGATTTGAGAAAGGTCTGGAGTCAAAGTTAAATTTATGAAAGAAATTATTCCACCCAATTATTCGGCGAAATATTCATCAAAGTCCAGAGGAACTCAAATAGAAAAATTGAATAAAATTCACTCAGGTCTTGTTATGAGAATGGCTATTTCCCGTCGAGCATTTTGGAATAACCTCCCTACTAGTGATAATATCTCCGATCTCTTAAATTCTAGAGTAGATTAAACATCAAGGTCTTATGAATTTTCCCGTTAAGTTTAAATGGATTTACTTTTTGTGTATTTAGTCATTTTTCCTTAAAAAGGGATATAACTACAGTTTTTGCTAAGTTTTATACTTTTACTCAGTTCGTTTTAAATATGACTTTATGTTCACTATTTTTTTTTATTAAATTAAGGATATTTCAAACTTATATTAGCATGCAAATAGAAAGATAAATTCATTGCATTTTTTAAAGATTCTGTTTGGTTTGTATCTTTATGGTCAAAATACCAATAAAAATTACATAGATTTATAGGATTTTTATACCTTCCCAATGACTTGTTAAAAATTCTAATAATAAAAAAGAACATTGATGAATGTATAATGTAATGTGGTTGCCATAATTATAATTTAGTCTGATTGCTTAATGTTGTCAATAATACAAAGTGAAAACACCGAATATAGGTATAATCGGGGTATCATTGTTTAATATTAATGGTCATTCAAGAAGAAAAACACCGAATATACTTATATTCGGTTTCTTTCCTCTGCATTTGTGGTGAATAGCAATCCACAAACCAAAGGAAAAACAGTTTTGTGCAACTGAGCCAAAAATATAAAATGAATGCACAAAAGAAAGTACAAATATGAAAGATGATGCCCATAATAGAGTAAATACATTAAACGTTTAACAGAATCTTGAAAATATACTATTTTTTTTTTGGCATTACAATAAAGGAAAACTTTGAACGCTTCTCCTGTAAAGTTATTATTTTGTATATTCGGTGCTCTTTCTCTGCACGGCAGAAAGGCTCTTGAATGGGATCCGTGATGTCTTTGGGGGGAATGGCCACATGGAGGCCCCCCCCCCTCCTGAGATGGACATAGTCCACGAGGTGACCCAGGTCCAGACGGTTCTGTGCTTGGCACAGAACCCGTTTCTGTCCCTATGCAAGAGCCTCCTTAGACGGCTCGGGTCCCCCAAGTGTCACAAGGAGAGGAGGAACCTCCTCCCGCGGCTGTGACAGCCAAGACCTTCGTCATTTCAGAGAAGGATCTTGACGAGACCAGTCTATCTGGCCTAGGGACTCCTACTGGTGGAGGAGGGAAGCGGGTTCATTCCTCGCCCTCCTCTCCTAAGAAGAAAAAGACAGCCCTTCTGCGGGTTCTGCGCTTTCCTGGTAGAGCTGGCGACATAAAGGGTTCACACCCAACCCCGGCCAAAACCAGGGTTTTCCCTCCTTCCCCCAGGGTGACCGTTTTCCCTCTGCAAAGACTGAGAAACTAGTTGGACCAGTATTTTGTTTGACCCATTCTAACTACACGACAGGGATCAATTAGTTCTGCCCTTCATGCTGCATGAAAAAAAGATGGTTGACGGCGCACAGGAATTTAAATTCGCAGGCCATTACGTCCAGTCTTTTCCCATTAGCTTATCCCCCAAATCCACCATTGTATCAAGTTATTTGCTGTCACCTCCTAATCCCACACTTGTGGGACGCAGTGACATCTCATAGAGCACTACCGTTAACCTTTCTGGGAAGGCTGCTTGGTTCCCCATACTGTATGCCATATTTTTCGTGAAACTTATAGATTAGAGTAGCTTAGTGCACAGTATTTATTTGGTACTGTGATAAGTGTGGTCGCTACGCTACCGCTTGGACCTGGCGCAATGGGCTGGCTCCTCTATGTGAGATTGCAGTATGATAGGGTTTTTATTGGAGGGGTCTTCCCTGGGGTACCTTGTCTTCTCGTAATTTTGTTTTACTTTATAGTTTTGTTTTCTATATAGTTTATTTAAAATACTTTATTATTTTTTTGCCATTGTACCTTCGCTAATGGCCGCCAGAAGAACACAGTAAAATAAAAACCATTCCCTCTTCCATGTAGTCGAGAATGACACACTTTTCCATTTAATCAGGATTGCTCAACTTGAGGACGACCAGAAGACATTGTCGAAAGAGTTGTCAGAGTGTCAGCAGCGGCTTCAAGAGGATCGCACCCAAATGGCTTCCTTAAAGAATCAAGTAAGGAGCTTTTCTCTTTATCCATAAGTTGGTTTCTCGCAAAACATGAGTTTGCTTTTTTCGCTATCCTGCCCAAGGCAGCGTAGCGGCAACGAAAATGGGGATCTTCCTAAGTCCAGGGTCTTGGGGGCATAAACATCAAGCTCAAATGTAGCATCGAAATCGCTTGGGCATAATGTTGGGTTGAAGTGTTGTCGCTCATCAACTCTCAAATTGCCCTATCAACATAACCATCCTTCTTTATGCATCATTGCCCCTTCATAGTGACGAGGCGCTATGTGTTATAGTATCTCATCCATTCCTTCCCAGACAAAAGGTCCCAAGGATCCACTTACAGACCTGCGCTCACCTATTGTGCTGGATCTATTCCACTTGTCCCTTTTCTATTAAACCCCACCCCCACCCGCAAGGGTGGGTGGGGGGGTGTAGCCTGTTACACTTGGTACCTGGAGGGGCTGCACACCCTCCTGGCCTGAGTGCAAAATAGGGAACCCCCGTCACTCGGTTGACACGAACTCTGATTAGAGCCTGGGAAAGTTGCTGTGCTCCCTCTGATCACTACTATTTTTTTTTTATTATTATTCTACGACTCTCCCCTCAAACTTTTGTCTACTACCTGCACTTGGTACCAAGAGGAATTGTTCTAACCCGGACAGAGTGCAAATCAGGGATGCCATGCTACTGGGTTGAATTGAACTGTTTGAAGGGGCCGGGGTAAGTTGTTTGTGTGCTTCCTTTTTTGTTACCTCTTAGCATTCCTTTTTCTCTTAGACTCTCCCCTCAACCCTCTGTCTGGGCTCAATGACCTCCCCAGCTACCTCATGCCGTGTCAGAAGAGAGGCTTTGGAACTTCTATAAACAACGCCCTTTAACGTCTCCGAGTCACAAGAGACCAGGTATTGCGGCGCAAATAGTTGCAATGTCGGTTTTGTCCCAATAACTACTTCTCTGCCTGTAATGGGCAGATCCCATTCCCATTCTAGAGTGCTTAAGGCTCTACTGCTTGTGGGAGGCGTGATCCACTGCCTTGTTGTTTGCTAGGCCAACTAAAAGTTTCGGAGGTCGCTTCTCCGGTTCTGCAACATCGGATCATAAGATCCTAGCCACCCGTTCAAGGATTAGTACACCCTAGATAAGGATATCTTCCCTGTTGCCCTGCCTCTCTGGCTGCGACCTTTGGGGAAGGAACGGCCACTGAGTAACTTCTGGTCGGTGTGTGTCACTGTCTTGGTTGCGAACACCATTCTTTAACACATCCTGGGTGGACCCCTGAAAAGTCCTAAAACCCGCAGCAGGGTATGCGGGTGCGGCTGGACGCGGTATATAGCCTACCAACCCTCTTCTTTTTTTCTTTAGTGGTCACAAGCGTGAGAGAATTTCTTATGGTGGCTGTCTTTACAATTTATAACGGCAAAATTTTGGACTATGTCATCCTCCTCTCTTAATCCTCTCTCCACCTTGGTGTTGGGGCAGGCGGAAAGATAAGATACGACCATTACTCTGACAGGTGGAGGGACTTCCCTACTACCTTCTGAATGCGGCAAAGAAGCTTCCACTTTCCCATCTTTAGAGCCGCCCCCGGCCAGCTCCACCTCTCGGATGAAGGTCCCATCCCCCCAACCCGTGCTCTTTTGGGAGCCCGTCCAAGACTCATAGAGGATTGGGCGCTACTCTCTATCCTTTTTTGACTGCTTATGTGTTTCCTCTTAACCCCCTTTTTTGAGCACGCTGGCTTTAAATGATTACTGGTTATTCGCTCTACTGAGGGTTGGACAAATGCAACACGATCGATCAGAGGAGAGCAATAACTAGTTTAATTGGTATAGATCCTAGGCGATCCATTTCTCGAACGGGAGCCTTCTGGTGAATGCGTCGGACCCTCCCCGGGAGGCCATGATTAGTGCCCTTCGGACACTTGATCACTCGCTGGTGAGTGTGACGCCGCACTCTACCATGAACTTCGTGAAATAAGTAGTTTATGCGAGGGAACTCGTGTATTACTCCATTGATGACATCATCTTAGAGCTGGCCGACCATGGAACGGTCAAGGTCGAACGTGAGATGAGAAAACAAAGGGGCCTCGAGACCCACCCTTAGCCTCGTCACGTTCGACTGTGACAAGCAGGGGGGGAGGCGTGCTTACCCTCGACGTCGGGGCGCGCTTCCTTTTGTTGCCTTTTTGCTTTTTTATTTTATTTTTTTAGCCTCTGCGCATCCTGTCTTTTTTATGTTCGTTATTTGTTTTTTTTAATCTAGCCTAGTAGTAGCCTGTGATGTGAGTACGGCGCCTTTTCCCTAGTAGGCATTTGCCAGATGGGCTCTCAAAATTTAAAAAAAAAGGACCGTGCCAGTTTACACCAATGGCTCCAAGTCCCGGTATGCTGTCGGCCTCTACGCCATATGACCTCTGTGTGAAGTCAACGTGGCTACGAGGCGCTGTGTCTGTCTTCACGACAGGGTGCCAATGAATCTACGATGACTGGGCAATTAGACCAGCGTTTCGCTCTTCCTCATACTGACTACATGCCAAGTATCAAGGCTGCCTGGCAAATAAGAAGTGAGACGGCCGAATGGAAATTAAAGTTGTGTCTCATTGCGCCGCGATCTTTCCTCTGGACCTACCCCCCAATGCTGCGAAGGCTTCAGATCGCTTTCTGCCCTCTCCAATTTGGACACACTCGCGGGACTCACCGCCATTTGATGGAGCGATCGCCTGCATTCTATTGCGACGACTGTGTTGTTCCCTAGACTGTTCGACCTATTCTTGTTGAATGTCTCAGTTCGGATAATCTTTGCGCATGTTACCTATCCTGGTAATGGGACGAGCGGGGTTGCTACCGCTTGTCCCTCGTACTCTTTTTGGGTTCATGCACACATATTTGTCAACTATTTGACTTTGTGGAGGATCCATTTTTTTTTTACTCTTTGGTGTTGGTCGCATGCTCTTGGGAGTTTTTATTTTCGCGTGTATGTTGTTTTTGGTCTTTCGATTGTTTGTTTGCTTGCTTTTAATCTTCCCTAGCAATTAGACTGTAAGATAATAACAGCAACTTACCTATCCCCGAACAGGCATTCTCCAGATGGGCTAAAACACCCAACAAATATAAAAAAAAACAAACACACGGCCAATCCTGCTTTACGCGGTCTTCCAACTCTTTACAGACCAGCACACTGGTGTGTAATTATTGAACAGCCTTTTACAACGAGTGTGCGTTACACTGTCAAAGACGTACCAGTTAGACATGGGAAACTACCCTTATACCCACATTTGAGACCCTGCTCAAACATGCCATACACTCGAAGGTTTCGTTGTCATGGCAAACCGAGCTAAAACATCTTGTGAGACCCTTGATTCCCCCGCCCCCATATCTCCACTGAGCGCCATGTCCTCCATTGTGACCTTATGGGTTGTGGGACAGGAATCCGCCCACCGTAGTATCAGCTGCCCATTTGTAAAAGGTGGCTAAATTTGACAGCATGCATGCGTGGTTTGTCAAGATGAGGCATGAAATGAGTGTAGGGCGATAGTGGGTTGTCAATTGTCTCTTATATTAATCCCACCCATGCGTTAAGTGGCCTCGAATCGGGTGCTCGCCCTCTCCAATCCGATTTGTGGCCGCCTATTTCCCCTGTTCCTATGATGCTACTTCTATCCACTCTGGGGTTAGGTTCGGGAGAGTTTTATATCCTCCTGATTCCTTGCATCATTTGCACTTTACACGCATTTCACTGCCCATGTAGGTCCCCAGTGAGAAATTAAAGGCATTTTAAATGAATGCAGATCTGTGGTACAACCTCTACCAATTCCCTCCCACCCCTAATCTCAAAACTTTCTTTGTGAATCTCTTTTCAAAATCTTTCTGGGCGAAGATGCCCTCGTTGTTTGTTTGTTTGTTTGTTTGTTTTTTAATATGAAACTTGTACCTAGATTTCGAGTCTGAAAAGCGACCTAAATGAGGCACGAGAAGAGCTCTCGGACTACAAGGCGAAAGCTGGACGCATCCTGCAGTCGAAGGATTTGCTGATCGCATCTTTGAAGGAGGGGTCTTGCGTGGCTGAAGGAACCGACGTCCACGCTGAAGAACTGGAGCAGCTTAGGTGTAGTAGTTGAGAACTTTTATTAACGGATCCTTGAAACCTGGAGGGGGGGGGGGTATCAAATCAACTAAGTTGTACAATATGCATTACCAAGCGTTAGTGTCCATTCGAATGAGGAAGGGGCAAAAACAAAAGAAAGAGTCAGGAAACCACCCTGCTCGGACATAGTATCCACCCGAGGACATCACTTGTCATGGGGACCTGGGGCAACGTGTCTTGTCATGTCAGTTTTATTTAGAGTGGAAGTTTCCTTTCCCTGCATTGCTGAGGCACTTTATTGTTGCAGCATCCCTTCTTCTGGGCGTCCTCTCTGCCCCTTTCCAGTCTTCAGGCAGGAATTAGGTTAGCCCCTTTTGCCTGCCTGTCAAAGAAGATGGGAGACGACAGAGGGAAAGTTAAGTTGCGTTTCCATGTCACTGAAATTGTTCCCATGGACCTACCCCTCCAATTCCGCGACGACTTCAGGTCGCTTTCTGTCTTCTTTGAAGTGTGTACACTAGCGAGACCCGATGCCCCTTGATGGAGCGCTCCCCAGTCTGGATGATCTTCGCGCACGTTTCCTGTCTCAGTACCGGTACGAGCGAGATCGCTATCGCTTCTCTCTTGTACTCTGGACGGGTTCGCGTACACTGGCCCTCCATTTTATTTGATTCTTTGTTGTAGGTCTCACGCTGCCACGCCGGTGGAAGGCGCCCCTTCCCCCTGACGACGGAGCGTGCTTCCTTCTTACATTTATGCTTCTTGTTTTGGGTGTTTTTTGCTCGTTTGGTTCTTAATCTAGCCTAGCATTAGTATATAAGATGATTACGGGGACTTATGCCCTAGTAGGCAGTTGCCAGGTGGCCGCTGATTTTTTTAATGCCCCTTTCCACTTCTAAAATCTTTTCTAGTGATTCCTTTTCTTCATCATCCTGCTTACTTTCGTTTCACTGAGTGCTGCCATGCCTCTGAGAGTGAGCTCTTGTTTCCTTTTCCCTGACAACCAATCGAATCGTGTTTCCTTATCTCTAAAATCCCCGACAGCTTTTTGTCTTCTCTGGTGCCGGCGCTTGGATCCTTGCTTTCTATAGGCCATGACTTCTTTCTTTGTTCTCTGTAGATCAAGACTTCTCACCCTGCTCTATGTAGGCAATGAATTCTCGCCCGTTTCTGAGTAGACCGGGACCTCTCGCCTTGTTCTCTGTAAGTCATCAATTCTCACCTTGTTCTCTGTAGAATAGGACTTCTCGTCTTGTTATCTTTAGACCGGGATTTCTCGCTTTGTTCTTTATGGGCCATGACTTCTCACCTTGTTCTCTATCCACCAGGATTTCTCGCTTTGTTTTCTGTGGACCAGGACTTCTAAACTTGCTTTCTGTAGGGCAGGACTTCTCGCTTGTTCGAAGAATCTAAACCCTTCTGAGTAGGGTGGTCATTATCATCTTCGGCCCTATGAGTACTGAATGGGCGTTTACAGTGACATGTGATGAGTTTATGGAAATATTATACAATAATTGGTTCCTAATTTAATTTGGAGCGTAATCATTTGTCACAACACCCACATAGTATACTATAAGGAGATTTGTAGTGCTACTTATGTTATCGCTGATATTGATTGATAACACTGTCACTAGGTTATTGGATGCAATCCCTAGAATTGTCTCTTCAGGCTACTTAGGTTATCTACCTTACTTTTTCACTTCCCATAACCTAACCATTTTCTTTATGCAACTTTTTCAAAAAAACTATCGGTTTTAGTACTAAGCCTAACGTGGTACCACCATGGCAAAAACTGCCTGGGGGCCGAATCCCCTCGCCTTTTCCTCCTTCGTTTTTTGTTTAGACGTCCTTAGGACAGCCCCATGATTATGGGCCAGAGTCTCACGTCGGGCTTCCGTTGGACAGGGACGAGAGAGAATTGCTGAGGGAAGAGCTGGAGCGATGCGGGCAGAGGATAAAAGACCTCTCGGGGGAAATGACGCAGACGGAAGTGCTGGCGCAGCAAGATGCCAAGGATGCCCTCCAGAAGATGACCCGTCTCCAAGAGGAACTCTCAAAGGAGCAGTCGGACTCTGTGCTCTCGCTGGACGAGCTTCGGCAGTGCCAACAGGTGAGGATCTCCATCTTATTGGAACAGTGTTCCTTCACCCTCATTTTTTTTGCATCGCCTTCTTCAAGAGGTTTTGTCATCGTAGGATTCTTTCTTCTTATTTTTACTTTTTAATTTCGAGTTAAAAGGTTTTAGTTTCTTTCGGCGGCAGTGCTCTCTTTGGTGGGCGACGAAGGGCTCTATAAAAAAGTTATTGAGGAATTGTTTTCTAACTATTTCATACACACTACTGACCAACCTATCCAATCTTTGTATCCAAACCATTTCTTAAATACACCTCCACCAGACATCGACCCTGAATAACATTCTTTGTACTGCATACCCTGGTTGCTCTATCAACGCTCCAATGTGATCGCCATTCCAAACTATTAACGACATAAACACCGCATCGGCTTGACAAACAGCAATTTCTCCATCTTCTGCCACCAATAACTGATTACTCAACAGATTTACCACATGCCAAACATTACATATGTTGTGCGACAGGGATCGTACTTCCGCAAGGAATCTGCTGTTTATTTTTCCGGCATAGCCTGCTGCTTTAGGGTCCGCTTCTTTGGTGGCCGACCGAGTGTGAGACGGCCTTCAGACAGAAGCGATATGCCTATATGTGCTATAAACGACGCCCGAACGATTTCACCGTCGGTGAATTTCATCGAGCTAGGGCTAGGTTCCAGTATTTTTCGAAGCACGCCTGCCGTTCTTCCTGGCGGCCATACGTGTCTTCACTTAACGGGAAGACCCATCTAGCAGAGGTGTGGAAGCAAGTCAAAAGACCTAGGGGCAAGATCTCGCAGGATCCCTCTCCCGTTCTCCAAGATAATGGGACCGCCATCTCTGACCTCGCATCCGTGGCAGAGTCTTTCGTGACCGCTTTTTCAACATTCACAAGCCGAGAGGCTGTTCCGCCAGCATTTAATGCACGTCATGATATCGCTGGAGGCCGCCGGCTGGTCTTTTCCTCAAGAGATGGTGTTGTGTGCGGACACCATCCCTGATCTAGACGATATCCCTTATGCCATGCTTTGACACCTAGGTGAGCGAGGCATGGCCTTTCTGTTAGATCTAGACAGAGTGTATGCCTCCAGATTCCTGGCGAATGGCTACTGTGCTCGATTTCCACAAACCGTCCAATTTCTCCAACCCCTTGAATGCAAGCTGATGGAGAAATTGGTAAATGTTATGTTCAACTTTTTCCTGGACAGTAGAAGCCGCCTCTCTTCCGCACAGTGCGACTTCCACAAGTTCTACTCCAGGTCTGATGCTCTGCTCCGACTTAAAAATGCTATCTGTGAGGCCTTCCTTCGTAGACAGTACTACACGGTATTTTTCGATCTGGAGAAGGCCTATGATACTTACTGCATGGCGATACAGCATCATAGAGACTTCACACGATCGGGGCGAGGGGACACCCCAATTTTTATCTCTGAATTTCTTCAAGATCGTTGATTCCTAGTATGGGGAAAGGGGATGAAACTCCGGTCCAACGAGGCAGGAAGACGGCGTCCTGCAGGGAAGTGCCCTAATTATCACACTCTTTGCCCGAAGCATCAATGGTATCACATTGGTGCTACCAGAAGATGTTCTCGCCACGTTCAACGTAGACTATCTTTCGATCTCTCTTGGTGAGGCTCAGATGCCGACTCTGAAGTGTCGACTCCAACAGCCATTGAACCGTATCTCTTGCTATGTCGAAGCTTACAGGTTTAAGTTTTCTTTGGCAAGAATAAGGTGGTGCATTTCTGCCGTCCTCCACGGCGCCACCTTTCTGCCGTCATCCACGGCGCCATCCTGATCCGGACTTGTTCCTAAACGGAGCTCGCTTGGAAGTGGTGGATTCGCAACGTTTCCTTGGTCTTGTTTTCGACCGTTGCCTTTGGGTGGGTCTCTTGTTACCGCCATGGACATTCTTCGATCTGTGATGTTCAGCAAATAGGACAACTGCCTAACTTTACTCCCGATCATTTGTTCGTTCGAAGCGTGAATACGGATGCGAGTTTTACGCATCCGCAGCCGAGCGTGTATTGCGGAAGGTGAACTCGATCCACCACACACGTATCCATTTGGCGACCGGTGCCTTCCGCGCTCTCCGCCGTGCACAGTGCATTATGCGCTTATACGCACTGGCCCGACTTCTCCCTCAGTCGCCAACGGCTCTCCTTGTATCCTGGGCCGGCTTCGACGGAACTTATACTGTCGAGAGACGCCAGTCATAACCCTAAGCCCTTTGTGTTTAGCGCTTGGAAACTCCTTCGAGAGCTCGGTGTAGCTCTCAGGCCGTTGGCGCCTCTGACAGTCCCCTGGACGCCACCATGGATGCTACCACCTTTGACTATTTGTGGCTACCCCTCTACTCCCAAAGCTTCCACAGCACTCTGCGAGTCGGCTTCCATGCCCTATGGTTTCTGTTTCATGTTACTGCCGAGCTGGTTGCAATACATCACTTGGCATTGGACATAACGCGTCATGCTCTGTTCGGAGACCGGATTTTGATCTTTAGCGACTCACAAATCGCCTTTGGCTCCCTGGGCATTGGAATCTCCACACAACCTGGTTGGTGGTATCAATGACGTCACAATTTTCGCAAGCTGGGCGGATGTCGAGATTATCTTCTGCTGGGTTCCTGGACATAAGAGAATTGCGAGGAATGAGCGCGCCAAAGAGTGCGCGTTGACTGGGCGTCCAGACAAGCGTTTCGTTCTTCCTCACAACGACTACATTGCAGGAATCAAGTGCTGCTTGGCAAAGAAGATTTGAGACCGCCGAGGGGAACCTTAAGTCGCGTGCCATTGCGCCGCGCCTGTTTTATGACCTACCTCCCAATGCCGTGACGTCTTCAAATTGTGCACACTCACGGGACGCACCGTTATTTGATGAAGTGCTCTCCTGCACCTTACTGCGTTGTCCCCCAGGCTGTTCGACACATTCTTGTTGAATGTCCCAGTCTGGGTGATCTTCGCGCAACGTGACCTGTCCCGGTACCGGGCGAGCGGGGTCGCTATCACTTGTGCCCCTTGTACTCGGGACGCCTCCGTTTTATTTGACTCTCTTTGTTGCTGGTTTCACGCTCCTGCGCTGGGAGGAGGCGAGTTTCACCGACGCCGGAGCCTGCTTCGCTTTATTTTGCTTTTGTTTGTCTTTTGTCTTGTTTTTGTTTGTTTGTTTATTTAATCTACCCTAACTAGACTATAAGATAAGCACCGCGACTTATTCCCCAGTAGGCAGTCGCCAGATTGGCGCAAATAAAAATAAAATATATTGTTTTTGTCTGGTTTATGTTTTCCTTTGCTTACTGTTTGTGTTGTTTTTTAATGTAACCTAGTAATAGGCTTTTTTCTTTTAATCACTGTGACCGATGCTCTTCGTAGCAGTGCCAGATGGCCGCCTTAAAAACAAATCGGGCAATTCCAGTTTCTAATAATCGTAGTCACTGACGGAACTAAGTTTCCGAACGATACATACTCCATCAGCCTCAGGGTCTAGCTTCCTTTGTCGGTAGAGAACCAAAGGCGTCTCGCTTTTTCGAATGGCTAACCGAGCACAACGTGCCAAACAGGGGTCTTTGACCACTCATTGGTGCACTTCTGTGGGTGACACTACACCAAACCATGGACTTTGTAAATGAGTAATGTATGCCAGGGAATTTGTAAACTACTCAGTCTAGGATATTACAATCGGTGGGCGATCGGTGTCGAGAATGGCGGGTGGGGTCTCGAGATCCTCTCCGACGTTATTCTTTTCGATCCCGGAAGGCTTCCTGAGTCGATTCAGGTTGGTACAGCTATCGCGTGAAGGCATTCGGACAGTTTTGTGGAAGTCTTATCACAACCATCGCTTCGGCCACACCAATAGAACATGTCGACGTGTTGACTGATCTAATGTTGCTCATCATACCAATTTATTATGCAGAGCCAATGTGTGAATTGCACCGAATCGCGCCATGCCTCTTCAAAGCATTGCGATTCGTATTTGATTTAAAGGATTTCCTGGCCATTCAAGCTTATTGATGACCGAGTATCGTTTGGGGCCAGGGAACCCTTCTCCTGTCTTCGCCACCAGGCACCTCCTATCCTTCTCAAGTTAAGAAAGCACCATTTGCTCCTGGACCATACCATCCAGGCCTACGAGCATGGTACCTACCGCGCTAAATCCGAACCCTTCAGTGATTTCTACCCCCCCATCCCCCCTCGTCTCCACCCTGGTCCGGCTGGCAGCAAGAAGGGCGCCAGTCCTGCTCCAGGCAGTCCCGAGGCCCATTCCCCCGACTCGTGACCGCATCAATGAATACGAAGTGGCCCCGCTCCTCTGCGAGTCATTATTAGACGTGAAGGAGGTCAAGCCCGGAAAGGCGGAGTTTATCCCCCAAGCAATTCTAAGTCTCCTTCGAAAGGAAGGTAGCAATAAGGGCGCCCCAATTCCCTCGATCTTGCCTAAGCCTGCACAGTGCGTAACAAGTGGACGGCCCCCTCCAAAGGAGGGGAGAATGACAGCCACAAGACCGGTGTTCTAGTTTTGATGTCCGATGTAATAGAAGAGAGTTCAGGCACAGATTGGATCGATGTTTTTTTGTTAGTGGTGAGGGCGTTTTTGGGGTGGTGATTTTCCATGGATTTCCTGAGTGTACCTTGGGATCTTACTTTTGTTGGAGGATGGTACGGGTGTTGCATGCAGTGGTGAGGGTGTTTCGTTTAGTGTTGAGAATTTGTTATTCCAGAGTGCTTTGGACGCCTTCCCTGTTGAGGTGAAGTGCTCTATTTTTTGTACTGTGTTGAGGTGAGTTTTTTCGAGATGAAGTAGTCAAAATGTATTGTAGGTGAGTTGTAGGTGTGTGTTATGGATTGCCTGAATGACGTGACTGCGAATGTGTCTCTTTGTATTTGTTTACTTCTATCTCGATGGATGAAGCGTATGCCTTAAAAGAAAAATACTACCTTGAGTTTCTTTTGTAGGAGCTGCGTTGTCTGCAAGAGGAACTGACGCGTCAGAAGGTGAACTTGTCATCCAGGATCGAGGAGAGAGACGGGGAGATCCAGAGACTTCAGAAGCAGGTTTGGGAACTGGTTGCCCACTTGGTAGAGCCATTCGATAGCCTTTTCTGCATTCACCTTTTCTATTGTTCGATTGTTTTGCCGAGTACCTTTTCCACGGTGTCTGGAAGGTCTCTATATCTCTCGAGCATAACAAGAAGGGGAGGGGGGCTCACAGCAACCCCATTTGGCGCTGACGTGGTATCTCTCTCGAACGGGACCATGTGGTGGACGGTTGCAATACCAAATCCCACCTCGCGCTATTGAAACAGGAGCTCCACACTTTGGGACGAGGCAGTGAGACCTAAGTCGCTGGAAAGGGGAACAAAATTATCTTCTGCATGCTTTCTTATGTGTTACTTATCCCCTCTCCATCGCTCATACACACCCGCACATCTATACTCAACTTTCAAAAACCCGTAAGGGGAACAGAAATGAGTTTCTCTGGCCGTCGGGCTGACGTGATCAGCAGCGCCCCGTCCGGCCCCACCTTACCCTCTTTTCCTTCCTTCGCTAACCCCTAATCTCCGTCTCCCGTACCAACTCTCCCTCATCTTGCCCCTGACCTTCCGTCTTTACAATATCACCTTTTCTCTACCCCCTTTTGTTGGCCCTTTCTCCTCCTGTCCATGGACCTCCTCGATCACGACCCGGCGCTCATTTGGATCACAGAACCGAACACTCCAACCTAAAGATGTTCGGCGTGGTGACCCTAACCGCTCAGAAGCTGGATCCGTCATATCGACCTGCCTACCACTCCACGTGTAGGATTTGGTCCGGGTTTTTCCAAGGGATGGCGTAGAAGGCGTATACCACCCCACCCGATGATCTCGGCTGAGGGCAATCAAAGGAGCCCGGTAGTGGGGTCAAATGTTGGCTCTCACAGGCAGGGGTGGTGAATTATTGCTTAATGGCAATGGGTAATTAAAAATAAAACCTTTACTATCATTGGAGACGCTCTCGTGTAGCTCCACATCAGAAAAATAGGTCCCTTCCATGTGCATTCTCAGGGGCCCCTCCAACTCTCTTCTACCGGAGAGGAGTCTTACTCTCCTAGGCCTAGGGGTGCGGTGGACTTCCCCTCACCCCCTTCTCTGGAGGCACCGTTGGGGAACTCCATCTCCTTTCCAGCGGCAACCCCTCCTTTACTTTCACAGGGGACTGCCAGGAGAGCAAGCAGACGGCCCAAAATTTACCTCACCCGTTGGGAGTGACTCGTTAGGACCAATCCGTTTAAGGGGGCAAGGGTTATCAGGGCCCGCCGGTTCGTGTCCCTAACAATCCTGCAGTCATGCATGCTCAGTCGACTGGGGCCCTTATGGCCCCCCTCCCTGCTCTTACCCGACGGATGCCGATTCACCAGCTATAGGCAAGACAAAAGTACCTCGAATGGGATCCGTGATGTTTGAGAGGGCGGGGGGGGGGGGCACATGGAGACCTGCGTGAGATCGACATGGTCCCTGAGGTGGTGACCCAGCCCCAAATGGCAGGATTTTCCATATGGTCGAACCCGGGCTCGCTGCCAAGCACTGAACCTGAGTCCGCCCCTGTGCAAGCTTCTCAGACGGCTCGGGTCCCAGATGACTCACAATGAGAGGAGGGACCCCTCCCCCGGTTACTGCCCCTTTGACATCCAAGACCTTCTCCATTTCAGAGAAGGGTCTTGCTGAGGCCGGTACACCCGGCCCCTCATTCAGAGGCTACCTGGCATTTTCGAGCCCGCTGGCTTCAAACGCTTCCTCGTTATTCGCTCCACTGATGGCACCATGTTGTCCAAGGGCAACATGATCCATCAGAGGAGAGGATTAGCTAGTGCAATTGGTAGAGAGCCGAAGGTGACCCGTTTCTCGCACGGGAGCCTTCTGGCGAATCCCGCCGAGGCGGCCAAGATAAGTGCTCTTCGGACACTTCATGGCACCCCGGTGAGTGTGACGCCGCACTCTACTATGAACTTTGTGAAAGGAGTAGTTTATGCGAGGGAACTCGTTGACTACTCCATTGAGGACATCACCCTAGAGCTGGCCGACCATGGGGCGGTCAAGGTCGAACGTGTGATGAGAAAACAGGGAGGGGCTTCGAGACCCACCCCTACACTCTTCGTCACGTTCGACTGTGACAAGCTCCCTGAGTCGGTGCGTGCCGGTTGGTACCGCTACCGCGTGAAGGCATTCGTGCCACTGCCACAGCGGTGCTATTACTGTCACCGCTTCGGCCATACGAATCGCTCATGTAGACGTGCAAAGTCGGGGTCACCCGAAGTCTGTGTAAATTGCTCCAAGGTCGCACACGATAAGTCCAAATCGTGTGTGGCCAAGTGTGTCAATTGCGGAGAGCCGCACCCTGCTTCTTCGAAGCAATGTGGTGCATATCTCCTGGAGAAAGAAATCCTGGCCGTTCAGGCCCAGGATAGACTCTCATTCCGCGAGGCTAAGGACTTGGTCATGGCGCGCCCAGCTCTGCCTGGGACGTCATATGCCTCAGTAGTTCGAAAGGCACCCTCTGCTCCTGGCCCATCCAGGCCAACGAGCACGGTTGTTTCCGCGCCCATTCGGAGCTCTTCTGCGGGCTCTACCCAACCCGGGCGCTCCCCTGGTAAAGCTGGCGGCAAAAAGGGTTCATACCCAGCCCCGGCTAAAACCAGGGCTCCCCCCTCTTCCCCCAGCGTGACCGTTTCCCGCAAGGCGAAACGGCCACGCGCCTCCACCGAGTCGTTAGACTCACAGGAGGCAACACCCCTGAAGATGGTCGCTAGGCCATCTTCGGGGGTTCCTAAAGCTGCCCCCCGAAAGGAGGACAGCAACAAAGGAGCTTCAGCTCCTTCGCCCACGCCCCGAGGTGGAGTGAGTGGCTCGGAGACGGTGGTTCCTCGAAAAGAGGGCCCCCCCGCCTCCGAAGCCGCAGCGCCCGCCTAAGGTTTCGAGGCGGAGGGAGGAAAAGACTCGCATGACGAGCCCAACCTCCCCCAATAAGTCCTCGAAGGCGACAGCGCCTCCAGCGCTTTGTCCGGCCAACAGCGCCCGGGGTTCTGTCCCCGGGAAGCGTACGGCCATTCCCGTGAGGGTCTTCAATTCGAGGAGGGCCCCCGCGTCTCCTCCGAGCTAGGCCTGGAGGGCATATTCCTTCAATGGAATTGCCGTGGACTCCGGGCCAACTGGGAGGAGCTGCGGAGGCTCGCCTCGTCCCGTTCCCCGTTAGCTATTTTTTTGCAGGAGACCATGCTAGGCGCGTGCCCCCTACCTGCCCTCCCGGGGTATAAGGGTCTTGCGACCCCACCACCGCGGGATGGCCGGGCTGGGGGATGCGCGGTTTACACCCGGCATGATGTCTCCGTTCTTCCTTTCTCTTTAGATACCTCCTTTCAGGCAGTGGCTGTGCAGCTCCACCTGGATAGGAGGTATACTATCATTTCTGCATACATTCCACCGTCAGCTGACTTCGACGCCGGGGACTTCCGCCGCGTCGTGGCACGGTTGCCGAGGCCCTATCTCTTGCTTGGAGATCTGAACGGCAGGCATCCTCTCTGGGGAAATTACTCCATAAATCCCAGGGGACAAGTCCTTGCCGATCTGATCGAAGAGCTTGAGATGGGTGTCCTAAACGTGGATGAGTTTACGCATCACTGTCCGAGAACCGCTTCATTTTCTTGCCTTGACCTATCTTTGTGCTCTTCGGATGCACAGCCTGATTTTGATTGGGGGGTGGTCGATGACCTCCATGGTAGTGATCACTTTCCCATTCAAATATCATTTTCAGGGCAACTGCCGCCTGAGAGACCACCTCGGTGGTGCTTGGCGCGGTGGCCTGCATTTCAGGAAATGACTGAATTCTCTATCTCAGTCGAGGAGTTTAGGTCGGTAGATGAGGCCGTTGAGTTCTTCTCCGGCAACCTCATCGCCGTGGGCCTGACTACTATTCCTAGGACGTCTGGCCGTTTTGCACGCCGACCGCTCCCGTGGTGGTCGGCCGAGTGTGAGACGGCCCTCAAACAGCAGCGTTATGCCTACATGCGCTATAAGCACCGCCCGAACGATTTCACTGTCGCTGAATTTCGTCGGGCTAGGGCTAGGTTCCGATATATTTCGAAGCACGCCCGCCGCTCTTCTTGGCAGGCATACGTGTCTTCACTTAACGGGAAGACCCCTTTAGCTGAGGTGTGGAAGCGAGTCAAAAGGATTCGGGGCAAGTTCTCGCAGGACCCCCCTCCCGTTCTCCAGGAGAATGGGACCGCAATCTCGGACCCCGCGTCCGTGGCGGAATCCTTCGCGACCGCTTTTTCTGCATTCTCTAGCCGTGATGCTGCTCCACCAGCATTCAATGCGCGTCGTGATGTCGCGGAAGGCCGCCGGCTGGACTTTACCTCCAGAGGCGGAGAACCCTTCAACGACAAGTTTACTGTAAGCGAGTTGCGTTCCGCTCTCGCTTCGTGCGCGGACACCGCCCATGGTCCGGACGATGTCCCGTACGCCATGCTTCGACACCTAGGTGAGCGAGGCATGGCCTTTCTGTTAGATTTGTTCAACAGGATCTGGGTGGAAGGTCTTCTCCCAGACTCCTGGCGAATCGCTACTGTGCTTGCCTTTCGCAAACCGGGGAGAGATCACTCTACTCCGACCGGTTTCCGCCCAATCTCTCTAACCTCTTGCGTGTGCAAGTTGATGGAGAAATTGGTAAATGTTAGATTAGCCTTTTTCCTGGACAGCGGAGGCCATCTGTCTTCCGCACAGTGCGGCTTCCGCAAGTTCCACTCCACGTCGAATGCTCTGCTCCGACTGGAAAATGCCGTCTGCGAGGCTTTCCTTTGTAGACAGCACTACGCCACGGTGTTTTTCGATCTGGAGAAGGCCTATGATACCGCATGGCGATACGGTATCATGGAGACTCTCCACACGATGGGGGCGAGGGGACGCCTCCCAATTCTTCTTATATCTGAATTTTTGCGAGATCGTCGATTCCGCGTACGGGTGGGGGGAGCCCTCTCCGGCCCAAAGGAGCAGGAAGAGGGTGTCCCGCAGGGAAGTGTCCTCAGTGTCACACTCTTTGCCCTGAGCATCAACGGCATCACCTCGGTGCTGCCGGAAGATGTTCTCGCTACGCTCTACGTGGACGACCTTTCGATCTCTTTTGGCGCGGCCCAGATGCCAACTCTGGAGCGTCGACTCCAACAGGCATTGAACCGCGTCTCTCGCTATGCCGAAGCGCACAGGTTTCGGTTTTCTTTGGCTAAGACTAAGGTGGTGCACTTCTGCCGCCATCCACGGCTTCACCCCGACCCAGATTTGTTTCTTAATGGGGTGCACCTGGATGTGGTTGAGTCGCACCGTTTCCTTGGTCTTGTATTCGACCGACGCCTCACCTGGGAGGCTCATATTCGCAGCCTAAGGGTCTCTTGTACCCGCGCCATGGACATTCTCCGTTCCGTGACGTTCAGCGCTTGGGGCGCTGATAGGGCTACTGCCTTACTTTTTTATCGATCCTTTGTTCGTTCGAAGCTTGACTACGGATGCGAGTTTTATGCATCCGCAGCCGAGCGTTTATTGTGGAAGGTGGATTCGATCCACCACACCGGCCTTCGCCTTGCGACCGGTGCCTTCCGCACTTCCCCCATTGAGAGCCTGTTGGTCGATGCTGGGGAGATGCCACTCGCTCTGCGCCGCGTGCAGTGTATCACTCGACTGTACGCGCGAGCCCGGCGCCTCCCTCAGTCGCCAACAGCTCTCACTGCATCCGCAGCTGATTTCGATGGTGCCTATGCCGTCGAGAGACGCCAGTCATACCCTAAGCCCTTTGGGTTTAGGGCCAGGAAACTCCTTCGAGAGGTAGATATCGCTCTCGGGCCGGTGGCGCCCCTGGTTTTGCCCAGGACGCCACCCTGGAGGGTACCACATTTGGCTATTTGTCGCCACGCCTCTGCTCCCAAAGCTTGTACTGCGCCGGGAGTATTGCGTTCGACCTTTTTGGAGCACACATCGTGTCACGCGCGAACCGTGCCAGTGTATACGGATGGCTCCAAGTCCCAAGAGGGGGTCGGCTTCCACGCCGTATCCCCTCTGTTTGAAGTCAGTGGGGCTCTACCAGGCGCTGCGTCTGTCTTCACGGCCGAGCTGGTGGCAATACACCACTCGGTACGGGAGATTACGCGACGTGCCCGGTTCGGAGACCGGATTGTGATCTATAGCGACTCACAAAGCGCCCTGAGTGCTATCGGGGCATTGGAATCTCCGCATCCCCTGGATCGCGATATCCGTGACGCCACGGTTTTGGCGAGCCGGGCAGATGTCGAGATTATCTTCTGCTGGGTTCCTGGACATGTAGGAATTGCGGGGAATGAGCGCGCCGATGAGGGCGCCAAAGAGTCCGCGAGGACTCTGCGACCGGACCAGCGTTTCGCTCTTCCTCACACCGACTACATGGCAGGAATACGGGTAGCTCTTCGGACTGCTTGGCAAAGAAGATGTTAGACGGTCGAAGGGAACTTAAAGTTGCGTGCCATTGCGCCGCGACTGTTCCCATGGACCTATCCCCCAATGCCGCGGCGGCTTCAGGTTGCTTTCTGTCGTCTTCGAATCGGACACACTCGTGTGACGCATCGCTACTTGATGGAGCGCTCGCATGCGCCCTATTGCAACGACTGCGTCGTCCCCCAGACTGTTCGGCATATTCTTGTCGAATGTCCCAGTCTGGGGGATCTTCGCGCACGATACCTGTCTCTTTACCGGGATGGGTGGGGTCGCTACCGCCTGTCCCTTGTCCTCGGGACGAGTGCGTGCACCATGACTGGTGGACTTATTGACTTTTTGGGGGAGGCCGGCCTTCTCCCCTTTATTTAAGGTTCCTTTTTTTGTTATTGTTTTGTTTGTAGGTTGCACTCTCCTGCACCGGGGTGAGGGGGACCTCCCCCCGCTGCCGGAGATTGCTTCGATTGTTAAGTTTTTCCAATTTATATCATTGTTAAGTTTTCATATTTTTACTTTAAAGTAGCCTAGTTCTAGGCTGTCGTGTTTTTCGGCGACTTATGCCCAAGTGGGTAGTTGCCAGATGGGCTCCATAAAAAAACAAAAAAAAACAAAAAAAAACGGCGGTTTAGCCCTTATGGTGGACCCTCCAAAGAAGGGACCCCCGCCTGCCTAGGGACGAAAAGACTAGCACGGCGAACCCAACCTCCCCCGATAAGTCCTCGAAGGCGACAGTGCCCGGAGTTCTGCCTCCGGGAAGCGAACGGCCATTCTTATGAGGGTCTCTCTTCGAAGAGGACCACCGCATCTCCTCCGCGGACTCCGGGCCAACTGGGAGGAGTTGAGGATCGTCTCGTCCCGTTCCCCGTTAGCTATATTTTGCAGGAGATGGAGCGTCGACTCCAACAGGCATTGAACAGCGTCTCTTGTTACGCCGAATAGCATAGGCTTCGATTTTCTTTGGTCAAGACTAAGGTGGTGCACTTCTGCCGACATCCACAGCTCCACCCTGACCCAGACTTGTTTCTAAATCGGGTGCGCCTGGAAGTGGTGTACTCGCCCCATTTCCTTGGTCTTGTATTTGACCGACGCCTCACCTGAGAGGCTCATATTCGCAGCCTTAGGGTCTCTTGCACCCGTGCCATGGATATTCTTCGTTCCGTGACGTTCAGCGCCTGGGGCGTTGATAGAGCTACTGCCTTACTTTTTTAGCAATCCTTTGTTCTTTCGAAGCTCTACTACGGATGCGAGGTTTATGTATTCGCAGCCGAACGTGTGCTGCGGGAGGTGGACTCGATCCACCACACCGGCCTTCACCTGGCGACCGGTGCCTTCCGAACTTCCCACATTGAGAGCCTTCTTGTCGATGCTGGGGAGATGCCACTCGCTCTGCGCCGTGCACAGTGCATTTCTCGCCTGTACGCGCGAGCCCGGTGCCTCCCTCAGTCACCAACAGCTCTCACTGCATTCAGAGCTGATTTTGACAGTGCCTCTGCCGCCGAGAGATGTCAGTCATACCCTAAGTCCTTGGGCTTTAGGGCCAGGAAACTTTCGAGAGCTAGGTATAGCTCTCGGGCCGGTGACGCCCCTGGTTCTGCCCAGGACGCCACCCTGGAGGGTACCACCTTTGACCATTTGCCGCTACGCCTCTGTTCCCAAAGCTTGTACAGCGCCGGAGTATTGCGTTCGGTCTTTTTGGAGCACACTTCGTGTCACGCTGGAACCGTGCCAGTGTATACGGATGGCTTCAAAGTCCCCCCCCTCTGTTTGAAGTCTGCGGGGCTCTGCCATGCGCTGCGTCTGTCTTGATGGTTGAGCTGGTTGCATTACACCACTCGGTACGGGAGACTACGCGACGTGCCCGGTTCGGAGACCGGATTGTAATTTATAGCGACTCACAAAGCGCCCTGAGTGCTCTCGGGGCATTGGAATCTCCGCATTCCCCGGTTCGTGATATCCGTGACGCTATGGTTTTGGCGAGCCGTCGGATGTCGAGATTATCTTCTGCTGGGTTCCTGGACATGCGGGAATAGGGGCGCCAAAGAGTCCGCGAGGACTGGGCTACCAGAAGAGCGGGTTCGCTACTGCTTGTGCCTTGCACGCGGGAATGCTTCGTGCACACAGTCCTGTGGACTATACGACTTTTTGGAGGAGGCTGGCCTCTTCCATTTTATTTGATTCTCTTTGGTTTTGTTCATCTGATCCTGCATCTAGGGGTAGGCCCGCCTCCCCCCCGATGCCGGAGTGTGCTTCTTTCTTGCTTGGGATTATTTTTTTTGCGTTTTCTGTTGTTTGGTTTTATTTTGTTTGCTTCGTTGTTTGTTTGTTTGTTTTTTAATTTTAAAGTCTACCTCTACGCTGAAATTTTAATTACAATGGCATGCCATTGATGGCAATCACCATATGGCTGTAAAAAAAAAAACAACCTCCTTTATAAAAAAAATGGCATCATTTTCGCTAAAACCAAATCCTTATTGTTCTGGTCCTCTTTACAGATCGCTCACAAACAGAGCTCCTTAAGTAGTCACACTGAGCTAGAGAATCGGATTCACACCTTGACTGAGTCCCTCATCCACAAGCAGACGACGATCGAGTCCCTCTCCACCGATAAACACACCCTACAAATTCAGCTCGAAAGGCTGCAGGTAAGTCCACTATACTTAACCCTTCTGCTTTCTCTTCTAATTGTACTCAACCCTTTTACTTTCTCTGGAAATTGAACTCAACCCATCTGATTTCTCTTCTAATTGTACTCAACCCTTCTGCTTCCTCTGGGAATTGTACTCAACCCGTCTGCTTTCTCTGGAAATTGTACTCAACCCTTCTGCTTGCTCTGGAAATTGGAGCCAACCCTTCTGTTTACATGGGAAATTGGACCTTAAGTATCCTAACCATTCTCTCATTCGAAATTGGACCCAACCCTTAGGCTTTCTTCCTCCTGGGGAAATTGGACACAATCCTTTTGCTTTCTGGGGAATCTGGACCTTCTCTTGCTTTCTGGGAAAATTAGACCGACCCCTTCTGCTTTCTCGGGAACTTGGACCTACCCTTTCTTCTTTCTTAGTAAATTGGACCCACCCTTTCTACTTTCCTAGTAAATTGGACCCACTCCTGCTCTTTTGGTAAATTGGACCCACCCCTTCTGCTCTCTGGCAAATTGGACCCACCCCTTCTGCTCTCTTGGCAAATTTGACCCACCCTTTCTGCTTTCTTGGTAAATTGGACCCATCGCCTCTGCTTTATGGGGAAATTGAAGCCAACTCTTGTGATTTCAGGGGAAATTTGACCCGAACATTTTGCTTTCAGGAGAATTAGACCGAAGCCTTCTTCTTTCTTGGAAACTTGGACCTACCCTTTCTTCTTTCTTAGTAAATTGGACCCACCCTTTCTACTTTCTTAGTAAATTGGACCCACCCTTTCTACTTTCTTAGTAAATTGGACTCCTCCCTTCTGCTCTCTGAGTAAATTGGACCCACTCCTGCTCTTTTGGTAAATTGGACCCACTCCTGCTCTTTTGGTAAATTGGACCCCTCCCTTCTGCTCTCTGAGTAAATTGGACCCACTCCTGCTCTTTTGGTAAATTGGACCCACCCCTTCTGCTCTCTGGCAAATTGGACCCACCCCTTCTGCTCTCTTGGCAAATTGGACCCACCCTTTCTGCTTTCTTGGTAAATTGGACCCATCGCCTCTGCTTTATGGGGAAATTGAAGCCAACTCTTGTGATTTCAGGAGAAATTAGACCCGAACATTTTGCTTTCTGGAGAATTAGACCGAAGCCTTCTGCTTTCTTGGAAACTTAGGAATTTATTTGCCTGTTTAGGCCATGGCTTTGGTTCAAGTTTTTAAGGTATGGAGGATTTGTTTTGTCTGAGTCTCAGGTTCTCTCTCTGCCTCTCGAGTGTAGACATGGGGTTGAAGGGTTTTCTCTGTCCTTGAGGATACATTTCTTGCTTTCCTGGTGGGGATTGTGTTAGTGAGGTGTGAGAGTACTTGATGGAAGGAAGTGAATTACTCTAGGGCGAAGTTGGATATGGTGTTTTTTATGTGTTGTGAATTCACTCCACTTACCTCTTTTGTAGTTGGTATGTTATTTTGTTAGAGCTGTGGATAAAAATGAGTTAGTTGAAATGCGATGATTCATAGGTGATCGGATTGAAGTGCGTAGAAGGTTTGCCAGGAGGGTCTAGTGTGGAAGTGAGGGGAGCATAGTTTAGTCTGGGGAAGTGGGTTGGTGCTTGCTTTGTGAAGTATGCTTGTTGGTTGGTTTCTATTCAGTTTGTTTAGCGAGTGAAGTTGTTTGATGATGGTGGGGTCTCTATGTTGGTCTTCCTGTGAGGTTACCCAAGCGTGTTGGTGTGCATTGAAGAGGTTAGGGAGCTGTGCGAGTTGCGCCAGTTTTGGCAGGAGCTAGGTGCGATATAGTTTTGTTGACCTTTATGGCAACTGATTGGAATTTCGTAGTGAGGTTGTTTTGTAGTTTTTCTTTCTTGCGGTTTGGCAGAAAGGGATGTCCTTGTGTATCAAGTTGAATAAGCTGCGATGTGTTGGGTGTACGTCTTGTCTTAGTTGTGTAAAGTTTTTAGGCATGATTAGGGGGTTAAGTGGGAGTTTTGAATTAAGGCAATATGGATGTTGTAGGCGTTTGTCTTTTTTTGTAATTGTTGCTGCTTGTTTTCGGATGTCGTTGGTGTTGAATTGGGGTGTGTTGAGTAGTAGGTGAGGGGGTGGGATGTGTGTCGGTAGTTCTGCATGGATTGCAAGTCTATTGAGGCATGTAATTGTTTAGGGACTGTTAGTTGGTGCATTGGAGAGAGAGCCATATTTTGCATGACTTGCAGAGGGGAGAAGGGTGTGAGTGGCGGACATGTCGGTCACAGGTAGGGCATATGTATGTAAGGGCACCAGGGTTTTCTATGTCACCGGCTAAGGCTATGAGGAGACGAGTGGTGATCTGGGTAGCATCCATCGTGAGCAAGTGGAGGTATAGGAAATTGGGGGGTGGAGATCCCGGGTCCAGCCATCCCTTTCCAGGGATAGGGGTTTCTTCGGCCTTTGTCATAGTGCTGGGCAGCGACTTCTCCGCCAAGTCGTCCTTCTCCGGGCAAGTTTGCCACATGCAGCCAACCGAAATTGAACTCTGGGATTACGTTTGAGTGGGAGAAGTTGGTCATGGAGCAAGATGTGTAGGTGATAGTTTGTTTTAGGTCAGGGGGGAAAGAGGGTGACTTGATTTTCAGGGGTGGGGGCATTCTGTTTAGCGTGAACCAGTTTTGGTTCCTGGAGGCTATGTGTGCACAAGTACGTGGATTGGAATGTGATATGCAAGTCATCTGCGTCTCAGAACCGTTAATAGGTAAGTGCGTATTAGTTCCCTCCACATCAGTACTTTCTTACACAAATACTGGCGATGTGTCAACTTACGATGATCCGATGAATTCCACCTCTTTGATCTTTTCCCATCGTGTTCCTTTCAGACACAATACAATGAATCCCAAAAGATGTTGAACAAGGACCCTGTCATCGACCTTTCACATGACGAAGGTGAGGTCTGCTGATACAAACTCTGCGGTGGTTGTTTATTTGGCTGGAATTAAACATAAGTTGATTAAGGAATCTCAACACGGGTTTACTAGGGGCAAATCGTGTTGGATTAATTTATTGTCTTTTTATAGGCAGGTGTATGATGCTGCCGATACAGATGAGAATTTCGATATTATTTATTTGGATTTTAGTAAGGCTTTCGATAGGGGGCCACACTTACGACTTTTGAATGAAGTTAAAGCACTTGGGATCGATGAAAGTATTTTTAGGTGGCTTCAGTCATGGCTCAGTGAGAGCAGTCTTAATGATGGGATTAAATATTAGTGTTTGAATGTTACCAGTGGGGTTCTTCAGGGGTTGGTGTTGGGGCCGTTGTTGTTCATAATTTATATTAATGATCTTGACTTGGGTATAAGAACGACCTGAAGAAGTTTTTCGATGATACTAATTTGGTAGGATTATAAAGTCTGGCTGATCCTGAGGTATTACACTGAATTGATCATACTATTCAAATGGGCAGAGAAATAGCAAATGGAATTTAACAGGGCAAGTGTAGTGTACCTAGTATAAGTAGGTGTAATCAACTGAATAATTATAAACTAAATGTGAGAGTTGCTAAGTTCTGACCTCCGGCCTAGAAAGCAGGGCATAAGTGCTAGGAATAGAGCTAAATAGGGTATTGGGGTTTATTGGGAAGAGCGTGAGTAATAGGAGTGCTGGTGTCATTCTGAAACTGTATCTGGCAGTAGTTAGGCCTCATCTTGACTATACGGTGTAATTTTGGTTATCATATTATAGAATGGATATTGGCCTGCTTGAGTTTGTGCAAAGAAGGATGACTAAGATGATTCATGGGTTGAGGAGCCTACCTTATGGCAAAAGGCTTATGTTATAATAGGCGATTCATAGGTAAGGGCCTTATTTTTAGTGAACAGGATAGGGCACATAGCAATAGGTTAGCTGAACAAATTTAGGTTTAGGAAAGAAATTGGTTTACAAATCTAGTGTTAGATGAATGGAATAGGCTCACTAGTCACGTGATAGAAGCCTCCTCCCTGCGGAGTTTTAAAACTAGGCTGGATAGATTTATGGATGAGGATGCTAGGCGGGACTGAATTATTGGGTAATGGGAACAGAAGTTGTTCTTAAAGGTCCCTCGTTTGACCTGAATTCTTTTACGCATCTCCTTCTGTTTTAAATTTGTATCTGTCGAATCAAATAGCGCTTATTCATCTGATTGATTCCGATTTAGAGAAGAGATGCTTCTTTCTCCAATCCGCCCTCGCGACGGGTCGGACCCACGCATCTCTGACTGAGGCCAACTGATCGCTTCGGTGATGTTTGGTTGCCACTGTTAATCTGTGTGGTTTTCTTGCTCGACTTTCTAACTAAGCGCTTTGTTGACGTTTGTTTGCCACTGTTAATCAGCGGGATATTTCTGTTCGACTTGCCAACTGATCACTTTGGTGAGGTTTGATTGTCATTGTTAATCAGCGGACCAAATGAAAGCTTGAGCTCTGTTGTTGCAGCAGATGTGATTTTGTTATTCTCCATTACCACCCCGTTCTGTTCAAAGTTCGTACTCACAAGTTTTCAGTATTGGTGGAGGTTCTGAAATGCTCCCCACCAGTTCATGTCACACTAGATCCCTCTGTTATATATCCCTCCGCCTCGGTCTTTTTCCTCTCTGTAATCCTGTTTTCCTTTGTCGTTACAGTGCGGAATCGCGTTCCAAGCCTTTTCGTTGAGTCCCCGTTCGACGGTGGTGTGACCCGCAGGGTGAAGAAAGCATACGGCTCGCTGGATAAGTTTTCGGTGCGTTTGGGAGTCTTCCTTCGTCGGTATCCGATCGCTCGAGTTTTTGTTCTCCTCTACATGGGGCTTCTCCACACTTGGGTCATGATCGTCCTCCTCACCTACAAGCCGGAGATCCACGGAGACGACTTCTCTCTCCCCCACGCCAAATAGGAACTTGTCCCCGGACGACGTGACTCTCGACCCAATTTCGACCTCGTCAAAGGTCTCTTAGGTCCAATCCAAGCCCCTCTCCTTCTCTTAGTTCTATGTGGGCTCGAACCTCATCCAATCGAAGGGGAGCTGAATATATTTGTTTCCTGAGCTTCTTGTATCTTTCCAGGTTGGTTTGAAATGGATTCCTTTTATGGATTGACAATTTTGCAATCATTTTTTTCACTATGTGGGGTGGATGTGTGGATTATTCGTGGTTGGGAGTTCTTGCCTCATTTACGTCCTTGGACCTACATTTGCAATTTATAGTCGATCCTTGTTCTCAATTTGTGTCACTTCTCTGCAATCTTTATTTAACCCCCCCACACCCGCTCAATAGTTGCCATGGGACTCCCTAAAAAAGGGTCCTGACTTTTATTTTAGCTAATCCGAAGAGGTAACTTAACTAACCTCAGCAGCTTTTCAATGAGATGTGACCCTTTTTTTCTTATTCTCAGAAATCTCCATAAATTCTCGATATTTTTTAAATGACATTTTTTCTTATTAAATTATTCGCAATTAATCGATGCGAATGGAATCAAAATATAATTTTCGCCAACAATTCCCCCTCATTTCTCACTCTTTCACGCTTCTCTGCATGGAAGAATTCTTCGTTTTTATTCCCAGTCTGCAATCTCTGAAAGGTGAGTTAATTTCCTACTTCTGAGTTCTTGCTCATTTTGTTCCAATTTTCATACCTATGTTACAGTACTTTCTTTTTATCTTCCATTACGATTGTCTATTTCTTATGAGAGACC
Source organism: Ceratothoa steindachneri (assembly GCA_963969495.1). Classification (NCBI taxonomy): domain Eukaryota; kingdom Metazoa; phylum Arthropoda; class Malacostraca; order Isopoda; family Cymothoidae; genus Ceratothoa; species Ceratothoa steindachneri. The sequence goes on from OZ018327.1 coordinate 79,334,561, forward strand.
CCGCCCCCCCCAAAAAAAAATAACACCCTATTACAAATCATCTCTATCGGTAGTTAAATGTTTATGATTCCCTTTTATTATTTGGGAGTTCAGAATATTCGCTGGCGACTTGTAGTATCTGACTGAGCTCCGCTTTCATACAACTTCGTCTTCAGGTGACTAAAGGGAGTCGGTCGCTATCAAAAACTAAACACCTACTAATACAGCACCGGCCTGAATGGTAGATATTTTGTTACTCGCTGCCACTAGGAACCAGATGCGGCTCCGTACATATCCACGAAGTACTGTGAGATCTCTGAGGAAACCGACCGAGGTTGGCGACTCAGGGAATGGACCTTCGGCGCACTCCCTCCCTACGGTGGATTTCTTCGTCCTCTTATCTTTTTGTCTCATTCTTCAATTGGGTCTCTTTTCATCTTGGTTATTAATTCTTTTTTGCATTGCATTGCTCCCAGGGAGCAGATGTCCTCTGCTCCCCCCGACCGCTTGGGGGAATAAGGGAAAGCCTTTGAGCATACAGCCTCCTGTGCTGTAGCCGCGTCGTTACTAAATTTTTAATTTTCAATTGTTATCTCAAACACACTTCCCAACTATGAGGCCCCTACAGACTCGACCCTCAATGTAGACTGACCTTACCCTCTTTAAAATCATTGGTTGTGTTTGTATAATAAGGGGTTTTTGTGTTTATATATTCAGACACACACTATTACCAATATAAAGCAGTGTTGGCCAGTCTTCGCCAGGGTCAACCAACGAACGGGTTGTCACGAGAACCCTTTTCCCCGCCTGGACGTCCTGCCGTACAGGACTCACGGTATTCCACAACCCTCCCTTCCCTCCCCACATCTTTTCTTTCTTCGTATCCCTGTCCATAGAAACTGTCTGATTCTGGGTGAAGACGCCCGGTTCATCATGGATTACTCCCCTCTGACCTCTTGAGTTGTGCCTCTTTGCTCTCCAGCTTCCGCCCTCCTCCACCTTCCTTCCTTCACACTAATGTCTCCATGGCTGGGCCAGGACGGATTAGCGTCCTAATCCGCTCATATTAATATATCTATATCAGAATATTGAATTTTTAAAAGTAATAATGGTTATTACAATTTATTGAATGTTACTATTTTAATATGATGTTATACTGTTATTTATTACATGAACAGTTTGTAATAAATTTAAATTTTTTCTGGGTCCCTCCGGTTTCTTTGATTTCCATACCAGCTATCCTTGATTTCCTCATCGCCAATTCGTGATTTCCTTATCGCCCATCCTTGAATTCCTTATCGCCCATCCTTGATTTCCTTATCGCTCTTCCTTGATTTTCTTATTGCCTATCCTTGATTTCGCCATCGCCTATGCTTAATTTTCTCATCTCCTATCCTTGATTTCCTATAGCTTATCCTTAATTTACTTATAACCCATCTTTGATTTCATTATAGCCCATCCTTGAGTTCCTTATTACCCTTCCTTGATTTCCTTATCGCTTATCCTTGATTTACTTATAGTCCATTCCTGATTTCCTCATTGCCCCTCCTTGATTTCCTTATCGCTCATTCCTGATTTCCTTATACCCCATCCTTGGTTTCCTTATCCTCACTCTTGATTTCCTTATCGCTCATCTTTAATTTCCTTATACTCCATCCTTGATGTACTTATAGTCAATCCTTGGTTTACTTATAGTCCATCCTTGATTAATTATAGTCTATCTTTGATTTTCTTATCCATCATCATTGATTTCCTCATCCTTAATATCTTTATCCCTCATCATCGATTTACTTATTTCCCATCCTTGATTTTCTTATAGCCCATTCCTGATTTTCTTATAGCCCTTCCTTGATTTCCTTATAGCCCTTCCTTGATTTCCTTATAGCCCTTCCTTGATTTCCTCTCACCCATCCTTGACTTATTATAGTTCCTCCTTGCTTTCCTCATCTCCCATCCTTGATTTCCTTATAGCTAATCCTTATTTCGTCACTTCCAATCTGATTTTCCAATTGCCCATCCTTGATTTCTTCATTGACCATCCTTGATTTCCCCATCGCATATCATGGATTTCCCCATTGCCTATCCTTGATTTCCCCATCGCCTATCCTTGATTTCCCCATCGCCTATCCTTGATTTTCTCATTGCATATCCTTGATTTCCTATAGCTTATCCTTAATTTACTTATAACCCATCTTTGATTTCATCCCTGATTTCCTTATTACCCCTCCTTGATTTCCTTATTGTCCATCCTTGATTTCCTTATTACCTATCCTTGACTTATAGTCCATTCTTGATTTTCCCTCATCACCCATCATTGATTTTCTTATAGCCCATCCTTGATTACCTTATCGCTCATTCTTGATTTGCTCCTCTCTCATCCTTGACTTACCTATCGATCATCCTTGATTTAATTATAGTCAATCCTTGATTTACTTATAGTCAATCCTTGGTTCACTTATAGTCCATCCTTGATTAATTATAGTCTATCCTTGATTTTCTTATTCATTATCATTGATTTCCTCATCCCTAATATCCTTATCCTTAATCATTGATTTCCTTATTTCCCATCCTTGATTTCCTCCTTGTCCATCCTTGATTTTCTCTTAGCCCATTCCTGATTTTCTTATAGCCCTTCCTTGATTTTCTATTCACCCATCTTTGACTTATTATTGTCCATCCTTGACCTATTATAGTTCATCCTTGTTTTACTCATCCTCCATCGTTGATTTCTTATAGCACATCATTGATTTCCTTATAGCTAATCCTTGATTTTCAAACTGCCCATCCCTTATTTTCTCATTGCCCACCATCCTTGATTTCCCCATTGCCCATCCTTGATTTCCTCATTGCACATCCTTGATTTCATCATGCCCCATCTGTGATTTCTTCATGCGATCCTTGATTTCCTTATTGCCCATCCTTGATTTACTCATTTCCAATCTTTGATTTTCAAATTGACCACCTTGAGCTCCTCATTTGTCATCCTTGATTTCCTCATGCCCCATGCTTGATTTCTTTACTGACCATCCTTGATTTACTCATCACCCATCCTTGATTTCCTCATCGCCTATCTTTAATTCCCTCATCTCCCATCCTTGATTTCCTTATGGTCCATTCTTTATTTTTTCATCGCCAATCTTTGATTCGAGGATCCGCGCCCGATACTATGTGGCCGTGGGTCAGTCGTGAATGTCCAATTCGATTACGGCATAAAGCCACCTCGAAGGACCGGGATTTCTGATATCTCGTTGGCCACGGGAAGACCGACTGTTTGAAGAAGCTCGTATAGCCATCTCACTGCCTCGGCCAAAGAACCCACACATATTCCCAAAGGACGTAAGAAGTCTTAGTACCGCAAAGCTGCACAGGAGACGGAAGCACATAGGGAAGCTGCACGGGCTTCTCTGTCGATACCTTATTCCCTCGTGACTAGGCGCCCAACGAAAAATTCTACTTTGGCGCATTCCGCGTCAGCCATACACGAATTTCTTGCCCCATAGGGCTGGGAGAGCTGAAAGAATGAAGGGATTATAAGACACTTCTAGAATCAGTAAAAATAATAAAATTGATAAAAGGTAAAGTAAAACTAAGGTGGAAAACTAAAAGAATAGCTTATAATTTAGTGGTAAAAATAAAAAGCTATCGGTATAGATTGGGCTTGACGAAGTATGAGAGGAGATATGTTTAAAAAAATAACGGCAGAGTAGAAGGGGGTTACAGAGCCTTTTCGGAAATGCTACGGCAGTACATATGTTTGTAGGAAAAGAGGCCCAACAGGGTGGGCATAGTGATTGAATGGGGAGCACAACAGGGACATCCAAACGGGAGACATAGTCACCCATTCTGAGTCCTAAGGGTTTTGCCAAGGACGGTAGCCTTTCAAAGGGCGGTCCTGAGCGGTTTGAAAATAAGTAGTGTTATGATAGTTATAAGTAGTGATGATCATAGCTACCGGTATTACAAGCTTTTATTGTAATAATAGAACTGAGTAGTAAGGTATATTCAAACTGCCCCTTTTTATAGGGTTTAATCAACTATATTCATAATACATCTAGAAAAGAAACAAAACAAAATAGTAGTAACATAAATAAATATGAACAAATTTAAATGAGGAAAGGGGAACATATATCAGGTACTTATGAACTTCCGTTGTTTATGTCCTTTACACGCGGACGAGGGAACGTAAACAACCCCAGTCATTAGTATGAAAACGGTAAGACCACTCCACATACAGGCTGTTGACAGGTGATTTGTGAAAACCGTCGCTGGATAGCCGACCCCGAAATTTGGGGTCTATGAACTGAAAGTTAATGAGGAAGCCAAAAAGTATACCTGGTGCCCATAATCTAATAGAGTTTAGACGAGGCTGGATACAGTATGAGATAACTTTTCAAAAGTTGAAGATCTTTCAAACATTGAACTTTATGGTTACGCGAGAGATGAAAACATGAAAGTGGATGGATGATAAAGCGAAATGGGTGATTTACCAAGTTTATTTTCTTATAAACAGACAAAATAAAATTGAATGTCTTAATGGAATCTTAAAAGGGAAGAGCACCGGTAATTTCATTATCAGATTGAATCTATTATATCAGGGGTGGAAACAACTACTAAATTTACCGGGGTTGGGGTGAACGGCCGTTTCACGAGTATAACGTCCCACAGATTCTGGCCGAGGTAAAAAAATTATCGTCTGGAACGTGGTAAAGTAGTAGAAGTCGGCCAACAGAAGAGCGTTTCTACGTGCGATTGAAGAACGCTAAAAAAAAAGCAGAAAATGGTAAATCCAAAAGTGAAATCCCTTCGCTTTGTTACGAGGGAGGTTGGGTATGTAGATAGATTACTACTACTGTATCGCCAGGCGAAATAAAGAGGCATGGACAGAAGTGTAGTCCAATGGCGAAGCGCGATTGTCTAAGCATTGGGAGCTGGTTCATCCGGCGAAGCTACTGCCTTACTTTTTTATCGATCCTTTGTTCGCTCGAAGCTCGACTACGGATGCGAGTTTTATGCATCCGCAGCCGAGCGTTTATTGCGGAAGGTGGATTCGATCCACCACACCGGCCTTCGCCTTGCGACCGGTGCCTTCTGCACTTCCCCCATTGAGAGCCTGTTGGTCGATGCTGGGGAGATGCCACTCGCTCTGCGCCGCGTGCAGTGCATCACTCGCCTGTACGCGCGAGCCCGGCGTCTCCCTCAGTCGCCAACAGCTCTCACTGCATCCGCAGCTGATTTCGATGGTGCCTATGCCGCCGAGAGACGCCAGTCATATCCTAAGCCCTTTGGGTTTAGGGCCAGGAAACTCCTTCAAGAGGTAGATATAGCTCTCGGGCCGGTGGCGCCCCTGGTTCTGCCCAGGACGCCACCCTGTAGGGTACCACATTTGGCTATTTGTCGCCACGCCTCTGCTCCCAAAACTTGTACTGCGCCGGGAGTATTGCGTTCGACCTTTTTGGAGCACACATCGTGTCACGCTGGAACCTTGCCAGTGTATACGGATGGCTCCAAGTCCCAAGAGGGGGTCGGCTTTCACGCCGTATCCCCTCTGTTTGAAGTCAGCGGGGCTCTACCAGGCGCTGCGTCTGTCTTCACGGCCGAGCTACACCACTCGGTACAGGAGATTACGCGACGTGCCCGGTTCGGAGACCGGATTGTGATCTATAGCGACTGACAAAGCGCCCTGAGTGCTCTCGGGGCATTGGAATCTCCGCATCCCCTGGTTCGCGAAATCCGTGACGCCACGGTTTTGGCGAGCCGGGCAGATGTCGAGATTATCTTCTGCTGGGTCCCTGGACATGTAGGAATTGCGGGGAATGAGGGCGCCAAAGAGTCCGCGAGGACTCTGCGCGACCGGACCAGCGTTTCGCTCTTCCTCACACCGACTATATGGCAGGAATACGGGCAGCTCTTCGGACTGCTTGGCAAAGAAGATGGGAGACGGTCGAAGGGAACTTAAAGTTGCGTGCCATTGCGCCGCGACTGTTCCCATGGACCTATCCCCAATGCCGCGGCGGCTTCAGGTTGCTTTTTGTCGTCTCCGAATCGGGCACACTCGTGTGACGCATCGCTATTTGATGGAGCGCTCGCCTGCGCCCAATTGCAACGACTGCGTCGTCCCCCCAGACTGTTCGGCACATTCTTGTCGAATGTCCCAGTCTGGGTGATCTTCGCGCACGACACCTGTCCCGGTACCGGGATGGGCGGGGTCGCTACCGCCTGTCCCTTGTACTCGGGACGAGTGCGTGCACTTTGACTGGTGGACTTGTTGACTTTTTGGGGAGGCCGGCCTTCTCCCTTTCATTTAACCAGGTTTAATTGTTGTTTTTGTCATTGTTTTGTTATTGTTATTGTTATTTCTTTTTATTGTTGTTTCCTGTTCAATTTTTTAAAGTAGCCTAGAACTAGGCTGTTTGTTTACGGCGACTTATGCCTAAGTCGGCAGTCGCCAGATAGCCCCTTAAATAAATAAAAAAATAAAAAAAATCATCCGGTGGAGATTTGGGTCCCGGAGTTGGAAACAGATTGGTATGTACCTCAGCCACGATGTGCTGAATGGTTTAAGGTAAGGAACCAGTGGGTTGCTGACCAATCCAAGTGGATTCTATATGGCAGCTAGGATGAAACGAGGCAAATCATCTATAAAAGGTAGAGGAGACCACTTTGTGACAAAAAATTAAAAAACGACGGGTTAAAAGATTCCTCCGCCAATATGAATCGAAGAGGAATAGTTAAAAGGGTCGGGAAACAGGACAACCGGAGAATGGCGAAATGGCTACAATCCAATAAAAACTGGGCAACCGATTGGTCCCCACCGCAAAAACGACAGCAAGGGCTGATATCAACATCACCCGAAACAAGATGGCCGTGAGTAGGTCTCGTGTGGCCAATGCGAACTCGGCAAAGGGCCACCTCCAACGACCGCATTCTATGACGACTCGAGGGCCAAGAGTGAATAGAATTTTTAATTTTTTATAGTTTGGATGATGAACAGTTATCCCATTCATTCTGCCACAGTTGAAAAATATATTTTCTTATTAAAGGTAAGTAGTCCCTAAAAGGCAGATCCGAGTTCTCAGGGGACACAGAATGTGCTGAGCGGGTTAGCCGATCAGCCCTCTCGTTGCCCAGGACCCCCACATCCCCAGGGAGCCAGCAAAAAATAATTCTATATCGGGACGCATTTTGGATCAGCCAGTTGCAAATTTCTGTGACTAGGGGATGGGACGCATTAAAAGATCTAATTGACTGTAAAACACTCCTTGAGTCAGAAAAAAATGACAAAATCACTAAAAGGTAAAATTTGGATGAGTCTAAAGGCTAAAATGATTGCTGAAAGTTCAGCGGTAAAAATGGATGCTGCTGGCGGCAAAGATAGAGTTAGGAATTCTCCTCGGTAGATGGCTGCGGCGCCCACGCCACCGTCCGACTTAAGCCATCCGTGTATAGTGGGCAGCATTGTTTGAGAGATCGAATGCTCTAAGAACAGGCTCTTAATGATGCGAGGGTCCATGGAGGACTTCTCCAGGCTCCACATGTTGGTACATACTATGGGGAGAGGAGCACGCCAACTAGGGGTCATTAAGGATGGAAGGGTAATAACCCTTGGAGCACCCAAGTTAGAGAGATGATCTCCTATGCGAAAGTTCAAGGGGGTGGGGTAAAGATGGCAACTTATCATGCCGCCGTTGATTCGGCAGCATACAGGCATCTGTAGACCTCTGATACAGGGGCTTGCTGTACTCAGCAGAGATATCGCATGCAGATTTGAAGTTTATAGTAGGGCAAAGGGAGTATCCCACTCTCGCAGTAAAGGCTGTTGACAGGAGAAGTAGGGAAAGCTCCACTAGAAAGGTAAACTCCGAGGTTTCGAATGGGGTTCAGCATTTTAAGGGCTGAAGGGGAAGCCGATGAGTAAATTTGATAGCCATAATCCAATTTGGATTGGACGAGGGCTGTGTATAATGTCCACAATGTTTGTCGGTCGCTGCCCCCACGAAGTGTGTGAAAGGACTTTCAAAATATCTAGAGCCCGCAGACAGCCTGTTCGAAGTCGGCGTAGGTGTGGTAACCAGGATAACTTTGGATCGAGAGTTACGTCAAGGAACCGAAACTCGGAGACAAACTCTATATTTTCTCCTTCTAGGGAGATGGATGGCGGAACAAGAACCCCTCTGCCTCGGTGGAAATACATTGCTTTGGTTTTGTTCGTGAACAAGCGGAATCCCTTAAGTTGTGCTCTTTTGGATACAGCATCGACCGCCAGTTGTAGCCGACGCTCTGCTGATTGGAAGCGAGGTGAGGAACAGTATAGTGCTAAATCATCAACAAACAGAGTTGCCGATACACCCTCTGGGAGAGACGAAATAATATCATCGATGGCAATTATAAAACATAAGACACTTAAAACACGGCCCTGAGGAACTCCCTCCTCTTGGGGCTGCAGGTCAGGTATGCGTCTCCAACACGTACCTTGAAGGATTGAGATGCTAAAAAACTTTGAATAATTGACGGTAAAAGGCCTCTCATCCCCCAGACGTATAGCTGCTTCAAGATGCCGTATCTCCATGTTGTGTCGTAGGCTTTCTCAATATCGAAAAATATGGCCAGGACTCGGTGCTTTAATGAGAAAGTTTTCCGGACCGATCCCTCGAAATGTACTAGTAGGTCAAGGGTACTATGACCTTTGCGGAAGCCACATTGAAATGGAGAGAGAAGGTGATTGGTTTCTAGGAACCACTTTAGGCGCTCCAATACCATTTTTGCCAGTAACTTACTCAAACAGATGGTGAGAGCTATAGGGCGGTAGTGATCTGCGTCCAACCCGTCCCTGCCCGGTTGGACAAAGGGAAGGATGATCCCAATATGCCATGATGAGGGGTAAAAACCCTTCACCCATATAAGGGTGTACAAATCAAGTAACAAGACAGTAGAGTGTGGATGTAGGTGCCGAATCATATCGAAATGGATCTCGTCAAGGCTAGGGGAAGTAGATCTGCAAAGGGACAAAGCGCTATGCAGCTCATGGATGCTGAATAGAGCGTTATATAGAAGGTTAGATTTTGTTGTGAAGTTGAGAGAATGAGACTCTTCCTTTGATTTGTACGATAGAAAAGCCTTATCGTAACTGCTGACGGCGCGAAAATGGTCAGCAAAAGCATTGCTGACCGCCAGGCCGTTATTCGCCAATGAACCGTCTAAGTTGAGTGTGGGGGTATGATGATCAGCATAACGGCCTGATCTTATTAATCCTCTTCCAGATCTTAGCAGTAGGTGTCATAGAGGAAATTGATGAAACGTAGCGGCGCCATTAAGTTCGGCAACCCTGACGAAGGGTTCTTTGGCGAAGCGCCCAAGCTCGGTTTCGGTCAACCTTATTGCACAAGGTTTCGTTCCGCCGGAATCGGATATGTAGTTTTTGACGGCTATCGCACAATCCGAGGTCCACCAGGGCACGGTTGAGCGACCCGTTACGGGTCACCTCCGTGGAATGGTCTGTGTGGCTGCGTTGTTAATAATCGATGTGAAATACGCTACTGCCGCGTCGACACCATTGGAGGTCCCCAATGAGGCACTTGTGAAGGACGTCCATTGGAAGCCTTTCCAATCGGCATGGCCGAAGTCCCACTTGAAGGCATGGTTGTATGAGGGCTAGAATTAACGGCCGGCAAGACAATAAGAAAGTGGTCACTCCCATGGAGGTCATCAAGTGTTGACCATCGAAAATCAGTGAGGCAATCCGGAGAACAGAGAGTCAGGCGAACACGATTAAAAGAATCTGTCTGGACATTATAAGAGGTAAAATCACCTGTGTTTAAAACGCAAAGAAAGTCAGATAATAAAAGAAACTTTAAAACACTGCCTTTGGCATGCCGAGCGATGTCACCCCAATATGGGTGACGGGCATTAAAATCTCCGAGTAATAAAAACGGGGAGGGCAACTGATCTACAAGTTATAAAAGTTCGGGTCTTGACAATGATAAAGAAAGAGGGAGGTAAATTGGACAAACCGTGAAAAGCCTTGTAAGAAGAACCCTCACGGCAACAGCTTGGAGGGTAGTGTGAAGGGGGGCGTGATACATAGTGGGATGACGAAACCATAATTGACACCCCCCATGAGATAAGCCTCCGACAGGGGCAATAGAGTTGAAAATACAAAAATTAGGTACCGCTGGATAAGGCCGTGTAACTAGTTTGTTCTCTTGAAGACAAATAACAGCGGGGTGGAGAGTCATCAAAAGAACTTGAGTTTTCCCACTTGGGAAAAACGCCTTTACAATTCCATTGTAAAATGGAGGATATTATGTGGGAGGGTTAGATGCCACAGTAGATATCTTTTTTTCCTTTGTGGTTGATGTTATGTTTCCAGTGCCTCCCAAAGCGATTGGGATCCAAGAGCAGATTTTGAAGAGCCTGCTATTGCAGAGGAAGAAATCCTAGAAGGAGCAATGATAGGGATATGTCCGATGGTTTTGAGGAACCGGCCGAGGCCCCTACCTGTAATTGGGGCGCACAGCCAGGCCTAAACGGAAGATCATGAAGAGATTTTTGGACGGTTGATCTGAATTGATGGGCTGAGGGCGCTTTCCATGTCTGAGGAGTTGATCCAACAACCGCGGCTGGTGATATTGGAATATCATCTGCTTCCATCGGATCATGAGTAGGAGGTTGAGTGGGTGAGGCAGGTGATCTGGATAAAGTACAAGGAACTGGGTGGATTTCTGCTACCGTTTGGACCAGTAATGGGCCTAAGTCCTGTGAAGGGCGGGACGGGCTTGAGGGCACAGAATATTCAGCAACAGGAGAAGATTCCATTGGAGATTCTTGAGGCTCGGCCGAGTCAGCTTCAGAGACCTTCCTTCCTCTTACTACGGGGCTTTCGGTCCCGGGGCCGGGTGAAAGAACCTTCACTGGTCGATATGGAAGATTCTTTTAGATAACGTCTGATGTCTTCAAGTGTCTCACCCTGAGCTTCGGTCCTGGCTAGAGATGCTGGAGAGAGGAAAGTAGCATTAAGTATCTCGGTGTAAAATCGATACTTCGACGGTATATCGTGAATGCTTCGGACACTAACGAGAGATGGGCAAGGAGATGTTTCAGACGTGACGGAACTCGAACGTGATGGGCGGTTTCGTTCAGCGTCACGCAAAATGTCTGAAAAGAGGCGGCCAAGAGGTGAAGTGTTTGCTCGTGCATGTTGGCGAGCCTTTCTCACGCCCAGACGCAGATAGTCGCGCAAAGCGAGCACCTCCTTTCATATAAGAATATTCGGCGGATTTTTGACGCCGCACTGTGGGCACCACTGCAGTTATCATAGCACGGTGTTTTGGTGCATTCAGGGTCATGGTAATCAGAATTGAAATTCACACAGGAACGGGAGTGCCGACAGGCACTACCAAGATGTCCAAATTGATTAAAATTTAAGCACCGTCTGGGTAGTTCGACGTAGGGGGCTACCGGAACATGAAGGTACCCAGCCTTAATAAACTGAGGCAGTTCTTGACGTTCAAACGTTAAAATCAATGTGGCAGTTGTGACTCGAGTAGAGCCTACAGTTTTAGTGACCCTGTGTACATGTGTGACACGTTGGTCACTAAGCTTGCTCTGAAGACGGGTGAGGCCGTAGTCCCTTAATTCATTTGACTGGACGGCACCTTTGACAAAATTCAGACGTGGATGGGGCGAAACGGTTACGGGAACGTCGGCTATTGAAGACAGATTTCGTACAAGATTATGTTGAGAATGAGATGACACCTCGACTACTATATAACCCCTACCACTTTACCACATCCGGCGGGGCTCACCACAGTGGGACTCTAAGGATTCATTAACGTCAAACACATCCATTTTTGCAAGTAAGGTATCAGATGACGAACTCATGACCAGAAAGCGGAGATAGTCTAAATCTGGGTACACATCGTTGACAAAGACACCCAACGAGCGAGGGAAAGCTGAAAGGGGAGCTGAAGAACGTTTGGCACGAGAACTCTTACGAGAAAGGGAACTTTTATGTTTTTGGCTAGCCATTACAAATAGAAATAACTTCACAATCTCCCTCGGGACTCCTCACCATGAAAGCCTACAAGGGCCTGGCGCTACTGCAACTCTAGATTCTCTTACGTCCGGTATGTCCTATTGGAGAATGGATACGGATCCACCACACCATCTTTATAGACCTAAGAGGCTGCCCGAGTTCTCCTACGTGCGGAGAAAAGGGGTCAATGATGGGTCTCTCCTTGGGCATCCGCAGGCGAAGGCAGTGGAGATGCCCAACCTCCTCTGATCTTCATAAAAGAACAATTCAGAATCAGTCCCCCAAAACAAACAGGTCAGGTAACCGTCAAGGTCACTTGATAGGATAAAAAAGAGGGAAATAAAAGGCAGTATAATAAAGTAATGGGGGGGAGGGGATATATTAAAACTCTAGTAGCAGCATCAGGAGCCCCTTAGGGGCCTCAGGGCTAACCCCCCTCACCACGAGAAGGCCAGAGCCTCTCTGGGACCAACCCCTGAAGAAAGAAAAGGTTCTAGAGGGGAGGAGGCATCAGACTAGAGCTTTCCAGATTGAGAGCTGTTGTTAACTCTCCAGAGCGTCTCTATAGTATCCAAACGTAAATAATCTGAAAATTTACTTGAATTGGCTGATGAACTGTGGTGGCTGCCACAATGAGCACAACCCAGAGCTCTATTGCTCTCACATCATGGTAGTCCGAGTCACGAATAATAACACACCCGCGACAATTAAAACGGCATCACGGCAGTTCCAAATAACGGATTACCGGGATCTTTTTGAAAGCAGTGCCAACAGGCTTAGTTATCCTAAAAACATTAGATACACTTTGCGAGTCAACTTGCTTTGTAGTCAAAGCCGGTTGTAACCCTTCATCTCATTTGATCTTATTATTCCTTTGACAAATTTTAGCCTGGGATGAGATGTGAGATAAACTGGAAGGCCTGAAGCCGTAGACATTTTCCTGAAAGCATCATACTAGTTTCGAGGTGACCTCAACCACCATGTCTTATCACCACGAACTTACATGCTGCGTGGCTTTCCATGGTGAAATTCGAAAGCATCATTTAAATAAAAACGGCAACCTTAGATAACGTAGTATTAGAGTTAGATTTCAATACTAGAAACGAGAGTGATCAAACTTAGGGACCTCTTTGATGGCATAAAGATACAAGGACCGAGATAGTTGGACGGAGAACGGGCTTAGCGCATGTCACAGAAATCTTCTTGGGAGGAACCACTAACTCAAGAGGAGTAGCTTGAGGAGAGGATCGGGGAATAGTGTGTTTACATGCCAATCACTAAAATTAGATTCATGACACCAAACTAACAAGGACAACAAGGGTTCGAAACTACTACAACTCCCGAATCGTTGGTACATTTGGAAATAACGTTCTTTCAATATGAGGGATAACGTATTAAGTATCTTTGCTTTGCTCTTTGTAAGAAAGATTTCTGAGTGGTGAGTTTGATGTAAGGGCAGTGTAAGTTAGGACTCTAGGACTAGGCTTACATCATTGCGCTGTGTAAGTTTAAAGTTGGTGTGGGGAAAGCTGCTGAATCCACGAGTGGGAAAAATTCTCAAGGTTTTTTGCAAGAATTAAGTGTAAACATAGTAGGGCATAGAGCAAACGCGCGACAAATAAAAAATGTAATAGTTATGCAAAAGTTTTATATGGAAGTATTAGAAATAGAAGAAGAAAGTGGAATGACATACGAAACGTATGGTAGAGAGCAAAGCGAAAACATGCAGATGTTTAATAGTGCAGATGAGCAAGTCAGGGAAATGCAATTGAATAATAATAATTTGGTAGGACCATTACCTCCTATCTGCTTTTTAAAGTCACCTTATAATTCTCAGTGGGGATCTAAAGTTTAAACGTCAGATCCGAGCTACGGGCATCGACAGGGTATGGTAAGATCCGAACCACTGGCAACCAATCCTTCTTGCTTCTGGTTAGGGGGGTTGGGGGGTAGTGGCTTTATTACGCATCTCACCCTTTTCACAATTTATCTAACCCGCAAAGGGATGTAAGGTGGAGGTAGCATGAACAATCATCCTGCGGCTGACATCTGGATGATTGTGCCCCATTTTCTAAATAGTCTTAGGACGCTCTCCAGCTGTCTACCATCCATTTTCACCTCTATCTTCACCAACTTCTGTACAGATACCTACTTCAAACTTTCTGTGGATTTTGCTATGGTTGGTATTTCGATTGAAATTAGAGGGAAAAAACTGAGCACCCATTAGAGCTACCATGAGCACCCATTGGTCACTCCATAAACGCCCAATAAGTTGTCAGTAATCACATATTGAGCTCTCCGTAAAGCCCATTGAACCCTGCAATAATGACCTTTAAACACTTCCCTAGTACCCTTTATACCCTCTCATAATACTCTTTCAAGTCTTCCATAATACCTTTTCAACCCTCCCATAATTCACTTTCAACCATTCCATAATACTCTCTCAACCCGTCCATAATACCCTTTCAACCCTCCCACAGATGCCTTTTAATCCTCCCATATTATACTTTGAACACTCCCATAATACCCATTCAACCCTCCCATAATACCCTTTAAACCCTCCCACAATTCATTTTAAACCTTCCAGGATACGCTTTCAAACCTTCCATAATATTCTTCAACCCTTCCATAATACCCATTCAACCCTCCCATAATACCCTTTAAACTCTCCCACAATTCATTTCAAACCTTCCAGGATACGCTTTCAAACCTTCCATAATATTCTTCAACCCTTCCATAATACCCTTTCAACCCTCCCATAATACCCTTTCAAACCTCTCATAATACTCTTCAAACCTCCCATAATACTATTTCGACCATCCCATAATTCCCTTTCAACCTTTTAAGATATGCATTCAATCTTCCAATAATACTCTTTCAATCCTTCCATAATACCCTTTCAACCCTACCATAATACCTTTTAAACCCTCCCATAATTCAATTTAAACATTCCAAGATACGCTTTCAAACCTCCCATAATACTCTTCAACCCTCCCATAATACACTTTCAAACCTCCCATAATACTCTTTAACCCTCCTATAATACTCTTTCAACCATCCCATAATAACCTTTCGACCCTCCCGTAATAATCTTTCAAGCCTTCCATAATACCCTTTCAACCCTCCTCAAATTCCTTTTCAACCCTCCCATAATACACTTTAACCCTCCCATAATACCCTTTAAACCCTCCCATAAATAACTTTCAACCTTCTAAGATACGCTTTCAAACCTCCCCTAATACTCTTCAACCCTCTCATAATACCCCTTCAACCCTCCAATAATACTCTTCAAGCTTCCCATAATAATCTTTCAACCCTCTCATAATTCACTTTCAATCATCCAATAATGCCCTTTCAACTCTCTCCTGATACCCTTTAAACCCACCAATTGTACTCTTTCAACCGGCTTATAATACCCTTTCAATCCTTCCATAATACCCTACAAACCCTCCCAAAATTCCCTTTCAAACTTCCCATAATATACTTTCAATCATCCCCGAATATTCTTTCAACGCTCCAATAATTCACTTCCAACCTTTTCATAATACCCTTTCAACCCTTCCGTAATTCACTTTTAACCCTCCCAGAATACCATGTTAGTCCCAAAGCCTAACTTGAAAGGCGCGAAACATATGTTTTTGGGTTGTTAACAAAAATTAGAGTGGTTGAAGGCAAGGGAAAAGAGAAACCGATAAATAGGGTAAGCTTTTTGAAAAGATAAAGGTGGTCTTCTCAGGGAAGATTCTCCAAGCGATGTAAGCTAAGAGAACTCTCGTTAGTTCACAGTTGAAATGAAACGGGTGAGAGATGAGGGAAAATTTGAATGACTGGGTCCGTTCTCCCGGGAATGAGAAATTGTGAACTTCCTTAGCTTCGGAATTGAGACCTTACTATCGAAAACCACTGGACGTACTTTGAATGATAGAAAATGGAACGAGTCGGGAATGTTGAATAGGGAGATGTTTACGAGGCGAGATCAAGCACAATTGTGTCAGGGTAATCTCGAAATTGGCAAAGGACACCGGGTGTGGGGAAGGGAAGCTCCATTTCCCCAGGGCCTAGGGACTTTTATTGCAATAAGGTCAGCACACATGTGCGGGTAAGATAGCGCGGCGAATGCAGGGTCCATTTTCTTAGACGCTTTCTTCATCCCATAGTACTCTTTTAACCCTCCCATAATACCCTTCTAACCCTCCCATAATAATATTTCAACCCTCCCATAGTACTCATTCAACACTCTCATAATACCCTTTCAACCCTCCCATAATACTTTTTCAACACTTCCATAATATCCTATCAACCCTCTCATAATACCTTTCAACCCTTCCATAATACACTTTCAACCATACCATAATACCTTTCATCCCTCCCATAATTTCCTTTCAACACTCCAATAATTCCATTTCAACTCGCCCATAATACCCTTTAATCCCTCCCATAATTTCCTTTCAACCTTCCCATAGTACACATTTAACCTTCCCATAACACCCTTTCAATCATCCCATAATATTTTTAAACCCTTCCACAATACCCTTCAACCCTCCCATAATTCCCTATCAAACCTCCCATAATACCTTTTCAACTCTCACATAATACCCTTTAAACCCACCCACATTACTCTTTCAACCCTACCATAATGCTCTTTCAACCCTCCCATAATACCCTTTAAACCCTCTAATAATACCCTTTAATCCCTCCCATAATTCCCTTTCAACCTTTCCATAGTCCACTTTTAACCCTCCCATAATACCCTTTCAACACTCCAATAATACTCTTTCAATGCTTCCATAATATCCTTTCAAACTTCCCATAAGTCCGTTTAAAATCTCCCATAATACCCTTTCAACCCTCTCATAATACCCTTTAAACCCCCTCCCATAATTATCTTTAAATCTTCCTATAATACTCAACAACCCTCCCATAATTTTCTTTAAAACCTGCAATAATACCCTTTCAACCCTCCCATAGTACTATTTCAATGTTCCCATAATACTCTTTTAAACCTCTAATAATAACCTTTAAACCCTCCTATAATAGCCTTTCAACTCTCCTATAATAACCTTTCAACCCTTACATAATATCCTTTAAACTCTCCCATAATACTCTTTAATCCTCTCATACTACTCTTTCAACCCTTCTATAGTTCCCTTTCAACCCTCCCATAATACCCTTTCAACCCTCTCATAATACTCTTTCAACCCTAACATAATATTCTTTCAATCTTTCCATAATACCGTTTTAACCCTCCCAAGGTACCCTTTCAACCCTCTTATAATACTCTTTCAAACCTCTCATTATACCCTTTCAACCTTCCCATAATACTCTTCAACCCTCCCATAATTTTCTTTTAACCTTTTCTAAAACCCTTTAAACAGTCCCATTATACTCTTCAACCCTCCAATAATATTCTTTCAATCATTCCATAATACCATTTCAATCCTTCTATAATATCCTTTAAACCCTCCCATAATACCCTTTACACCATCTCATAGTAATCTTTAAACCCTCACATAATACTCTTTCAACCCTTCCTCAATACCATTTAAACCCTACCATAATTCCCTTTCAACCCTCCCTTAATAACTTTTCAACCCTACCATATTACCCTTTCAACCTCCCGAAAATACTCTTCAACCCTCCTATAATACTCTTTCAACCCTGCGATAATATGCTTTCAACCCTCCCATAATACTCTTTCAACCCTCCTATAATACTCTTTCTACCTCCCATAATACCCTTTCAACCCTCCCATAATACTCTGCAACCTTCCCATAATATTTTTCAACCCTCCCATAATACTCTTTCAACCCTCCCATAATACTCTTTCATTCCTACCATAATACTCTTTCAACCCTTCCATAATATTCTTTCAACTCTCCCATAATACTCTTCAATCCTCCCATAATACTCTTTCAACCCTCTCATTATACCCTTTCAACCCTCTCATAATACTCTTCGACCCTCCCATAATACTCTTTCAACCTTTCTATAATATCCTTTCAACCCTCCCATAATACTCTTTCATCTCTATCATAATGCTCTTTCAACCTTTCAATAATATCCTTTGAACCCTCCCATAATACCCTTTCAACCTTCCCATAATACTCTTTCAACCTTCCCATAATACACTTTTAACCCTACCATAATACTCTTTCAACCCTCCCATAATACCATTTCAACCTTTCCATAATACTCTTTCAACCCTCCCATAATACCCTTTCAACCATCTTATAATACTCTTTAACCCTCCCATAATACTCTTTCAACCCTCTCACAATACTCTTTCAACCCTCTCATAATACTCTTCAACCCTCCCATAATACTCGATAACCCTCCCATAATACTCATTCATTCCTACCATAATACTCTTTCAACCTCTCCATAATACCCTTTCAACCCACCCATAATACTCTTTAACCCTCTCATAATACCTTTTCAACCCACCCATAATACTCTTTAACCATCTCATAATACCTTTTCAACCCTCCCATAGTACTCGTTCATCCCTACCATAATACTCCTTCAACCCTTCCATAATACCCTTTAAAGTGGGGTATATGTATATATTAAAAATCACATGACACGTGATTTTTTAGATGTATTTAAAGTCTGGAAGTGTTTTGTATGTTATATTTTTTCGGATCGCGATGGCTGCGCTGTCGTATCGTTCTTGTGTATAAATTTTTTGTGATCATAGTGTAATTTGGTATTTTTATTGTGGTAGTTTCTGTGTTTACGCCGTGTTTGGAAATGAGGATCAGGTCGGGATCCACTGTACGGAATATGTTTCCGTAGGGAATGGATTTCCCTTCCCATCCGTTAGTGTTTAGTTAGAATATTTTTAGCGTGTTGTTTGTGTTTTCCATGTTTTGTTCGTTTGGTGTTCTTTTAGTTTATGTGAGTGTGTGTGTTCTCCTTTATTCCTTATCCCGTCTCTTATGCCATTTCTTATTTTTTCATACTCTGCTTCACTTAAGGTGAGGCAGGAGTCCTTGTGCAATTTAATCTTTGCCGCCATGAGCACCTCATCTACTGTTGCCTCTTGCGCCTGCGCATCATAGGTCTACTTTAATTGGCCTGTCTTTACCCCTTCAACAATCTCCCTAATGGTGGGGATGTCTGGGAATGGCGTCTGATCAGTCTTGTAGAATTGCATTTTCAACTCTTCTCCATCAAATTTAGTGGTTTGTTGGGGAGCCTTTTCCCTGCTACTACTCCTCGACCTCTTGCGCTTTCTTTTAGGGGTTAGATCTGCTCTTCTTCGTCTTCAGAGAAGGATGCGGAGCTTGAGAGGTTACCCTCAGCTTGCTTTATTCTCTTTGTTGCTTTCCCCCCCTGTATTTCTCGTTTTCTTTTGGCCTTTATTCTTGGGTCCCTATTTTTGGATTTTTTAAGGGCTTGTAGAGTGGAGTATATCGATGAATTCCTCCGTGTACTTTATGCTATATTTCGAAGGGATGTACGGTTTTATTAAGGCATTTAGGGTTTTAGCTAAACAGTACGTAGAAATCGTGACTTGAGAGATGACTTAAAAAAGAAACTAAATGGACAAATAACTAAAGTTAATTCATTCATCGGGAGACTTCACTTCCAAAAGATCATCGCTGATTACACACCAGGATATCTGTATGGCAATGTAAAAATTCATAAGCCGCACAACCCATTGAGACCTATTATCTCTCAAGTCACGACCCCTACGTACTGTTTAGCTAAAACTCTAACTGCATTAATAAAACCGTACATCCCTTCGAAATATAGCATAAAGTCCATGGAGGAATTCATCGATATACTCCACTCTACAAGACCGGCAGGACTAATATCATCCCTTGACGTAGAAAGCCTGTTTACGAACGTGCCTATCGCTCAGACTATCGACATCATTATAAAAAAACGTGTACCACCATCCTACAATGTACCATCCAAATCTTGATTAAAACATCTTAGGCAGCATGTTACGTTCATGCACATTAGAGGTGCCGTTCAGGACACCGGATGGTAACCTATACACGCGAGTGGATGGAGTGGCTATGAGGTCACCCTTAGGGCCAACTTTCGCCAACTATTACATGGTATAGCGTACGAGAAGTGCAGGCGAGCGGCTTAAAAGCTTCGTTTGAATGATTATTTTTAGAGACTCAGGATGGCGGAGTTGATTCGCCGCTGGCTAACAGTGGTCCAGCGACGCGGGAAGCGGTTCGCAACTCGCCTACGCTATTATTTTTTCTTTGCCCCCTTTCCTACTCCCCTCTATCTACACATGGGTCAACTTGAGGAGAGATTATTGTTCATCATAGAAAATAAGCCACACACATATTGCCGATACGTAGATGACATCTACATTAACGTTCAAAACGAAGAACATCTGATAAACATCAAGCAGAATTTTAAGGAGAACTTCTTGTTAGAATTTACTTATGAATTGAGTACGCCCTCTGTCAGATCCTCACTCCACTCATTACATAGGTAAAGGAGGCAAGAAAATATCAAAACGCTCCAAAGATGATCGAATAAGATCGAAAGCTTAGCAATTTAGTTTGATTTTTACCAAACACATTCATTTAAAAAAGAGATGAATACTAGACAAGTGATACACCATCTACAAGATGGAATAAAAAAGATAGTTAGAAGAAGAGAAAGTTGACAAAGGAAATTAATTAAGACAAAATACACAATGGTCTTCAACAAAATTTGCATATATATATATATATATATATATATATATATATATATATATATATATATATATATATATATATGCTTGTAATTGATTTGTACCTTGGGAATCTGATATGTAGTAGGAATATAAAGACCCAGGTGATTACACTAATCATTTATTGGCAGGACGTTTCGGACCTTCACTAGGACCATCTTCAGCGACTGTGTCGACTAATGAGAAGAGAGAAAGGACAACAAAATCTCGTTCTTGGTTATATAGTAAATAGTTTAATTGAGGAGGAGTAACTATTTAGGTTTGGATTTATTTTATTGATGTACATTGACAAGATTTTCAAATCGAGAGAAGTTAAGGCTGAAAATAATATGGTAAATGAATCAGAATTAAGAGGATGATGGTGATACTCAGAGTGTTGCCTGATGGAAGAGGTTTCAGGTTTAGAGATGGAAATACCAGTCCTATGAGACAAACCTAAGTGCTTTGCGATCCTGCATTTAAGTTGTAAGCCAGTTTGGCCTACATAACGACTGTGGCTGGTCGTACATGTATAATTGTAAATTATACAGGATCGCAAGCCCAAAGGGATTGGCTCCTTATGGAGAAAAAAGGAATTTAACGATACAGGGTTGGAATTTATACAAATGAATTGGCATTGAGGGAAATGATTGTTGAAGGTAGAGAGAAGGAGTTTGTTAAACTCGAATGTCAAATGCTCGAGATACGGTAGTCTAATGAAAACCTTTTGTTTAGAAACAGTAGTAAGAAAGGGTCGAGGATAATATATTTTGGAGAGAAATTTGGATACTAACTGGTCGAAGATAATCAGGGTAATAATTAAATTTGAAGAAATCCATTAAATAAGTCAGTTCTTCATGAAAGGATATCCCGTTAGAGCATATATGGAAGGCTCTAAAAATTCAGCTTTTAATACTGGATAATTTAAACTGACTGGGAGAGCTACTAAAAAAAATGTGTACCCAATCTAGTGGTGGTGGGTTTTCTGTAAATGGATGTATTATAAGACTAACCTGTTCGGACAATGTTGACATCCAAGAACGAGATTTTGTTGTCCTTTTCTGTTGTAAGAAAAGGACAATTATATTAACCAACAACATCCTAACATAAGTTTTTTTATAGCAACAGAAAAGGACAACAAAATCTCGTTCTTGGATGTCAACGTTGTCCGAACAGGTTCGTCTTATAATACATCCATTTACAGAAAACCTACCACCCCTAGATTGGGTACACATTTTTTTTAGTAGCTTCCCCAGTCAGTTTAAATTATCCGGTATTAAAAGCCGAATTTTTAGAGCCTACCATATATGCTCTAACTGGATATCCTTTCATGAAGAACTGACTTATTTAAGGGATTTCTTCAAATCTAATTATTGCCCCGATTTCATCTTCGACCAGTTAGTATCCAAATTTCTCTCCAAAATATATTATCCTCGACCCTTTCTTACTACTGTTTCTAAACAGAAGGTTTTCATTAGACTACCGTATCTCGAACATTTGACATCTGAGTTTAACAAACTCCTTCTCTCTACCCTCAATAATCATTTCCCTCAATGCCAATTCATTTGTATAAATTCCAGCCCTGTATCGTTAAATTCCTCTTTTCTCCATAGGGAGCCAATCCCTTTGGGCTTGCGATCCTGTATAATTTACAATTATACATGTACGACCAGCCACAGTCGTTATGTAGGCCAAACTGGCTTACAACTTAAATGCAGGATCGCAAAGCACTTAGGTTTGTCTCATAGGACTGGTATTTCCATCTCTAAACCTGAAACCTCTTCCATCAGGCAACACTCTGAGTATCACCATCATCCTCTTAATTCTGATTCATTTACCATATTATCTTCAGCCTTAACTTCTCTCGATTTGAAAATCTTAGAGTCACTGTATAGCAATAAAATAAATCCAAACCTAAATAGTTACTCCTCCTCAATTAAACTATTTACTATATAACCAACCAACACTTCAATAGATTAACTAACCAACCGACCAAACGAACAAATCTCGTTAGTAGTTTATAAAAACTTTAGTTAGTTGAATTTTCAACTCCCACGATAAAAGTTAGTCACTCTGTTTAATTCATTCTAATTTGTTTTCGGGTTTTTTGTTGTTTTTATAATTTAATATAATAGGTTATTTTATTGTTTAATCCAGTTACCTTTAATATTTGATATTCAAGTCAGTTTATGTTATAACTTCATTTCTTTCTATTATTTTTTTAAAATTACACTGGATAGTATTAATTAATTCTATATATTTTTATTTGTGTTTTTACTTTAATCTCAATAATTGTCAATTTTGTTATTTTAACTTGTCTTCATCCGCTTTTATAGCCATTATTTAATGCATTCTTTTAACTGTTATCGTTAATCTTCCTTCCTCTTCTAATTAGTCGACACAGTTGCTGAAGATTGTTCTAGTGAAGGTCCGAAACGGTCCGGCCAATAAATGATTAGTGTAATCACCTGGGTATTCATATTCCGAATATATATATATATATATATATATATATATATATATATATATATATATATATATATATATATATATATATATATATATATATACACTCTGGTTGATGGGAATGTTAAGCCTAGATCTTCACCAACCAATGCTTTATAAGAATGATGAATGAGAAGAGAGGAGTCACAAGTTAGATTCTAATAGAGTAAAAATGAGCATAGGCAACCGGCAAATTCAAGGGAAACTAAGAGTTGTATATTTCTATATTTATTTATAAATTAACGAGAAAGATATAGAAGTCAAACAAAGAGCAAGGAGAAAATGGGAAATACACCGAATGAGAATAATGAATTTGATCGAATATAAATGTAGGTTTAAAGTAATTATATATTCGAATAAATATTTATATAAATTTGAGTTAAAAATTATGGAATTATATATTGGATATCTTTAATATAAGATTTGGTCGATAAAATTTACGGAATATGATATATTTAAAGTATGGATGGATGGGCTTGGGAATAGTTTTGGACACAGAATAATTGCTGGAATTATAATCTCAAGGTGACTGGAAATGGAGAGAAAAGAGGGAATTACATTTTGAATAATTAAGATATTCGATTGAGTTCAATAATGGTAACGTTAATTAACTAACCTTTGTCTGACGATAACGAGAACACGAGTGGACTATAATTGTCAGCGAACATTGGGGGCGAGGTAGGTTGATGCTAATTGGTTGGTTTAAAATACGTCAGACAAGATTTGGATTGGTTGAAATATATATCGTACTATGTATAGGATAATTATTATCGGATGATACGTAGGGTAAATTTTGTTAGAAACCGTACGAGTTATATATGATTGGAATTGTCGTACATGAATATGAATTAATGGAAACGAGATGAATAATCTCTCAGACGGAAAATTATACTCTTGTAGGAGCTAGCAAGGATGTTAGCTGCTACACCTTTCAACCCTCCCAAAATAGTCTTTCATCAATACCATAATACTTTTTCAACCCTCCCATATTACAATTTCAACCCTCCCATAATACTCTTTCAACCCTCGCATAATATTCTTTCAACCCTCCCATAATACCATTTCAACCCTCCCATAATACTCTTAAACTCTCCCATAATATTATTTCAACCAATCCATAATATCCTTTCAACTCTCCAATAATACTATTCAACCCTCCAATATTATTCTTTCAACCTTTCCATAATATCCTTTAAACACTCCTATAATACTCTTCAACCCTCCCATTATATTATTTAAATCTTTCATAATACACTTTAAACCATCCCATAATATTTTTCAACCCTCACATAATACCCTTTCACCCCTCGCATAATACTCTTCGACCCTCCCATAATACTCTTTTAACCTTTCCATAATATCCTTTCAACCCTCCCATAATACTCTTTCATCTCTACCATAATGCTCTTTCAACCTTTCAATAATATCCTTTGAACCCTCCAATAATACCCTTTCAACCTTCCCATAATACCCTTTCAACCTTCCCATAATACCCTTTAAACCCTACCATAATACTCTTTAAACCCTCTTATAATACCCTTTCAATCTCCCCCATAATACTCTTTCAACCCCCCATAATATCCTTTCAACCCTCACATAATACTCTTCAACCCTCCCATAATTCACTTTCTACCTTCCCATGATACCCTTTCAGCCCTTCCATAATACTCTTCAACAATCCCATAATATTTTGTCAACCCTTCCACAATACCCTTTCAACCCTCCCATAATACTCTTTAACCCTCCCATAATTCACTTTCTACCTTTCCATGATACCCTTTCAACCCTCCCATATTACTATTTCAACCCTACCATAATACTTTTTCAATCCCCCATAATACCCTTTCAACCCTACAATAATACTCTTCAACCCTCTCATAATTCACTTTCTACCTTCCCATGATACCCTTTCAACCCTCCCATAATGCTCTTCAAAAATCCCATAATATTTTATCAACCCTTCCATAATACCCTTTAAACGCTTCCATAATACTCTTTCAACCCTTCCACAATACCCTTTCAACCCTCCCATAACACCCTTTAAGCCCTCCCATAATACTCTTTCAAATCTTCCATGATACCCTTTCTACCCTCCCATAATACTCTTTCAACCCTCCCCTAATATCCTTTCAATCCTCCCACAATACTCTTTCACCCCCTCCATAATATACTTTCAACCCTCCCATAATACTCTTCAACCCTCCCATAATTCACTTTCTACCTTCCCATGATACCCTCTCAACCCTCCCATAATGCTCTTCAAAAATCCCATAATATTTTATCAACCCTTCCACAATACCCTTTCATCCCTTATGATTCCTTTTCAACCCTCTGACCGCGACGTAGGACAACTCTAACATGACTTATCTGTACCCTAACCCCAACTGAGCGCCTGCCTGATTTAATGCATTGCTTTTGCGGAGAACGTGCGGCGTTCGGCTGCCCATCAACATGGGGGCCATCCCTAAACACAAATTGAGTCTCCCAGAACGCCCATTGAACCCTTCTTCTATACCCATCGAGCCCTCCCTAGACCAAGATTCTCTTTTGCAGGAGATTGTAAGGCGGTTGATGCCAAACTGCAGTGAGGCTATGCCCACCCTGATCAAAGATTGAGCCCTCTTTGGACCCTCACATCGGTGCCCGTATAGCGACACCCACCTTACCAACCCTCAGTATCCCCCTCTAATCATCCGGGCCTAATTTTTCGCCCTGCTTCTTTAAACTAACGCATCTGGCTGAATTGGATGCATCAACTTCTCATTCGGTCAATAACAAAAATGGACGCGGATCCATATGAATAGAGAAAATGGACGAGCATCCGAATGGATAATAAAAATGGATGAGGATCCGAATGAATAACAATGCATTTAATTCAAATTCAATCAAACCTCACTTGACGCGATCTGACAACCCTTCATAAGCAGTTACTGAGTTAAAGGTGAAAGGCAGGCAAAATGAAGAGGGAAGGTAGATAAAAATTTAGTTTCACAACTCTCGTTTCTGAACGTCATATTTTAGAGGATTAGCATTTATATTTTTGAATATATTTACTGATTGCTTTCAACGAAATCGCAAGGCAAGCTTTTCCAAATACTCGTATGTATTATTTTATAAGAAAATAGATTTTGTGCTATCGCAATGTTAAATCCTAGAAATTAAAACTACGCTGGTAAACTTTGTCAAAGCATTTGACCCCAGAACAAATCAACAAACTATAAAACACTAAACAGTATCCCAGTGCCCAAATGCAACAACACACATCCCATGCAGTAATCAACACAGCGAACGCACCATACTCCCAAACAAACAACAAGTAAACACCCTCAGCGAACAGTTTTCCCACGTACTTAAATCCCACCCAGACGATCGACGAGTCATCTGACGTAAACGAATCTTCTCCACCGACTTACAGTGCGTTCTCACCTTTTACAAACCACCACTTTTTCGAAATTTAAATCACAAGAGTAACGAGGCCGTATCATGCATAAAGTTTGTAAGGATAAATCTGAAAAGAAAGAATGGAGGATAAAGGAAGTGGAATTGTGTGGAAGGCATTGGGGCCTGGAGGGTGCACAACTTCGGGTACAAGGGCCGGGAGATGGTGCAGTTTTCAGTTGTAGCATGGGAAATTACTCCTATTGCACCTACTACCCCCATATGAGATAGGATTGCTAGGCGTTCACATCATTCACAACCTCAAGCACTCATATGCTTGCAGTCGAGATAACATCAGTGACATCCAGGATTGCATAGAATGCAAGCACTCACCAACATTGCGAACTACAGTTATTCACATAATTCCATACCTAACATCTGGAAGCATGGTACAATCATCCAAATCCCTAAATCCAACATAGACCCTTCAATACCTTTCTCACAATGTTCTATCATTTTTCTCCGTAGCCATTCCAAAGTTCTTGAGTGCCTCATCCTAAACCAGAGCACTCTACCCATTTTATTAGCATTTACATAGCATGGTTTCAGAGCACTATGCACGGCAACCACTCCTCTTAAAGATGTCTCACAAAGCATCTATAATGGCATCAACCAAACACAACCGCCAAGAACACTTCTAGTAACACTAGACATCAGCAAAGCTTCAAATGCTACACTCTCAATAACAAAAATATACAACAGCAAGAGGCACAACAACCAAAAAAATGATTTATAACTATTTAAACATTCGCTGAACAGAAATTAAGCATCAAACACTTCACAAACAGTGTCACTCAGAGTCTTTAATTTCTACACCCATTAAATACTCACCCCCCTACTCACTACATATACCCATAGCTTCATACGCATACGAAATAACTCTCACATACACGGACCAAAACAAAGACTCAATTACTCGTCTCCTCCAACCCTATCTCACCACAATTGGTTCACTACAAACAGACTCAAAATAGTCCCAACCAATTCTACAGCTACTATCCTCACCAGCGATGTATGAGGACATCAATACACGTCTCAGCTAACATAAAACAACTCCCAAAGATTCTTTGAAACTCCAGATCATACAAAACAAAGCCAGAGTCTGCACAGTGCACAGCCTTTATATCCACACAACACCTACACTCTGAAACCAAAGTCCTTGAGCTCAATGATCACCTTGATATACGAGGCTCACACAACCAAAGTAACAACTACACTACATGGCCGAACACATTTCCAAGACGTGAGGTTTCTCGGTGTATAACCTTGACCAAAGGTTTTGAGACTAATATATATATATATATATATATATATATATATATATATATGTATATATATTTATTCGATTTTAAAATTTCCGTGAATAATCATTTTAATATTTAAATTATCAGCATTTAAAAAATAATATATATATATATATATATATATATATATATATATATATATATATATATATATATATATATATATATATATATATATATATGCGTTTAAAAGGCTATTTTTTGGCCGACACAGTCTTCATCAAAGCCCTCGGAAGGAGCTCTTCTCACATACATGAGAAGGTAGCACTTAAAAAGGCGTTCTCTCAGATAGCTCCCAAAACTATCTTTCAATTGGCCACTTTAAGAGTCACCCCTGCTTTTCGAAGAGAACGGAAAGTTTATTTTTATTCGCATAATTAATTGTGTTACTGCAATAATTTTTCTTATTTATAAAGTCGTGGCGGCGACGGAATAAAAATAAACTTTCCGGTCTCTTCGAAAAGAAAGGGTGTCTCTTAAAGAGGCCAATCGAAAGATAGTTTTGGGCTATCTGAGAGAATGCCTATTTTAAGTGTTACCTTCTCGTGTATGTGAGAAGAGCTCATTCCGAGGGCTTTGATGAAGACTGTGTCTGCCAAAAAATAGCCTTTTAAACGCATAATTAATTATGTTACGGCAATGATTTTTCTTACTTATAAAGGCGTGGCGGAGACAGAATAAAAATAAACTTTCCGTTCTCTTCGAAAACCAAGGGTGTCTCTTAAAGAGGCCAATAGAAAGATAGTTTATGGCTATCTGAAAGAACGCCTATTTTAAGTGTTACCTTCTCGTGTATGTGAGAAGAGATCCTTCCGAGGGCTTTGATTGATGAAGACTCTGTCTGCCAAAAATAGCCTTTTAACCGCATAATTAATTGTGTTACTGCAATAATTTTTCTTATATATATATATATATATATATATATATATATATATATATATATATATATATATATATATATATATATATATATATATATCCATATGGAGCTCGGCCGTGAAGCCTGCATTTAATATTGAGGATAAATCCCAGAGCCACGAGAAACGGATGTAGCCTCTTTTAATTTTTCACTACGTTTCGAAAACTACAAGTTTTCATCTTCAGGCAAGAATAAGTTTACAAAGTTAATATGTCTGAAGAAAACTTGAAAAGGCCAACAAGACATTATTTTAAAGGTGACCAATTACAAAATATCCGTAGAAAGTACTACAAGTTAAATTAAATATGACTTGGCAACAGTTAAATTTGCTTTAAGACTGACTCAAAAATTAGTTTATAAATTTAAGGATTATTGCAGAAATTAATTACAAACTATAAGAGAAATTGACCTGGCATTATTTAAAGATAATAAATTTAAACTTTTTTTTAATTTTGTAAAGACTGTAAGAGTTAAAAACATTTAATATAAAAACTAAAAATTTGGGTACTTACTAAAGCGGATCCATCCTAGAGAGTGAATGGTAGGATTAACAAGGGGCTAGTATATATAGGTTACATTGACGCTTGGTTTATTAAAAGGCAAACCAACTAACAAACTGTAGTTAAAATTAGTTAATTAATAATAATATTGCACTTAAATCTTCATTGATTGTAGGTTTGTAGTGTTTGATATATAAAGATTCGAGGGTTCTTAGGCAATGTTTGTTGTTGTTAAAGGCTAATACTTTAAAATTCTCAATAGAAATGTTAGTTTTACAGCTTATGATGTGTTCCCTAATAGGAGACTTTTCCTTTATATTTAATATTTTGCTTGTGTGCCAACTAATGCCCATATGAGCAGAGAACCTAGCTCCAAGAGACCTAACAGTGCTACCAGTGTAAGAGGCTCCAGTACAACTGGGACATTTAAATAAATAGACATTATCACTGCGGAACTCCAAAGAGATAGGATCTTTACTGTTAAAGAAACTTCCTATCGATAGTTTGTTTATAAAAACTATTTTGGGGTTGATTTTGGGAAAATATCTTTTAAAAATAAATAGGATTTTTCTTTTAAAAGCATCGTTTAAAAAACCCATCTCTGAAATTAGTAAATATATGGGCATTTTAGGAGCTTTTATGCAGGGTTGAGGGGGGTCAATGAGATTATCAAATAGCTTTTTTAAAACTCTATCATATAGGTCAGAAGGAAATAAATTATTTATAAAATACATCCTAAGAAAAATAAATTCATTATGGATTGATTGGTAAGTGGATGATAGCGAGAAACTTCTATGTATTAAAGTTTTTACTGTGGATATTTTGTATCTGAAATGACAAAAACTAAAGTAGTTCAAACCTAGTCCTGTGAATGTTTTTTTTTCTGTCAATGGTTGTTTGAATTTTTCGTTGGTCATTATCTCGGTTGATTAAAAGGTCAAGAAAGGGCATCTTATCATTTGACTCCACTTCCATGGTGAATTTGATGTTAGGGTGTAAAGTGTTAAAAAAATTTAAAAAAAGTTGGCTATGTGCAGGATTATTAAAAATTGCCAAGGAATCATCAACAAAACGGCGGTAGAAGGAGAGTTTGTAATCTAAATTAGTGGAAAACATTTGATCTTCGAGATGTGTCAATGGGACCACTTGCAGCTGACTTTTTTATGACACATCTCGAAGATCAAATGTTTTCCACTAATTTAGATTACAACCCTCCTTCTACCGCCGTTTTGTTGATGATTCCTTGACAGTTTTTAATAATCCTGCACATAGCCAACTTTTCTTTAATTTTTTGAACACTTTACACCCTAACATCAAATTCACCATGGAAGTGGAGTCAAATGATAAGATGCCCTTTCTTGACCTTTTAATCAACCGAGATAATGACCAACGAAAAATTCAAACAACCATTTACAGAAAAAAACCATTCACAGGACTAGGTTTGAACTACTTTAGTTTTTGTCATTTCAGATACAAAATATCCACAGTAAAAACTTTAATCCATAGAAGTTTCTCGCTATCATCCACTTACCAATCAATCCATAATGAATTTATTTTTCTTAGGATGTATTTTATAAATAATTTATTTCCTTCTGACCTATATGATAGTGTTTTAAAAAAGCTATTTGATAATCTCATTGACCCCCCTCAACCCTGCATAAAAGCTCCTAAAATGCCCATATATTTACTAATTTCAGAGATGGGTTTTTTAAACGATACTTTTATAAGAAAAATCCTATTTATTTTTAAAAGATATTTTCCCAAAATCAACCCCAAAATAGTTTTTATAAACAAACTATCGATAGGAAGTTTCTTTAACAGTAAAGATCCTATCTCTTTGGAGTTCCGCAGTGATAATGTCTATTTATTTAAATGTCCCAGTTGTACTGGAGCCTCTTACATTGGTAGCACTGTTAGGTCTCTTGGAGCTAGGTTCTCTGCTCATATGGGCATTAGTTGGCGCACAAGCAAAATATTAAATAGAAAGGAAAAGTCTTCTATTAGGGAACACACCATAAGCTGTAAAACTAACATTTCTATTGAGAATTTTAAAGTATTAGCCTTTAACAACAACAAACATTGCCTAAGAACCCTCGAATCTCTCTATATAAAACACTACAAACCTACACTCAATGAAGATTTAAGTGCAATATTATTATTAATTAACTAATTTTAACTACAGTTTGTTAGTTGGTTTGCCTTTTAATAAACCAAGCGTCAATGTAACCTATATATACTAGCCCCTTGTTAAACCTACCATTCACTCTCTAGGATGGATCCGCTTTAGTAAGTACCCAAATTTTTAGTTTTTATATTAAATGTTTTTAACTCTTACAGTCTTTACAAAATTAAAAAAAAAGTTTAAATTTATTATCTTTAAATAATGCCAGGTCAATTTCTCTTATAGTTTGTAATTAATTTCTGCAATAATCCTTAAATTTATGAACTAATTTTTGAGTCAGTCTTAAAGCAAATTTAACTGTTGCCAAGTCATATTTAATTTAACTTGCAGTACTTTCTACTGATATTTTGTAATTGGTCACCTTTAAAATAATGTCTTGTTGGCCTTTTCAAGTTTTCTTCATACATATTAACTTTGTAAACTTATTCTAGCCTGAAGATGAAAACTTGTAGTTTTCGAAACGTAGTGAAAAATTATAAGATGCTACATCCGTTTCTCGTGGCTCTGGGATTTATCCTCAATATATATATATATATATATATATATATATATATATATATATATATATATATATATATATATATATATATATATATATATATATTAAAGGCCCAAAGAAATGGAAAATAGGTAAAACAACCTGGAAAAACGCTATGGAGAATATTACGCGAATCAATTAAAGCTTAAGAAGGAAAATGGGCGATGTAGAAACGGAAAGATAGGGCAAACTATTTTAACCGTTATTTGAAAATGGATAAAGAAGTTGGATTTGAACCCGTGTCATCAACCGCTCATCGCTTATATGGCGATCAGCGTCGTGGTCATATTACCGATGAGCGCTTGATGACACGGGTTCAAATCTAAATTCCTTATTCATTTTCATATAACGGTTAAAATAGTTTGCCCTATCTTTCCGTTTCTACTTCTCCCATTTACCTTCTTAACCTTTCATTGGTTCACGTAATATTCTCGATAGCGTTTTTCCGGGTTGTATTACCAATTTTCCATTTCCTTGTCTCTTTAAATACATCTGTATATCACGTGTCATGTGATTTTCAATTATATATATATATATATATATATATATATATATATATATATATATTCACGTGTGTACACAAATGCAAATGTATAAATTATTGAGAAATATGTGATATTAAATTATTAAAGGTTTATTAAAAAGTCAGCATTTCAAAAATAATAAGAATAAATGCATTCCTTCGCTGAATCCTAACTCGCGTTCTGGTCCTCTTTCTGTATATAGGAGGTGAGTTTTAGTTCCTAGAGCTTTGCTATTAGATCAAAAGGGTAAAATCATAACAAATCTTGATTAAATGAATAATCATAATCTATTTCGTAAGATTTTTTTGTAAAAATATATGTTGGAATACTTTGCAATTCCAGAAATGTTTTTTTCCAAAGAAAAACGTGCAACCATTGTTGCTCTGCACAAAAGTGGCCTGAAATACAAGGAGATAGTTGCTAATGGTATTTTATCAAGGAGCACCATCGTTCCGATCATTAATGAATTTAAAAAGACTGGTTACACTCGGGTGAAGAAGTCTTCTTGACGCCCAAGAGCTTCAAATGAACGCCAAGACCGCCTTCTGGTGACGTCCCAGCTCAAGGAACCGGTAGTAAGAGAGAAAGATTCATTGCCGGTATAGGGTCGGCAGAAGCCGAAGAAGGTGTAGAGTAGTAGGGTGATAAGTAAAAGATTTAAAATGAGAAAAGAGAGTAAGAGAATAGAAGTTGATCTATGTTGACCTTCTTCTCTTAGTGGATGGATGGATAGAATGGACCAACTCCATTATACGGTTCTCCTGTTTATCGTGGAATCAGAATTACATATCCCTCAATTACTAATTTCCTTCAATCTCTTTTAGCTCCTCCGCTAACTGATAGTTGGAGAGTCGCCTAAACTCAGTTCGCTTTTGTAATTCAACTTTCATTCATGTGCTTATTTTGGCTTTCATGCCGATATATTTACTTAAGTTGTTTCAGCTTATGTTGATTGATGCTTTTTCCGAGATGTAGGCTGTTATTGTTTGTTTGTGTAGTTAGTTAATTATTAGCATAGGGACCCGGCGTTCCTCGGGATAAAAAGTCCTGTCGAAAATAAATACAGATGCATAGTGTTTGAAATTCTTATATTGTGGCACAAAAATATCTATACTTGCTGATTATTATTATTATTTGTGGGGTGAAGACAGATTCAAGAGAGTTGCGCACTCTCCCTATTATATAATATTATATAATATACTGTAGATAGAGGGGAATAGGAAAATGGGCAAAGAAAAAAATAATAGCGTAGGCGAGTTGCGAACAGCTTCCCGCGTCGCTCGAACACTGTTAGCCAGCGGCGAATCCACTCCGCCATCCTGAGTCTCAAAAGAGACTCATTCAAACGAAGCTTTTAAGCCGCTCACCTGCACTTCTCGTACGCTATAATACTTACAATGAGTAAACGTTTCACCGTGCTCCCGGCAGTATACGCACACGCGTGAATGACCGTTAGTTAAGAGCGACCAACGTTGTGGCCGCAGAAACAGATCAAGCGTCTTATAGATACAGATATAATTTGCACTTTTCACTCGTTTACCTTTCTTTAGTTCAATTTAACCATCTTAGTAGGTCAATTTTTATGCACTTTTCACTTGGAATTTCACGCTATGACTTTTTAATTTTGAATTTCGTGTTTATTTCTTTGCACTTATATCACCTAACGATTAGTTAGTTTACTTTGGAGTAATTTATGTCACTTCTGGGTTGCTTATTCGGATAGGGTAACGGTAGTCTTGTTTAAGTATTGTAGCGTGCCGAGAAGTGCAAGTTGAGGGTTTAAAACTTCGCTTGAATCAGTCTTTTTGAGACTCAGGATGGTGCATTCGATAGGCTGTTCGCCAACGGTTATCCGGCGACGCAGGAAGCCATTCACAACTCGCATTACGTTACTTTAATTCTTTCTTTTTTGTCGCCTCTTTCTTACACCTTTCTATCTAAAATGGTGTCCAAAATCAGAGGTGGAGCGTTACGCCATAGATAATGTTTCCAAGCTGTGTTCGTCGTCTTCATTTCTTTAAAATAAGCTCTGATATTAGGAGAGGGTTGTGTAGCGTGCCGAGAAGTACAAGCGGGTGGTTTAAAAGCTTCGCTTGAATGAGTTTTTTTTTTAGACTCAGGAAGGCACAGTCTATACCCGCTCACCAACGGTGATCTGGCGACGCAGGAAACCCGTTCGTAACTCGCCTTACTTACGTTCATTCTTTATTTTTTCGTAGCACCTAAAATATTCTGTTAGTTTTTATTTTCAGTCTCTTTCGTAGTTGTTGACGTTGCTAATTTCTAGTGCTGTCACCGTACCGTGAAAGCGTTCGATTCTTTATGGGCTGACGACGAGCTGGCTTATTTCGTTCGAGAATTGAACGTTTAAGCAATCAAGTATTATTGTACACTGTGAGACTAAGGCAGTTCCTCTTTGAGAGTCCAGCTTCCAGTTCAAATTTAAGTCCTATAAAATCATTTATCATCACATATGCTTTTCTGTCTGTGATCTTGTATTGCATGCTTTTGACCAAGACTTTGTCAAATGCTTTCCTTACATCTATTAGAACAAATCGATGTACTTCTCTGCTTTTGCCTTGGCTATTTTTTTCAATTATTAAGCCAAATGGAATCGTTGTCTCTCTTCCTTCTCGAAATCCGAACTGGTAATCATTATATAGATTATTTTCTTCAAGATAACTTTTAACTCTTCGATTAAGGATTTTTATAATGCTTTGCTCATGAAATTCAATAGTCAAATACATAGACCTGTAACTGTTGAGGTGACTGGGTGGCTTACCTGGTTTTAGGACGAAGGCATTTTTACTACTTTGTATTCATCTGGAAGGTATCCGTGTTTAGGCATGCGTCGTAAATGTTTACACTTTGGCTTGATGATTGCCCCATTAATTTTCGTCCGGTTTTATATAGGCGCTATGTAGACGGCACTTTATTATTATTTAGACATAAGTTACATTGTACACTTTTACTCAATTATTTAAATTCTAAACACGCAAATATTAAATTTTACGGTGAGCTTGAAAAAAGAAATAATAGCATATCGTTTCTTGACGTGAAGATTACCCGAATAGACAATCAATTCAAGCTAAATGTTTACCGAAAACCCACTTTTTCAAACCTTGGTTTAAGTTTTTTTAGCTTCTGTGATTTTAAATTCAAAATTAATGCCATTCTTACTCTCCTCCATAGAGCATATAACTTGTCTTCAACTTTTTCAGCCCTACATTTAGAATTCGAATTCTTAACAAAATTCTTTACCTCCAATGGCTACCCCAAATCACTATTTCTGAAACAAATTAGTCTGTTTCTTAATATAAAATACTCGACTCTGCCTCCACTACAAACTGTCAATAAATTAAAGATCTTCTTTTCCTTACCATACTTTGGTTACCAATCCGAAAAACTGAAAAAAAAGAGTTGTTAAAACCGTTAAATTCAGCCTATCCTCAATTATTACCATCTATTGTTCTCATTAAGGACCAGACTGGGATCATTACTTAAGTTCAAAGATCAACCACCCACCAATATGCAATCTAAAATTATCTCGTACGTTTTTCGTTGTACGTGCAGTAGCACTGTATCATACTCGTATGTGCGGGCAACAAGGCGTACGCTTTACTCCCGCTTCATGCAGCATATGGGTAGATCAGACAGAACTGGACTACACCTTTCAAAACCTGATCCATCCCCAATTTGAAACCATCTGTCATAATGTGGCTCTAGGGCTACACTCGAGAACTTCACGATACTTAATGCGGTAAGAAACATCTCGGACCTTTACTGCTAGCATCAATTCATATTACAAAACTTCAACCCAGTCTAAATAATAACTCATTTTCTCTCCCATTAAATATAGTCACTCATTAAAAAACATGCTAATTTGTTAAATTTCACATTTGTTTTTTTTTTGGTGCAAAAATAAAATCTACTGTCAATTATTTTCCTTCCTATTTATTAGAAATTTTCTCGTTGGTTTTGTTTTATTTACTCCATATCTCTAATATAATCAATTCGTCTCAAGTTTAATATTCATGTTTCACAATTTTATTGCATGTGTTAACTTTTTATGTATTTATTTAAATCTGTATTTTGTATTCTTTCTTTAGCACTGATGATGGGATTAGTTATAATCCTCAAACGTTTGAAATAAATGTTACCAGGCATCTACGGCTCTGTCCTGGTATTCCTGTTTATACTTCGCTTGAAGTTTGCGTCCATCAATTCGTTTGCCACTTATATATATACATATATATATATATATATATATATATATATATATATATATATATATATATATATATATATATATATATATATATATATATATATATATATATATATATATAATAGTTAGACTTTTTTTAAAGAATGGAAAGTACAATTTCGCAGTCCTTCTTCCTCCCTGCCCCCCTCCCATGTTCGGAGGTGAGTGGACAGCAGAGGAAGAACCCTAAGGCGGAGTTGTTCATGGGATAAATTGTTTATTTTACCCAAGATATCTTCTGCGTTTTTTGCCGAAGACATTTTTGCTTATTAGTTGTAGTTTGGTCTCTTCGTGAAAGTCTCATTTTTCGTAGTTATGTTTAGTGTCGGTAATTAATAATAGGGCTTTGTTCTGTGTTCTCTTTATTTTTTTTTTTGCTCTTTGTTTTAGGCATCATATGTAATAGAATTGAAAGTAGGCTACTGCTACCTTTTCCTGGTTCCATATAAATTTTACCTATGCTTCTCGCTCTTAACTCTCAGAGTGAGTATAGTAACTGTACCGTTCGAGTCGTTCTTTCTATTCTCTCGGTTACGTGTCTTATGTAATCTCTTTAGGTTATTACAAATCTAAAAGTTTTCTTTCTTTTCTATACCTGTGGTTTTGTCCCCCCAATACTATGTCGGCTATTTTGTCTTGAAATTAGTAACACAATGAAATTATTGATGTTTTTTTTCTTGTTTTCTATTAACTTTTAAATTCGTTTATGTTTCCCATTGCCTGTGACGTTATCCTCGCTTGTCTTCTTTCGTTTCTGCTGTGGCAGGTGACTAATTGACTTATATTATCTGCAAACAAAATGATTAATGTCTCAGCTCTTACCGGCATAGGCCTATCTGAAGGGTATATTAAATACAACGTAGGGCTGGGACATCTCCCTGTGGGAGGCCGGCTTCCAACTCAAATTCTACTCCCCGTACTCGTTATTCACGACTTTCGCTCTACTTTCCGCTATGCAATCGCAGAGGTTTCATTTCAAGTTGTTGTTCATTTGGAGTTTTAGGATCTGATGGTTAGACTGAGTTAAGATCTGAGAAGTAAGGGGAGAGTTAGAGAATAGAGTAGAGTTAAAGAAGAATAAGGATTTTAGATGAATTTTGTATGGTTGGAAAAGTTTTAGTTGAAGTGTGTATAGTTTGCTATAAAACTGGGTGATCTCTTTAGCTTGTCTTAATTCCATTTTATTTATTTTCTATTTGTCTCCAGTTCAACTGTGTTCTTGTGTGTTTGTTTTCCGTGATAATTTCCTTTTTCCTTTTTGTGTTGCGCCCATTTGAGTGTAGTTTGTTCTTTATTATTTATTTATTTTTGTTATATACCATTACTTTGAAATTTCCTGGCCTTCTTGTCTTTTTCTTTCTATTGTTTTTTAAAATTATTTTTATTATAATTTAGGTAAATATTGGTGGTTATGCACAGGGGTGTGGAGCCGGAAGAGAAATTTATGGATCCGGCTCCGGCTCCATTAAAGTTCCAAAATACAAATGTAATCGAAGTGATAATTGATAATACTCAATAATAAATAAATGAATGCAGGGGCAATTTTGATTTGGAGTAAAGGCTAAAAATACTCTTTTTAATTATACCAATTTAATATACAAATGAAAGGAAAATAATATGTATACAATTTTATGTTTGAACACACTAAATTAGAACAAAATTGGAGACAAATTAAGATTCATTCCTTTTAAAAATTTGACCTTTTAATGTTGCAAAACTTTGAAAAAATTGAAATTAAAAATTATAAATAACAATTTGTCCATAAAAATAAGATAGCTTTTCTTAAGTCATCTTTCATTACAGATTTCAAATCTGATTTTAGAATTTTTAATCCTGAAAATAGACGCTCCACACTAACTTGACTAAGTTGGTAATGCAATAATCACTTGTGCAGCATCTCTGTGATAAATTTAGGGCACTTTAGTACTGCTTCATGTACCAATAACTTTGACCTACTGTTAAATTTCTCAACCTCAAGAAAAAACTCTCATACTTCTAACTTGAAATTACTAAATGCAGAGTTAAGAAGAGAAACATGTGGAGAATCCTGTTCACTTTCCAATCGAGGTCGTTTTTCTTGCAGACCTTTTGCTGTTTATCAATTAGTTTTTCAAAATAAAACTAATTATCTGAAGTGCTACTACTAGCACTAGATGCCGAAGATGGCGTATTTGCAGTTTTCGCTTCTGGACATTCTTGAAAATTGCTCATTCTGAATGCTATGTTATATACAGACTCTTTGGCTTTGCTTTGTTGTTCATTAGTTAATAAGCATCAATATTTTGGGTCCAGATAAACACCAGCCAACAGGACATCATTTTCCGGTAAAATATTTTCTCTTGTTTCCATGGAAACACCAGCCAGCATAACATCATTTTCCAGTAAAATATTTTCTCTTATTTCCAAGTAAGTTTTGATACCTTCAGCTATAGTACTTTTAGATTGAGAAAGGGAGTAAATCAAAGACTTCCATTCCTTCAAATACTGACCAGGAGTCAAATCTTTAGCTTAAACTTTCTTTGTATTAATATATGATTGATAAAGCACATTTTCAAGTTGTTTCATTGCATCCCACATTGCTTCTGGTATTATAATTTCTGGGTTCACTATGTCAATAAGAACAGGTTTTAATTCCAATAAGCACTCTATTATCATATATGTGCTACCCCACCTTGTAGTCTGATCTAAAATTGCTACCTTTCCACCACGTTGTTGTATTATTGCTTCAATTTTTGATTTTCTTGAAGCTACTACAACTTACTTTATCTTAGTTACAAAAGTAGCTCTATGTTTATGTGCTAAGCCATCACGAAAAGCAACGCATATGATGGATTCTTGAAAAGATTGAAATTTCATCTGAAGTACTATTTGAATGATCAGGTTCTACTGTATCATCAGGCTCCAGTTCTGGAGTCTTTTCGTCAGAATTAACTACTTCTATTTCACATTCTTCTTCTCTCTCTTGGTCTTTATTTAACTTTTCAATTGTACTCTTCATATTCGAGGTATTATCAGTTACTCTGCACAATACTTATCTTTTTCTCTTTCATACTCATTTACAAACTTATGAAGGGACTCACTTGTATGTTGGGCTTGAGTATCTCTTACTGCCAATATATGTAGGTGTCAGTATGTTATTGTTTTCATCACTAAATCTAACATTTATTGCAAAATAGTGTTTTCTAAAATGTGAGCAACCATCCATTTTTTAAAATAAAAAAAGGTCCTTTTAGTTGATTTTTAAGAGCACATTTTCTTCCTTTGCTTTTTCAACTACCAAACATCTAATACTACTTCTATCTGAACTAATTTTGAATTTTTGTGCCATATCGCCTATTAAACCTAACATAGCTGGCTTACAAAAGACAGAAAGAGGTAAAGAATGCTTCACCACTAATTCTATTATGTTATGGCCACATTCACATTTGGCTGGTAAAATATTTAGTAAGCTCTGGTTGGCAGTGTTGACTTTTAGTTGCTGATACACCAAAAGTACTGGCTGATGACTTTAACATTTGCGTCTTTTCATTCTTGTCTAGAATCTTATAAACTTCAGGATGATTACGATTTATGTGGCGCTTCAAACTCTATGCTCTTTTTGAAATATTTCCTTTTTGCTTGAAGATCTACTCATTTTTGCTCCAAGAGTTGTATTCCGTTCACCAGTATCTTCCTAATTACATTTACAAACATAATATTTATCATCTGCAGTAACATTAAAATAGTCAAATAGGCTAGGTTTTTTTCTTAATCCTTTATTCATTATTGAGAACTTATAGCTTAGTTTTAATTAATAAGACTGGATTTTGTAGTTTCATTCTTATTGCAAATCTATATATTTCTGAAAAGAAGTAAATATTCATTTTCAATGTGTTATTGGATAATTGAATATACAATTTTGTTACAAACAAGTAAAACTAAATAGTGCCTAAAATTTTAGCCTAAGGTAGAAAAATTAATTCTTACAATAACTTTGCCCTAAGAGAAGCGAAGCTCCTAATTTAATGTTGCCAATCTCTAGTTAGTTCTAATGCAACCTTTAGCTATTTTAAACCAAATTTTGTTCAAATATTCTACATATAACTTAACAATATACATACAGTATATCGTGAAATACAGAAATAAATTTTTGTGTATCACGATATACTGCATAGTGCTGAGTAATACTTTGTAAAATAACATTATTTGAAGTGATGTTATTTTACGAAATTGTATTGTAAACAATTAGTTGTCATATTTGCGTTTTTACGCTAAATGCATTATAAAGAACCCCTCTCTAAATGGTATTGTTAATCTGACGTCACTAATAAATTATTATTTCTATGATTTCTTCACCATTTCTATGATTTCTTCACCAAACTCCAGGGTTTCAAAATGTCAACCCCCTCCCATTTTTTTGTATTTCAATATTTTAAAGTTCACTTCGGACGTGACGTTGTAGCGCTCAATTACAAGGTGGAGTAAAGCCAACAAGGAACCTTACAAATTGAGTACTCCGTTGGTCCTATGAAATCTTGAAATGGGCACACAAACCAAACACTAAAATAATGTGCAATTTTTTAATTATAATTAATTAATGTAAAGTGTAAGGGTAAACTACTACGTAGCTTACGACGCACTAGAAAGTAACGTCGTAGCGGCTGGGGGGCGCGGGACGGCGAGTTGAAAGCTGCATGCATTTAGTCACGTACACACTCCTGGCAAAGGTTATACATAGGGCGCTCTGACGCGAAGAAACTCAGAGGCAATCAGGAGTTTGGTACATAGAGGATCTGCTGTTACCTGCACTGCCTTACCAGACCCCTGCCAATACTTGCCCCCATTATCCCTGCCGTTGCACCTGTTGCAAACTCCCAATTTACCCGTCTCTGTCGCTGTCACCGGGAAGTCGGATACATCTCGGCTCGTTACGACTCTCCCCTGTTTTCAGAACAACCCCCACCTTTTTTTTTCCTCACTACTTCCGTGACAGGTATTTGGAGTATTTATTTTCATCTTGCGCTCCATTCTTTGGTTCTCGTTATCGAGACCTACAGTTACTTTGAAGGGACGTAAGACGGGGGTATATTCCTGTGCTGATTGTCCAGAGTAGCAGTGCTTAT
Organism: Ceratothoa steindachneri; assembly: GCA_963969495.1. Lineage (NCBI taxonomy): Eukaryota > Metazoa > Arthropoda > Malacostraca > Isopoda > Cymothoidae > Ceratothoa > Ceratothoa steindachneri. The sequence continues at coordinate 79,376,539 of OZ018327.1, forward strand.
TCGACGTGTTGTCGTTTAATTCTGTGATATTTGTGACTTGTTTGTGCACTATATTTATTTACTACATTTGAGGAAGCATTCCTTCTATTATTTTACCCTGGCAGATACCTGAGCACCTTCCTGTTGGACCTCTTCATTTCTGTTTTGGGCCGAGAGAACAAAGTTCCTCGCCTTGCCTTTATACAAAGCAACCTATAATACTTGAAAATAATGCTAAACTGCTAGTCAATAATTAATGTATCAATGCAAAGCAAACTGTATATTTGCAAATTATGTAGAACCGTAAGGCAATGAAATCGTTGTGCTCTCATGCTAACTTACAAACATTCGCACACGTTTGAAGACAGCTGTAAGCCGACGGCTTTGAGCGCGGCGATAACAAAGACATTTGGAACAGCCGTGCATACAAATAATGAGTCTGACAGATAAGGAAGTCAGACCCACCAGCTTTGACATGCACCCGTGAAATGCGAAATCTTATTTTGCCGCGGATATCAGCCTAATAAAGGTCAGACAAATTTCCAAATTCAAGCACTCTCTTGGGGCACACGCGCCTACACAAAATACACGCACACACCCTCGGGTCAAGTCAGCTCCGACCAGTTCTTAGATTGGAGAAATGGAGACACGCCTCTAATCTTCCGTTATAATAAAAGCGCTTGTAAAAGACATGCATACACAGTCAAACAGAGAGAGGCAGTCAGCCAGAGAAAGAATAGTCAGTAACAAAATCGAGGTCATCTTTTAATATAAGGGGAGGACCAGTCTCCCTCCAGGACATTTAGATAGCTAGGTCGTCACAAGGACAGTCTCCGTAAACATTAAGTAGGCCTGAAAAAGTAGGCCCCGTCACCAGTCATGGGGTGCTCCTCTCGCAAGGAGGTAGACACATCCATGACCGGTGACCTTCGGAGAATGGAGGAGAAGAAGACTAGCGAATTTCCCATCAAAAGAAAAATAAAGAGTCTAGAAAGGGGGGAGGGCTCGCAGTCCTCGATGGATATGAAAGGTTTCCTACTATTATTGTCGGCGAGAATCCTCTTAATCTCGATGTTGAGTTCAAGTTGTAATTTTGCATTTTAAACCTTCTATCCATACCTTGTCGAAAGCTTTCTCGAAATCTCGAAGGAACACATCAAGGTATACGTTTTCTGATTTAGGTTTGGATATTTTTTTCTGTTATGACAGCCAATGCCATTGTGGATTCCTCATTCCTTTTGAAATCGTATTAGTATGGATTAGTCTTCCCGTTTCTACAAAGTACTCAGTAAGTTTTTTATTGAGTATTTTCTTAAAGACTTAGCCAAGAAAGTTCAGCAAAGAAATCGGCGGGTAACTGGAATTTTGCTTTAGTGGTTTTTGCCTGTTTGGTCAGGAAGACTATTTTTACCATTTTGAATTTGAAGGGAAAGCATCAACTGAATAAGTAAGCGTTGAATAGGCAAGTTCTTGCTTTTAATGTGCTCTCTGGAGCGTTTTACTAGTTATGTTTTGTTAATAATGGTAACCACGGTGCTTTTTGCTTTATAGAGTTGATGGTACATTTAAACTCGTATTCCTTTAATATCATCCCCGTTCCTGCGAATTCTTCTGTGCTCTTGTCCACTCTAGGAGCCAATGTTATTTTGTATATTTTTTCCTTATATGTGTTTGTATTAGTTATTCCGTTTACCTGTCGAATCCTTCGTTTTCTTGGTTGTCTGTTGTAAAACAATTCTTCCAGTGTTCTTCAAATTTTGATATTGTTGTTTCATTTTTTCGTAAGTATTCATTCACCTTGTTCGTTTTGAATTTTGATTTGTTATCTCAACTCACTGTAGGTGTTCTGCCTTTAATTATGTTAATGACTCTCTAGGCTTTGTTTGGGTTTTATGCACTTTCCACTTTTCTTATTAATTCTTGTTCTTCTACTATGAAAATTTATCTGTATAGTCTTCTCAGTTTTGCGTTCTTTGCTGGTTTGGTCTCATTTCTTATATCTTTTGTTTCTGTAACTCTTCCTGCTTTTCTCTTCATTTCAGCTGTTCATCTTGTGTGCGGTAGTGTTCTGTACGAGACCCTTGGTGTATCCTGCTTATCACTTTTAGTTAATGTACCTTTTGTCAGCATATACCTTGAGGATAAGTCTCCTAGAATAGTATATGTGCCTAGGCTCACGCTTGCATGAAGAGGAACTACTCGGATGAGGATGTAACTGAGAGACCTATTTAGGGCAAGGCGAGTGCTCCATCCTTTCGAGCCTCGCAGCCGCTGTCTCCATGTTTTTGTCATGTGGATCTGTGGCCGTTGATGGGGTATATATTTTGCCTGAAACTAGAACCGAGGCCCCGATAGGGGGGGGTGGGGGGCTCAGGGTCTGAAGCCTTTGGCAGCTAGCCTCACATGGGTTGGAGGTTTATTCGCAGTATTTCATCAGAGGGCGGAGTTTTCGGGAACTACATTTCTTGGATGGAGTTTTTGATGAACATGAGGTTCATTTTTGTAGCAAAGGTGCCGGATTGGGTAAAGTTAGCAATGTGTGTTATAATGAATGCAGCATATGGTTTTCGTGGGTTTCTCATTTTTTATGTTTTGTATAGTCTTTTGGGTCTGCCCTTTATGCGACCGCTGCTTTAGCAACCTTGGCATAGATGGCATTGAATTTTGTTTCCTCTTCTGCTTTTTTTAAATTGTCTTTTTGCGTAACATGTGCTTTTGTACAGCTCATAGACATTGTCCTATGGTCTCCTGCGCAGTTAAAACACTTTTGAAAATCATTAGGGCAATCTCTCCAGAAGTTGTCTTGTGCAGCGCAGATAGAGCAAACCAGAATGTTCCACTTTAGGGCAGGTAGGCGTGGTGTGCTCGTTGTGCTTGTAGCACTTAAACCACATTTGCAGGTCATCAAACTCCTCACGCTAAATATGTTAGGGGCAGACAAGAACATTGAAGAATAATAAGCCGTTTTCTTTTGCCTTTATTGCCATTAGTGTTTCTGCAAAGGCTACGAATATATAGGCGCGAGCGTATTTGTGGGGATATTTGTACCCGTAAGTGGATTGTTTGAAGGTATTTGTCGACTTCTGAAGAGGTTAGAGCTTCAGTGTTCTAATCTCTCGGATATATAGCCGCATAGTGATTATAAGTTCGCGGGTATAAGAGAAGCCAGCATGGAACACTCTCAGTGAGTGAAGAATGTAAAAGTGTGTGTGTGGGGAGGCGGAAGGGGGGGAGGCAATATAATGTTCCCAAAATATCCAGGGTCTTTACCTTACGAAATACTTCATGCATGAGGTGGCGTATATTTGTCCTTCTACTTTGGTGTTTTCAATTCGACCCCGTCAGCACATTATTCCTTGGAGCCAAGTGAGATCCACTTTCAAGCATTTCACGCCATCCCAGAAGCTTACTCCGGAAGAGCTTCTGCAACTGCGAAGTCGATGTAAAAACTCCTCTTTCGTGAAAAGGGGCGAAGAAAATCCCAATTAAAGCAACCAACTTTATCGAGAGCCAAAATGGGAGCACTGACTGGGTCCAGCAGACTCTGCAGTCTAGTTGCTTGACTCAGAGTCCATATACATTTCTATGTATATGTAAAGGTTAAAATATAACTTTCAAAAACTGACCAATTTAAAAAAATATACAATTCGGTAACAAATAATATGTAAACAATATTACAGAAATTACTATGTAATAAAATTTCACACATTTCTTATTTCTGTGTTCAACGTGATATTTTCAAGTTGTTTATAACTAAACTAATGAAAAAAGTCTATTTTGATCCCCCTATTTTGCTTTTGTAGGTAGGGTATTGAATTTCTAAATTTGCCTATTTGGAAAATAATTCTAGGGTATTATTAATTTCGGAAAAAAATGAGAATATATAAAAGCCTGTAGGCTTTAATTTTTTCAAAGCATGTTAAGAAATTGCAAATATTATTTTTTAAAGGCATTGAATGTTGTAGAGTAATATTTGTTTTAATGAAACTTTTAAAAAAAATATAGATTTAATGAGGAATTTCTAGAATTTATTAGAATTTTATGAAGTTTCAAGAATATTCCAGAACTTGCCATAGCACACCTATGGAAAATTCTAGAACATTCTGGAATATTCTTGAATATTACTTCAGAAATATTTATACATAGATTCACATATCTGCCATCATTTCAGATCTAGCTACCATAGTGAACACATCAGAATAGAAATGGCATCAAGAGGCAGAAATCGTTCTCCAGATGCATTCCGTTATATCTGTGGATAGTTCATCAATATAAGAGGAAAAAGTTCGAATTGACAGCATATATGAAAATGTGTAAAGCTTGCAAAGCATACAAAACAAACGCTGGACACCTCATTTTGCTTGTTAACACTGCTAGAAAACTTTGGAAGATAAGAAAATTGTTTATTGTAAAGAGTAAAATAATAAATGTCACAGGTATTTAAACTATTATGTTTGTTTGTATGCCAAAATATTAATAAAATATATATTTTTACTTTTACACGATAGTATAAAAGGGAAAGAAGAGCCATGAAGTTTGCCATTCCAAGAATTCGGCGGGAACTCATTGACCACTCATGCAACTGCTACTTCTGCATGGTGGACCTTTCCAAACGTGGAAGTGGCAAAAATGCACTTGCTATTTCCTATCCCGATCTTCCAGTCTCTATTGCACCAATATAACACTATGCTTATCTTCTTGTACCTACTCCCACAGAAAGGAATCAGCCACCCTCAGAAATAAGCAACAGTTCAGAGGCTGAAAGTATTAGTGAAGATGTAGTCTACATTGTCAGAGATACGGCTCTTGAGATGACTCCATACTATCCAAACCAAATAGACTTCAATGAGGTTGTCAAAGATCTTGGCTTGGCAAAGTCAAATGCTGAGCTTTGGACTTCCAGGCTCAAAGAGTGGGATGTGCTGGATGAAAATGTGCAAGTGACAAGCCAAAGGAAACGTCATAAACATTCCTAAGATTATTTACTTATCAAGCTGGGCTATGCTGCTGCAATGATGTATCTGGTCTGTTTGATGCAATTGGAGTTAAATGTAATCCAGATAAGTGGAGGCTCTTCATTGACAGCTCATCAAGAAGCATTGAAGCTGTATTTCTCCATAACGAAAAAAAACTTATGACTGTGGAAATATTTAATCATAAACATAACTTTCATTGCTTTCTAGAACCTCATTCTATCTGTAAACAAGCATATAATTGCCACGTCTGTAAAAATCTTTAGGATTTGATGCAAAAATATGAATACAACTCATTTTCATCTTCATCTTTTGGTGTCAATCTAAGACCAACCAGATGGTTCTGTAATCCTCTTAAGAAGTGAGAATCAGAAGGAGCAAAGTCAGGAAAATATGAAAGGTGAAACACTATTTCCAACCGAACTCCTACAAGAGATTTTTGTGTCACTCAAGCTGTGTGAGGATGGGTATTATCGCGTTGGAGGACGACGATTTTGATTGCAGTAGAGATTAACATTTATTGTTCTATGACAGTTCGTACTGGATAATTTCTTTAATATCCCACCATACATTCAGCATGATCTCTTTTGGATGAAGTCCTTCTCTCTGTTGTTGAGAAATTCCGCTTCCTCGACTGATCCACGAACGGCCGTACTTAAAAGATCCACTTCTATAACCAGTGAGCCTGCCCCAAAATGGTGTTTGAATGTATCGTGAGAGCAACGACTCACATCAAGCAACACGCTTTTGCAGATTCGCCGTGGATAGTTCCTGTGGGGCCCATTTTCCAATGAATAGAACCTTCGAATCCTTTTCAGTTGGCATAGAACAGTCTTATGGGGTACGTTAAATTGTTATGTGAGTTCCCTAGAAGTCATATCAGAATTTTCTGTCACTAAAGCTTCCATCACTTCGGAATCAAGTTATTTTAGACGACCTTCTTTTGACCATTCTTTTAGACTGAAATGTCCATTTTGGTGAAGGAAAACCACTTCCTGCAATTTCTTTCATTTACTGCATCATTCCCATAAGTACTCTAAATGGATTTTGCCATTGTACTTGCATTGACACCTTTATGAAACTCATTGAGTTAAACATGTCTTATGTGATCTTAAGATGGGAGGACATAGGGGTGAATACCGAAGAAGATTATGAACAATAACTGTATAATCTGAAAGAAAAGGGTATAAATTACTCCCTGTAGCATTACTAAACGATAACAAGAGGTACTAATTTGATAAATAATATCTAAAACTTTATTCAAGAAAATCAGACTACTTTCATTCCAACCTGATACCTTCAATTTTCTTTCCCAAACTCTCCGAGGCAAACTCAGAGGAGCAAGGGGGGATTTTCCATCAAGATATACTGAACTTTGACAATAGATACCAAGGAGTATATAATGAAAACATGATGGGTGACTACATTTAGTGGCTTGTACAGGAAAGTAATACTACTTAACATAGCAAACGGAAATCAAGAAAAACTGCCCACTTCTAACTTTTTTACTTGTTTTTATATATTTCTAGTGAAAGCTCAAGAAAATTATATAAATCTAAATATGCCATCATACAAGCTACAAAAGCAAAGTTTAAAACAAATAATGGCTATTTTTAGTAAATATGCCATCATACAAGCTACAAAAGCAAAGTCTAAAACAAATAATGGCTATTTTCTCTTGTTTTGCAATAAACGTAGTTGGAAAATAACACTTACTGGCCAAGAACAAGAATTGTGTTATATAGTGATCAAACAAGAAGCAGGAAATTATGTAGGGAAAAATTCGTGTTCTACGTGATAGAGTGGCCTTCACACGACTTGGGCAGGAATGTTTCTGGTTGCAGTTGTATGTTGATAGTGAGTTCCTTCTGGTCAATGAGGATTGTTTTCTTTGGATGGGGGTGAGCTTCGCGATAGTTAATGCTGGTACTTTTTTCACTTATACTTTTGGTCAGTGAAGTGGAGTCTGATCAGTGTTATGGCGCTTATGATACCATTTTGTAAGTTAGCTGTGAGCGTTTTGGTGGCCGTTACACCGAAGTACCTGGAATTGCGGTGCTTGCAGTCACCGACTATACATCTTTCTCTATACACAACGTTGTCTTCCTCTAGGTCGCTCGTCGAAGAGTGGCACTAATTTATTTAAAAAAAGAAACGGTACTTGTGTTTATAGCATGGGACAAGGTTAAGCTTGATATTTGGTTCATTTGGGAAGGTGTTGTGGCCGCTGATCTGTTTTAATGTCTTTTCATCCTATTTGTTTCCGTTGCTCATTCATTATTTGTAGTCTAAATTCTGCATGAATTCCTCTATCTTCTTTTTGATTATGATGTCGATGCCTTTCTGTGAGGATCCATTACCAACGAGCCGCTTTGTCACACGTTTCAGCTCTGCACAGACCGCTGGAGCTTGTGTCGAGTAGAGTCAGACATAATCCCATTTTCCACATGCCGAAAAAGCTGGAAGTGATGCGTGTCTAAAGAGAACTTTCTCTCTCTCTCCCATTGCTACCCGTTGAAACGGCCTCCAGTATATATATCTTACCGCATTTCAAGGTCAAAGGTTGCCGCTAATCGCTACTATATCCGCTCGGTAAGTAACAATTCGAAACTAATTATCCATTGCCCGGCAAATTCCAAACGCGTTTCTCATATAGCTTTACTAACTTTACTTTCTCTGAACAGCATAACTATAAATTCCTCTTTATTTACAGTGTCTTCTCAGTTCCTAAATAGGTTGCCTACATAGGTGGTTCCAGTAGTGACCACAACACTGAGTTCATTAGTTTAGCTCTCAACATGTCATTGAGGTCGCAGAATGTCGCTGCTATTGGCTTACTGACGATGCCGAGGGACGAAGGCGTGTGACCCCAAAGTCTCAAAAAGGTACACACGTCTGTAAGCCAGACCCCCACTCTGGGCGCTGGGCTCGGGTACAATTGAAATGGGCGATGGTAAATACCTTACAACTAGAATGCAATATTATTAAGGTTGGCTCTATAAATGGGAATACGTTTGCCTGGTTTGTCTCAAGGGTTATTCGAAAGATAAACACTTCTAAAAAAATAAATTTTAATACAAATAATAATAAGAACAAGGGCACAGATAAATATGGAAATCTAAATAATAATTAGTACGACCAAAGAATATTATGACTGGCAAAAATTAAGGAAACCAGGTCCGGGAAAAATATATAAGTGATCCAATAAGTTTGATTGAAGGAAATACTTAGCAAGTCTATTGGCGTTACACAAAATGGGGGAATTCTTCTTAGGACTGGGACGAAGATGTGGGACTTACGAGGAAAGGACTTCTGGTTACCTCTGGTGGATGAACTGGGGAGGTGGAAGACCAATGGCCAGGTCTTCGTCGATGGGGTCCTGATGCGAAGGCGTCCAGAGAGACTCCGAAGGGGGTTGAGATTATCTCGGCTCCAGGGAGAAGTAATCACAAATCAAGATTCGTTTGCGAGCCGAAAGGAAGTCTCAACCGATGTAGTGAGACGAGAGAAACCCATGAAAATCTTCCGGGGCGTAAACTGGATTTCTGTAATCTTCCTCTGATCAGGGCGGATCACGCGAAGACGATCTGCTGACGAGATCACAAGGTCGAAGGGACCACTTCACGGGGGACAGATACTCGGATCTGGACGGCAAGAAGCTCGGGCTCTCTCTATCTGCTGAGGCTTTGCAGATAACACCTTAAATAGGAGCCACAACCATGGTCATCAGAAGGCTATGCGCAGCAAGGCGTCCCAAGGGATATCGGACGCGGCTTAAGCAAACATAGACCTTGATAATTTTGAAGCATCGACGAGGCGAAAGGGAAATAAAAGAAGGTTCCCTTCTACCCTAAAAAGGGGGAAGATGAACACGGCTGCTGAACCTCAGAGCGGGACGGCGTTATCAAACTGGGGAAAGACGGTAATAAAGTACCCCAAATTAAATACAGCTGCACTGATCCGTCTCGACCAGGGAGATTCTGTGTGATAACGGCGTATTGAGTTTCATGCTCTTACAGACGAGACACATGATATGCAACAATTATAGGACGAAAAAAAGCAACATATACAGACTGGTTTTAATAAACATTAATGAATGCAAATGGAATCTAAATACAGGATTCATTATTTACAAAATCGAATCTAGTAATGAATAATTATATAAGGTAATCAATAGTCCAGATAATAATTTAGATAGATTGTCTAGCGAAGTTTCTGCTAATTTGTATTGTTTTTAGGCCTTAAAACAAGGAAATTTAGGCATAATAATTCCTGAATGACCATCTGACGATGAGCAACAAGGAAGAGAGGAAGATTGAAAGTTAGGAAAATTTACAAGGAACGTATATACATATATATATATTAATTTCATTTGGGAACACATGGGAATTTAACTCGACAGCCACAAGGCACAATGAAGTTTAAAATTCTCCTCTGAATAGTTTCAAGTCCATTCCTATTACATGTCTTCTCGGTCCATAAATTTATCCAACTTTCCTTTTGAACATAGTCAGACCAGTGCTTTTAACTATATACCCCTCTGTATTATGGCCCATACCAGTAAACACTAGATAACTGCATCATATCTTCCCTTAAGCAGCTCTTTTCACATCAGGACATATTAAGTGCCTTCAGCCCATTTATATTCTTAAAGTCAAGCAGACATGGGCCGTATAAGATTTCTATGTCTGGCTCTGGCGGAGGAGGGTAGCGCCCAGCGGGCAGGCGTGACAAAGTCGGGCCTTGATAGACCAAGAACCCGATAGCTCGATGCAACTGGCCTGGCCGAAACCGCATGTCTCATTGTTTTGAGCCGCAGTAGACCAGTTACTGGCCAAGTGTGCGCACGTGGCCGTCGCGCAACCACGTTCGCTCCAAAAAATTTCCTCAGCGACTTGCATTCGTCTGTTTTCTTTCCAACCTTCTTTTTTTCCCGGACTGGACTCTCTCCCTAACAGACTAGACCTCCTGAGTCATATCCGGAATAAACATCAGCCCAGGAGACCGTATAATTGAAGACGAAACCGATGCTCGGACACGAGCTGGAACCGACGACGACGACTATTCTTAAAGTGTCTTAAGAATGATACACCCTCGTTGCTCTCCTCTGAGCTAACTCTAACATACCAACATCCTGACTATAATTGGGGCACCATTTATGGATATAGTATTTCAGATGCGGCTTGACATAGGAATTAAACGCCTTTAAAAAAGAAGTCATTTATTTGTTAGAGGTTCTATCACCAATCTGCTCTCGTTTGAGATGATTTTTATTTTAATGGAACTACTAATTAACGGAGAATCCGAACCACAGGCATCTGCAGCGTAAGGCAGACACTGTGTACGCATCACAAATCGTGATTATATCGGGCGAATAACAACACCCGATTTGGCCTTACTTTGCTAAATTATGAAGCGGTGTGTCCACTCACTTTCTAAACTACTCTTCGCCATATTTTTTTCTGTTAAACTGCAGGGGGGAAGGGTGTGTTCTAACCACTTTATAGGTAACATTTCTACCTATACAGCCAAATTCCTAATTTGCCTCATTTTAGGCTACTAAATATTATATGCGAAACTTTAAAGAACTGTCAATGATTATGCCTTGGTATTTTTCTTCTCTCCATTCCATTTCATAATTAAATTTCACATTATATTTATTTGTAAAACCTATTCATGGGAGTTGAAAATAATTTGCTACTTATATGCCCAAGCAATCAGCAAATATAGATCATTTTGCACCCTAAAATTGTTTTCAACCTCTTTTACAAATGCAGCTAATTTGTTATTGTTGGTGTCTATCCAGCCTAGATAACTATTTGATAAATATCAAGTATTAAGATTGATTAAAAGAGATCGAACAATTCCTCGTTGGGAAAAAATAAGCTTTAATATAGCAAAAGAAATGATTATGAAATAGCTAACAAATGGACGGATGAAGAAATGGCTTAAAAATTAACTTCTTTCCTTCAAAGAAATATGAGTGTGGTGCGACATGATACGATATAATTGTTAGGTATAAATTAATAGTACTTCAAGAATGTTACTTGACTTGTCGAAATAAATTAATATCACAAACAATAAAATTAGAGAACGCAATCACTAACTCAATTCATTATAGCCAAGGTAGAAGAATGATGTCTAGAAACGAGTAGCACCAAATGTGAATTGCTTTGCTTTGATTCCCCTCCGAGACCAACGAAAGCAATGACTGCTCTAAGTGAATTTAGAGGACATTTAAGGTATACTCTTTACTCTGGGAGCTTACAAAGAAATATGATAGATATGGTTTTCTACTTTATTACAGATAATTAATTTAACGATATTAATAATTTTATATGAGAACTAATAGAGTAACACATTGGTAATTGCTAATGGCAAATAATTTGCTAATTAGTACACAGAATATCTTTGCTTCACTTTAGTTACTGTGAAAACACAAAATTATATGTGAATTGATAAATTAAATTTCGTTTGAGTACGTTAAAGTTAAGGGAAACGCTAGTGGAAAAACTTCTTTAGCAATGGAGAAAGTAGGCTTCGAAATACAGCAAGGATATGATCGTGGCCCGTCAGCAGAGGACTATTAGAATGGATACCAGCGGGATATTGGAAGGCGTCTCAGATGTAGACTAACTTCTCGGTTCTCAAAGAAAGTGAATGAACTCTGGATTGACTCGACTGGGCTGAACTAATGTGCTTCCCGACAATCTGGTTTTACTCCTTCCCAAATTGGGAGACTGTCTCCTCTTGGGGAAGAATTGCTTTCCAAATGAAAATTGCTTCCAAGAGAAATGAAAGGGGAGATAGCAAGAAACATATCTAACCCCACCCACGCAGAGAAGGATTAATCATCTCTTGCTCACATACTCCCACTCGCTCTCTCGATCACTCTCTCTTGCTCTCTCTCGCTCACACACCCCCACTTGCTATCTCGTTCACTCTCTCTTTCAAACTCGCTCACACTCTCTCACTCTTTCTCACCCACTCTTTTTCTCTTTCGCTCACTTTTTCTTGTTCTATCTTTTGTTCTCTCTCTCGCTCGCTTACACTATCTCACGCTTTCTTGCTCATTCTCTCTAGCACGTTCTCTCTCTCGTTCAGTCTCCATATCACTCGCTCTCCCCCGCTCTCCCCCGCTCTCTCTCTCTCCCCTCCCCCCCTCTCTCTCTCTCTCTTTCCCAAAGGCAGGCAGAAGCCTGACCGGTCGTTTCCTTGCTTGTACGGTGCTCGAACCATTTTGAGTGTGGATTCATATCCTATGGGAAAGCCCCGAGTCGACCTCGCCAAATTACCCCCCCCCAAAAAAAACTCCCCCGAGAACCACACAACAAAGAAGTGCCTGTGGCCCTCGAGGACCCTTTAGACTTCTTTGATTCAACTAGATTTTGCCTTTTTTTATGTGACTAGTGCCAAGAGCCCAGGGTAGTTCCCTCCAATGGTAGGACTTAATTTGTTCACGGCACTCCTCGTATTGGTCAAAGTGACCCTAAATATTTCTACCCAGGAGGCTATAAAAACCAGTGTGATGGTCTAAGAGTTTATATTTGCCACAGAAAGGCCTTCACCCTAGCGCGTATGGCTATTCAACAAGGTAAGCGCAAAAGAAGGCCTACCCTGTCCAGGTGGATCTTCTTGATCAATTCGGAGGCTGGGCACATTTATTTACAAGGGCGCCGGTGAGTGTCCATGTGCCCATGAGCGTTGGTATTGTCCGCAGGTGCAAGCCCAGCGACGAACCTAGCGAGTAACATTTGTGTGGGGAATGGCGATCCAAATTTACATGAACTGCTGATAATAGGGCTCGATTGTATGTATATATGGTGAAAGTTCACCCTTCTATCTGGTGGTGAAAATGTGTCACAACGAGAAGTACAAACACAAGCTTACGTCTAAAGGTGATGTAACTTCACTAGGCAGGCTTTAGCATCTTATAGCGAAGAAGAATCCTATGGGACTCCATTATCCATATTTTATATGTTTGCAACACGCCTACCACACCGTTGTCGGATGCGTCCATTGTGAGGCGATTGCTCTGATGAAGGGTACGGGCGAAACGCATGCGGGTAGCCAAATCTCTATGGTCCTCGGTGAAAGCCTTGACTGCCTCATCAGTCCACGTGAATGAAAGTGCTTTTTTCGAGTCTCTCCTTTGATGTGCGATCTGAGGGTCTAAAATTTTCTCTCATTGGGGGATGAATCGACAGTAAAAGTTGACCACCGAGATGAATTCCCGCAGGTAGGTTAGGTACGCGGCTGTACTCATTTTGTTATTGCTTCTTTTTTTCGAAGGGGAGAAAAATAATCTTTCTTGATATGATGACTGAGAAAAGTAATATCCGATGGTACATTTTGCTGGGTTAAGAATATCTAAAAAGATTCGCAAAAGGGTTCATTATGGTTATTCTTATAATTAATTCATAAAGTTAAGTGTGAAGGATCAAATATAAGCAAAGTAATAAGCGAAAATATCACAATAATTATAACAAGCAGGAAACGAAAGATGAATAAGATGTTAAAAGATATACGCTATTAATGACTCGGCCTTAAGGAACTAGGGAACATAACATAACATAATTTCATGGATGACAAAAGCCACAAGAGCCTATCAAAGGTCATCCGCATCTGTCAAAACCCACCCACGGAATGCATTCATAGCAATGGTGTCAGATCATGCATCTACAATATACAATTTACACAATCCATAGGATTGTGTCAGATCATGCATCTACAATATACAATTTAAACAATCCATAGGATTGTGTCAGATCATGCATCTACAATACACAATTTAAACAATCCATAGGATTTTGTCAGATCATGCATCTACAATACACAATTTAAACAATCCATATGATTGTGTCAGATCATGAATCTACAATATACAATTTACACAATCCATAGGATTGTGTCAGATCATGCATCTACAATACACAATTTAAACAATCCATAGGATTGGGTCAGATCATGCATCTACACACACAATTTAAACAATCCATAGGATTGTGTCAGATAATGATTCTACAATATACAATTTAAACAATCCATAGGATTGTGTCAGATCATGCATCTACAATACACAATTTAAACAATCCATAGAATTGTGTCAAATCATGCATCTACAATATACAATTTACACAATCCATAGGATTGTGTCAGATCATGCATCTACAATACACAATTTAAACAATCCATAGGATTGTGTCAGATAATGCATCCACAATATACAATTTAAACAATCCATAGGATTGTGTCAGATCATGCATCTACAATACACAATTTAAACAATCCATAGGATTGTGTCAGATCATGCATCTACAATACAGAATTTAAACAATCCATAGGATTGTGTCAGATCATGCATCTACAATACACAATTTAAACAATCCATAGGATTGTGTCAAATCATGCATCTACAATATACAATTTACACAATCCATATGATTGTGTCAGATAATGCATCTACAATATACAATTTAAACAATCCATAGGATTGTGTCAGATCATGCATCTACAATACACAATTTAAACAATCCATAGGATTGTGTCAGATAATGCATCTACAATATACAATTTAATCAATCCATAGGATTGTGTCAGATCATGCATCTACAATACACAATTTAAACAATCCATAGGATTGTGTCAAATCATGCATCTACAATATACAATTTACACAATCCATAGGATTGTGTCAGATCATGCATCTACAATACACAATTTAAACAATCCATAGAATTGTGTCAGATAATGCATCTACAATTTACAATTTAAAAAATCCATAGGATTGTGTCAGATCATGCATCTACAATACACAATTTAAACAATCCATAGGATTGTGTCAGATAATGCATCTACAATATACAATTTAAACAATCCATAGGATTGTGTCAAATCATGCATCTACAATATACAATTTACTCAATCCATAGGATTGGGTCAGATCATGCATCTACAATACACAATTTAAATTATCCATAGGATTGTGTCAGATAATGCATATACAATATACAATTTAAACAATCTATAGGATTGTGTCAGATCATGCATCTACAATACACAATTTAAACAATCCATAGGATTGTGTCAGATAATGCATCTACAATATACAATTTAAACAATCCATAGGATTGTGTCAGATCATGCATCTACAATACACAATTTAAACAATCCATAGGATTGTGTCAGATAATGCATCTACAATATACAATTTACACAATCCATAGGATTGTGTCAGATCATGCATCTACAATACACAATTTAAACAATCCATAGGATTGTGTCAGATAATGCATCTACAATTTACAATTTAAACAATCCATAGGATTGTGTCAGATCATGCATCTACAATACACAATTTAAACAATCCATAGGATTGTGTCAGATAATGCATCTACAATATACAATTTAAACAATCCATAGGATTGTGTCAAATCATGCATCTACAATATACAATTTACTCAATCCATAGGATTGGGTCAGATCATGCATCTACAATACACAATTTAAACAATCCATAGGATTGTGTCAGATAATGCATCTACAATATACAATTTATACAATCCATAGGATTGTGTCAGATCATGCATCTACAATACACAATTTAAACAATCCATAGGATTGTGTCAGATAATGCATCTACAATATACAATTTAAACAATCCATAGGATTGTGTCAGATCATGCATCTACAATACACAATTTAAATAATCCATAGGATTGTGTCAGATAATGCATCTACAATATACAATTTAAACAATCCGTAGGATTGTGTCAGATCATGCATCTACAATACACAATTTAAACAATCCATAGGATTGTGTCAGATAATGCATCTACAATATACAATTTAAACAATCCATAGGATTGTGTCAGATCATGCATCTACAATACACAATTTAAACAATCCATAGGATTGTGTCAGATAATGCATCTACAATATACAATTTACACAATCCATAGGATTGTGTCAGATCATGCATCTACAATACACAATTTAAACAATTCATAGGATTGTGTCAGATCATGCATCTACAATACACAATTTAAACAATCCATAGGCTTTGTGTCAGATCATGCATCTACAATATACAATTTAAACAATCCATAGGATTGTGTCCGATCATGCATCTACAATATACAATTTACACAATCCATAGGATTGTGTCAGATCATGCATCTACAATACACAATTTAAACAATCCATAGGATTGTGTCAAATCATGAATTTACAATATACAATTTACACAATCCATAGGATTGTGTCAGATCATGCATCTACAATACACAATTTAAACAATCCATAGAATTGTGTCAGATAATGCATCTACAATTTACAATTTAAACAATCCATAGGATTGTGTCAGATCATGCATCTACAATACACAATTTAAACAATCCATAGGATTGTGTCAAATAATGCATCTACAATATACAATTTAAACAATCCATAGGATTGTGTCAAATCATGCATCTACAATATACAATTTACTCAATCCATAGGATTGGGTCAGATCATGCATCTACAATACACAATTTAAATTATCCATAGGATTGTGTCAGATAATGCATTTATAATATACAATTTACACAATCCATAGGATTGTGTCAGATCATGCATCTACAATACACAATTTAAACAATCCATAGGATTGTGTCAGATAATGCATCTACAATTTACAATTTAAACAATCCATAGGATTGTGTCAGATCATGCATCTACAATACACAATTTAAACAATCCATAGGATTGTGTCAGATAATGCATCTACAATATACAATTTAAACAATCCATAGGATTGTGTCAAATCATGCATCTACAATATACAATTTACTCAATCCATAGGATTGGGTCAGATCATGCATCTACAATACACAATTTAAATTATCCATAGGATTGTGTCAGATAATGCATCTACAATATACAATTTAAACAATCCATAGGATTGTGTCAGATCATGCATCTACAATACACAATTTAAACAATCCATAGGATTGTGTCAGATAATGCATCTACAATATACAATTTAAACAATCCATAGGATTGTGTCAGATCATGCATCTACAATACACAATTTAAATAATCCATAGGATTGTCAGATAATGCATCTACAATATACAATTTAAACAATCCGTAGGATTGTGTCAGATCATGCATCTACAATACACAATTTAAACAATCCATAGGATTGTGTCAGATAATGCATCTACAATATACAATTTAAACAATCCATAGGATTGTGTCAGATCATGCATCTACAATACACAATTTAAACAATCCATAGGATTGTGTCAGATAATGCATCTACAATATACAATTTAAACAATCCATAGGATTGTGTCAGATCATGCATCTACAATACACAATTTAAACAATCCATAGGATTGTGTCAGATCATGCATCTACAATACACAATTTAAACAATCCATAGGCTTTGTGTCAGATCATGCATCTACAATATACAATTTAAACAATCCATAGGATTGTGTCAGATCATGCATCTACAATACAGAATTTAAACAATCCATAGGATTGTGTCAGATCATGCATCTACAATACAGAATTTAAACAATCCATAGGATTGTGTCAGATCATGCATCTACAATATACAATTTAAACAATCCATAGGATTGTGTCAGATCATCCATCTACAATACACAATTTAAACACTCCATAGGATTGTGTCAGATCATGCATCTACAATACACAATTTAAACAATCCATAGGATTGTGTCAGATCATGCATCTACAATACAGAATTTAAACAATCCATAGGATTGTGTCAGATCATGCATCTACAATATACAATTTAAACAATCCATAGGATTGTGTCAGATCATCCATCTACAATACACAATTTAAACACTCCATAGGATTGTGTCAGATCATGCATCTACAATACACAATTTAAACAATCCATAGGATTGTGTCAGATCATGCATCTATAATATGCAATTAGAACCATCCACAGGAATGTGTCAAAAACAGAAAGCATCATCATCAAGACTCATCAAAATCAAAATCAATAATAATATACAATAATAAAGAACTCATCTACAGGAATGAGTCCAGAATACCGCTTCCCCCCCCTTCCCCAAGATATATTCGGAAATCCAGTCACGTGGACATCCAAAAGCATATTTGGGAAACTATTTTTTTTTTTTACAGAAAAGGAACGGTTATGGTAATTGTGAACCCAATCTATCATATTATGTTCTTCCAGAACACGAGCAGAGTGGTATATTAAATTTCAGATATACAGACAAGTTTAAAGTCTTACATACCAGAACGGAAAGGAAAAATAGAACTAAACCACGTCAGGAATATCTTTGTGTAAGGTTGAGACTGAAAGAGATTTAGTGTCCTTCAACAGCAATTTAAATTTTTCAAAACATTGTGTGGAAACGTGCAAAAATGTCAATAAATTCTTAAGTTTTATCTATTGTTCTTTTCTCTATAAGTTGAAAGAGTTCGTTTTGCCATTGCACAAGTCTACCGTAAAGCCTCACTTGGAATATGGGGCGTTCCTCTTGGTGACCCATGTGCAAAATGTTGTAGAAATACTTGAAAGAGTGCAACGCGGTGGAACTAACATGATTCCCATATTGCGAGAGAGATAATACCTACATATAATATAGTAGAGGTTGAGGCTGCTCGATTTTCAATCATTAGATACACGTAGATTGAGGGGTGAAGTGATACAAATATTTAAGATATTAAACGGCCTTAATATTAAATTTATTCATTCTTTGAGTTTTATTCAAGTAGGAAAAGAAATAATGGATTCACTCTACAAGTAAGGCGCGGTGAAACTAACAGCTAAAAAGGTGTTAACAGCAAGATAATAATTTAAATCATTTAAAAATCACTTACACTACCAAGCAAAATAAGAGAACGATTTTCCTTTATTAAAATATTTTCAAAAATATAAGTAGGTAAATGAAGTTTCAATGGGACATAAAGTCATGCATTTAATATATTTTATGAAGATTTCATATGATATAATTGTACATTCAAGAAATTATACTAAATAAACTAACAAACTAAAATATTGACACGTGCAAAGTAAGAGAACAATTTTGTCAGGAACATTCCAAAAGTTTCTTGAAATCATCTGGCAACACATTGCTCAGTAGGTAAGAGACGTAACAACCGCCATTATTTTTGTATTCAATCTATAGAGATACCAGTAAAGCGGATATGTATATATAGAGAGATGGGTGATATATATATATATATATATATATATATATATATATATATATATATATATATATATATATATATATATATATATATATATATATATATATACAAATTTTGTTGAAGACCATTGTGTATTTTGCCTTAACTTTCTCTCCTTATATTTTTTTATTCCATCTTGTAGATGGGTGGATTATTTGTCCAGTATTCATCTCTTTTTTAAATGAATGTGTTTAGTAAAAACCAAACTAACAGCCTTCCATATTATTCGATCATCTTCGGAGCGTTATGGAATTTCTTGCCTCCTTTACCGATGTAGTGAGTGGAGTGAGGATCTGGCACAAAGTTAAGTGAAAGAAAATTGAAATTGAAATTGATGTAATAAGTAGAGAATGTGTGGTAGGAATATAAAGATGAAAAGAAGTTGAGTATTGCCCTGGTGTAGAGGGCTTCTCTCAAGTTTTTTCTCTTAGTTGGTTTTTATTTTTCCTCCCATTTATTTTATTTTATTTTTTGTTCATTTATTATTATTATTTTTTATTTATTTTTTTTAACTTACATAAATAGATAAATAGATTTGATTTACCTCCATCATGGCATTCAAGCCTTTCAAGTTTTTTATCTGCTATATATATATTCTTCTTTTATTTTACTTAACAGTTTATTACTTATTCTGCCGCGGTTTAGGTTTTTATTTCTGTTCTGTATATTTTGTTTTAATATTGGGCACTTCCCCTCTTCTTTTTTTCTCTTCTTCTTTCTTCCTTCTTCTTTGCACTTAGGTGTTCGTGCTTTACCTGTTTACGTACGTATATATTCCGATTTGGTTGTCTCGGGAGCAGTTCCTTCCACTCGGGAATAGGGCTTGCCTAGTGTATTATAGGCCTCTTAGCAAAACCTTATCGAATGCCTTTTGTACATCTCGCATCACCACGTCTACGTATTTCCTCTCAGCTTTACAGCAGGCGAGCTTTTTGGTGAGAAGGGCAAGGGCTGTGTCAGTCCCCCTTCTGTTGCGGAACCCGTGTTGCTGAGGGCTGTAGGCTTCCAGATCGGTCAGTTGGTCTTGTAACCTGTTAGCTAGAAGCTTCTCGTAGACTTTGCCTATAATCTCCAGGAGGGATATTGGCCTGTAGTCCACCAGTTGATCAGGCTTCCTCCCTTTAAGTATAAAGATGATTTTAGCAATCTTTAAACCGTCAGGGAAGTAGCCCTGTATTCAGAGAAGCATTGCAGATGTTCGTGATTCGCTGAATGATCTGCTGGGGGGAATGTACCAAGTTATTTCTGGTGATGCCCGTCCAGCCTGCTGCCTTATGTTTGAAGGTTTTTATGACTGCCATGACCTCTTCAGGTGTAGTTGGTCGGCCATGGTCTGCCAAAATCCCCCTTCATCGACATAGGCATGTGGGAGCGTGCGATGCACAATCTGATTCAGATCTTTAATCAGTTGGCCCTCGAATTCCTGGTCGAATTCCGCATTTTCTTCTGGTGTAATCTTGAAGACATCCTTCCAGAATATGTGGAATCTTTCTTCCAATACCACTGGGTCTTCCAAGTAGTCATCGCCCTCCTTAATGCGGGTCTTTTCTCTACTTGTAAGACCTTTCAACTTGTTCACAAGTCACCAGAACACATCGGGTCGCACCTCGATGTCAACCTTTTTAATCAGGCTGTCCCAGATTTTAGCCTGTTGCTGGTTAATATCCTGCTTAAGTTATTCACTCAGTCATCTTAGCAGCGTGGTTCTTTCCCGATTTTTACCTTCTCTCCTGATTTCCTCGTACACTTCCCTGTGCACTCTAGCGATCTCTCCCATTTCTTTGGTCCATCTGGGTTGTGAGAGAGTTTTGTACCTCTTCATCGGTACACTCTCGCGATCTGCTTCGATGGTGTGGGCAGTTATCGTCTCCAGCTCCTCATCAATCCTTTCTAGCCTTGCTCAGTTTAGGCCCGCTGGTTCGTATCTAGCAAGGATTTCCTTGTTGCGTTCCCAGTTGGCCGAAGCATAGCTTTTTCGAAGAGAGATTGGGAGCTGTATTGGCGCGAGAGAAATGGTCGTCAAGATCGCTATGTGGTCGCTGGGGACTGTTGGGCCTGGCTCACTACGGTAATTGAAAGGGAAGCCATTGCTTGTCATGACTATGTTGGGCTTTGTTGCTGACCTGACGGTGAAATAGGTCTAAAAATCCGGACCTATACGCTGGATGTTTTCCTTCTCATAATCATTTCCAAGTTATGGCCTCTTTCGTTCGTGTTGCCATAGCCAGCCGTTTGGCATCTAGCATTGAAGTCGCCCCCAAGGAATACAATTCTGCCGTGGCCAAACAGGGTGTAGAAGTTTGTGAGAGGAAGGTACTTTCGTTGAGGTGGTTGGTATGCCGCCGCGATTATGAGCTTGCCCACTAAAGTGTGCAGCTCTACCACCACGAAGGACTCGTCCATATCCGGAAGGTTTCTGAACGAGAGATTCCTTCTGACGGCAATGGCAGCACCATCGTACCTCTCCTGAGAATGTTTTTTTGAGACCACTCTGTAGCCTGGTATCTTTAACTGCTTGTTGGTCGTATCGATACCATGCTCCGTGATTAATATGATGTCGGGATCAAGCACACGGAATATTACCGTATGCCGTCGCTTTACCCTCCCATCCATTCACGTTAAGTGGTAAGATCTTTAACCTGTTGTTTGTTTTGCATTCTTTGTTCTGACTTATGTGGATGTCCTAGTGTTTACGGGTTGTTGACCTACGTTTCCCGTTTCTTTTCTTCTTGTATTCTACTGGGGACAATTCTACAAATGTTTCTCGGTAGAAGTTGATGTTTTGGTTGAACAAAGCCTCCTCAACTGTTTTCTCGTCTCATTGAGCATCGAAGTCCCACTTGTAGAACTTCTTTTTTATCCCCACACATATTTTATTTACTTTTTCTTTTTCCTTTTTGGGGTTTCACCTCACATACGAAGCCCTCTGAGTTCGAGGTGTCCGTGGTATTGGAGGACTCTGTTTCTCTGTCCACACACTGTGCAGTTGGTTGGGCTGCCTTAACGGCCGCCTCTCTCTCTTTTTTGGCCTCGATCCTTGGATCTGGTCGTCTGACTTCTTTAACGTTTTTCTTCTCTGTCTCCTGACTTTTACTACTTATTTCTTTGAGGATCATTTGTAATTGGAGTACGTCTTCCGATGGTGGATTATCGGGGAACCACATCTCGCTCATCCCGTTTTTCGCGGGCATCTGGTTTAGCTCCTTTGCAAAGGTTCCTGGGTTTGTGAGGTTTCTGACACGTGCATATAAGATGCATATCAGTATTTTGGTGGCGTTTTCATTTTCCAGTCATAGGTAAGTTTTCTTAGTCTCCCTTTCCGTGAGGACTGCCTTCGCTGCCTGAGCATACGTTGTGTTTTGTTTCCTAGTGCACTCTTCTTTCTTCTGTTGGAATTTTTTCTGTATTAGTGTTTTTTTAAGAGGGCAGGCCAGAGCCATGGAGCGATGTCCGTGACCGCAGTTGGCACACTTTTGCCTCGGACTGCTACAATTTTTTCAATGGTGCCCCGCCTCACTGCACCTTGAGCAGATCTTCTGTAATTCGGGGCAATCCTTAGTCGCGTGGCTCTCCATTTTGTCACATCGGAAGCAGAACTGTATGGGAGCAAACTCTTCCCTTTCTAACTACTCTCCGCTGATTTTTACGTTAAATAAAAAAAGTCCATTTTCTTTCGCTTTTTGAGCAATCGATGTGTCCGCAAATACAACTTTGAATACATGTGAGTATTCTGTATGCTCTTTCCTGTTCCAGAATTTAATGATTTTTGAAACCTTGGCCCATGGTTGGTTCCTCGCATTTCCTCCTTTATTTGCTCTTTGGAGGGCTGTCCAATCCAAGGATCTAGTCTCCTACATACGACGCTCCTGTGCGTCTGTATTTGCAGCGGGATTGCAGGTTGGAGACCTATCTCGCGCAGTGTCTATACGGCCTCCTCCTTCGTTATTCCCTCCACATCTTTGTCTTTCTCGCAGACCGCCACATATCCTGCAGAGACCTCGAGCAGACGGAGCATAGCGATCTTCAGTTCCCCGAAGACCACTTCGAACACCTTCTCTCGGCTGGGCCTGCTGCTTCCACTGATGGTGCGCAGCGGGATCCGAGTGGTTCCATTGGGCTCTATTTTTCCTCAGGGAAAGACCCTCTGGGTTGAATTTTCTCTTGTACTCTTGATGATATTTTTATTTCCTAGTACTTGTAACAGGTGATTCTTCCTTCTTGTAAAAATTATGATCTTTTTAGAGTTCTTTATGGAGGGCAACCCAGCCCCCTCCCCATTGCAAGAGAGCTTCAGCGAACAGGAACTGCGGAATGGGGTGGATGAATGATGGGTGGACCAGGGGAGGCCCCTCAGACGGGTGATATGTGGCGGACATAATGATGGGTGGTGATTGAATCAACTACCACTACCCGGGGGTGCCGCCCCGTCTGGGGTTTGGTTATCGCTGCTGCTTCCAACTTACACAGGGACGGTTGCATGTCCCCCTGTGGACTTGGCCGGAAACTACCCTTAGAGATTAGAGCGTTTTTTTCCATAAAGTTTTCAGCATCGCCTCGTAACCGGGTGTTCTCTTCCGTAGAGTTCCACAGTGGGCTCATCCTCAAACCTTCTTTCCTTTACGTCTCCAATTATGTCTATCAAAGTGGACTGACATAGTTGGGGCGAGATTGATGAATGGCAGTTCAGTTCACTTCAGCCCCCCTGCTCCGGATGGGGGGGGAGTGGACTGCGAGGGGGCTTAGCCAGAAATGAGTTGGCTATACGTGGCTCCGTATAAAAATGTTCTTATAGTCCCCGTGGGGAAAAGGCAAAGATCGTTGAGGTTTTCTTGGGGTATTTTCCTCGACTTTTCCGCCTTTGCCGGCTGACTTCTAGTTAAGCGTAAAATAATTCAAGTTTTCTTCCAAGTCTAAGTGAAAGATGATGATAAATTTATTTGAAATAGGGCAAGACATTATTATAAAATAAATTTATGTAATAATAATAGCGCTGAGAAGGGAAAGGATTTAGTGGAAGGCATAGGTACATATAGTGAGTTCTCCTAGAGCATGTCACGCAGGAGTTCAGCTTTTTTCAAAGAAAATGTTTAACATTTTATTTTTGCCCATTAATAGGGTTTTGTTTAGAAATTATTTTTAATTATTTTTATCTAATAGACTTACAGATATCATTGCTTATTTATACTTTCTTATTTATTTACTTGTTTCTACTATTATTACTATATTACACTTGTTCTTAATTATTACTATATATTTACACTTTTAGATATCGCTACTTAATAATTAGCTAATGCTCACTTGTTTATACTATTGCTACTAATTAGTTGTTATGCACTGCTTCTTATTATTAATATTTATTATTCACATTAATATTAATACTTATTATTTATGTACTTATATTTATGCACTGGTTTTTACTATTATTATTTACATTAATATAACTTAGTTGTTTATGTATTTATATTTACATACTCCTTTTTACTATTATTATTTATTACTCACACTACTGTAACTTATTATTTATGTATTTATATATATGCACTGGTTTTTACTATTATTATTTATTATTAACATTAATATAACGTCTTATTATTTACGTATTCTATTTATTCTTCCGTATTTCACTTTTAATTTTAATTATTTGACACTTTTTTAACGACTCGATTATTTCGGATGTCCTCATGCCGCACTTAATGCTCTTGTACGTCGACCCGTCGTTCACTGTATGCAAGCTTGAATCCGGTATGTACATGGTTCCGCTGCACAGGAGACTTTCGATTTCCCTTGGGGACCACGGCCCCTCAAAGGTCCACTTGAAGTCCCCGTTACGGATTTCCTAGACTATCTTAACGTGGTTATTCTTCTCTGGACGACGTCCGATACTTCTGAAGATCTTTAGGTTGACCTCTTCCCGGTTAAAAAAATGCCCCTTTGGAAGGACATCGATTTTGTCGGTGAGAGGCACTCCTGGATAACTGTCGTCATCCTCCGAGCAGTCGTCTGTTTCGGTTTGGGGTTTTCTTTGAGGTCACAGACGGTTCTTCCACGAATTTGATGTTTAGCACATCCTGAGAAGCTGGGTTCGGCTGGAATCACAGCTTCTTTTTTACACCATTATGTTGGAGCATAGTGTTTAGCTCCTCTGATAAGCTGCCGGGGCGTGCAAGGTTCGCCAAGTAGGCGACAATGACCATGGTCATGATCTCCTTGCACTCAACCGGCATGACGAGTTTCGGAGAAGCTCTTTCTGTCGTTGTTGTGGTAGTTGGTGCAGATGCTGCTGCAGTGTAAGACCCTGCGCTGGACTTTGCCTCCTTTTCCTTTTTCAGTTTTAGTCTCTTTTCTCGTATCTTTTCTTTGCGCAGGGGACATCTCATGGCCAGAGCCCGATGTTCCCCTCCGCAATTTGCGCATTTCTCTTTTCCTTCTCTGCATTCTCTCCAACCGTGGCCGGTTCGAGAGCATGCCGCACAAGTCTGATCCTTCTTTGGACAGTCCCTTGTTGTATGGCTTTCAAGAGCGAGGCAGTTTTGGCAGTTTTCTAAGAAGATATATTCTTCTGCCTCAACCTGCTCTGGAGCTACCCGTAGGTCGTCCCTCATTGTCCTTTGCGCCATTTCACTTCTGTTGAGGATAACTTTGATGAGCGACTTCCCGATTTTCTCCACTTTGGATATCTTGGCCCATGACTGCTTGGAGATCAGTTTAGCCTTGATGTCCTTGGTGGAATTGTCCAGAAAAAAGGGGTTGACTTTCCTCACGACTCACGAGTAATTCGTGGGGGACAATCGCCTCTAGTCCTATTTTCCGTAGGGGTTCTTTTGACTCTTCCGAAACAAGAAACTCCACGTCCTTGTTTTTTCCAGCACACCGCAGCTCACCCATTTGGTGTATCGAGAAGACGGGTTAGCTCGATGTTAATCTTGCCGAAAATCGTTTGGAACACGGTTTCCCTGGATCGTTTTTGGTGCCCCGCGATTAACCGGAGGGGGATCCGTTTGGTGTTCTGGGGGGCTGAGGGACCCATGTCCCCCTGTGGGCAGTGCTGCCCTCTCCTCTTCTGGGCCTCGTCTGTGTCACGGAGAAGTGGAGGACTTCACTACACAACTGACGAGAGCGAGATGTATGATAGTGGATTTTTTTGGCAGCCCTAAGTGAAAGAAAATGGTTTTTAAGGGGTAATTATTCTCCTCAGTTGAACGTAACGTTAGAGGAAATGACCACTCTTGTGCGTGGAATTTTTTAAATAGTTTTAACGTACGATTCCAGCTTGTCGCTTGACTCTTGATGGCCGTTTTATCTTCATGACTGCTAAGATTTTCTGGACAAATTTAGTTTCTCTCGGTATGTTACATCCGCAAAAGGAAGTAACCGATTGTGAAGTTTACCAAACGCTTCTGAAAATTTTTTCAAATTGTAAAATCCTCATGTGTTAAACATACGTATACGCCAAGTATAAACAGTGAGTGTAGTACATACTAAATACCACACAAAGTGCAAGTGCCACCACAAATACTGGATTACGGCAAATTACCGGACCCAGAATCTTCTATTCAAAAGGTAGAGTGTTAATTAGACTTTGGAAATTTTATATATTTCTCTGTTTTCTAACCTTCCATCTTTAACACACATATGATAAATTGACAATGACGGTAAAATGACGAGTGGACAAACGAAAGGACAAAGCCTGATTGGGGAGATGTCTTCTCAATAGTCTACGGAAAGCTGGACGTCGCACTCGTGAGACTTATATACACCCCCTTTGGTTATATTCTAATCCGCCAGAACGAAAAGAATGCAAAACTCCTGGCTTCGTCCAAAGCCAATGCCGTATTCAACACTATCAATTTAACTCCCAAAATTCCGCCACAAATTCAGCACATCGTAGCGTTGTCTGCCGTAAATTAGATCCATGGGTGGAACACCACTCAAGCGACGAAATCTCTCAAGAGATCGAGAGGAACCACCAGTGGGCTAAAGTCTCTGAAATTATAAAGTTCAAAGACTACACCCACGTATTTAAGGTAGTCTTCCAGGATACAACAATGGCGCAACAGGCTAAAGAGTTAGGTCTCCTTTTTTCTTACGTCAGGGTCTGCCTTGAACAGATTGAAAGAGAAGAATTTACACAAGTACAAACCTGCTCCAAGTGCTATAAACACAACGAGCACACTACTAAAGCATGCCCACAGACGGAAAGTGTTTGTTCCATCTACAGCAAATCTGGCCACATCTGGCGTGACTGCACGAGTGGGAAGAGAAGATGTGTTAATTGTAAAGGGGACCACGGGGCAATGGCAATGTCATACCCAGTAAAAATGAAGCGATAAGAAAGCAGTAGCAGCGAAAGAAAGAGAAAGAGGAGGCAAAGAACAATAGGTCCTATGCCAAAGTGGCAAAGGCGGCAATAAGAGAGGCCTCAACCCAACCCACCTACCTTAGGGTAGAAAATGAACAATCTACAAAAATCATGGTCTGCATCTACTATGCGCACATCGCTACCTTACTAGGCCAGGCTCCTTCAAGAAGGAGCTAAATCAAATGCTGACGAAGAACGGAATGGATGAGATGTGGTTCCTGGAGGACCCTCCATCTGAGGAAGTGCTTCGCATCCAAATGCAGCCTCCCCAAACCCCCAAAACAAACACGCCGAAAAAAAACTGTTCCCCCTCCAACAATCAGCACCCCCCCAAACCCTGAAGCCCCAACAAATAAAACTCCCAATGCTGACATAGAAACCAACACCACAAGTCAAACAAAAACGAAACACCGCCACGGTAACCGCACCAAACGGTCACCCAACCGGCAGGGGATGAGATCTGCCTCATCCTCGAGAGATGGTAAACATGCCTATCATGGCAGAAGAATCCAACTAAAAATATATACTACAGAGAGTGCCCCATTCCCGCAAACCAAGATGGATAAAGATGTAAGTGACGGCGTAACAACCGGCCGTTACAAATGGAAGTACAGCGAGGACATTCCTGGGAAGGTGGTCGAAGAGGCCCTCATTCTGGCTATGGTCCGGCTGAATCAAGATGCCTTCGCAACGTTTACGACCTCAGAATTCGATAAAAAGAGATCCAGTAAATCCCGATCTCCCCCAGCCAGCCCTTCTACACCAAAGAAACTCGGAAAAGGGAACGACTAATTGACAGACATCATGTACGGACTGACAAAAGACCTGACAATACTACAAATGAACACGGATGGATGGATCGACAAACAAATGACTTACGGCAATATCATCAGACAATATGGCCCTGATATCGTTCTGATATCAGAACACGGACTTGACACAATGCAGAAAATTATGAAAATCTTTAATTACGCAATAATAACAAAGAACCACAGCCAGGAACGTTTCGATGGCGCTGCCATCGCAGTTAAAAAGGGTATTATATTCATGTTACTCCCAGGTTTAGACGAATCCTATCTGGCCATCGAGATCCAGACTACACTGGGGCCACTGGTAGTGTCCACCTGGTACCAACCTCCAAGACGGGACTATATCCCGATGCACAATTTTCTCCAACTGTGTGCACATGGGAGAATAGTCCTGTTTGGGAGAGATCTCAACGCCAGATGCCAGGAATCCGGATATACCGGACGTCTAAATAAGAAAGGGAGGTACTTGAGGAACTTTGTTGGCGGCTATATTGTTGCCCGCATTGGGCCCGACCTCCCCACATATATCACCGAAACCTACGCAACAAAGCCGGATATCATCCTGATTAGCTCACAATTTCCCTACAACTATTACATTCAACCTGGCCCTCTAATCCCAAGCGACCACGTCGCTACCCTGATTAAGATATCCTCAAGCCCCATTCAGATACCCGTCAGGAAGAGAAAGTGCTTTTTCAGAACGAACTAGGAAGAGTACCGTACCCTTCTCGGTAAGTTCACACCTCTACCACTCGAGGAAGACACCCTGGAAGCACTGGCAAGGTTAACGGAGGTAATGTTGGAAGCGGACCGCGCAGCGCTACCAAAAAATCCTATAAAACTTTACCAGCGCCAAGGTGGACACATGAACTATACGACTTAACAGATGAATACAAAAGACTATTTGAAGAAATCAGACTGACTGGCACAAACGGAGTTAAAAACAGACTTCTTAGAATACTAAGGACTGAAATGAAGAGACACACAAGTGAACAGCAAGAAGCTCTTTGGAATAACCTCGTAGACAAGATGGACGAAGAAGTTAACCCCCGAACTTTTTGGAACACTCTTTCAAGACTGAAAGGTAAGCCACCTGACAAAAACATACTTCTTAAAAAAGACGACGGAACAGAAATGACCCCAATAGAAACGGAAGAAGAGTTCAGAACCTACTGGAAAAATGTGTTCTCCATCACACTAGAATAAAATGAACACTTTGACCCAGACTTTGAAGAACATATTAACGACCAATTAAGACAAGTACTAGACAGGACGTACCCCTTCAATAATACAACTGCGGACAGAGAGATGACTGGATATGGATGGAAGATAACAGAGGAATAAATACTATCAACGCTACGTGCCCTCAAATAGAGAGCACCAGAGAAAACAAAATTGACCAAACTGAACTGGTTAAACGCCCCCCATGACATCTTAGAGGGGCTGGTCAGTATAATGAACGCGTGCCTAAACGTTGGCTATTTTCCGGACAAATAGAAGATCGCCAAAATGATCTTCATTCCAAAAGCCGGAAAACCACCGGACGGCCCAGCGAATTTCAGACCCATTTCCCTCCTCGAAGTGGCAGGCAAGGTCTTAGAAAAGATCCTTGCTAATAGAATCCAAGATTTTATGGAGGAGAACAACCCTCATAACTAACACCAACATGGATTCAGAAGAGGGAGAGAGACTGATACGGCGCTGGAAATAATCACTGAGAAACTGGCGAAAATCGCTAGCCAGAAAAGGTACGCGGACTTGGTGCTCAGAGATGTTAAGAAGGCATTCGACAAAGTATGGAGGACTGGGCTTCAGTACAAAATACTGAGACTTGGACTAAACCCACGACTAGAAAAAATTCTATGTGACTATGTGACTGACAGAATAGCATATATACAAATATTCGAACACACGGGACTAGACTTCGAGCTGACTGCAGGCGTACCGCAAGTGGGGGGCCTAAGCCCCCTCCTATATAACATATACACCCAGGATCTACCCGATCCGATCAGGGAAGATTCGCTGTACGTCCAGTTCGCAGACGACATCACCCCAATCATGACTGCCACCTTCAAGAGTCCCAAGCTCATGGCACAGATCACTGCCAGAGAGATCGACCACGTCAGCAGGTTCGAGAGAAGATGGAAGATCGCCACTAACACCCAGAAATTCAAGGTGATTCCATTCTTCCGTATAAAACGGGCCCATATCGTAACAGGTAATGCCCGTATTCCATAAAGCTCTGATGGGACAGTACTTGGACTAAAGATGGGTTAAAATGGATACGGTAGCCACGTTACCCAGACGATGGCGCGCGCGAAGGTCGAACTTTCAAAGCTGTTGTGGTTCAAGTCCCTGAACACGGCCAACAAGAAGAAAATATATAACACGTTATGAGATCTAAGCTGCTGTATCCACCGATACCTATCTGCACTAGTTCTAAGAACAAAATGAGACTCCTCCAAAGAGTACAATACAAAGGTTTACTCTTAATAACAAACACCAGGAGGAGAGAAAACGAAAACTCTACAAAGATTCTTACCTGCATACTATTTGCGCACGTAAATATTGTGACAAACCCGGGATCGTTCACCAAAACTCTGAATCTCATGATAAAAAAGAACGGCATGTCAGATATGTGGTTCCCGGACGATCCACCATCGGGGGACGTGCTGCAGCTCCAATTTCTGGCAAAAGGCACTCCATTTCCCACGAAAGAGGGAACATCAGAGTCTGCGAAGGAGGTAGAAACCTTGACTGGAAGAATAAACACATCCATGCCAGATCCAAGACTGGAGGCACAGAAGCGCCGTGAGAAGAAGGAAAAGAAAGCGGCAAGAAGATCAAAGAAACAGAGGGCAACCTCGCGAGCCAATCGTCCTCGGAATCTGAAGCTGAGGAGGCCGAAAACAGGGCGACCAAGAGCCCCGTAAGCTCGAGAAGTAGGTCAAAGACCTTGAAACGTACTTACAAGTACGATGGAAAGGAGATCGACCTAAAAATAATCACAAATGAGCAGATCCCACACCCCGAGAAGCTCTTCCCCAAGGAGATATTTCAGGGGATCCAACAGAGGATAATTAAATAGACCTACTCAGCTCAAGATCGAGAAACAGATATTGAGCAAGCGATACATGAAGGCACGGTGGAACTTCACAAGGACTCCTGCATTACCCTATGCGATGCAGAATTCAAGAGGATACGAAACAAAAAAAAACACAACACATAAGACACACCAAAGAGAACAAAAACACAAGAACAAGAACATGGAAAACATCAAAAACGCTTTAAAAATACTCACACTGAATGTGAATGGATGGAAGGGAAAGGCCATTTCTTACGGTAATATCTTCCGTACGGTGGACCCGGACGTCATTCTCATATCGGAACATGGCATCAACACAAACACAAACACCATAAAATACACAATTACACAGTAATACAAAAGAACCTCACACAAGAAAGGTACGATGGTGCAGCCATCGCTATCAGAAAAACCCCATAAAATTCAGAACACTACCGGACTTAGACGAATCATTCATGGCTGTCGAGATCCCGACCCTGGTTGAAGGCTTAACTGTGGCGGCAGCCTACTAGCCGCCCAGGCGACAGTACCTACCGATCAACAACTTATTCACCCTCTTCGGGTACAAAAGGCTGGCGTTGCTAGGCGGGGACCTAAACGCCCTTTGCCGTGCCTCTGGCTACAGGTGCGTCGATCAAAGGGGACGAAACCTGGAACTACTATTCGAAAGAAATAGGGTCCGGAGAGTAGGACCTGACTTCCCAACTTATCTAACGCTATGCTCGGCGACAAAACCGGACATTGTGTTGGTAAGTCCGGAATTCCCCTTCAACATCACCAACGCCCCTGGCCTAGTGGTCCCGAGCGATCATATGCCAATTATCACCACCATTTCACTTGCGCCAATGCTCAATCCTGTCCCACTTAGGAAAAGTTACGCGAAAGCTAACTGGGAGCAGTACAGGGAAATGCTCAGCACCTATCAGCCGGCTGACCTGGATAACGCAAATCTTGAGGAAATTAATGAGGAGATTGATAAAATCACTAATCTCCTCATTCAAGCTGACAAAAGATGCGTCCACAGAATCTCATACAAAATGCTCTCACAACCTAGGTGGAAGGACGAAATGAGGGATATCGCTAGGGAACACAGGGAAATCTACGAGGAAGTCGATAGGACAGGCCCAACCCGGGAAAGGAAAGCCCGAATGAGACAGCTAAGCGAGGACCTAAAAAACATAATCCTCGAGAAACAGAAGAAAATATGGGACGATATCATAGGCAGACTAGACAGGGAGAGAAATACTGTAAGTTTTAGGAATAGCATCCGAAGACTTAGGAGATTGCCTCCCAGGCCTGGGATAAAAATAAAGGAAGGCGACATCATCATAGAGGATCCGGATTCCCTAGAAAGGAGATTCAGGAGCCATTGAAAGAAGTCTTTGCAATCTCACCTGAGGAAAACGACGATTTCGACCAGGTCTTACTTCGAAGACCAACTGCTCGAGGATCTCGGAGCGATGATACATAGAATCCCCCCACAATCGCAAGTATCTAGAAAGATAGAGAGAGAGAGAGATATGGTTAACCACGGGTGCCCTATCACCACTGAAGAGACCATTAGCACCATAAGGTCCTTCAAACAAAGGGCCCCCGGTTGGTCCGGGCTCACTAAGAACAACCTAGTGAATGCCCCAAGCAAATTATTCAGGGCATGGTGAACATCATGAATGCATCTCTGAATATAGGCTACTTCCCAGACGGGTATAAGGTGGCAAAAATCATCTTTATCCCCAAAGGGAATAAGCCCCCAGACCAAGTGGCTAACTATCGCCCAATCACTCTCCTAGAAATACCCGGCAAGATATTCGAGAAAGTTATAGCCAACAGGCTACAAAATCAACTCGACTAGTTGGGAGCGCACAACCCACAACAACATGGGTTCAGACCAAAAAAGGGGCACTAAAACGGCCTTGGCCCTCCTAACAGAAAAGATTGCACACTGCCGGGCGAAGGGTAAATGTGTAGACATCGTGATGAGAGACGTGCAGAAGGTCTTCGACAAGGTTTGGCTGAAAGGACTACAATACAAGATACTAGGTCTCCAGCTAAACCCAGTCCTGGAAAGGATCCTTTGTGACTTCATCATGGACAGAAGGGCGCATATCATGATCGAAGAGCACAAAGGACCAGAATTTGAACTCAAAGCGGGCGTTCCCCAGGGGAGCTGCCTGAGTCCCCTGCTTTACCTGGTCTTCACCATCGACCTCCCTAATCCAATACACAGGGATATGATGTATCTGCAATACGTAGATGACGTCACGCAGATCGTCCCAGTAGAGTTAGGAAAGCAAGGGATCAGGCGAACAACACCATCGCAGAGATCTCGAACATCAACCAATTTGAGAGAAGGTGGAAAATCCGGACAAACAGGGAGAAATTTAAGATCCTCCCGCTGTGCCACAAGTTGACGTGGCCCATTGTAATTGATGGGAGGAGATATGGCTACTCCGCTGAAGGCACCATCCTGGGCCTAAAAATCTCCGACCACTGATATTCGAATCACTACAAGGAGAGGCAGAATATGGCAAAGAGAGAAATCTCTAAGCTATATAGGTTCCGAAATCTTAGCTCGGCGAATATCAGGAAATCTTTCCTGACGTTTATCCGGACTAAGCTCATCTACCCTGCAGTAATGACTCAAACGGCCAGCAAGACCGCTATGAGGAGGCTCCAACGAGGGCAGAACTCTGCATCCCTGTGCATAAACAAAACCAGATGAAGAGAGCATCTTCGTCAGAGGGACCTACACCGCAGGCAGAGACTGGAGCCCATTAACGTCGCAACCCAGAAACTGGCCAAAAAGGTCTGGTCTACAATGGACAATGATGTCATCCTAGAATTAAGAAGAACTGGAGGCAGAATTAATATCCCTGCCAGATTGCACCGGAAGGTCGCTCGAAACTGGCGATTCCCAAGCACTAGACTTTGTTCCGAGGAAAATACATTACCAATTTACACATAAACATCAACAACACAGAGTATGACACAATAGACTACGAGACAATACTAAACTCACAATCAACAAATAACATGAAAATACATCAGATAAAAAACACGAGGTAAAAAACACCTAAATTCGAGCACTAATAAATGCTCGAAAGCTCAACAAAAACACTGCACGAATACAAAGTAAACGAGACGAGAAGGCAAATAAACAGAAGAACACAAAGAAGAATGCACACTGAGACAAACACTTGACAACATAAATAAAACAAAAAGGAAAAAATAAGTATTAAAGAATAAAAAATGCCTGTGATGCTTCCCCCTCACTTTCACCATCTATCATTTACCCTTATCTAAATCTTCCCCTATTAAGTACACCAAATTATCTTGATATATTAAAATGGCTTCTAAGATGTTAAGCCTCACTTTATTAACCTCTTTTCTTTTAATAATGGTGTTGTAAACGAGCATATCTCTCGTTAGGTTAATGTTATGTACACTCTCCATATGTTTTTTTAGCCCTCCGCTTTGTAGATGCATCGTTAACCTCCTCCAAAATGTGGTAGTTGTCATGCCAATATATTTAGAGTGATTATAAAGCTTACAGTCTTTATTAGGCCAGATGAACTCGTAAACTATGTTGGTTTACTTGAGATTCGAGGAGTTAGGGCAGATATTATTTTTCATCAGAAGGTTGCTGGCTTTTGTAGTTTTATAATAGATGACGAGTTGGATTTCATCGGTTTGATTTTTAACCTTGATGTTACGGTTAATAATCTCGATGTTTTTTTCATCTATTTTATAGGCCGTGGACATCTGGTTTCTGTTATACACTTTGATGTTATTGACTTTTCCATGATTACTTACAGTTTTATTGGCATGTTTGTAATGGTTATTAAAAAATGATTGGAGCTGTTATCAATCATGCAGTTTGAGAAACGATTATTTACAAGTGTTTGCTTTACTCTTGCAATCTCATGGTGGAAAATTCCCACGTAGAGCAGCCTTTGTAAGCTCGGCGGATGTATGAGCCGATTACGCTTATTTTGTATCTTTCAGGGCATTCACTATCTGCATTGAGGCATCTTCCCATGTCCGTACTTTTCCTATGTAGTTTAGTGATGTAGTTGCCATTGATGTTATGTGTGATAGAACGGGTTGAGGCCGCGTTAATTTCAACCACTATCACATGTTATTTAAAACCACGATGCCCCACACGTGCATCTTCGCTTTGATGCTAGGCGCCTTATCGCAGCCACCTGAGTCAATGTTTAAACAAGGAGGTTTATCATCCCCCCCCCCGTTCGCCCTATCCGCCGATCACGCCAGATTGAGTTAGGCTTATGGGCAGATAAGGCTTGTTCTCAGGCTCGGCTGTGCATTCCCTCGAAGCTCCCACTCCATTGTCCCCCACGCCAAGGAAGTGTCTCGACTATTTAGATGGAAACTTTACCACTAAGATCAGATTGGAGAATCGGATTTTCGTCGCGAAACATCACCACGACCCTCTCTCACCTTCTGCGCCAAAGGACCTCGACCTCGAGATTCATCATCACTTATCCAGAAGAAGGACAATATCCCTTGAGTGCCAAGGTTCGAGCCTTCGTGACGCCGAGTCCACAAGGTTTCCCCCTTGTTGTTCAGAAGAGAACAACATTAGAACAGCCATTGTTCTTGAGCCCGTTGACAAGAAACGGTTCTCACCCCCCCCCACCCTGTTGTTCAGAAGAGAACAACGAAGAACAGCCATTGTTCGTTTGAGCCCGTTCGCCAAGAAACGGTTCTCATCCTTTCCCTGTTTTTTAGAAAAAGAACAACGTTAGAACAGCCATTGTTCGTTCGAGCCCGTTGACAAGAAACGGTTCTCCCCCCCCCCTTCCTGTTGTTCAGAAGAGAACAACGTAGAACAGCCATTGTTCGTTTGAGCCCGTTCGACAAGAAACGGTTCTCAGTCTTCCCCCTTGTTGTTCAGAAGAGAACAACATTAGAACAGCTATTGTTCTTGAGCCCGTAGACAAGAGACGGTTCTCACCCTCCTGTTGTTCAGAAGAGAACAACGTAGAACAGCCATTGTTCTTCAAGCCGTTCGTCGAGAAACGGTTCTCATTCCCAAGACGCCACGTCAAGATCATTTAATTCCCCAAATCCCCCTTCGGCTGGAACTCGCCAGCGGACCGAAAATTCCTTCACGCCTCCTTCCTCTGCACAACAAGTATAAATTTCGTAAGCCGAACGTTACCTTTGAGTATTTAACCCTTTTGTCAATTCTATCCTGTGCTTTAAATGGTTTAGCGAACCATCACCTCCCTTTAACTTTATATTTGTTTTACCTTTTTAAATCTTTTAATCCTCGGATTAGCTCGAGTCCCCACGACCCTTTCCATTCTCTGTTTATGTCAATATTTTCCGTTTTGTGTGTTGTTGATAGTTATTATTAATAAAACTCTATTTTATTAATGATAGCAATATTATTATCCTTGAGCTCAGTTCCACTTCTTAAGCATATCGAAGATACATAATATCGGCCAGCCAGACATCCACGCACTCTAAAGTTAATTAAATAAGTTCCCTCAACGAATAGTTATATATGGTATATCGTCGAGAGTCCATTCTACGACATATATATATATATATATATATATATATATATATATATATATATATATATATATATATATATATATATATATATTCCTATTTAAATTTGGTATCAGGTGTGTAAGGCTTAACGCTATATCTTTCCAAACACTGGTCTCAGTCGGGTAAAGCATAGTGTTATTCGTTATAATAATAGAGTATAGTAGTTCCCTTTTGTTTTAACGATTGCTGTCCCCTTTTTTGGAAACTTAAGAAGCTGGAGTAGCTCATGGAACTGTTATAATAATTTGTTGTGTTTTTTTGTGTGATTTTAGTCAGTGGTTATTTAGATCGAGAAACCAAGTACGAATAGGTCAGTGCCCATATTAAGGTAGGCTAATTCTATAGAGGCATAATTCTTGTTGCAAGGAATTTTAGTTGGTTGACTATTGCGCCCCCAAGTGCAAAGATGACTCAGTTCGAAATCTTTAAAGCGCAAGGAGAGTCCTTCGGACTTTCCGGAAAAGAACTAGTTGAGTACGTTCAAGAGGAGCAAAGAAAAGAGCGAGAAAGAAAAAGAGAAATCCAAAGAGAAGAAAGAGAAAGAGAAATCCAACGAGAAGAAAGGAAAAGAGAAATCCAACGAGAAGAAAGAGAAATCCAACGAGAAGAAAAGAAAAAGAAAGAGAGGAACGTAAAAGACAAGCTGACCTTCACCATCAGATTGAAATAGCTCGTGTTGAAGCAGAAATACAGTCAGCAAGGTCCCGTCCTGAAGCCCCTCCCCCCTTAATCTCTCACTAAAGCTCCCCAATTTTAAGGATGGAGAGGATTTCGGAGCATTTTTAGCCCACTTCAAAAAGATCCTCAAAATCAATAACATGGATCTTGGAGGCTGAAGGTGTAGTCAGATTACTTCCTTCTTTAAATTGTAAATTGCTCGAAATTTTTATATCTTTACCATCTGAGTGTACAATTAACTACAGCACCTTAAAAGCTGAGTTATTGGCCGCTCATAATATGACTCCTGATTTCTACCGCCAAGAATTTCGAGGAGGTCGTATTAAACCCGGACAGACGTTCCGTCAATTCGGATACATTCTTCAGAGGAATTTTAAATTTTGGTTAGAATCCTCAAAGGTTGATCCGAATTACGAGTCCTTAACAGACTTCGTGTTGCGAGATCAATTTTTAGCGTCTCTCCCGACGGAGATCCGCGCGTTCGTCAAGGATCGTCAGTGCCAGACCTTTAAAGAATGTACCGAAGAAGCGGATGTCTATGCCGCAAGCCATAATTTATACCCAAAGGAGAATCGAACTTCTTACCAATCCCCCTACAAGGAAAGAAGGAAGGATTCGCGCCCCTTCCCCGGAAAGCCGACGAAGTTTCCGAGCCCCGTAAAACCCCAAAACTTCTTTCCCCCAAACCAACAACGGGACTCCAAACCTCCCGTTAAGATTTCTCCTCCATCTCTCTTCCCGAAGCGACCAATCATATGCTTCACCTGTGGTGTAGAAAACCACATGAGCTGGAATTGCCCCCCAAATTCTAGGCTTAATAGCGGACCAGCCCACTAAGTTCACCAGATTAATGCTAACCCGGCTCTCCAGGTGGTGCAGACCCAAGCAGAAACTTTTCCCCCTCTGTCAGGCCACCAGGTAAATTTTATTTTTGATAAAAGTTCATCGGGAACTTTGAAATTTGAGGAGGGCAGCGTGAACGGCTGCCGAGTATCGACTCTCGTCAGGGACACAGGATGTACGTGTTTCATCGTGTCCGACGAGCTCCTTCCCCCAGTGGACCCTAACCACGAAAAATTTGCGGTGGTACATGACTACCTTGGGCGGGCGAACCAATTCCCCGTCGTTAGATGTTACCTGCAGTGTCAATATTATGATGGCTGGGCTGAAGTCATTTCAGCACCCATACAATTGTGTTTCGTACTTATAGGACAGAGCCCCCAAGTAAGTTCCGACCCTGTGTCTCAGGCCGCCCTTCCTCGAGGCCGAGCTAAGAAAGAAGCCGAGGAGCCCGTCCCCATCAGAGCCCCGATACCGTCCGATTTCTCGGAGACCCTTAACCAGGACTTTAGGACGGCACAAAAGGAGTGTGAATTACTAGCACCCTTAGGCGATAAGGCCCAAGACAAGGACACGGAGACTGTCCGTGGACCCCAAGAAAAAAAGTACCCCCAACGCGCCCATGGAGATACCTTCGTAGCACTGGACGAAACATCGGCGCTTGAAGAAGATTACCCCGCGGAGTCCCTTAATGTAATCCAGACAGTGTGCATCCAACCTGATGCCGATTACCCTCCTCCTTCCCTACCAGGCGAATCTTTTGAACCCTCTGACCTGGATATTGACGCGCAGCTGACACCACATCAAAAGAGTCAGCTACAAGAACTATTTGAATGGAGTCATCACTTAACCACCCTATTAGCTCTTTTCGAGCGACTGCGCGAAAATGGCCTTACCATTGGCCCCAGCAAATGCCATTTTGCCCACGAAACCATAAAATACTTGGGTTTCAAAATAGGACAAAGCAAGTTAGGTCCCCAAGAGAACAAGATTAAGGCAATCGCCGACATGCCCCTCCCGATTACAAAGAAGCAATTAAGATCGTTCCTAGGATCAGCTTCTCACTATCAGCGATTTGTTCCGAATTTCGCTGCAATTTCGGCCCCCCTCATCCCCCTTCAAAAAAAGAATTTCCCCGATCGTTTACGTTGGAATGATGTCGCTATTTCCCATTTTAATCAGCTCAAGAGTAAGCTCATTTAGGCCCACATGCTAAAGTTGCCCAACCCGGAAAAATCCTTAGGGATTAAGACCGACGCGTCCAACGAGGGCATTGGAGGTGTTCTCCTTCAATACGAGGATGACGGCACGAGTCATCCAGTTGCATATGCTAGTCGTCAATTATTACCACGCAAAAAGAGATATGCCACTATAGAGAAGGAAGCTCTATCAATTATCTGGGTTATAGACAAATTTAAAATGTACTTGATAGGAAAAGAATTTCAGATAGGAACCGACCACCGTCCGTTAGCCTATATTAGGAATGTGCGACACTCCAACGGCCGAACCATGCGCTGGAGTTTACTCTTGCAAGATTATCAATTTAAAATAAATTATATAAAAGGTTCCGATAACCAGGTCGCTGACGCACTCAGTAGGAATGCGTTACTGAATAGCGTAGAGTAATTGTATTCATAGGATTAGTATCTCCATGTAGGTATATACCGTCTTGTACGACTTAAATTAGATTCTCTTGTAATATAATTAGTTAATGTATATGTCTGAATTTTGTAACGCTCAATGTCTATTTTTTTTGTATGTATATATATTTGTACCCATTAATTTACGTATGAATTATTTTGTCCCGTATGTACTAATTTTATATCATTTCATTGTTCCATGCCCTTTTTTTATTGAGTTTGTATTAAAGGTTATTTTCCCCTGTAATCTAAAGATCAAAATAATCATAGGGAATGAGGTAATACTAGTTAGGTGCATGAAGGTACGGTTGGTACAAGAAAACAAGTTCCCCACAACAGAGCTCTATCGTTGTCCATTCTCTCTCTTTTTTTCGAAGTGACAACTTCCCCCGGAATGGAAGGGGGTGATAGAACGGGTTGAGGCCGCGTTAATTTCAACCACTATCACATGTTATTTAAATCCACGATGCCCCACACATGCATCTTCGCTTTGATGCTGGGCGCCTTATCGCAGCCACCTGAGTCAATGTTTAAACAACGAGGTTTATCATCCCCTCCCCCGTTCGCCCCATCCGCCGATCACGCCAGATTGAGTTAGGCTTATGGGCAGATAAGGCTTGTTCTCAGGCTCGGCTGTGCATTCCCTCGAAGCTCTCACTCCATTGTCCCCCACGCCAAGGGAGTGTCTCGACTATTTAGATGGAAACTTTACCACTAAGATCAGATTGGAGATTCGGATTTTCGTCGCGAAACATCACCACGACCCTCTCTCACCTTGTGCGCCAAAGGACCTCGACCTCGAGATTCATCATCACTTGTCCAGAAGAAGGACAATATCCCTTGAGTGCCAAGGTTCGAGCCTTCGTGACGCCGAGTCCACAAGGTTTCCCCCTTGTTGTTCAGAAGAGAACAACATTAGAACAGCCATTGTTCTTGAGCCCGTTGACAAGAAACGGTTCTCACCCCCCCCCACCCTGTTGTTCAGAAGAGAACAACGAAGAACAGCCATTGTTCGTTTGAGCCCGTTCGCCAAGAAACGGTTCTCATCCTTTCCCTGTTTTTTAGAAAAAGAACAACGTTAGAACAGCCATTGTTCGTTCGAGCCCGTTGACAAGAAACGGTTCTCACCCCCCCCCCCCTGTTGTTCAGAAGAGAACAACGTAGAACAGCCATTGTTCGTTTGAGCCCGTTCGACAAGAAACGGTTCTCAGTCTTCCCCCTTGTTGTTCAGAAGAGAACAACATTAGAACAGCTATTGTTCTTGAGCCCGTAGACAAGAGACGGTTCTCACCCTCCTGTTGTTCAGAAGAGAACAACGTAGAACAGCCATTGTTCTTCAAGCCGTTCGTCGAGAAACGGTTCTCATTCCCAAGACGCCACGTCAAGATCATTTAATTCCCCAAATCCCCCTTCGGCTG
Source organism: Ceratothoa steindachneri (assembly GCA_963969495.1). Classification (NCBI taxonomy): domain Eukaryota; kingdom Metazoa; phylum Arthropoda; class Malacostraca; order Isopoda; family Cymothoidae; genus Ceratothoa; species Ceratothoa steindachneri. Next base: position 79,418,150 of record OZ018327.1, read on the forward strand.
GAACTCGCCAGCGGACCGAAAATTCCTTCACGCCTCCTTCCTCTGCACAACAAGTATAAATTTCGTAAGCCGAACGTTACCTTTGAGTATTTAACCCTTTTGTCAATTCTATCCTGTGCTTTAAATGGTTTAGCGAACCATCACCTCCCTTTAACTTTATATTTGTTTTACCTTTTTAAATCTTTTAATCCTCGGATTAGCTCGAGTCCCCACGACCCTTTCCATTCTCTGTTTATGTCAATATTTTCCGTTTTGTGTGTTGTTGATAGTTATTATTAATAAAACTCTATTTTATTAATGATAGCAATATTATTATCCTTGAGCTCAGTTCCACTTCTTAAGCATATCGAAGATACATAATATCGGCCAGCCAGACATCCACGCACTCTAAAGATAATTAAATAAGTTCCCTCAACGAATAGTATATATGGTATATCGTCGAGAGTCCATTCTACGACATTATGGACCTCAACATCCAAGAAAGGGAGTTTATTGCCCGTGCTCAATTCATAAGTAAACTTTAGCACGGAGTTCTCCTCAAAATGCTGCTTGATGTTTATTGGATGTTCTTCGTTTTGGACGTTGATGTAGATGTCATCTACATATTGGCAATATGTGTGTGCCTTATTTTCCATGGTGTCCAATAATCTTTCCTCGAGTTGACCCATGTAATAGTTAGCGAAGGTCGGCCCTAAGGCTGACAACATAGCCACTCCATCCACTTATGTATATAGATTACCATCCGTTGTCTTGAACGGCACCTCTGATGTGCATGGAGATAACATGCTCCTTAAGATGTTTCGGTCAAGATTTGGAGGAGACATTGTAGGATGGTGGTACACGTTTTTTATAATGATGTCGATGGTCTGAGCGATAGGCACATTCGTGAAAAGGCTTTCTACGTCAAGGGATGATATTTGTCCTGGCGGTCTTGTAGCATGGAGTATGTCAATGAATTCCTCTGTAGATTTTATGCTATATTTTAAAGGGATGTACGGTTTTATTAATCCATTTAGGGTTTTAGCTAAACAGTACATAGGAGTAGTAACTTGAGAAATGATAGACCTCAATGGATTGTGCAGCTTATGAATTTTTACATTGCCAGACAGTCAACCTGGTGTGTAATCACCGATTATCTTTTGGAAGTGAAGTCCCCCGATGAGTGCATTGGCTTTAGTTATTTGTCCGTTTATTTTTTTTTTAAGTCATCTGTTGGATCTTTTTTTAAGCGTTTAAATTTAGTGGTGTCACTTAAGATGGTATTCAATTTGTTGTTATATTCTTCTTTGTTTAGGATGACGTATATGTTGGATTTGTCAGCTTTTCTTTAGACTATTTCTTTGTTGTTTTCTTTACTCTATCAGAAAAGCTCTCTCCAACAGCGCTTTACAAATAGATAATTTCGAAAAAAGCATTAAGACCAAAAAGCTTAATAAACTGTAAAAATGACGTATAGCATTGCCTGAAGCAAAAACATCAATCTCTCCCGGCACACGCTGTCCACTAGTGAAATAGAAGCATTTAACCTTGGTTTGAATTGCCACCTACAAGCCAAATTCTATCTAATTCAAAAAAAAGTTGAACTAGAATCCCTGTTTCAATCGATGTTGAAGCTACAAGATCAAGCCATCATTGAAATTAACTCCAACCTAAAAGACCAACTACGCGCAGAAGCCACCAAACGAAGATGCTTTACGGGCAGCAAACTCATAACACCAGAAAAACGTAAGGCCATCAGCAATCTAAAAAACAACAAAGAAATTTAAGATTTGAGTGAAATCAAAAGGGACAACTCAAACTTTCCTCGAGGCGACTGAAATGGTGGGCGGAGCCTGCTGAGTTCACTTTGGTAGGGTATCCAACACGTGAAAATAGTATATTTCACGTAACTGGACGGCAAAATATAACTTGAAACGGGTCTGAGGGCACCGATAAAGCGGATATGTATATGTATATATAGAGAGATGGGTTATATATATATATATATATATATATATATATATATATGTATATATATATATATATATATATATATATATATATATGTATATATATATATATATATATATATATATATATATGTATATATATATATATATATATATATATATATATATATATATATATATATATATATATATATATATATATATATATATATATATATATATATATATATATACTCTAGTTGACGGGAATTAAAAATGAGAAGAGGGGAGTCACGTGTTAGATTATAATAGACTAAAAATGAGAATATGCAACCGGCGATTTCAGATTTCAGGGGAAACTAAGAGTGGTATATTTCTATATTTATTTATAAATTAACTAGAAAGATATAGAAGTCTAAAAAAGAGCAAGGAGAAAATGAAAAATACACAGAATGAGAATAATGAATTTAATCGAATATAAATGTAGGTTCAGAGTAAATATTTATATAAATTTGAGTTATAAATTATGGAATGATATATAAGATTTGGGCGATATAATTTACAGGATATATGATATATTTAATGTATGGATGGATGGACTTGGGAATAGTTTTGGACACAGAATAATTGCTCGAATTATAATCTCAAGGGGACTGGAAATGAAAAGAAAAGAAGGAATTACATTTTGAATAGTTAAGATATTCGATTGAGTTCAATAATGGTAACGTTAATTTACTGACCTTAGCCTGGCGATAACGAGAACACGAGTGAACTATAGGATAACTATTATCGGACGATACGTAGCTTAAATTTTGTCGGAAATCTTATGAGTTATATATGATTGGAATTGTCGTACATGAATATGAATTAATGAAAGCGAGATGAGTAATCTCTCAGACGGGGAATTATACTTTTGTAGGAGTTAGCAAGGATGTTAGCTGTTACACCAGCAAACATAAAAAGTGATTCCTGAGCTCGGTCAGAGAATTATTTGCTTGAAGACTTCGGGGAGGCCTCTTTCTGCAATTTCAAGAGCGGTAAGAAAGTCCAAGAGTGTGATTTGCGCAGTATGAAGTTATACAATGAAAAAAAACACCTATAAATCTCCTAGAAAACTCCGCCGACTTTGCATAACCATCATCCGAGAAGACAAAACTATTAGACGCTTCTCTATCAAAGATCCCTTTGAGAATGCAGCAGGAATTTCTCGAAAAATTAGACCAATAGTTGCAAAAAAGTAAGCCGTTTCAGTCTCTCGTTGCCTCAATGCACTTAGTTTAAAAGTTCGTTCTACAGCAACCAAACCAATCCTAAGTAAGAAGAATCAAAAAGCGAGACTTAAATATGCCGAAGCTCATGTTGTTTGGAGTAATGAAGATTGAGAGAGAATTCAATTCAGCGACGAAAGCAAATTTAATTTAGTTGGATCTGATGGCAGACGCTTTGTTAGACTCGCTGCAGGTAACAGACTTAACCCTAAATGTGTTAAAAAGTCTGCCAAGCATGAAGTAGGCAGCGTCACAGTATGGGGGATGTTTAGGTATGAAGGAGTTGGCCCTATAGGGCAAAATTGGAACGGTAAATGCGAATATGTACCTAAACCTCGTATAACATGTTATAACTTCACTCCGAGCATCTATGAACCAGCTAGCAGTATTTATGCAGGACAACGCGCCAGGTCATATTGCAAAGCGACTAAAATACTATTTCGAACAAGAAATATCGAAGTAAAGAAGTGGCCTGCTCAGAGCCTGTGTTGCGACGAAAGCAGGTATCCTTTAGTATCTAGGTAGAAGGGGTAGATAACTAAGACTCCCCCAATATCCTCAGGTTGGAATAATTACTCTCGTTATTCATCATTGAATTAAAAGGGTTATAAAATTTAACCTATATTTAAAGTAATCTAATACTCCAAATAGGATGATTAAATCGGTCAATGGTGACCTTCCCAATAAAGGATTTAATATATGACCTAATAGGACTTAGCCGGAAGTGGACTCCTCCCCGGCAGGAAGCAAGCGCACGATCTCACATGTCGGTATAACGGAATAATGGGATATGTGGCTGTGGAGTATCCCGCAGGGCCAGGACAGGCCGTTCCGCCTCACCCTCAGACTAGGCTCTCGTTGTTATGACGTCACAGCGATGTCAGGAACGCGCATACGAACATACGGCGGCGAGAGGGCTTATATCGGAATGAAATTACTATTCCCATTTAGTTTGCTTCGGTGGTTGGCTGTAAAGAATAGCAAAAAAAACATCTCGTTCTAATTCCCGATGTTTTAGTTTTGATGATTGTCAATCAAAGTAACCAAAGGTCGTCGAAATAAATCGTTGACATGAGAATATATTTAGCGAAACTTTTATTCAATTTGCTGGCTCTAAATTGTGGATATATTTGGGGTAAGTAATCCAACTGAGAATTTTTACTCATCAAGTAATGAATGGGGGATGAGAAGACAAAGCAAGAAAATGGGAAGTATAAAAAAGATACGAATAATAGAAAATATAGAAAGGAGAAGTGGAACGATTGATTTTACAGCTTATATCCTTTACTACTTCTCAATGATCGTTCATGGAAGCAAATTTTAACCTTTTTGAAGAAATTTGTACAAAAGAGAAAAGCAAGCAAAAAATCCCCCTTAGAAGAGGTTTTGTTGGGCACTAAGACTACATAGAATTATCGAATAAGTTGCTTTCATTGTATCGTTATGCATTAACGTAGTCTCGGTCTCGATATCACACTCTATGGGCACAGTTCTACCACTAAAAAGGACATCCTCTGGTCAGGCAAGGAAAAAATTATACTAGAAACCCATGCCGTCAAAAATGAAGGCAATATTTATGTAAGAAATGTTATCATTATTAGCTTAATTTTACTAAGAGCATTGATTAAATGACTTTCAGAACGTCATTCCTTAGTTAAATTAACTTGACAATTTTGCAGTAAAAAAACAACAAAAAACAACCAGTAGAAATGCCTAATTATTTATATTTAACTAGTGGACCCATGTCAAAAATGACAATTTTTGGGGAGTTTTAAAATTTGCAATTAATTTTTTTCTCCCTCTCTCTTTCTTTCTCTCTCTCTCTCTATATATATATATATATATATATATATATTATATATATATATATATATATATATATATATATATATATATATATGCTATATATATATATATATATATATATATATATATATATATATATATATATATATATATATATATATATATATATATATATCCCCCCTCTCTCTCTTTCTCTCAATATATATATATATATATATATATATATATATATATATATATATATATATATATATATATATATATATATATATATATTATTTTAAATTTACATTAGATCCATGTTCTGTTGAACTTCTAGTTTTTTGCAATAAACGTCGAGTTTTTATTGATAATAAACAGAATGCTTTAATTTTATACGTTATGTTTAATTTAATCTTTCCCATCCACTAAGCCAAAATCGCAAAATGAAGATGCAGGCATCTATTTAATCCCGTGTATTGCCCCTCTTTCTATATAGGAGAGACCAGAAGGTCTTTAGATAAACGTATATACGAGCATAGGGGGGATATTCGCAGAGCAAGCAATACATCAAGTATTTTTAATCATGTAAAAATGACCATCATGCAATAGATTTGTCTGGTGCTCGAAAATTTATCATCGTAATGATTATAATAAAAGAAAAATGATCGAATCCTCATTGATTAGAAAAATTCAAAATTTCAATTTATCTGAAGGGCAGCATAAATGCAGTCCCTATGTCTGAAACTTAATCTTAAAGGCTATCGTTAAGTTAATCAGGTTAAGTTAACGACCCCAGATTAATGTGAGTTGTCTGTTGTTATATATTCCAGTTTTTTTTTTTTGTCAATTTCTTTTAGTTTACGGCTGAAGATGATATGGGAAATTACATATCGAAAATAGTCCCATTTTAATCAACTTTATGATTCCAAACAGTGGTTTCTTTGTATATTTAATTTACCCAATATTGAGTAAAAAAGTGTATATATATATATATATATATATATATATATATATATATATACAAAAAAAGTACAGTAGAGTACGTGTAACTATAGGGATAAAACCACAGTAATAGGACTAATTTTATATGCGAAACCAGGTTTTGACGGAAACATCCGCCATCGTTAGTCACTGGTGGACAACTGAAATACAGAAGTTGCTTAATATACAAACACACAAATCACTGGGGCTAAGGTGGATGGTGCAGGACTGTAGCAGCATTTTTGAGAAGCGGAAGTATGAATTTCTTGCTTATTAAGGTATTAGTATTAAATTGGCCGTCAGAAGTATTAAAGTTGGGAATTTCTTTTATAAGTGACGATTTAATTAAGCGTCGATGTATATAATTATGAGACTTATAAACTATTTTAGTATTATCAATATCAATTTGATGATTTTCATTGGATATATGTAGAAATAAACTCGAAGAGAGGGCACCACGTCGCATATCGCATTTATGTTCATTCATTATCTTGGAAAATCTGCTTCTTTCACCGATATATACTTCATTACCCGATTTGCAGGGAACAAAATAAACTCCCTGTTCTTTATTGATCGATCTATTTTTGGATAAACTATTTCTTATCCTATTCTCGTACTGAAAGGCAACATTGATGTTGTGGTCCGTGCCAACTTTTTGAAATTGATTAACTGGGGGGAGTATGGGAAGGTAACATAATATTTGTCACATCTGTTTTCCTTATAATTAGCTGGGGATTAATAGATGGTTCTGGCTTTATAGTGACACTTTTCTATGAACCAAAGGGGATATTGCAGCTCAATGAATGTTTGGATGATTGTATTAATTTCGTTTTGCAAGAAACAAGGATCACGAATGCGATATGCCATCAGGAACCTGGAAGGCAACATTGATGTTGTTTACACGTGCTAACTTTTTAAAATTAATTAATTGTGGCGAGTATGGGATTGTAATATAATAATTGTCACATACTTTTTCCTTAGGATTAGCTGGTGAGTTAAGGATGGTTCTGGCTTTATAATGACATTTTCTATGAACCGAAGGGGACACTGCAGCTCAATGCATGTTTGGATGATCGTATTGATTTTTTCCTGCAAAAAACAAGGATCACAAATGCGATATGCTCTAAGGAACAGGGAAGAAACTACAGAACTTTTAACTGATACGTCATGGCACAAGAAATGATGAATATAGGCATTATAGTTGGTTGGTTTCCGGTAGACAGAACAATATGCTTTGTTGTTTACTTTAGATATTTTACATCCAGAAATGGCAATGAGTTGTTTTGTTCCCATCCTACTTTAAATGTAATGGTGGGGTGGATATTATTCAATTGTTCGAATAAAGAATCAAATGCGTTATCATTAATAGGCCATGTGGCACATACATCGTCCACATAGCGGAACCAAGTTTTGGGATTAGGTAAGATAAGGGGGGAGGAGGCGTTTCTCAAAATTCTCTATGAACAGATTACATAGTATCGGGGAAAGGGGATAACCCATGTTCAGGCCATATTTATGTCTGTAAAAACAATCCTCGGCTCAAATTTTCCATTAGATTTTTAAGCGCAAAATTTATTTAGTTTAAAATTTATTTATGTCTTATTACGATTAAATACGGTTAAATGTCAATTGTGCTTAATTTTGAAGTGCTTTCCACGTAATTTAGTATTTATATGTAAATTATTTTATAATGGGGCGCCACGACTGCTTCTAGATAGCAACTAGAATGCCACTATCATAGAAATGTTAAAACCATTGATCTAGATTGTAAAAGGTCTAATTGTCCTCAAAGACAGTAATACCAAGCATCATAGCTCTAAATACTTGCGGCGGAGGGATGTATTATATACCAAAGGGAATTAATATCCATTCCTCGATGTGGGTTCTGGACAATCCTAGGGAGTAAAAGCAATTTGAATCATCTTTATTTCCCGCCGGTCTTTATCCATACTGGTGAAATAATTGGGAAGAGCGGGCGGCTGGACTACTGAAATTTTGGCTCGGACAAGGGTTGGGCGTCGCCCGCCCACACCGCTGGAACCCTGCTTCCGGCTTCATCCCAACGCCCGCCCCACCACACCTCTCCTCTTCCTTCCGATTCATTTAATTGTGTCCATTGTTGATGTGGATGTATATGCAGTTGTGTACGTATGCTTGTGTGGGTTTCTTTGGAGATGTTTACATCGGTAGTATTAGATGCATGCATTACATGAAGTTGATGGCATCCGTATGTTTTTGTGTTATTTATGAATACGCGTATGTAGAAACGCTTTATTACAAACAGTGAATGGTCAAAAAAGAAGTCCCCTAGCCACGTGATCAACCTTTCAAGTCAAGTGTTTGATGCCGATACGTTTAACGCATTAGGTTAAGGATTAAAATTCTCTATTCCATCCACAACAAATTGTGTTAATATTGCTAACGCTTTTGCACAATTAGAAAAAGCAAGTGATCTGCCCCGTAACGAAATTTCAATTGCTAAAGGTTATGTGTATAAGTGCTTAAGCGATGTACAAAATAATTATCCCCTTAGATTTAATAAGGCAATACGTTCCTTAGGAATAATAATAATATATATGTGTGTAAGTAAGACTGATAAATTTGCTGCCCCCGTTCTTATCGACAAATCTTCATATTTAGATAAAATGAATAACCTTCTTTCTGATACCTCTACATATGCAAACCTTAGAAAGAATTCTATTGACCAGGTAAACAGAAAATTTTATTCAATCCTTCACTCTCTGCTTAAAGGTCATCCTGACCTTATTAATAAGTTTAAATCCTCGAATGCTTCCCTACCCTACGTTTATGATCTCATCAAAACCCATAAGCCGGAAAATCCTATCCGTCCCATTATTAGTTCGGTTGGGTGTGTTTCATATACCCTATCTAAATGGTTAACTTCTCTCCTAAGTCCTTTGGTGGGGACCGTTTCAAGTTCTCGATGTATGTTCCCTTTTTACAAAAGTTCCCGTACCCGATCTCCTAAGTTTCCTCGAAGAGTACCTTGTTAATGTTGTTCTCCCTATACCGGCTTCCACTGTTATTAAACATATTTCCCTCTGTATTAACAACTGTAAATTCACCTTTGATAGGAAATATTAGCGTCAAATCTTTGGAATGGCTATGGGCAATTGTTTGTCCCCGGTACTGGCCAATCTATATATGGAGTTTTTTGAATCCAAAATACTTCCCCAGACCAACATAACCCCCTATTTTATAGATGCGTTATGTTGATGACATTCTTTGTTTGTGGCCAAATGATCTTAATATCAATACTTTTCTTGAAAAAATCAACACGTTAGTCCCCTCAATTAAATTTACTTTAGAAAATGAAAAAGATAACACCATCCCTTTCTTAGATATTTTGATCCACCGAACAGACCAAGGTTTCAAATATGAAATTTATAGAAAACCTACAGCCATTGACTCATATATCCATTTCTATTCCGATCACTATATTAGTATAAAAAAAGTGTTTTCTCTTCCATGTTTCTCCGTGCCCTGAGAATTGTTTCAGCCGAATATTTGGAAAAAGATGTTGATAGGATATATAATATAGGTTGAAATTTGTACTTAAAAATTGTTATAATTCTGCTAAGCGTTCATTTTATCAACCTAATCGTAACATCCCTAAATTTCATGCCAAAAATGTATTAGTTTTACCTTTTAACCGAATTTTCATTAAATTACCTCGTTTACTAAAACCTTTAAACATAAATGTTATTTTTAAATATGAAAACACTATCCATCTCGTAAAAAATTCACCCCCTAAACCAGGCATTGTATATTCTATTGGTTGTAATAATTGTGAAAAATGCTATTATGGACAGACAGGTAAAGAATTGAATGTTAGAGTTAAACAGCACCAAACTATTGTTCGTAATTTTTGGCAACAATCTGCAATATTTTTACATATCTATAGTCAAGAAATATTTGGGAGTCTATCTCTATTAATACTTTCCCAAATTTTAATATTAGCCCTGGATTGTTTAGCCTTGATCCTATCATTTCTAATTATATTAAATCACAAATTAAAGTGTTTAAAGAATTTGTACCCCCTAGTTAGGGTTTTGATGCAGGTAGCCATATTAACCCCCACTCCTTACTATTCAAGACATTGTCAGTTTTGACCTACGTTATTCCATGAAGAGGTCTTTTAAAATAAAGACGAAAGCGCTTGGAATCGTTTTTCCATTTTCTTTGAGGGTGTTATTTATCATATATATATATATATATATATATATATATATATATATATATGCGTGAGTGTGTGTGTGTGTGTGTATGTGTGTGTAAAAGAAGCCGTGAATTTCGAGTGGCAGCGATTATGTTATTTCCTTCGTAGAGGAAGTGCAATTAATGGATTATTGATCACGAAGTAATTATTGTAGAAAAAGTAGATTGTGGTAATCCACGTAGGTAGATGGAGATAAAAGTAAATGAATGAAAATAGGGAGGATATTGGAAAGAATCATGAGTGATACAGGCTGCCTGGTCATGCGGAGATGGTGAGCCCGGAACTGCCCTTCAAAACATGCTCGATGAGTTCACTCAATAAGCAGAGGTGCTCGAAAGCGTCCAGTGCTCTCGTTGGACAGTTTTAATAAATCGTTTGAATTGTAAACCCCAAAAGGGGAATTGCCTTTATTAGGAGGTGGTGGCATTTTCCGGATAGCTGTGTGTTTAGTTTTCTAGAAGCCTTAGGAGTTTTGCTGTTTAGTATTGCGAACGTGAGCCTCCTCGCATCTGCTTCGGTTTGGCTAATCTGCCGACGTAGTGTGAAAGCGTTAACTACTCTGGGACTACCAGCATAACACAACCTCATACATTAGAGTTAAATTGACAATTCTTACCATAGATTCGCTCTTATGACTCCTAAATAGACAGGTTAACGAATCACATTTTCAAAACTAGCTTGAGAAGTAAATGTTGGTAATATTTTTTAAAGATACACAAGTTCACTGAGACTTTGAAAAAATCATAGATAATATCTTTTTTCAACATTTCATCTTTTGTATAAGCTTTTCTAGATGATATTTTGTAGCGTTACGACCTATTTGAATAAATATCTGAGTCTCCTGGTAACTATCCCAATGCTGGTTTGCTGGTTACCTTGACTGTATTCCTGTGATATGCTCCCAATCCTTCAGGAAGCCCTTCCTTTGATGACATTTTACTCCTAGGATCCTCTTATATTTATTGATCTCTAACACTGTTCTGGGCCAAGTATTGTAATGCAGTGAATTTAGAACCTTTGTAGCATATTGCAGAGCCATCGTACGATAAGTGACCTCTGTTGGCTAATGCTCTTCGTATCTATTTAAGTGAGAGAGTATGTTTGACCTAGTGTCCTCTGTAGAACAGATAGTGTTCCTTTTGGTGCTTTAAGTTGGATTTCAGAGGGTTTGGGGTGCCCAGGAAAAGAGATAATAGTCAGTGTTGTTGTTTCTCACTAGTCCTGGGCTTCTATGATGGCAGTTATGATGGTTGCTTCTTTCGGCCTCTAGTTACGCTTTGTCTTAGGGCAGGGGTTGGTAATTCGATATTTTCTCCAGATGATGTTTTCTCTTTGATAACCAAAGGGGCTTTTTGCACTTGTCTCAAATAACATCTGAATTTTCTATGTATGTGGCTGTGAGAATGATTTTTCCTTCTATCTAGTGCATCTTTCATTCCCGCTGGTTGTGTTTGAGCAGTGCTCCCACTGTTTGGAGCTGCATTCTCACACAAGTGTATTTGGAACTCCCCAGCAGATGCACTTTGATATTGATCATGGTAATTTGTGTAGCAGCCATATGCACGCAAGTTTTCACCTCCTAGGATAAGGTGGCTCAGACTTTCTGATTTGGCGTGGTAGAATCTGTCGTCTGAAGCCAGTCCGGCGATATTTTTAAAGTCGTTGGTTATTATCCACTGTCTTGGCTCCACATTATAAGGCTACCCTATTTAAAACTCGTCAGTCCATATTTTAGCCATTGAAGTGACCTTTCCTTCTCAATATATTTTTTAAACTTTTACACGAATTTCTCGTCTATTTTGTGGTGCTTTCATTATGCTCCTCCCTTATTTTGGTCGGAAGGACTTTACATATTTTTTTCCGGCTTTTTCTAGCTACCTATGTAGCTGGAGTGTTTTTTTTTTTTTTTGGCCAGTGCCTCTGATAATGCATCCACCCAAAAGTGGCCTGTCTATTTCCTAATGAATTTTTGTAATGAGAGCTGTGCATCTTTGGTTTACGCTACTGGGGTAGTCTTGTAAACGCTTTAGGTATTGCTCAGTGATTATTATACCTTCTTTGTTAAGCTGTTTCATCCTAACTAGCTCATTTAGGCTCATATATCGCAGTTTCGTGGTAGGCAAACACTAGGTTGATATTGATGCCGGTATTTAACTTTGCTTGTAGAAGGATTTTCTTGTCTTACTATACTCGTACATTTTACTTAGGGGAATTTTATTATGCAAATACTATAGCTGATGACTGATATGCCCAATGGTTGATTATGTTTTTTTTGTTTTGGGGGTTCAGGTGTGTTCTACATATATGTTTAACTCTGCCTCTATTTATATTCATTCTTGATGTTGCCTTTCATATTTTTGGTTGTCAATTTTCTTATTTTCTTCGCTTTTCTTTATTAAAATTAATGTTTTGCAGGTAAACTTGTTTACCTGACTTTGGTATACATTTTTTCCATTTGTCAATGCCGAATTTCATGCTGTCTTTTGAGAAGAGCTTTGTTACATGCAGTTTATTTAGCTGTTCGTCATTTTCTGCATATATTTTTAGATCTGGTTCTCTCGACTAGAGTGTCGTCTTCAAACTACTTATTTGTAGTTTTGATGGAAATTGAGTGACAAAAGTATGGGAAGTGTCTACTTCTTTGAGACTTGTTAATGGGGCATTGTGAAATTTGTTGAGTGAGCCAAATGTCAGGCAGAAGCAAAGAGGAGGGAGACTGTCGTTATGGGTTATGACTGTTTATTTTAACAGTCAGGATTCTGATTTTCTGGTTCTCGTGGGTTAAGTTGAATGTCGCCTCCAGACAAGAATGGAGTGAGTTTAAATATAGAAAATACCTACTTCTTTGGGACTTATTTCTGATGAAACTCGATGATCTTTTTCCATTAGCGACTGAACAACAACAAAGTTTTCCTCAGCTATTGAGGTTGATAGTCTCCAACTTCATTTGTTATGATTAATATCCCGTTATCCATTTTTAATTGTTGGATTAAATTATAAACCATAATTTCGTAGTGGCATTTTTCCCATAAACTTCTTCGAAAGAATCAATAATTTCCAATGGCTTCGTATTGTTAAAAACGTAGTTTTTCATTCAAACACTGAACTTTCGTTGATTTTCCTTCAAAAAGGTTAACAAATATAATGAAATTGTAACCTTTTATGAAGGGATGTTTGTAGTCCAAAAAACTATTTTAAACCTTAAATTTCCGTAATTGCTTCTCCGTTATTCAATTATTTTGGAAGCCTCAGTGAGCTTTATGTATACCTAATAAATTTGTTCATGCAAAGATAAATTCGACTGTTACCAATTAGTTAAATAAAGCTAAAAGCGAGCTTTTAGTGTTGTACTTTGAGTACATGTGCTTTTTGTGCATATTTTTAATCACGCTCACGTGACTCTATAAGTTACTATGTCGGTCCGTCGGTTGGTCGATCGAATGGTAATTATTTTACTTTTCAATGAGTGTTTGATAGTTTGGAAGATCGTAAGGTCAAAGAAGACGTTTGTTAAATGATAATACGGTTTGTTTTCAAAATTATTGAAATAATTGAGAGTACGCGACTTAAGTCTGTGGACCTTGTTTATGTCTTGTAATCTTGAGTGTACTCTTTACGCCTGGGTAAACCAGAGTAGAGGTCAAAGAAGCCCTTCGAATTAAACGAGGGAAAAGCAAAGATGAAAGGGGAGAGAACGACTTCAACGGCATCGTGAAACCCCGATAACTTCAAATGCGGAGAAAGCCAAGAGGATGCTCATTAAAGGGGCTAGAATTAGAAGGCACAAATAATGAGCGATAGATCAGATTCGATATCCAAGACGACAATTAAATGTACAGTTGACTAAATAAGTCACATCACATTTCTAAAAATGCTTTGGGCAAATGTAAGTTAACTATGATGTAATTTTTTTTAGGTTCGAAAAATCCTCGAATATTTTGGATTGACTGCCATTGTTTTGCTGTGATGTGATGCCGAGTAATAATTTAAATAACGCAGGTTGGAAAATTAATTATAGGACTACAAAATTAGCCAAATATTAATGCGAATATTTTTTTATATCGATAGTTATGAGTGAAATAAATATATAAAGTTAATTAAGCTGAAAAAAGGAAAAAAAATGGCGCAATTTGGCAACACTGTTTTTAAACAAAACAGTTTCAAAATGTTTCGACAGTACTGCTTGGAATGCCGCAATAACGTTAAAATTCTAATTAATTTAATTTATCTAATGGGTAAATCTCTTATCTATTTTATTTAACAACTAAATATACCCCAAACACTCCATCTCTCGTAAAATGCTAATATGTAAAATTGTCACTCTGAACGAAATTCAGCGTAAAGTGTCACATGACTACTTGTGACAACTATACACTGCTGCAGAACATGCTCCGTCCTTGTTCATAGCACCTCCAAGTAGTCTTCTCTTTTAGCTACTTTTACGGTATAGCTTCTACACATTTCCACTTTATCTAACTTCCCCACTGTCATTGGAAACTTCGTTCCTAAAATTACGTGGATGACCCCGTTGGGTAGCGGGTTTTTTTCCCTTTAAATCGATAAAAATATGAATGCGGGCGATTCCATTCGGATGGAAAAATAAGAACACAGAGAAGCCAAATGAATACTCAGAACTTGGAGGCTAATCGGATTCCACAAACTTGGAATTGAGCAAACCGAAGCATTAAATAGAGATTTAGTTTAAGAACTTACAGTGAGACCGAACAATGGCCTAAGGCTATTTTATTTATTTATTTACATACGCTAAACTGAGCGGAATAATTGCTGCAAGAAATAGCAAAATAACAAGAATGTAAGTAAAATCGTGAAGCAATGAAATTGCGTGTAGGCTACTTAACATGAGTACCTAGAAGAGAAGATTAAGAGGACATTAGGAAGTGCACATAGCTCCTGAAACAGGCCCATCTGCAATGAAGGTTGGTCTCCTTGAGTGATGCCAGGATGACAAGTGGCAAAGGGGTGACAGAGAAAGGCATCTTAATCGACCCGAGATCCTTAGTACTCAAGGGATGGACTCCAATATTTGTACCTTGGAGCTCATTTATTTGTACCTCAGAGCTTTTTATTTTTACCTCGGAGCTCTTTTAATGTACCTCAGAGCTCTTTTGTTTGTACCTCGGAGCTCTTTTATTTGTACTTTGGAGGTCTTTTTATTTGTACCTCAGAGTTCGTTTATTTTTACCTTAGATTTCTTTTATTTTGTTGAATACACTTTTTCTCGGGGATTCTAAAAGTCCTCCCTCCGAGAGCACTGGGTGCATTGCCGAGAAAGCTGAATGTCGAATCATGCTGCAACCATCTCTTTCATTCTGAACACATTCGTGTAATCCTTTGTTAAATGATCTTTTTGTTAATATTGTCCTACAATCATCATTTAATTGTTCAAACCATATGAGGCATTTTTGGACCTATTAATGTTGGTCTCAGACCATTCATTCCAGTGGATAAGTGAATTTCACCATAATTACCAAGGTCAGCTCGGGTTTGCCTTTTGTTCAAAATATGTTCTAAGTATATGAATGATATATATATATATATATATATATATATATATATATATATATATATATATATATATATATATATATATATATATCACTAACTCTATAATTTAAGAAGGGGATTTTTTGAGTACTTGAATAATAATTTCATTTTAGTTTGGTCATGACTTATGTTTTTTATCAAAGTTATTTCTAATAATTCTTTTATAATATCAAAAAACAAAATGGTGGAGTTCAGAAATAAATATAAGTATCAAATTTTGTAAAATTTTTAAAACCCAAAGAATTACAAATGGTGAAGTTCAGAAAATTTATTTTTATATATCTTCTTCTATAACTATATTTTAGCAACGTGATATTTTGAAAGGGGCGAAATTTAGTTTAGATTTCCTTTTTAAAATTATTACCCTGGCCTGCGTTTCAAAACTTTTTTTCAAAGGTCAAGGGATTTCCAACTGATTTAGGATCCTTTTTGCTGAATTAAAACATATCGTTAATTTCCTTTGGTCAGGTCTGGTTTCTAAGATACACTCGATTTTTATTACAGCATATTTTTTCAAAATGGCGCTATCATCCAAGCGTATATGAGCCTTGTTTTTGCCACAGCTGGTCATGGGTTACCTTAAATAACTAGTTATTCTTTCTCTTTTCAGGTCTAGTTGTGCAGTACGATGGATCGGAAGTGTAAGAACCATCCTAAAAAAATTTGTTTCATCTGCGGACACGTGGTTCTTCCAGACCATCAAGCGAAACTCACGGATTTTGTGAAGAAGGCTTATTACGCTTATTTTGGAGTCAAACTAGGGGACCAGGATAAGGCATTTGCTCCCCATATCTGCTGCAAAACAAGTGTGGAGAACTTGCCGGATTGGAGAAATAGGAAAAGAAGGAGTATGCTATTTGGTGTCCCGATGGTGTGGAGGGAAGATAAAGATCACTTTACCGACTGCTACTTCTGAATGACAAATTTAAAAGGCATCAATCGCAAGAACAAGCACCATGTTCAATATCCTGATGTTCCTTCTGCTATTATGCCAATCCCCATGGAACAGATGTTCCTGTTACTGAGCCGGATGTCATCATGGAATCAGGTTCAGATTCTGAATCTACTGACATGAATGATACAGGTGAGTGTGGTGCATACAAGCCAGAAGAGGACGACCGATCGGTGCCATTGACCCAAGCCGAACTCAACGACTTGACACGAGTTCTGAACCTATCTAAGGAGTATGCCCAGCTGCTGGGTTCTCGTCTTCGAGAGAAACATCTACTTGCCCCACGAACAACGTTCTATTGGTATCGGGAACGCGAGAGCGAATTCAGAAAATTCTTTATGTTTGATGAAGCGTCTTCACTGATCTACAATAATAATATTGCTGAACTGATGAAATTACTGGGTATGAAGTATGTTGCCATGGAATGGAGACATTTTATTGACTCGTCTAACAGAAGTCTCAAGGCAGTTCTTCTGAATAACGGAAATAAGGATTCATCAATCCCTGTTGGACACTCAGCTGAAATGAAAGAATCCCACAACATCATAGAACGTCTGTTGTCTGATACAATTACCAGGAACATAAATGGTTGATTTGTGGAGATCTTAAAGTTGTTGGACTCATCCTAGGACTTCAAGGTTGGTACACAAAGTATCCATGCTTTTGTGCTTGTGGATAGTCAGGCTGACGACCAGAATTATGTCAGACAAGAATGGCCATCTAGACAAAGATTAGAACCCGGGCCACACAATGTTCTGTCCCACTCTCTGGTTGAACCGAGCAAGGTGTTACTTCCACCCCTACACATCAAACTCGGCTTAATGAAGAACTTTGTAAAAGCACTGGACTGGGAAGGTGGATGATTTGCCTTCCTCCACCACAAGTTCAAACGAATCAGCATAGAGAAGCTTAAGACAGGTATATTTGATGTTCCTCAGATAAGAAAACTCATAAAGACTCTAGTTTTGATGATTCATTAAATCCTACTGAACTCTCTGCCTGGCTCTCCCGTAAGTTAATCATTGCAAACTTCCTTGGTAACCACAGAAGTCCTCAGTACCAGGAGATGGTTGATGACTTAATGGACAACTTCTGCAAACTTGGTGCGCGTGTGTCAGTGAAAATGCACTTTCTTCGGTCCCATCTGGACTATTTTCCAGAAAATTGCAGAGACTTCAGTGAAGAACAGGGTGAGCGCTTTCACCAAGACATCCGTGTCATGGAGGAACGCTATCAAGGCCAATGGGATATGAACTTTCTGGCTGACTACTGTTGGTGCCTTAAGAGGGATGTTGTGTCTGCTCGGCACAATCGGAGGTCACTGAAGAGACCATTCATTCATGAGTAGCTTATTTTGTGCATTGTACTATTCATGCTATCTATTAAAAATATTCTGTAAACCTTCTGTGAGTAAATCGGTCCAATATTTGCTATTATGTGTTTCATTCACAACAAATATTTGGAAATATAGAAGTTTTTGGTATGTGCTCATATTTCTAAATCCTGACCTGACTGAGTAAAATGAGCATGATTTTCAGATTCAGTGCAAAATTCTGAATAAAAATCAGGTATTATATATTTGACCTTGAAAACAACGCAGACCAGTGTTAAAATTGACGAATTTCAGAAAATTTATAAAAATTTAACCATGGCTGCTTTTTTTTAGATTTTAAATTTTAATCTTAGTAGCCTGGTATACAGTATATATATATATCCAACTTCACCGCAGAAAAGAGAAAACGGAATAATTTTTCTTCGGAAATACGAGGGGCGTCAATAAGTTTTGCGAATCGGGAGGACAAAACAGAGGAAGGCGTATGGCTGTTTGTTGGGGTGTTAGGACAAGTTATGACAAGTCAAGACCTGCAGCCGAACGCTCCTGCCTCGTTTATTTAAGAAGCAGTCGCTGATCGCAGATCGTCAGTCACAAATTTTTCAACAATGGAGAAGGTTGAGCACCACGCAGTAAACAAAATTTTTGACCAAGGAAGGCAAGAATGCAAAAGAGATCCATGAACGCATGGTTGCAGCGTACACCGACACCTCCCCATCCTATGCAACCATTGCTCGCTGGAATAGGGAGTTCCGCCATGGTCATGAGTCCCTTGAATATGACCCCCCGTCCAGGACGCCCGTCAGACGTGACCAACGAAAACAATGTAGCCCCTGTGGAGAGGATGATCCTCGCAAATCGATGGCTGAAGGTAGAAGAAATCGAGCGAGAACTTGGAATATCACATGGAAGTGTTATCGACATCATCCACGAACAATTTGGCCATGACCAAGGTCTCTGCCCGTTGGGTGTCTAGAAATCTCACGCCCCATGATCCACTTCAATGTCGTCAAAGTTAGGAGGAGCTGCTGCTCCTGTACAACCAAGACCTGGAGGGATTCGAGTCACGCATAGTGACAGGTGATGAAACGTGGGTCCATCACTGGGACCCCGAGACCAAGCTCAAAAACATGGCCTGGAAGCACAGGGGCTCTACGACCCCCATCAAGTTCCGGACCCAACCCTCAGCCGGGAAGATCATGGCCACCATCTTCTTGGATTCTGAGGGAGTGTTGATGGTGGACTATGCGCCTCGTGGAAGGACCATCACAGGCCAATATTACGCCGAGGAACTCGCTGGGTTAAAGAAGTGCATCCGTCAGAAGCGGCACAACAAGTTGACATGCAGTGTCCTGTTCCTCCACCACAATACCAGAGTTGCACAAGCTGCCCTGCGCGAGTCGGATTCGAAGAGCTCAACCATCCCCCCTACATTACAGATCTGGCCCCTAGCGACTACTTTTTATTCCATCAGCTCAAGGCTGCACTGCGTGGACGCCGGTTTGGGGACGATGAAGATATCCAGCTCGCAGTTCAAGAGTGGATTGGAGAGCAGTCGGGAGATTTCTGGCTGTCAGGAACTCGAAGCCTCAGGGACAAGTGGCGCAAGTGCATTGAAGTCGAGGGTAGTTATATTTAAAAATAATCGAACACTTTTCCTAATATCTCGTTGCCTTATATCCGAATTGCAAAACTTATTGACCGTTCCTCGTAGTTATTTCTTACTCGTACTTCGAAAAAATCCGAGCTGGGGTGGGATTCGAACCGTGCACATTAAGGCAGCGAGCAACCGCTTTGATCTCAATTAAACCGCCTTATAAAACACTCGGTTTAATTGAGATCAAAGCCGTTGCTCGCTGCCTCAGTGTGCACGGTTCGAATCACACCTCAGCTCAGATTTTTTCGAAGTAAGAAATAACTATTTACGAAGAAAAATTATTTCGTTTTCTTTTTCCTTCGGTGAAGTTGGATTTATTTCATCATTCTCTCGCGCTCATGGGATATATATATATATATATATATATATATATATATATATATATATATATATATATATATATATATATATATCGGATCTCAGACCTGTGGTTAGAAAGGTGCTCTACCACTGAGTTAACGGAGCCAATGCAGTGAGCAACACATTTTTCCCACGTAAACTTTTCCGTTCTCATCTCCAAAGGCCACCGCATAATTCAAATTGCGCCTGCAGATGGAATATATAACAAATGGTGCGGTTAGGGTAAAGCAATAAATGACACTGCCCGCTTCCTAATGCACCCTGAGAACACCTTTCTCACCTCCAACGAAGATCAATTTTGAATTACCCGTTTTCTAGTGGGTCCAAAAAGTGTCCAGCATAGTCACCCAAATAAATAATTAAATCATTTTTCGTTTTCTACGACTATTTTGAATCTTTTGAGTGGAATCTACTTTAAATTCCCTTTTCGCCGATTCTTACGTAGTTGGTAATAACCAAACTCAGGAAAGCCAGTTTTTCAATTTCTTTCATTCCAATATCAAATTTTAGATGGAAACCGAGAAAAGAAATCTGTCTACCATTTTTAAACATCTCAATTAAAAAAGACTGACCAACAAGTGAATTTGTTGATAGGAAGCCGATTTCTACTCGACTCTATAAAATGTAAAAAACAAATATTCAAGTGAAGATAGCGCATGATAATTCGAATTTATAACAAATTTATAATAAATATAAGATATGAATAGACAGAATAAATAAAAATGTCAACAAATAGGGTCGGAATTATAAACAAAATCTGGTGGTAGGGGTGCAAAATCACCCCCACCGCTTTTCTTCCCTTGTGATTTATCTTATTACCCGAATTCTATCATCTCTCGTGGCTTCCACCTCTCCTCTTCCTTCTTACTTTATCTTCAACCAGATTGCAACATACTGAGGTTGGCGCGCTTCAATGCTACCCCAAACTGCCTGGTCCTCCTCTTTTATGCCCTATTAAATGCAACGCCACCCATAATTTTTTCACGTCAAATTGGTAATTCTTAGCGACGGGGTGCTATGGACTGTAAACTCCCTTCCTATGCACACTTATCATACCTAATACCAGCTATTTCCTCCTTAGTCACCTCTTTTTCTCCCTCAAACACTCATTTACATAAGCAACCAACCGTTTTACATGGTCTTCTGACCCTAAAATTCATCCCCGTGTATTAATTTTACCAGTTTATTCGTATCATGAAAAAATTCCATAAAGATTTCTCATTTCTCTGATATATTTATTATTTAGAACGTTTAACGCCCTCTTTCGCCCTTTGCTTGGTCTAAGCAGGCGCGAAGAAGATGCAAAGGACGACCCGAAAGAGAGTGTTGTCTTTACAACAAAGTAACTATAGCAGAGTTAGATGAAGCGAGAAGCCTGCCTCTCACTTTCATACTTAGGAAACATACATTTGCATATAATTAGATAAATAGATCGATAGATTATAGATAGACAAATATATACGAATTAAACGCTTAGCAGTTCTCAGAAGTTTACATTTTTTTTTCAAAGCTCAACTTTTGTTTGTATCTAACTCTCTCATCTGCTGACCTTATTCTGCATTTCACTTTTCCCAAATCTCAATGATATCACAGCTAAAATCATGCCATGTAAGCAGCAAAACAAAGATACGACTGAAAAAAATTGCATTTTCTTAAATATTTCTCTGAGAAAAATGCTAAGGAATTTGTTATACGATCAAAATCCTTTTCTGTTTGACGTCATGCGTTTTCGGTGCCAGCCACTTTTTAAGATAGGTTAGGAAAAGTGTATGCTAGCCCACTAGTCGTAAAAGTAGCAAATAAACAGGTAGTGTTGGAAAGTGACCTATCCTTCTTATGTTAGCATTGGCCGACCCACTTAAAAACTGCTCCCGCGTAATATATGACTGGAAGACTTTCCCTAAATTAGTCAATAGCTCCTCCTAAGTAATATTTTATTGGTAAGCCACTTGGAGAGGAACCCTACCTCCTCTCATATAAATTGTGCATAAAACCCCGGTAAACTTTAGATCAGGGAGACAGTCCTAACAAATCTTGTATTTTGAATAACGCTAAAAGTCATACAGTTCCTTTTGCTCACCGTGACTGCGCTGTACCGGGTCTTCATCAAAGATGGGCAAGCAGACACTCCAGGTACTATCGTCACTCAGGGCCACAGAAGCATTACGTCGGGTTTCTGTGACCACTTAAGGTTACACACCCTTCTACTACGATCGAACCCCCTGCAAGAACAATCATTCCATGTCAGCTTGCACTGTGTACCAAACTACTAGGCAGTCCTTTCTCACCAAGAATGATTCCGTTGCGCCGATTGCCTGATCACCTTGACTGCGTGCTTCATCTACCGACTGAGGGCCATTGGCGTTATAGCAATAGTTACAAGGCCAGAATGGATCACGTCAACAAGAGCACCATTTTGTCTTGGGGCACTGTAGCCGAGAGGGCGCCTTGCTCGTTCAGGTTTCAGTTGTAGGAGTGGCCATGTCCTTCCATCTTACCCCATCTACTCCCTTGTGGGCAGTGACGAGCGCAAGAACAGTTATTTCACAACCATCATAGAGTCAGACATTCTAGACTATAGACTACGCCATGCAGTGTCACAAGAATAGGCTTCTTAATAAAAAACTACCCCCCTCTCTCCCAAATTAACCTAACCTAAAAAAACTAAAAAGAACTAATTTACCTACTTAAACCATCACCTAACCCATTTTTTTGCGGTTAAAAACAAACTCAATGACAAGATGGCTGACAATTTATCTTTCGTTTAAACATCATCATTAGAAATTTGCGCTTCTTAATTTAGGAAAGTGCTTTATAGTGTTATTAGCATTTGCGTTTTTTTTAATAGAGATAGTTATAACAAAGCACCTTCGTTTGAGTTGTTGTTAATCTGAAGAATCAAGAATTTTGAAATTCAATAATTGCACACAGTTTAAATACACAATTTTCTTAAATCATGATACACCAAAGGTTGATGTTGCGTTACATCGTGTCCACTCGTTGACAAATTATCACATTATTAAAGTCCTTAAAAAGTAATTTACTTATCATTAAATAAAAGAGAATTGCAAAACAGGCCTCTTGGATTTGCCTATGTGAAGCACTAAACAATATCCTCTGTGCTGACGAAAAGCGCTTCTGTGTAATGAACTGCTGTCATCGTTGAGCTACCAGCCTCTCCTCAGATATATTTGACCGCAGATGAGTTTTAAGGTGCCTTAGAACAGAGAAGGATCTCTCTGCCTTGACCGACCCAACTGGAGAGCCACATCCTACTAGGGCGAGCTGTTGGATATTTGGTAAGAAGTCTTTGTCAGCATATGGCACTGTGTGAAGGAAGTTTTCTGGAACATGGCCTTAATTGTGTGCTGACCAATGAAGGTTCTTCCAGCTTTGAGGCTCTCTCTAAAATTTATTAAAGCATAATAAACTGATATTAACTTGAATTAACATAACAATTTCCCAGTTTGAATTCTAAAATGAATATGAAAAGGCAGCAAATGCCTGATATAAATCAAGGGCAACATTTTTTTATTTTTATAAAGTTAAAAACTATACATTTTATTTCCTATAATTTCATTGTCATTTGCTATGCAATAAAGTCTTCTTAATTTCATTTACAAAGTCGTTTGATTTTCTACCAAATTATGCGAGACTAAATTTTAAAAAAGGATAATTTCTCTAGAGTATTTTCTGTTGGATTTTCTTGAAGACAATAAATTCTATCCATATCTCCACCCAAAATTCATTTTAAAAAATGGGCAAAATATTGGGTCCCATTTCAGTTATAAGGACCGAATTCCATTCTCCTGCTGCTCCTCTGAAATTTATAAATAAATATAGTTATGAATCTTGCGATTCATCTTATATTGGTTCGACCATTAGGTTAATTAATCCATTGTCGCATCGAGCAGCATCGTGGAAGGTCAACCCGCACAGGGCTGGTTCTTAACAAATCACACCCTTCGCCCATACGAGATCTCACGCAAAACAATTGAGCAGCCATGTGCCCGCCCGATTGCTAGTCCAAAGGTACCCTCTTTGAATGGACGTAAGGTCTCCTAGGATACTTTCTTTCCTTGTAACTCCTTGTAACTTCAAAATATGCAATTCTGAAATTATTCTGGATAACTTTAAAATACTTAGTCATCGCCCCGATCCCAACGAACTACGAATATTAGCATCACTTTACATCTTAAAACTTAAACCTAATTTAAATATAGATCAAACTGCATCCAATCTTTATATTGTATCATAAATTATTGATATTTTAATTCTTGTATTAAGCAGCTTATCCTAAATTGCATTATTCAATTTTAGTATTTTATGAAAACTATAAATTTTAAACCTTTACTACCTTAGTTTCTTGTGCCGATGATGAGGCTAGGTCCTCGAAACGTTCAAATACAGATAAATAAAGATGCTTTCATCAATAACGTGCTTGGTTTTCACCTTCATATTGAAACTCTTTTGAAACAAGCTCAACAGTTATATATATATATATATATATATATATATATATATATATATATATATCAATTAATCAATCATTTCCTGTGTCACCCCCGGGGATGCATAGGGCCTCAATGAACTCACGGCACCACGCTCTATTTTGAGCTAATGTGTCAAGATCTTCCCAACAATCATCTCCTGCTTCCCGCCTCATAGTCCTTATCCAATAATAATAATAAACCAAAAAGGACACATCAGATATTAATTATTGATAGAATATACGCAAAAATGTGTACTTGTATTACGAGTATGTCAAGTATGAAATAAATAAGTTTCAATCATATTCTTCACTTTTTCATACTATTCAAAGGCACAAATCATATATAATTGTAAAGATTTCCGTAAAAGAAAAATAGTAGAATCTATATTAATAGGAGAAATTCCCAATTTTAATTTGTCAGATGGCCAAATGAAATGCAATCTCCATTCCCGTAACCTCATCGTAAACAGCTTATTCAACGATCTTAGACTCCCCCTCCCCCCCGATTAATGACCTTTTTTTCCTGTTTTGTGTTTTTTCTTTTTTTCTGACTTGTACGATATTTATAGACTTTTTTAACAATCGCATTTTTAATATACGACTGAAGAGGGTATGATAAACTACATTCCGAAATTAGTCTCATTAATTAAACTTTTGGCTCCTATACAGTGGTTTCACTATCATATACCATAACTCGCCATTGAGTTATTTTACTTTTATATATATATATATATATATATATATATATATATATATATATATATATATATATATATATATATATATATATATATATTTATATGGTGTGTGCGTGTGTTTAAATTATATTAATGAACGACGAAAAGTCCTTCAACCAGAAGGACTTCTAAAAACTTACTCCACCTTCTTCGTGATTATTCTCACCCAGGGTAGGAATTTTGTGACCAAGCTTTCCCTGAGGTTGGCCTCGGTGAGCCTGTAACCGGACACGAACCATACCCACGGCATCTTCTCGCCATTCGAAGCCACAATGCCAAGCATCATCGCGGAGGCCGTGTGCTTGGGTCGTGGAAGCGTAGCGGACATCGGCGACGTCCTGGCCGAAGCTTACCACGCGGTCACTCTGCTTGTCGATGGCCAGACTGAACGAGGTCAGTCTTTGAGGTATCAACTCGTTCTTGAGCCTCTCCGCGACTCTGTGGATAGTCATCTGGCTGACGTTGAACTGCTTGTCGATGTCGAAATTGTTGTGACTCGCGCGCAGGAGAGCAGAGTCCTCGATTCTTTTTCCTTCATCTCGGCCTACGTCTGAAAAAGTAGAACTTTAAGTTTGTTTTACGGAACTTTTCTATCACACACGTAAACTTCTCGAAAGATAAATATAAAGCCGAGTGTAACATAACTTTTGCAATGCCCGGTACTGAACGAAAGCTTTTTTCAGCGTTGTTGCCTGAAGGGGGAATACTAAGTTGGTTAAATGTTAATTGCTAATGTATGCATAGAACCGTGGTATCATTACTATAAGCGGGCTTTTAAACCAGCTACAATCGACCCCTCTCCCCCAAATTTTCATCAATTATAACAGAGCTATTACAACACAGTCTCAAAGTTTTACTGGAAATTTACATTTCAAAGACGAAAATAATAGTCAATAGTTTTTCCGCAACGATGTGAATGTAGAGAAGGCATTGCCAGACAAGGGAGTGCGTGCGTAGGCTATTACACTTGGTATGTGGAGGAGTAACAGGCTATGTCGGCTAATGTGCCGTCGGTGATCTCAAACTGTACGGAGGCAAACGGGGATGTATTACTTCTAAGCTTCTAATCTTCCTTTTACCTTTTTTCTTTCGTGTTCATAGAAGCCCCTCCTTCACTATTTTTCCTGGCCATCACCTAATTTTTGAGGATAGACGCCGACCGATATGGCCTATATTTAGGGCGGAAGATCGTGTTCCGGCTTGTGTCCCAAAGAGCGAATAAATCCGGATAACGAAGCATTTCGTGGTTTTGATGAACGACAACCCAAGTTGTGGGAATTTGCTTTAGGATAATGATGATAGCGAATTTAACATCAAATCTTAGAACAGGTAGAAGAATACTTATGAGACCTTGTGATTCTTGATGGGAACATGTTATAGGAAATAAGTAGAAAAACAAACTTTGGTTGGAAGCTTCGCTACATCATCAGAAGGGACATGACTCTACGCCTAAAATGTAAAGTATTTGATCAATTCATTTAATCGTTTTTAGTCGCGTGCACGCGATTCTATAAGTTATTATATCGGTTCGTAGGTCGGTCGATCGAATGGTAAATATTTGACTTTTCAATGAGTTTTTTGGCAATAACATCGTAACTATTGGGCTAATTCTAATCAAATTTGAAACCTTTATGTTGTTTTACATTCTATTTCGAATGTTATAATTGCCAAGGTCCTCCAAAGATTAGTCCAGGAATTATTGAAAGTTTTATAGGTCGAAGGTGATATGGTCCTAATTCAGAATAATTGAGAGCTCGCGAGTTAGGTCTGTTGACCTTGTTTAAATAATGGTCATGAAAACTGGACAGTGAACACAAAAAAAAAACACGCAGAAACATAGGACAAATCTGAGAAACATGAAACGATTCATGCAGGAATAACCAGCAGGGACCAATGCAGTGAAATTAGTCGGTGACAGATAGTGTAAAACGAATAAAAGTTCTGAAGTGGAAATTGGCAAGACGTATCTCTTGACAAACGTCATAGATACTAAATTGCCACATATTGCTCATATGTTTTATCTGAATGGAATTTATTTTGAGGCTTAAGCGGGAGTGGTTACCCGCCCCCCCTCCTTCTCTGTAGCCTCTCAAGAATCGACCCCCATCCACAAGAAGCAGCATTCTTAGACTGTTTTGGACCACATAGAGGAAGGTAAAGAGAGGGCTAATAGTTAAGTGTGATCCTCTTAACTAGAAGACTTCTGGCCACGTAGAAAATAAAGGCAGCTTTCATTTAATTTCTTAAGTGACCCTTAAAAATGGCCTCTCATCAGTCAAGTCGTACTTAATAAAGAAGTGCCTCAGAGTGCCGCGTCTTCGGCACTTGACTTCAAGCAGGTTGTGAACTCCCCATCGAAGCCATTTTTAGGACCAGGATATGTACAGGATAATCAGGACAGGAACGACGACGTTTCGTAACCTTTATTGCGAACGCTTTAGGATTATAACAAACCAGTAATAAAAAAGCAATAAAACATTAAAATATGTACACTCGAATACATGCGGGGGGAAGGGAAACCAACGAGGGAAGGGATATGAATTAGAACAAGGCATGATGACCAAAAGCCGCGTGCTCTTACTTATCCTGATTTATGACCTTACGACCTTCAAAACTTTCAATAATTCCCGGACTTACCTTAGGAGGACCTTGGCAATGATATCATTCGAAAGTGAATTTAAACAACATAAGGGTTTCAGATTTCGTTAGAATCGGCCGAATAGTTAAAGTGTTTTAACCAAAATAAATAAAAGCAGAACAGGGACCGACCGACCGACATAATGAGATATAGAGTCGCACGCGACTAAAAAGTGTTGAATCAAGTGTATTTTATAGAGATGGGAAATAAAAATATTTTGAAAATTGGTCTATGAATCGAAACTTTAGGGGCATTCGCGGTACTTGAGAACAAGTTCAACTTGTTCTGTTTTTAATTTCGCTGCTATTTAGGGTAAGAAAATATACAGGTTTTGAATATTAACCTATAGATCCAGACTTAAAGATGACCCTATATATATATATATATATGTATATATATATATATATATATATATATATATATATATATATATATATATATATATATATGTGTGTGTGTGTGTGTATTATATGTGTGTGTTTGTGTATGCACATACTTATAAATATAGATATTGGGAAATCTATGGGAAACTGCATTTTTTTGAGGAAGATTTAAAGTCAAGACGTTTCGATCATTTTTAGAATGATCCTCATCAGCCCAAGTCCTTTAAATGAAGCGAAATAATTTAATACTAAATAAGAAACTCATAAATAAAAAAGAGATTAATGGAACAGAATGATAATTAAATTAAAGTTAAGACATCAAAAGCAAAAGTAGAAGCAATATATGTAGACGCACCAACATTCAGAAAAGATAAATGGTAACTCAATATAATACAAATCATATACAAGCAAACAAATTATAATAGAGTTATTTTAAACATAGAATAACGTATATAATGTGCAATAAAAATCAAAGTTGAAATGAAGAAAAATATAGGAGCAAATTAAAAACTTACCAACTTGAGTGAACTATTTGAAAACCGGTAACTTTCCTCCTTTAAGAATAGTAATATATATATATATATATATATATATATATATATATATATATATATATATATATATATATATATATATATATATATATATATATATATATATATACAAGCCGCTGTTCTCTTCCTTAACAGGAAGAGCTTGGTTGTGTGGCCTACGGCCTTATTTGCTAATCTTAACCGCCTTTTTTAATCCCCTTTATAGACTCTTTATTTTAACACCCTGAACACCCTTTTCTTCTTCTTCTTCTTCTTCTTCTTCTTCTTCTTCTTCTTCTTCTTCTTCTTCTCACATTTTCGTCCCACCGACTCTCTACTGAAAAGACGTGCTCGCTCTGTGCTCCCGCTAATTTCACTGTGCTCAGAATTTATCGTGCCTCTGCTACTGAATACTTTTATATATATCGCCTATTCAATATTCGTCGCCGTATTATAAAGTTCGATCTTTCAATAACCGTATACAGTATATTAGCTTGTTTTCTAAATTAGTGTGAATTAAAAAAACAAAAACCGACAATGCCCGTTATAAAGATCGAATGCTCAAGGTGCGCTGCTTCATTTAATAAGGAAATTTACGTTCCCTCGAACCTTGAGCAAATTAGAATATGTCGATTTTGTATGTTGAACGAAGCGTTTGAACGCAAGTTGTCAAGTGCGATCAGCGAGATCAAACTTGAATTAAATACCGTTGCAAGGGATGTGATCTCGACTAACCGTAAAGTCGATGACTTAAATTCCAAACTAGATTCTGCTATTCACGACATGCGCGGGAGGGAAAATAGTAATAGAGATAGGAGGCCTGCAAATTCGAATCATCAGGTAATTGTTGACGAGCAACAACGAATTTTAAACTCGTTTAGGCCTCAGGATTCGCAATTTCGAAGAGTTAGAAATGGGGCTAGACCAACGAGGGACCAGAACTTCGTTTTACCCTGTTCGAACCCTTTCGCGTTGCTAACTCCTATCGAGGGGGAAGAGGAAACCGTTTTAATGGGGGACTCCTTAATTAGAAGGCAGGATCAGGAGTTTGCTGCGCGTAACCCTTCTAAGCGTAAGCGCTTTTGCTATCCCGGTGGCCGCATTAACAACGTGGCCGCCGAGATCGAGAAATTGGAAGATACGCGTGGTGAACGAACGATCATCACGATGGTAGGGGGCAACGACGTCCATAGGTATGACAGCACCCCGGAAAATATAGTTTATCGTGCCAGAACCATGATAGATACGGCGAAATCCAAAGCAACCAACGTGGGAATTATTGGTGTTCTCCCCCGACTTAAATCCACGTTGCGCCTCCAATCTAGAGCGATCTATACTAACGAATGTCTTAAGCGGTTGTGTCGAGAAACTGGTGTTAGCTTTTTTAACGTATGGGATTCATTCCAGGACCATCCGTCACTTTTCCAAAAGGACGGAATTCACCTAAGCGATGTGGGTAATAGTCGGCTGGGTAGGATCTTAGACGAGTCCGTACGTAGCATTTTAGGTAGGAGAGTTGCGCGGCCACGTGATGCCGATGCGCCGGTCCGGCCCACGCGTGAAGGGGGCACTATCGACGGGGTGCAGGGAAACGGAACGGATCTGAGTGTTATAGAAGAGTTAACGTAAAGCGCAAACTGAGATGCATATATGCGAATGTTCGTAGCATAAAAAATAAAATTGCCGAAATAAAAGCCGTTATTCTAGAGGGTGATTTCGACCTCGTATTCCTAAGTGAAACATGGTTAGACACTCATACGGGGATCAGTGTTTGCGAGTTCGATATAGCGGGGTACAAAATTCATTACAGAAATAGACAAACCGGTAGAGGAGGGGGCGTATTAATGTACATAAAAGAGGATCTAAACGCCATAACGATGGACTCGTCTAAGGATGATATGCGAAGTGATGCTTTATTAGTCCAGCTAAGTTTAGATGCTATAAATAAAATTAACTTAGTCGTGGTTTATCGTCTGCCTTGCCAATTGGAAAGAGAAGATGCTGCACTCTTCGATACGCTTACGTCTTGGATTAGAAAAGGGACCACATTAGTCTGCGGCGATTTTAATTTACCTAATGTTAACTTTAGCAACCTTACTTCTGATAAACCGGGGGAGAGGCTATTAAACTTTATGTTGGAGAATTTTCTCGTACAAAAAGTGGAAGAGCCTACTCGTGATAGCAATATTCTTGATTTAATCATGGCAACCGATGAGTCATTGTTAGAAAACGTACGTGTGGGTGAACATTTAGCTTCCAGCGACCATAATGCGATTAGATTCGATCTAAACACCTGCGTAGAAGTTAGAATGAGCTCGCAGCTCATCCCTCGTTTTGGTAGCTGTGATTTCGATATTTTTCGCGAAAGGATTAAGGATATAGACTGGGGAATACGATTCGAGAACAGGTCGGTAGGAGAGATGTACGCAGAACTTCGATGTACGCTGCTTCGTGTGAATTCTGATTTGGTTAAGTATGTGCGTAAGAGCGGGAAGTCGGTGAGAGCTCCGTGGCTTAGTCCGTTAATACTACGCTTAATCCGGGACCGAAATAGAAAATTTAAAATTCATAAAAACAATGGGTCAGTTATAAGCCGGCAAAATTACATAGATTCTCGTAGGGAAGTTAAACGTGCGGTCAGAGATGCGAAGAGGAAGTATGAAATAAACCTCGCTAAGGATTCAAAGAATGAACCGAAACGGTTTTATGGGTACGTAAATAATAGGAAACCCGTAAAAGGATCGATAGGGCCGATCGAAGATAAGGATGGTCGTTTGACTGAAATTCCGACAGAAATGTCCCAAATTTTAAATGAACATTTTACGAGCGTGTTTACTGTGGAAGATTCTTCCGAATTGGAATCGTTAATTGGGGAAGTTCGTAGTGCTGATAATTGCATATCCGATGTAACTATAAATGACGAGAAAATCCTTAAATTTATTAAGCTAATGAAAAAGTCGAAATCTCCGGGCCCCGATGGGGTATATCCAATTCATTTAAAGGAGCTTCAAAATGAACTCGTTAAGCCATTGCGTGAAATTTTCAATCGCTCATTAGAGGATGGCGTAGTTCCGTTGGATTTCAAGCGAGCAAACGTTACACCTATATTTAAGAAGGGGAATAGATTTGAAGCAACGAATTTTCGGCCTATTAGTCTAACTTCGGTAGTTGGGAAGCTTTTAGAATCTGTAATTAAAGATAGAATAGTGAGCCACCTCGAGGCAAATAAGCTAATTAACGATACCCAACATGGATTTAGGCGTGCGAGATCGTGCTTGACTAACTTGCTCGAATTCTTCCACAAAATGATTTGCGTGTACGATGAAAGCAAAGCTGTAGACGTAATATATTTAGACTTTAAAAAGGCGTTCGACACCGTCCCCCACCAAAGGTTATTAATGAAAGTTAAAGCGATTGGGGTGACTGGTAAGATTTTAAACTGGATTAGAAATTGGCTGAAAGATCGCTCGCAGCGGGTGGTAATAAATGGGGAATGTTCAGATTGGGCCAGCGTTAGTAGTGGGGTACTGCAGGGCTCTATTTTAGGCCCTTTATTGTTTTTAATTTATATTAACGATTTAGATAAAGGCATACTTAGTCGGATTTCGAAATTTGCGGACGACACGAAGCTGGGCAATCGTGCCTATGTAAGATCGGATGTCGATAAATTGCAGGGGGACCTAAACTCGATTGCCAATTGGGCGGACAAGTGGCAAATGGAATTTAATTTAAGCAAATGCAAGGTAATGCACTTGGGTTGCCATAATTTAAGAGTAGAATATACCATGAAAGGCCAAGTCTTCGACGCGGTTAAATTAGAAAAAGACTTGGGAGTATTAGTCTCAGACGATTTTAAATTCTCGAAGCAATGCGCGGATGCGTGTAAAAAAGCAAATCGCGTTTTGGGTTATATCGCGCGTAATTTCACCTTCAAATCTAAGGATGTAATTTTACCTTTATATAAATCCCTTGTGCGGCCACTTCTCGAATACGCTGTTCAATTTTGGGCTCCATATTTAATGAAAGATATTGCGCAATTAGAAAGAGTGCAGCGTAGGGCTACGAAATTAATTCCAGAGCTGAGGAATAGATCATACGAGGAAAGGCTCAGGGCTTTAGATTTGCCATCGCTAGAACGCAGAAGATTACGTGGCCAGCTAATAGAAGTATTTAAAATACTAAAGGGTTTCTCAAACGTTGACTTTCGCAATCTGTTCGAACTGGATCATAGGGGAAATACTCGTCAGCACGGGTTAAAATTAGTGAACAAGCGTTTTAACACTAGTATAGCCCAAAACTATTTTACATTTAAAGTTACTCAAAATTGGAATCGGCTGCCCACCCACGTAGTAGATAGCACTTCGGTTAATATGTTCAAAAATCGTCTCGACGTGCATTTGAATAGTTTAAATATAACGTAGTTGAGCACTGTGAATTTAAACGTCCTTGCAGAGAGAGAGTTTGGAGCGGAGGTTTAAGGATATGAAATTATGATGACTAAAAATGATGCCGGCGATTCTCTGCATGTGTAGCTTAGATGTCCCATTTCTTTTCCGCCTATCCTATAAGTAGTCTCTATCCCTAAATTAGCTTTTCACCACTAGCAGTCGAGTGGCTGCGGAAGATGAGAAGAAAAACTTTCTATCTCCCCCGACCCCTAGTTTGATTAGTTAAAATTGCACGATAATGTACACATGTAGATAAGTGTGTACAGTAGATAGTATTAAAATAAAAAAATAAAAAATAGCATGTTAGAGATACACTCGTAGATAAGGGTGTATCGTAGTGTACAGTAGATAGTATTAAAATAAAAAAAAAAAATAGCATGTTAGAGATACACTCGTAGATAAGGGTGTATCGTAGTTTTTGATTTAGTGTAGCGGACTAGCCTCGAGCGGACCTTAGGGTCTTTGCTGGTCCTAGATTCTGTAGTTCTGTAGTTCTTTTTTTCTTTTTTTTCTTTTTTTCTTAGGTGACAACCGAACTTAAAGAAAAAATCTTATTCAAACACCTTTCAAAAAATCTCGTTCTTAAAATATAGGGTTATGGATATATATATATATATATATATATATATATATATATATATATATATATATATATATATATATATATATATATATATATATATATATATATATATATATATATATATATATATATATTGAGGGAAAGAAAATGCACGGCTGAGCTTCGAGGGTTTATTCTGAGCTTTCAAACCTAAGCTAGGGTCCATCTTCAACAGATTCTCATCTTCCATCATTGATTCCCATACCATAACAGAGCAGCTACCACGTTTCACCATTGGTTGTAACCTATCAAACCTTTGAATTGGTAATCTTCAAACCCATACCCGTAAAACTATCTGAAAAATGAGCAAACCATAATTCACCACAAAAAAGGTCAACAGACCTAAGTCGCGTGCTTTCAATTATTTTGACTTATGACTATATGACCCTATGACCTGCCAAACTTTCAATGATTCCTGGACTAATCCCGAGAGGACCTTGGTAATGATATCACATGAATAAAATGTAAAACAACATAAGGGTTTTAAATTTCGTTAGAATTGTCCGAATAATTATGATGTTATTGCCAAAGAACTAATTGAAAAGTAAAATGGTTACCATCTGACCGATCGACCTACGAACCGGTATAGTACCTTACATGTATAGAGTTGCGTCCGCGCGACTAAAACTTACGCTGTGTCAAAATTCCAAAGGTTTGTGTATCCTTTATTTCTTCAGCCCAGTCATCCTTCATTTGGACTCTAGTCAAAATTAATTGAAATAATGAGCGACCAACCGACCAAACGGCGGGTCATTGGTAGAGTCTGATAAAATTTCATATACAAATAAAACCGAACTAAATTAGTCAAAATTTAGATTGGGAGATAAAACGGGAATTTAAAAACTGACTTGAGGTAATTTTGTATTTAAAATCTGCATAAATAACGATTCCAAAATATTGCGGGGCAAGGATTAATCCTCAGACCCCAAAATCTTAAAATTTGAGTGTAAATGTTTCGTTATCGGTAGGACTTTCTACTTAATTATTGTGAGATTTATATAATTATTTGACTCGTTAACTAGTTTATTTTTTTCTATTTATTTCCTTCACTCTGTTTATCCCGTATCCTTTAATGATAAGCTTTCCTTGGATGAGACGTTGCCCTAGCAACCTCCATCTTTGGCTCCTTCTGCCAATTCTAAAAATCTGTCGGTTTGTTCATGAATCTGGTTGTTATTAATAGTTCCCCAGGGGCAGGTGACATCTATACCCGCCTTCCGGCTACTTGTAGACCCTTTCAACGTCATCACAATTAAGTGGGGCCGCGCCCTCTGTGAGGCTGCCCTGAGGGACCAGACTAGAGTGGAGTGAGGCTGATGCATGCTATGTGAATTTTATAGCACCCCTATATACTATTGGTCCATGCAACAGCTAGGAATTAGAAGCTGCATACAAGTTACCAACTTCCTTAATTGAGTGAGATACTGAGGGTGTATTGGTTTGGGTGATGTGTTGGGAAGACCATTTTGATAGTTTAAACCAGTGGTTTTCAACCCTCTTATGGTGGTGGCCCCCTAGTTGCGATCTAGAAGCAGCCGTAGCAGCCAAATATTAAATAATTTACCTATACTTACTAAATTAGGTGGAAAACACTTCAAAATTAGCCACGATTAACCTAATTTATTGAAATTTGAAAATAAATAAATTTTACCTTTAAAAGTTTAATGGGAAATTTGAGATTGAAGAATATCATATGATTCTTTAATATTGAGACCTACAATCGAAAAGGCAACTCTCAATTTTTCATTCACTGTTTGCAATCTTTCTATTTTCGTTGGCTATTTTATGTTGTCCAATGCAAAGAAGGTAGTTTCAAATTACTTTCAAGTGTTGTTAGATTTTTTAGAAATGTTTGAAATACTTTTTTTTTGCCATTTATACATTTTAAAAATGATTTCTTGATCGCTCCAGCGGCACCCTTAGTTGGCTCTCACGGGCCTTCGGTCTCCCCCCCCCCCCGGTTGAAAACCATTGGCTTAATTAATAGTTTAAATCTATCGGAGGTTTCTATAATTCTTCTACGAAAGGAGGAGCCATAGGAAGGCGTCTAAAGCATCCTTCACAACTATTTAGTTTCTTTTCCACCCCTATAAGAGATTCTGCGATCATTGCTCAATCCTGTGGATCCTTCGTTGTTCTCCTTCTTATTTCGATAAGGACCTCGATGTTCTGTTCCCTCTTCTCAAGGTCTGCCGGTTCCTTTTAGAGTGTTCGAAGTTTTATTTATTTATTTATTTTATTTATTAATTAACCCCATCATTCCGCTTCATTTAGGGGGATATCGCCCGACCAGAGGAAATAGGGGTAATCCCCTTGCTGCAACTTAACTTTGTAGGAATAGCACTCTCTCCCGACTCCAGTGCCTGAAGTTCACCCTCCTAGCACCAACGCCTGCAGGAGGACCTGCGGACTCGTTGCTATTGCGCTTTAAATTTAAGTAAAATAACTCTGACCGGATAATGGAACCAAAATAAAGATCAGACTAACATAGAATGCCAAACCACAGAGCCCTATGGGTCAGTTCTTTTTTCCGGGGAAGGGAGTAGCAGTGCTTTTTCCATCATCCAGCGAGGGTTTGGAAAAATCTTATGTGGCTCAAGGGTAAGCCAACCATTCGACCTCAGAGAAATGTGGCGTGAACCCACCCCCTACCCCATTGTCGGATAACGATAGATATAAGAGTGATGCGTTGTATTCGCTCGAATGAAAGCACTTGAAGATAGTAATGTTGTCGTCTGCGTGTATGATTGTTGAAACTACTTGGGGCACGCGTGAGATTCGGGAGCCCACCATGATTGTTAGGAACTTCCTCCGTGTATGTTTTATTGCCCCCGCCCCCACCCCCTGGCTGATAAATGAAACCCTGGTAACTAGACATGTGAATCGAGCATCTTATCCTTTAGGCCACAAAAGCTTCTCCGAATGGTGTTCGTCGCCAACATCGTCAACCAGGTTTAAAGAACCTGGGGATTATTAGCAGCCCCTTTTTGTGTTTGCCTGCCCATTTGCCCATGGGAAAGAGAGCTTTAAGAAACCACAAAGAGTAATTTGAGTGAACTTGGTGGTCTCTGTCTCCTCAGACTTCATTTAATAGATATTACGTTTCAGGCTTCGTGAGTGGCATCATCTTCAATGAAGAGGGAGAAACTATTGTGGTGGAGAGCAGCAGGGCGAATGAAGTGATTTTAAAATGCCCTTACCAGCTAGAAGATGAAGACGAGGAAGGTCTAGCTATTTACTGGTATTACAACGACATACCTCGTCCATTATATCAGTGGATTCCCTTTCGATATCCTCAGGTACGTGTTCTGTCGAAAATTTGTATTCATACCAAATAATGAAGATGCTAATCAGGTGCAAGTGAACGCAGCGTGAACCCGCTGTAACCATTTGCTGTGTGCGAATCGGATACACCATGGTCTATTTTCTCTCTAATTTTTACCTTCTCTAAGAGGAACAAATCTTCATTGTCTTACTGAGAGGGAGGCAATGGGGGACAATAAGAGAATTGTACTTTCTCTAATTTAGAACTTTATGAACATATTTTAGCCCTTTTCGGACAGAGACTCTTCAAGTTTATATTCAAACCTTTTTATAAATAAACAAGCCGAACCTGCAACACTCCTCCTTAAAGGAGAGGCTTGCGCTTCGCGTGCAGACTTCGGTTTGTGGCGTACGGCCTATCCTGCTCTGGCAACAAGCTTATGGTCCAAAATTTTGTTAAAGGTTTCCAGTACATATCTCGTAATAATTTACTATTATTCCTTGTTTTTAAGAAAAAAACAAGCAGCTGGGTTGTTTTTTTCAATCTAAATTTGCCTCAAGAATTTACTTTTGGTTTACCTGGTTTGTTGAGGCCAGTATCTATTTCCTAGGCTAAATATTATTTAAAATGGATAATCTATTTTAGAAAAAACTTCGATAAAACCTTCGAATATACGAAAAAATCACACACAAAAGAACCCTGCCTTAATTTCAATAAATTTTCTCAATTTTTTCTTAACTTCATCATATGTCATTCTTTTTGTTTTAAAAATTTCAAAAAAATTCGATTATTATATTTCTTTCAAAAAGTTTAATTTTTAATTTTTTTCTTTTAATAATTGAAGTAATAAACATAGTAATTCTCAAACGTTTGAATTTTTTAAAGGAAATATCCAGAAATTTTCCCAAGTTCAAATATAATGTTATGTTATGTATAAGTAATTGTAAAAAAAATAAAACAAGAGAATAACAAAGATATAATAGATATGTCCAACTTTTGTTCACTCAATTATCTCCCTTGGATCAATTTAAAGACTCGGGATAAAGGGCTTTAATTCACTTAAGAAAAATATTCAATTGTCCAAAATTAAGGAATTATTTTAACCATTAAATAGAGCTTCAAAACAATCTCAATTTCAGGAAAATGAAGACAGCTTAAAAAACAGAGACCAATAATATAGCCTACAAAAATAATAAAATAACTTCTGCTTAAATCAAACGAGAAGGATTAACTACTCAAGGCCAAAGTGCTCCTTAAAGATAATATTTAACTCACCAAGCTGTTGTGAGGATTAAATCGATAAACAAACTGCCATGCAAACAAACACGTTGACTTATCGCTCATAAAGATTTAAGGATAGCTAAGAATTTCTTAAGTGGTTTAGGAAAATATAATTTAAAAATTCACAAATTTAATCAACTTTAACGAATACCAAGATTGTTCTTGGAGTTGAGAAAAATGTCTGTATGGGAAAACAAATAAGATCCCTATCTCTTACTTATGCCAAAAGAGATTGAAATTATCTCATTCTGAATCTATCTAAGCACATCGATATTTTCAAATCATTTTTACCCTCCTGTGATATGGTTATGACAGTTGATTCGTATAATAATCAACGTGGTCGTTCCTATTCAACTTTGCATAGCTTTTTCCATAGTAAAAGCCATCAGCGCTATATCTGATCTTAAGCTTAGCCTACGCCCAAACAAGAATGCCTCGAGCAATTCATCTATTATAATACATTCCTATAAGACAACTCGTCAAAGAGTTGTCCTAACGAGAGAACCACGATTTTCGTTGAATATTATTTAAATACTTCCAACCTATGTCAATAGGTTCGAAACACTTTAAGTATTAACTTTTAAGGGCGGGGGCTTGTTATAAATTCATAACTAGAAGAATTTTCTTCGATTTTCTTGCTATTTTCAGGTGAATTAGTTTGTGGCACTGTTTTGCTTTCTTAATAATATTATTTAGCTCATTCCTAGTTAATATAAAATGATTTTGATTTCCAACGATATTTTCCATCGGGAATTTCTGGTATGCCGTTTTTCTGTTCAGAATTTGCTTCTGCCTATCTCATGATTCCCTCATAATGTCTTCAGACATTTTTTCCTAATGACCTTCATTGGGACACGCTGATCCTGGATTGAATTTCAGATATAATTAAAATTATTCCACATCTGATAAGTATTCTTACTATTTAACTCAACATGCCATCAACCAAATTCGTCTAATTTCTTTATTTCTCTGACAAAATTTGGAGTTTTTTTTTAGCATTCCTAGCTACCTACTTTAGCTCTTCCTATCACAGTTTAAAACTAATCATTTGATGAAAAGAAAGGTATAAACCAATTCATAATCTCAATTGTTACCTATGGATCATAAACTTGGAACCTGACCAAAAAACATTAAAACTTAGAACAACACGAAGAGCCCTGGGACGCATTATGATGGGGATAACTTGTGACGGGAAATCAGCCATTTAGACAAACAAAACTTTAGGATTTGGTGGAAGCTATAAAAAGACTGAAATAGAGATAGGCAGACCATGTGGCAAGATTACAGGACCATAAAAATTACCTATTGGACCCCACTAGATAAAAGACGACCGAAGACCCAAAGCAGATGGAGAGATGATCTTAAAAAATTAGCTAAAAAATAGAAACAAATTGCCCAAGATCAACAAAAAATTTGAAAAAAAATGAGAAAGGGTGTTAACAATGGGAAATAAGTGCTTGAAATGATGATAATGATGTTAGCTCATCAACGAATTGGTAAAAAAAAAATCTTAAAAGTATTTAAGAAACTTTTTGCTCACGTTATCGTTTCCTATCATATATTAATTCCCAGTACAATGTAGATATCACATGAAACTAACATTTCATTTATTTCCATTACCTGTAATAACGACTTCAACACGGAATCGAAAGGTTACGCAGCTTTTGACGCATCGTTCTCGGATATTTTTGTCCAATCCTCCCTGAAGCTAATTTTGAGGGTCTCAACGCGGCTTTTTGATGGCGCTCCAAAATGCTCCAAACTGACTAGCCCAGGCGGTTCAGGTTGGGGCGGAAGGAGGATCAGAAGTGCACTCTCCAGAGGACGGCAAAGTTGGCTTGATATAACACCTACACCTTAGTGGCCGTGCGGCTTGGGGGAGGGGGGCATCATGGGTTCATACGTAGTTGCCACCCGGATAGTTGGCCTATGTTCTCAAGACCTTGTAGTAGCCATCAGTACATACCTTCTCTTCTTGATTGAAGAAGAGTACAACTTCATACCATTGGAGGACACAACTCACAACATCTTGACCTTTGCCGGATGCTTAGTCACGAATTGACCTTTATCATCCGCTGCTGATTCCGCGTAAGTTCCAGACAATTTGATTGTTTGAAGCGGCATCCACTCTAAAGATAGCCAGGTCATAGAAAATTCTGCGAGTCAACCAATGCTGCTTGGAGAACTTATTGGACCCCTAGACTCTTGGCCTTCATGGACTATATGAGTGTGTGTTTCTGGGTCCTAGCGTACGACTAGAGGTGGTGCTGACGGTATTGGGCTCAACCTTCACCTTTATAGGCATTTTGCGCATGGATATGGGCGGGTTCTTTCTCCTCTCAACATTGAGAGCGTTCATGAAAACCAGATTCCGTTTCTTACTGGATATACTGATGCCAGACTTCCTGTAGATGCCAAATGGGCACTTCCATAGCCTTCTTTAAATTTCAGGCACTGCTTAAAGACTTCAAAATGATGGAGATGGATTTGGGGTTGATGTTGACGCGGGAAAATTCACCATCCTTTTTTATGGTAGTTAGTGCAGTGTTTGGTGGAAATAATAATGTAAATTTTCATTGCAAGTTTAACGTTCTCTCTCCTGCTATCAACTTCTGTTGCATGTTCTTCCCTCTCTCAATCATTCAACATTCCCTCAATTCTGATTCTTTATTTTTACACGCCTGTCCACACACCAAACAATTTAACCTTGTACAGAATAATCATTTGGTTAGATAGTCACATACTGTTAGATCTCACATAAAATACATCTCCAGGCCCGGTGACGTGGGCGTCTTTAGCTTTCCCATACTAGTTGCATCCTCTTCTGCAGATGTGATCGATTCCTCTAGAGGGCCAGCCACAGCTCTAAAACTCATGTTGATAATTGGAACCTTGGTATCCATCTCTTCTGTGAATATAGATGTAATACAATCTTTGTCTTATAAGACCCAATTATGGTCTTTCAGCTAGCTGAGTTACTGCTTACTGACTTTCAGCTGTTTGCGTAAACAAAAGAACCTTTCAGGTATCATTTTTAAGGAATCCCAGGATGGTGGTAATCTTCAACTCTAATGTTGCGTGGGAGAAAACACCTCAGTACCACTCTTAGATTTGTGTTTTTTATCATACTCGTATTTTGATCGTGAAAATTTTGCTTGGGAAGGAGATAGAGGGCGTATCTCTTTGTTTTAAGCCTTCCAACATTCGTTAATGAAGGCAAGTCCCATTGCAGGATGTATAGGTTCGAGTATCTTGGTTATTACTTTGATGACCAAGTCTGTATACAATATCCCAAATGGCCTCTCTCCTTTAGGTATCAAGGCCTTCCCTTTTACAGATTTAAGCAGTAATCTTTATCGGTTGAATTGAGAAGAAAGGAAATTAGTGCAATTCAAATGCATCATGAGTATAAAAAGCCAGGTTGAGGGGAAAAGGAAATCTAGCAAATCAATACGATAAGAGCGGTATAAAAAAAATGTAAACGCTGAAATTGTGAATATTATCAATCCTAAATAAGGAACCTGGAGATAGACACTAGGAGATAGACAAAAGAATCGACAGAGCAAAATAGTATCCTCTTAACCAATTAAAAGGTCAAATGTTTTGGCTTATTTGCTTCAAATATGGTCAGAATGATTTCAAGCTAGATTTCATATTAACAAAGTTGATTTGCTGCTTTGAAATTAGCCGAAAGAAAATCAACAAATCACTTCTATGGAGATTTAGCTGTTAAAATATTATGTCGCTCACTTTTGAAAAGTTGAGCTCCTGGGTAAGAAAATTTCTAAAGTTTAACATATGTACGATTTTGACTCCCCCCTCCTTAAAAAAATGCAAGAAAAAACAAAAACAAAACAAACGAACAAACTCGCACTCTGTGAAACGTTGTTAGCAAAATTATATTCTCTACACAATGTTCTCAAATAATATATATATATATATATATATATATATATATATATATATATATATATATATATATATATATATATATATATATATATATATATATATATTTTCATGAACGCGAAAGAATGATGAAATGAATCCTGCAAACGGCAAGAAACAGAAAAACAGGATTAATTTTTCTCGGAAATATTATTTCCTAATTCGCAAAAAATTCCGTACAGGGGCGGGATTCGGTATGGAATTTTTGCGAATTAGGAAATAACATTTCTTGCGATTTTCTGGATTCATATATATATATATATATATATATATATATATATATATTGTGAAAGCCTTCGGAAACCTCGATATTCTAGTATGTAAATCAAAGCCAGAACCAGTATTCGAAACATGTATAATTGGAAACGTTTTGAACATTAGTTATGTTCATCTTCAGCCTATAATGGAGCAAAACAATATAATTATTAGACAAGCAAGCTTAGAATGCATAAAGAAATATATATGTATTAATGAATGACAATAAATTTAAAGTTTGGTAAATTACTAAGAAAACAGTGCAAGAATTATAAAAAAAAACCAGACTAAGAACACAAATAGAAGGACAGGAACCGAATGATTTCAAGGGTGGAAACTTAAACAGAGATAAACATGGTTGTAGTTTAAATTTTCAACCTTTGCAATCATTCGGTTCCCGTCCTTCTCTCAAGTTAGTAAGTTTTATTGCTTTTTAATCTTTGCTTTGTTTTCTTCTTTTTTTGTAATTCTTGTAGTGTTTTCTTTGTAATATTTACATTGTTTTTCTCTAAAATTTACCGAACTTTAAATTTATTGTCATTCATTAATACATATATATTTCTTTATTCATCCTAAGCTTGCTTGTCTGATAATCATATTGTTTTACTCCATTATAGGCTGAAGATGAACATAGTTAATGTTCGAAACGTCCCAATTATACATGTTCCGAATACTGGTTCTAGCTTTGATTTACATATATTTACTTACCAAATATTGTTAAGTAATGCATATCAATTACAGTTATAAAATAAACATGGTTATAAGTTGTACATAAACAATGTACATGTTAGGATGGATAAAACTGCAAGCTATGTGCAAAATAGCATTTTTATTTCAAAAATATGGTTGTCAAAATGATCCTGACAAATAGCACAGCAGACGTAGATGAGAAGGTAAATTGGTATAAGTTAGTCAACAAATTATTTTTGGTTGTTAAACTATATTAGTACTAAGTATGTAGATCTTTACTATCAATTACGCACTGACATCTTCTCTCACAGGAGGCCACTAACCGAAGGCATTCTTATGGTGTTATTTTCCTCCATTCCTCTTGAAATATTTCTTCGATGGTGCTTGGGTTTCTCTCCTTACTTCTATCCGCTAACCTCTTCCACAAATTCTCAATCGGATGAGGTCCAAGATCTGAGCAGGCCAGTCCATGACAATTACTTCCTCCTGATCTAGGAAATTCTTCACCAATTTTTTCGTGTGGCAAGGTGCATTATCCTGTATAAAAATAGCAGGTTGGGCAAAGGCTGCTCTGATAAATGGGCGCAACATGTGCTAGAAAAGGTTCTTTATATCCTTGAGCATTCACTCTGCCCTGCGATAGAACAGGTGGGCCAGTAACTTCTGCCTAAATTATGCCCCCCACCATAACGCTTCTTCCACAAAGCTTAACGCAGCTCCTCACTCAGTTCACGGATAATCTTTCACCAGGTCTTCGATGGACGAACCTCCTTCATCTGAACCAAACAAATTGTACTTCGATTCATCGCTGAAGTATACCATTGGTCTTCTGTTCATACAACGTGCTTAGTGGTGAAGAATAATCTAGCTTTCTTGTTCTTAGAACTGATCAATGGCTTGACTGCTGGTATGAGAGATTTTAAAGATCTTTCCGTCAGGCGGCGTGACACTGTCTTCCCGGAGACCCTAATGCCCATAGTTTAATTTCTTCCTGCGAAATCCTGGCTGATGTCTTGCATCGGTTATTTTTTGAAATACGGAAGATGGCTTGGTCATCTTACTTGAGGTTTTCCTAGGCATACCAGTAGTAATTCCATTGATGCCTGATATAATATTTTGTACTACACTTTTGGGTAGTTTAACTCTTTCAGGTATCGCTCTGATGGAGAAAAACGGTTTGAGGCCGCTTAATTTCAACCGCCATCACATGTTGTTTAGAAACACGTTGCTACCCACGTGCATCTTCGCCTTGAAGCCGGGCGCGTTATCGCCCCCAC
Organism: Ceratothoa steindachneri; assembly: GCA_963969495.1. NCBI lineage: Eukaryota > Metazoa > Arthropoda > Malacostraca > Isopoda > Cymothoidae > Ceratothoa > Ceratothoa steindachneri. Next base: position 79,462,791 of record OZ018327.1, read on the forward strand.
CTGAGTCAATATTTAACCAAGGAGGTTCATCTTCCCCCCGTTTCGCCCCATGGGCCGACCTCACCAGATTGAGTTAGGCTTATGGACAGATAAGGTATTGTTCTCATGGCGCGGCTGGGCATTCCCTCGAAGCCCCCACTCCATTGTCCCCTATGCCAAGGGGTTAGCTCGACTATTTATATGGAAACTTTACCAATAAGAGCAGATTCAGATCCAGATTTTCTTCGCGAAACATCCCGCTGATCCAGTCTCACCTTGTGCACCAGAGCCCTCTACCTTGAGATCCTCCATCTTTGTCCAGAAGAGGAAAATATTCCTTGAGTGCCAAGGTTCGAGCCTTCAAGACGCCAAGTCCACAAGGCCTTTCCTGTTGTTCAGAAAGAGAACAACGTTAGAACAGCCATTGTTCTTTGAGCCCGTTGACAATAGACGGTTCTCACCTCCCCCCCCCTGTTGTTCAGAAAGAGAATAACATTAGAACAGCGATTGTTCTTTGAGCCCGTAGACAAGAGACGGTTCTCACCCTCCCCCCTGTTGTTCAGAAAAAGAACAACGTTAGAACAGCCATTGTTCTTTGAACCCGTAGACAAGAGACGGTTCTCACCCCCCCCCTGTTGTTCAGAAGAGAACAACGTAGAACACCCATTGTTCTTCAAGCCCGTTAGTCAAGAAACGGTTCTCATTCCCAAGACGTCACGTCAGGATCATTTAATCCCCCCCCCTTCGGCTGGAACTCGCCAGCGGACCGAAGATTCCTTCGCGTCGCCTTCCTCTGCACAACAACTTTTAATTACGTAAGCTGAACATTACCTTTGAGTATTTAACCTTTTTGTCAACCCTATCCTGAGATTTAAATGGTTTAGCGAACCATCCCATCCCTTTAATTTTTATTTGTTTTACCTTTTTAAATCTCTCCCAAATCTTAATCCTCGGATTAGCCAGATATTTTCACGACCCTTTCCATTCCCTGTTTATGTCAACATTTTCCGTTTTGTGTGTTGTTGATAGTTTATTTAATAAAACTCTATTTTATTAATGATAGCCATATTATTATCCTTGAGCTCAGTTCCACTTCTTAAGCATATTGAAGATAATATCGGTCAACCAGATAACCATGCACTCTAAATATGATTGAATAGTTCCCTCAACGAATAGTTATATATGGTATATCGTCGAGAGTCCATTCTACGACACTTTCCTTAATCATTTCAAACAATCAACATTCTTACCCAGAAGTAAATGCTAACAAGTATTTTATAAATAACTGAAGAAATACCTGTTTTTTTATTAGCTGTAGTAATTCCTAGGCATTTTTTTATGCTACAAAAATTGTTTGGTTTCACACATGAATTATCTGAAGCACGTATGAATATTGATTCATCTCTATTGCCACGAAATGCCCGTGAACAATTTCTGGACAAAATTGTTACGGGAGATGAAAAGTGGGTTCCTTACTGCAATATTAAGAACAAAAACAATGGCTTGATCGCAAAAAAACCCCTCCAGTTCTAGTCCAACACGTGATTTACAAACAGCAGGAGGCTTGCTTTGCATTTGATGCGATGTGAAAGGAGTTATTCATTATGAGCTCTTCATTAATTAGCAAACAGTTACCTCAAACCTAAACGTTCAACAATTGCGACGTATAAATTAAGCTCTTGAACTAAAACGTCCACTGGGCAATTGAAAAGGGAGTTTCTCCTTCATGGCAATGCTCGCCCACACGTGGGACGTTTGCCCCAAGAAAATAAAATGATTACCCTAGGTTGTGGAGTTCTCCCTCATGCTCTATATTCCCTGGACCGTGCATCGTCTGAAGACCATTTATTTAAGTCATTACTACATCACCTAAGTGGCAAAGTTTACGCTGGTATGAAAGAGATGAAAAAGGATAAATCATATATTTCATAAAAACCGAATCAATTCACTGCTTAGTTAAAGATCGAAATAGCTTTTTGGTATATTAAAAAAGATTTTACTTTCTTTTTAAAAAAACAACAGTTATTTCATGACCCCTTAATTATTTTGTTTCCTACGGGTTAAATTCAGTAGTTCCAAATTTAATCTGGGAGGTTGGAAAGAGGGTGCTTTTACGTAGTTTTCAGTATTTTTCTTTCAACAATTGCATGGAATATTTTCATAAATCCGCTTCAGAATTTAAATATATGTGGCGTAAAAAAATATTATGTAGAGTCTAACCACATGGCAGTGCCGGATTAAGACCTTGCTGGCCCTTAAGGCACACTTTGAAAAGTGGCTTGAAAATACACATATAAAATATTCACTCGCACCCCTATTAACACCACTTGCTTTCATATTTTATTGTTTATTTGAATGTATTTAAAAACAAACAAATACTTTATCCAATAAAAAGTACAATATTGCAATTCTACTTCTATAAAGACGTATGCAATCGTGCTGCACTGATCCTTGAATGTTGGGCATCTTGTATCGTATGCCGGATAGTCATTGCCATGTGCATTATATGTGATATGATACTTAAAAATATAAATTCATACATATAAAATAAAAATGGACAAATAATAAAAAAATCAGAACATGATCACTCATTGAACATAGATCCTTTACAAAAAGAAAATCAAACTGATCCAAATTTGTTTTAAAAGTATCTAGTAACTCAGCTTTTATACAAGCTGCTGACGAAAGTTTCAAACATCATTGACTGGGTAAGACCAAAATCACTTACGAACATTAGTTCGACAGGGGGGTTTGTACAATTTTAAGTTATGACCTCTTGTAAAATTATTACTCAAATTAAAAAAAAATTTCTTACTACTGTTAACAAATCATTTGAACATTAATTAATTACACTTTATTATCAAATATCTTTTACATAAATTACATTACAATTTTGCGCACGTTTTCAACTGCATATTCATCACTTAGTTTTTTGGTGTCAATTTTATGCAGTAAATCACTTTCAATGGACAGAAGTGCTAGCATTTCAAGTCTTTGTTGGTCCATCGTTGATCGTTTCACGTCTCTAATTCTTTTCAGATGAAAAAAGGAACGTTCCTTTAAGCAATTTGTAGCCATTAATGATAAGCAAATTTACAGTGCTAGTTCAGTGTTTGAAAAAGCCTTAAGAGACACCAGTAGTGTGAAGCATTATAAACAGTTTTGTGCACTTCCAGTTGATTCTATTTTATCGCTATCGCGTATCTGCTCTTCATACCAGCATATAAATTGATGAAATTCAGCAGGAAAATTTGAATAAAGGTCGTTCGAATAAACAATGACAAATCTTGAAATAGCAGCATCGATGTCTTTATCAGACATAGAGTCATACTGAGTCAAAACACCAAACCTCTGTAGCACTGTAGAATATACCTCAATACGTTTCTACACTGCACTCCTGAGTTGATCGATGATGAAATAAAAGGTGTTAACTTTAAACATTTCCTGGCCAGACATCCCTTCCAGAACATCTGTAGCATCCCCATCATTAACATTCTTCTTACGCTTAGGAACTCGCTGATGTTCAGATTTGTATGTGCTCCAAGAACTGCCTTTACCTGCCTTTGGCTCATAATAGTCAAACTTCTTTCGGCATTCATCTAAGGATTTATTCAAGCTCTTCAGCAAACCAATAGGGGGTGTTAAATCGATAGTCGAGCCTTGCAGCAAATTAATAGAGCAGTTGAAACGCTGCAAAACGTCATTCCATAGTTCACACATTAAAGCAAATTCAATGATGTCCATGGAGTTGGACAGTGACTCATGATACCCCATTGTCGTGGTATGACCTGGACAGGTGTACGCTGTTGTACGCACACTGGCCTACTGGCTACCGAAATTAAGGTTCCAGCTGGGGATGACTCTAAGAGTGCTTTAAATACACAGTTGCTAGGCCAAGGAATATTCAAACACGGCTACAAGAATATAATTTAATAAAACTTAAGATTACATACACATAAAGGGCAAGTTAAATGGAAATGCTATTAAATATTGACGGTTCACGGCTAAGATGATTGAGACTATCAATTAAGCTTGAACATAGGGATAATTAATTAAGAAATGATCTTACAATTATGCAAGTTCTAGAGCTAAGGAGATCCCTGAAGTTCGACGTGGTAAAGGTGGGAGGAGCGTGACGAAGCGGGGGTTAAATCCCTTTTACCTTGATGTGCGGCGAGTAGGACCAGGGAGGTAAGTTCGACCTTGAACTTGTAAGCGCTTTACGAGACGCTCAATCCAACTCCTGGAAATTTAGGATGGGGGGCCTCTTATCCTTAAGAGGCAAACGGAGGATGCTTCGGGGATGGCCTTTCGATAATAATAGTAATAATAATAATAGGTATTTATAATGCGCCCTTCAGGGCTGTTAGCCCTCCAAGAGAAAGGTTAAAGCGCGCCTAAAACTACCCAAACGAACAACACTAAGTGACGACTAGCTCTTCCTTGGCTCTTCGAAAATCACTCAATTCTTCTCTGAACGAAAATGTAGTTGATTCCCTTTCGACTAACGAAGACGTTAACGGCTAACGTACTGTACGACGGCTTCAGACACAATCTGCCTGTGAACTCCGAAGTATCAAATATATACTCCGAAATTATCTAGACGGGGAGAGAGATTCATCGCCAACAGACTTCCTTAATTGCCTTGGGTCACGATAAGGGTCGATAGCGGGAAGTCGCGAAGCTCCCTTAATGGTCTTTCCATTGTTCTAATTTTCGCAGTAAGCCGATGGTACCGGAGAAGGTGGGAAAAAGAATTCCTTTTCTCTCTCCTTATCTTCCTCACCCATAAAAATTGTTTTTCTGGCATCAGACCGAACAGACCACTGCGTATCCGATGGATCTTTCGGAACTAGGCATTTAGAATTCTTATTAACGTGGTTTAACAAGACATGCCAACGATCTTTTGATGCAACAAGGAATGAATACAAGCTGCCCATGAATTAAAAAAAAGAAACGACTGTCCAATAAATTTAGAGAGTGGTCTGCTCAAGGAATATAATCCACTAGACTTTTTGTTTTTTCAAGATTTTTTGCATGCCAGTCTATTTTCCAGATATATTCCTGGCATTATCATAAGTCTGACCACGGCAATTTTTAAAGTTGATTCCCTGATCCTGTAAGTATTGAAGCAGAGTGTCAGGTAGATTCTGTCCTTTGTGACTAAAGATTGGTATGAAAGTCAGAAAACGTTCCACAGGCTGGTAATCCACCATATTTACGTAGCGAAGAATGATGGACCAACTGGTCAGAATGTGTAATATCTGGAGTAGAATCCCTAAAAACAGAAAAGTATCGTTACTTGGCAATCTCATCCTTGATGATACTAAGAATTTGCTTACCCATCATAGTAATTAGTTCTTCGCAAATTGTTTTTGATAGGTAAGATGTGTGGCTACGTCCGCGATTGACATGGGCACGACTATATTGGGAAAAAAAAATCAAACTGCCCAATAAGCTCTAAGATCCCCAAATAATTGCCTTTATTTTTAGATCCAACAATTTCATTACTAACTCAAAGAGCCAGACCTCTTTCACAGATAGAAATAATTGTTTCAACACAGTGTGACAGAATGTTTTTCCAGCAGTTGGTCTGCTCCAGCATGTTTTGATGTAACTGCTCATCAACTCGCCCAACATCAAAATTGCGCTGACATAATGTCAGAACTGAGCCATATTTTTCCAATCTGTAAATCATTGCCCAGAAAGCTGTACACGGTCTGACGAAAATAGAATGCAAGGAAAGCAGAGGAGACAGGCTTTGGCTGGAGAATTCACAAACCAGTCACGATCAACTTTCTTACTATTCAGTAAAATCCTTTTGAAGGTACTGGAATTAAAAAAAAATGATTCAGCCTAGATAATTCCCACTTTGTTTCCAGATAGATGTCTGCCAATTTTCGAAAAGGCTTTGCTCCCAGTCTGATGAAAATTTCACGTAAATGGTCTGTTATGTCACCAAAAACCCCAACATTAGTTGGAATTGTTACTGAAGCGGTGTTAGCCCAGCCTTCGACAGCGTCAGATGGTCCGGCTTTAACAGTAGGCTCCTCGTGGTTTCTGGCCACTTGTGACGAAGGCGAAACACCAATATGAGTAGAGCCAGTAGCATGACATAAAAATATGAAGTTAATTTAGATATCTTTTTGAGTTGCTTTTCTTCATTGTGCTTTTTTCTTCTCCAACTCCTTTGCTCGCTACCAACAACCACCTTTACGTTTTGACATTGCCGTTACTGCAAGTAGAAAGAAGGTAGTTTAATCAATAATGACCTACTTACTAATGATATTACTATCAATAAAATAATTATATATTCATAAAATATTTATAGGAGACATAATCCAAATCAAATTTCTACTCTGAGTACTGCTACTGATGAGTAACTTTTACATACCAGTAGCAGCACTGAGATCGAAATTGATGCCTCTCTCTTTCAATCTAGATATATGAAACAAAAGTTATTTTTTTCCAATTTATTTAAACAATTGAGAAAATTATGATTACAAAAGGTATTGTACAACATATGGAAGCAAATATTTTAATTTTAAATGGTATAAAAATATATTGTATTGTGAAGAATTGTGAATAGCTGTAAAAATATTAATACTTCTGAGCAAAATGTTTGTAGAAAATTTAATTAAATCATGGAACAGTGAGCAATTGAATAAAAATACACAGGATAGGATCTCCTTATAAATACGGAAAGAAAACAGGGTAGGTACACACTTCATTCGGTGTGCGTCAAGGATATTCACCAATATCTCGAATTCGAAGGTTAAACAGAGGAGTTGTGAGGCTGCGGGAATGACATACAGAGCTATTGGCGGTTAGGCAGCTTCTGGCTCGACTTCCAGTAAACCTTTGATGCCCTGGAAGAATTACAGCTTCACAAGTTAAAATATCTTTAGGGTATTACAAAAATCACCAAAATAAATACCTCATTAGCCTTCCACTCATCCTTTACTAAAGATCAGGATTCAATAAATTATTCTTCTGAAATTATTACTATTAAAGGAACATTTAACTCAATTTTACACTCACAGTATAGATTAAGCTCTTATAACTGTTTACCAAATTTAACATATTTATTTCACATTTACAAGTTAAATTACGACTCTTTTAATCATTTAACTACCTATAACCTTAACTTAGCGCATGAAAAAATAACTATACACATAAAATATAATAATATGTAACTATAATGATATAAGACTAAAAACTCATACTAATGCTCATTATCATAAAATCTCGATAAGCGACAAACTTCGTGGATTTTCTCTCTTGTCGTATCGTTTATATATTTATTCTAAGAGGCCGGTCATCTTATCGGGCACTTCAACTTATGCCGGCTTGAGTAAGATTCTGATGAAGATCCTTCAGAGTTTCTTGGAATACGTGAAAATTGGCAACTTCTGGTCAAGATAATTTCAAAAATTTTAATATGGTAATTAATTCCTGAAATGAAAAAAGAGAACTTAAAATCAAATTTTTAGTCCACTTCCATGAGGAAAAGGCATAAAAAAAGCAATTTTCCTATATGTAAGGTAGTTAGAAGCATTAGTAAACAAAAACACTAACACTAAGCTTCAACATAATCTAGATAGGATTATATTTTTTAAAGATCCCCTTCCGGAAATAGCCAGATGAGAATATGAGGTTGACTCACAACCATAGACAAAAGTGGCTCAAACAAAAACTTCTCAGTCAGGGCGAAATACTTTACTCTTTTTGAATTTTATGCAGTTGTTGCAGCTGAAGCTACAAGACATATGACCTGTTAATAATATGCTTAGAATAAGTATTGACACATGTCACATCCCAACACGGACCCTTTCCATTCCTAAAAGGAAACATTGTTATCCCATCTGGTGCATACCATCTCCTCGGTCAAGTCCAACTAGCTCCAAGACAGCTGGCAATCCCACTCTTTTCAGGGCTCAGAATATTATGTCATTGAGGGCAGTAACCAGCTGATAGAAAAAGAAGTGAAGACCTAGAGGATCAACACCAGATCCATATTTACACCTATGTGTCTCACAAATTGGCGCACCCACTCTCAAAGCTATGACAACTCTAAGAGTTTTTGGGTCTAACTGAGTTCCCAAAGATGAGACTGGGATGGCTGACAACCAACAGCTACTATCAGGATGCCCCTCCCCCGGCTGGCAGACGGGCTCTTGCACTCTGATCTGCTCTCTCTTTGAAGCAATCTAGTCTGGCGAGAGCAAGAGGTAGATCCCAACATTTCTGCTTCAAGCGGTTCTCATTTGCAGGCTCAAAGGCATTGTCTCCAAGTATCCCCCTCCGGAATCTAATACGTCCAGCCACCCTGTCCACTTGAGCCAAACCAGTAAGCGGTGAAAGAACAGCTCGCATTAAAGGGTTAGCTGAAATCAAGGAGGATATGTACCCAGGGAGAGCAATGTCTTGTGTCAATCGTATTCCTAAGCCACCCATCCCAATTCGGGGAGTTGTCTGAGTTCATGAATCCCTTGAAAAGTCAATGTTGATTAGTTTGCAGACAACATCTTTCACAGTCATCAAAAAACTTCAAAAATGGCATCTTCCTGTTGGCGAGAGAAAATCTCAAGATTTACTGCAGCTTCAGTAAAAAAAAAATGAATTTTTTAATAGGACCAAAGCTTGGTGTGGATCAATTAATTGGAGGCGGGATATCATTCGTTTTAGAGCTTCATGTTTTGTGTCTATAGGCTGTCTGATTGCCTTCCCAGTGATGGGAGAGCCCAATACAGACACATCATACAAAGCCACAATCTTAACACGGGGAGAACTGTTTTAAATATTTGAAGAATGGCTTGAGTATCATCACCATTTATGATAGTCAACTGACATTTGGAGCTATTAATCTCTAGCCCTATTTTGTTAAATTCAGTAATGATAGACTGAATGTCATCAAAAACCTTTTGGGGGGTATTAGCAATTAAATCATCGTCCAAGTACCGGATATTAAGCTCTGATTTTAGGCTTCTAATGATCTTATCTATACCGAGTGAAATCAGTGCTTGTTCCAATGGGTCTCCTTGTTGTATGCCAGTAGCAGGCAGAATTCAAACTTCCACCGGGATACATGAGTGAGGTTGGCCGGGAGTATACTTGATTTAACATTTTGCTTAAAGAAGGCATCTGCTCATAGGTAGCCCCAAGGAAAACATCCCTATGAATGCAATTAAAGCATTCTTTAAGTCGACCTTCAAAAAGAATGGGCAGCCGCCTCACAACCTCCCTTAGTATCAAATCCCAGTTGGACTGGTCTGAGGTGAGCACCCGAAGCCCAGGACACATGTCGCATATCTACCTTGGCCGCAAGGCGACGGAAGGTACACATCACAGCAATGGGGCGCAACCTCCCCCCATCCCTCTTAGCCAATGCACAAAGGGAGGCTCCATAAAAAAAACATACGTCAGACCATCAGGCACCTCACCCTGCAAGACCAAACGCACAAAATGGTAAAATTAGACAGAGGGTCGTACTCTCGCCTCAGCAATTTCACGACCCAACAAAGATTTAAGATGCCCCGGAGTTAACCTATCAGGTCCTCCAGATGAGCCCAGGAAAAAAGATTGCTTTATTTTATCTCATCACAAGTTGCTATGGCAGGTGCACCGTTTACACATAATTCAGGAAAATTTATGTTATCTGGAGCTGGTGGATGTTTGTCTCTCAGCTTGGTCAGGGTCTCCTCAGAAAAAGGCGTCAAGCCATCATCTGAATAAATATCCCAAATGGCTCCCCGAATATCAAAGTCTGCGAACTTTGAAGATATTCTCCTCTTCAGGTCATCGTATGTTGTTGTTTTTTTACATTTTTCTTAGTCCCGCTGACTCTGAGTTTGTCTCTGCTGGGCAGGTCCAGACCAGCTGGGAAGTCTGCCTCCATATAGGGCAGCGATTTGAGCCTCGATTCTAGAAGTGAGAGAAGGGCCCTCCATTGAAAGATTGTGCTTGTATGGCTGGTAGAGAGCCCCATAAGGGAAAAAACATCAACCGGAACCAAGCCAAATTGGTCTTTTCTTGTAAAACATTGTTCAATAATTTTCCAAAGGCATCATCCGCATCAATCCTTGCTCCTTTTGGGATAAAGGGCACCACACCCCTCAATTATGTGACCTCAGCAAGAAAATCAAGGAAATTCAAGTCTAGATCCAAAAGGGCATGTTTCCAGCCTTCACCCTGAATGGGTGCTCCTCTTTGGATACCTCGGCATTCTGAACAAACCCAGCTTGGGATATCTTGTGGAGGCATGGCCTTGGCATTAAAATTGCACCAGAAAAGTGCCTCGCAGGAATGGGAAGAAATGCAGCAAATTTCCTTTCGGACGTACATAAATATATATATATATGAAAATTTTGTTGAAGACCATGGTATATTTCGCTAAAGAAGATTGATCAAGGTGAAATATACCATGGTCTTCAACAAAATTTGCATTCAAGAAAGACTGCTACCCATCTACACTAATATATATATATATATATATATATATATATATATATATATATATATATATATATATATATATATATATGTATGTATATATATATGAAATAAAAAACTCACAAAGTATCACGTGAGGGTAGCAAATGAATGCAATGTCCCGCAGGAAAAAAATGAAAAGGTGTTTCCAAGTACTTTCGAACTTTATTAAGTTCCTTATCAAGGATAACAACAAGAAATAATATTATATTAGAGGTATATATACGAAAGAAAAGTATGAAAGACCGCCTCAAAAACAAGAAATCACCAATGAGGAAGACGGAAGGGAGAAGTAAAGATTCACATTAAGAATTACAAGAAGCAGGTAGTAAGGTCAAACTGAGAAGACGGAAAGGAAAACAGATTCAAAGAAATGGAGATAGCCTAATGAGGGGATTATAAGACACGATGAGTAAAAAGTGGTGAAAATACAATGTACATAACAGGGCAGTGACCAAAAAATAATAAATAATAATAATAAATAAATAAATAAATAATAAAAAAATAAAATAAAATTGGGGCCACATAACTAAAGAATGTATATAAAAAACTAAGAACAAAAGTCCGACCTAATTTCTTTAAGTATTAAACTTTTAGTTATAGCATCTATTTTATATAAGCAAGGGAAAAGGTTAAAATTATCACATTGGCTTATAAAAGCACATTCAATGTATTTTCCTTTTTATAGGGTCATTGGAACGATAAATAAATTTTGCCGAATACCAGTTAATTAGATGTTCCTTATATATATATATATATATATATATATATATATATATATATATATATATATATATATATATATATATATATATATGTTTAAAAAATTTGGCGACAGAGTAATAAAACGATAATTTATCGTCTGGAAATGGAATTAAGCCGAGACAGTTAGCGGCTTCTCAGCTATGACTAAAATTATATCAAAGAAGTGAGCATGGGAAGTCCTATACACTCATTAGCGTCGGGAGAAGAAAATCCTGCCCAGTGGGTGGAGCTAAAAGCATTGTGGTCCCAGTGACGGAAGGAGATCACTCCTCCTATACTATTTATAGAAGAAAAATGGAGAATTCGAGAGAAGGAGATTCATTTACTCTTGGGTAGACACTTAAGTCAGATAGGCGATCGAATGTGAAGAATTAATTACGGTTCGTTTAGCGTAGCGAAGCCCTTGTTTTAATCCGCCTAAATCTTGTTCTCGTAACACTCGCTTTATTGACCGGAATCGTGTAAGCGCGAGCCTCACTTTTGTCTTGCTTGTTTTTGTTTGTTGGAACTAAACATTTATTTTTTTACGTGATTCCTTTCACCCCCTTCTCGATCACAAGCTTTCGGTAAACCTAGCCAGGCCGGTATATTATTCGAGTATCTTTTGGAGTCAGATACGAGATTAACCCCAACCTTCACCTCACTCGTGGGACTTGAGGGACCTGCGCAAAATATCCGTGTCATTTTTAACCTTCAAACTGGTGACGTCCTTCCTGTCCTGGGGTTCCTCATCCTCGCCCATAAGCCGGGTTACCTCCTACCTTTAACCTCCTCCTGTCATAAAGCGGGTGACTGTGAGCCCTTCAAAAAGGTGACTGGTCCCCCCTATAAAGTGGTAACCCGAGAGCTCCCTCAAGGAGGTGATCTATATATACACCTTTAAAGTGATTCCTACAAAGTCGTGACCCCTACGTCGCGAACAGTGAAGGCATTGGAGATATGGACTCTGCAAGCAACCATCAGACAGGACAAGGCGAACGGGACTTCGTAAACACCATCAACTTCAAACTGCCCATCTTCAATGAATCAGTAGTCACAGGTCGAACCTCAATCAACCTAGAAGAACTGTGAAGAACTGCCCTTCAGGTATGAGTAAGCAAGGACCTCGCGCGTCATAAATTTATACAATCCTTACCGCCGAACTTTGCGCCTATAATTGCTACACAAAAAAGAACTAACCCTGGCCAATTGGGTAAAGTAGCGGATGAACTTACTGTGTTTAATAGTGAGCGGTGTTATAGTACGACGTGAATTCCGAAAGATGTACTGCCGTATCCACGTCCGTTGAGTTTTATAACGGAGCGAATCATAAATGCGTGAATAATTCGGCGGGTTTTGCACGATCGGTGCGTAATGATAATTACAGTGTGCGTAATATACCGGAGGGATTGCGACCATTCCGGAGAAAACAGAAACCTGTGGTTTGCCGCTCGCACCTGTACTTGGGCGAGGAGGCCTAGTTTTGTAAGTCCTGGTGCAGGTGGCCAAAAAGAGGAGAATACTTGCAAATGCAACTTTCCTCCAGGCCATCGTCGCCAGTCCCACGGGCAGACTAGTCAGGCATTCCTTATCGGGCTCGCCGCTGGTATGCCATTAGTTTTCGCCGTCGCCGCGAAAATGTATGATGAGAAGTACAATTTTTTAATTGAGACAGGGGCAAGTGTCTCATTAATCCCGGCTGAATTGGCAAGGTCGAATAAATTGCGCGAATCCACTTGCGTCAAGTGTTAAATTATTTGCGGAACCTGGGTAGACAGTTAAGTCAGATAGACGATCAAATGTAAAGAATTAATTACGGTTCGTTTAGCGTAGCGAAGCCCTTGCTGTAATCCGCCTAAGTCTTGTTCTCGTAACACTCGCTTCATTGAACGTAATCGTGTAAACGCGAGCCTCACTTTTGTCTTGCTTGTTTTTGTTTGTTGGAATTAAACATTTATTTTTTTACGTGATTAGTCTTAGCCTTTTCTCAATCACAAGCCTTCGGTAAGCCCAGCCAAGCCGGTATATTATTCGAGTATCTTTTGGAGTCAGATACGAGATTAACCCCAACCTTCACCTCACTCGTGGGACTTGAGGGACCTGCGCAAAATATCCGTGTCATTTTTAACCTTCAAACTGGTGACGTCCTTCCTCTCCTGGGGTTCCTCATCCTCGCCCATAAGCCGGGTTACCTCCTACCTTTAACCTCCTCCTGCCATAAAGTGGGTGACCGTGAGCCCTTTAAAGACGTGACTGGTCCCCCCTATAAAGTGGTAACCCGAGGGCTCCCTCAAGGAGGTGACCTATATATACACCTTCAAAGTGATCCCTATACTATCTCACCTGGGCCTGTGTCAAGTTGACAGTTGGGCCTGTCAGGTGAAACCACGTAGCACATCCAGAATACTGAATTATTTAAATAATATGATCTAGAGATAATTAATTAAATAATATTGATTTAATATAATTTGGCCTATTACTTATTACTAAAATTAATTTTGATACTAAGCGCTAGTCATATAGTCTTAATAAATTGATTTTGTGCATAGATTTTGAATATACTTTGTAAATAAATTTAATATATTTTGTACATAGAGTATTTTTACACCTAGATAGACCATGCATGGATCTTCTTTGTCTGTAAATAAATGTTTTAAATCATTAGGACGTTCTTTACCATTCGAATTTATTTTTTTGTAAAAAAGTAAAATGATATATATTCTTTACTTTATTTTTGGTGGCCTGGATTTTTAGCTGGCCCTAAGGCAATTGTCCTGTTTGCTTAGTGGTAATCCGATACTGCCACAGGGTTAGATGATTAATTTTATTTCATTTGTGCCGAAATAATTCCAAGTTAGTCATTTCTCACGCTACTTTTAGGAATTTAATCTAGTAGTCGTAGTTAGCTTTTGTCCATTTTCTTGTAATGCATCTTTTAAAGAAAATTAGATATTTGGATAACTAAAGGAATAACCCTTTGCTTATTTTTCCCCACTTGACAACAACATGTACATATGTTACATAATATTTATGATATAATGATAAATTGGCTAAATATGGAATGCACCGTGACGCTGTTAATTGAAATTGCATCATATTGTATTATATATAATTTTGAAGGGATTTTATTTTAATTAAAATAGTATATGGACATTTTATATTACTCCATATTAAAGAAAATACGATTGATTCAATTAGCATTCGGGGGCGGAGCTTATATGTCTGAAGGCAAGAAGCATAACATAAAAAACAATAGACACTAGGGGGCCTAACGATGTCTGGCAATCACATTTAAATTCGAACTTAACTCTAGGATTTATAATTTTGTATACTACTAGTTTATTGCAAATAGCGGGTGTAGGGGAGCAACCCCTCACCATTAAAGGAGCTATGGAGAGAAACCCCCCATTTCGAAAATAATCACCTTAATATTCGAATTCAAATGCTGTTGCCGGACATTTTTAGGCGCTCCAATGTTTATTGTTTTATTCAGGGCTGTGCTCCTTGGGGAGGGGGGGGGGCTAGAAATGGAGTGATTGAATTTCATTGAAGTGGGTTACTGTGTATTCTATATTTACCATAAATTGCATATTCCTATTAACGTTTGTAATAACTAGTAGTATACACAATTTAAAGTCGATTGTTAGACGTCATTAGGCGCTCTAATATTAATTGTTTTTATGTTGTGCTTCTTGACTTCAGACATATGTCTCGCCGCTGAATGCTACTTAAATCAATCATATTTATTTTAATATTGAGTAATATAAAATGTCCGTATCCTATTTTAATTCAGAAAAACAATCCCTTTAAAACAATATACAATACAATATGACAAGATACCAATTAACAATGTGACTGTCTACTCTATATTAACCGGTTAATATTTAGAAAACCGTAATCGCTTAAAAATCAATTAATCCCTCATATTATGTTTATGAATAGGGGGTCAAATCCTTATTATATCCACACTAATTTATCTATTTGTTTATCTTCAGAATATAAAATACCATATTTCGAGGCTTTCAAAAAATCCTAAATGAGTTTACGAGTAAATGGATTGATTTATCGTATTAGACTGAGTAAAGAGCAAAAAAATAAACGCACTGCACTGAAGTTACAGAACAATGGATATTAATGTAATTGTTAGTTGGGGGGTAAAGAAGATTAAATGGATATGAGACAACTAATTTATACAGACAGAAATAGATGTTAGGAAGGCCGAAAATTTTCTGTCCAATAAAATATTTCCCACTTAAGCAAGAGAGCAAATATACAAATTCACCAGACATCAACCAACAATGTCTGGTCCATTAGCTAATTGTTCTCACCTCCGGTAAACGCCATATTCCACATAAACACAGAAATCTCTTATTAAACCCTCAGTGAATCCAGGAAATGTTCGCTTCTGATGTAAATGTTTTTTCTCCATTCAGTTGAGTGAAACAACAAAGACACACCTTTAAGTAATGCTTCACCATTTACCTAAGCAATGCATATCAACCCTTAATTGACCAATTGAACGATACAATAACCAGAAAATCATTTTTATACGATTATCTAAAACTGTATGTAGATTTAAGATTCAAGTTAAGAGGTTATAATCGACTTTCAATTCTCAGTTTCGTCTCCTTACCGCTCTTGTCTATATCCAGGAATCTCATTGCATCGAACAAGGAGAGACTTCTAATTCGATTCAAAATGTAGTCGATCTTGATCAATCCTTCAAATCTTATCAATCGCGTTTGTCCAAGATAAATTGACTCAGTTTTTTCCATTCAACTTCAGTCATTACTCAAACCACATGAAAGTTGTCATCAATTGTTGCAAAAAAAGAAGAAAAGTTATCCTTATAATAAATTCAATAAAACGTGAGGAGTCATTTTATCCCTAATCATTGTTAGATCTTTAAGAAATCTGGGACCTAACTCGCCCAGAAGACTTTGCCCAATAATCTTATCTTCCCCCGAGTCACAAGATTCCTGGTGACCCCGCGGGAGTTGCACTACAAACCTAGTGGCCCTGGAGTTAACCTACAAACCTGGTGACCCTGGAATAATCCTACAAAACTAGTAACCCTGGATTGATCCCACAAACCCGGTAGTCCTGGACACAATCTACAAACCTGGTGAGCCTAGAATGACCCTACAAACCTGCTCACCCTGGAGTGTCCCTACAAATCTGCTCACCCTGGAGTGTCCAAACGAACCTAGTGACCCCTAAACGACCCTGTAGTGACCATACAAAGATACTTAAAAGAACAAAGCTCGTGAAGCTTCCGCTACGGTGTTGGATTTATGACGCCGAGGCGGGGACTCAAACGCAGCAAGCGTGAACACTTTCAGTGACGTAATAAGATGGCCGTCCATTGGCCGGATACATTGAAACCCACCTGCAGGGATAAGTAACTCTACACGCATCATCATGCACATAATCAATTGCAACAAAACTACCATTCCATTCCCGTCTTCACACACACAACATACCTACCATCTTCTTTGCTCCGGAACCTTTTCGATAGACTACTACTATTGTCCAATAAGGGGCACTTATATTTACATATCCCCCCCCTCCACCCTGGTGGTCACGAAGACGACAACATTCCCCCCGCACCTCCTAGTAACTACTCCGAGCTTCGGTCTCACCGGTGATTGTGAGTCTGATGTTTATGTGTACTTCATCTTCCGGTTGAGGTCTCTCGTCCACAATGCGAGGCAAGAATGGTGCTACCTCTCTACCAACACATACTTGTTTAACCAAACACGCCCTTGCTCAAACAAAATCCAGACTAGCACTAGTATTTCTTTTTCAGGTCATTGGATTTCTGAAGAATTTCGTCGACTTGTCGTACCAAGGATCTACTAGAGATTACTATCGCTACAGAGACATCCGTCTGGTAGCCCCCTCCACCAACCTGACAGGCAAATATACGTGTAAGGTGTCGTCACACCGAGACGAGGAAATTTATACTGTAAATCTCATTCTATATTGTAAGTCGTTGCTTATTCGTTTCTCTCTTTCGTAGGGAACAAAAAATATCGCCTTACTCTTAGTTGCATGTCGTAGAAGGCGCCTTAGTGAGCCCGCTTTACGTCAGATAAGTATTGTTGAGGTGGCACTATCGTATAATAATCCCATGAATGAGTATATAACTTACGATTGGATCAAGAAACTCGCCTGCCATGGCGGCATTGTAGGAGCGGCATGGATTGCTGGGGGAAGGGGAAGCGACCATCTAGTACCGAGGGTTGCCCTACTTTCTCTAGCCTTGTTAAGTTATTTTTGGTTGTTATTGTATATAGTTTGTCTACTAATTTAGTATTTATAAATTTATTTTTGTTGTTACACATTGATTATTATGTGTTATTGTTCCAAAGAGATGAATAATAGAAGTAAACAAAATAATAGTCGCCCAAACAGTTCAAGAGGGGCCAAAGGGGTGTTTTGCCCAGGGCACCATACCTGCCAGCACATCCACTAGTCTCAGGTCAGGGTTTGCCTTTGTGGGGCTGCTCTGAGATCTCTAATGTTTGTTTTCTCTCTCATTTCTTCATCCCGACAATGGTTCTAATCTTGAGTGTTTGTGTTCTTTGCACTTGAGTTTTAGAAGAATTTCCCCTCGATTGAGTAATTAAGATTAACCAAGTTTGCTATTGCAGCTTTTGCCATTTCACCATTTGTTTCTAGGTGGTAACCATCCTCTTTTCTTCATCTCTCAGCCCCAGCTCTCATTCTTTCTCAACTGTGTGAAAGTATCTTGGATGGTTGCACCATTTCCAGGCGTGTTCAAGAAGGAGTTCCCATAGTGAAAAAAGAAATAAATCGAACTTCATCTATGTATTCGAGTACAGTGGAATATTACTTTTATCATTGTACTCTCTTAGATCCAAGGGGTGTGCAATGTTATGACTGTAATGGAAGTATTCATACTCACATTGTCACAAAACAAATACAATATAATTGAAGCCGATTATCCAATAATGTGGTGCATTTTCAAAGTTCCTCGTAATATATCGATTTTGATGCAGAGTTTTGTGCTTTTTAGAACAATATTATCCTGGTAGATCGGCTTAGTCAGTCTCTTGGTGCACTCCAATGTAATTTATACCTTAATACAACTATTTATATTATTCATCAAGGTTGTATTAGTCGCAGTAATAATGAAATGAATATTTAGTAAATAGTAATACATAACTCAGATTAAGGTCTGCCTGTCATACTAAAGTAAACCAAGTCCAGGGCGTTGATGAATATGAGTCACTCATCCCAACACTCAATACAGACACAAAAAATTCACCCGTTAATCAAAACGGCCATTGTGTATCTAGATTAGCGACTCCCGGGAATAAATCGTGGTATTCTATATGTGGTTTAACCACATATTTGATGTCCTCATATGCAGTACATTTCAATTTCAACGTTATGAGCAGTATGCGGAGAAGGTTAGGGTTTTAAAAATAGTTAGTTTTTGTTAATTTTGAAGATTACGTGGTTAGTTAATTAAAGGGTAGTTAGTTGTGACTTTCGAGCAACTTGGAATGATACAAGAGGGCAACATGAATGATTTAAATATCATAAAAGTAAACCAAATTTTTATTTCCCCTTACTTTCGAATTTACCACCCTTTTCTTAAACATCCAACTCTCGGTGGAATGGTGTTTAGAAAGCTAAAGTTACGTTAGACCGCATAGTAAAATGGCAACTATGTCAGTAAAGCACATATTAGAACAGTACCTAACAAATTCTAAATATTTATTTTAAAAAGGGGAACGAATGGGTATATTTCTGGCAGCAAGCACTTGAAAAAAGGTTCGTAAGAACGTGGCGATGTCTGTGGAAGTGTAAATGTGAGAATGATACATACTCGTAGTTAGAGTAGCCAAAAGGGATTACTTAAGCTGCTAACGATACTTAAGAGAAAGTTTCGGTAAATTTTTGGTTGGCTCAGAGCGAAGGGTTTGAATTGGGTTGGAATTTACGCCTTAGATGGACGAGAATTTATGGCAGAGCTTTGCATATTTTTTGGCGCTGTATTATTTGTCTGCATTATCTAGGCTTCCACTTCCTCTTCTCATTATTCTATTATATATTGTTCGAATGAGCAAGAGTGGCCTACTCTCAGTCGCCTAATCTTTTAGAGGAGGGAAGCGCTATATGTACATAATGAAAAAAGTAGCCTACAACTCCTACGAAATGACAGAAATGCAAGGGTAGCCTACATTTACCAAATGACACAACTGAAAGTGTATCTTACATCTCCTAACAAATGACACACTTGCAAGAGTAGCCTACATCTACCAAATGACAGATTTGCAAGGGTAACTTACATGTCCTATCAAATGACACTAAGTTAATCATCTCTAATTTAATCCAGTAGAGAAAAGGCATCTTTTTCTTCATTAGATGAGTTATCTTTAATTAATCCGATCTTCTTTCGAACCTTTCTGTTCAAGTCCAAAGCCAAATTTAGAATCAAATGGCAACCCCCAAAATACCTCGCCTCTCTCAGGAGTCAGTGATGGTTTGGCCAAGTCAGGATTAATCCAGCGATTCGTAGACTCGGTTAATTTTTCATGTAATTTGGTAAGATATTTAGTCAACTCTCGCAACATTGTCATTTGATAAGAGTTGTAGGCTACCCCTGTAATTCTCTCATTTGGTAGGATATGTAGGTTACTAATGCAATTCTGTCATTTGGTAGGAGTTGTAGGCTACTCTTGCAATTCTGTCATTTGGTATGAGTTGTAGGCTACTCTTGCATTTCTCTCATTTGGAAGGAAATGTAGGCTACTCTTGCACTTCTCTCATTTGGTAGGATATGTAGGTTACTAATGCAATTCTGTCATTTTGTAGGAGTCGTAGGCTACTCTTACAATCCATTCATTTGGTAGGATATTTCGATTCCTCATGCCACTCTATCATTTGGTAGTAAATGTAGGCTAATCTTGCAATTTTATCATTTGGTAGTAAATGTAGGCTACTCTTGCAATCCTGTCATTTGGTAAATTTACGTTATACTTGATCTCGAAAATCTTTTACACCTTTAGCTTTTTTTTTTGTTGTTTTTTTGCGAGGGTTTAGTTGTCATTCTTAGAGCAGATATAATTGATAACTATTTAACTTGATTAATTCAGTAATATTATTTAGTATCTCTGTTTAACTACTTGTATAAAGAGTGCAAGATCCTTTTACTGAAGGAAAAGCAGTTCTGTGGTAAATTTCCTTTGTTTTCTTTAAGGCGTTAATTTTGAAGAGAAGAAAAACTAAGTTTCCAAGTGAAATTTTAGAATTACTCTAAACGACCCGAACATTTACGGGTTACGTTTTTTCTTTTACCCTGCATATCCAACGGGATATTAAACTCTACCACACCTAACTACTGTTTGGACGCTAAACAAGCATAAATATTTCTTTTCGCAGCATCGCCCTCCACATTTGAGGTCAACACCGTAAGGCAAGAAGACGGAACCATTATCGTGAAGTGCGACGCTTACCCACTTTACCCAGAACCTCGCATTACTCTTTTTAAAGCTCTTCAGGGCAAAAGGTATTGCGTATTTATTTTTAAAAAGACAAAAACCAACGAGGAAGTTTTAATTGGTTTGTAATAAATCGTGAAATTAAACAAAAATGGGCTATGTGAAGTTTTAGCGTGCCGAGAAGTGCAAGCAAGAGGTTTAAAAGCTTCGCTTGAATGAGTCATTTAGAGACTCATGATGGCGCAGTTGATTCGCTGCTCGCTACCAGTGAGTCCGGCGAAGCAGGAAGCTGTTCTCAACTCGACTTCATTACTCTCATTCTTTATTTTTCTTCGCCCTGTTTCCTACACCCCTCTATCTACAATAGTGCCCACACCCGGGAGGAGTAGCTTTCCCCTTGGATAACGTTTCCAAGCGTCGTTCTTCGTCTTCATTTCTTTTCTCGAGACGCAGGAGTATCTTTGCAACTTTCCTACGCTACTCTCTTTCTTTATTTTTTCTTCGCCAATTTTCCCACACCTCCTCTATCCACAATGGTAACGCCTCTCCCACTCGGGTCTGGGCACCATTGTGGATAGAGGCGTGTCGGTAAAAGGGCGAATGAAAAAATTGAAAACCCGAAAGTCTCCACAGGATAGCTTGTGAGTATAGCTCTATAAAAAAGTGGTGAACAAGCAGGAAGTGAAAATGTGTGAAAGATATATAACCGTGGATTCACCTGAGGTATTGAGTAGTCCGATATGGCACACAATTCTCCTGATATTAGCTGCAGCATGGATCTCATATTACACTTGGACACTTGTAGGCAAAAATTGGGGGAGGAAAATAAGGAACGTAGAAGAAGTAAAAGGTGGGCAGACAGAAAAAAGAAATGAGCAGAAAGAAGAAGAAGTAGAAAAAGAAAAAGAGGAAGAAGAAAGAGGAAGAAGGATAAAAATAAGAAGAAGAAAGAAGAAAAAAAAGAATAGGAAAAAGAAGAAGAAAGAAGAAGAAAGAAGAGGAGGAGGAAGAAGAAAAAAAACGTAGAAGAAAAAAGAGGAGGAAGAATAAGAGAAAGAAGAAGAAGAAGAAGAAGAAGAAGAAGAAGAAGAAGAAAGAAAGAAAGAAATATAGGAAAAAATAAAAAGAAGAAGAGAGAAAACGAAGAAGAAGAAGAAGAGTGGGAAAGCTGAGAGTAGAAAGGAATGTCGTAGCAAAAATCGTCTTATTAATGCCAGGATGGACCAAAGCCTCCAGAGTTAAATCTTTCCTTCCCATTGTGGAAGGAAAGGAAACAAGTCTAACCAACAAGAATTGAAGGAATGGAAGGAAAAATGAATAAAAAGAAAGTGCATGCAGAGGAAAAAAGGCGAAGGGAGACCAAGACAGCGGTAGATACGTTTTCAACCCCCTGATACTCAGGTTGGGAGAACGTATGATAGGTTTACCTCACCGTTTATGAAGGGCTCAAATGCATGCGGGTGCGTGTGTGTGTGTATGTGTCTGGAGGGGGCGGGGGGGTTCTGGATACATTTTATATGCCATCCAAATCCCAGTATAAGGGTTAAGGGGAACCTTCTCCCAAATGATAGTATGTAGGGTTAAGGGAAACCTTCCCCCAAATGAGAAGATGTAACCTGAAGGAGTCCCTTCCGGGCCGGGTGAGCGCGAGAGTATCAAAATAAACCTGACCTTTCTTTCTTCTACACAGCTCCCTTTCACTCTGTCACCTTTTACTTTACAAACTCCCTTCCCATCCATATTCTCGAAGGGTGGCAAAATTTGCTGGCTAGTCGCCGACCAACTTCCATTGCGATGGGAGGCTTCACGTCTCCCTCTTAGCTACGGCTGTGGGCAGTGGCTTTTAACACATTCGAATTGTCTCCCCCCCTCGTTCTACAGAGTCCCTCTTTGAATATCTGCCATTTTACGTCCAAGTCTCGGTGGTGCGCCGGACCAGAGACGTTTGGCGGAAAGAAGAAACCTCGAGGAGTGCCGGCCGTTCCTCCGTACGCCGACTCCGGATCAGGCCCCAATAATGGACATCTAGCTCTTGTCCTTCCCTAATCTGTAAATAATGTCCCCATAACCAATCATGATATAAAAAACCCTACAATGATTTTATTAATATGGTTGATGGAGTGGGTACAGATGGACACGGGTGTGTGTGGGGTGTCCTCTGTACCAATATCATATAATGAAGAGGTTCTCCCCTTGCCATTTCTCTCCCTTCATACAGCCGCTTTGAAGTGACTGCCTCTCAGGGGTGGAGATGGTTCTTGCTTTGTGTCACAGGGGACCCTCCGATGAATAAAATGAATGTATGATACCTTTGCTTCAGAGAGGAACAAAGGGCCTGTCCATATCCAAAGAGAGGGGCTTATGGTGGTGGACCCCTTTTGGGTTTGTCGCACGTCCTTGGTCCCAGATTGGTTGATTTCTCGAGAGCTGATATCCCGACGCCCTGGTACTCGCATTCGGCGCTGGCGTGCCGGCCACGGTGTCCCATCCCAAGGATTTGTTTTTCTGGACGGCTCCAGATGGGATCCACGACACCTCAAGTGAGGATGTTCCATCGGCCAGATTGTGCACCCGCCCCATCGAGGTGATCTGCAGAGTCTTCCTAGGGAGGGGATCATGACAGCGTAACTGACCGCTAAGCTTGATCCCATTCCTTGTCAGCGGTCTGTTAATAGGACCAACTCTCCAAGGAAAGAAAAGAGTAAAAAAGGAAAGAGTGGCAAGGTCTCTCTTTTTTCCGGATGAAGGGGTTCCGGAGACGCGCGTAATTAGTTGTTTCTGTGAAAAACCAGCTCTAATCAGGTTCGTCGGGTGTTCGTCCTTGGCTGTTGGCCGTGTGTGAAGCGCCTCTCGAACGGGAAGAGATATTTCTATAAAGGATTTAAGCGCTGTCCATTCTACTTCACCCTGTATGAATTTTTCCCGGTGATGGTCATATTCCATTTTATTCTAGAATCATTTCGAAGCTCTCTAGCCTCTCTACTCATTGGAAAGGCCCGTATTGCAAAGGTTTGGATGAGTGTCAAAAGAATTTAGGGTAAGTTCATCCAAGATCAGCGTCTCTTCTGCAGGAAGACATGACCGCCTTCATCAACCGTGTGGTCCTGACGGAGTCTTTCAGGACCGTTTTTCACTACATTCTATAACATGGATATACTTATCAAAGATTCGAAGCACGTTGCTCAGTTGTTTAAGATCTGTTTTCTCTAAGCAAGCTGTATTCCTCTCTCCCTTTTTGCACGATACTTCCCTTCGTCTGGGCGATAACTCGTGTGAAATTCTTTGACCTGTTAGTGAACAAGAGTTGGTCTTTCTTTTCATTTTATTTAACAAGGGCTGGTGAGCGGGTAACTTCTCAGTGGCGAATTGCTACCCTGCTTGTTTTTTTTTGTAAGACGGCTGGTTTCCGTCTAATTTGTCTAAGCTGCCTATGCAAGTTGATGGAGAAATTGGTGAACGATACGTTAGCCTATCTCTTGGACAGTGAGGATCACTTGTCTTCTGTATAGTGCGACTTTTAGAAGTTCTTCTCTTACTTTAAATGCTCTTATACGCCTGGAGAGTGCTATCTTCAGGGCTTTCATTCAGAGGACGCATTTCGTCACGTTTTTTGTCGATTTGGAGAAGGCCTATGATAACGCATGGTGCTACCGTATCACGAAGGTGCATATTCTTTAGGGGCGAGGGTACGCCTCCCAATTTTTTATTCTGAGTTCCTACAAAATCATCAATTCCGAGCCTGTAGGACAAGTGGAAGGTGTTCCGCAAGGGTCTTTCCACGGCATTACTTTTTCTATGAGCATCAACGGCATCACCTTGCTGCTGCCAGAAGATACTCTGGCCATATTTCACGTAGGTGACGTTTCGTTTGATCATGGGGTGGTTACAATGTCTACGATGCTGTGCCGGCTATAATAAGCTCTGAACTTTTTTGTTATGCTGAAATGCACATATTTCAATTTTCTTTGCCCAAACTAAGGTTCTGCATTTTTTTTGCCGTCGTGTTCATCATACTGACTCAATCCTTGGGCCAAATAGGGTTGTTTTAGATCTTCTTTCAGAATTTTGGGGAGCTATCTTCCCTCCTGTAATTTCACTAATTCGATGTTTGACTCTGTAGGTATATTTTTCTTTCATTCGGAGTTGCCTTTATTCATGTTTTTAATCATTCTGAGTTTTGCCATGTTCTAAAAGTGCTTCAGATTGTTCTTACGCTCATTCTTCGCCAAGAGGAAGCTGATAACGGATACGTTTTAGATTAACAGATGAATAATAAAGCCTATTGCTAATAAAATTATTATTTGTTTGATTGGTGATGAAGTTGACACTAGGATAAGCCAGAATACCTTATGTACTATCTAAAACTCAAACTGTTTTAGGTAGACAAACGACTAATAAATTCTACCGCGAAGAATGTTCTTTTTTATTTTGGATGAAGTTGACACTAGGTTAGGCCAGACTACCTTAAATACCATCTAACAGGTTTTGCAAAATTTCTGTTAGCCTTGTTATTTTAATCTTTCGAGAGGTTTACGTGTGTGATAGAAAAAGTTTCGACAAACAAACTTAAAAATATACTTTTCAAGCAAGTGTCATTAAAGCGTCTTTTCTATTTTGTGCAGGTGTGCCAAGATGGAAGTCAAAAGAATCGAGATCTCTGCTCTTCTGCACGCGGGCCACAACAAGCCATAGATCGCCAAGCCGCTCAACGTCAGCCTAATGAGCGTCCACTGAGTCGCCGAGAGGCTCAAAAATAGGGAAGACCCAAATACCGACCTCGTTCAGTCATACCTCAAGTTGTCAACCGTTTGGCTGTGAGAAAGGTTTTTGAAAGCGCGCCAAGCTCAAAATGACATCGCTCGCGAAGAAGAAGTTCTCGGTGGCCCCTGTGTCTAAGTGGGACAAGGAGTAGGGCGACAAGAGCTTCAGGTGCGTGGAAAGGCCTTTGCTCACAGACCGTATGCGAGAACAACGTCGGGAGCGATGTCGTCGCCTTCTCAACAACTTGAAGAGTCATGGCAATCAAATTTTCATTTTTTTTCTCATCAAAAAACCTTCGCAGTCGATCCTGTCATCAACAACCTGAACAACCGCGTGAGAGGCTTTGACCAGGACATCTCCTAGGGCTGCTAAGTGTCCACGACTAAGCACCCGGCCTCTCTGATGATGCTCTTCGTCGTATCTTCGAATGGTGGGCGAGAAGATACCACCGAGATGGTTCGCGGCCAGTTTTAGGCTCACCCCGGCCGATTACAAGGACATCTTGGCCACGAACGTTCTGCCCTGGGTGAGAAAGATCCCGAAAAAATCGGAGTGCGTCTTTCAGTAGCACGATGCGCCGGCCCCCATGGCAAAGACCATGCAAGAATGGTTGGGGCCGAACATGAGCTTCTAGTTGAAGGAAGTAGGCCGCCATAGTCACCGGACCATAATCCCTTCGACTACATCGTGTAATAACTTATCGAGGGCAAGGTCTGGAAAGTCTGCCACAGCAACGTCGACGAACTGAAGTCCTTTGTCAACCGCGTATGGGTAAACATGAGGAAGGACTTCGTCCGCAACGTGAGCGCGGCCTTCAGGTCTCGCCTGGAGCGCGTGCTCGCCGCCTGGGCGGCCACGTTAATTAATATTACAATTTAAACACATATTTATATTAAATCAATAAAAAAATATACCTAACTCTATCGAAACTATCATTGTGCTATTTGTCGTAACGAGTGTAACACGTCTTTTGCAATACTCGGTAAAACACAAGAATGCCTTCTTTCTTATACTTTTCATTTCATTCTTCTAGCTCTAGAGTCTAGAGGATAATGATATATGAAGGTTCAAATTTACATACACTTAAATAGAGTGGTTACCTTGTAGATGAAACTTTACTCCCTAATATTATATATCTTTTTAGGATCCCCTTGACCAATGGCGAAGTGCAGTCCCGTTGGAGAGGTGGAACTTACATGGTTTCGATGCAAGCGGAAGTAAAAGAGGCAGAACTTGATGGAATGACCCAATTCGAATGCCACCTCAGGCTCCCCAAAACGAGCATCTCTTGGAAGAGTGATATGAAGTACATCCCGCGTGAGTTTTATCTTGCTTATTATTAAACAACGTGGGGTAAGAGAGTACTTTGCTAGTTTCCTTTTTATTTAAAAAGGAAAATGGTGAAAGCTAGATCATCTCCACCGAAAACTATTTCGGATGTGGTTTCTTGAACTAATTGTGAGATTTAGGAGAATTAAAATATGTAAAGATTACATTACGTAGAGAACCCTAAAACAGGAGCAATTTGGGCGCATAGCAGCGGATGTTGATGAGGAACTCTTCTGAATCTTTTTTGCCTCTTGAGCACAAATATTGGTCTCATTGCGAATCAAACCTTTCTTAAAATAGTTGAAATTTAAAACCCTGTGTTATTTATTTGATTCAACTGTCCCAAAAAAGAGTTTGCTAAAGATTTCTCCTTTTTCACAGGTACGTTGCCGAATATCCATCACGGTGAGTGCATCAGAAAATCTTTAACCGTAGGCTACTTATTTGTTACTACTAATTATCTTTATTTCCATATTATCATATAAACCGCAACATTAAGCAGTTCTAAGACTCCCATATAAAATAGTAAATCCTCCACTTTCCTTAAGACTACCTTTACAGTAGCTAATGAATATAACCCTCAATTTATTCATATCTTCTTTCACATCAAATCACTTATTTAGGTATTTGTAAAGATCGGCCATTCGATTTGATTCTGATTGGCAGACATCGTGTGATCATTCAAGAGGATTTTCATTTCAAGCACTGGTTCCTTTATGATGTTTCAACGTAGCTGGACACTTTGCTACTTAGCTATTGGCATCCAACAATTTTACTAGTTGATGTTTCACTATCAGATATTTTGCTTCTAATACATTTTTTGGTACAACATTTCTCTACGGTTAACCAGAGGGGTATCAACTTAGGAAGTGGGGGAATCGTATATTATAGGAGACGCTCTGTAAGAGAACATACTTGGACATCTTGAGCTTTGGAAAATTAATCCTTAACATGCCAACTCCTCTAAACTCTAATTGTCATAACCTATGAAGCTTTCAAGTAGATGAATGTTTATGTCGCTCAGTAGGAAAGTGTCTTGTCACGTCCAAACATCATAAAAGAACCAGTGCTTGAAATGAAAATTCTACATGGCCATAAGGTCCTCTTGAATGATAAAGTTGTGTACACAACTGTGACTAAACTGTATGTCAGTAAGGCCTATTTGCTTTAGCTTTGATTTACCCCCCAAACGAACGATGGTATTGGCTGCTCGAAGTGAATTTTGAAGACGCTGAATGTATACTCTTTACTCTGGGGGATTACAAGGAACGAGATTGGACTTTTTGCTTTATTACAGTAAATAATTTATTTACTGATAATATATAACTTAGTATCGAGCTTTTAAATGAGGAGGAAGATGCAGTTTATGGATTTTTTCGGATAAAACCATAGAAAATAATGTAATTCTTTACTTAGAAGACAGATATCGGAAGTGACTCGCTTCCATCACCAGTTCTTTCTGTTGTAATTCTTGGATTGATGATGGAAACTGGTCACTTCGGAAACCTGTCTCCTAAGAAAGAATTATATAACTTTTTATATTATTTTATACAAAAAAACCTGTAAACTGCATCGTCCTTCTCAATTAATTTATCAATATTAATTAATTATGCTAAATAATATGGTAACAAAAGATGGAATTTTCACTATAATGAAAATTGCTAAAGATTATAGTTAATTCACTATTATCTCACTTAATTTATCCACTTCACTTTATGCACTGAAAACACTAATTATATATTGATTGATAATCAGGATTTTTATCGTATGTAAAAGTTTGTAGACGCACTAAATGAATTTAATGCTCTTTGAGTTCAGTGAAGCTATACGAGAAGCCCACGTAAAAAAAAAAAAATGCAAGGCCATAGGGATATATGCTTCGATTTAGAGTCGCTCGTCGACTCGATAAAAAGTGACAATTACCAGAGACCTTTGCCTTCAAATGTAAAGAGATGTGATGAGGAGAGAAGCACGGTTAGCAGGCGACCATTACCATGGATACCAGTAAGAGATGGGAGCGCCTCGTTTGGTGTTACTTCGAGTCTTCTCAACGAGAATGATTTGTATGAATTCTGATATATTTGACTGACTGATATAAACGACTTCTGGACAAGACGGTTTTATTTTCTTCCCAAATTGGGGTAGTCTGGCGTGTTCCTCACTGTGAGAAGAATTGCATTCCCATGGAAAGTTGGTTCCGGAGGAAGCGGAAGGGAGATAGTAAGAATCTTATCTGTGAAACGCGGGGAATATCTGTTTTTTTTGTTCTCTTTCTCTCTCTCTCTCTTATTCTGACATCCATCATAGGCAAACTATTCGAGGGAATAATCGCAGACCGTATAGTGCAGCACTTAGAGTCGCACAACCTGATCTTGGATTTCCAGCACGGATTTCGCAAGAACCTTTCATGTCTCATTAATCTACTAGATTTTTTACACGGTATTTTGAGTGAGTATGATCGTAGTCGAGCTGTGGATATCTTATACCTGGACTTTCAAAAAGCCTTCGATAAGGTACCACACCGCAGGTTGATAAATAAAGTCTGCGCCCTTGGCATTACCGGCAAGGCAGCCGAATAGATAGAAAACTGGCTCCTGGGACGGAGGCAACGAGTAAAGATCAACGGGATAGCCTCGCAATGGACGCTAGTCAATAGCGGGGGGCCCCAGGGCTCAGTGCTTGGGCCTCTATTGTTTATCGTCTACATCAATGATATAGACGAAGGACTAATATGCTCGATAGCCAAGCTCGCCGACGATAGCAAGCTAGGAGGTAGTGTGAGCTCGCGAGAAGGATCGAACGCCTGTGAAATAGCCTTCTCAGGATAAGCGAGTGGTCAGAAAGATGGCAGATACCATTTAACCATGACAAGTGCAAGGCAATGCACATCGGCCATGCTAACCCTTAGGAAAACTACCCCTTGCTAGGCAAACAACTAGATACCACTGACCTTGAGAAAGAGTTAGGCGTGCTAATCAGCAGAGATCTAAAGTTATCCAAGCAGTGCCTCCAGGTTGAAAAGAGGGCCCATCGAATGCTGGGGGTACATACAGAGGCATTTTCACTTCCAAAATAAGCAGATTTTTCTCGCCTTGTACAACTCTCTAGTCCGGTCATACCTTGAATACGCCGTACAATTCTGGTCTCCAACCCAGAGCCACAAAATTGAACCCCTTCCTTAGACATAAAAGTTATCAGCATAGGCTACGAGAACTGGGGATGTTCTCCTTGAAGACACGCCGGTTAAGAGGCCAGCGGATTGAAACTTTTAAGATAATGCGAGGAGTTGAAAATGTAGATCACAGGAGGTTGTTCACGTTGAACGCAAATGCTACACATAACTACGGTTACAAACTGGAATTAACGCAATTCCATACTAGCATTTGTGGAAACTTCTTCTCGTATAAAATCCGTGAAACATGGAACCGTCTACCGACAGAAGTGGTAAACAGTTCGTCAGTCGAACAGTTCAAATCTCGAATTGACAAGATAATCCACACCCTGACCTAGATGGTACCACCTTAGTATAGATTATAGATATGAGTAAAGTAGATAGGTTTCAACTTTTTTATAAAAATTTCCTGTTCGTGTTCTCTTTTTCAGCACATTCAGGTATCGTTTCAACTTTCTGGCCCACAAATGCGGGTGGGAGAGGTGATCGGGGAGAGCCTTCATCAATGATATACTTTCTCTTATGCTATAGGCTAGGGCTTTCCCAAAATAGTGCCTCCACGGTATGGTCAGCAATGTCCTTTGACGTACTACTATTCCTTGCGACTCCTTGTGACTCCACAGAGGCAGGCGGATGCTCGGCCGGAAGTTTCCATGGGTGGCTTGGGTATGCCGTATGATTGAATGCAAGTCGGTTGGAAAAAGCTGCGCGCCGGCGTCCCCACAATAACAAGAAGCCTACATGCTATAGTCAAATTGACTTTTATTATTAAATACAGAAATACAAATTCAAATATGTTGAATATGCGGCGTAACTATGACCTTTTAATTACACGACACAATTTTATTTTCTCTATGATCGGTGTTAACAATCCTTAAATTATGAAATTTAATTTCGGGACAAGAACATAAACGAGCTACGCACTTCTCAACAGCTCGCATTTCATTCACGAGAACTGCTCGCAAATGTCTCGAGTTAGGTAACATTAAGTATTCAAGAATTTCTGCGGAATCTTACTCCCGGCTGTATTACATTACTAGCAGCCGTCATCTTAATTTTGCTCTTTATAGAATTTCCTCAATGGTCAAATTTGCGTAAAATTAATAATTACTTCGTTGATGTTTTGCTATTAAAACTTCAAATAACTAATTATAATCTTTATAAATGCTTGCTAGGGGAGTTTTTTCACTAACCTCATTGTGTCATTCGTTAACTCATCGAAGGGGGATTCTTTTAGGAGAAAAGCTTTATAATGGAATATCATCTTACCCTCAACGTGTATACTAAAATTTCAGTTATGCCTATTTAGCTCTCCTCTGAAGGCACCGCCAAACCCCAGCCGTCAAGCATAATAAACACAAATACAGACGTTTCCAGCATTAAATAAATGGATCTTATAAACGGAATATAGACATAGCTTCATTTTTAATGAACTAAATGAGCGAATTACATGACTAAAATAAAAATAATCAACTTGTCATTCGCAAGATAATCCCCCCAAATCATTTAAAATGTTAATGAGTAATGGATAGTTTTGGCGTACTCACTGAATGTACGAAGCAAAATTTCGGTACTGTTCATTAGATAAGCCACTAGATGGCATTCTATGTTATAGATGACGTCGTATTATTTCTTACGTGAAGGAAGTTTAATTAGAAGAGGACGCTTTTTAATAAAGATTTTAATTGGGAATTTATGGGAAAAGT
The DNA here is from genome assembly GCA_963969495.1 of Ceratothoa steindachneri. Classification (NCBI taxonomy): domain Eukaryota; kingdom Metazoa; phylum Arthropoda; class Malacostraca; order Isopoda; family Cymothoidae; genus Ceratothoa; species Ceratothoa steindachneri. The sequence continues at coordinate 79,494,449 of OZ018327.1, forward strand.
CGTGCTGTTCACTTTGGAGATGTCATTTATTGAAGAAGGCAAAAACAAGAAATTTTAAATAGAGGTTCTTAAAAAGCAGTGAAGTTAAAGGCTGTTGAGATGTGTGGAAGGTATCGTCCAACTGGACCGAAGGGAAGACTACATGAGTTATTTATGAGGGCTAATAACTCTTCCGACCCTACCTCTATTTTGGAACAAAGGCAGGTACGGTTGGAAAGGCTCTTATCAAGAATTTTTTCACCCATTTCAATGGTGAAGGATCTCCTAATTACCAATTAATCTTTGAAGTGTATTTCGAAATGATCCGAACAAAAATAACGAAAGAAACCCGCTTAAACTCGTATTAACAGACCGAATAAGCATAAATAGTGATCAGGAATGTTAGAGCTGCTATTATACACAAACTCTGGCTATTGTCATATTCGTGCTACAAAGTGATTCTCTTTGTTATACGAACAACTACCGGGAGAGCTAAATCCTCTTTCTTTCTCCTCACTAGCTAGAGATGAGAAAGAGTTCTAAGTCTTAGCCTTTATCTTTTTAACTATTATTTTATCTTTTCTCTTTTTATTTTGTTGTGTCTCTCCTCTTATTCTTTTGTATGGAAAGCCTCTTGCTGGTTATTATTTAACTTTAAATATCACTGCAACGTTGTCTTTACTTTAAATTCCACGAAAGGTGTGAATATACTAATACTTCTTTCATTCTTTCGCAGTTTACTCACCTGTGAATAGCAGTAGTCTACCCGCGATAACAGGACCGTTTTGGCTCTTCCTTACATCTATATGTGTGTTTCTTTGTCAAAAGATCTGAACATAGCAGGAGACGCAATTCGAAGCAGCTAGGATGTGCCGATACTTAAAGTTTTGGATTTATTGTCCTATTCACTTTGTATGCGTCTATTTTATTATGGGTCAAGTATTACGGTGCTGTTTTGTAATACTATAATTTCCCTAAGGTTTGAACAAAGGAATATTTATTTTCTCCTTTCATTGATTGAATAGAGGGAAATATTGTTATTGATTTGTATATATGTATATCTGATAGAATGTTTTTCACTGTTTTGTGTATTTTAGAGTTTAAATAAATTAATTCATATCTTAAATTCTTTTTGTTACTAGATAGAGCAATAAAATAATAATAGTCTCCGTTTGAAAATTGCTAAAATGAGGTCATGGTGTTCATAATTTTGAATTTAAAAATATTACTAGTTTTCATCAATCATGTTTACCTTTTTATTTTATGCCAATTTGGAAAATTAACGGGAATATAAGATAACAGGAAATTAACACGAGTATTTGATCAAAACCTACAGATATTGAAAATATTAAGGCGTCCGGAAACAAATTACAGATTTGATTGCTATAAACTATCATATAAGCCAGGGAGAAAGGCAACCTTTTCAGAGTGAGGGCTAGATGAGACTTTTAGGAGCAGGCCGCTGGCCGGCGTGACAAACGAAATCACCAAAGTGACAATATACTCGTATATATATACACTAGAATACATTATACAAGAATTTTATTGAAAAACATACAAATCAGTGACATGGCTGGTGCTGCTTGCCATAAAGAAGTGTTTCAATGTCCGGCTCGATGGATGAGGTAGACGACAGAAGAATGTCATTGAGGTGGCGATCCGAGAGTTGGGAGCGAAGGTGAGACTTTGTGTACTTCATTTTGGAGAAGAGCTGTTCGCAACAGTAGGTGCTGTCAAACATGGTCACGATGCGTTGAACATGTGCAATGTATTTTTGAAAATTGCTAGATGGGAGGACGAGGTCGCGGAAGAAGGACAGCGGAGAAGAAGTGCGGAACTTCGCCTTAAGTTCATCATTGCATTGCAGCTCCACCGACTCCATCTGCAGGGGCGCAGGGGCGTCATCTACGGGGAAGTGAAAGGGGGCGGTGAAAAACTTGAAGTATGCAGCCAGCGGCCTGACTCGTGCGAAAAGGTGGGCAAATTCCTCATGCAGAGAGGCGACGACACTAACACAAGTGTCCAGGTCCACATCGTTAGGGGCACAAGCAGCAAGGCAAGGAAAATGCACAAACTGACCAATAGCCAACTGAGCCTCCAACAAGCATAGCTTAACCTCGAAGGAGGTCGTGTGCGCGTGCATGTATGTCTGTTACGATAATGTCTCTGCCTTGCAGCTTCTTGCTGAGGGCGTTCAGGTGCATAGTGATGTCCGTGAGCTAGGCCAGGCGAGCGAGCCATCGTAGGTCGGAGGTCGGAGGTTGGAGAAGTGATCAGCGTGGGGAAGGTTTTTCTGACGGAGGAAGGTGGCGATCTTCTGCTGCAGGTCACACTCACGGGACAGCATGCCACCATGACTCATCCAGCAGACCTCACATAAGTAGAGCAGGTCGGTGTAGTGCACGTTCACCTCATTCATCAGTACATGGACTTGCCGGTGGTTAAAGCTCTGGGAGTGGATGGGGTTGACGACCTTCAGAATGACATCAACGAGGTTCGCAGACTTGGCGCACAGGGACTCTTGGTGGATGATGCAATGCATCTTGTGGATGGGCTGAGGGTGTCCGGCGGCCTCATAGTGGTGCACTAGCGGCGAAGCGGCACCACTCTTCTCCACAATCATCACTGGGGCACCGTCGGTCGTCTGAAGCACGGCGTCGAAGATGTCTTGTCCAGTGGTGGTGCCGCGCAACAGGACAAGCTGGAGGAATTCCTCACATACCTGGAGGTCAGCGGTGACCCCACAGATGAAAACAGCTAGCTGGTCCGTGTCCTTCGTGTCAGTGCTCTCATCAAGAGCGAGAAAGAAGGCGACGAGGGTGAGTCAAGCACATTGTCCGACATCTCCTCGATGTGACGACGAGCGATGCGGGACGAAAGGCTTACGCTCTCAGAGGCAGAACGCTGCTCTAGACGGACGGAGTCCACTACAGTGACAAGGCACTCCTTGATGAAGTCCACATCCGCAAAAGGTTTCATCCGGCACGCAAGGAGGCGGGAGACCTCATAACTAGCGCCGTCACCTTGTAGGCTTCAGCAGTCTGCTTGCAGAAGTGAGAAGTTTTTTTATGCAGGCTGCCTAACAGTCTAATGATGGCGTGCTTCCTCTCCGTGGCAGGCATCAACGCAAAGTTTGTACTCTTTCAGGACAGCCACAGTATTGAATCATATGAGACACTGCGCCTGTCCAAAGCGCTCGATGAAGAAGTACTTCTCCCACTCAGGGTTGAAGGCCCGATTTTCGAGGTCCACTTTTCTCTTCTTAACAGACATGATGAGCTAAAAAGAAACGAAATGACCATAATGACATGATAACATAATAACGGATTAGAATTTGTTCTGATCATTTTGACTTACTAGTAGCAGTTTATTTTTAAACTGTACTGACTACAAAGCGTACCTAGTCTCAATGCAAAAGTTTAACGGAAACTGGACGCTGGTATCTGGCAGGATCGCAGAGTGAGGTGCAGAGTCGCCAAACAGTATCTACCGGTGTAATCGCACAGAATGGTATGCTCGCACCCATATCTGGGAAAAGATGCTTTGCAGTGGGAAAAGTCATAAGTACGAGGGGCGGTCAATAAGTTTTGCAATTCGGATATAAGGAAACGAGATATGAGGAAAAGTGTTTTATTATTTTCCAATATAACTACCCTCGACTTCAATGCATTTGCGCGACTTGTCCAGGAGGCTTCGAATTACTGACAACCAGAAATCTCCCAACTGCTGTTCAATCCACTCCTGGACGACGAGCTGGACATCTTCATCGTCCCCAAATTGAAATCCACGCAGTGCAGCCTTGAGCTGGCGGAATAAAAAGTAGTCGCTAGGGGCCAGATCTGGACTGTAAGGGGGATGGTTGAGCTCCTCAAATCCGCACTCGCGCAGGGCAGCTTGTGCAACTCTGGCCTTTTGGACTTTGACGACGTTGAAGTCGCTTATGGGGCGTGAGGTTTCGTGAGGTTTCTAGGGACCTAACGGGCAGAGACCTTGGTCATGGCCAAATTGTCGTGGATGATGTTGATAACACTTCCATGTGATATTCCAAGTTCTCGCTGGATTTCTTCGACCTTTACCCGTCGATTTTAGAGGATCATCCTCTCCACACGGGCCACATTGTCCTCGTTGGTCACGTCTGACGGGCGTCCTGGACGGGGGTCATCTTCAAGGGACTCACGACCATGGCGAGCAATGGTTGCATAAGAAGGGGTGGTGTCGGTGTACACTGCAACCATGCGTTCATGGATCTCTTTTGCATTCTTGCCTTCTTTGGTCAAAAGTTTGATCACTGCGCGGTGCTCAACCTTCTCCATTGTTGAAAAATTGTGACTGACGATCTGCGATCAGCGCTACTACTTCTTAAATAGACGATGCAGGAGCGGGCGGCTGCAGGTCCTGACTTGTCATAACTTGTCCTAACACCCCCACAAACAGCTATCCCCCTTCCTCTGTTTTGCCCTACCGATTCGCAAAACTTATTGACCGCCCCTCGTATCTTTTGTTTAGAATTGCCTCCTCTAAAACTTTGGTCTGTATGAAATCTTTCGAATCTGTGAGGAGAATGCATTTTTGTCTCATTTTCACTGCCAGACGTAAGACTTATTCCCCTCTCCATCTACGAGTCTACTGAGACAGATGCTGTTTGGCAGATTTTTTTGAGGGAAAGGGGTTCGCGGGCCAGATTGCAATATTAATGCAGAGCAAGGTAGCGGGCCAGACGCTAGGCCTTCGCGGGTTGGAGGTTGCCCGCCCCTGATATAAGCCAACAAGTAAGGAATGACCATGTTTAAATAGTAGAAAACTAAGCAAGATCTAGTTCATCTTCTATTATTTAATTCTTATTTAAAGTCCATATCCCCAGTGTATATTGTATGAGTTTCAAGAATTAGGACTGTTAAGTAGTCAATGAAAATGATTTGTGGAGTGTATCCACATGCAGTTAAGGACGTAAATGCCAACATGCAGTTAAAACAACTTAAACTATGATTGTGACCCTTCCGATAGGGCCTCGTTCTGGACAACACATCTTATGAGAAGACGATTTTTTGAAAGAAACTCTTGAATCAGATTCATGTAAAAACACTAGAGATTTGGTGCAAGAACTGAATGACTCATGTTTAAATATCCAGGAACATTACTGCAGACGTTTATTGTCAGCAATTTGGCAATTTGCTCTTGTAAACGAAACATTACATCAAAAGTAGCCAACTTTGGTAGAGAGAAAAGATGTTCTCTAGCATTATATAACAGTGGTCAGCTTTGGTAGAAAGAAAAGATGTTTTCGAGCATTAAATAAACAGTAGTCAGCTTTGGTAGAGATAAAAGATGTTCTTCAGCATTACGTCAACAGTGGTTAGTTTTGGTAAAGACAAAAGATGCTTTCGAGCATCACATCAACAATGGTCAGCTTTGCTAGAGAGAAAAGATGTTTTCGAGCATTACATCAACAGTGGCCAGCTTTGGTAGAGAGAAAAGATGTTCTCCAGTATTACATCAACAGTGGCTAGCTTTGGTAGAGACAAAAGATGTTTTCGAGCATTACATCAACAGTGATCAGCTTTGGTAGAGAGAAAAAATGTTCTCCAGCATTACGTTAACAGTGGTCAGCTTGGTAGAGACAAAAGATGTTCTCCAGCATTGCATTAACAGTGGTCAGCTTGTTAGGAGAAAAAAAGTGTTCTCCAGCATTACATAAACAGTAGTCAGCTTTGGTAGAAAGAAAAGATGTTCTCCAGCATTACATCAACAGTGGTTAGCTTTGGGCGAGATAAAAAATGTTCTTAAGCATTACATCAACATTGGTCAGCTTTGGTAGAAAGAAAAGATGTTCTCCAGTATTACATCAACAGTGGTTAGTTTTGGTAGAGAGAAAAGATGTTCGCCGACATGACAATGCAAGGCCTCACTCTGCAAGACAAACTCATGAATAGATAAGATTGTTAAAGTGGGATATTCTTCCACATCCAACATACTTACCGATTTAACACTTAGGAATATTAATTATTTATATTACTAGAATATTTCTAATGTGGCAAAACATTTAGAAACCTAGTTGCAATTGAAAATGGCCTCACAAACCATTTTCGCGAAAAAAATGCTGATTTTTTAAAACCTGGAATCAAAATTCTGCTTTCCAGTTGGTCTGAAGTTATTGATAATGTTTAAATTATTGATTAATAGGTTAATTAGACTTCCCTGGCATTTGTTTTTGTTACGTTTTAAAAAGATAAAATTACTTTCTGATCGCTCTAATAATGTGAATGACATTAGAATTACAGTGAAGAAAAACATGACTTTATCAAACATTTTAATTTGTGCTTCCCATAAAAAAATATCTCTCTTGATACATTAGAAGTAGTCGGCAAGCATGTTCCCATCTCAGCGTCCTTGGTATCTCTCCTCCATCCCTCGAAGATCTTGAAACAATCACGCGTTTGTTCTTCGTTATAATCAACACAGTTGTCTGGAAAGTAGTCCAAATGAGAGTATGTGTTTTACATCATGACCTACATGCATGAGCTATAGGCATGGGAGTCTTGCAGGAATTCCTCTATCGCACCTTCATAGTAATGAAATTCAATGGTTGGTAAGAAAGCTTGAGATCAGAATGTTCTATGAAAGCCAGGCCTGTCTCTCGTTGTCCTATATGGATTAAACGAATAGGGGCAATCTTTCATTAATGATCCTGGACCTGATTTAAGGGCCATCCAAAATGCTCGGCTTCCAGTTTGGCATTGGCGAGACATGGGAATTTCTGCTTCACAAAAGGAAAACTTTGGCTTTGGTTGATATCTCTGATACAATTCTTCCTTAGTCCAAGTTTTAGGTGTATTAGTGGAAGTATAATCTTCTCAGTGTTAGCAAGAAGATGTGAGAAATCATTGTGTGAACCTGGTTCCATTCAGGTCTTGCTGGCCATTCGCGTTGTTTGAAGTGCTGGTTGTCTGCTTAGCTCTTCTATAGACTCATGAAGCAAGGGTATTTGGGGTAGCCATCTTGTTAATCCGGCACGATGACCTGTAAAAACAGATAGATAATTTATTGACATCAGGCAGAGGAAAATCAATTTATTATAAAAAAATAGTGAAATTTTTTTAATTCAATATGCAAAAATCATAAAAAATAAAGATGTAAAATGTACAAACATTGAGAAATGAAGCTTTGCACAGTCAAGCCATTATTTTATCGACCATAACATACTAAAATATGTCTCTGCCAAGACTAACCCTAACTTCAAGCTATGGGAGAAGTGGAGAATTGAAAAGAGTGCCAAAAAGTACAATTACCTGCCTAAATAAACTCATGAATTACTATGGAATTTGTATGAAGATAATTCTGTCAGATTTGGAACCATTAAATCACATACTGAAAAAATAGCGAAACCAATGAGGGCATCCCTGCGAGAAAATGTTTAAATAGTGGTGTAGTTAGGGCAAGTGGGAATGTGAGAAAGGTATTAGGTTGAGGAATAAGTTCTTGCGGTTTTTTTATGTTGTGTTGATTTAAGTTTTGTTGACGTGATTTGTGCACATATTAAGAAACAATAAATAATGAGAGCAAAATTTGCAAAAGTTAGGCTACATCTCTTAACAGCGTAGACTATTAGGCTTTTGCTTAGGCTACGCCTTGAAGTTGAGTAATAAGTCATTGCGGTTTATTTAAAAGTTGTGTTAATTAAATTTTTGTTCTGTACTCTCGAAATGGAATGTCAAGTTGAAAGAAAGGCGCATTTTCGACACTTGTTGCTATTCATTTTCAATCGAGACGGGAACAATGCAAACACATCAAAGCTCGTCGTGATATTTGTGCTGTGTACGGAGAAAATGCTTTATCAGAAAGGACAGCTCAATGGTGGTTTTCACTTTTCAAAAACGGTCATTTCAATCTTAATTACAAAGAACGTTTTGGTCGCCCCATTAAGTTGGATGAAGATCGAATGGACGACCTTCTTCATGAAAGTCCTCGTCAATCGACTAGAGAGTTGGCTATACAATTGGCGTGTGATCAGAAAACTGTAGTGAATCACCTTTATTCGATAGGGAAAGTTAAAAAATTCGGTGCATGGGCTCCGCACGATTTGAGTGAAAGCAACAAACTTCAACACTCCATGATTGCCGCAGGTTTGCTTGCTCGTCACAAGGCTACTCGTAGATATAAGGACAGATTTCTTCACCGCATCATCACTGGCGACAAAAAGTGGTGTGTTTATGTCAACATAAACAATCGAAAACAATGGCTTAGCCCAAATAAAAACCCACTTCCGCAATTAAAGCAAGGACTTCATCCACGAAAGACGATGCTGTATGTGAGGTGGGATTGTGAAGGCATCATTATTTATGAGCTCCTTGCGAACAACGAGATTGTCAATGCAGAGCTCTACGTTCAACAAATGTATTGACTCTCCGAAGCTATTCGTGAAAAGCGACCTCATCGACGTTATGGAGTTCCTTCTGCAACACGACAATTCTCGCCCTCACATTGCCAATATGACAAAAGACGCCATCCAAACCTTTACTTTGGAAATCCTGCCGCATCCTCCATATTCGCCAGACTTGGCTCCATCGGATTTCCATCTGTTCCGATCGCTCTCAAACAATTTGCGCAGCGTTTCGTTCAATACTGATGTGGAATTAAGAACCTGGTTAGACGAATTCTTCGAGTCCAAATCCAGAGATTTTTATTGCAGAGGCATCGAAAAACTAGTTTAACGTTGGGAAGAAGTCGTAAATAACAACGGAGAATACATTATTAATTAAATTGCATATTGTCATGAATTAAAAATGAAGTTTTTTCTAAAATTGTTAATGGTAATGAATAAATTTGATAAAACCGCAAGAACTTATTCCTCAACCCAATACATTGCTGAATTAACCAAAAGGGGTCTATTTGAAGCGCTTGTTAGTTGGAGGGATCAATAGTCTCTCGAATTTCCCGTGTCTCGCATAAAAGACCTTGTCAAATCGCCAATGGCGATTTGGAAAGAGAAATTAAATACTAGGTAAATCTTTGTCTTCTGCTTTCTCTGATTCCAAAAGGGAAGATAAATAGTTGGAAAATCGCCCTCCATTGCTTTCGAAAGAGAAGATAGTTACTTTATAAATTTTCGACTTTTGATTTTTATGATTCCTAATTTAAAGGGAAAATAAATAATTGGCAAATCGCACCCTCTGCTTTCCAAAGAGAAAATTTATACTTGGTAAATCACCATCTTCTACTTCCTCTGATTCGGAAAGGGAATATAGATTGTTTAGTATCGCCCTCCTCTGCTTCCGAAAGAGAAGATAGAAACTTGGTAAATCTCCCTCTTCTGATTCCTCTACTTTCGAAAGAAAATATAAATACTTGGTAAATCGCCCTCCTCTGCTTTGGAAATAGAAAATACATACTTGGCACATCTTCGTCTTTTGATTCTGCAAGAGAAGCTATATAATTGGAAAATCGCCCTCCTCTCCTTTGAAAGAGAAGAGAGATATTTGGAAAATTGGCGTTTTCTGTTTCCTCTGTTTCCGCCAGGTAAGATAGATAGTTGACAAATCACCCTTCTCTGCTTCCTAAGAGAGAATAGATAATTGGGAAATCGTCGTTTTCTGCTTCCTCTTATTCAGAAAGGGAAGATAGATAGTTGGAAAATCGTCCTCCTCTGCTTCCAAAACAGATGATAGATACTTGTTAAATCTCATTCTTCCCATTTCGAAGGGAAGATAAATAGTTTGCAAATCGCCCTCCTCTACTTCCAAAAGAGAAATTAGAAAGTGGGTAAATCTGCATTTTCTGCTTCTGATTCCAAATGCGAAGAGCTATAGTTGGCAAATCGCGCCCTACAATGCTTCCGAAATAGAAGATAGATATTTAGTAATTCGCCGACTTCGTATTCTTATGATTAAAAAATGGAAGATAGATAGTTGGCAAATTGCCTCTTCTGCTTTCGAAAAAGAAAATTTATACTTGGTAAATCGCCATCATTTGCTTCCTCTGATTCCAAAACGGAAGATAGGTAGTTGGCAAATCGCCTTTATCTGCTTTCGAAAGTGAAGAGAGATATTTATAAATCTGCGTCTTCTGTTTCGTCTGATTCAAAGAGGGAAGATAGATAGTACGCAAATCACCCTCCTCTGCTTTCAAAACAGAAGATAGATAGTTGGTAAATATTCGTCTTTCGCTTACTCTGATTGGGAAAAGGAATATAGATATTTCGCAAATCTACTTCTTCTGCTTTCGAAAGACAAGATAGATACTTGATAAATCGCCGTCTTTTCCTTCTAAAGGGGAAGATATGCAATTGGTTAATCGCTCTCCTCTCCTTTGAAAAATAAGATAGATAATTGGTAAATCGCCGTCTTCTACTTCCTCTGATTCCGACGCATAAATAGATGGTTGCCAAATCACCCTCCTCTGCTTCTGAAAGCGAAGATAGATAGTTGGTAAATCGCCGTCTTCTGCTTCCTCTGCTTCCGAAAGGGAAGATAGATCCCACGCAAATCACCCTTCTGTGCTTCCAAAATGGAAGATAGATATTGGGAAAATAACACTCATCTGCTTCACAAAGGGAAGATAGATCCCCCCAAAATCGTCCTCTTCTCATTCCAAAAGGAAGATAGAAATTTGGAAAATCTTCCTCATCTGTTTCCGAAAGAGATACAGATAGGTGACAAATCGTCGTCTTCTGTTTCCGAAACGGAAGATATATACTTGGCAAATCTCCCTCTTCTTCTTCCGAAAGGGACGATATATACTTGACAAGTCGACTCCTCTGCTTCCTTCCATTCCTAAAAAATGGGAAAAATCTTTTTAGTTGCTGATGCTCAAATAAATCCGTAAGAAGGGTAGAGAAGATGAATTAATGAAACAAATTTGATATTAGAATGGAAAGCCTAATTAATGGAAAAATAGTACAGATTTGGTGCTTGAATTTGATTTGAATAGAATAGAATTGAATAGAACAAATTTTGACCATATAGCAGAAGATCTCAAAACTTGATGGCTATATATACTCGTTTGGTTATTTGTAAAAGTAACTAAAATGTTACATTAGATTTTCCATGATAGACCCGATTATTCGTGAAATAGGCTTTTAAATCCATTCGAAAGCACCAAATTTAACTAAACAGTATTTTTCCATTTTTCCAGCTATATTTTGCTCTCCTTTAAGGTACAAACTTTTGCAAGCTGAATGTCAGTTTACTCTAAGGAACACAATTATTGTTGTTATGCTGCTCATACCCGTGTGTGAGGGAACCCCACGTGGAATCTCTTGAGCAGACGGAACTTCCATGTGCTGCAGACGGCCCGGTTAGGCCTAAATTGGTAAGCCTACCCCCCCCCCCCCTTCCACAAGCGGTAGCCTCGAACAACGTCCCCCACGATTCACCTTTACGCGGACTAGAATAGCCTCTGCAAGAAGATTCGAGGCCATTCGAGAGTAGAGCTGTTTCCCGCTAACTTCCCCTCGGGGAGAGCCTCGGACATAAATAGTGTTCGACACCCATGAGAAGACACAGAGTTGAGAAGTCTCGTCCGGACTCCAGAAGATTCCCCATAGTTCCAAGTCAGGTGCTAACAACAAAGCAAAGTGACAGCTGAACTATTTGTGTATTTAGAATTAGCCCCAGCCAGTAAGGTAATTCCAGTTAACGATCTCTACCGAGTGATTTTCCGGACTTCTCTCATCAACTCTTGTCGAAGCCCTCCTTCGTTTGCCTCTCCTTTCGAGGGGCCGAAATACTCTCCCCTGGACCGGAAGTTACCGCCCCCCCCCTGTTTTTGGAGAACCGTCATCACTTCAAGTTCCGAGCGGCCTCACCTCACGTGCAGAAGACATCCGTAAGCCAACCCCTCTTCCTCCTTCAGTAACTCAATTGAGTTAATTCCCCCCCCCCCATTTGAATAGTCTCCTCCTGTAATACCTTAAGTTCTAACTTCATAGTCTCATTTATAACTACAATTCCCCCTTTCATTTACTAATGTGATTTTGCCCATTAATTCTCTGAGGTAATTTTACCCATCAATTCTCTCATTATTTTTGTGTAAATAAAATTATATTTTTGTACATGCCTCTTTAAATAACCTTAAGCTTTGCCATTGTCCAGAATTTACCTGACCTCGTTTCACTCTCTCGCTACTCAGCCCGTCTAAACTCGTGGTTTCCGTCCCTTTTGTCGGTTCGCTTTCAAGTTATTGGTCCCTCCCTCATTGATATAATATGGTATTGATATAATGTAATGTCATACCACGACACCGTGGTTTATGTTATTCTCTCATTGTACACAATAATTTCGTTATTTTATCATAAAAATGCTTTTATTTTACTAAAGAATATCTTAATTATGCGGTTGTGGCGAGAGCATCTCGCTGATTTTGCTAATTCATTAAGAATCAGCAGCGATTCTAAAATTATGTTAAAAAACTCACACTCTTGCTTTTCTGAAGTATTAAGAAGGTCAGATTCTGAACATAACGGTAAAATTGGTGTGAAATTTTATGGTATATAGTTGTCACATTGCTAGTGTATTAACTATAAGACAAACGCCTTAGCTAGTGCATGAATTTAAGGCTAAAAGGGTGAGCTAGGCTAAGGAAATCCCAAATCTTGGGGGATTTAATGGTTTCTTCAGAGGAACGGAGTAACCAAGTTTGTCCCTCCAAGCTAACAAATCTAAACTCCCCAAAAGCGTAGAAGGCGAAACCGCTTGGATCACACAAAATGCCAATATCGATATCGTGAACACAATAACAAATAACATACACATGATTTAGTTGTTTAGTTTTAATATAATCGATAATATTGAAAATATGTACTTTTAGTTTGACAAGATAAGAAGATAACGATTTGTGCGATGAATTATTGTTGTTTTGCGCCTTTAATCGCAGTGATGTCCGCTAGGGTCTCAATTGATGCCCAAATGCCTCATCATTGCAGTGGGATCTCCGGACAAAGTATAAGAGTTAATTTTCCCTCAAACGGCTGTCATCCTCGAGAAATAGGAGGAATTTTAGGAAAGTTGTCCCTTTTCTCGTTTCCAGCACAATGTCGTTTCCGTTTTGACTGAGTTTGTACTTTGCGCCTTTTCTTTTCTCCATTTTGACTGTTTCTACCTTGCGCTTTTTCTCGTCTTATTTTGACAGAGTTTGTACCTTTTTTCGTCTCTGCTTGACGAGTTTGTACTTTTTGCTTTTCTCGTTTCCATTTTGACCTAGTTTGTATCGTGGGCCTTCTCTAGTTTCCATTTTCACGGAGTTTGTACATTGCCTCTTTTCTCGTCTCAGTTTTGACAGAATTAGTACTTTGCATTTTTCTTGTCTGCATTATTACCGAGTTCGTACCTTGAGACTTTTCTCTTGTTCAATTTGACCGAGTTTTTCCCTCTCGCCTTTTCTCCTCTTCATTTTGACCTAGTTTGTACCTTGCGCCTTTTCTCGTCTGACTTATGACCGAGTTTGTATCTTTTTTTTGTCCTCTCCAATTTGAATGGGTTTGTACCTTACGCCTTTTCTCATCTCCTTTCGACTGACTTTGTACCTTGTGCCTTTTCTCATCTCTGCTTTGACTGAGTTTGCACCTTGCGCCTTTTCTCGTCTGACTTATGACCGAGTTTGTATCTTTTTTTTTGTCCTCTCCAATTTGAATGGGTTTGTACCTTACGCCTTTTCTCCTCTCCTTTCGACTGACTTTGTACCTTGTGCCTTTTCTCGTCTCTGCTTTGACTGAGTTTGTACCTTGCGCCTTTTCTCGTCTGACTTATGACCGAGTTTGTATCTTTTTTTTTGTCCTCTCCAATTTGAATGGGTTTGTACCTTACGCCTTTTCTCCTCTCCTTTCGACTGACTTTGTACCTTGTGCCTTTTCTCGTCTCTGCTTTGACTGAGTTTGTACCTTGCGCCTTTTCTCGTCTGACTTATGACCGAGTTTGTATCTTTTTTTTTGTCCTCTCCAATTTGAATGGGTTTGTTGTACCTTACGCCTTTTCTCCTCTCCTTTCGACTGACTTTGTACCTTGCGCCTTTTCTCGTCTCTGCTTTGACTAAGTTTGTACCTTGCGCCTTTTCTCGTCTGCATTATTAAAGAGTTTGTACCTTGCGCCTTTTCTCGTCTGCATTATTACCGAATTCGTACCCTGCACCTTTTCTCGTCTCCATTATTAGTGAGTTCGTACCTTGAACCTTTTCTCGTCTCCATTTTGACTGAGTTATTTATTACTTTGCTCCCCTTTTCCTCTCTGTTTGACTGAGTTTGTACCTTTCATTCTTTTTTTCGATCTGTTTACAAATATTAAAATTTCCAATCAAGTTTATCTACTAGAATTTTAGTTGTACTTTAAATTTCTTCCTGGAAGTACTATCATTACCATTGTCCTTAAATTCGACAAATCTTTGCCCAAATATTCGATACGAGAGTTATTTATATCTCTATGGAAAATGAAAGTTATGACCAAGGAGTGAAGGCGTTTTTCCTCTCTGTCAGGTGAAAGATTCTACACAGGCATTATAATAGTGTATTTACGACCAAATATAAATATACATCAATGAGATTGAAAGAATAAGTACAATAAAAGATTAATTATTGAGTTCGAAGTTCTGATCGCCGCTGACAAATCTTGAGGGCGCATAACTCCGCCATTGGACATAATAGGGAGAGGGTGGCATAGCATCATAGGGTGAAATAATATGAGGGGAATAAATATGAAGAGTAGAAAAGAGAGAAAAAGATCCTTAATCAAAGAGTATCTTCATATTTAATATTTTTTTACCTTTGTTAATTCGTCTCTTTTCTTATTTCAGTGTTTTTTGTTTTTTGTTTTTTTGTGCGTATGAACGGTATTCAAAACCGTGAAAAATGTCTTACTCAGTACCTTTGCTGGTGGTTGCAAACCTCCGCCAAATATCGGAGAATAATGCCACATCTCGCAGTGATAAATGAAGGGAATATGAGATTCAGAATCCGAATTTTGATTCGGCTCCAGAATCCAATCAACTCTCCCTTGGCCCCGGACCCCCTCCGGAGCCCTCCAGTCCACTAAAATTGCGACGAAATACGTCTTATACACATACCATCGATCATACACGGGTGATCATCAAATACCTCCGCAAATTTTTCTGGCGGAGGTAAATAAATTGGTACAATGAATATTAACGGATTAGACAAAAAAGGTTCACCTTAGCTGAAAGGGACTGAAATGAAAGCAATTGACCCACAATAAATTAGATTATGGGTTCGAACTCACGTTAACGCGATAGACGAGAGGGATAGATGGACTCGCCGTTACTACCCATCGGGCAACTGTCAGTGGCCATGATAATCCCGAAGTCTCATGGGTGGAGAGACGCCAGAGATCAATAAAAACAGGCAATTTTAGGGCCGAAATTCCTCATCGAAGATCACTCGAGGAGAGACACTTTTATCTCTTTCTCAACTATGAGCATCTAAAGCTTTCTCATCTTTTCTTTCTACGTCTTGCTCACTTTTTATCTTATCTCTCATTTCTATTACTACTGAAATTAAAGATTGAATGAAAAGAATTAATTAATTGAATTTTTGTTTTAAGAAAGTTTAACGCCATCTTCCAGTTATTGTTGGGTCTATCCAGGCGAGGACGAGATAGTGGGAGATTTATAAGAGATGCAAAGGACGAACTGAGAGCGAGCACTAGTTTCTCTTTCTTGGGGCATTGGGGTCGGAAGGGCGTACAACTCCTTCAGGAGTTTGAGTTGTAGAAGGTGCATTACCACCTGTTATCTCCCCCTTGAGGGGATTTTCAAGTAATGTGTGTCATCCACGCAAAGGCTTTCCAAGCCTTTTGACTGGGTGATTTTAAGCCTATATTTTAAGTATTAGCAGCAAGTACTGATGTAAATATTATAGATTTTTAGCTATTATTATCCCTCCACTCAGACAACTGCACCTTAATCTTTTTTGCCTCAGTTTTCATGTAATTTAATTTTAGCAATGGAAATATTCCACTATCAGACCTTGATCCGGGCGTAAATTTCATTCCGTTAAATTTCTCTTTTGAGTAGAGATTAAAAAACAGCACAAAACATAATTGCAGCAATTGGGTGGTCATAGGGGATAATGAGTAGAATTAGGAACGACTAGCATAAGTACCCAGCGCTGACCGGGCTAAAATTTCCTGTCGCAAATACATATGCATGGAAGCATATTGTTTGAAATTTTCATATTGTGGCGAAAAAGCATTTTTATTATTAATATTATTCGTGGAGTGAAGATAGATTTATGAGAGTTGGGCATTTTCCCTATCATATAATATCATAAGTCATATAATATCGTATAATTCAATATAATGTCATATAATATCATATTATACTATATAATTTCATATAATATCATATAATATACTTACAATGAGTAAACGTTTCACCGCGCGCGCCCGGCAGTTTACGCGCTCGCGTGAATGACTGTTAGGGATGAGTGAACAACGTTGCGGCATCAGGAACAGATCGAGCGTCTTATAGATACAAAATGTTAAAGGAAGAGAAGTGTAGAACGGAAGCAAAAAATTAGAGAAGAAGTAAGTCTATGTAGTAACATCACAGTAAATTAGTTAGTTGTTAACGTTGGTGGGAATTACCTTCAAATTAATTAATGGGTTAGTATTTGAAAAGCTGTAGTTTTGGTAATACAAGTAATCGAATTATATTGTGGCTTTTGAAAATATTATAATAATGATCTCGATCTCATCGATTCAGTGTCTAATTTCTCAAGATTAATTGTACTACGCCTTATTTTAATGTTAAAGAACTTGAGCAATGTATAAACGCTTAATTAGTCATCGCATTTGTCGCGAAGAAACAGACCTTGAAGGACCATCAAAATAAACTTGAAAATCATGCTCATTCAAATACATGGCATAAATACGCATACATAATTTTAGTACTCTGTGTACACTAATAATAGGGCACGAAGCCCATGCAATAGCCATCGCGCAGTTGCGAACACGTACAGTCACCTACCGCCCACGGTCGCTCTGAGATCTCGAAATTTTGGCGCGTTTTCGCATTTTCGCGTGACGCAGTTTCTTCTATATTACAAAGGCAATCGTGCAGTGGAGATAAATTTATTGTTTGAACCTCTAAATAGTGGCCAGCTTTTGCTCAGTGATCGGTTGATAGTTAAACAGTTAGTATCATTCAAGAGGGGTTAGTTAATGTTGATAACCGTGCTAGAGTGGAGAATTTGGATGTTATCATTAGTTCAGAAATATATTTGATGCCAAATTTATGGTGACGAGTGAACGCATTAAAAAAAGGACTTATTTTAAGTGATAAATTAAAATTTCGTTGAGGAAAAGATTGATCACCGAGGAGTTTCGTCGCCATAAGCTCTCTTGTGCGACGAGATGAGCACTGAAAGAGGAATGGGGGAGAGAGGGTGGGAAGACAATGAAGACGGAAGTCCAATGATACCGCTCTTGCCAACAAGACCTTTGGTAGATGAGAGGAACGCCGGGGAAAATGTAGATGAGAGGGATAAAGAAACAGAATGTCCTGATGACAGTGAAGAAAAAGAAATGGATAATAAAACAGGTAAAACACAGGAAAATTCCACTAGTAACGGCACGAAATCAATGGAAGACACCGAAAAGGATTCCAAAAATCCTGAACCAGAAACGATAGCGGAGGGTATCGATGAGAATGAAAGAGTCTCGAGTTTGGCGAATGGTACTAAATGCGGAATGAAGGCAAGAAGAGTCGGAACCACGCAAGCACCACCAATTCCGAATTCCGGGACAGGTGGAAGACAACGAAAAATCAGCTTTGCTGATGACCTGGTAAGATGTTTTTAAAGGGTTTCATATTTTCTAGTCTTAATACTTATGTATGCAGAATTTGCTCGTTTCCGTACACAGGAAAATTGCCTATACTAACGAAGGAATGTTTACTTCGTGTGAGAAAATGAAGGGATGACCGACGGGAACAAAAATACGTGAAAAGAAACATTAAAAATTACAATAAACTTAAGGACTGAAGAGGAAAGTGATTGTCCACTTAGTTAAGCCTGTTCATGGAACTGAGGGCTGTGTTAAGTGTCGTCACTAGCAGAAAGGTAGATATTTTTTCCCTGTGGCACCGCTTTAAAGCGATAACCAACAAAGGCATATCGGCCCAAAAGGTTTAAATAACCAATTCCTAAAGTCTTCAAGTTAGGGGAAGTGAAACTGTAACTAAACAGACTAGTTAAACAAGGAGACTGGTGGGGCACTAGTAATCGGATCGGGGGTTTCCTATGAAACCGAAGACATGCGCAGAACAAAATTGCGTAAATGACTCATCTTCACCTGGTGTCTCGACTCGCGTCTCAATAGACTAGGGTGGAACGCTTCACTAGCGAACCATCCATTGACGGAAAGAGGGGCGGAGCGTATACATAAGCGGTTCCCAACCTTTTAGCATGAAAGGTCCAATTTGAAAATCAAAACTTTAATGGCGGAGGAGGAAAGAGTGCATTTTATGATAATTGACATTATACTTGTATTATAGCAGTTTAAACGAGGTTTGGTTGACTAAGATCGACCCAAGACAATTAATTAATGATGAAAATGAAATAAAAATGAAATTATTCCCTATAATTATTCGGGGCACGTGAAGATCGCAGGGTGGGGACCCCTAGTATATATCAAATGGCGTACGAAGGGTGAAGGAAATCGTATGAGGTTGACCCGTAAACTAACAATTGGACCAGACGTGGTACAACGATAATTTTAAATGACTTATTTTCGTTGTGTTATGACGTCGATGTGTTAAGATTGTGTCGGATTTTGGTAGAAGACGCGTTTAGTTTCCTTGGCATTTTAAGATTCTATCATTACTGCAAACAACAAGGGCGTAAGTATCGATTAGATTAGTCTTGGCTATTTGCTACTGAGCGCAGTCAATGAATTAAATCTGTAAAGTCACTGAATTGGAACGAAATCTGGCGTTGCCAACGTTACGAAACAGAGGCACGGATAGGAGAGATGCGCGCTAATTCTAGTACCTCATTCTAGTACTCCTTCCGCAAAGTTTTACCCCCACCCCCCTTTCCAACATTGATTGTGAACCTCTCGCAAAATCTTCCGAACGACCTTCGATGGTTTTGCTTTACTGTCTTTAATGGATGGATTTTTTAAAAGTTCTCTCAGGAGATCTCAAGAATTTAATTTCAGTTGAATTTAAGTGAGGGAATAAAAGGAATTTGTGTATCGAACGACAGCATGATCTCTCAAGGGAAAATAAATGGGAGACAATGAAGACTGATGAAGGAAACTATGAGAAAGGATGAAACAAGACTGCAAGCTAAATCTCGTCAGGTTAAAATGTTGGGGGCAGTAGGGAAGGCGTATTTTAAACCTCCAGGAACAAGTTGATACAAGACAGGGAGTCACAAGTAGGAACTCGATTCCTTGTGGAGGAGCGGGCCGCACAGCGTGGTCCCGACCTAAGATAGTTTTACTAAGTAAAGGCGGCAAGTGGCATGGGAGAGACAAAAAAGAAAATATTGGATTTATGATAAGGACCCTTTCACCTACACCCATGGAAACTGGAGTGAGAAGGAGGGGCAGGTTAAGACCTTGATAAGTAGATTCAAGACGAAGACTAACAGTACTCGTTAGGGTCCGATTGGTAAGGACCAACTTTAAGGTTAGATTCGCGCTTTCTTTCTTGCTGGTCTTCCTTTTTCCTCGTTTTCTCTTTGCCCATTATTTAGTATCTGTCTTTTCTCTGTTCTTTATTGTCTTTCATTTTATTTCTGTCATTGTTCTTTCTCATAGTTTGGTAGCCTGTTAATGGCTATTTGACCGTTTCTCGCAGTTTGTGGTGTATCTCCTTTCCTTCTCTTTCTCGATCTACTCATGCGGTAATAGGTATACTCGTAGATAAGCGTGTACGTACTTAGAATATTGCATGGTAAGCAAGTACACTCGTAGATAAGTGTGTACGTACTTAAAAACTTCCATGATGAGCAGGGACACTCGTAGATAAGTGTGTAGGTACTTAGAAACTTGCATGATGAGCAGGTACACTCGTAAATAAGTGTGTACGTACTTAAAAACCTGCATGATGAGCAGGTACACTCGTAGATAGGTGTGTACGTACTTAGAAACTTCCATGATGAGCAGGTACACTCGTAGATAAGTGTGTACGTACTTAGAAACTTCCATGATGAGCAGGTACACTCGTAGATAAGTGTGTACGTACTTAGAAACAAGCATGATGAGCAGGTACATTCATAGATAAGTGTGTACGTACTTGAAAATTTGCATGTTATGCAGGTACACTGGTAAGCAACCGTGTACCATATCAATACAGATATATTAAATGCATGTAGTGTACTTCCTAGCTTGAGGTGGCATTAATCCTATTACCTCTCTGATTGGCCTTGAGTCGATCCCAAGGTTTTTGCTGGCCTTACTTCTGTAGCACTCATCGGTCGCGGACCCTGAAGCCGCTCCATCAATACATCTTTGCATAATCTTTATTAATCTTATTTTCTGGTTCATTTAATTATATTCCTACTTAACCTCCTTCCTTTTCGCTAAGTGTGTGTACCCTCTTAATGTAGTTCGATTTCGTACATTCGAGTCTATGCGCTTCTCTCTACGAACGGTTTCCTATAGGCTTATAATCGGCCTGCCCGTACCCAGTATTCGAGGTTTAGGAGATTTTTAATTGCGTTCTTTGTCTCCTCATTCTTTCTCACTTCCTGAGAAATTTTCTCGATGGTTGCGCGGGCGTAGACAAAGAACAAAACATTCAGCACTCCTCTTTGCTGCAGGTAAACCAGACGTGGATCCAAGGGGGTACTGAAGCCCCTCAAATTTCAGACCCGTTTGTTTATATTTCTTTTTTAATTCATACTTGTATTCTGCTATTAGTAAAGAGTTATGTAATAATATAGAATATACATAAAACCATTTTTTTTAAACCGCTGCGATCTAATGCACCATATATGTATGATACACGTCTAAAATACAGGTAAATCTCAGAAAATAATTATTCAATTCAGTATTATACTTTAGCTGACGTCCAAATACCACAACGAACCACAATTCATAATTTTCTGATGTGTGGAAAAAATCGAATCTGAGAGAGTTAGTGCTCACTCCTTTATGAGTACTGTTGTTTATTACACTGGTCACACAACTAATTTCATATTGCTGAATTTGAATCTGATATTTGTTTTGTTCTATCAGACTCGGTTCTATAAAAAAATCAATAGGTATAAATATTCAATATTCCGTCACTTGTGTCGTGCAACAGATATTTAACCCAAAACAGACCAGGTTGTCTCTTATATGACTGTGCTTACATGACTAATTTCACATTGTTGAGTATGATTTAGATGATTTATTCTACTATCAGATCTACTTTCTTAAACAATCATAAAAATAGTAAATATGATGACATTAATTGTCTCACGCAAGATAACGATATTAAACACGTCACAGATAAGCGCATAAGAAATTGTACGAGAAAGCATAAGTTCAAATCCTTTATAATTGACAAAATATGAAGTTCTAAAAATGCTTCTGAACTTTGCTCTTTTGTTTTTACAGCTCACTCTCTTCTCGTTGCAGCGTCCAGCAATAGTCCCTGATATCTGCTCTCCATTATGGCGATGTCTTGATATCATCACTAATGTATCCAAAGTTATCTGGAAAAAAATCAATATGAGAGTGGAAAAAATGCAATTTCAAGGACATCCTTGTTCCCATGGTTGTAACGATTTCTTTGTAGTTATCAGCACGATAGTTTCCAAGAAAAAGCCTTTACACATTGACAAATGATTGCCATGAGTTTTTCTCCAGTGGGCTCATGACCTTGGTGAATTCACTATCATAAACTAGTATGAGAATCTGTGGTCCATTCATGACACCTGCTTTAAACTTGGCTTCGTAAACCACGCCACCTAGATTCTGACATAAGTATCGAAACCCAACACCAGATTGATCCATAGCCTTGATGAAATTTTTAGCCAAATCGCGCTTTAGATGCAGTGGATGCCAAAATATCTTTTCTGGATCTACAAGAGGATTGTGAACACAGTTGAACCTTCCAGGCACATCTCTTGGTTTTGTCGACCATTGTCCCCACATATCTTCAACTGGTATTTCTCGTACTCTACAGCGGCTAAAAAAAATCTTCATTGTTTCATAGCTCTCAGCCATCTTTGCTGCATGTGCTATTGGAACAGATGGAAACCGGGTCCAAAAAGAAGGTTCAATGTTCGGATGTTAAGTGCCCGTGGTTGATTTAGAATCTTTCTGCTCCTCCGTTCCTTCCTTCTTCTCTCTGTCCTACCTCTTGCAATACAACATGCCCGTATCGCATACCACCAATGACCCTGATTAAAAATTTAGGGCTAATATCTTAGTGCACGATGCTACATTTTGCATTCTTTGCAAATGATTACCCTCGCCTACAGACGTGTCTTAGCTGTACAACAGAGGCAAGGTCGGCAGTGTTGCGGGCGTCCTCATTCTTAGCGGGCCGCGTAGTTTTCCTCTTTCGTGACTTGTGCTATGTACCTTCTCACCTTTTTGTACCTTCTGCACTTTTATGTATCTGCTGTAAATGTTTGTACCTTCGATACATTTTTCTACATTCTGTACCTTTTTGCACCTTATGTACATTTTGTGCCTTCTGTAATTTTTTTTGCACCTTCTGTAAAATTTTGTACCTTCTGTACATGTTTGTACCTTCTGTACATTTTTGTATCTTCTTCACAATTTGTACATGCTTAAATTTATGTACCTTCTGCGCATTTTTTGTATCAACTGTACATTTTTGTACCTTCTGCACATTTTGCACCTTCCTGTATGTTTTGGTATCTTATATTTTTGTACCTTTTCAATGATAAATCTTTTATAATAAATGATAAATAGTTTATAAATAGAACCAGCCCTCTAATTTACCTCTGTTAAATGAGGAATTTTAAATAAATGGAATAGAGACAACCTTCTTTTACGTCGCGACACAACAATATTGAGAAAAAATCGACTTGATGATCAGTTGAAATAGTTGTGGTTTTTGGATCGATGCCACAATCACGCGCTTCTTGTCTCACGAAGGTCAGATCGTGGTGGTCTTCATTTAAGCCTCTCGCAAGGGGTGTGGGGGATCTCAGAGCCTACTTTTGGTAAACTATGGTGTTTTGTCAGTTATGATATTTACTTACTCTATTTTCGTTCCTTTTCGCACAGAGAAGATAAATATTTTCAAACTTTATTGGGTTCGATTCTCAAGAAATATTATAAGCTCTCGAGCTTACTTGCCCGCTAACTTTTCCGTTCCTATTTTTTTTATATCTTTATTCTCTCTCCCTCTATATTCATTTAACTTATTGTGGAAACATTTTTGCGTTCAATTCATCATTATTTTCATGTTTTAAGTTCTATCGTGTCTTTTCCTCCTCTACCTGCCTTTAATTAATCCACTTTTGAGGGTGGGTTCTTATGACTTTTTTTGGAAATTAAATAAAATTGAAAGTACTTTCAAACTTGGAATTAGTAATTCCTCTTTGCCTTCTACATTATACCTATGGTATTAATAAATTAAGTAATTTGAGCCATAAGTACGTTCCAATGGTTCATACCCTTATACCTGAAAAAGTTCGCTGCTGCAATGGTATTGGGATGCTTACCTTCCAGTTCTACATTGTTACTTTTCCTGAAATTTAGTTTGAATAGTAGAGGAAACATCAGGGTTCAATTCTCGATAATCTGGTGAATCTGTTCACCATCTGAAAGTTAGTGGCCGAAAGGAGAATTCAAGGTTCTGCCAGTCGCTTCTTAGAAATGTTACCTCTCAAACTCGGGATGATCTTAGATACCCAAGGTTCTCTACATTACAACATAGCGCTATCCAGTTATTTAGATCATATAATATATTCATATTTAAACATAGCTACAACAAAAAAGTCCGAAAAAAATTCTCATTTCCAATGATGAAAGAAGGTTGTCAATTGTCGATATGAGGGGGCAATATTCTGGCGTTCGATAGTTTGGCGCTTTCGAGTAGATTTTCTATTTTTAATAAAAGAAATAGCCGCTGCCCCCTCACCCAAAACAAAGAAATTGGCAAAACGTCAACCGAATCACAGCCTGGTCAACTTGGACCTTCCCACAGGAATCTTCGTTCTTCTCGAAAATAAACGGAAACAATCCTTATTTGAATCTCATATTGATAAACCCCCTCAAAATTTCTCTATAAATAGTCGTAACCTATCTTAATCTTTCTCATCAGCAACATAAATGGATCTGCTGTTAGAGAGTAGCCTCCTTTGGTAACAACTATTAATAAGAAAAAGTATAAGAAGGCCATGGAAATGAGCAAATAGCATCGGGCCTATTTACATATCATCAGAATTCATTTATTTATCAACAATATATGCTTATGGCTCTCGAAATTACACAGGTCTAAAATTTGTCACATTCATGCAGAGAGATCTCACAATGAACCAGGTAGCGTATGTATTATGTAGACGGAACCAATTGAACCAGTGGACGAACAGATTTGGTTGAATGGGGTAGTAATTTTAAAAAAAATCAATATTTTCAAGTGGTAATATTATAAAAGAAAGCAACATGTCATTGAATATGAAACTTCCTACCACGCAAAAAAAACATAGCAAATAATTTCACTCACCCTGTTATCCCCCAACCTGAACTCCAGCAAGAGGTGCAGTCAATTCTAGACATGACTTTAAGTTAACAAGGTCTGCTAATAAGTAGCGGCTCGTGTATAGGCACTGCGGAACTGCAGCACCAGCTACTTTCACTCAATATTATTGATAACATTCAATATAATGAGTCCTTTTTTTTAATTCTTTCTTTATACTTGTACATTATATAATCCTTAAGCTTAATGTCAGTAGCCATCCGCTAGTTTATGAAAAAAAATCCTTATATATAACTGTGCGCTTCACAGTTCCAGCGACGCGGTGTTTGGCTGTTGTGCGCATACTCACATGTCCGAGATAGGAAGCTGCACGCTAGGGAGAGAGAGCCTGTGGCTCACACAGTGCCGATCCTCGTGTGTTGGTGGAAGGTAGTGTGTTTTTTTTTTTATTCCGCTTGTGTTGTGCTTAAAAACGTGTTTATATTCTTGTATGTGATAAAGTTTTGAATTTAATTCATATTTTTTTCCGGTTCTTTAATTTTACAGAAAATTTAACCATGGCTTCCTTGCAACCCCAAGAAATAAGTTTCGTGACTGTAAGTGAACTTCAACAGCTTAAGTTTTCACAGCTGTCTCTCCATAAGTAAGAGGCAGTTAAGAAAAAAGGCCGTTCAGCACCTGATCTCCAAATATCTCAGCCAGGCATAAGCAACAAAAAGAAATATATTCGTAGTTTAATTCTGAATGGTACTAAAGAAAAAGTGCACCCTTTTGTTTCCCGTGTTTGCTGTTTGGAGGTGATGGAGGGTGGACAAAAGATGGTTTAGATATATAAACAAAATGAAAGAAAAAACTGGAAAACATGAGAAGTCAAAGCAGCATGTTGATAATGTGGTTTCACTGTCACTTTTAGGAACCGTAAATATTATGGAGAGACTTAGTGAGGCATGCAGACTTTCAATCAATGAGCATATCATAAAGGTTAAAAAGAACTGTGAAATTTTATCCAAAAATAATAGACTGTATTTTCTTTTGTGGAAACTTTGAAACTCCCTTACGTGGACATGTTGAAAAAGACTATTGAGTAAATCCCGTGGTATTTAGAGGATTAATAAACTTTGCATCTAAATTAGATGCACTAAAAAGAATAAAACTTTTCTAAGGAGATCTATGAATTCTGAAAGACTAAATGCCCTTGAAGTGCTTTCAATGGAGAAAAAATTACTGAGTAGTCATCCAGAGATCAAGGAGAAAATAATTAATCTTTTCGCGCAGATTAATACAAAAAGAATGGATTTAGTTTTTAAATGAATGGATCAAGCTTGAACTACAACAATTTAGGCTATTAGTAAGTAAAAAGTGTTTGATTTTGTTCTGTTTAGGATTTTATTAATTTTATTTATAAATTTCTTCATACAATCTTTATTTTTCTCAATTATTACCGGTTGACAAACTTGAACTATTCTTTTCGTATCAAAGATGAATTTTACTTTTTCTAGGCCTATTCCTGATGCAGATTTCGAATTTACAGTCCATTTTAGTTTATCACGTATTGTGTTTAAATTACGCCAATTACTATTTTCAGCCATTGCCGTAGTTATATGCATAAGCGAACGTAGAATAGTGATTTATTGTAGAAATTCAATCGTTCCAGGTAGGAAACATACACAGATAAGTATACATAGATATTAAGTATACAATGAGACAAACTTGATCTATTATAACTAACTAGCATTTTAAGTAAAAAACAAAACAAGGTCAAGTATTGACGTGTTATGGGAATGTTACACAGGTCAGATAAAAATATACATTGATGCAGCTTAAAATATTTGAAAAAGAAACAAAGCACATAGCTACCTTAAAACCGTTGAACTTTGGACTTTATTTGGTGCTCCATTTCACGTTCGTCTCCTTACGGCATCCATCAGTAATCTACAAACATTCTTTTGTTCCAGAAACCATGATATCAATCTTCATCAGGCACTGCTGCCAGGTTTTTCTCAAATATGTCTAGATGTGAATGATAGAAAGGAACTTTCAAAGACAACCTATATCTTTTAGCAGCATAAGTCTTTTAACGCCATTTTTAAAGTCTGGGAACCACTTGCTCCAGATCATCTTGATGTGTACTGAAGTTTTGATCTTTTAGGAAGCCCTAAATCTGTGGATCGATGAAAATGCTTTCCTTTAACTTAGCCTTCGGAAATTTACTTACGACGTATTCAAATGCTTCGAGTTTCTCTTCTTTGTTTCTATGAATTGCTTTACTAAACCCAAATTTATATGAAGCGAAGAAAGCAGAACATTTTATGACGCAATCAGAGGTTTATTCTCGATGTTTGAACTCCCTAGTTTGTATATTTGCCGCAAAGGCCAGCTCGACTGCATGCCATGTGTAATAGTCGCTCGGCTCTCAGAGCATAGAAGACCTTTGTGGTTTGTGAAACCTGTCCGCAATCCCATTAATATATCAATGACTTTCCATTACTTCACAATTTACAACTGTATTTCTTGATATTTAATAACATCGAGAAATGCCTCGATATTCTTAAAACACTTTCATGTGAATTGAATTTCTTATTTATGGGTACAGTGGGTTTCTTGTTCTCATTGTGCAACAGCGGCCTTTAGGCTTCTCTCTGATGAATCTACTGAGAAGGATGATGGTTTTGCGATAAGCTGCGGAACAATCCATTAATGTCGTTGGAAATTCATATGAGTCCATCAACTACAAACATGAGCTAAAGTTTTAACTCCTTTACCTGAATTATGTTACCTGAACGTCCTTCTTGACGTTCGGGAGTGCCAAATATAAGACCAACTCATTCAATTCTGGTTGAGAGAGCTGTTTTGGTTCGTCTTCCTTATCAGGTGCAAAATACGATTCCAACTAATTTTATCCTTGCCAGTATAGCTTCAGTACTATACTCATCTTCGTTATCGATACATTCGACGCCATCCTCCGGTCGTAGCGGAATGGGAAGATAATTGTTGTGCGTCACTGGTCGTATCGTAAATTTCAAATGAAAGACAGTCGTGTTGACCATGCAAAAATAGCAGTCTTTGCTCTGATCCGCAAGGGGAGAGCCAAACTACGATCGGTCGATCTTCTTGATTTCATTAGTGATGGTTAACTGCTGAGACTTGGGTGTGAACGAGCCACAACCATAACAAAATGAGTCCTGATTAGGCTTGCGCTGATTGGACATTCCAACAGCAATATTATTACAAAGATGCAAACAAAATATACACTAATTTTAATCGAGCTCACATTTAAAAGGGTTGAACTGTTCATATTACCTTCGACATTCAAACACAATGGTTACCATGGAAACTAGACGTAGTATACAAAAATGGATTGAATTTTCGAAATAAGCGTACAAAATTATATCGCATCTGATGAGTTTTGGTTGTCAACCAGTAAATTATTGACTGATACCACATCAAACTTCTTGAACTTAATTAATGCCATGTAAAACAATAAATACCAACCACATTCACATTTTCTCTCATATAATTATACGTGATAGTTCAAAACAATCCAAATCTAAACAATTCCACATCATTTAAAAATCAATCAAATGTTTTATTTACATTATTTTCAAAGAAAATCTCTCTCGCGTTCTCTCTCGCGTTCTCTCTCTCTCTCTCTCTCTCTCTCTCTCTCTCTCTCTTTCTCTCTCTGTAGCTAAGATTCTTTCTAAGTATCAAGTTTTAGTCCATTAATTAGCATATTAGCTAATTAGATAGGTGCAATAAAAAATCGACTCGAGAGCTTATGGTGACAAATTGAATTCGATTCAAGAAACCCTAAGTAACAAACTGTCTAGTTAACATTTAGTCCAGAATTACACACATGAGTGAAATGTTTTATTTTAAGTTGATAGGGTAAATAGAAATATCGCCATTAATTATATAGTTCCCACTATTCATTATAAAATTATCATCTTTCATTCAACCTTTTAAGACAATTTGTGAAAATGAAAATGTTTTATTTCAAAGAATTTTATTAAGGTATTTTTTTATGTCGTTTCTCTTGTGATATATTATCTGTTAAGAAGAATTGTAGAGTAAAAAAGATAATAATCTCTATGAAAAAGAACTGGAGACAGAAGGTGAATAATTGCTAGTTCCTAATTCAAGCCATACTTTGCCGCCATGTTACATTTGCAGTATTCGAACTGGGCCCTTGTCCTGGCGAATGAAAACTGCCTCTGTGTTTGCATCAGCTGGTTATTGTTTTAGTCGCGTGCGACTCTAGAGGGGTTACTATCTTAGTCCGTAGGTCGGCTGGTTGGATGGTAACCATTTTACTTTTCAATTAGTTTTTTGCAATAACATCGTAACTATTCGGTCGAATTCTAACAAAATTTGAAACCTTTATGTTGTTTTAAGTTTGCTTTCGAATGATATAATTGTCATGGTCTTCCCTAGGTTAGCCGGGGAATTATTTCGTAAAAGCTTCATAACTATTCAGCCGATTCTAACGAAATTTGAAACTCTTATGTTGTTTTACATTCTCTTTCGAATAAAATGATTGTCAAGGTCGCCCCAAGTTTAGTCCGGGAATCATTGAAAGTTTTGAAGGTCGTAAGGTCATACGGTCATTAGGGGGAATAATCGAGAGCACGCGAGTTAGGTCTGAGGACCTTGTTTTATGACTAGTTTTTTGCCTCTAGTTATTTGGTAGTGCTACAATTGCATACATTTGAGGGGGAATAAAAAGCTCAAAAGGATACCTAACGAATCCTTAACGACGTCTATCACTTGTGCCAGACAACGGCTTATGTCCACAACGGGTTAGGTCTAGCCAAGTGGGAACACCCAATCTCACCATTAATAAATAGAACAATGGTGGGAATTTTAGCACCGATTTGCTCTCATTTTATATGACTTCAGGTCTCTTTAGTAGACCTACTGATTAACGAGAAATCTGAACCATAGCTATCCTCGGCGTATGGCAGCTGCCATGTTCTTCCTGAATCGAGACTCCATCTGTTAATTAAACACACTCGATGCAGCTTAACTTCGTTAAAGGCGGAAACAGTGTTTCCACTCGACTTAAACATAGCCTTGTCACTAACGGCATTAAATCACATTATTTAAGGTTAGTAATAGAATGGGAGCCAGATTAAAGATGGGTCATATATTCCAGACACCTTTGGTTTGGATTCTACAACTAGGTGTAGGCCACCACTGAGATATACATCAAACAGTGTGTATTGATTTTCGTGCGTTGATGACTATTATTACCCAATAACTAGCGTTAAATTGTCCCTTCGACGAACTGTACTATGAGGTAAGATTAGATGTTCTATCGCTCCCCGCGGGTCTTCATCGCTCACACTTCACCACTCGAAGTGTAAAAACCATTTTGGAACAGTTCGTGAAATTATTGTCACCATTGGCTCCATTAAACGTTTTCACTGTTTCGGTTGCTTCATCAAGCTTCTCCATTTGTTTATTGACTCCTTTAAGCTTCTTCACTCTTTTTTTTCTGCTTCAGCAAACTCACCATTGTTTTGTCTACTTCACAATAATAGTCTACTATTTTTATCTGCCTTATTAAGATTCTCTATTGACTTGTCGGCTTCATTAATCTTCTCCAATGTTAAATAAGCTTCGTTAAGCTTCTTATATTTTCTGCTTCATTAATCTTCAGTTTCACCTGCTTCATTCAGCTTCACTGTTTTGTTTGCTTCATAACGCTTCTTCATTATTTTTTCTTCTACATAATTCTTGTCTACCGTTTTCTTTGCTTCATTAAGCCTTGCTATTGTTTGTATCTGCTTCATTAAGCTTCTCTACCGT
Source organism: Ceratothoa steindachneri (assembly GCA_963969495.1). Lineage (NCBI taxonomy): Eukaryota > Metazoa > Arthropoda > Malacostraca > Isopoda > Cymothoidae > Ceratothoa > Ceratothoa steindachneri. The sequence goes on from OZ018327.1 coordinate 79,524,851, forward strand.
TTTGTTGCTTAAGTAAGCTTCTCTATTATTTTGTCTGCTTTCCCAAATTGGATGAAAACGGTAGAGAATGTGCAGCATGTTAAATTGATTTATGCATATCTATTTTATTACCTCGCTGAGTAATTTTCACGAATGCCCCTAACTATATTATCAACTTTAATCGGTTACATACAAAATGTCACTTTCTCAAAATATTATAAGAAGGGAATTGTGTCGAGAAGTGCAAGTGAGCGGTTTAAAAGCTTCGCTTCAACCAGCTCTTTTGAGACTCAGGATGACGCAGTGGATTCGTGGCTCGCTAACAGTAGGACAGCGACGAAGGAGACTGTTCGCACCTCGCATTCGTTACTTTCGTTCTTTATATTTGCTTCGCTACTTTCCCTACACTCCTCTGTCTACACTGGTGCCCAGAATCGGGATAAGGTCTCCAAAAGACGCTCGTCGCCTTCATTTCTTCTTCGGCGACGCAAGAGGGTGTTCGCAACTCTCCTACGCTTCTTTATCTTTCTTTCTCCCCTTTTCTTTCATCCATCAATCTACAATAGGAACGTTAGTTTTTAATATTTGAGGGATATTGTAGTGATATTATTATATAGAAATATTATAAAGATATTGTTTGAACATAATGTTATGTTGAGGCTTTGAATTTTCATAACTAAGTTAGATAATATAAATATTTAGTAAAGTCATATAAAAACTATTTTATTGTTTCTTATATACAAATTTCATCGATTATAATTCATATTAATTCATGTCATTTCATGCTTGGAAATACAAAATTTTACTTTACTTTTTACAATTTCCATTAAAGATTGCGACGGTGTAAAGAAAGGTGCATTTAGTTTTATGGCTTGCAAAAATTGATTCTGTGGCAAGCGCCATCTTGTGTTTAACGAAGAGCCGCCATACAAAAATAACGCTGGCTGTTGGAATAAAGAAGTTAAAAGAACAGGTTGCTTATTAAACAAATGGCGTTCCGCAGACCAAGTGTTAGGGTCGATTTGGTTGAAGCTCTCCCGAGAAGTTATGTTCCTCATTCAAAAAATCCCTGCGTGATGGTGCTCGACAACTATGACTTGCAAAATCAACACTTCTCAAAGTCTTGGAAAAGCGTCTTCGTTTACTCCTTATAAACGTCGTCAAACTGAGCCCTATATATAATAGGAATTTGCTGCTGTTATTATGGGTATGATTGAAGATGATGGTGCACATTTTTTTAGGTCGTAGAGTGTTCAGTGATGCGTGCCCTTTTCATGTTTTAGGGCATCTTCATTGATATAATGTAATGCTATGGATGAAGAAATAATTGTATTCCTAAGTATGTTGAACAAGAATGGGATAGCCAGAACGTTAATATTCGGTGTGTTCAATCACGAGATCGAATGATTGGTCCATTCTTTTTCGTTTAGTACACTGGTGAATCACGCAACTCAATCGCTAGGTCAGAAGGATTTGCAGTAACCTGAATTACTTGCAAAGTCTTCTTTAAGCACAAATTTCACCACCAATGTTCGCAACTTCCTTAATGAAAAAATTTCCAGAAACTTCAGTGGTTTTGTTTGGTAACTAAAGAAGAATATCAGAGTGCCTTGTGTAAAACAACGCCCACTCTTGACGTTCTTGGATTATTAGCCTTGGCTCGAGCTGAGGGGTTTCTCGCTCGCACCCAGTAAGAGGAACTCGCACCGAGCTGTGGTTTCTCGCTCTAACCAAGTAAAAGAGACTCACACCGAGCTGGGGGTTTCTCGCTCTTATCGGGTAAAATGGACTCTAATCGAGCTGGGGTTTTCTCGCTCTCACCCAGTAAAAGGGACTTGCACCGAGTTGGTGGATTCTCGCTCTCACTCAGTAAAAGGGACTCTCACAAAGCTGGGCATTTCTCGCTCTCACCCAGTAAAAGAAACACACACCGAGCTTGGGTTTTCTCGCTCTCATCCAATAAAAATGACTAGCACCGACCTGGAGGTTTCTCGCTCTCAAACAGTGAAAGGATCTTGCATTGAACGGGAAGTTTCTCTAACTCACCCAGTAAAAGAGACTTGTGGTGAGCATTTGGTTCCTCCCCCTCACCCAGTAAAAGGGACTCGCACCGAGCTTGGCATTTCTTGCTCTTATCCAGTAAAGGAAACTCACACCGGGCAGGGAGATTCTAGCTCTCATCAAGTAAAAGGGACTCCCACCAAGCTTGGATATTCTCGCTCTCACTCAATAAATGCAACTTGCACTGAGCTGGGGGTTTGTCGCTTTCACCCAGTAAAAGCGACTTACAGCGCTGGGTTCTTCTCCCTCTCACCCAGTAAAAGAGACTCGCACGGAGCTGGGGGTTCTTCGCTCTCACCCAATAAAAGGGACTCGCACTAAGCTGTGGATTCCTCGCTCTCACCCAGTAAAAGGGACTTGCACCGACCTTGGAGTTTCTCGCTCTAACCCTGTAAAAGAAACAGGCAGCAAGCTGAGGGTCACTCTCTGTCAACCAGTAAAAAGGATTCGCACCGACCTTGGAGTTTCACGATCTCACCCAGTAAAAGGGACTCTCATCAAACTAGGAGTTTCTCGCTCTCACTCAGTAAATGGGAAACGCACCGAGATTGGCTTTTCTCGCTCTCATCAAATAAAAGGGACTAACATTGATCTGGGGGTTTCTCGCTCTCAAACAGTGAAAGGATCTCGCTTTAAACAGGGAGTTTCTCGCCTCCACCCAGTAAAAAAGACCTGTACGGAGCTGGGAGTTTCTAGCCCTCACCCAGTAAAAGAGACTCTCACCAACCTGGGGAGATTTTCCCTCTCACTCAGTAAATGAGACTTGTACTGAGCTGGGGGTTTGTTGCTTTCACCCAGTAAAAACTACTCACATCAAACTTGGCTTTTCTCGCTCTAATCCAGTAAAAGGGACTCGCCCAGATCTAGGGGTTTCTCCCTCCCTACCAGTAAAAGGGATTCGCAACGACCTTGAGGTTTCTCGCTCTCAAACACTAAAAGAGACTCGCACCGAGCTGGGGGATTCTCGCTTTTACCCAGTAAAAGGGACTCGTACCAAGCTGGGCCTTTCTCGCTCTCACCCAGTAAAAGGGACTCGCACCGAGCTTAGTTTTTCTCGCTCCTACCCAGTAAAAGGGACTCACATAGAACTTGGGTTTTCTCGGTCTCACCCAGTAAAAGGGAGTCGCAACGATCTGGGGGTTTTCTCTCTCACCCAGTAAATTAGACTCGCGCTAACTTTAAGGTTTCTCGCTCTCACCCAGTAAAAGGGACTTGCACTGAGCTGGAAGTTTCTGGATTTCACACAGTAAAAAGGACTCGAACTAAGTTGGGGGATTCTCACTCTCACCAAGTAAAAAGGACTCACACCGAGCTTGGCTTTTCTGTTGCTCTCACCCAGTAAAGAGGACTCGCACCGAGCAGGGAGATTCTAGCTCTCACCTAGTAAAAGGGACTCCCACCCAGCTCGGGGATTCTAGCTCTTACTCAGTAAATGCAACATGCACTGAACTGGGGGTTTCTCGCTTTCACCCAGTAAAAGCGAGTTACAAAGCTGGGTGCTTCTCCCTCTCACCCAGTAAAAAGGACTCACACCGATTTAGGGGTATCTCGCTCTCACCCAGTAAAAGGGACTCGCACCGAGCTGCGGGATTCTCACTCTCACCCAGTAAAAGGGACTCGCACCGAGCTGCGGGATTCTCACTCTCACTCAGTAAAAGACACTAGCCCCAGGCTTGGCTTTGCTCGCTCTCACCCAGGAAAAGGGACTCGCACCGAGCAGGGGGATTCTAGCTTTCACCCAGTAAAAGAGACTCCCACTGAGCTGGGGGATTCCCGCTCTCACTCAGTAAATGCGACTTGCACTGAGCTAGGGGTTTTTCGCTTTCACCCAGTAAAAGCGACTCACAGAGCGGAGAGCTTCTCCATCTGACTCAGGAAAAGGGACTCGCACCGAGTTAAGGGTTACTCGCTGTCACCCAGTAAAAGGGACTTGCACTGAGCTGTAGATTTGTCGCTCTCATCCAGTAATAGGCACTCGCACCGACCTTGGAGTTTTACGCTCTGACCCAGTAAAAGGGACAGTCAGCGAGCTGCGGGTTTCTCTTTCTCAACCATTGAATGGGACACCAACCGAGATTGGCTATTCTCGCTCTCATCCAATAAAAAGGACTATAACCGAGCTGGGGGTTTCTCGCTCTCGAACGGTGAAAGGATCTCGCATCGAATGGGGAGTTTCTCGCTCTCAACCAGTAAAAAAGACTTGTACCGAGCTGGGGTTTCTCGCCCTCACCTACTAAAAGGGACTCCCACCAAGATGGGGGGATTCTCCCTCTCACTCAGTAAATGCGACTTGTACTGAGCTTGGGGTTTGTTACTTTCACCCAGTAAAAGCGGCTCTCATCAAACTTGGCTTTTCTTGCTTTCATCCAGTAAAAGGGTCTCGCACCGATCTATCATTTCTCCCTCTCTACCAATAAAAGTGACTCGCACCGACCTGGGGGTTTCTTGCTCTCAAACACTAAAAGAGACTCACACCAAGCTGAAAGTTTCTCGCTCTCGAACGGTGAAAGGATCTCGCATCGAACGGGGAGTTTCTCGCTCTCAACCAGTAAAAAAGACTTGTACCGAGCTGGGAGTTTCTCGCCCTTACCCAGTAAAAGGGATTCGCACCGAGGAGGAAGATTATCGCTCCCACCCAGTAAAAGGGACTCCCACCAAAATGGGGGGATTCTCCCTCTCACTCAGTAAATGCGATTTGTACTGTGCTGGGGGTTTGTTACTTTCACCCAGTAAAAGCGACTCACATCAAACTTGGCTTTTCTTGCTCTCATCCAGCAAAAGGGACTCGCAACGATCTGGGATTTCTCCCTCTCTACCAGTCAATAGGACTCGCACCGACCTGGGGGTTTCTCGCTCTCAAACACTAAAAGAAAGTACCACCGAGCTAAGGGATTCTCGCTCTCACCCAGTAAAAGGGACTTGTACTGAGCTGGGCCTTTCTCGCTCTCACCCTGTAAAAGGGACTCGCATTAAACTTGACTTTCTTCGCTCTCACCCAGTAAAACGGACTCGCACCGATCTGGGCGTTTCTCGCTCTCACAAGGGAAAAGCGCCTCGGACTGACCTGGGGGTTTCTCGCTATCACCCAGTAAAAGGGACTCGCACCGTGCTGGGGGATTCTCTTTCTCTGCTAGTTAAAGGGACTCGTACCGAGTTGGGGGTTTCTCGCTCTAACTTAGTAAAAGGAAACGCAATGAGCTCGGGGTTTCTCGCTCTCATAGTAAAAGGGACTCACACCGAGCTAGGGGTTTCTCGCTCTCATTTAGTAAAAGGGACTCACACATAGCTGGGGTTTCTGGTTTTATCCAGTAAAAGATACTCGCCCCGAGCTGCGGGATTTTCACTCTCACCCAGTAAAAGGAACTTGCACCGAGCTTAGCTTTTCTTGCTCTCACTCAGGAAAAGAGACTCGCACCGATCAGGGAGATTCTAGCTTTCAGCCAGTAAAAGATACTCCCACCGAGCTGGGGGATTCTCACTTTCACTCAGTAAATGCGACTTGAACTGAGCTGGTGGTTTGTCGCTTTCACCCAGTAAAAGGGACTCGCACAGAGTTAGGGGTTTCTCGCTCTCACCCAGTAAAAGGGACTCGCAGTGAGCTGTAGATTTGTCGTTCTCACCCAGTAAAAGGCACTTGCACCGACCTTGGAGTTTCTCGCTCTAACCTAATAAAAGGGACAGTCAGCGAGTTGGGGGGGTTTCTCTCTCTCAACCAGTAAAAGGGACACCCACCGAGATTAGCTTTTCTACCTCTTATCCAATAAAAGGGACTAGAACCGATCTGGGGGTTTGTCGTTCTCAAACAGTGAAAGGATATCACATCGAACGGGGAGTTTCTCGCTCTCACCCAGTAAAGGGACTCGCAACGAGGAGGGAGATTCTTGCTCTCACCAACTAAAAGGGACTCCCACCAAGATGGGGGGATTCTCCTTCTCACTCAGTAAATGCGACTTGTACTGAGCTTGGGGTTTGTTACTTTCACCCAGTAAAAGCGACTCTCATCAAACTTGGCTTTTCTCTCTCTCATCCAGTAAGAGGGACTCGCACTGATCTAGTATTTTTTCCTCTCTACCAGTAAAAGTGACTCGCACCGACCTGGGGGTTTCTTGCTCTCAAACACTAAAAGAGACTCGCACCGAGATGGGGGATTCTCGCTCTCACCCAGCAAATGGGACTCGTACTGAGCTGGGCCTTTCTCGCTCTCACCCAGTAAAAAGGACTCGCATTAAACTTGACTTTTCTCGCTCTCACCCAGTAAAATGGACTCGCACCGATCTGGGGGTTTTTCTCTCTCACCAGAGAAAAGCGCCTCGGACCGACCTGGGGGTTTCTCGCTATCAAACAGGTAAAGGGACTCGCACCGAGCTGGAGTTTTATGGCTTTCACCCAGTAAAAGCTATTCGCACCGAGCTGGGGGATTCTTACTCTTTCCCAGTTAAAGGGACTCATACTGAGCTGGGCTTTTCTCAGTCTAACCCAGTAAAAGGAAGGGCAGCGAGCTAGGGGTTTCTCGCTCTCCCCCAGTAGAAGGGACTCACACATAGCTGGGTTTTCTGGTTTTACACAGTTAAAGATACTCGCCCCGAGCGGCGGGATTCTCACTCTCACTCAGTAAAAGGGACTTGCACCAAGCTTGGCTTTTCTCGCTCTCACCCAGAAAAAGAGACTCGCACCGAGCAGGGAGATTCTAGCTTTTTTTCTGTAAAAGGGACTCCCACCGAGCTGGGGGATTCTCGCTCTCACTCAGTAAATGCAACTTGCACTGAGCTGGGGGTTTGTCGCTTTCACCCAGTAAAAGCGAGTCACAGAGCTGGGAACTTCTCCCTCTCACCCAGTAAAAGGGACTCGCATCAAACTTGACTTTCTTCGGTCTCACCCAGTAAAATGGACCCGCACCGATCTGGGCGTTTCTCGCTCTCACAAGGGAAAAGCGCCTCGGACTGACCTGGGGGTTTCTCGCTGTCACCCAGTAAAAGGGACTCGCACTGAGCTGTAGATTTGTCGCTCTCACCCAGTAAAAGGCACTTGCACCGACCTTGGAGTTTTTCGCTCTAACCCTGTAAAAGGGACAGTCAGCGAGCTGGGGGTTTCTCTCTCTCAACCAGTAAAAGGGACACCCACCGAGCTTGGCTTTTCTCGCTCTCATCCAATAAAAGGGACTAAAACTGAGCTGGGGGTTTCTCGCTCTCAAACAGTGAAAAGATCTCGCATCAAACGGTGAGTTTCTTGCACTCATCCAGTAAAAAAGACTTGTACCGAGCTGGGAGTTTCTCGCCTTAACCCAGTAAAAGGGACTCGCACCGAGAAGGAAGATTATTTTTGAAATGCTGACTTTTAAAAAATCTAAGATAATTTAAATATTATTATAATTATTATTCCTATCACAATACATTTTAAAATAGAGTAAAAAATATAAAAATATGTCTTAAAACCTTTGGCCATGAATGTATAATGCAATGACTAATATTATTTTTAGATGCCAATGATTGATCTCAATATAATAATTTGCAATTAAAAGTGGTTAGTTTATTAATAATAAATAAATATAATTATTAATTTGGTACAATGTTTATTTCCAGTGTACTTCTGTTAAGGTGTAACGCTTGTCAAAAATTCTATCATACCCTCGCACGAGCTTCAAAATCTAATTTTCTGTTCGTCAGTTTAGCTATGTCAACCCTATACATCTTCGCTTACAATTCCTTTTTTCCCGCTTATTTGCTTAGTTGTTGTCTTTTAACTCCTCTATCACTCTTTGCATACTGAATAAGTATGCCTTTATTGAATTACACCAGCTTCCTTTTCCATATCAATAATTAATATCACCTGAAGCCTTTTTCATAATAGCTATAAGCTACACGAGTGGAAAGGAAATTATCCTTCGACCGCCATAGCAGCAATTTTGAAGATATGCAATACGAATATTCCTTTTGTTTCCTCTTCTATGGACTTGTGAAGGGACTAAAGGGATTCTGTAATGAATCCTTGTACAGTCTCCCTTTCTTATCACCCAAATATTTGTTCTTTTAATAAGTAGTAAATTCCTTACCAAATAATTTAGACTTGTTTTAAAATTGTGACGTGAACGTGGAAACGAAGAAACTGTAACGAAGTAACTTACCATAATTTAAGTGAAATAGAAAATAACTTTATATACGGCGGACACAAAGCAAATACACATAATTTTTCGAGATAATTTACGCACTACGCGTATACGTATAATTATTTTTTTACACATAAAATTAACTGGTACGTTTTCCGCCAATTTTGAAGAGGTTAGTGATATAAGTTACATAGATGAACAGGAAACAACCGACTTTGCGGTCCAAACTAGGTAGCCTGAGATAAAAGATAAGGAGGAAGATAGTAACTATCTTAAGAGACCGTTCGGTCCATTACAATGAAAGTACCTTTATTTGCATCCTAAATTCTAACTATATACAATAGTTCGTGTAAGGTATAGTATAGTAAAGATGGAGTCTCTCCTACCCACCTCTCTCACCCGTTTTTGGGCTTGGAATAGTGAAAATATATACCTGGTAGTGTTAGAAAATAGATGCAACCAGGAAATTTTAACAGGAGACCAGGAACACATTAATATATACAAAAAAGTAAACGAAAATATGACTTATCTTAATAATCTTATATTAGAACATGCTCTTTATTTCTTATTTTTTTAACATGCAACTTTCATATTTAAGATGCTTATTATCTATTAGATCCATCTACTACTTCCGTTCTTATTTTAAAACTTTTTGACTTATTGGACACTGCTAGTACCGTTTGGAGATGCAAATTTTCTGTTGGATATTTTTAAATGTATTTATTCATATACATATATAGGATTTATGTGTTCTGAAAAAGATGACAGAAACGTATTTACATTTTATATAGATATGGAATCAAATTATCTTAATCATCTAGGCTTAGAACATGCTCTTTCTTTTTTTATCAACACAGTGTCTTGTCAGAAAGAGAGAGAGAGAGAGAGAGAGAGAGAGAGAGAGAGAGAGAGAGAGAGAGAGAGAGAGAGAGAGAGAGAGAGAGAAAGAGAGAGAGAGAGAGAAAGAGAGAGAGAGAGAGAGAAAGAGAGAGAGAGAGAGAGAGAGAGTGTGTGTGTGTGTGTGTGTGTGTAACAAGGAGTAACAACAAGGAAAGAAGACCTTACGGTCCATTCAATGAGGGTACCTTTGGACTAGCAGTCGAGCGGGCAAATCTCTGCTCAAATGCTTTACGTCCTTTCACGGGCATTTTTCAAGACCCTGTCTAGTCTTGACTTGAACTGTTCAACATATTCACTGTTGACAACTTCCACTGGAAGTGCGTTCCAACTACCGCAGATACTGTAGGTGAATTTTTTTTCACTCAGATCGCGGTTGTAACGCTTCAGTTCAAGTTTAAAGCCGTGATTTCTTGTTTTGCTCTCAGCGTGTGAAAATATCCCTGTTTTCAACATTGTCCAACCCTCGAAGTATTTTGAAAACCTCGATGAGCTGACTACGCAATCTACGGAATTCCAGCGAGAACATATCTAATTCCCTTAATCTATCTTCATAACTTTTATGTCTGATAGAGGGAATCAGTTTGGTTGCCCTGGCTTGCACGCGTTCCAATCTCGCGATGTCCTTTCGAAATGAACGACTCCAAAATTGTACGGCATACTCCAGGTGCAGTCGAACGACGGAGTTGTACAGACACAGTACTATCTCCTTGTTTCGATATCCAAACTGGCGCTTTATATACCCTAACATCCTTTGGGCTTTCGTCTCCACCTCAATACACTGTTTCGAGAATTTGAGGTCACTTGTGATAGTTACACCCAAGTCCTTCTCAGTATCAGGGGATTCAAGAGCAGTGCCCTTAAGGATATAGGGTGATTGAGGATTTAGGTTGCCGATATGCATCACTTTGCATTTGTTTACGTTGAAAGGCATTTGCCATGTATCAGAGCACTCCCCAATCTCCTGAAGATCATCTTGCAGGCGGGCAGTATTTCGATCCTTTGCAACGTTCATACCAAGCTTAGTATCGTCGGCAAATTTGGAAATCTTGGCAACCATGTCACCGTCCATGTCGTTGACGTAAATGATAAATAGTAGTAGTCCCAGGACAGAACCTTGAGGCACCCCGCTAGTAACGGGCACCCGTTGCAGTCTGAAACTTAGCCAGTTCTCGATCCAGCCGGCTACTTTTCTGTCTATGCCAAGCGCTCGCACTTTCCGGAGAAGGCAGCGGTATGGTACCTTATCAAAGGCTTTCTGCAAGTCTCAGTAGACCACATCCACTGCCTTGTCCCGATCGTGCTCACTGTAGACGAAGTGGAAGAATTCCACTAGGTTCGTCAGGCATGACCATTGTCTTCGGAAGCCGTGCTGGGAACTCCTCAGTAGCAAGTTTTACTCTAAATGCGAAGTCCTTTTGTCTACCATCATGCTTCCCATGAGTTTACCGACTATCAAAGTCAGACTGATAGGTCGGTAGTTCGACGGTTGGCTACGGTCTCCTTTCTTGAAGATATGAGTCACCTCCGCTTCACGCCAGTCTCTAGGAACGCATTCGGTCCGGATTAACATGTTGAAGATTGCGCTCAGGTGTCGTGACACTTGATCGCGCACTTCTTTCAACACTTTAGGTAGAAACCCATCCGGGCCAGGTGACTTATTCGTCATTAGGTCACTGATCTTCTTTTCTATTTCTCCTTCGGTGAAGTCCATATCCTCCAGCTTTTCCCACGAGTAGGAACTCGTTGGCTGGGGGATGGGACCACACTCTTCAGTAAACACTGAAGAGAAGTAGTCATTGAGGAGGTTAGCATTTTCTGCATCTGATTGCTTTAATGTCCCCTACTCATTCATCAAAGGGCCAATCTTTCGACGGATTGGTTTACGGCTGTTTACATATCCAAAAAACTCCTTGGGATTCTCTTTACTGAGTCTCGCCACTCGGAGTTCCTCAGACCGCTTAGCCGCACTTATGCTGGACTTCACTCTCCTGGATAGCCTCTGGTATTCGTCAAAGTCACCCGATATCTTCGATTGCCAGTACACAGTTTTCTTCTCCCTAAGCAGTTGGCCTTGAGGACTTTGACTACAAATCTAATTAATCAGTGGTCACAGCCACCGAGCTCTTCGCCAACAGAGAGGTCCTCAACGATGTCATCTTCAGAGGTGAAAACCAAGTCGAGGATATTGTCTCATCTCGTTGGCTCTCTCACCCAATGAGTCAGGAAGTCGTTGTTCGCGAACTCCAGGAGTAGTGCGTTCTCGCCACAGGGTTCTCTGGTTTCCTAGTCAACTTGTGTGTTGAAATCCCCCATGACGATACACATTCTGTCTTCGATAATTTCTTCTAGTAGCTGGTACAGATCTCTGTCCTTTTCAACGAGTTGGGCAGGAGGTCTATAAAGCACTAGGATCCTGTATTTGGCAGACCCTATCTTTAGGTCAACACCTAGTAGTTCATGGTCGGATACGATGTTGCAATCCGTCGATGATGAATAGTAGTGGTCCCAGGACAGAACCTTGAGGCACCCCGCTAGTAACGGGTACCCACTCAGAGAGAGAGAGAGAGAGAGAGAGAGAGAGAGAGAGAGAGAGAGAGAGAGAGAGAGAGAGAGAGAGAGAGAGAGAGAGAGTGTTAGAAGGAACTAGAAGGAAAATAAGTACTTTAGAAGACCTTATGGTCCATACAAGGAGGGTACTTTTGGCGCAATCTTCCAAGGTGTCCGTTGGCAACCTCGAAGATCACTCGCGAGGATCTTAACGGCGATTTCGCACGACTTTATCTAGTCTTGACTTGAACTAGTCAACAGATTCACTATTGACAACTTCCGTCGAAAGTGCGTTCCAACTACCGCAGATACTGTAAGTGAAGAATTTCCCACACAGATCACGGTGGTATCGCTTCATTTCAAGTTTGAAGCCGTGATTTCTTGTTTTGCTCTCAGCGTGTGAAAATATCCCTGTTTTCAACATTGTCCAACCCTCGAAGTATTTTGAAAACCTCGATGAGCTGACTACGCAATCTACGGAATTCTAGCGAGAACATATCTAATTCCCTTAATCTATCTTCATAACTTTTATGTCTGATAGAGGGAATCAGTTTGGTTGCTCTGGCTTGCACGCGTTCCAATCTCGCGATGTCCTTTCGAAATGAACGACTCCAAAATTGTACGGCATACTCCAGGTGCGTTCGAACGACGGAGTTGTACAGACACAGTACTATCTCCTTGTTCCGATATCCAAACTGGCGATTTATATACCCTAACATTCTTTGGGCTTTCTTCTCCACCTCAATAAACTGTTTCGAGAATTTGAGGTTATTCGTGATAGCTACACTCAAGTCCTTCTCAGTGTCGGTGGATTCAAGAGCAGTGCCCTTAAAGATATAGGGTGATTGAGGATTTCGGTTGCCGATATGCAACGTTCATACCAAGCTTGGTATCGTCGGCAAATTTGGAAATCTTGGCAACCATGTCACCGTCCATGTCGTTGACGTAGATGATGAATAGTAGTGGTCCTAGGACAGAACCTTGAAGCACTCCGCTAGTAACGGGCACCCACTCAAAAGCCTGTCCATTCACCACCACCCGTTGCCGTCTGCCACTTAGCCAGTTCTCTATCCAGCCTGCTACTTTTCCATCTATGCCCAGCGCTCGCACTTTCCGGAGAAGGGGGAGGTGGGGTACCTTATCAAAGGCTTTCTAAAAGTCTAAGTAAACCACATCCACCGCCTTGTCCCGATCGTGCTCACTGAAGACAAAGTAGAAGAATTGCACAAGCTTCGTCAGGCATGCCCGTTGCCTTCGAAAGCCGTGTTGAGAACTCCTCAGTAGCAGGTTTGACTCTAAATTCGACGAGATAGAGAGTAACAAGGAGTAACAAGGAAAGAGAGTACCCTAGAAGGCCTTACGGTTCATTCAATGAGGGTACCTTTGGACTAGAAGTCGAGCGGGCACATCTCTGCTCAAATGCTTTACTTCCTTTCACGGGAATTTTTCAAGACCCTGTCTAGTCTTGACTTGAACTGGTCAACTGATTCACGGTTACAACTTCCAATGTAAGTACGTTCCAACTACTGCAGATACTGTACGTGAAAAACTTTCCACACAGATCGCGGTTGTAACGCTTCAGTTCAAGTTTAAAGCCGTGAGAGAGAGAGAGAGAGAGAGAGAGAGAGAGAGAGAGAGAGAGAGAGAGAGAGAGAGAGCTGTACAGGAAACATGGTAGAGATCCCGAAGTGAAATTTATTTAGGAGGGGAAATTGGGTTAACCTGACACATGAATGCTCAGGAGCTAGTTAATCGCTATAAAAACGCTGTTAGTCGGGGATTTGATTCAAAGTATTTATCTATACAGCGTTTGAAGTATTTACGGTGTTGCAGTCTATTACTTTACGAGGAAGCCCATTCCATAAGTTGACGATTTGGTTAATAAAGAAGTTCTTAGATTCGTGCGAGTTAAAATGATTAACTATAATTTTACAACCGTTTCCTCTCGTGTAATCCTGCTGGTCGATAGTGAAATATTTATTTCGGTCAATATTGTCTATGCCTTTGATAATTTTAAAGACCTGAATTGAGTCCCATCTTAATCTACGTTGATTTAACGGAAAGAGATTCACTTCTCGAAGTCACTCTTCGTAGGTTTTGTTCCTTAGATTTGGTATCATTTTAGTGAGCCTTCGTTGGACTCGTTCTAATTTCACTATATCTTTCTGATAGTACGGGCACCAGGCTTAGACCCAGTATTTCATAATGGGGCAGACCAAGGAATTATAGAGAGTAAGGATTGTATTTTTAGACTTATACTCGAACGCTCTACCAATTATTTTATTTGCTTTTTTAATGACGTCTGAGCATTGTTGAGTGGGCTTTGGATCGCTCGATATTGTTACTCCTAGGCCTGTCTCTCTGTCTACGCTTAAGAGTTGAGTACCATTTAGTGAGTAATTTGCTTTGACATTTCGGTATCCGATATGGAGCACTTTGCATTCGTCGGTGTTAAAAGGCATTTGCCACGTTTGCGCCCAGTTCGATAATTTATTGAGGTTGTTCTGCATTTCATTAATCTGTGCGTTAGTGAGTACTGAATTCGCGATTTTGGTTTCGTCAGCAAACTTCGATATTATGCCTGAAATGCCTTCGTCTAAGTCGTTAATGTATACTAAGATAAGAACTGGTCCTAGAACAGACTCCTGAGGTACCCCGCTAGTGACGTATGTCCAGCTAGATGATTTTTCATTTATAACTACGTGTTGCCTACGATTACTTAGCCAATTTTCTATCCACCTTGCTATCGCGCCTTTAATTCCGTGCGCTTTTAATTTAGTTAGGAAACGTTTGTGTGGAACTTGTCGAAGGCCTTTTGAAAGTCTAAGTAAATTATGTCGACTGCTTTACTTTCGTCGTATTCATTAAAAATGTGATTGAAGAAGTATAATAGATTCGTTATCAAGAGCTTTTATTTCGAAAGCCGTGTTGGGTGTCTCTAAGTACCTTCTTTTCTTCCAAGTGGTTAACGAGTTCGTCGCGTATAAGTGTCTCTTAAATTTTGCAAACGACCGAGGTTAAACTAATTGGGCGATAATTACTAGGTGGATCTATTGCCTTTTTTTAATATTAGTGTTACGTTAGCGAGCTTCCACTCATCGGGTATAGTCCCGGTCTCTAACGAATAATTAAACAATAACGACAGCGGTTTGGCTAGTTCACTTTTGGCTTCTTTTAATATTCGAGGGAAGACCATATCCGGGCCAGGTGACTTATTTACCTTAAGCTTTTCAATGCATCTTAGTACGTCTCTTTCTGTAACGGTGATACTACTTAACGCTTCGTTGTAACCTATTTGGATAGCTGTCGGTGTTGGAATTTCACTAAGATGTTCTGTAGTAAAGACTGATGTAAAAAAATGTGTTTAAAATGCAGCTCATTTGTTCATCGTTCGTGGTAAAGTTTCCGCTCTCGCCAGTTAGCGGCCCGATAGATATAGATGTTTCTCTCTTTTGTGGTATGTAACTATAGAACTCTTTCGGGTTTGTTTTACTTTGACTTGCCACATGTGATTCCAAGGACTTTTTACTCGGTTTAATTAACCTTTTGGATTTACGTCGTAAGTCTGATCTGAATATTTGGCGCGTTCTGTCTCGTCGTTAGAAGTTTTTGATCAAATATGGGCATTCCTCTTGTCTCATAAACAACTAGTTAGCTATCTCGCTACTCCACCATTTAGGTTTATTTTCGTGTAGCGAACGACGATTTTTTAAAAGAATACATTCTTTCAACGCTTCGAAGTACGAGTAGTAAAAAATGTCCATTTATTGTTTATATCATTTATGTCACGCAAGTTGCTCCAATCTTTTTGCTTAAGTTTTGTTCTTAGCTTAGTAAAATTGACTTTTCTAAAGTCTGGGACTCTTTCATTGCTACTAATTATATAGTTACGATTGAAATTTATACTAAATGTGATTGGATGGTGGTTGCTATTACTAAGTTCCTCTCCGACATTAATATTCTCTATCAAGTGAATTTAAAAGGGAAAATGAGAGGAAGCTAACTAATTTAAATAGTCAAAAGAGTGCTTACAATTACCCCAATAGTTCCTCTTATTGGTTTAAACTCGCACACATACGTATGTGTGCGCATAATATATAACTGTTCAGAGAATTCATTGGCAATTGGCCTAAAACAACACCCTCTTCCCCTAAACACCCGAAGGAAGGGCGATAGAGGGAGCCACTGCTTTCAGAGAGCAGGAAGCAGTGATTCATTTTTATCGGTGGCCCTGAGGCAGTGTTGAGCAGTTATCCTCAACGAATGACGACTGTCACTCATTCATGTTGGGTGACACGCATGGTTGCTAGTCAATGATGACCTGGTAGTTCCTCTGTTTTTGTTCTCATTGAGGAAAATAGATTCGATTGCCCTTTGTCAAATAGACCTAATTTAGGGACAGCTAATGAGTATCGGCATTTAAACGCTTTTATTTCTCTTTGTTGATTTAATCTACCTCATATTCTTCTCCCCTCTTTTTTTTCTTCCTTCTATACCTTCGTTTTCTTCTCCTTTTCCTCCTCTTCCCGCACCCCCTTCAGCCTCTTCTCCTCTTTACCCTCCTTTCTCTTCTCTAGTATATAGTTGTTGAACACCCTGGGGGAATGGGATCATAGCAAAAATGATCAGACTTTCTTTGGGTATAAAAACCTTAAAAAAAAATTCTGTCAAGAATAAAATGGTAAGGAAATTTGGATGAGAGAAAAACATTTAAAACGGAATGAATACAAGTGGATATTGGCACTTCTCCAGCAGATTTCGTTGGATTTTTTTTATTACTATGTAAGAGGAAGAGAAGATTGTTTACGAGATCCGAGGGCAATTAACTCAGAGTGAATGGTACGAGGGAATGGACAGCCTTAAGAAGAAATAACGAAGAGACTGTATACGAGATCGGAGGCCTATTGACTCAAGGTTAATGGAAGACTAAAGAGTCTTGTAAAATAAAACGAAGCTATCGAAAGTTAGTAGAAAGATCATTTCTAAATGCTAGATAATTACATTAAAAATGTAATGGAATAATATCAAAATAAGAGATAGAAAATACAATCTTCCATTCCACCTAGTTTATTCTTGCCATTCTCTCCTGAAAATTGTTTTGTTCATTTTTTTTATTTTGCACAGGCACCATATTTAAAGAGAAAAGGTTGCACGTAACGTTTCTTTCCAAACATCCATCTGCAATCTCCTAAAATACTCTAAAACAAACTAGAATGACTCGTAGGCTTTCAGTTAATACTAAGTCTCCCCTTTATCATTCTAAATGATAGGCCCACATTTTTAAAGTTAAAAGACCTAAATGGAGGAGAGAGTTGCTCGATTGATCTTATTAAAGTCCTAATTTTCAACACTTTTCCTACATTTATTTGAGAACATGAGAAAGCGAAATGATTGTAAAGAAAGTGATGAAGTTCGGAGAAGTATTAATGTGCAGGGCGAGGGAGTTAAACGTAGAGAAAGACCAGTCGACATACTAAAAGGCAGGGAAGGCACGCTCCCAAGATACCTAGGTAATCTAGCTTGTTAAAACCGCCTCTAACAGACCACTCCTCCTTCGCAGTGGACCTTCCCTTGTGCTAGGCATCGAAAGATCGTTCGAAAGCGTTGCGTGACCCCCACCATGCCCCCCCAATGCCCCCACCCCCCCTCCTAATATCCGAATGCCATAAATAGGCCACTCTTTTGGATACTCGAGATTTGTCCTAATGTTACTTCCGTTAAATTTAGCGATAAATTTAGAGAGAATATTAGATGAAATATGTCAAATTGATACAATTAAGCTAGCCACCCCCGGCAAGCGATGGGGAAAGGAGAGCACGCCATTTCGCAGATAATACCACTGTATCTATGCAGCACCTGGCAAACCCTTGCAGTTGAGGTGACTTGACAAACCCTTGCAGTTGTAGTATTAAGGCGAAAAGAACTAATAACTGCCATGGGTATATCCTATTGGGGGGATTCAAATTGATTACCACGGTCAGTCATGATTGTATAAGGGACACCAAAAGGAGCCACCCAACCAAACATAAAAGCTTGAGCTCAGATGTCTGAAATGGCGACAGCTTCTGTCCAAAGAGCAAAGCGGTCGATCACGGTGAGAAGATAAGTCCAACCACGAGATAAGGCAAAGGAGCTAAAAGATCGACATGGATGGCGCTGAAAAGGGACGAAAGAAGTGCAAAGGAACTAAAGGAATTTAGGTGTGGGGTTGAACCTTAGTTCGCTGACAAGACACACATGACCGGGTCTATTTGGCCACATCGGCGTTCATACCTAGCCACACAAAACGTTGTGCAATGAGCCTGCGATACCTCGCAGGTCAGGATTAGAAGTACCGTGAGTTTGGTAAAAAAATATGCCCACGGTAAGCGAGAGGAATAAGAGGACGAGGATAGTCAGGTAAGGAAAAATCGACTAGGATGCGCCTAGAAGGACGGTTTGGTAAGTCGACCTTGCCAATGACGAATTGAGAAGAGTGGTAGAGTGTTTGCATATCTTCATCCTGTTCCTGAGCCAACATTAGTGTTGCCTGGTCAATGGGCGCATGTTAGAGTTGCGTGCACGATATTGAAGAGGTACGAGAAAGCGGGTCCTGTACGATGTTTGAAGAGCCAGAAACGTATTAAATGTAGTCTGTAAGCTGCAAGATGAAGTCTAGTTGACGAGTATCGACTGCATAGTGCACAAAGGAAATGCTATGAGTGGATAGTGCCCAACCAATGGGTTGTGGTCAGTGAAGACAGTAAATTCACTCCCTTCCCAATATTGTCGGAAGTGGCGGAGTGTGAGATATATCCTGAGCAGCTGCCTTGAAAAAGTGTTCGATTTCTTTTGAGAAAGAGTTAAAGATTTTCAGAAAAAAGAGAAAGGTTGCCATCAGTCACCAACCTTTTGTTGTAAGGTTTTATCTATATGAGGCAACGCTTATACAGGACACTGGGTAAGGATGGGGTAGTGAAACAGCGGAGGCCAATGTACTTTAATGAGCTATAGGATTTAATCATATGGGCTATGTATTATAATGGGTTATAAGATTTAATCACATTTACCTTAATGAGTTATATAATTTTATCATATGTGCCATAATGGTTCAGATGATTGAATCATATGTGCCACGAATGGTTGAAGAATTGAATAAGATGTACCATAATGATTTATATGATTGAATCATATGTGCCATAATAGGTTATAGGTTTGAAACACATGAACCCCAATCGGTTATATGAATGAATCGCATGTACTCTAATGACTTTAGGATTAAATCATATATACTATACGATTGAATCATATGTACCAATATGGAATATAGAATTCAATCATATATGCCACAATGGTTTATATGATTGAATAAAGTATACATCAATGGGTTATAGTATTGAATTATATGTGTCATATGTCCAATACAGGGTTATAGGTTTGAATCATATGTACCATAATGGGTTATAGGATTGAATCATACTTATACTATTTGGTTATAATATTGTATCATATGTGCCATAATGAGTTAGAGGATTAAATCATATGTATCCTAACGACTTACAAGATTTAATCCTATGTACGAGGGGCGGTCAATAAGTTTTACGAATCGGTAGGGCAAAACAGAGGAAGGGGGATGGCTGTTTGTGGGGGTGTTAGGACAAGTTATGACAAGCAGGACCTGCAGCCGCACCCTCATGCCTCGTCTATTTAAGAAGCAGTAGCTGATCACAGATCCTCAGTCACAAATTTTTCAACAATGGAGGAGGTTGAGCACCGCGCAGTGATCAAATATTTGACCAAGAAGGCAAGAATGCAAAAGAGATCCATGAACGCATGGTTGCAATATACACCGACACCGCCCCTTCCTATGCAACCATTGCTCGCTAGAATAGGGAGTTCCGCCATGGTCGTGAGTCCCTTGAAGATGACCCCCGTCCAGGACGCCCGTCAGACTGACCAACGAGGACAATGTGGCCCGTGTGGAGAGGATGATCCTCGAAAATCGACGGGTCAAGGTCGAAGAAATCGAGCGAGAACTTGGAATATCACATGGAAGTGTTATCAATATCATCCACGACAATTTGGCCATGACCAAGGTCTCTGCCCGTTGGGTACCTAGAAACCTCACGAAACCCAGCGACTACTTTTTATTCCGCCAGCTCAAGGCTGGACGGCGTGGACGCCGGTTTGGGAACGATGAAGACGTTCAGCTCGCCGTCCAGAAGTGGATTGAACAGGAATCGGGAGATTTATGGTTGTCGGGAATTCGAAGCCTCAGGGACAAGTGGCGCAAGTGCATTGAAGTCGAGGGTAGTTATATTGAAAAATAATAAAAACCTTTTCCTCATATCTCGTTTCCTTCTATCCGAATTGCAAAACTTATTGACCGCCCCTCGTACCTTAATAGGTTATAGGTTCGAATCATCTGTACCATAATAGGTTATAGGATTAAATTTGATATACTTTATTATGTTAACTGTTTGAATCTCACGTACCCTAATGGTTTATAGGATTGAATCCTGTATCCTTAATGGTTTATAGGATTAAATCACATTCACAATAATGGTTGATAGGATTGAATCATATCTAACATAATGAGTTATAGGTTTGAAACATATGTATCCTAATGACTTATCGGATTGAGTCACATACTATAATGTGCTATAGGATAGGATAGATTATATATTCGCAGGCAGCTTTCGGAGAAATTGGGTAGATTTAGGAAAACAGAAATCTTTGAAAGAACTTGCGGGAAACTTAAAGAAAACGATGTTAAAAGAACAATATTCAATAAGACGTCGTTGCTATCATCATCCTCTCAGATTTTATGATAAGATCTGAGATGTAGATCAGATTATCAGTGGGCCATTACTTATCTTGACAAGATTAAACTTCAGCAAGCGCGCAAAAAACTATCCTAACAAGATCAACAGACCTAAGTCGAGCGACATTTTATACTATGTGTATTTTATTTCGATTTAAAATAAAAATTAAAAATAATAAAACATTAAATTTAGTTTTTTCAGCAATAAAACTTGATATACTTATCTACATTTTTAATATAAGTTAAAAATTTCCAAAACTTATTGAAATGCAAAATGGTTACCATCCGACAAACGGATCAACGGACAGACGGACCGACAGAACGACATAGTAACTTTTATTCGCGTACACGCGACTAAAAAGCGATAATCAGAAACGAACTTTTTCATTTTAAAATAAACACAATCTGAAATGGCATCTGCAATATTATTATTATATAATGATAATAAAGGAAGTGACAATGTAGAGAGGCTTGGAAATATCTCAAAGGCACCCAGTTATAGTAACCGAAAAAATGAGAATACTTGACACATATTTTTACTGACCCCAAAAGTTCCGAATTTTCGATGTAGAAGTAAAATTAACAATTTTCAGCAATTTTTGGAAGCAAACTTGGGGCTTGCCTTTATTTCGGAAGTCCACAATTAAAAAAAAGATTATTTTTAATAGTTTACAATCAATGTAGGACATCTATTTAATTTACGAGTACATGTTGAAAACAAATCTGTATAGTTAGCACATTTTTTATTTTGGAATTAAATTGTAAACATAACATAATAAACCTAGCAGGGCTAACACGGCGAATATGGTAGCGTCACCATATATTTATATTTGACACCAATCACTCAAAACAAAGCACACTCTAATCAAGGCTGCACTGAAGGTCGAGTATCGTGTAAATAGCTCCGTTAGTTTCCATGTTAGCATCTGGTGGCGCCACCAGCTTGATTACTCACAAAAACGCCTTTCCTCGCTACCACAAATCTGGCCGCGCCACTTGTAGAAACATAAATGACAAAGTTGTGATGTCATAACTACCATTCTGAGTTAAATTTCCGAAAATAACCATATCTTCATTTCTTGAAAATACTCAATTAATTTTAAAATTGCATTTGATATTCATTGAAAATTTCCTCTGAAAGTGTCAAAGTTTCACTTTACGGAACAGTGAATAAAGAAAATATGAAAGTAATGTGTATTTGAAGAAAGGATGCGCCACATAATAGAGAACGATAACTTGTAACTTTGAGTTTACATATGTATGTATGGAAACGCTCTATCACGTTTAATGTTGATTGCTACTGATCCAGCGTGACAAGAAGGGTGCTCCCCAAAGGTCTGACGGCATTCTCTTTGCTCTTTGGATGCTTATAGGGCAGATGTGTGGTGGCAAATATTCAAAGCTGGTACCCTCCAGGGGGCCGTCCTGAGCAGAATCAGTGGCACCACTGGCCTGAGAACTATACCGACCTCTAGGAGACGTTTCCTAGGCCTAAACCAAAAGAAATTTGGGTATGACGGGCGTCTCTCGCGCGCAGAGAATCCGTCTAGATCGGCCGAGGATGTAGTGAGAGCCGTTGCCGACAGAAAGAGAGACGTCGCTCCCGCGTGTACAAGCGCATACTGCACGTGTACGGTGAAGATCAAGTCGCATATCACCGGCATCGAAAATGAGGGACGTATGGAGGCCCCAGTCACCAGACGGAGACCGGTGTGGTGGATCGAATCCATCTTCCGCAATACACGCTGGGCTGCGGATACGCAAAACTCCATTCCGTAGTTAAGCTTCGAACGAACAAAGGATTGGTAGAAAAGCAAGGCATTAGCTCTATTAGCATCCCTGGTGCTTACTATCACAGAACAAGGAATGTCCATGGCGCGGATAAGAGAAACCCTAAGGCTACGAATATGAGCCTACCAGGTGTGGCGTCGGTCGAAAACAAGACCAAGGAAACGATGAGAATTCACACCTTCCAGGCAAACTCCGTTTAGGAACACGTCCGTGGTCAGAATAAAACAGTGAATAGCGGCAAAAGTGCAATAATTTAGCCTTGGCCAAAGAAAAACGAAGTCTGTGAGGTTTGGCAAAGCGAGAGATGCGGCTTAATGATTGTTAGAGTTGACGCTTCAGAGTTGGGTTTTGGAACGCACCAAAAGAAATCGAGAGGTCAACGTAGAGCGTAGCATGAAAATCTTCCGACAGCACTGTAGTAATACATAGATGCTCAGAGCAAAGAGTGTGACAATGAGGACACTTCCTTGTGAGACGCTCTCTCCCTGCCATTTTGGGCCGGAGAGGGATCACCCCACCCGTACGCGGAATCGATGATCTCGTAGAAATTCAGAAATAAAAATTAGGAGGCGCTTGCTGGCTCCCATCGTATGTAGGGTCTCCATGATACCTTATAGCCATGCGATATGATAGAAAGGCCCCGCAACGCATCGGACGTGGATTGGAACTTACGGAAGCCGCACTGTGCAGAAGACAGATGGCCTCCGCTGTCCAGAAAAATACTGATCTAACATTTACCAATATGGAGGAAACCGTCCAGAGAAGAGTGATCTCTCACCAGAGTCTACGGGAGGGATACTTAATCCTGTTTAAAAAATCTAGCAGAAATAACATGCCTCGCTTACCTAGCTATCGAAGCATGGCATAAAGGACATCGTCCAGACTAAGGGCCGTGTCAGGACATGAAACAAAAGCAGAACGAACTCACAACGTAAACCTATCGTTGAACGGTTGTCTGACTATGGAGGTTAAAGTCCAGTCAGTGGCCCTCAGCAGCATCACGACGTGCATTGAATGCTGGCGGAAAAGCCTCTCGGTTAGAGAATGTGGAGAAAGCGGTCACGAAAGACACTGCCATGGACCCGTAGTCCGAGATTATGGCCCTGTTCTCCTGAAGTACGGGATGGAGATCCTGCGAGAACTTGCCCCGAATCCTTTTTGATTTGCTTCCACACCTCTAATAGAAGGGTCTTCCTGATAAATGAAGTCAAGGATGATCGCCAGAAAGAGCAGCCGGAGCGCTTCGAAATATATCGAAACCTAGCCCTAACTCCACTAAATTCACCGACAGTGAAATCGTTCGGGTGATGTCTATAGCCCATGCGGGCATAACGCTTCTTTTTGAGGGCCGTCTCACACGCAACTGACCACCATGGAAACGGACGGCGTGCAAAATATTCAGACGTTTAAGGTAATAGTAGTTAGGTCCACGACGATAGGTTGCCGGAGAAAAATTGAACAGTCTCATCTACCGACCTAAACTCCTCAAGGAGAGCATAAAAATCAGTCATTACCTGAAATATGGAACACCGCACCTGCTTCAAGCATCACTGAGGCAGGTTTTCAGGCAACTGAGGCCAAGCAAATGATAGATGAGTGGGAAGGTGGACATTACCATGAAAGTTATCGATCACCTCCGAACCCCAAATTAGCTTGTGCATCCGGAGAGCACAGGGACAGTTCGATACAGAAAAATTAATAATTTCTCGGGCAGTGATGCTTAAATTCATCAACATTTAGGCCACCTATCTACAGCTTGTCGATCAGCTCGGCAAGGACTCGACCCCTGGGATTAATCGTGTATTCCCCTTAGAGAGGGTGACTACCTTTTAAATCTTCAAATCTACGACCAGGAGGAAGAGGGTCTCGGCAACCAAGCCACGACGCAGCGGCAGTACCTCGCGTCGAAGTCCGCTTACGGTGAAAAAAAAAGAAGAATAGCGAAGATCCGAGGGAACATTCGCATGCCCGTTTTCTGTTAAAGTAAACGCTATCTTATACAAAAAGCTTCATGAAATTTCTCTTGTTAGAGAAATGTATGGTTGCGCGCTCCTGAAGAGGGTTGACGAACTCCAAGAAACTTTTCTAGCGGATTAAGAAATTCTCACTATCGCCTTACCTAACCACATTACTTGATATATATATATATATATATATATATATATATATATATATATATATATATATATATATATATATATATATGTATATATGTATATATGTATATATATATATATATATATATATATATATATATATATATATATATATATATATATATGTATATATGTATATATATGTATATATATATATATATATGTATATATATATATATATATGTATATATATATATATATATATATATATATATATATATATATATATATATATATATATATATATATATATGTATATATATATATATATATATATATATATATATATATATATATATATATATATATGTATATATATATATATATATATATATATATATATATATATATATATATATATATATATATATATATATATATATATATATAATGAAAATTAATGCAATATCGCAAGAAAAGATGAGGAATTAAACCACATTCTCCGAAGACAATTTAATTCAGAACAGTTTCGGTGTATCTCACACCCTTTTTCAACTGACACTGGGTAGAAAATTTAAGAGAAGTGCATATAAGCATAACACAAGATCCCCTCTTTTTACCCCTAATCCCCTACTTGTGGTTAATCTGGGGGGGGGGGGGCGGTTAGGCCTAAACATATTGAAGGGCTGACATTTTACTGATACAATCTCTATCATATATTATTCTGTTTGAATGTATTATTTCACAGAAGTATACATCCGGAACAATGTACATATACGCATACCAATAAACCATCATTATACTGCATATTCAACCATTATCTCTTAATCGTACATAGAAATATGCACATAAACCTTCATCATTGTCAATTCGCGATCCTAACTGTACAATCATTTGCATTGTCTTGCGTCTTTGTGCACTGCGAAAATCATTCCCTTTTAACTTCCCTCTCACCATCTTCCCCGTAACCAGATAGCATAATAGCTCACTCAACCCGACACTAGGCATTGTACTTGATATCTGCATAGGTCTCTAGCTTAGATTGTCTCTTAACTCAGACCTGTGTTTATGAATGAGTTGTAATTGGGCGTTCCTTGAGTCCTATCGCCCGGGGAATAGACCCCTGACACGACGCATCGACCCTGGTTGCCACGATCTATGAAGACCTGTCATGGGAAAATATGAAGCCCAAACCGTGGTCTAAAGGTATTAGAGGCGTACGAGCATAAGGGAGGCATTGGTACTTGCCTACTTACAATTATTACTTGCCGAGGTCTTGAATATAATGCTGATATAAATGATGATAATCAGCAAGAACGGATTTTTTTAATTGAGGGTCTCCGCTGGCGAGCGCCTGCATGGGCGTAAGAGGCCGTAATTCACTCCAGCCTAAAAGCAGCAAGAACGGAATCCAATCACTCTCTCGCCCCTCAATGGCTGTTTGTACGAATTTGTTCTTAAATGTTAATAATCTGTCCCTTCTGCTTCATTATTAACCAGTGATGTGGTTTGCTATTGCATTCCTTGGTCGTATTCTTTGTCATGTGCCCTGAAGTGAGGAAAGATGGCTTCGTTGGTGACTAAAATTGCGTCTATTTCTCGTTTTACCTGTTTAGAAATTAGTTTCAATCGATTGGTTACTTTCTATTTTGCTTAAATTAGAGACATCCATATTTATTCACCTATAAGAGCGAGTGCCTAGCCGAATGGGAACATTAAGCCACATCGGGCGTGGTTACTGGTCAGATAGAGTCCGAGTTGGGATATACTACGGCGGCTACCACTCGCTCTACTGACCCGTTGCTTAAAAGTGACTTTTAGTTATAGTTTCCCACTAATAAATAAAAGGCGTCCTAAAATACAGCAGATCGGTGGTAAAATTCCTAGAGAAATGTTTTTTTAAAGCACTTATAATTCGGGAGCAAGTGACATCAGGATGGACCAGAGAGACCTTGGTAAGGACAATGGGACAAGGTGAAGCAGAACGCAACGAGAACAATCAATCAATCGATGGAATAAAACATGGCGAAAGAAAGCGGAAATACTAATGGGCATAAGAGGCTTAAAAGTAGAGAACGTAGCAAAAAAGGAAGCACTCAAATAAGTGATCGAGGTCAAAAGTATAAGGAATTGTTTAATTCAGATTCGGAAAGAAAGAAACATTTTCGGAAGGAAATAGATAATTTTAGGAAGGAAATAGACAATTTTAAGAAGGTAAAATACTATTTTCGGAAGGAAAGAGACAATTTTCGGAAGGAAAGAGACAATTTGCGAAAGGAAAGAGACGATTTTCAGAAAGAAACAGACAATTTTTGGAAGAAAATAGACAGTTTTTGGAAGGAGACAGACAATTTTCACTCAGTAGAGTAGTCAAACTAGGGAAATAGATAAGCAAGTTAAGGGAAAGTGTTTAATATTATATTTTTCCCCTTTCACTGCGAAAGATCCGCTCGACTAGGAAGGCTACCGATCCTGGAGAAGGTAGTAACCGCTCTAGTAGTGTTCGATAAATCTGCACTGTATAGTCAGGCCAACCCGAGAGCACCGATGTCTGGGGCTCGTTGACCGACTGCTGTGAGTTAACAAAGCCCTACTAGGAGGTACAAAGTTGTCCTCCTCGTCTTCTTCTTCTACTGGTGAAATATGGCACTCCAATTTTTCAATGTGTTGGGTGCCTGGACTTGTGTGAGTGCAAACCCAGCTGTCCTCGGAAGTAGTCATTTGAAATCATCAAACATCGCTGCTCCCTAAGCCATCCTTAAGGGTTCCCAGGTAAAAAAAGAAGAAGAGTGGGGAAAAGAAATGAGCTGGTCGAAGGAAAAGCGAAGACGATGAGTGGCGTGGATGAGTAGTGGTGGAGGACACCAGAATTCAATGTCTGGTGGCGATGAAAGATGGTTGATTAGGGACCTAGTGTAAGATATAAGTAGATCTTAGTTGACCTTCTTTTTTTGCAGGGGTTAAGAGGATAAAATGGAATAATTCTATTGTTTTGGACCTACTGATTAAAGTGGAATCCAAACCACGACTTTTTCAAACCTTTTCCATTTTATTCTGTTTTATATTGGTTTCTCTATTGGTATCTACTCACAACTCTGATATTTTTCGTGTTGCCAATTAATCTTTGTACTCATTTAATCTTTCATTCTTGTGTGTTTTTCAGTTTTAAGCCGTTTGTTTATCTCTGTTAATTTACCACTCTGTTGTGTACTGTTGTGTATGTATTAAATGTTTGTTCTCATGTGTTGCTCTCATGTATTGTGCCTTGTGTATTTTGAAAAAAAAATAATCGTTCCACTTGGTTGTAGTATTTTTGAACACTTTTTCGCACCACTATAGTAGCTTTGTGTTGCACTGATTTTGCCCTTATCACTATAGTTCACTATTTCACGAATATCTCTCTTGATTTTGGTGTCACTTTTCATTTAATGTTCTCTTTAGGGGTTTTGATCGCTTAAGAGGTTTTAATCATTTTAGGGGTTTTGATAACTTTCGGTGTTTTTGATCACTTTAGGAGTTTTTGATCATTTAAGAGGTTTTAATCATTTTATGGACTTTGAAATCTTTAGGAGTTTTTGATCACTTTAGGGAGCAGCGAAAACTTCACGCGGTCAGACGACCCGGGTTGGGTTTTCTTTATCTCCCCGTCTCATCACCTGATCGGCGGCAGACCCAAGTTGCCAAGGACCTTTGCGCAAGGCTGTGAGGCCCGCCGAGACTATACCTCCCCTCTGGTGCGACAAGTCTATCACTCGAGTATCGACCTCGTTCTTGTCTGGAGTGCTCCCTCGCTCATTTCTCAGCGAGGTTAAAGAAGAATGAATTTTAAAAGTGGAACTTTGCAGCGCCCCACTTACTCGTCGTATCTCTCCCCATCATTTCCACTCTCGCCCCCCCCCCTTTCATGGAAGCAATCACCGTACATCCTCTCTCGGACTTTCGTACCCGTCGAGTCATTTGTATCCCCACCCCTGTTTGGTACTCTGGGTCTCATTTTATTTATTGTCATTTATTTACTTGTGCTAGTAATATTTTCTTTGTATATAGTAAAGTTATATATTTTCCTACCATTAGTTTCTCTAATCCCAGAACCTCTAAGAATTGATTATTTAGGCCAACCGCATTCGATTTTGTTTATTTAACCCTCGCACTGGGATCTGTATCCCAATTTCTGACGTGCTCTCTATAGGGTCACCCTACGACATGGGGATTTTGATCTCTAGTTGTTTGATCACTTTAGGAGTTTTGATCACTTTGGAGGTTTGGGTCACTTTAGGGGTTTTGCTCACTTTAAGGGTTTTGATCACTTTGAGAGTTTGATCAGTTTAGTGTGTTTGATCACTTTAGGAGTTTTAATCACCTTAGTGGTTTTATCACTATAGCGGTTTTGGTCAATCGAGGAGTTTTGATCACTTTAGGGGTTTTGATCGATTTAGATGTTTTGATCACTTTAGTGTTTTTGATCACTTTCCGGGTTTGATCACTTTAGGGTGCTTGATCACTTTAGAAGTTTTAATCACTTTAGGGGTTTTAGTAACTTTAGGGATTTTGATCACTTTAGGGGTTTTGATCACTTTAGGAGTTTTAATCACTTTAGGGTTTTTGATCACTTTAGGGCTTTTGATCACTTTAAAGGTTTTGATCACTCTAGTGTTTTTGATCACTTTAAGGGTTTTGATCACTCAAGCTGTTTTGATAACTTTTCGGGTTTGATCACTTTAGGGTGTTTGATCACTTTAGAAGTTTTAATCACTTTAGGGGTTTTAGTAACTTTGGGGATTTTGATCACTTTAGGGGTTTTGATCACTTTAGGGGTTTGATCCCTTTAGTGGTTTTGATTACTTTAGAGGTTTTGATCACTTTAGGCGTTTTGATCACTTAAGGGCGTTTGATCATTAAATGAGTTTTGATCACTTTAGAGGTTTTGATCACCTAAGGGGTTTTGATCACTTAAGTAGTTTTGATCGCTTTAGGCTGTTTTATTCGGTTAGTCACTGATGGGGTCATTTAATGTCGCATCCCGGGTCCATTCAGCCTTATATAGATAACCAAAGGGTAAGTCTGAGCGGACATTACTAATTTTCCATATGGTGGGGTCAGCGGCGCTTCAAAACCAATGAACTATTCGTCATCTACCATTTCATTTTTGCCTAATCAAGTACAAAACTATCCCTTATTTTTTCCATGCCGAATGACCCCCCTCCCCTCACACACCCTGACATACACCCGCGTATATTCTTTTTACAAGTCAATTTCTATTCATTCATTCTTCTTACCTGCCGATATCCCTTCAGAACATTCTCACTCTTCTTTAAGCCACTTCTTTAAGTCATTTTTCACTCGCCTCCACACACTAAGTATCTATTTATTTTAAACTGCTCTGCCCAGCGCAAACTTTCTTTCTTCTTCCAAACTCGTAGTATTAGCGCAGTGTAAAATCAATGCCAAAATGTTTTGAGACAAATAATTTATTTATATAAGAAAATTTATATAAGAAAATGTATAGAACCAATCAAAAGTTAAATTTTGTTTTTTTTTATGTTTGTATCATAATTTGAAGGTTAAATATAAAAGAAATTAGAGCTCCATCGCATTTAAATAATAAATACAGTCAATTGATGCACTCAGTCAATATTTACAATGATGTTCCTGCTTTTCAGGACTACCAGGGTGGTCAATAAGTTTTGCAATTCGGATATAAGGAAACGAGATATGAGGAAAAGGGTTTTATTATTTTTTTTACTATAACTACCCTCGACTTCAATGCACTTGCGCCACTTGTCCCTGAGGCTTCGAATTCCCGACAACCAAAAATCTCCCGACTGCTGTTCAATCCACTCCTGTACGGCAAGCTGGACATCTTCATCATCCCCAAACCGGCGACCACGCAGTGCAGCCTTGAGCTGGCGGAATAAAAAGTAGTCGCTAGGGGCCAGATCTGGACTGTAAGGAGGATGGTTGAGCTCCTCGAATCCGCACTCGCGCAGGGCAGCTTGTGCAACTCTGTCCTTGTGGACAGGGGCATTGTCGTGGAGGAGCAGGACACCACGTGTCAACTTGCCACGCCGCTCCATACGGATGCATTTCTTCAATCCAGCCAGTTCGTCGGCGTAATATTGGCCTGTGATGGTCCTTCCACGAGGCGCATAGTCCACCATCAACACTCCCTCAGAATCTTAAAAGATGGTGGCCATGATCTTCCCGGCTGAGGGTTGGGTCCGGAACTTGATGGGGGTCGGAGAGACCCTGTGCTTCCAGGCCATGCTTGCGAGCTTGGTCTCGGGATCCCCGTGATGGACCCACGTTTCATCACCTGTCACTATTCGTGACTTGAATCCCGCTGGGTCTTGGTTATACAGGAGCAGTAGCTCCTCCGAACTCTGACGACGTTGAAGTCGATCATGGGGCGTGAGGTTTCTAGGGACCCAACGGGCAGAGACCTTGGTCATGGCCAAATTGTCGTGGATGATGTTGATAACATTTCCATGCGTTTTTCCAATTTCTCGCTCGATTTCTTCGACCTTCGCCCGTCGATTTTCGAGGATCATCCTCTCCACACGGGCCACATTGTTCTCGTTGGGGCGCGTCTAACGGGGATCCTGGATGGGGTCATCTTCAAGGGACTCACGACCATGGCGAAACTCTCTATTCCAGCGAGAAATGGTTGCATAGGAAGGAGCGGTGTTGGTGTACACTGCAACCATGCCTACTTGGATTTCTTTTGCATTCTTGCCTTCATTGGTCAAAAATTTGATCACTGCGCGGTGCTCAACCTTCTCCATTGTTGAAAAATTTGTGACTGACGATCTGCGATAAGCTACTGCTTCTTAAATAGACGAGGCAGGAGCGTTCGGCTGCAGGTCCTGACTTGTCATAACCTGTCCTAACACCCCCACAAACAGCCATCCCCTTTCCTCTGTTTTGCCCTACCGATTCGCAAAACTTATTGACCGCCCCTAGTAGTTCAATTCGTTTTTGTATGCTGGAGACCAGATTTGTGATAATATCTTCACTGATAATCCTCCATTTTTGTTCAATAAGCACCCGCAACTGCTCAAACTTGGACGGCTTCAGCTTATAAACCGCAAGTTTGATTATCGCCCACAAATTCTCTCTTGGGTTCAAATCTGACAAATTTCAAAGCTAAGGTTCCAAAGGTTCGATGTTATTTTCAGCCAAGACCTTTGTTATTACCTTTCTTTTGTGACAAGGCGCTCCATCATACTGAAAAATACAGTAATCATTCCTGAATTGGTCCTAAACTGATGGGAAAAGTTGCTGATAAAGCACGTTTTGGTACCAATTTGAGTTCATGGCAGTGTTCATGAGCAAAATTGTTAGTGCTGCAGTTTCCTTAGATGAAAACCAGCCTAAGACATGGAGAGCGTCTGGATGCTTCACCATGGGCACTACGCAGGAATCGTAAAGGAGTTCTCCATTTCTCCTCCTAACGAGGGATCATCCAGAAGCTCCAAACAAATTGAAGAGGGCTTCATCAGAGAATATCACCATACCTCATTCTTCAACAGTCCATTCTTTATTTTTCCTACAAAAGTGAAGCCTATCCTTCAGGTTCTTCTCGACTTGAGAAATTTGTCAAAAAGTCTCCGCCTCAGTGTGCATACTGAAGCGTTCATATCCAATCATGAGCAAGCTTGCCACTGGAGGCAACCCGATCTTTGAGCTAGGACCTTACCAGGAGACGATCTTGGCGTTCATTTGAAACTCTCTTTTTCCCTAGGGAAGTGGTGAGTATGTGAGTGTGAGAGCTAGTGGTGTACAAGAATTGTGGGGTTGGGAATAGTGGTGAAAATAAGGAAGTCTTAGGGTTGCAAGATTTGCAAAGTTGCCTGGAGATCAGGCTAATCTCTTTCTTTGTTTTTAATGTTCCTGTTTCTTTAATGTTGTTTCTGGCATATATATATATATATATATATATATATATATATATATATATATATATATATATATATATATATATATATAAATTATTTGGCGTTCAAACCTTTGTAATCATGTTCAAATTTAGCGTTCTTGTTTCCTTGACGTATTGTTTGGTTCTTTAGTTACTATTTATTTGTGGTTTTTGCCTTACGTGTATTGTATTTGTATTACTATGTGTTTATGTTAGTTTCTTTGATGTTTGGTTGTTTTCGTTTGTTTTGTTTTATGTTTATTAGTTTCTTGTTTATTGGTTGTATTCGTGTGCGTTATGTATTTCATACTTATGTTTTGTACTCTTCCTGTTTCTTCTTACTACTCGTTGGTTGAATTGGGATCTTCATCGAGTTACTGGTCTAATCGGGTTTGTTCCTTGTAGTCGGTTGTGGTTCTTCTTTGGTCTTCTTGGTAGTTCTTTTTATGCAAAGTACAGGTCAACTAACTCCCCAAGCATGTTGACACTGCTTCGGAATCTTGAATGGCATAGGCCACGTTGATTTTCTTCGATGACTGCTCTAATGTCCTTGGTGTTGTTTCACGTTATTTTCTCTTTCATATCTGACGCTCTTCATGTTAAAGCTGTGTTGAGCGGCCTAATGTTCGTCGCTATGTGCAGATCCCCTTGCCTCCTTCTATCCCTTCTGCGTGTATCAGTGATAATTTACATGCACTTGTTTTGTATTTTTCCATCTCTTTCTTAGCGCTTTCCGAAACGCCAAAAAGAGATGCCGAGGTATAGGTGAGGGTGGACCTGACCAGCGCCAGATATAATTTCGTTTTGTTTCTTTAGGTAAGGTTTCTGAAGGTATAGAGGTTTCTGACTGCCGAAGATGCTTTTTGGATCCGTTCTTCGACGTGTTTCCTGTACCCGGTTGAAGTAATCTTTATTTCGAGTACGTTGCACTCGTTTGTGTAGGGATAGCGCGTATCCCCCACTCTTACATTTGAAAGTTTCATTCTTCCTAATATGACAATCTTGAATTTGTCGCTATTAGTTCAGATCTTTTATTTTGACTCATATTCATTAAGTATTATTATTTGTTCGGCAGTCATTTTAGCTTGCATTGGTGCATTCTTATATACACAAACGATGAGTTGGCTTATATCATCGGAATACTGTATGTTTATGCTATTGGGGCTGCTTGATTCTCGGATGTCGGCTGTATAGATCGCGTACAGGGTAGGACTGAGACACTAGCCTTGAGCCAATCCTGCCTGTAGTTGGAAGGTAGGGCCATCCGTGCGCCTTATACTGATGTAAGCCGATCTCTCCATGACATAGTCACAGAGAATTTTTTAAGATTGGCGCTTAAACCCAGCTGGAGGATCTTGTATTGCAGCCCCCTTAGCCATACTCTGTTGAACGCCTTTGATACGTCCCTACATACGATGCCAATATAGCTCCAATTTTTCTCCGCTTGAGCAATCTTCTCCGTGATGACATTAATTGCAATCTGGGTGCTTCTGTTCTTTCTGAAGCCGTATTGCCGGTCGCTGTATAGTAAATTTTCTTCCAAGTGAACGACGAGTCATCTATTTACGATTTTCTCGAAGAGTTTATCCTCAATTTCCAGAAGGGATATTGGGCGATAACTCTCCTTCCTCGTCAGGGTTTTCCTAGGTTTGGCAATTAAAATAATTTTTTCAGTTTTACATGCGTCGGGAAAGTAGCCTCCATTTAAGCAGGCGTTGAAGATGTTAACTAGCCATTCCCTTACGCATCTCGGTGCTTTGATAAAGTTAAGCTTCGTCAAACCTGACCGGCCTGGTGCCTTTTTTAAAGGAGTAGAGCACTCTTTCCAGTTCTTCCAGTGCCACTTTTTCTTCTTCCCCTTCTTCCCTGTTCACTTAGTGGTTCGGATGCGTCCTTTCAATAATTTCGTTGAGCTCGTCTATTATCTGATTTTCAAAATAAATGTCCAAGTCTTCATTCTTTTATTCAATGATTCTGAAGACCTTTACCCAGCGTTTCTTGAGAATTTCTTCTATTTCGTTCTCCTCTGATTTATTTTCACCGTAGGCGTCTTCTAATTCCACTTTTCTTTTCTGGGACTAGCTTTTCATCCTCCTAATCTTCACCCAGAATTCCTTCGGTCTTGCTTCGCTATGGAGATCTTCGATTGCTTCGTTCCATCTTTCCTGTTGTTGTTTATATATTTGAATTTTAGTTCTTCCTTTGCTTTTCTAGTACCTTACATTGTTTCACGTGATGTTCCTGTAGTGATGTTCCTTTGATACAATCCATCCAGCTCACGGCGTTAACCTTTCATACGGTCGGTCTATCTATATGCAGAAATTGTTCTGTATGCGATTTTGAGAATTGACACCCTGTCAGCCTCAATCAGCTGGGTCTCCAACCGCTCCAACTACTCGTCTATTTCTTCTAGCGTTGCTTCGTCGAGGTTCACCGGGATGTTGTTTCTTAACAAAAGCTCGTAATTAGCCAAGTTCGACCTGCTGAAATTCTTCCTTGTATGTGCTGGTATCATTATAGTGTTAACGTTGATATTGAGGTTAATCCTTATATGGTCGCTACAAGGTGGGGTTAGGGGTCATGTGATAATTGTATGGTACGAGGAAGCTGGCCAAGCAAATGTCTGGCTTGGTGGCACTACTTTCCGTAATGAATGTCAGGAAGTCGAGTCCCAGTCTCTGGACGATGTTTCTATCCTGCAGGATGTTCAAGCATCGGCCTATACTACTGGTACGAGTGTATCCAGACTCGGCACATTGTGTGTTCAGGTCCCCCATAAGTAACGTAGGGACCCTTCGCCCGAATATACTCGCGAACGTTTGGTTAGGCAAATAGTCGCGCCTTGGAGGTTGGTATCCAGTGGCAACAACCATCTTTCCCAGGCTCATCTTTACTTCAATGGTGAGGTCGGACTCTTCTCAATTCCTGAGTTGCTTGAACTTTATTCCTTTATTGACCGCAATGGCCGCTCCGTCAAATCTTTCTTGGGAATGGTTCACTGTTAGCACGTCGTAGTTCCATATCTTGATTATGTCTTTATCCGTGCTAACACTGTGCTCCGAGATGAGTATTATATCCGCATCGATGTTTCTGAATTCCGAAGATGTTACCGTACTGCACTCTTTTCGTGATCCATCTGTTGGTGTTAATGCTCAAGATTCTTAGTCCGTCTCTTGCATATTTAGAATTGATCTATCGCTTCTTTAACCTGGGATCCCTATTGGTGACCTTTGTGGCAGCTGGGGGTGGATTTTTAGTTGTTTCTTTCTAAATTGGTTCCATTTAAAGGTTCTTTTGAGGGTTCTGCTTCCTGGGGGGTTTGGAAGTCTTTGACGTGCTCCTCGAAGCCCTTTGCGATCTTGTTATGTTTTTTTACTCTTCTTTTTCTTTTTTATTCTCTTCTCCCGAGTGCGAGTCGCTTGAAGACTCTTCTTGGGTATCATCTGAATTATCCTTCAAACGATGGTGCTCCTTGATATAATACCCTTAGCAACCATCTCTTTGCATTTCAGGCCATTTTTGTGCAGATCAATAATGGTTGTTACTTTTCCTTGGAAAAAACATTTCTGAAATTGAAAAATATTCAAGAGATTAAATAAATCATAATTACATAAAATAATTCATTCAACTCATATTTATAATCATTTATCCCTTCTGATTAGATAGTAAAGCTCCAGGGACTAAAACTTACCTCCTCCAGCAGCAGACTTTTAAGAAGCTTGCAATAATTTAAATATTAGAATAATTATTACTATCATGCAAATTTTCAAAAGGAATAGAATAGATATATATATATATATATATATATATATATATATATATATATATATATATATATATATATATATATATATATATATATATATATATATATACAAAGAAGAAGCAACTACAGGATCTGCGGGTGATTATACAACCACCACAGGGCTATGCCATTTTTATTTTCTGTCTTTCAAATAAAATTTGAAGGCAGAAAGAAAGATGCAGAAACCTTGTGTAGCTGACTATAAATACATATAGTACAAGAGAAAATAAGAATTGGACGCGAATGAGCAAATTAGACAAGAAACCGGAGTTTTTTTTGAGGCAAGAGACAGGGACATTACCAGTTACTGTGCCTGGTAGCTTAGCGGTAAAGCATCTGACCGGCAATCAGCAGACCCGGGTTCGAGTCCCGGCCAGGAATTCAAAACTTTTTTTCCCTGGCGTTATTTCTGTCTTCTCGGTAAAGGATCGCCTTCACTGTGCCGCCCTCTGCTCCCTTTGATTCTGGATTCTTCTAATGTTCCTCTCTCATGCCTTTAAAAAAACTCCTGTTTCTTGTCTCATTTGCTCATTCGCGTCTAATTCTTATTCCTCTTATATATATATATATATATATATATATATATATATATATATATATATATATTTATATATATATATATATATATATATATTTCTATATATATATATATATATATATATATATATATATATATATATATATATATATATATATATATATTTCTATATATATATATATATATATATATATATATATATATATATATATATATATATATATATATATATATATATATATATATATATATATATATATATATATATGAAGAGAGAGAGAGAGAGCAAATATAAGTTCTGCGTGTGGTAACAACCACCACAGGGCTTTCGCCATATTTATCTTCTGCCTTTCAAAACCATTTTGAGGACAGAGAGAAAGAGGCAGAAACCTTACATTGCCGAACAAATAACAACAATGCAGTAGAAGAGAAAGAGAAATTTTACGCGAATGAGCGAGGAGACAAGAAACAGGAGTTTTTAAAGGTAAGAGAAAGGGACATCAGAAGAACACTAAGATCAAAGAGAGTAAAGGACGGTATAGGGTAACGCTTTGGGTGAAATTGAATTACTGTGCCTGGTAGCTTAACGGTAGAGCATCTTACCGGAAATCAGCTGACCCGGGTTCGAGTCCCGGACAAAAATTTAAATTTTTTTTTCCCCTGGAGTTATTTCTGTCTTTTCAGTATAGATTGCGTTCATTGTGCCTTCCTTGGCTCTCTTTGACCTTCGTGTTCTTTCAATGTCCCTTTCTATGGCCTTTCTTGTCTCATTGCCCATTAGTGTAAAATTTATCTTTCTCTCTCTCTTATATATATATATATATATATATATATATATATATATATATATATATATATATATTAGTGATGGAGTCGTTCCTTGGGAACCTTATTCGTAGCAGGAATATGAAGACATATGCGATGGTTTTGAACATTTAATTTTCCGGACGTTTCGGTCATTAACGATGACCATCATCAGCGAATTCTAAATACAAAGAATTATTTTTATAAGAATAACTAAACACAGCAATAAAAACATTACAGGAGTCAAAAAGGATAACCGAAAGCAAGAAGTTAAAATGAAATATATAATCCTAAACCGTTGAAAGCAAATTGGTGAAAATCTATTAATAAGAAATTGATGTAATATCGTAAAAAATAACTAAATTAAATAATAATCCCATGAGTTTAAAATATGCATAATAAACATGAATTAAATTCCTATCGAAATACAAAAATTGTAAACTATAGCAATAAAGTCGAAAGCAAGGCATGAAGAAATCGATTAATAAGACTGAGAAAAAAATATTAAATAATCCCATGAGCAGCAAATATGAATAATTACCATGAATCAAGCAACAAGCGGAATACAAAAAATTCACTATGAACACAGCAAGAGAGAATTATAAGGGCAGGGCGAACAATCAAAAATAAGTTAGATAAGCGGGGTATGCAATCGAAGCGGATATTAATAAATGGAGCGAAGGAAGTAATTCAATTAAATAAAATTTTAAGTGATTGAACATTAAATGATATGAGTAGACTAAGGCACGAAATTTTAAATAGTAAATAATCAATAATGGAGGGGTCAAAAGGACGACTAAAACATTAAATTAAGGAAAAGTCAATAATAAACCAGATCGTTTAGATATTATTGTTTAACTCTTTCATACTCCAATACAGCACCAAGTTTCTCCTCACGATGTCAATCATATTCACATTCGCGTTATCTTCCATACTCTCACTATACAACTCGTCTAATTATTCTCGCCCTATACTTCTGACCTCTTTATTGCTTACCAGCACGCTTTCATTTCTTGCCCTTGATATTCTCGCAGCTATTCTTCCCCTAGTTTTTCATCTCTATCACTTTATTCAAGAATTTTTTTTTATCCCATCCTGATCCTCGTTCATCTTCTTGTTCCCACCCTGATCCTCATTCATCATCCTGTTCGTATCCTGATCTTCATTTATCTTCTTGTCCCCATCCTGATCCTCATTCATCTTTCCATTCCTATCCTGAGCCCTATCCATCTACACCCTAAACCAGGCTAAAATCTTGGTAAGGAAAGTTAGGATTTCTCGATTCACTGTGAATCAATTTTGATGAAACTTGTCCCAGCTGGTCTTCACAATATAAAAACACTAATGTTACGTTTTCATTATGCTATATTACGTCTTTAAATTTTTATTTCAGATTCGTCGTTTTTTTAGGATAACTAGGGTAATAGCATTTATTCTCTTTAAGAAAAATAGGGAGTCACAGAGGTCTCAACGATGAAGAAAAGTCTTTCATCACCAAGGAAAGTGCTGAGGACACCTATGTTCATGTTATTGCAAGAAGTTATTTTGCCTTGTGAACACAGTTAGACGATTTCTGCAGGACCGTTCGCCAAGGAAGAAGCAATCCGGTTGTGGGACCTCCAAGAATGTGACAGCTAGGAATGTAACCAGTTATGTGAAAAACCCTAACAAATTCATTTGCATCGCCGCTGGTCGTTCCCATGTCCCGAAGACCATCAGAATCCGTATCCTAAGGACTATGACTTCAGTGCGCGTTCCCCTGAAACTGTCTCCTTTAACGCCCCACCACAAGAATTTGAGGGTTTAATGTGACCGGAAGTACTCGTACATGACGCTGGACATGAATTGCGTTCTCTTCACTGACCAGACCAGGGCGACCTTCGTTGGACTTGGCGATTGAGTCTATTTCGGAGATGAGCGTCACCAACCTTTCCGACGTCAACAGTCGGAAGGAGGAGTCATGCTGTGGGCAGGTATAATTGGACACAGACTTGTTGGCTCAGTCAGGGTGCCTGATGGGGTTAAAGTGACCGCAGCCGCCTACTGCAGTCACTTGCACGAGGTCTTGGATTCCTGGCTAGATAACATACCATTTCGGAGATGAGCGTCACCAACCTTTCCGACGTCAACAGTCGGAAGGAGGAGTCATGCTGTGGGCAGGTATAATTGGACACAGACTTGTTGGCTCAGTCAGGGTGCCTGATGGGGTTAAAGTGACCGCAGCCGCCTACTGCAGTCTCTTGCACGAGGTCTTGGATTCCTGGCTAGATAACATACCGTTGTCGCTTCTAATGACTCTAGTTTTCATGCATGACAAACAATCTATCCCAATCTGCCACGGCTACCCAAGCGTTTCTAGGCTCTTACGGCATACAAGGTGACAAGTTGATGGTGTAACCACCATCCTCTCCGGATCTAACTCCCCCCCCAAAAAAAAAATATTTGTGATCCATCATTAAACAAGATGTTTATGCCGATGGACGTCAATTTTCGCCTAAAGATGTCTTATGGGCGACCATCAAAACTGCAACAGCGGCAGTCCAACTTGCTTCCATTAAGAAATTGACAGATTTCATGCATGATAAGTTTTTTAAAGTCATAGGTCGAAATGTCGCTCATGTGGGCATATAATGCATTATGCCCATCAATCGTGAATTACAATTATGGTTTTCCGTTAAATATATACGCAAGGTATGCTTAACGTGTATATTATCCTTTGTTTTGTCCCAAATATGTCTAGATGGGCTACATTCATTCAAAAGCTATTAGCGTCGTTCACCCCCAAAACAACAAATCTGAAATAAAACTTGAAGGGCGCAGCACAACATAATGAAAACATAAAATTAATGTTGTCATATTGTGCAGACCAGCTGGGAAAGTTTTAACAAAATTAATTTGTAGAGAACCGAGAAATCCTAGCTTTCCCTACCAAGCTATTAGAGTGGTTCAGGGTGTATTGTCCAAAAGCATCCTTTGCTGCTCTCTTAATCTGGTTTATCACAAGTTTCTCTTT
This sequence comes from Ceratothoa steindachneri, assembly GCA_963969495.1. Taxonomy (NCBI): domain Eukaryota; kingdom Metazoa; phylum Arthropoda; class Malacostraca; order Isopoda; family Cymothoidae; genus Ceratothoa; species Ceratothoa steindachneri. The sequence goes on from OZ018327.1 coordinate 79,565,206, forward strand.
TCTTCTCGCCTCCTTATATACATCTATCCACTTATTCAAGACATTCTCATCTGCATATTAAGCATTTGCAAGTAGGCCTTCTTTTTGCTCTTCACTGCACGTTTACATTGTAAATCCACCATTTCTTGCACACCCACATGCAACCCTTCTACTACACACTATCATGTCCTTAAATTCGTTCCATATTTGCTTAGTCGCCATGTTCACACTTATTTCTTTTCTCATACTCAAGCATTCTCACATGTTCTTCACTTTTTGTAAAATTCAACCTTTTAATTTTGATTCTCCTTTTTCACTTTTCTCACATCTTGTTATTGACGCACTAATCGATTTAATCTTACACAACGCAATTAAATATTCCTTTTACTAGGCACATATCAATCATATATACATACTCTGAACTTCTTGCCTCCTTGTGCTGAAAGAATGATTGCTAAACATAAAATTCCTTCAGCACAGAACCCCACCACCTACTCTTCATTTTTCCTCTCTCATTCTCTCAAATCTTTGTCTATTCATATCTCCTATAACACTCACCTGACACTCATTACCAATTCCACCCACCACTCGTTCCAAGTAACTTCAGAAACTCTCTTCTCACTCTCACTTCTATCATTACAGGTTCCATACTCTACAAACACGCACACTTTCATCTTTACAAATCTTATCTTCACCCACACAATTTTTGAGCTAACACATTTCATATTCAACCATTGCATCATGCCACGACTCACTCAAAAGCACTGCTACACTCTCTTCAATCCACAATTGATCCTACTCCATTCCACACATCCTCTTCATTCCTTTTCATGTTTGTCTCACATTGAGGAAGCATCTGAAATCTCCTTGTTTTTAGAGCATTGGCTTCTCTTCCTCTCTTTCCCACATCACTTAATCCCTTAACATTCTACACACCCACTAATTTCACACATTCACCAGCCAGGACTAGACGGGGTCCACGACTGCCCCGCTCATTATCGCTATTGTGCATAGAGCCCCCGGAAACGAAACATTTCACAGCTTCTCAGGCCAACGATCCCTTATCCGGCTTAAGCGCCTTTTACGACTAGTCGAAAGTTTTAATGAATAAAAAACAAAAGAGTATAAAAAAGATGGCAAATACTTTATCAGCAAACCTCAGAACCTCTAAGTGCTCGGTGTGGTTGTTAATTAAAAAAAGAGAAGACCAACGAAGGCATGTGAAGGAGACAAACGGAAAATTAATTTAGAGATTAATTATTCTAGCGTATTTTTTTAATTTAGATCGGGTAATTTTTTATTTAGATCAAGTAATTTAGATAGGATATTTTTTAATTTAGATCGGATTTATTTTTAGTTTAGATCGGTCAATTTTTAATTGAAATCTGATAATTTTTAATTTAGATCAAGCAATTTTTAATTTAGATAAGGTGATTTTAACTTTAGATTAGATAATTTTTTATTTAGATTGGCTAATTTTTAATTTAGATGGGATAATTTTTAATTTAGATCGGGTAATTTTAGTGACTGAAAAGAAAACGGCATTTTTGGCACCGGCCCACGGAAGAGGTTGGCGGACCCGCGGTGCCAGATACTGCATCAGCCTTGAAGAATCTTGTGTTTCAGCTGACCTTGAGGCAGAAACAAAACCAAGGCAGTGCCTCATGGCCGCAGGGAAGGATAAATGGCCGTGGAGTATGATCGCATAATCTCCACTTGATGCAGGCATAATGCGTAGAGGTATAATTATATACAGTATGTTCACATAATGTGTATATATGAATATAGAAAACACCAACACTAACTTGTATCAGTTTCTTCTGGATGGAAATGAAGTATGTCGCCAACTGAAACATTCAGGGGGATACCAATCCTTATGCTCCGGAGATCCCCCTAGTGTGGGTTCAAATATTAGGTATTCCACTAATTCCAAGCGACAGACGAACCAGAAATTCAAAGGATTCTTAATAAAAGAATTGAACCCAAGGTTTTATTCAAATTACTCCTGGATTTAAAAAGAAAAGTGTTTCGCCAACGACAATTTGAAGTAGAAATTTTTGTGTCTTGGATCCTGTATCGATTCATATATTAGGTACTTTACAAATTATAGATCACCACAAATTTTAAAGTTTAATCTCAAAACCAACCAACCCCTTTATCCTACCCTTTCATCTCCATTCTTAATTGGGTAGAAATAATCGCTTGCAGGGCGTCATAAAATCAAATTTTCTGAAGATGTCAAACGTATATGACAAAAACTTATCTCAACTGTTTTTATAATAATCAAAATTAAAGCCTTCATTTCCTATTAAAATTTTACACAAAAACGGAAGTTTAAAATATAATAAAATAATAAGAATTATGATGAGGCCGATGATGATAATAATAGTAAAAAACTAGTAATGAGAATAATTATTAGTAATAATAATTATCATAATAATAATAACAAACTATAAGTATTCACCCCTAAAAGTGTGATCAGCGTGCATCAACGTGACTACAAGTATTCGTCCCATCCTACCACTCGTCTACTTAGAGCTTATCACTTGGAAGAAGGCCCCAAGCAGGCCCCCTCACAAGTTCCCTTTCCTCTCCATTCACACCAACCCTACACTAAGAAGAAGGCTTCAAGCAGGCCTTCTCACATTTCTATCTCCCTTTCATTCACACTAAATATACATGAAGAAGGTCCCACGCAGGCCCCTCTCACAAGTTCTCTCTTCCTTCGATTCATACATAATACGAGTATTATCTATTTGCCTCTCTGTCTTTCCATTACATCTCAAGCATAATTAATCCATCTTTTACTTTATCCAAACATTTGCGCACTCATTCTATTGTTTTTAAATGCCTGTCCCCGCCCAGAACATTCTTATTCATGACCTCTTTTACATCTTTCTTTACACCATAACATCTCATCTCTTCACTCCTTATTCTATCTACCCAGTCGCCTAACCCGAAATCCCTCTCAACTTGTCATTTTTCCCTTCTCTTAACCTCGATCTTTCCTCTTCTTCCACAGCAGTCTCAGTGCATACGCTAACATTGGGGTACAAGTATACTTCCATACACTTCCTGGTATATTTCGTATCCAAGCCCTTAGTGGAAACTATCGCTGAGATCACACCTGAGATTTTCACCTTTGATTTACGTCTGTCTCACACGGATCACTATTATTCAAGATAGAGACTTAAAACCTTGTCATTCGTGCCATCAAACAGCATCACCTGAGGGTTTTCTCCATTTAGTTAAGGCCATCTTCATACCCATTCCATTCAAACATTTCCAAACTTACCGTCAACCATCGACATCAGATCAACATACTTCAATTTAGACGGCGACCATACCTTGCCTCCTTCATCATCCAGAAGCATTGCTCCCTCACTCCAACTCGTACTCCTCTCATCACTCTATCATAACAATATTAAGTAACAAGCTTCACAATGAACCTTAGTGCATATAATACCAGTCATTCGAGTGAACTCCAAACCCCATATCCTAACGCACTCTTTAATTGAAAAATATCAAACGTTTTAGTGAGTTGCCTGAATGCAAAAAAATGATCTACAAAGCCCTTGCCTGACCTAAAATATCCCTTCTCGCAGGAACGATAACAGAGCGATTGATATATATATATATATATATATATATATATATATATATATATATATATATATATATATATATATATATATATCAATCGCTCTGTTATCGTTCCTGCATGATAAAACATATTTTTAGTCGCGTGCGATTCTATATCTCACTATGTTGGTCGGTCGATGGGTCGGTCGATCCCCATTTTGCCTTTTTGTTCTTTTGGTAATAACATTGAAACTATTCTGCCGATTCTAACGAAAGTTAAAAGTTGAATGATATAAATGCCAAGGTCCTCCTAAGGTTAGCGGAGAATTATTTGGTAATAACATCGTAACTATTCGGCCGAATCTAACGAGATTTGAAACCCCTATTTTGTTTATCGTTTCTTTCGAAGGATAAAATTGCCAAGGTCATCCTAAGGTTAGCCCGGAAGTTATTTTGTTTCGTTATAAGATTGTAAATATTTAGGCGATTCTAACGAAATTTGAAACTCTTATGTTGTGTTACATACTCTTCGAATGATATAATTGCCAAAGTCCTCCTAAGGTTAGCCTAGGAAATTATTTGGCAATTTCTAACGAAATTGAAACCTTTATGTTGTTTTGCATTTTCTTTAGAATGATATAACTGCCAAGGTCCTCCCATGGTTAACCCGGGAATTATTTTGTTTTGCTTATAAAAGTGTAACTATTCGGCTGATTCTAACGAAATTTGAAACCCTTATGCTGTTTTATATTCTCTTATGAATAATTGCAAAGGTCCTCCTAAGATTAGTCAGAGAATTATTGAAAGTTTTGAAGGGCGTAAGGTCATAAATCAGAATAGGTGATAGCACGCCACTTTGGTCAGCAGACCTTATTTGAATATATCTTTCCAACAATACTCATATTTATTTCTCTGTAAACTTTTCACTCACTAATCTCACGTTTCAATTTACACCGCTGTCTTATTACAACATTCTTTCACGCCTAGAGAACGGCTTAACTCTAAAAAAACACTAAAACACAACCCAGAATAATTATTATTTCTAGATCTAGAATGTATGTTACTATAGCATTTACTTCAGTTTTCTTCCTACTGTTTAGACATTTCACACAGCCTGATTCATCTTGCTTACCGATTCATTCCATACCCATAAATATCCCTTGATTTGCATCCTCGGAACCAATCTATGTTGTAATTTCTTCCTTCTTTATATCGACGTTATTCTACTTATAACAATAGTAATTCTATCTTATTTTGCCCTAATCGTAGCTCGCAAGTACTATCTCGTTGTAACCCTTCATACTAATACTGTTATGATTCTTTTCTTTCTAACTTTTTACCTTTACTTCCCAAACATTTTCTGTTCTTATCTGGATTCTCATTCATTTTCCTTCTAAATTATTTATATGCTACTTCTATATTCTGACAATTCACTCGCTTTAGTACTCTCGTCTTTTATGCGTTTTTGCGTATTACTTTGGCATGCCATCTGAATTTGAAACCCATCTCAGTTACTAATTCATCCACCGATCATCTCAATTCATTTCCGAACTTTCCCTCCTCAGCATAACTTTTATCATGGCAGGGGCTGAATACTACAACTAAGCCCTACTCTACTTTGCATTTAACTTATACATCTCTGACTGAAAGAGTTCATCCCTCACATAGCCCCCTATTGTTACAAAGTCCTATGGTGTAGAACAAAAACATGCATATCTTTCTGTATAATAAGGCATGTAAACTTTGAATGGAGAGGTCTCTTTTAATGAAATCAAATGGGAAAGTGGGAGAAAAAGTTATAGATCCCCGTGCCCCCCCCCTCCGACCAGTCCTTCTCGGAGGAAGGACCCGTTGGGGAGGCAGGTCGAGGCCCGGTTTCCCAAGTTACCCGTAGAAAAAGAGAGAGGGAGGGGAAGGAAAAAAAAGGTAAGGCCTACTTAACGTGGGACCCGGACCACGGTGTTTTATGTTTTCCTAGCTTTTTAATTGTTACTATTTGCTGTACTTGTCCCTAGTGTTAATGTTTTGCCCAACTTGGATAGCGATGAAGGAGGAAGGAAGTTGGAGGTTTGAAGAGAGGTGCAAGTTGCGTGGAGGTTACGCTAATCTCCATACTATAAGCTAATGTTTAGAGTTAAGTTAGAAATAAGTAAGAGTGTAAGTATGCCTATTTGTTTATTTCTGCGTTTGTTTTGTTTTTATGTTATGTGTATATGAGATAGGCGTTCAAACCGTTGTTATCATTGCTTTTATTTTCCTGCTATGTTATCAAATCGAGTTTATGTGAGTTAGGTTTTGTGGGGGAATTCCACGTGGAATTTCTTTTCCAGCACGGAAGTGACGTCCATGCGTTAAAGAAAATTCTATAATTTCTGGGCGTGAAGGTTCGAGGCCATTTGAGAGTAGCGCCGGCCAAACACCCCATGTTTCCCCCACCCCTGCGGGGGGAGCCTCGGATATATAGGGCTCGTCTTCCAGGTGGGAGATACAGAGTTGAGGAGTCCCACCAGGATCCAAGAAGTATTCACCCTAGTTCCAAGTCAGGTGCTTAACAACGAAGAAAAGTGACGGCTGAACTTTTCGTGTCGTTGCAATTAGCCCAGCCAGTGAGGTATTTCCATTTGACGATCGCCACCGAGCGATTTTTCCAACTCCACTCATTAACACTTGTAGAAGCCCTCCTCGCTCCCTCCTTGTCTTCGGGTGGTCAAAATACTCTCCCCTGGACCGGACGTTATCGCCCCCCTCCCTTGGATAACCGTCATCACGTCAACTTCCCGCTCAGAAACTCCGAGTGCACTCGCCCTCACGTTTATTGCCTGCAGAAGACTTCCGTGCAACCTCACCCTGACCGCTCACCCGGAATCCTCCGAAAGCCAACCCCTCATCCCTTCAGCAACCCATTTGAGTTAGTCCTCCCCATTGGAATAGTCTCCTTCTGTAACGCATTAATTTCTAACTTCAGAGTCTGATGCATAACTCTGCAATTCCCCTCCTCATTTACCAATATAATTTTGCCCATTGATTCTCTTATTTTATGTAAATAAAATTATATTTTTGTACATGCCTCTTTAAATAACCTTGAGCTGTGCCATTGCCCAAATTTTACCTGACCTCGTTTTGCACTCTATTCTCGCTGCTCCGCGCGTCGAAATTCGTGGCATTCCGCCCTTTTGTCGGTTCGCCTTTAAGTTATTAGTCTCTTTGCCATAGATATAATAGGGTATTGATATAATATAATTTCACACCACGACAGGTTTCTTTATTCTCGTATCTGTTGTGTGAATTCATCTCTCTTAGTTAGTAATATGTTTGTTTCTCTCTTCTTTATTGAATATTGTATTTCGATTTGTTCTGTAATTTACTTCTTTTGGATGTTAGCTTTGTGTTCCCTTTTTAGTATTAAGTCCAATCCGGGAAGTTTTATCCTTATTCGTGAATATTTTGGTCATAATCGGTTGTCCGTATTTGGTTTACACGTAAATCTCCTCCTCTTTCCTTTGTGCCGCTTTGTTTTTAATACTAGGAAACAGCATATTTGTCTCCATCCTGCTCCTTGTGCTATTTGATTATTTCATTCCTCTCCTATTTCTTCTTGTGTTTTTTCAAAGATTTTTTGGGCTCTTTTTCCAATTATTTTGTTTAATGCTTTTATTATCGCTTCGTTGTGTAAGTCTCTTTGTTTTTCCTCTCTAGTCGTCGTGTGTTCGTAATTATGTATACTGCCTTATCCTGTATACGTTGCATTCTTATTAGATTGCTTCTTGAAACCGTATACACGGCCATTGTTGGATATATGAAAATGGCTGGATTATTGCTTGGTAAATCTTTTCCTTATTTTTCATATTTAGATTTTTCAATCTTTAAAGTATTTAGCATGCCTCGGGCTTTGTTTCTTCTTTTGGTAACGTGTTTCTTGTAACTATTTTTTGTAATACATAGGCCTAAAATCTTGACTTCCCCGTTATACCTGTTTCGCACTACGTCTATATAAACGTCGGATAACTTTTTGCAATACATCGGTATAATTCTAAATTTATCTTTGTTGGTTTTAATTTTCCATTTCTTTCGTAATCGTTTAGGTTTTTAATTTCTGCGGCCGTTATTCTGGCCTGTATCTGTGGGTTCCGATAAACACAGAATTAATTGAGTGAAATCATCCGCGTATTGTATGCTCACACAGCCCTCGATCCTGGGTGGGGGAATGTCCGAAGTATACACAGAGTATAGCAAAGGACATAAACACTCTTCATGAGCGAGGCCTGCATTAAGCCTGAATCTTTCACCTTGGAAATTCCCCGTGTCTATGTATGCATATATTTCCATAACGTAGTCACATGAAATTCTTTCTAGGTAGTTATTCATTTCTAAATTTAGAATTTTATGTTGTATGCCTCTTTGCCAGACTTTATCGAATGCCTTCGATACGCCCCGGCATACTATATCTATGCTGCTTTTCTTTCCATTCACTTTACTTATTTTCTTCGTGATCACGTTGAGGGCCATCATCTCCATGTTACTGTTCTTTCTGAAGCCAAATTGTTGGTTGGTCCATGGGTTTTTCTGTTAGATATTCATTTAATCTTCCGTTGAGTAGTTTTTCAAATACCTTCCAGATAAAGTCAAGAGGGGATATTGGTCCGAAGTTTTTAACCTCTGAAGGCGGTTTTCCAGGCTTCGGTATGAATATAATTTTTGCAATTTTTAACTCATCGGGGAAGTATCCTGTGTTAAGACTGGCGTTAAAAACGTTTCTTATACCCTCGAGTATATTATCTTGTGCTTCTATATAATTTTTCCTAGTGAGGCCCGATTTTCCAGGGGCCTTTTGTTTAAATATGGTGATGGTGTTCTTTAATTCCTCGATTGTGATTTTGGTGTTAAATTCTTCGTTCGTATATCGTTCCTCTTCTACGTAGTGATATGGAAAAGTCCCCTCGATCCGTTCATTTAGTTCGTCAATTATTTGTTTTCAAAATCTTTATCGTAGTTTTAGTTTTCCTCTCCATTTATGTTAAACACTCCTTTACAGTGTTCCCTGAACAATTTTTCAATCTCGTGTTTTTCGATTAAATTCTTGTTTCTGTCCTTGATCTTTTACTTTTTGCCCTTAGTGCTTCGCATACGTCTTATCTTTTTCCAAAATTCTCGGGGCATTAGCTCATTATCAATATTTTGAACGGCAGTGTCCCAGTATTTTCTTTGTTTATCCAATATTGCGCTTAATAGTTTTGGACCTATACAATAACTATAGGGAAATAAGTCTGATGAGTGTTGTCAACAAAGTTTATGGAAGAGATATGATTAGGCGTGTACGAAGGATAACCGAGGGATAACAACCTATAAAAAAGGCGGGGTGGTTGCGGAAAGTTTGTGTGTACATATATAAAGTATTTGCAGTGAAATAACTAGAAAAAAGGGCTAAGAGCTAAAAAGTGTGTTGGGTTCCTGAATCTGGAGAAATAGTATGATTGAATAGATAGGGCAGTATTAAGGCAAGTTCGAAAAATGTCTGGGGTAGGTGATAAGCTGTTGGTAAGAAAGTTACTTAGTGTTAGCAGTAAGGAATTGCGTTTGGGTGAAAAATGGTCGGCGTGAATGGTAGGAAATACATAGGGGAGCGAAGTAAAGGTTTATGATGAGCCATTTTTTTGTCTTTATAGATGGAATATTGAGAGAAGTATGAATAGGAATACGAGAAATATGTGTGACAGTGAAGAATAATGACCTAGTGTTAGTGGTAGAGAGCGAGGGGAATTAGGAAATGTCGATCGAAGTATTAATTGGATTTGTATTAGGTGGAGAATAAAGTAAATGCAAAAAAAGAGTAGAGGTAGTTTTTTTTAGGCGGAGGGGGTGTTGAGAATGTGATAGGGTTGCATATTAGTTTCCATGATGGATCCCATGAGCGAGGGTAAAGTTTCAGTATGTGTGATGTATCGTGAATGACAGTGATATAGAAGCGGCAGATTATGACAATACAATTTTTAATAGTAAGAAATTTTCATAGAATTAAAAAAATGAACTCGAAAATACTTTAAGATCCACTCCAGGTTATTTCAAGAAAGAAGTGAAAGGGTGTAAAGCAGAGATGAAAAACAGAGGATATGGATAAATAATACTTTTAAATTTTTTTTTATATAATGTTAGATTTTTTAGAAATAATTAGCGATTCTCCTCTTGAACGTATTTACTGCTTTGAACGAGATTCCTGAATTATTCCAGGTTTGTGTTGTTTTATAAAAATTTTTGTTGTGTTATCGCAGTGCTAAAGGATTTGTTTACTAGCTTGAAGTCTTTATTTTTAGTCTATCTAGCTCATATATTGTTTCAAAGATTATATTAATCAACCCAACTAGTATCATAAAAACTCTATACATTGACTGCACAAATACCAATCTTCCAGTGAAAGTAAATCGAGCTTCCTCAGTCTATCTTCGTGCGATCTATTTCTAAGTTCAGAAATTAATTTCGACTTGATTCCAGACGTGTTCCAATATTATCATAGAATGTCCTTTCACGTGGACGGAGACCAGAGTGTTATTGAATACTAAGGATTAGAATTTAAAAGTGGAGTGTGCCAAGAAGCTGCAAAGGAGTAGGTCGGTGCCAGCGTTACTAGATAGGAATAAAATTTTGGGATGGAAGAAGTAAAGAGCTCCAGTAAGAGTAGTCGTGGTGTGCGAATGCAAGATAGGGTAAACAATGATGGGTAAGAGTTAATTCTGGTGTGGAAAAGGGTATGGACGAGGTTGTGACAAATTATTTTGAGGTGTTATTGGCGTATAAATAGAATTGATGTAAATAGACTTGAAAAGAGAGTGAGTGTCAGGGTATTGAGGAGCGTTGGAAGACCGCGTAAAATGCGAGTTGGTTTTGTGAGTGTGTTTAAGAGAGAAAGAAATGACCGAAGAAGAAGTACAGAATATTATGCATGGAGGGTGTGTGTGTGTGTGTGCGTGCGTGTGTGTGTGTGTGACAAAGCGTGCTAATGACCTTATCCTTAGGAATGAAACATGGATGGACGAGAAGCCACATCAGATAAAACCACGTCGCTATGAAGGCCTACTCTTGGAGGAAATGATGGGTGCCTTTGAGCTTTATATAGCATAGTTTTTTTTTACTTTATTCGCCTGATGCACACTGACCACACTCTTATGAAAAGATGTTGAAGTTAAAGATGATTATTAGTGAACTCAGTCCCCACACTTCCTCATCCTTTTCATTAAATACTTGAGTACTCTCTTCCTCCCGTCCGGCCTAAACCAGGCGTGGGCGATATCTGCTGCTTCCGCCAAATCATCCCTTATTTCCCGTTCGAGCGCCGATTTTTCAAACCCACTCTTCCTCTCGCGGATCCAAGAATACCGACACTATTTAACAGTTTCAGCCAGATATAAATGTACCGTTGGAAAAGCGAGAGGGAAAACTATAATAGTGGAATTCTTGTATCCTCGTAGTTAAAAGAAGATTAATTGGTCGTCCTTCTTTAGATAATATTCCCATTGAGGCGTTAAATTTCATTGGTAGGTTCGAAGAAGATCTAGCTTAAGTTTGTGGTAATTCTACAGATTAACAATTCCGACGTTTTTTTTTATGTAATCTATTCTACATGCCTCTTTGAAACGTATGCTACTAATTAATAGTCGCGCAAAGCAATAGTCTTTGAGTTATTAACACTTGAGAGGAGTATTTTTTAATACATAAAGCTATTATTTGCTGTACTATGACGTTATAAACCTCGAGGGGAGAATAGTTTCGTTACACCGATTCAAGAAATGCATATTACCAACGATGGCAAATTTAACTACGATATAGAAGGGTAAAGGTTGTAGGTTATTTAAACACCTTTCGTTTTAAGTGTTTTTAAAAATGATTCCGACCAGTTATATTTCTTTTTTTTTGTCTTTGAATCCTTAAACTTAACTGGGATCTCCATATCCTTCCCTTTAAATCCAATTCAGCTATATTCCCGCACCGTTCACAAACAAGTTCTTTACGGATTAGGTCATATATCTGACAATAATCAATTATAGCTTCGAAACGACCAAGTTTGTTTACTTAATCTTGAACTCTCTTTTCCCAATTATGTTATTGACGTATGGCAACAAGTGATAGGACCGGGTGGGTATAATAAAAAAAAGAAGGAAAGAATTCCTAGAAAGAAGAGATTTCACTGCAGGATTCAGTAACATCTCTTTCAATTTTCACTTTCGTTTGTTGTTTGCTTCCATATTTCAGCTTCTATTGATTTTCTGAGAATAGTGCAGATTAGGACTGTGATAGAACGAGTTGAAGCTGCGTTAATTTCAACTTCTATCACATATTAATTAAAACCACGATGTTTCCCACGTGCATCTTCGATTCGAAGCTGTGCGCCTTATCACAGCCACCGGATGTCAATGTTTAAACAAGGAGGTTATCGTCCCCCCGTTCGCCCCCATACGCCGACCTCGCCAGATTGAGTTAGGCTTATGGGCAGATAAGGCATTGTTCTCCGGCCCGGCTGTGCGTTCCCTCGAAGCTTCCACTCCATTGTCCCCCACGCCAAGGAGATGTCCTGGCTATTTATATGGAAACTTTACCACTAAGATCAGATTGGAGATCCAGATTTTCGTCGCGAAACATCACCACGACCCTCTCTCCCTTTGTGCGCCAAGGGACCTCGACCTCGAGATTCACCATCACTTGTCCAGAAGGAGGACAATATCCCTTGAGTGCCAAAGTTCGAGCCTTTGCGACGCCGAGTCCAAAAGGCTTCCCCCTTGTTGTTCAGAGGAGAACAGCACTAGAACAGCCATTGTTCGTTCGAGCCCCGTTGACAAGAAACTGTTCTCACCCTTCCCCCTTGTTGTTCAGAGGAGAACAGCATTAGAAAAGCCATTGTTATTGAGCCCGTAGACAAGAGACGGTTCTCACCCCCCCCCTTTGTTCAGAAGAGAACAACGTAGAACAGCCATTGTTCTTCAAGCCGTTCGTCGAGAAACGGTTCTCCTTCCCAAGACGCCATGTCAGGATCCTTTTATTCCCCCCCCCCCTTCAGCTGGAACTCGCCAGCGGACCGAAATTCCTTCAAGCCACCTTCCACTGCACCACTAGCGTAAAGTTACGTAAGCCAAACGTTACCTTTGAGTACTTAACCCTTTTGTCAATTCTATCCGTGCTTTAAATGGTTTATCAAACCATCCCATCTCTTTAACTCTATATTTGTTTTACCTTTTTAAATCCTTTAAATCCACGGATTAGCCCGATCCCCCACGACCCTTTCCATTCTCTGTTTATGTCAATATTTTTCGTCTTGTGTTTGTTGATAGTAATTATTAATAAAACTCTATTTTATTAATGATAGCAATATTATTATCCTTGAGCTCAGTTCGACTTCTTAAGCATATCGAAGATACATAATATCGGCCGCCAGACATTAACGCACTCTAAAGATAATTAAGGAAGTTCCCTCAACGAATAGTGATATATGGTATCGTCGGGAGTCATTCTACGAAAAGGCCTATACTCGTTTTCACATAAAAAATAAGCTTTTCTTATATAGTTTAAGGTGCTATAGCTGAATATCACTTTCATTTCCATCTGAAATGAAACGTTACCAAGATAGAACCTAAACCAACCCTTCTTAACCTAACTAGCCCCTCCTATCGCAACCAACCTAACTCTAAAGTAAAAAAGAAAGAGTAATGAAGGTAACTGAAAATATCGAAATATACCTGATTATGTTTAATCTTCAAAGTTAAAATTCAGTGTCCGTTTCAATACACGGACTATAAAATTTTGGCGTTGTGTGGCGCCCAAGAATTTTTTCTCTATTACATTTCCGACAAATATAATGTGAATTATCAATATTATTCTTGTCCTGTTCAAAAGAGTCAACTTTATTATCATAACTAAAATGTAAACAAACGAAGTGGCTAGAAAAAAAAGAAAGGTTTGATTCTTTAGCTTGTTCACGACCTTCGCAGCACATTCCTTCCACCTGCCCTTCATCGCCTGCAACAGAAATTGGCTCCTTCTTATCCTGTATGAGTATTAGTGGTTGTCCTCATGCACTATCTGCCTGATGGGAATACTTGACAGTCCCTTGTCCCTAGCTATGGAACTCTTTGACTTGCTGTGATAGTTTTAAATGTTGGCCTGGATCTCCGCGACATAGTCCGTTTTTTTTTCTTTCGTATCGGAACGCTTAGAGTGAGGTTTCCGAGCTGCCGTACCCTCGTAATTACAGCTTGACTAATCCAACTCTTTCTTGATCCTCTGCACCGTCCTAAGATTGACACCCAAGCACTTTGAGATCTTCTCATTGGAGCTCCTGGCGTGAATCCCAAGCACTACAGCTTGCCTTTTCCAAATTTTTCGAGGAATGAATTCAGCCATGCCATTACTCGTTCAAAGACTATGTACAACTAAGTTTACCTATGATAATAAGAAAAGAAATCGACGTCAGACAACACGCACGAGCGCAATTCAGTTTCCAATGGCAACAAATTACTAACCGCACCCTGTATATGTTCATGTTATGCAGTTTCCTGCGAAGTTTTCTTTCAGTAATGGATGCCAAAGGACAGGCGTTGACGTCTTTCAGTAATTTCTGCTTTGAAGAGAATCGATTTTTAGCTACAAGCCGTGAAATACTCCTGCGGTCTCGGCCCGTCACAATCTTCTTCGGCAACAATTCTGGCGGAAAATTCTTGGAGACCTCGGTTTCTGTCATTGAATTGAGAACCGTATGATCGTGCGCGTACAGTAGATACACTTGAAAATTCCGTTACATCCTTTCCTGAGTGGCCTTTGGCGCGGCCAAATGCAATCACTACGAGTACTTTTATGCCACTCAGTAACATCTAATTTGTGCCTCATTTTATATAGCGTACGAGACACGCACTGTACCGTAACACCTTTGCGAAATATATGAATCTCGAATATATTTATATAGGCACAATATAAGTGAACTTGATTTACACGGTTATATAGTGTACATTAATTAGTTAAAGGGCAGATAGGACTGGTGGTGGGATAATTATTTATATAAAAAACAGCATTGTTTCAAATGTAATTAATTTAATAAAGCAGGATGGAGTTGATTTAATGTACTGTAGATAGATATTAAGATTAGTAAAATGGGAGAGGGACAGAGTGGGGATACTGATGAATTAATGCTAAGGGAAATTAGTAAGGGATGTGAATTAGATGCAGTTATGCTTGGGGAATAACTGATTAAGGATAACCACATTACGGAAGTAAGGAAGTTATCCTTAAACTCTATAACTCGTATATCCGGCAACATCTACAGTACTGTATTCAGGCAAGGTCTCTACAGTGGCGGCAACAAAAAAAGTGACATGTGACAATTCGGGGAAAATGAAACAGAAAAATGTAACTTACATATTTTATTATGAATATTTCATGAAAGTTAATACTTGGTCATGTTGCCCTTGCACTTGATGACCATTCTGAGTCGATTGGGCATTGATTCAGCGAGGTTTGCGAAGTAGGTGGGGTCGATCGTAACCCAGATCTTCTTCAGTGATTCTATCAGGTCCTTGATGCTGCCGGATGCTGTCTCTTGAACTTTGGATTTCATCAGATTCCAAGCATTCTCAATAGGATTTAGGTCCGGGGAATTACCAGGCCACTCCAAAACACTAATATTATTATCATTGAAGAACCTTTTTACTAACTGGGACCTGTGAGCAGGGGCACCATCATGCATGAAAAATTCACACCGATGAATTTCCCAAAATGGCAGCATGTGCTGCTTCAAAACTTCGAGATAGTTAGTCCCCCTCATGGTTACATTCTTGGGAAGGAAGTACAGACCTCCTCTGCCCTTGTTTCCACTAAAGGCACCCCACACCATCACACTATCAGGGTGCTTCACAGTTTTCACGGTATATTTTGGGTCATACCGAGACACATTGCTGGGACGACGCACGATCTTTGACTCTCCTCTGACCAGGCTAAAGGTGCTCTCATCACTGAACATCACCTTCTTCCAATGGGCAGCTGTCCAATGTTTATAGGTCTTGCAAAAATTGAGCCTTTTCATCTTCATAGCCTTGGTCAGAAGTGGCTTCTTGGGAGCGCGGCGAGCCGGTAGGCCTAAGTCCTTCTGTAAGCGATGACGGATGGTCCTGAGGGCGACGTTCTGGAGAAGGTCTGGGTGTTTTTTCTTGATTGAAGCCGAGGTTACAGAAGGGTCTGACATCACTTCACGCCTTAGGATATTATCAGTCCTTGGAGATGTCTTCCTAGCTGCACCAGTGCCCTCCTTCCTCTTTGGTATGGTACCTGGTGGCAATAACTCAGCTGCCCGTTTTAGGCGATAAATCGTATTTCTTGAGGTTCCTAAATCTGCTGCTACATCAATAAAAGACTTTCCCTGCTCTAATAGGGTCAAGGCACGGCTTTTCTCTGTCATAGAAAGCTTTTTCCGCCCCATTGTATCCACTTGCACAGAAGTTATAGCACGTCAAATGTAGGCACGAATGCAGGAAATCAGCACGCTGGAGCGTTGTACACCAAAACCTCACTGTACGAGCTCAAACGAGACAGTGAGTTCCAATAAAGCGCAGTTCTGTTGTCTTAGCTCAGGAGAGTCATCCACTCGTGGCATAAGCCCCGCCCCTTTTCATTGGCTTGTTGGCAAGTAAAATCGTGAAAGCGATTTTATGTATCGATTTCTATTGCCAATATTCAATGTCACTTTTTTTGTTGCCGCCACTGTACATTTTAGACGTCATATTAACCTGCTAGAGTCAGTGCAAACGAGGGCAACAAAGATGATACCTTCCCTGAGGCCTCTTGAATATGTCGATATACTAAAGGCACTGAATATTTTTTCGTTTGAAAGGTATGTGAGTGTATGAGAGGGGGATATTATTGTGCTTTTCAAACTTTTATCTGGGATAGATATTTTGATGTTCGCAAGGTCTTTGATTTGAAGGGTAATTTTAGGATTAAGGATCACCCCTTGAAAGTTAAAAAAACAAAAAAACAGATGTGTAGGTTGAATTTTCAAAAATATCTTTTGACCAATAAAAGAGTTGATTTCTGGAATAAATTACCATAGGAGGTTAGGGGTTGTCCAGATTTAAATGGGTTTAAGGATAGGTTAAATGAGTGTATGAGGGTAGACTATGGTGATAGCTGTTTGTGAGTTTTGTTTTGGGGTCGAATGTACACCGATGTCTATATTATTGTAATGATATAATTGATTTTTTGATAAGCCTTGATTCGAGATGCTTAAGAAGCAATATTCTGGACGCAATCATGTGTAGGCACTTTATGCGAATGATTCATTCAGATGACTTCTAATAGGAACTTTCTACTTTTGTTATCTGTTGAATTATATTATGCTAACAAAAGGTCGTTTTTTTATTTGAAAACCTGCTTAGAAAATTTTTTTACGAAGCTAATCTTAACAATTACTATTTTGGGTTATGTAGAGGGCTGATCGTAAAAAAAAAATTTAACCCTCAAATTTTAATGTATTTTCCCTCAATATTGGGATTCTTATTAGTATCTAAAGTATTTCCGATGTTTTTCATGTGAAAAATCCTAGACAATCTCACTCGGAACTAATCTTAACAAAAACCGTAAATAAAAATGGATTTACCATGAAAATGCATACAAATATTGGTTAATACTTCGAAAACTGTAATAAATTAAAAACAAATTGAATTAATCTTATTATATTAAGTACACTTTTGAAAGTTTTCTACAAAAATGCTAATATAACTAATTTTATTAATTGCATATAGATATATTTTGACACATTGGCAGTGTTAAGTCTTCTACATTCATTAGTATTGAGCAATTTGGCCACCTTTATTAGCATCAATGAGTGCTTTAACACGTTTTGGCATTGCATTGATCAATGTTTTTCATATTTCCTGGATTCGCTTAGATCTGAACCAAACTTCAATGAAACAGCATAAGAGTTGCTGTTTGGCCGTAATGGGCTCTGTGCGTATTTTATCTTTCAACACACACCAATCAGATTCATATCCGGGGAATTTCCGGGCCATGGAAGCAGCTGAACTCCATTTTTTGCACATCATGCCGTCACTGATTTTGCTGTATTACATAAGGCCAAGTCTTGCTAGATATCCATGGTCTGTCGCCATACTATTCCTTTATTTGACCAAGTAAACGACCCTTAAGAACTTATATATACTTTTCTTGGTTCAGAGCTTTCTCAATAATGAGCAAACGACTTATTCCATGCCCGGAAATGGCTCCCCACACCATGATTTCCGTTGGAAATTTTACTGTTTTCCTCAGACATTCAGCCAAAAATTATTCTCTAGGCCGTCTTCTTTGACCTCTGCATGCGGTCATCTAGCACTGCAATAGTTGATAGGTCAGAGAAAACTAGCTGCAGTAGTAGAAAATATAATATAAGTAGTAGAACAGCTAAAGGAGTAATGGAAAAGTCATTGAAGTAATGAATCATAAAACAAAGTTTATAGTTTGAAAAGATTGCAGCTATTACAAAAATGCGGCACTGTTAAAGTTACTAGGTATTTATGCTTTTTTATGAATTACAGGTAGCTGGTTAGCTAGATGTGTCATTCTTACATTTCTTCATTGTTCTGAACTCCACTTAAAGTGATTCTTCGTTCAAGAATAGCGTGCCTTCATCATTGTTTCCATGAGTCGAGACGTCTTTCTCGGACTATATGATTTCAATCTATCTTCCAAAAGCCTGTAATTCACTGTTCTTCGGGAAAAGCTAACACTCTCTGCTGGTAGCTCAAAAGAAATCTTCCTGCAATATGTTCTTCTGTTCTTAAGAGCCTGTTGTATTAATCTTATATCTGTTCTTGGAGTTGTTTTTCGTTTTCGACCACATTTTCCAACCCTTCTTGAGCTTAAATCTTGACATTTATCATTTTTTTTCTTAATAACACTGACTATTTGAATTGAAACACCTAGTTTTTTTTACCCTTTATTTCTGTTTTAATTTAGCTTTTTTCAGTAAAACGTTTATTTGTCCAATCTTTCGAGGACTCAAATCACTCTGTGTATCCATTTTGGTTTAATTCATTTATAGCTAAAAAACTACCTGAAACGCACAAAATCAAACAATTAAAATAGCTGATAAGCTATCTGAAACACATAAAAACACTATAAATAACAGAAAACTCCTATTTGCATTCTATAGCCAAGATAGAAATTAATTCACACAACTGGCAGTGACTTCATTGAAATGGTCCAATGTATGGTTGTTCTTTCAGTGTTACCAATTACACTTACAAACTAACCTAAGGATCTTGAAAATAAAAGTTAAATAGTTGCTCGGTGTTAATGCATAAATAAATCTATTTGAAATCAATGAAATTGGTTTTACTTGCTTTTTTAGCTACAAAAGTCAAATTTTGGAAAAATCCATGATAATTCCGCTAGTAATGTATATTTGGCGATCAATTTACACTAATATTACACACATTCTTGTACATGATGTTCCGACCGGACCAACCATTCATTTTGCCCTTCGTCACATGATCATGCTTCTAATCAAAACAACCTAGGTTCCCACAAAACTGTAATTTAACCATCTGGTTCTATTTGTTTATTAACGCCAATCTGCTATAATGAATCCTATAAGCATTTCTCAAACTTTATCCCGACTTTATTATCATTAATTTTTTACCATCTATCTATGTTTCCATAAATTCCTTTGATAAATAATCTCTCGAAATACATCAACGAACATTTGTAGGGGTGCGAAGATGTATAAGAGAAAAACTTCCTTCCAAAAGCGAGAATATAAATAGCCCATTAAATTACCAAGTCAAGACGGACTAAGCCGTGTCGTAACGGTAGAGTGCTTGCCTCGAGATACAAAGACCCAAGATCGATCCCATACAGTCCACAAATTTTTACGAAGAAAATTCTCGAAGAAAACGGAGAATGCTTCAAGAACTAACTAATCCAGAAGGACCAAGAAATCGACTCAAGAGAAAACCGCGCTCAAAGAAAACGGAATTCAAGGAAATACGACTTTCAAGGGCTAACTCGTCTCAACTCATCTCATTCCATCAAAATCATCAAGAAGCATCAAGAAGTCATCACGTCATCAGAATTGGAAGGAATCATCACATCGTCGTTAAAAAGGAAGATACACCAAGAAAAAGCAGATCAAGAATTAACCCAACCCAACTTAAAGAAGAAAGAATCTCACCCTACAAGAATATGGAGTCAGATAAATGGGAGACAAAATATTTCAAGGGGCATCTTCGTCTAGAAATAATACATAGATACAAATATAGAAAATCACAACAAAAATGAATGATATTGATAAATTAAGTAAAAAGATATGAAAAGTTTAAACTCTGGGGATCTTACCCTTGACGATCAACACCTTTCCAGCCGACCATCAGCCTTTGACAATGAAGCTTTAGTGGTAGCATTAAAAGTTTAACCTTCGGCAAGCAGCCATGATCTTGCGAAAGTTGTTGGAGTGTCATCCCATCAGACTCTGCTGAACCGATTGCATCAAATTAATTTGGTTCACAGGAAGACTGAATGGATCTATATTACCTCATCGAAGCACAAGCTGCTCGTAGAATAGATATTTGCAGCCAACTTCTCAGTAACTCAATGGCCGACCGATTTTGGAGGCAAATTATCACAACAGATGAGAAGTGAATACATTTAGTTAATCACGATAGGGAGAGGAAATAGGTTCATGCGAGGTGAACAACCAGCATCCTTTCCACAGCGGAATCGGTTTGACAAGAACGTGATGATCTCTGTCTGGTGGAATTTCCAAGGAGTACTGCATTTCGAGCTTGTTCCACATGGTTGCGCCATCAACGCTAAACTGCATTGCCAGTAGTTAGACCCCGTGTACAAAAAGAAAAGAAAAGAAGGAATACCTTGCTTTGATCAATCAAGGTGGGCAGTCGCCAGATAGCCCCTTGAAAAAAAAATGATCAATCGAGGGATGCAAATTTGCGATCAAGTATACATTGGCGAAAGCATCAGATTCCCCAAGAGAATAAAGGAACACAAATGCAACATGCTCCGTCGAAGCCTATCATCTAGCCTGTTCCTATACGGGTTAAATGAACACCATTCAATTGACATTGATAATGCAAATATAATTTAGAATTCTCACAATTTATATACATAGGCGTCTAATAGAATCAGCTCTTCTCTTATATAGGAACTTTAATACTGCCGATCTGCAATTCAACAGTAATCCCTTGATAAGCAAGAGTTTTGCCCGGCCTCTGCTACAAAATGCCGAAGCTCCATACTGGCCCCCTAATTACATTTCGATTTGTAAATTTGTGTGTCTTTAGGCTAAGCATATTTCTGTATTCATTAGCTTACCAGCGATTGAAGTTGACGAATGTCTTGGTTGAAACCTGGTTTCACAAATAAAACGATCCTAACACTGTGGTTTCTGTCCTGCTTTTGCATTTACGTTACTGTAGTAACGTACATATATATATATATATATATATATATATATATATATATATATATATATATATATATATATATATATATATATATATATATAGATATATAGATATATAGATATATAGATATATAGATATATATATATATATATATATATATATATATATATATATATATATATATATATATATATATATATATATTATTACCTTTTTCGAAAAATACGTGTGATCAAAGCGGTGCTCGCTGCCTCAGTGTGCCTGGTTCGAATCGCTTTCCTGCACGGATTTTTTGAAAAAGGTTATAAAAATATTACTGCAAGGAAAAATTATTCCGTTTTCTCTTTCAATGTGGTTTAATGGATTCATTTTTATCATTCTCTCGTGCTACTTTGAGAGATATATACATATATATATATATATATATATATATATATATATATATATATATATATATATATAAAAGTAAAAGAAGTCAATGGCGAGTTATGGTATATGATAGTGAAACCCTTGTATAGGAGCCAAAAGTTTAATTAACGAGACTAGATTCGGTATTCGGTATGTAGTTTATAATTCCCTCTTACACTGAAGAGGGTATGATAAACTACATACGAAACTAGTCTCGTAAATTAAACTTTTGGCTCCTATACAGAAGTTTCACTATAATATATATATATATATATATATATATATATATATATATATATATATATATATATATATATATATATATTGCTGTGCAAATTAATTGGGACAGTGATAAAAAACCGCCAAATTTCACTATTCATGTATTATTCTCAAAATCATAGCCTGCATATCATCTTAATGTTCTTAATGTTGACGGTTAATAAGAAATATGTCCTCCCTTTGCTTTAATAACAACAGCAATCTGATTTAGAATGGATTCCATCCATTTCTGGCGTATATTTCTCACTTCCTCATTGTAATACCAGTCCTGTATAACAACATAGGTCAGCTTTTCCATTGTGGAGCAGTCATTCGCCATGCTCCTCTACTTGATGATTGCCCACAGCTTCTCAATTGATTAAGGTCTGGTTACTTTTCAGGCCATCCTAATACCGTACTCTTCTCGGCTTGGAAGAAACATTGCATTCTTTTAGAGACGTGGCATGGGGCGTTGTCCAGCTGGAAGATGACATCACCGTTTGGAAGGCGTTCACGAAGTGTCGGGAGTTAATACTTCCTTAAGGTTGCTTGGTACTTGTCACAATTCATTATTCCTCTCACTAGTACCAGTCGTTTGGGTCCATTCTCCGTAAAAATTACCTCAAAACATCTTCTTTGGTAGGTGTTTGGGAGCTTGCTGGATGTGCCCCCGCTCTTACTGGTTCTTTTGCACTGCGCCTCACGCCTTGTGAGTCTTGTGAGAGAATATCACCTTTTTCTAATCTTCTTTGGTCTATTCTTTGTATTTTTTGGCCCAAGTCAAACGTTTCTCTTCCATACCAGCGGTAAGTAGAGCCTTCTCGAGGAGTCTTAGCGCCGTTCTGCCGGCTTCAAGAAATCTTCGGTGAATATATGACGAGTTGATGTGGATACCAGCACCTAGGGCGTAGTGTCGCAACCAATTTTAAGGCACATTTCAGGTTTTGTAGAGCAGACCATCCAAAATATGGAAATGAAGAAAGAAATCTGAAAAAATCGTAACAGCCTTTTTTTGGGGGCCAAATTTTGCTTAAAAAGTATCTTTTCCGTAGGGTGAGGCTGGTTGTATTCAATTATTATAGTTATCGTCTCTGAAGCCACAAATTAGTGCGGTGCCAATGTACTCACTCATTTCAAATTGATGCAAAAGTTTCGTTTTCAGTATCAATTTGAAAGTAAGGGTCTATAGAACAATTTTGGTTCGAGTGTCAAGCAGTCAGATAAAAAAAAAATCAAAATGGCTGCCAAAATCCAAGATGGCTGACAATTTCCAGGTTTTTTTTCGAATTACACCTTATAACTTTTGTGCTATTGAACCTAGAATGGTGATTTTAGGCCTTATCCCTAGGTTAGCATGTATGAGTAATTAAATAAAAATAAACTAAACATGATTGGAGCATATCTTCCCTTATATTGAGTCCTACTTACGAGTAAATGCTTACACAATTGCTTGAAAAACTCCTTGAACAAAACATTCAATAAAAAAATGGCTAACAAATTAACCAAGACCCCGATATACATGTTAGTATTGGAAATTGTTTTAGTCAAGCTACCTCTCGCATGTGCACTTGCACTCACGTATGAACTTCAACTTTGTCTTCACGCATTTGCACCGAGAGCAGTTAATTAAGCAAGGGCACATCACATCCAGGTGGTGGAACCCATAATTAGCGAGGGGCAGCGTGGCCCAAATGGGAAGAAGCTTGCTGTTCTCTTCCTTTAACTCATGGTTAGTTGGGTTGTTGACAGGAATCATGGACATGTGGGCTGTTGCTCACATGCTCGCTTGGAAGACAATCCTTTTGAGCTGTTGATCCAAAGCATCACCAGTTTGGGGAATTCTCTCCACGTCCCTAGTCTTCTGTGAGAACAACTTCATTCGGACGAGGTCAACATCATTGTCCTCGTTTGATTAATTTGAGTACAGCCTACAGACAAAGTTTGTTGTCACTTCTTTCAACCTTGGCGATGTTTGGAATGGAGTGTCGACAATAGTTGCAAATTGCTCCATAAGGAAAGGCACTTTGTGCATCAACGTGCAGCAAGATCGCTTACCCTTGAGCTTGAAGGAAGAAGTACTGTCTGAACCAGTTTGACTAAAAGGCTCTGCATGACGTTTGAAGTGCTGCATTTTCAGCTTAATTGCTGACTTCTTTTGTGTTTTATTTTCATGGAACAACGGTAAGTTGTTTTGCTTTATCGGTGCTGTCAGAGGTGTGCCATTTAATTCAAGCACACTCTGTCTGAAGTTGTTGTATTGCTCTTGTCTCATAGACTCGACTTTATGGATAGATACGGCAGCAGCTGCAGACTCACCCACCTTGTTGTTTAATGTAACCAGGTCTCCATTCGGGTAACCGTTGTTCACGAGGGTTTGTTTTATGCGGGAGATATATTGATGGAACAGTTCCCGAACAGCATGATTGAAAAACAACTTCAATCATTTTTAAGACGGCAATTCAAAGACACGGATGAAACGGAAAGGAACCAGAAAGCAGTAAATCACATCAAACTGTACTATAGAAATCATGTCATCGGCCTACAAAATAGATGAAAAAAACATCAAGGAGATTGTTAACCTTAACATCAAAGTTAAGAAGTAAACGGACAGGATTCAGATGTTTATATATTAAAGAACGACAAAAGTTAACAATCTGATTATAAAAAACAACATCTGCAAACAATCCTCGATCCTGAATTCTATGAACATAGTTTACGAGTTTACTTGCCCGAATGAAGACTATAAGCTTCAAAACAACTCAAAATATGTTGGTATGACTACCACTACACTTTCGAGGCGCTTGTCAATGAACCTGCAACAGGAAGCCCCCCTAAATCATATGGAAACTGTGCATAACATCAGCTTAACCAGAGAGATATTGTTAATAACACAACGATCAAAAGAAAGTAGGAAAATAAAGCTAGACTGAACACCTTAGAAGTCATCTTAATTAACGAAAAAAGACAAACTATCAACATCCAGACCTCGGTCTGGAATCGAACATTAAAGTTGTTTTAAAATTCAGCTTATTTGCGAATGTCCCGTTCCCTTGACATAACATTTAAGCGAGGAGGAATAAATATCCCCTACAATCCGTTTTCTTTTCATTCTGACTCCACCATCCGTAACCGATAAAGGAGGAAAGACCCTGAAAATGATCACATAGATCGAAAGCTCAGCAATTAAAGCCAAGTTTGGTTTTACCGAACACATTTCATTTAAAAAGGAGATGAACATAGAATAAGTTGTTTATCATCTATAAGATGAACGAAAAAAGATGATAAGAAAAATGAAAAGTTTCCAAAGAAAATTAATAAAGGCGAAATATACTATGGTCGTTAACAAAATCTTCATACAAGAAGGTTTGATACCCATTTACACTAATGTATATATATATATATATATATATATATATATATATATATATATATATATATATATATATATATATATATATATAAGTAAAATAACTCAATGGCGATTTATGGTATATGATAGTGAAACCACTGTATTGGAGCCAAAAGTTTAATTTACGAGACTAGTTTCTGTATGTAGTTTATCATACCCACTCAGTCATATACTGAGAATGCGATTGTTACAAAAATCTATAAATAGTGTACAGATCAGAAAAAAAGAAAGAAGAAACACGAAACAGGGAAAAAAGGTCATTAATCGGGGGGTGTGAGTTTAAGGTCGTTGAGTAAGCTGTTTACGATCAGGTTACGGGAATGGAGGATGCATTTGGCCTATAAATAGTTTAAACTTATTTGACAATTTCGTTGAAAATCTTAACGACTTCCATCCCACTATCAATTTTAAAGTAGAGTTGAAAAAAACTAATTATATATCCTTTCTTGATGTAAAAATTGTTAGTCATTGACAAAATTAGCTTCACTGTGTACCGAAAACTAATCCATTCTAACTCGTATATCCATTTCTTTTCTCACCATGATATTAACATTAAGCGAGCCGTTGCATCAGGTATGTTTTTGAGAGCACTTAGGATATGTGACCCTTGCTTTCTAGACGACGAGATTACATATATAACCTGCAGCTTCATTGAATTAAATTATCCTCTCCACGTGACCAATGAAAGTTTATCTAAAGCAAAATCTACTCATTACCGTCCCAAGGATAAAACAAATTTAGTAATACGAAATGTCTATCCCTCCCTTTTTATCTCCTCCTCAAAGGAGTGAACAACGTTATTTCTCCAGATCTAACCACATTTAAATACCCTTTTTCTATCCTTAAATCTTTCCCTTCGACCAAGCCCGTGGATCGCCAAATGTAGCAGATGTATATTTAATCCCGTGTGGCTCTGCAACCTGTCTCTCATTCTAAATATGAAAAACCGGAAGAACCTTAACAAGACTAATTTATGAACATAAAGGTGATGTTAGACGAGGCAGTACCACATTCAGTATTTTTAATCATATTAGCAATTTCATCCATCAAATTGACTATTCAAAGGCACAAATCATATATAATTGTAAAGATTTCCGTAAAAGTAAAATAGAATCTATATTAATAGGAGAAACTCCCAATTTTAATTTGGCAGATGGGCACTTGAAATGCAGCCTCAATTCCCGTAACCTCATCGCAAACAGCTAAGTCAACGATCTTAGACTCACACCCCCTGATTAATGAGCTTTAACCCCTGTTTTGTGTTTTTTTCATATTTGTACGCTATTTATAGACTTTTGTAACAATCGCAATCTCACTATCACTATACGACTAAAGAGGGTATGATAAACTACATACAGAAACTAGTCAATAAATTAAAATTTTGGCTCCTATACAGTGTTTTCGCTATCATCTCTCTCTCTCTCTCTCTCTCTCTCTCTCTCTCTCTCTCTCTCTCTCTCTATATATATATATATATATATATATATATATATATATATATATATATATATATATATATATATATATTTATAAACCAGTCAAGAAAGTAAGCGAGAAGCCGAGAATTCAGATAGCACTAAAATTTGGCGACAGTGTAATAAAAACGAACATTTCTCGTCTGAAATGGAATTAAGCCGATACAACTGTCTCGAGAAAGTGTAAATTTGTAGGCGCCATTTAATTGATGACCTTTGGAGACCATGGGAGAAGGAATATCCCGCCCAGTGGGTGGAGCTAAAAACATTGTGATCCCAGAGGCCACGCCTCCTGTACTATTTATATAAGAAAAATGGAGAAGGAGAGATTCACACTAAGGTAGACAGTTAATTCAGATAGATGATCGATATTAAAGAACTAATTACGGTTCGTTTAGCGTAGCGAAGTTCCCGTTGTACCCGCCTAAGTCTTGTTCTCATAACACTCGCTTTCCTGACCTGTAGTGAAATTTTCCCTGACCTTAATCGTGTACACGCGAGCCCCGCTTTTGCTTTGCTTGTTTTATTTGTTGGAATTAAACATTTATTTTTTTCGTGATTCATCTCAGTCTTTTCTCCATCACAAGGCTACGGTAAGCCAAGCCAAGCCGGAATATTATTTGAGTATCTTTTGGAGTCAGATACCAGATTAACGCCACCTATTTCCTCACTCGTGGGGCTCGAGGAACCTCTCCAAAATATCCGCGTCATTTTAACCTTCAAACTGGTGACGCTCTTCCTCTCCCATAAACTGGGTTTCTTCATTCCCCCATGAACTGGTGACGGTTACCTTTACCTTCCCTGCCATAAAGGGTTGACTTGAGCCTCCCCTATAAAGTGGTGACTTGAGACCCCCCTATAGAGATATGGTTAAGCTTTGTAAAATCTGTTCTGGGATGGATAAGTTTTTTTTATTATTATATATAACTATTGTTTTTATTATTATATATCATGATTGATTTAGATTTTGACAAACCTTGATGATGATGCTTTTTGTTTTTAATATATTCCTGTGGATGGTTCAAATTGTATATTGTAGATGAATGATCTGTCACAATCCTATGGATTGTTTAAATTGTATATTGCAGATGCATTATCTGACACATCCTATGGATACATTTTGTGGGTGGGTTTTGACAGATGAGGATGACCTTTGACTGAACCTGTGACTTTTTTCATCCGGGAAATTATGTTATGTTATGTTAATATTGAACCATAGTTTAAATTATTTAAAATATATGTATAAATTTAAAGTCACTCTTTTAACATCATTTTCTCTTTTGCTTCGTTTTCTACATTAGTTATTTGATGCCAGACATTAATTCTACCCGCCGTGAACGTTATCAAAAGTCCGAAGTACAGTGTATACAATTTTATGATAATTATTTATTCATGTTCCAAGAACTTTTCATAAAAAAAATAACTGGAAATATTTTGGAATTAAAAATAGGAATAACCTGTCTCAAATATACCAATATTCAAAGATATTAATTTAATTTTATACGTAATTTCTCTGTCGGATGGACGTATCGCATATGTAAATTACATCTCCACTAAAAAAAAGAAGTTATGGAATCTATTCACGTCAAAAAAAGACAAGGTTCATTGATCAAACTTAGTTTTAGAAGAAACAAGTTTGCTTTCCAAGAACTTGGATATTATCTCTTAATTTTAGAACATTATATGTTTTTGATTCGAATCAAATCCCCACAAAATTGCTTGTGGATTCCATAACTGCATTCTATTGATTTGTCTAATTTCTAAGGCATTCTCGACTTTCTAGTGAGCAATACCTTTGAAAACACGCGCAAGAAAGAATATATAATGAGGAATTAATTATTTACCATCAAACAACATAGTTTATTTGATTAGCTACAACCATATATATGTGGCAACGACGAACACGTCCTGTTTATTAACATCTTCGATAGTTACAAAGATGTTTTTTCATTCCACCCTGACTCGCAGTTTATGGGTTAGCTTTCGAATAGGTTGATTTTCCTGCCTTTTTTAAACATTTGTGATGCAGTTTTTAATAATTTAGGAGAATTGTGGAGACTTGTTGCATCAAAAAGAAATCACACGTATGCCTTAATTAACCCATTAATGTTGGACCCTCATAAAACCTTAGGGGATTGGGCAGATTATCAAGGTCTAGAAAGGAAAATAGGCTATTTATTGTTTTTAATCCATTTACTAAACACCAGTGTTTTCTGCGTGAAATTTTTCTTACAAACTAATTTATTTCAAGGCTTACCGTCCGACGATAACTTTGTTGCCAAAAATCTGCTACGATACAGACAGCTCGAATTTTATTACCGTTTAACTCTCTTAAGACAGTTTTTGAAACTTTGTGGGCGTTGAACCAATTAAACATTCGAATGAAAGATTTAAACGGCTCACACAAAATCGTCGGGGACGTTTTGTTTCCGTTTAACTTCACCTCCTTTGCCGAGAATACACATTCAGTATCGTGTGCTGGATCAAAGCTCTGATTGAGTGCTTAAAAATTCGGAAACAATGGTCAATGGTTTATTAAGAGATGAATTACAATTGAGAGAATTACATAAATGTAAAATAGCGAACAGTGGGGAAAATAGAATTTAGCAGAGAAGAGATAGTTAATAGTACAAGAAGATATAGGTTCCCGGAGACATGGAATTCAATCAGTTAGTGCTATACAGTACAATATTCTATTTACATTTTTAATCATAGGAGTTGAAAATATAGAGTTTTCTAAGTTATATACATTCAATTATTCTACATAATTATGATACACCGTTATTTCTCAATTATACAATTTTATTACTTTTTGTTAGTTTGTTCAATATTTATACACTTCTTAACGGTTAGTTGGTTATTAAATACTTCTGTTCTGTTACTGTAATATTTTTTTTAGCTACTTAGTCCAGCTATTAATTTAAATCACATAGTATTTCTATGTTAATTTACACTGTCTTTTAATGCTTTATATTAACTTATTTTGAATTAGATTGTTTCTAGTATCTAAGTCGTTAATTATTTCAGATTGAGTTAGGTTATTTGTTTTATTTCTATTAATATTCGCACACTGATTATTTTCTCACTTTTACCGATTAAATTTTCGTTTCGTTACATATATTATTTTATTTAGTTAATTCACTTATTTGGTTCATTATTATTATTTTAACCACTTGAACTTCTAGTCACTTAACACTTTACTTCGATTATTTTATTTCAGATTTCTTTTGACCACTTTTGAATGTTTTTAAAGGTTGTCATATTCACTGTGTGTACACAGTTTGCCGGTATGTACACTGTGCCCTTCAAAACCAGTGCTGCCACTTCTTCAGGTGAGAAGGGTCCCTCATAGGTCAACTTAAACTGTCCTGCGACTCTGCCATGCACTAATAGTTCTGGGTCATCTTTTGGGGGCGGGCACAGGGGTGAACCAAACACCTTGAGGCCAACGTCCGCACCGTCAAAGAAGTACTTTTGTTCGAGGATCTCCTTATTTTCGGTGGGGAGTACCTCCACGTAGATAGTTTCCAGTTCTTCCTCTTCATCCGTGGTTGTTTGTTCGTTATTTTATTCTTCTTCGTTTTTTTCTTCTTCACTCGTTTCTTCGTTTCTTCTTCTTTTTCTTCCGAAGTTTCTTTTTTTCTTGCTTTTTCTTTTTGGGGTCTTCCATTGGGCCCCGTTTTGCTTCTTCTTTGGAATGTTGTTCCAATTAAGGCACGTCAATGAACTGAATGTTCAAAAGTTCTGCCGAGGGCGGGTTTTCGGGGAGAAAACCTTTTTCTGGGTCCCGTTCTTCGCGAGGAGACGGTTAAGTTCCTCAGAGAAAGAGCCCAGATTAGCCAAGTTTGCCAGATGAGCGTAGATGACCATAGCCATGACCTCTCTACCCTTCTTCGGCATCACCAGCTTCGTGATATTGGTTCTCTCGTTATTTTTCTAAGCCGCTGCTTCTGCATAGTTCATCTTTGTTTTTGCCTCCTTTTCTTTTTGGTTTTGCTCCCTTTTTGCACTGATGGCTTCTTTGCAGATGGGGCACTTCATGGCCAAGGCCCTGTGCTCCCCTCCACAGTTAATACATTTTTGTTTCCTTCCTTGCATTCTTTCCATCCATGCCCACTTTTGGCGCAGTTGGAACATGCTACTTCAGTTTGTATTTGTTCGGGTGATACCATTAGGTAAAATCCTAGCAGGCCTTGATTCTTTTGCTTTCATCACGATTTCTATATTAGAAAAAATGAATTTAACGATGCTTTGGCCTTTCCAAAACTTTTCTACCTTGGTGATGTTCGCCCAGGGTTGTTTAGTGGTGAGCTCTTCTTTAATCTCTTCACAAGAGTTATCCCTGAAAAGAGGGCCCAAGCGCCGGTGGATTATTGTCCGTTGGACTAGTATCTCCTGGGGGATACTGACCTCAAGCTCGATTTTGTTTCGGATGGGGTTTTGCTTCGTCAGAGACCAGCCACTCCCCATCCTGCATGGAGTGGCAGATGGTCGCATAACCGGTAGGGGTGTCGATGATTCTAATGAGCAGGATGTTAAGGTTACGGTAAATACTTTCGATGGCGGCTGTCCTCGTAGGTTTTGTCTCCCCCCGGATTTCGCGGAGGGGAACCCGCTTACAGTCTTGAGGGGCCGACCCCATTGGGCTTCTTGGGAAGAGTACTCCTCCCCCTTGGGTTCCTTGCTTCTTCTCGATTGTCAAGAATTTCTAGTCGTTATACGAGCGGAAAAAAAGGTTGTCTGGGTCTTCTCAATTTAAACCGCCTTTACCACGACCAGACACGATCAAATAGTTCAATGGTTGAATATGATATACTCAGTTTTTAGTAGAAGTTGGGATAGTGGAAGATATAGTGGGTGAATAATTAAAGCGGAGAGGGGGTATTTTGCCCTAGTAAGGAGGGCATCGCTTTACTTTTATTTATTTTTACTTTTGCTTTTATTTTTTGTTTGAATTTTTGTCCTATGTTTGTGTATTTTACCGAGATTTAGTGTTCTTCTTATTGTTTGTTTACAAATAATTAAGTTTACTTATTTTTGTTGCAAATATTCAGCTATCAAGCCTTTGTTAGCTCTATTTGCCAAAAATTTACCTCGTGTTTCTTGTCTTGTATTAATTGTATTGTTCGCTGTTTCATTTATTATGTATACATGAAATGTTCTTATATGTTGTATTGTGTTTTGTATATGTATAAATTGGTGTAATGTCCTCTTGTGTGCATAGTTTTGTGCTCAGGAACCGACGTTGGCGTGAGACTTTTGCCCGTAGCCTTGCATGTGTATTAAGCCTGCCTCCTGTTCCCTGTAGTTCAGGAATGACGCCATTCGTTAGACTAGACCAGACCTTTTTCCAAGTTTTGAGGGGACGGCATTAATAGTCTCCAAACGTTTCCTCCTGTGCAAATCTTTTTGCCTAATGTGATCACGCCTTTTGACTTTGTTGATAAGCAGAGATGCAGAGTTCTGGATACGTTGTAGCCTTTTCGTCGAGGATTTTCTGGCCGCTTGAGTAACCACTGCGGGGTAGATGAGCTTAGCCCGGACATACATCAGATATATTTTCCTAATGTTGGCCGAGTTAAGATCTCTAAACCTGTATAACTTGGAGATTTCTCTCCTTGCCACATTCCGCCTCTCCGTGTGGTGTCTCGAGTATCCATGGTCGGTTATTTTAAGGCCCAGGACGGTGCCTTCGGCAAAGTAGCCATATCTCCTCACATCTATGATGATGGGCCATGTCAACTCGCGGCTCAGCGTGACCATCTTGAATTTGTCCCTGTTGGTCCTGATCTTCCTTCGTCTCTCGTACTGGCTGATGTGGTTAATTTCCACTATTGTGCGAACCGATTGCGCCCTTGCTTTCCACTCCGAGCATGGAGCAATTTGAGTGATGCCATCTGAGAATTGCAGATACATCGTGTCCTTGTGTACCAGAGTCGGGAGGTCGATTGTGAAGATCAGGTAAAGCAGAGGACTCAGGCAGCTTCCCTGAGAAACGCACGCCTTCAGTTGGAATTCAGGACCTCTGTACCCCTCTATCATGAGACAGGCCCTTCTGTCCATGGCAAAGTGATAAAGGATCCTTTCCAGTATTGGGTCTAGCTGGAGGTTTAAGATCTTGTATTGAATTCCTTCCAGCCAGACTTTATCGAAGCCCTTTTGCACGTCTCTCAACACACTGTCTACATATAACCCATCCACTTGGAAATATGCTGCTTTCTCTGTTAGGAGCCCCAGGGCTGTTTCTGTGCCCCATTTTCAGCCGTGTTTATGTGCGAACGGTTTGAGCGTTAGTAACCTTTTAAATCTATCATGGCGCTGATTGGACACTCATTACAGGGCTTATGTCTAAAAGCTGATTGGTCAATTTGTTAACGCTAAGGCTGTAATTCCAAAAATAAACATAAGTATTACGATTAAATGTATATCAATCCTGATTGGTTGAATTTTTTAGTCTTATGAGTAGATAAAATGACTATTTATATAGTGCACAACACTTGACCAAGTTTGTTTGCCAGTGTCATGAGATGCAGCTTGTTAAAGTCTCCAGTTAATATAATAATTATTATATATTTAGTCTTTATAGGAATCATACAGCAAATTATGATTTATATGACTACATTTTAACTGCCATGGCGTCAATACAATCAATGGATGTTAAAGCTTCCTTTATCTTTGCTAGAGATTTAATGCACATCACCAAGAATGGTTGGAGTCTGTATCTCCAATAAATAGAAATGGTCTTGCTGCGTTGAATTTCTCGAACTTGTCTGGTTGTGAAGAACTAATTCGTGGACCTATACACAATTCTGTTAACTGTCTAGATCTTATTTTAACTGATCTTCCAGGAGTCGTTGAAGCTTCTGTCCATGTTCCCATTGGTACTTCTAACCATAATGCCATCAGTTGTAAAATTTGTGTAGACATTACTGTGCCTGATATCACCATCTCCTGTCGGGTTTATCTTAGGTCTAGTGTTAATTGGGACAATGTTTGTCAGGAACTTGACAGACTTCAGTAGGATGCTATTTTCCGATCTAGTGACCTTGTTTCAGCTCTTAATTCATGTTTATTAGATACTCTACATAGAAGAGTACCATGCAAGATAATTAAATCACGCTTAAGGGATAAATTCTGGTTTAGTGATGATTGTATGTGAGCCTTTTGGGACAAACAGGCAGCTTATCATCTTTGAAAACGAAACAGGTGTGAATTTCTATGGGACAATTATGTTACTCGTACTCTCAAAGCTGAGGTTTAGAAAATTTATAATGCAGCTGAAACTTCTTATAATTCTCTCTTACAAGAGGTTCTTGCTGGTTCCACTCAACCATATAAATAGTGGTCCTCTCTCAAGGCTTCATTGTTTGGTGTGGATTCTAGTATGAGTCCTCTTCGTGAGTCTAATGGTTCAGTGTCTTTTGATTTACTAAGAAAAGCTAATTCTCTCTCCGATATTTTTATTCAAAAACAGTGTAACCAAGAATTACCCCGACCCTTGACTAGTTTTCAATTGCTAAAGCTTATCTCTGTTGCTATTAGATCTAATGAATTGAAGAAATTCCTTTGGGATCTTGACATATATGGTGGGACAGACCCAAATGTTTTTTCCCTCTATTCTTTAAGAAGTGTGCTACAGTTATAGCACCTAAATTGGCCGTAATATTTAGATTGCTCCTGAAGTCTGGTAGTTTTCCATCTTGTTTGTGTAAGGTCAACATCACTCCCATTCCTTAGGGAGCTTCAGTTTCAACTTCTCCTGTTGAGTACCGCCCCATATCTATTGCATCTATTCTATCCAAGATCTTTGAGCGTGTTTTGGCTAAGTGTCTATCCAAATGCTGTGAAAACTTTAATTTATTACCTGATTCTCAATTTGGATTCCGTAAGGGTTTGGAAACTTGTGATGCACTGTTAACTCTCTCTCATGATTTCAGTCTTTTCTGGACCGTGGGTTTGAATCTCAATTCGTTACTATTGATCTGAGTTCTGCTTTTGACGTGGTAAACCATAAGGCTCTGATCTATAAGTTGAAACTTCTTGGTTTTGTTGGAAATCTTCTTAAAATCTTTACGGACTTCTTAAATAATAGATCTCAGTGTGTAATTGTTGATGGTATCTCTTCGGCTTCAGTGCCTGTTGTTTCTGGTGTTCTACAGGGCAGTGTCCTTGGTCCTTTGTTTTTTATTATTTTTACTTACGATATGGACACTCATCTTGAAAATACTATTGTATCTTATGCCGATGATACTACTCTTTACTCCTAGCAACATTGGTGAAGTTGCTGCGTCCTTGAACCGAGATTTGGCTAGAACCATTTATTGTTATCAACTTTGGGGCATGAAACTTAAAGATAGTAAAGCGTATTCTGTTACTATCACCAGATCCCGTATATTGGATCCACTTTACCCCTGTTTGCCTATTTCTGGTGAACAGGTTGAGGAAGCTTCTAGTTTGCGTTTGTTGGGGGCATTTTCTGACTCTAAACTGACTTTTGAGAAGCACATCCGTTTCTTATCTTCCTCAATTGCCCAGAAGACGGGCTTACTTCGAAAATGCTTGAAAACCTTTGGTCGTGACTCGACAGTAATAAAATATTTTTATGCATTCATCTTGCCTCACTTTGAGTACTGTGCTCCTGTTTAGATGTCTGCGGCGAACTTTTATTTGACATTGCTGGATAGAGCTTTGAATTCTATTAAGTTTATCTCTCCTGTGCTTTCCCTTGATTTTCTACCATCGGCGGCAAGTTGGCGCCCTTAGTGTTTTATTTAAAGTTTTTAATAACAATCGGCATCCGTTACATTGTGTCTTGCCTAGACCTTTCAATCCTATCTGTGTGACAAGGTATACTCTTGGTCTTAATGATTTTGCTTTGAATCCTATGAATGCTTCCACTGTGCAATTTTCTCGGTGTTTTGTTCCTTCATTGGTCAAAATTTGGAATCAATCACCTAATGATATTGTCTCTTCTCCTAACATCTCTACATTTAAGTTTCGAGTAAATGTTTATTTATTACAGTAACTCCTCATTCATTATTTGGACTTACTAGGGACCTGTTTACTTTTGTTGCCTCTGCCTTTCAACACTATCCCTTGTATTTTGTGTGAATTCAATTCTGTTGTATCTTCACCCTAGGGGAAGGCTTTGGTAGCTCGATGATGATAATAATAATAATAATGATAATGATAATAATAATAAGTATAGCCTCAAATTTTCGTGACGTTATGTAAGCGTTCCTATAGAAAGTTCGGTAACAATTTTCCATACAGATCCCGAGTAACTATTCAAATTCCTGATTCTCTTCCGTTAAAAGCAAAGACCATTTACATGTAGACGCCTAGAAATGAAGAGATATAAATTGGAGGATTAGAAAAAACACATTCTTACTACCCCTCGTGATCGTTTCTTTTCCCGTTATTAAATGGTTCTAAATTATTATAGGAAAGCGTCCAAAACAATACCATAATTTTATATGGTAGATTATCTTATATGAAAGCTCCTGAAGTATTTTGGGGGAGCAATGAGGAAATCATATTGCCCAAATCGTCGACTTTTAAGTTTACAACTGGAATTCAACAATAAACTCTAGTCACGGTAGTTCGATCGGCACGTGTGTTTATATGCATATAGTAGCCCTGCAGGCTTATTTTTCTTATATATATATATATATATATATATATATATATATATATATATATTATATATATATATATATAGAGAGAGAGAGAGAGAGAGAGAGAGAGAGAGAGAGAGAGAGAGGAGAGAGAGAGAGAGAGAGAGAGAGGGAGAGAAAGAGAGAGAGAGAGAAAGAGAGAGAGAGAGGGAGAGAGAAAGATAGAGAGAGAAAGTGTGTGTGTGTGTGTGTGTGTGTGTGTGTGTGTGTGTGTGAGAGAGAGAGAGAGAGAGCTACAAGGAGCTACAAGGATAAGAAGTACCCTAGAAGACCTTACGGTCCCTTCAGATAGGGTACCTTTGGACTAGCCATTAAGCAAGCACAGTTCTGCTCAACGTCTTACGTGCTCAAACGGCCACTTTTCAAGACTTTGTCCAGTCTTGACTTGAACTGATCAACAGAATTCCTGTTGACAACTTCCACTGGAAGTGCGTTTCAGCTACCACAGATGCTCTATGTGAAAAATTTCACAGACAGATCGCGGTGGTAACGCTTCAGCTCAAGTTTGTAGTCGTGATTTCTAGTTCTGCCCTTACTAAGTTCGAAGACATCAGTGTAGTCTACATTGTCGAACCGTCTAAGTATTATAAACACTTCGATAAACTGACCACACAGTCTCCGGTTCTCCAACGAGAACATATCTAGTTCTCTTAATCTATCATCGTTACTTTTGTGTCTGATAGAGGGAATAAGTTTGGTTGCCCTGGCTTGCAGACGTTCCAATCTCACGATATCCTTTCGAAACGAAGGACTCCAAAATTGTACGGCATACTCCAGGTGCGGTCGGACAAGTGAAATGTACAAACATAGTACTATTCTCTTGTGTCGATATCCAAACTGTCGCTTTACATAGCCTAACATCCTTTAGGCCTTTTTCTCCTCCTCTATGCACTGTTTCGAGAACTTAAGGTAACTAGTAATTGTTACACCCAAGTCCTTCTCAGTATCAGTGCGTTCGAGGGTAGTGCCATTAAAGATATACCGTGATTGGAAGTTTAAGGTGGCCGATATGCATTACTTTGCATTTGTTCACGTTAAAAGGCATTTACCACGTGTCCGACCACTCCCCAATCTTCCAGAGATCTTCTTGTAGGCGGGCAGTGTTTCCTTCCTTTGTAACGTTCATACCAAGCTTGGTGTCGTAAAATGACCCTTGGTTTTGATCACTATACTCTTTGACACACTTTTAGTAGCGGTATGCTTTAAGGGGCGTGAGTTACTTCTATGATGAAGTAGGCTTTGTTCTAAGAGTGCTATTCAGTGGTTTGGTTCTTAAGGAAGAGCTATTTTTAAACACATAAGGATAAGAGGAAACACCAGAATCTACCAAAATAAACATGTATTTTAAACGAAACACTTAACTATTACAAATCAACAGTTAACACATTTCTATCTTTGGCATCAAAGATCTTTCAATGACAAAAAAATAAACAAATAGGCTTCCCGTAAACATACCAATTGCCGATTAGTATTTTTTTTATCGCGACTCTATTTGATTAGCGTTAAACATTAAATTAACGTACTCTCGTCTACAAACACATATGACCTAGGTTCAAGAACAATGGTTTCTACTCTCCTTTAAAACGTGGGACGTACTAAACTTCTACTATCGCAATAGGAATATAAATGTTATTTTTAACTTACAGGTAGGTATTAGGGATTGCCGGATGTCGCTGGAGGACTTATCTCTCGCTTTGACGTGTTGTGGCCGTTGGTTGAATTTTCGTGGAGGGATTGCTTGTCGCCTGTGACGGGGGCTGATTCTTCAACGTAATTAAAGAACGGGGGCTCGTTGGGGCTGGGTTCTTCTCCTCTCACTCTTACGGAGCTTGAGATGTGAGAGTCGCTCAAGTGTGAGCGGCTTTGCTTTTCTTCAGTCAGACTTCTTTGCAGACTGAACAGGCTTCTTCGGTATGGCACCGATATAAAGCTTGACTATTTAGGTTAATACGGCCCTGAAAGAAGGGGATCGATTTTCTCAATCTGATCCTATCGTTTCTCACGGAAATAGTGTGGTATGGCTAAAGGATCGATCTTCACGAACTAATCTTTCTTCTGGCGTATCGACTTCAAATATTCTTGTCTGGCTGAAAGATCGATCTTCACAAACTAATCTTTTTTCTAGCGAATCGACTTCTAATAATCTTCTTGTCTGGCTGATGGATCGATCTTCACGAACTAATCCTCCTCTGGCGTATCGACTTCTGATAATCTTCTCTTTTTTCCGGGGCTTATTTATAGGCGGATTGCCGCCCCATCTAAAGGGGGAAGTGACCAGGCCACAGAGGCAAAGGGGAGGAGGGCGAATGGTTAGTTAGCATCTGGGGAGAGCGAGAATTCCTGAGGTGGCACTGGGGTGCCCAAGTCAGCTCGCAAATTAGAGGCTCGCAACCGCACCGCTACTTGGCGTGCCTTCTGACTCGCACCGCTTTTTTTTCCATAACCACGGGTTTATGGGTTTCGTAGGTAATTCAATCGTTAGAGCGTCGTTTAAGGACCTTAGGTGGTCGACTTAAAACAGATGTTAGCTCCAACTGCCCACAGCAGCGGGGAGATCACACATGGTAAGCATTTTCGCCGGCTACCTTTCCCACGCTTCTCCTCATAAGGGAGGGGGGATTTAATGTACCTATACTCCTCCAGGATGCTTAATGTAGCCATTTCTTCACATTTACCTCCCTCCTTAAGAAAATAACGGGAGGGGGGGGGGCATTCCGACGCTTACAATAATATACATGGGTAACTTACGGAACATTATATCATACAATAAATTCTAGTTCACTCGGGAATGCCTCGATAACATTTCACCTGACCTTACCTTAATTCCTATATTACTGTGCCAACTTAGGATCTTCTTACCTACCACTAGGGGGTTACTCGCCCCTACTTACTTACAATTCTACTGATTTACACTTAACTTTGCTATAATACAATAGTTGGGCTGCTCCTTAATCGTCGACAGGGTTCCGACTTACCGAGTCGGCCATACAATTGTTGGACCCTTTTATATAGTGAATGGAGTACTGGTACTCCATCAAGAGTAAACTCCATCTCAGGAGTCTTCCATTCTTACTCTTATTTTTACTTAGGTATGACAACAGTTTATGGTCGCATTCCAACTTAAACTCGTGCCCTATTAGATAATATTTGAATTTACCTATGGACCATATTATGGCCAAAGCTTCGATTTCGATAGTAGCGTAGGCTTTTTCTTTACTCAACAGTTTCCTACTGACATAAGCTATGGGATATGGTTTGCTCCGAACCACTAAATTAGTTTTTAGTTTTATTTCATGGAAAAAATCCTTGGCACATCCGGGGTTTTCAGAAATGACTTCTGGGAATTCCATGCGCAAGTTCAACATTTCCGCTTTTTGTTGAATCTCTAAGTGGGGATTTATCTTTAAATCCACCCGAGGGTCTTCCGGGGTAGGTGAGAGCGAGGGAAGTTCGTATTCCTCGTCTTGTTCCACACACACGGTGTGTATGACTTGCAGGGGCGTACCCGGGTAAACGGCATCCATCGGTTCTTCTTCGTCTAGAAGGGTAATATTCTTTATGCACGCGCGGCGGTGATATTTTTTTAGCATGTTTATGTGATAGGTTCTTCGCCCTGTTGAGGTATCTTTCAAGTATTTGACTGGACCCCGTGCCTCAATTACTTCGAACGCTCCCTTCCACTGGGCCCATAACTTATTATTTTCGGTCGGGAGTAATAATAAGACTTCATCTCCTGCCTTTAATTTTTGAGCCTTTGCTTTCATATCGAAGTAGTCCCGGTATTTGGCTAAATTTTTCTCGGCGTTGTCTCGAGCTAAGCCAGAGCAGTATTCTAGGCGCTCGCGCATATCCATCACGTAGGCGTAAGACGATTTGATTTCTTGGTCGAGCTTCGCGTTGGAAAATAATTCCTTAAGAATACTCATAGGACCTCGCACATTTCTCCCGTATAATAGCTCAAAGGGCGAGAATCCCAACGTCCGATGAGGTATTTCTCAGTTAACATATTTCTATCTTTGGCATCAAAGATCTTTCAATGACAAAAAAATAAACAAATAGGCTTCCCGTAAACATACCAATTGCCGATTAGTATTTTTTTTATCGCGACTCTATTTGATTAGCGTTAAACATTAAATTAACGTACTCTCGTCTACAAACACATATGACCTAGGTTCAAGAACAATGGTTTCTACTCTCCTTTAAAACGTGGGACGTACTAAACTTCTACTATCGCAAGAGGAATATAAATGTTATTTTTAACTTACAGGTAGGTATTAGGGATTGCCGGATGTCGCTGGAGGACTTATCTCTCGCTTTGACGTGTTGTGGCCGCTGGTTGAATTTTCGTGGAGGGATTGCTTGTCGCCTGTGACGGGGGCTGATTCTTCAACATAATTAAAGAACGGGAGCTCGTTGGGGCTGGGTTCTTCTCCTCTCACTCTTACGGAGCTTGAGATGTGAGAGTCGCTCGAGTGTGAGCGGCTTTGCTTTTCTTCAGTCGGACTTCTTTGCAGACTGAAAAGACTTCTTCGGTATGGCACCGATATAAAGCTTGACTATTTAGGTTAATACGGCCCTGAAAGGGGGGGATCGATTTTCTTAATCTGATCCTATCGTTTCTCACGGAAATAGTCTTGTATGGCTGAAGGATCGATCTTCACGAACTAATCTTTCTTCTGGCGAATCGACTTCTAATAATCTTCTTTTCTGGCCGATGGATCGATCTTCACGAACTAATCCTCCTCTGGCGTATCGATTTCTGATAATCTTCTCTTTTTTTTGCGGGGCTTATTTATAGGCAGATTTGCCGCCCCATCTAAAGGGGGAAGTGACCAGGCCACAGAGGCAAAGGCAGGGGGGGGGGGGGCGAATGGTGAGTTAGCATCTGGGGAGAGCCAGAATTCCTGAGGTGGCACTGGGGTGCCCAAGTCAGCTCGCAAATTAGAGGCTCGCAACCACACCGCTACTTGGCGTGCCTTCTGACTCGCACCGCTTTTTTTTCCATAACCACGGATTTATGGGTTTCGTAGGTAATTCGATCGTTAGAGCGTCGTTTAAGGACCTTAGGTGGTCGCCTTACAACAGATGTTAGCTCCAACTGCCCACAGCGGCGGGGAGATCACACATGGTAAGCATTTTCGCCGGCTACCTTTCCCACGCTTCTCCTCACAAGGGAGGGGGACTTTAATGTACCTATACTCCTCCAGGATGCTTAATGTAGCCATTTCTCTACACTTGGTATCGTTGAAAAATTTAGAAATCTTGGCAACCATGTCACCATCCATGTCGTTAACATAGGTGATGAAAAGTAGTGGTCCCAGGACCGAACCTTGCGGTACGCCGCTGGTGACTGGCATCCATTTAGAAGCCTGGACATCCAGCACTACCCGTTGCCGTCTGCCGCTTAGCCAGTTCTCTATCCAACCTGCTACCTTTCCGTCTATGCCCAGCGCATGCACTTTCCGGAGAAGGCGGCAGTGTGGTACCTTATCGAAGACTTTTTGAAAGTCTAAGTAGATAACATCCACCGCCTTATCTCTATCATACTCACTGAAAACGAAGTGGAAGAATTCCACAAGGTTCGTTAGGCATGACCGTTGCCTTCGGAAACTGTGCTGGGAACTCTTCAGTTGCCGGTTCGTCTCTAAATATGACGTCATTTTGTCCACCAGGATGCTTTCCATGAGTTTGCCGACTATTGAGGTTAAGCTAATAGGTCGGTAGTTCGACGGATGGCTAGGTTCTCCTTTCTTGAAGATAGGAGTCACCTCGATTCACGACAGTCTCTAGGAACGCATCCCGTCCGGATTGACATGTTGAATATTGTGCTCAAATGTCGTGACACTTGATCGCGCACTTCTTTCAACACTTTAGGTAGAAACCTGTCCGGATCAGGGGACTTATTCGTTTTTAGGTCAGTGATCTTTTTTACTGTTTCTCCTTGGGTGAACTCCATGTCCTCTAGCTTTTCCCCCAAGTAAGAATTCGTAGGCTGGGGGATGGGACCAGATTCTTCAGTAAACACTGAAGAGAAGTAGTTGTTAAGGAGGTTGCCATTTTCTGCATCCGAGTGCTTTAATGCCCACCTTTCATATATAATCCTCATCCCTGTCTACCTTCTCCCCCAATCCATATCTTGTGACTACAGTGACTGTCTGTAGTCCTACATTTATTTAGGTCCATTATGAAAAAACTCCGGCAATACCTGTAATTTTATTCATTCTACCTCATATTTTTCTTTTCTAAAATACTGAGTTATGGAAATTTGAAATTTACTTTTTGCTAAATCCCAAATAACCATTAGAATAGTACTAATGAAGTAATTTGATGCACATAAAATAGTTTCCGTAATTTTAAAATAGGCCTACCTATAATTAAAACTCATAATTTCCCTAAACCTTTCTCCAAAATACAATAGAAAAAATCAATTTCACTGGATATAAAGTGTAATCAAAACCAATCTTATCTTTTTTTACTGACAAATTTAATAATTCTGAACGAAAACTTATAATAGGGAGTCATAAATACCAAAACCAAGACCTCTAATAGAAACATCACCTCCCATAGGGAGTCATAAATACCAAAACCAAGACCTTCAATTTGAAACATCTCCTCCCATAGGGAGTCATAAATACCAAAACCAAGACCTTCAGTGGAATCATCACCTCCCATAGGGAGTCTGTAGGGGAATCGATACTCCACCCTCACAACTGAGCCTCCTTTTCTTAACCACAACGTCCTGGCATTTTTTTTGGCGGCGTAGCCCGACCACTTAACTTCCAGCCTCTTTCTTCCCTCGCCTCTAGGAGAACCTGAGAAGCCGCCCCAAACCACACAATGCTCTAGTAATTACATGTCGTCCCCGGTGAGCCTAACATGGGTTAAAACAATAAGATTCCCCAAAGAGTTGATATTCAATTTCACCGCATATGCGAAATTTGAGGATCGTCGGCC
Source organism: Ceratothoa steindachneri (assembly GCA_963969495.1). Lineage (NCBI taxonomy): Eukaryota > Metazoa > Arthropoda > Malacostraca > Isopoda > Cymothoidae > Ceratothoa > Ceratothoa steindachneri. The sequence goes on from OZ018327.1 coordinate 79,608,392, forward strand.
TAAAGGAAGGAGGTCCAATTTAGGGCTAGCTGAAAGACGCTCTGACAAAAACCGTTAGAGCAGGAGACCTAATGCCGCCGTCCGCACCCCCTCCCATTCCTTCCCCTACCTCCAGTTGGGTGTGGAAGTATATAATCCAATAACTTTGGAAAAACGGCGTAGATCGTGTTAGTCATCAAGACCACTAAAACCGGCTAGAGGCCCGGCTACCAATGAAAGGGACTTAGAAGAAGCTCATCCTGAGCCAGTTCCTGGTGGTTACACCAAACTTTTAGTTAACTTAGATTAAGAAGCAAGTTTAACTAACTCTCGTGAGAGAAGCCCCCTTATCCTGATGTAACCCCAAACCCAGAGATAGTTCTCGCCCTTGAGGAATACCCCAGAGTGAACTCCCTCAACACACCCCTTCGTCAAAATGGTAGATCGTGTTAGTCGTCAAGACAACTAAGACCGACTAGAGGCCCGGCTACCAACGAAAGGGACTTAGAAGAAGCTCACACTTGAGCCAGTTCTTGGTAGAAACACCGAACTTTTAGTTAACTTGGATTGAGAAGCAAGTTCAACTACCTCTCGTCAAAGAAACCCCCTATCCTAGTATACCCTAAAACACAGAGATAGTCCTCGCCATTGAGGAATACCAAAGAGTGAACTCCATCAAGTACTCACTTTCGTCAAAGGATTTACTCTTTGGCTCATCGCTCGTCAGTGCGAATTATTCCTAGAATAACCCGAAGATTGGAAGAGACATACTTTCCCTTTGCTGTGGTGAAATATTTTCATCCAGAATACGTGCTTAACTCCATCTTCCACACGCTCCGAATTCCTCTGGGGCTTTAAAGCATTCCCCCTTCAGACCCCATCTGGAACTGCCCGTCCACGCGCTGGCACGGAAACAACATTCTTGAGGCGACATAAAATTGAGACCACGGTCAGGCTCAAACCCGATTCTCGTGGGAATCTCGAAAGGTATTTAAAGCCCCATTATCTGTTTCGTGAAGGTCAATTTGCGTTCAATATTAAAGTGAGCTTTGGGTTAACCCTTACTGTAATTTCAATTGTGTAATTTAGTAAGCCTCACTTAAATTTGCTTAATTCATTCCTAGAAACCCTCAAAGATAAAAAAAAACCTCGTAGTAATAATAATCATAATCAGATATAGCACTCTTAGGGAGAAAACTTAATCACGGAGTTTTGAAGTACGTAACAAACCTATACGTACGAACACCATCACTCGGTCTTTGAAATACCACAAGATAGTCATAAATACCAAAACCAAGACCTTCAGTGGAAACATCACCTCCCATAGGGAGTCAGAAATCCTAAAACCAAGATCTTCAATGGAAACATCACCTTCCCTCCTCCTCAAATGAACCTTCATGTGAAAGTTCTTATCCTTCAAACCTCAATTGAAGGGTGATGTTGAAGGTTATCAACCAGCATCTTAATTCTTGTCTTTGTTTCACTCAAGCCACATCGTAGGTGATGGTTAAGATCAAGTCTATTGTAATATTTTGATTGCATATACAAAAGTTGAGAGAATGTAGCCTCACAAGAATAGGTGGATGCAAAGGGTAGTAGATGGCGGAAAGCTAAGTTGCATAAGTTTGGGTAGGAAGCTGCCATTGATGACCAATATACTGTGAGATATTTCGTTTCAAACTTAATTGGGATTTTTATGTGTACATTACCTCAGCTTATGCTCCTCAAACTTTGCTGTATGGCCACCAGTGGGCCATGACCTACAGTTTGGGAACTATTGTTGTAGTTGGTGTATTCTGATTAACATTTAAATCGTCTTTATACCAAAAGGTTAATTTGAAATACCTATAGACAAGATATTGTTACGTAATTCATACATTTTGCCTAGAAGGACCTTTAGATATTTTTTTACGATATATAGCGTCCCTCCCATGACGCTATGGCCCCAAGTAATCTTCTTGCTCATTTTACCCCAGAACTCTAACTTCAGCACTTTCAAAACATTGATTAAAAGAGGGTTTGTCAAAATGCGTCAGTTTGTTTTCACCTAAACATATAATGGGATAACAAGAAGATGGTTCAAGATGATCAGTAGGGAATTGATAGAGCAAATTCAGTGAGGAATTTTAGTTCAAAAACAATCATGTTGTTTCATGGTGTACCTAGGGTAGAGAGGATCTAACCCACAATTCAGCCACGGGACCTCGTTCTTCCACAACACCTTCTGCCGCTTCAGTGGGTCTCAAGCCAAGTATTTCTTAGCAAAAGCAATCTGCCTTTTCCTCTGGAAGGAAGTTGCAAGCGGTTTTCTGAAGGGTGTGAGGTAGTTGAAATTGATATCGTTACTATGCTGACACCGGATGGTCCCAACAGAGGTCTTCTTCAGCAGACTTGGGTTTTTATCCTTGATTTCCTAGCGTCAAGCCTCCATCTGCCTCTAAACACCCCTAAAATTCCTCTTCAAGGTCTCACGTGGCCTCTTCTTGTGAAGCAGTAGTTCGGTGGCACAAGTCTTGCGTGCTTTCAAGGTCCACCCGTGAGTACTGGGCAGGCTCACTGGCTAGGGCAGCTATATCCTTGTGTGCTTTAAATAATGATGCTATGGCAGAAATCTGGTCAGATTTCAAGTCCTTACCCCTACTTAAAACAAGATACCGGGTCACGCAAACCCCTCTCCCCCATATATTTCCCCCTCCCCCAAACACAACCTCTAATGACGAGCCCTAGAAGCAAAATGACGCTCGTCTATCTAGTTGCGCTAAGTCCCCTGCTACCCCCACTCTACCTGCCTCGCGCGCCAAGTCTTATGGCGTTTCCCTTAAGCGCGATTCGGGGGGAAAGGGGGATGTAAAAAAACGCCATAATCGTTGCGTACTCTATTCGCGCCAAGTATTATGGCGCCAATTGTAATGTGCTTTTTTTACATTGAATTATTATGCTGTTAAGATGACAACAGTGCGCTTTGAATTCTTTTCTCTTTGACGGTCCTCCTCTTTCAGGTTGACAAACAATTCTGTTTGAAAATGATAAATTTCCTTAAAACTTTTCATTCTTGGGTACGTTGCAGGATGGGTATATTACAAAGTAAGCAAAAGTAAATAAATAATAGTTATAAAAATAGCAAAAAACTAAGTCCTTATAATTTATCATTAAAATATGGATGGCTATTTATTTCTCGCAAACCTCAATCAGTACCCCCGATCCTATAAGTGAAAGAATTCCAAATTGACCGACAACAAACCTTCATCGCTAGGGGGGTGATGGATTTGCGATCAACCTAAACAATTTACAATGATCTGCATTACACAACATACAGATCATAAATCCCTCAATTAGTTCTTGACACCGGCGGTGAGGAGTCTCCATTTCTTTCACTCGTCCCTTTTAATTCCTAGTTCCTTCAAGAGAGAGAGAGAGAGAGAGAGAGAGAGAGAGAGAGAGAGAGAGAGAGAGAGAGAGAGAGAGAGAGACAGACAGACAGACAGACAGACAGACAGAGAGAAAGAAGACAGAAAGACAGACAGACAGACAAAGGAGTCACTAGCAATAGAAGTACATACCTTAAAAAACATTGCCTTCCATAACCAGATAGATAAGGAAGGATCTAAAGCGCTAGGATATCCTGATACATTCGTTCAAAATCTTGTAGGAACAGGCGGGAGGACATGCAAGAGTTAACGAAGAGTGCGATAAAAGACCACGACGAATGAAATGGAAAGGAAAAACGAAGATGAAGGGAAAGGGGAAAGTAAACCTAGTCATTGATTTATTTAAATCAAGATAAAGTATAAAATGGACCCAATATCTCAATCGCTCTGCTGCAAAGTTTTGTAGCGGGGATAATACAGGAAATGAAAAGGTACGGAAGGCGTAGAGGTCAAGTAGTTAAACAAGAGAATATTCGAGGCACCAAGCGAGGTGAGAAGGCAATTCAAACCAGGCTTTTTCATCCAATATAAAATTACCATACAAAACACCCAAGGAAAAGGAAAGCAGATTCCGAGTGTTTTATTATTTTTACAAAGAATAAAAGCGAAAACGTTTTGCATAATTGTGAGCCAAGTGCTACTTTGATGGTAGGTTACCCTTTTAGAACACCTTCTCTAACTACCTTTAATTTTCTCCACTTTTGGGATGGAGGGGTTCCGGCAAGCGTCTTAAGTAGTTTCCTCTTTTGACCATCTAGTCTACGGACCTTTCGCATACTTTCACCTAACCCAACTTTCCCACCTTAGGAGCCTCGTTTTTAACGGCCTCTTCTTTCAGAGATGCCGACGTAGTTTCCCTCTGTTTCTAAATAAGGAGTAAGTAAAATTAACCTAAATTTTTCTCTTAATTAGGGTAAAAATAAACAGTTGTAGGGGAATGTGTTAGAGCTGAGGAGTATTGCCACTAAGACAGTGGCAATACTCCCCAGCGGGTGTCACTAATCTAAGTCAGATCATTGATTCACGCGATGTGGATGGCCGACATGAAGCGAATTCGTAGACACAGCTCCTAAATACACAATCACTCATATATCCGTTCACGTGGGTTTTGCCACACAAATCTTTCGTGTCGACGTGTGTGCATGTATACATATCTTATCACGCAAACATTGAGTGATGAGGAGTGAGGTAACTGCCAAGAGATGTGTCACGCAAGCTGCCATGCCATCACCTTTGCAAAATTGGCATTGTTGGAAGAGAGGTTGTTTTATATGTTTGTGTAGCTGTATGTATATATATATGCCCATTTGTGTGTGTCTGTATATATGTACATGTGTATATCAACTTGTATCCATTTGGAAAGAAGCTCACAATTATTGCGAGACTAAAGGTTTCTGCTTTTATTTTCAAAGGACTCATTCACGGCATTTATTTTTAAAATAATTACAAAAAACTCTCTCTTTTTATGGCTTTTTTGCATTAAGTATTTATTTCCTGTATGTAACATCCGAGTATCACGACGGACATCGGGTGCCAGGGGTTCAAACACTGAGAGTAGGATGCTGGATTCTGGTATGCAAAATGAAGTTAATCAAAGAAGCTCAGAAACGGGTGAAATGGATTTAGAAGCATTCTTTAAACTCTTTCTTTCTATTATTTCAATTTTTAAGGCTTGTTTATTCCCTCTTTTGTTTTGTTTCTCCATTAAGCACTCACGCCGTCCGTCGCGGCAAGAAAATGAGTTTCGGCGTAGCAATCATTTTTCGCCCTTTAGAGTTTGGGTGTAACAATCTATTTTCTCCCTAATGAGCTTGGGTGTAACAATCTATTTTCTCCCTTATGAGTTTCGGCGCAGCAATCATTTTTCGCCCTTTAGAGTTTGGGTGTAACAATCTATTTTCTCCCTAATGAGCTTGGGTGTAACAATCTATTTTCTCCCTTATGAGTTTCGGCGCAGCAATCATTTTTCGACCTTTAGAGTTTGGGTGTAACAATCCATTTTCTCCCTAATGAGCTTGGGTGTAACAATCTATTTTCTCCCTAATGAGTTTCGGCGTAGCAATAATTTTTCGCCCTTTAGAGTTTGTGTGTAGAAATCTATTTTCTCCTTAATGAGTTTGGGTGTAACAATCTATTTTCTTCCTTATGAGTTTCGGCGTAGCAATAACTTTGAGTTTGGATGTAGCAATCTATTTTTTCCCTTCTCTCTTTCATACTTTTATTTTAGTTCATTCACCCTCTTACCTTTATGTCTGTTTTGCCTCCATATCCCACCCTCCCTGGGGGTCGAAAGATAAAAAGGTTCCCCGCCTTTCATTGTTATTTAATTGTGAAATTTGGTCCTGGAGAATTGCGCCACCAGCCTCTCTCGAACGCACAAATTAGTCTTGTGTTAAGAGTAATTGTGCTAAATACCACACATACACTTTCATTTCACCATCACCACCTTCTTCCCGAACCTATTCTCACAAACTTTCTAGCAGAGATTCCCTCGTTTTTTTTATTTTTGTTTTGTTTTTAATTAAACAACATCCTCAGATGAGCTGGGTCTTGGGTGAACTCGAACGTATCAAGGGAACTAAAGGTTCCTTCGTCGGTTTCATTCATACACTTCTTTTTAGGGTCGTGATTACGTAATCGTAACCGACGCCATTTTTATCCATAGGACATGGCGCCCTCGTGAATAGGGCGTTGGAGTTCTGCCCCATGTACAGGGTTCGAATCCTGGCCAGAGAACACAAATTTCTGGACTCGCGGAGGCATCCGCTCACAGCTACAACAACGTTCAATCATCACATAGTCTCTTCTTTTCACACACACACTATATCATAGAGGGAGTATTTATACCAGCCCTCTCCCTAGCGTGGAGCGGGTAGCCCCCCCTTGGGCCACAAGATGGTTCGCTGCTCTCTATAGGGTGACAAAACAGCACTAACGCTCTGTCTACACCTTTCCCTCCATCAAGGACGGGCCCACGGTGCCCAGGGTATTATTGCTAGTGATTGTCCTTCTGATCTTTATTTGGATTTCATGAAAAAGGGGTGGGTGGTGAAATTTAGCAAACTAGTCTCGTGTGAAGTTAACTCCTCAATTCATAGATCTTACACACACATGCACATACATATTTCGAGAAATATGACGAAATTATTTACACAATTCATCAAAACACATATGTTGGCACATGGAGCAAGAAATTTAAATTACCCAAAGAGAAAAGGAAAGACATTCCAAGCGCTTTCACGCGTTTCGCTGAGTCAGGCGTTTGAAAATACAGGCGAAACCGCTTGTATTCGCTTATTTTCCCTTTCCTGCGGGTTAACCTTTATCTTTTCTCACGCGAATTTTATGAACCTCTTTTGGAACAAATAAATACTCAAGTACACATACACACAATCACACACAGATACACCTAACTACGTAGGCAAAGGCAAACGCGGAGACATTAAAAAGTGGACTCACTTCCTATAATGCCAATTTTGCAAGCATGGCAGCTTGCGTGACACATCTCTTGGCAGTTACCTCACTCCTCATCACTCAATGTTTGCGTGATAAGATCCGTATACATGCACACACGTTGATACGAAGGATTTGTGTGGCAAAACCCACGTGAACGGATATGTGAGTGATTGTGTATTTAGGAGCTGTGTCTAAGAATTGGCTTCATGTCGGCCATCCACATCGCGTGAATCAATGATCTGACTTAGATTAGTGACACTCGCTGGGGAGTATTGCCACTAAGACTAGTAGCAAGAAAGCTCTAACACATCCCCCTACAATTGTCTATTTTCACCCTAATTAAGAGAGAAATTTAGGTTTATTTTAGTTATCCTTATTTAGAAACAGAGGGAAACTACGTAGGCGCCTCTGAAAAAAAACGGCCGTTAAAACGAGGCCCTTAAAGTGGGAAAGTTGGGTTAGGTGAAAATGCGTGGAAGTTTAAGAAAGAGGTAACTATTTAAGAAAATAGATACTGAGAGTAGCGCAACTCTCCCGAACCTTTTATCTCTCCGAAACAGATCTTCCTCCCCCTTGCTGAGTTGATGCGTGGAATAGAGGTAGTGGCAGTGGTTCGCCAACCTGCCTTTATCCCCTGACTTAATAATGAAATAAACATAAAGGTTAGTATGACAATCGCTGGTGAGCCCGAGGGCACCAGGGGCCTCTTTGGTGGAGAGATCCCAGAAAATATTGTTTTGACACCAAACAGCGTTTAGGGAGAACCTTCGTCGCCCCCGGTAAGGAGGGACCTCCTCTGCGTCACAGATATGTGGATATAGATACTCATTGACAGGATTCCTTGGAATAGAGTGTGTGTGTTGTGCTGCGAAGACGAGAGAAGAAAGAAAGCAGTGTTTTAATTGTCTATGTGTGTGATGAGAAGTGTAAGATCTACCCACCCGAATACAGGGGTGAGCAAAGCGCGTTCACCAGTCGGTAGCCAGATCTCTTCGTTCGCTGACATTTGTGTCCGCTCTTGCCGGGATCGAACCCGGTACCGCGACGTTGGCAGACAAGCGCCGTATCCCCTCGGCTAGCAAGAGCTCTTGAGAGAGAGGTAAAGTGGAGTAACTAACGAAGACATTTTGAATTAATCAAAGAGAATTGGGGAAAGGAGTAAACATTAAGTAAAAAGGGACATACAGCAAAAACTCAGAAGACTAAAAGATTAACGGAGAAATAATATAATAACGTTTCGTCGATCCGTAAAACTGGGTTCTGGAAGGTTTATTTAATGGTCAAGTTCGCAGAAAGAAAAGAAACTAAACGGAACAAAGTTGGAGCCTTCCTTTCGCCTTAGAGATGCATGTAAGAATAAATTGGTAAGCCTATTTTTTCTTCCTGATAGGCGTTTCCTATGATAAAGTTGTATTTACCATAAAAATTCCTTCTATTTGAAGAGGTCGTCGTATGTTTAGTTCTCCCAATTGACTTCGTTCATAGTAGATAGGAAGCTTGGAATACCCATTTCTACCGGGGTAAAAAATGACCAGAATTATTTTAATTGATTTTGGGGGTCTAGGACATTTCGGCGCCGCCGGTTCGGCCGGTTTGGCGTGAAAGTTTCGGCGCAGACAATCTTGAAAAGAAATGTTAGTGTTACAAATTTCTGACAAGGAAGTCGAACTTATGTGATCGAAAGCGTTTGTTCTTGTTCAAATTTACTAAAATCCTAGTGAATCGATTTATACAAAATTTAGTCGAGCAATAGAGCCTAAGCCTAGAAGTAAACTATTAGTTTTTTACCAACATCCGGTTTTATCCGGTTACGTATTTTTCCTTACTAATTTATTAACTAAAAATTATATCTTCGAAGCTGCAAGTGTTAATGTTGTGGAGATTATATAATGGCCAAAAGGTTTAATTTGTTTGTTTACAAAATTGTACCAAAACTAATTACTAATTTTACTAAATTTGGTTGAACACTCAAGCCTTAACCTAAAAGAAAATGACTAGTGTTTGACCAAGATCCGGTATTAAGATTCGGTTTTATCCGTTTAGAAAATATTTCCCTTACTATTTTTTTAATTAAAAAAATATATCTTTGAAGCTGCAAGCGTTAATGTCGAGTTTCTAAATACTTTAAAAAGATTTTTTCTTTGCCATAACTTTGAGGAAATTATGTAATCGCCATGTTTTAATTTGAATTTTTTACAAAATTGCACGAAAAATAATTACCCAATTTTTGCTAGATTTGGCGGAGGACTAGAGCCTTAGCCTAGAAGGAAACAATTTGTTTTTGACCAAGATCGGTTTAGTATATCCAGATATATCCGATTAATTTTTTTTTTTTAATTACAAACTTTTGAACAAAAGTTATATTAGGGAAATTCCAAACTTTAATAAATGTTGAGTTTCTAAATACTTTAGAAAATTATTAATCACTTTGAAATTTTAAAACTAGAAATACAAAGATAAAATTACAATTGATAACTGTAGACATACTCGTACTATAGTGACATACATAAATGGTGCATATTGAATACATACATTAGTTCTAATAATATTAACAATAATATATACATCATATATAAATGAAGCATGTTGGGATATTGCTAGATATATTATTAAGCTATGCATTTTCTAAATGAATCCTAAATAGAGGTATAAATTTGGGCGCTTTTTTGTTTAAGGGACACGAAGCCAATATGGCTGGTGACGTCACCAGCCAGAAAGGTCGACTGGCCACTGTGACTCCATAATAATATTCTGCAAAGCTGCTTCGTTTGGACTTTGTTCAGCCAATTTATAGACTTAATAAATTTCTCTCCTTTAAAATAATAATTTTTTGCTGCTACTTTACTTTTCATTTTCACTAAATCAGGTTCATTCGGTCCATTACATTTATTTTTTTAGGTTAAGGTTAGGTTAGGTTATATAACCAAAAAAGTACCAAAATCGTGAGTTTTGTCTTTATAAGAAAAACGCGTTTTTAAGCTATTCGTTCACACTCGTGGATCACATGGCTGTCTCACAGGCAGCCACTCTGGTTAAGTCACCAGCCATTTTGGGTTTGTGTCCCCTAAACTAAAAAGCACCTAAATTTTAAATAACAACCCTTAAAGCCTTGTAAAATGGCAATAGACTCAGCATTTTGGCATTAGGATAATGGCTGACTTGTTATAAATATTTATAGGATATATTGATTATTTTAAACTGATTAAATTAAGTTATTTTTTGATGGAGCTCACACACAAACTACCTATTGAACATTAAAAAACTGACCAGGTCTGGTTTCCGAAAACGCTTCCGGCACATATTTCTAAATAGTTATGAAGAAAAGATTTGAGAGGCTTCTTCTAATTGCTCCTTTTCCAGCATCAAGATGTAAACTCTTGGAACCATCAAGTTTAACAAAGAATGTGAGATTATAAATTACCAGCAGTGAAGTGTATAAATAGAAAATGTTTTTCAAATTTAAATTCAGTTCTCTCTTAGACATCTTTCGAGTTGATGAACTGTCTCGCTTACAATCAAACATTCTGAACTTTTTACATATTCAGAACTCATATACAATTCAGTTTTTTTGAGATTCACTTTAATAATTTTCAGTGATTAATTTATTTAACTCTATAAAAAGTTAAAATTTCATTGATTAATCTTTTCTTAGATCTTATATATGGCAGCGAATAAAATATTAAAATGTGGAAAGCCAAAATTTGAAATTTATGGATTTATCAATGTTTTTGATAGATACAGTGCTAATAAAGAAACAAAATTTTATAGATTTGAAGAAAGATTCCTGTTGAGCAAGACTTCATATTCAAAATGAAGAAATCATAAAATATATTAATGACCATTAAGAAGATCCTTTTCCAGCCAAAATTGAGAGAGACCGCATTCTAACTCAAATAAAGACGCGGACAGGCATCGTAATATATAGAACTGTTATAATTGTCAAAGAAAGCTTACAGAATTTATCTCACACTTGCCAATGAGTTATGCCAGATACTAAATCTCTAAAAAAGATGGTCCGTCAACCTACAATGTAAGATTATACCCGATGAGCCCAATCGAGTTCGCCAATCTTGTTCATCCTGAAGAATTTAAAACTTCTACTTTTGTTGGAGAACAAACGGAATAGTTTTTTCTTGCAAGACAGTGGATGTTCTGAAAGTTCTTGTAGAATTTTAATATTTGAAACGTGAAATTAACCTGAGATTATTAAATGAATGTGAAAAGTTTTTTTGTTGATGGTACTTTTAAAATCGTACCACCTCTTTTTTCCCCAAATTTATGCAATTTCAGGTCAGAAATAAGGGAGCGTACATCCCTTGCTATACACTCTGCTCCCTAATAAAGTTTGTGGAACTCATGAAAAAATATTCGACATAATTTTAAAATTGAAACTAGTTGTAGTCCAGCAATTATCAACTGTGAATATAAATGACAAATTTTAATAGCTTAAAAGTGTATTTCTCTTCAGCAGATATCAGAGGATGTTTTTCATTTGGTCAAAATATGAAAAAGCGTGTTTTTGAATTAGGACATTCTCTTCAATACAGAAATGATCCAGAGTTTAACTTATTATTATTATTATTAATGTATGCGTTCATATAACTATATATATATGCCAATATTAAGTCTGTGTAGAGCTATTAATTGTTATTTTACCTTTACATACGAGGGGCGGTCAATAAGTTTTGCGAATCGGTAGGGCAAAACAGAGGAAGGGGGATGGCTGTTTGTGGGGGTGTTAGGACAAGTTATGACAAGTCAAGACCTGCAGCCGCACGCTCCTGCCTCGTCTATTTAAAAAGCAGTAGCTGATCGCAGATCGTCAGTCACAAATATTTCAACAATGGAGAAGGTTGAGCACCGCGCAGTGATCAAACTTTTGACCAAAGAAGGCAAGAATGCAAAAGAGATCCATGAACGCATGGTTGCAGTGTACACCGACACCGCCCCTTCCTATGCAAACATCGCTCGCCATGGTCGTGAGTCCCTTGAAGATGACCCCCGTCCAGGACGCCCTTCAGACGTGAATAACGAGGACAATGTGGCCCGCGTGGAGAGGATGATCCTCGAAAATCAACGGGTCAAGGTCGAAGAAATCGAGTGAGAACTTGGAATATCACATGGAAGTGTTATCAACATCATCCACGACAATTTGGCCATGACCAAGGTCTCTGCCCGTTGGGTCCTCAGAAACCTCACGCCCCATGATCGACTTCAACGTCGTCAGAGTCTACAAGGCCAGAGTTGCACAAGCTGCCCTGCGCGAGTGCGGATTCGAGGAGCTCAACCATCTCCCCTACAGTCCAGATCTGGCCCATAGCGACTACTTTTTATTCCGCCAGCTCAAGGCTGCACTGCGTGGACGCTGGTTTGGGGACGATGAAGATGTCCAGCTCGACGTCCAGGAGTGGATTGAACAGCAGTCGGCAATTCGAAGCCTCAGGGACAAGTGGCACAAGTGCATTGAAGTCGAGGGTAGTTATATTGAAAAATAATAAAACACTTTTCCTCATATCTTGTTTCCTTATATCCGAATTGCAAAACTTATTGACCGTGCCTCGTATTTCTAGTTTTACGATTTCGAGATGCCTAATAAACTTCCAACATTTAGTTGTTGATATAATTTCACGTATTAAGAAGGCTTAGCTTAGTACTATATATAGCAATAGCAATATCCTAATATGCGTTCTATATGCTTCATTTATATATCGAGTAATTAGTTTGCATGCAATTTTGTAAACAAACAAATAAAACCCCAACATTTTAGCGATTACATAATCCAAACCAAGTTAGCTTGGCAAAAATAACATAAAAGTTTCCTTCTAGGCTAAGTCTCTAGTGTTCCACAAAATTTGGTATAAGTTGGTCTAATAGTTTTTGAGTAAATTTGAACACGAACGAACGCCGTCGATCACATAATTTCAGACTTAACTGTCGGAAATTTATAATTATAACCTTCCTTTTCAAATTTTGAAAAGTAGATTTGGTTGATTTTAAAATTTTTAACAAGTACTACGTGGAAAGGGGTCTGCGCCGAAAAGGGGCTGCGCCGAATAGGGTTTGTGCCGAAACGGGTCGTGCGCCGAACTAAGCAAACGAATTTTCTTTGAATCTGATGTGATTCTAATATTTGTAGAATCTCCCACGCCTCTACTTTTCTGTTAGCTGAGATAATTGTGGGTAAGCTCCCCGAATTAGAAGAGTTTATCTCTCGATTGGAACGCGAGGAATCTAAGGACGTCATTTAACTGGAAGCAAAGGATTAACGCGTTGTAAAGTGATTGTATCATCTTCGTGCCCCAACGCGTTTTGCACCCTCGTCTCTTGAGGTAAAAGTCTTTGCTTTCTTCCCCGTTAGTGTTCTCCTTAAGACCCTTGGAGTCCTCGGTTGGGTCTCTCGTGGGAGGCGGGAGATTCTATCAGGGGTATGAACCGATCACAAGTCGTCTGAAGTCGACTTTGCCTCAGACAACAGGGAGAAAATGCTGGATAAATGCCTCTCTCCCAGGGGTAGGCTAGTCGCCGACTTGACTCAAGTGACCCATTTTTTAGTACTATTTCCAACAAAGGGATGTCAGATTTAGCATGGAAAATTGCGTAGCTATCCTACTCCAACGACCGTAGATACGTTCCTCCTGATCCTAATGCCTCTCTTCTCAGGATGTTCTGCGGCTATAATCTTTCTCCTATGTTGTATTCTATTCCAAAATCTTTACCACTGTATAGATCTTTCCGTATAAACTTCCTGCCGGATGCCATCGTTAGTTTTCGCTTTAAATTTTGACAAGAAAAAAATCCTCCGCCTGGCTGCTTACGCGGGCTCTGTTCGCTTTCCAGGCGAATACGTGTCCTGTGTAAACGCGCGCTTGTGTACGTGCTTTCTTCACCGATATATTGGGTCATGAGCATCGAGGAAGAACCGCCCCCCCTCCCCTATAGATTCGTGATTTCCGTAGAACAGGACTATTCATAAGGACTTCCGTGGAGGGGATTAAAGTCACAACGTGGACGACCTGTGCTCTTCTTGGGAATTTCGTCCGGGTAGGTTCGAATGTGCCTTCCAGGACCCAGGATTTAGGACCTACCCACACAGATACCCGGCGTTGTTTCGGGTGCAAAAGTCCTGACGCAAATAAACACGAATACATCTTGTTTGAAGTTCTCATATTGTGGCACAAAAATAGCTTGCCTTGCTGATTATTATTATTATTATTATTATTATTATTTTGGAGGGTGAGGACAAATTCAGGAGAGTTGTGCACTCTCCCTATTATATAATTTCATATAATATTCTTACAATGAATAAACGTTTCCCCGCGCATGCGTGAATAACCGTTGGTTATGAGCGAACAACGAAAGTTATGGCCGCGGACACAGATCGAGCGTCCTCTAGTTTCAGATGAGATTTGGTGTAGGAATCTCTTCCTTTCCAATCTTCTTCGCCACTGGTTTTCCCTGGTGAAGTGAAAGGAGAAACAGCAATTGCGTCCACAACCTTGTAGGACTAGGTCATTCTGACACGCCGCTTCATCGAGAGCGGGCCTAGTTTAAAGTTCAGGAATATAAGCAATTTCGCCCAAGAACAACAATAAAACTTCATTATTTTAGGAGTGTAATTGGACGAAGTAACTTTTGATTATGATCGATGGTTAGACTAGGGAAGGAAAGGGGGAGGTATGATCTCATGAGCAACTGTTTTGGCTTTAAGGCTCAGTTCTCTGTCTGTTCTATTTACGGTTCTGGACATCACCACTCATGAGTTTGGCATGAAATGGATGAGTAGGTTTGGTTGAATATACTGGTAGCATTAATTCTAGAGATGCATTTCCTTATTTGGAGGATTTTTACGAGCGTACAAATCAGTTTGGATCCTGGAGCCAGAAAAAGGGCCCCTAACAATTACTTCGGTCAATTGGGTCCTCAAAGATGAAGCCATAAAATAAAAAGCCGTCCATCTACCACTCGATTTGTAAGTCTCTTTCGCATATTTATATATTTGACCGAACCCTACTATAGGTGAGAAAGGACACTAAATCCTTACACTGACAGTGGAATAAACTATGACCCATTTAAAAGCGAACATAGATTGATAATTTCAATTCATGTAAATATCGCTACGTGAAACACTGACGGTCGATGAGTCCGCGTTTTCCGTCGTTATCACTCATTTCGACTCTTCTTGTGAATTTTTAGGGTATTGATGACCCTGAAAGTGATGGCGTAATAGATATGATAAAAAGAACGACCAAAGATTACCTAAGATCATCTGATCCGTTATCATGTGAATTAAGAAAGGGTAAAATATCGATATTCCATGCACCTGTTATTATGAAAGTAGTTTTTACCCTCTATCGACGCTAATGCGTCATACTCAGCGAGTTACTTCGGTGACAAGGGATAGTTGAAGGGTAAGTAGAAAAGAAGACAAATTAGCAATTATATCAAGGGGAGAGTCTAATGGCAAAGAGGAAGTGGAGGAGATGAATTACGGAGATTAGGGGACCATCGCCCAAGAATAAATGCAAGTATTCTGAGTTTAGGATAGAGAAAGAGAATAGGAAATTTACGACGACGACGGATAGAGTAAATGGGACATTAACGAGTATGTGGAACTTGGTGAGTCTGGTACGGAAGGCGGTACAAGTTGGAGGGGGATCACGGGATATTAGGTATCCGCGAGTCAGCCTGATGTGACCCGGGAATAGGCGGGTCAAGACCACTTCTTTAAGGCGAGCAGTTGAAAGCCGTTGGTTAAGGCCCCCAGGTGAGGTATAATGTAGTGGAATTTGCCAGGAAGATAGCCATTACAAACTAAAGATCTTCACATATGGAATGAGATCAATGCATGCAAATGGCAGAGGGTGTGCTGGGCCGTAGCCCAGCAGGTGTGAAGCTGGATATATGAGGTTGAAAGCTAATACAAGACCACTCAATTCTTGCGGATCAGAAGATTGGGATGGGAGTACTGGGTGAATGGAGAAATCGTGCCTTTGAATTGTATGAAAAGGAAGAATTTCGTAGGAGGGAGTAGGCAGATCGTAAAGAGGGCTTTCCGGATGAAGTACAGCTCTGATGTGTTCGATAGGCAGACAAAACAAGGCAGAAGGATAAAGAGCGTCGATGCCTAGTATCAACCACAACGGTAGTAGACGAGCTATTAACTGAATGGGAACCATCGGTAAAGATGGGTGTGTCCTGAGATTCGATGGACACATGGCTGAGTATCTTTGACAAGAGAACCCTACCAGCTTCGATATTGCCTCTTTGCAAGAGATGTCTACAAATTCCTTCAGGCCTCATCCTCTAGGGAAAAAACTCCGTACATTAAATCTTGTAGATTGTACATAAGGGAATGGAAGCCAGAGGAGAGTAGGGTCAATGTTCTTGGGAGGTATCAGTTGTCTTTAGTGTAGGGAGAAGTGGGCAGCTATGGTTAGTGCTTCTAACCATAGGTGTTTATCACTAAATAGAATAAGAAATCACTTAAGACCGAACATTGGAAAAAGTACCTCTTCTTTGATAAGATGCTGGGGTAAGATGAACTTACACGGAACTAGAAAAATGATCGCGCAAAAAGTTGGAAATGAAAGTGGGTATGAAAATACGAAGACAAAGGCAGAACAAAGTATTGATGATTAATAGAGGACCGGGGAGTAGTGTCGCAAGCTTTGAAGATATCAAAGAAGACAGCCGACCTGGCATGACGACTCGAGACTGCATCCTAGACGTCGTGATTAACTAGAAGAAGGCGATTTAAAACACTCCGTAAGTGTCGGAAATCCGCAAAGCCATCATCCTCTCAAAGGTTTTACATGAGCAGTAAGTCATGTCAAGGGAAAAGTTCCCACGGATTAGAGTTTGGCTTAAGCACGGGCACAGCGATTCTCCTACGCTAAACCAAGGAGAAACTGACCTCCAGTCCAACTTGGTTGTACAGATCCAGAAGTAATAAGAGCACCGAAGCAATAATTTTTGGGTGAGGTAGGATGGAATTTGGGCAGGGCCAGGAGCAGTGGATCATTAAGATGGAAGGGCATGGTGGTCTGTGCTATAGAGAAGAGCCGGTTATAGTACATGTCACTAGTGATAGAGATGTGATAGTAGGTTGTATGATGAGACTAGAATTTAGGCGAAGTAGAAAGACAGTATCTCGGCAATTATTCATTCTTAAAATAGGAAAGAGGTGCCGTACTTGAGGATGTGTGGGTGTGAATTGGCGTGTGTTCCCACCACTTGGTTGATAGGAAGTGACAAGAAATCAATAGCGGCCGGAAATTTTAAGTTGTGAGGTTGCCTACACCCCAATAAATGTGGGAGTGGCAGTAATAGTCTCGGGCCTGTTTGAGATTCTGTTTGAATCTGAAGACCTTCTTAACTCCCTGAGGAGGAAGATCCTCAAGGAGGTCCTCCACAAGAATGTCCTGAAGGCTAGTCGCAAAAATCGCGCTTTGGCAGCAGTTGAGGCTGGGATGGTTAGTAGGGGTTATGAAGGAGGAGGATATAGACGTTGGAGAGGGCTGGGATATTGAGGGGGAGGAATGGGAGTGGGAGGTGAGAGAGGGCTAAGGTTACGCCGCAGAGAGCAGCGCCATAGCAGAGGTTGTGAACATTAGGACAGGGGTAGTCGGGCTTAGTAAGTAGTCCATATTCGTTGTGAGGTCATTTGGCGTTTTAGAGGCAATTTTATTATTTACATTTTTTCACAATTGTAATATTAAAAAACGGAGAACCCCAGCCATGTTGGCACTTTTAGAGCAGAACTCGCCATCCCGTATTGAGTTCCCCTCAGGGGTAACGGGGCCCGACCCTCAGACTCAGGCATTTCGTATCTCAGGCTATAGCGAAGATCCAAACAGGCCGAGCCCCGTAGGGAGAGCACCATCCATCCAGCACCAGCCTGCGTGGTTAAGGCGTCATGTCCCGGTCAGTGTTCGAGATAGTCACAATCACTCATACTGAAACAGTAAACATAGAAACAGTAGGGAGAAAAGTGGATAAAAAATGAAATAAATTTATATATAAATAAAGGAGAAGTAAGGCATGCAAAAGTCCTCTTAGTCATGCGACAGCCTGTTAACCGCCTCACTCTAGAAAGTGGTAGTTCATCCTCAACCAGCACGAGAAAGACCGCCGACAAGGCTGAAAATCAAGTTTCTTCTTACTCTTTACTCAATTTCCAATAAAATATGATCGAACCAATAATGGAATCCAAACTAAACTAGCAAACAAATTCACAGTTACCAGTTTATAATTAAAATCCCGATCCGCCAAACCTACGAATATTATCTACATGGCCACTCATGGAAATAGAAATTCAGAACATCTTTAAAAACCTAACACTCTCGTCTTATGTATAAATAAATCAGTAGCGGCTCGTAGCTAAAATTAGTGAGGGTGCTGCATCAGAAATTTTTTAGCATTGTTGCAATATTGTTTAAAGGGAAATAAACATATAAAAAAAAATTAAGGATAAACTTGATAAAATCCTAAACAGAACAAAATCAAACACTTTTTACTTGCTAATAGCCTAAATTTTTAAAGTTCAAGCTTGATCATTCATTTAAAAACGAAATCCATTCTTTTTGTTTTAATTTGCGCGAATAGATTACTTATTTTATCCTTGATCTCTGGATGACTAGTGATGAATTTTTTCTCCATTGAAAGCACTGCAAGTGCATTTTGTCTTTCAGAATTCATTTTGCTCCTTAGAAAAGTTTTATTCTTTTCAGTGTTGAAAAGCAGTGTTCTGCTTCTGATGTAGTCATGGGAATTGTCAAGAGGATTTTTATCAGTTTCTTAATTTCATAAAGAACATCAAAATTATTTTCCAATATAAATTTCAGCAGTTCAATTAATTAATAAAAGAACAGAAAAAATCTGAATTAAGTTTTACACTTTATCACATTCAAGAATATAAACACGTTTTTAAGCACAGCACACACAAAGTCAAAAAGAAACACTGCCTTCCACCAGCACACCAGGGTTGGCACTGCGTGAGCCAGAGTACTCTCTCTCCCTAGCATGCAGCTTCCTATCTCGGACATGTGAGCATGTGCACAACAGCTAAACACCGCGTCGCTGGAACTGTGGAGCGCACAGTTATATACAAAGATTTTTGTATTTTTTTCATAAACTAGGGGATGGCTATTGACATTAAGGTTAAGGATTACATAATGTACAAATATAAAAAAATAATTAATGAAAAAACGACTCATATTGAATGTTATCGATAATATCGAGTGGAAATAGGGGTGATGCAGTTCCGCAGTGCCTACATATACACGAGCTACCAGTGTAAGTATAAATATAGAAACTATCCTCACAAGTTTGAATAAAAAAGAAAGATATTTTCAAATAAATAAATCACTACTACTACCATTACTGCAACAATCAAGCATATAAAACAGTTTTGAGGTACAGCGTCTTCGTAGAACGAGGGCCACAGTACTAGAGTTCTATCAAATACCAGGTGTCCAAAATTGAGTGCGTATTTTTATGAAATTGAAAACTTTTATAAAAAATTCTGGTTGAATTATGTTCATCATGATAAAATTGTGCTCTGCGCAAAATTGTAGCGTTCCATGTACAGGGTGTCCCAAAATTTTAATTTGTTTTTCAATCCTTTTCAGAACCCTTTAATAATGAATAGAGAAGTGCGGATTTTTGTTGTGATAGCTCGTATCAGAGGAGCGAAATCTAATGAAGTATGATAAAAGTTCCAAAGAAAGTTTACAAAGCCTGGACCTACAGAAAATCGCGATCCGTTCGCTTGTGAACAAATTTAAAAGAACCGGATCCGTACATGATGAGAAAGGAAGAGGATGGATAAAGATTGATCCCAACAAAACTGAACAAATTCGACAAGAACTTTGGTTAGAAAGGCCAGTCAGAGACTTGATAGGCCCAAGACAACATTGCTCAGAGTCTTGCGTTCAACACTTATAAAAAAGCCTTATCACATTCTATTACTGCACTCCCTTAATGAAGAAGATTATCCAAATCAAGCAGCAAAGTCCACAAAATTTGTGGATCAAATTGAAAATGAAAACCTATTCGATAACATCTTATTTAGTGTTTAAGCGACTTTCCACATATGTGGTAAAGTTAATCGACACAATTGTGGTATCTGGGCAAATGAAAGACCAAGTGGTTCCATGGAATGGAAAGGAGACTCTCTAAAAGTTGGAATAACCAAATATACAATTTATGTCCCATTCTTTTTTCATGAACCATCTGTGACAGGCAACATCTACCTTGATATGCTACAACAGTTTTTAGAGCCACAGCTTGTTGATGATAGCATTATTGAATATGTCGTGTTTCAACAAGATGGTGCACCATGTCATTATGCTCTAATTGTCCAAGATTACTTGACCGATCGATTGCTAGTCGAAAAGTACCCTCTTTGAATGGACCGTAAGGTCTCCTAGGGTACTCTCTTTCCTTGTAACTCCTTGTAACAGTCGCTTTCCAAATTGATGGATTGGACCTGGAGAAGCTAGACCTTGGCCTCCACGTTCTCCAGATTTAATTACCCTGGATTATTTTTTGCGTGGAGTTTTATCAAAACAAAAGTGTATCAATAAAAAAATAGTAATTTAACTGAATTTAAAGAACGCATACTTTGATCAGTGCTGGACATAACTCCCGAAATACTCCGCAAGGCTAAAGATCGATTTGAAATTTGCAAAGATACGGACGGAGCGGAGCACATGTTGAATAATTTAAATAGTTTTTATTTTATTTTGTTTTTGATGAATTTTTGCTTTCTTTTTGTGAGATCATAATTGAGCCGGAAAAAATAAACATAATTTTTTCCTTTTTAAAATCCATTAAGAAGGGATTATGAAAAAGATTGAAAAACAAATTAAAATTTTGGGATACCCTGTGCATGGAACACTACATTTTTTTCCAGAGCACAATTTGAACATAATTCAATGATAATTTTTCATAAAAGTTTTCAATTTCATCAAAATATGCACTCAATTTTGGGAAACCCGGTACAATTTAAGTTTCTTTGCTTGAGCAAATCCCAGAAACAATAGAATTGGTCACTAATGTCCTTTCCCTGACCAGTTATGTCCTCTTTCATTAAATGCTTTCTCAAAACATTATAAGAGCGCAGTTTCATGTGTTTAGTAAAGTTGAAGTCATGTTTGATGTTTGAAGCGCTGATCTTAAAAGGGTGGAAAAAATTCAATTTATATCTACCAGTTCACAACGCGAAACTGTGCCAGTAATTAAATTGCGTTTTCTAAAAGTGTGGCAATAGTATTTGGGTCGCAAAACGCCATTTTAATCAGCTATTTGAATCCATATTTTATAAGTTATGGTTGTAGTAACAACCCTAACAACTCGAGCTCAGCCTAAAACTGCTTCCTAAACAAGAAAAAATATACTACCATTATTTTTTAATGCACAAATGAAGGCAGAAGAGAAATGTTTGCATTGCGCAACATAAAAAAATTAAAAACCGAATAATTATGCGAAGATATTTGTATTACGCTTTAGAAATAAACTTCTACTTAATTTTTATATTATAATTTACAATCACAAAGTCTAGGCCAAGTATTGATGACGTCATTCATGAAGTAACGTACCTTTGGCAAGTGTAATTCTTGAATGTATGAAAAAGAGCCTATTGCAGTTGAGACTTGGGGGCAAAATGCCAATAGAGATAATATATTATAACCATGAGACACGGGTGTACGCATGAACGCAAGTATGTAGATTAAAACATACATGAAGCCATGTTTAAATATCAATGAATTGGCATATAATGAAATCACTATTTTCGTCAATTGCTCTTAGGATGCACTCATTTAGAAAATAGTGCAACATCTTTGATTGAACTTTCATTACTTAATGTATAATGGTCATCGAATCCCCGTTGATTAATCAAAGAGAATTGCGGTAGATGGGTTGAAAAGGATTTTAGTATTACAATTGTGGAAATATTGCCGAAAAAAATGATGAGCATTTTTATTCGTGTTATTTAAATAATTGAGAGTTTATCATTCTTAGAGGAAGATGATTTCCTATTTTTGTTAAACTGTCATTTAAAAAAAAACAAAAAAAACATCTGTGGTCAGGAAATTGAAGTGAAAAACTGCTGTCATCTTTGGCCATTAATTCCTATCTATTCACTTTTTTGCCTTTTAATGGGGAGATGAGAGACATTAATTTTTTTTACCTATTTAATTTACGTAGATAAGTGTTTGAAGTTTCTGAAAGAAGGTTTGTTAAGGCGAGCAGTGAAGTTAGGGGAAATGTAAATAAAAAGCAAGGAAGGTCAATATTCCGAGTACCCAATAGATGAGGCAGACTATTTGGCAGGTGAGACCCAGGGAGAGGGGGGTGGGGTGGGGGTGAAGACAACGTTCCTGAACACTTTTGCACTCCACACCGAATGGGAAGTCCATTGCAGGGGCCTCGGTAGAGGGGAAACTTCAAAGAAAGGAATTAACATCTTCATATCCGGGTGAATCACGGGGAAGACAGAACATGTCACAAACGGCAACATGTTCTAGCAACAGTTACACCGGAACTGTATGTGAGAGGCTATTTGCTACGCATATCTCTTAATACAAACGATGAATCACAAACACATAGACCCTAAAATCTTTTAATATTCAGGATACAAAACTAATAGTAACAAAGAAAGGCTCTCTTTCCATTGATTGCACATCCACCTTATTGATTTTGTTTTTAGTGACGTCATTCTTCCCTCGTCGTCTAGTACAGTAGAATTGGGGAGGGAGGGGGGCGGCACGGCGCTCCCACTGGATAGACTCGAGCCAAGCTCTGAGCTCGTCTCAAGTTGAGCTGCGTTGTCTTTGCAAGTGGTCGTGTGTCTTCTGGCACTGAATCCTCATCTCGAGGGCGACAATGACTTGACACCGTGTCTCGGGTGGTGAAGCTCCTTACGTAATTTAGCGTGTCAAAAGACTCGCTTTTGGGTTATTTTCCCCAGTCGTGTCGATGGGAATTGAACTATGTCTGACTCGCTAGTGTAAATCCAGTTTAGTTTAAAAAGTGTATTCCTAACGTAAAATCTGGTGCATTTTTACACGTTACGTAGCTGATGCAACTTCCCACGTGTTTGTTTCCTCCACTAAGGGATAATATGAAAAGATATGCAAAACTGATGTGTGTTTTTTTTAAGGTATAAAGATGATCGAAAGATGAAACTGTTTAGTTGGTGACTAATACTTGACTTTAAAATGGATGAATGTTTAGAAACGGATCTAACTCCGCTATCGACCCAACCGAATCCCCGTCCAACCATAACGTCTCGGTCCCTTCGGTTAAACGACATGTTTCCGATCTTACAGGAACAACGCTCCTTCACATC
This sequence comes from Ceratothoa steindachneri, assembly GCA_963969495.1. Taxonomy (NCBI): domain Eukaryota; kingdom Metazoa; phylum Arthropoda; class Malacostraca; order Isopoda; family Cymothoidae; genus Ceratothoa; species Ceratothoa steindachneri. The sequence continues at coordinate 79,631,609 of OZ018327.1, forward strand.
CACTGGGGATGGTTACGATGGAGAGCCCAGAGAGATGACGGACCTCACCCAAGCCATCATCCTAGAGGATGGAGAGGAGGCGGCGATGATGGGGGGTGACCCTTTATCCAAAAGGAACCAAATGTCGGACGAAGATACCAAGGCCAGGTATCCATTTTTGGCCAAAAGAGAGGGCCGATTTTCGACCACCTCCTGGTTCTCCATGACTTCAAGGCCTTCTTTCTCCAACCTTACCTCCCGGCCCTCCATGGCATCTATTAAGTCCACTATTTCGAAGGTACATTCGGAATTGTACCCCGAGAGAGGGTCTCTAATCGCCTACAGTCTTGGGCAGTCCATCGCTGAGTTACCTGCCCCCATCGCGCAGAAGCTCTACATTGTTACCCAGGTAAGTTGACGACTTTGTGCCTTATTTTAAGAACTTATAACCTGTTATTTATTTATTTATTGCAAATAGCTCGAAATCAATGGGTGAATCCACCAGAATGTTTGTGAAAATGAGTTGCTAAAAAGCAGCAAAATTAACAGAAGTGAGAATGTGTAGAAAGTTATGCTCCTAATATCCAGACTATCAGACCTATTGGGGCATCAAAGACTGGGAGGGTGGAAAGCTCACTGAATAACCTCCCTCCCTGCAACAATGGGTAGTAGTACCCTTGTGAAGTGATGGCTTACAAGGGGTTGTAGTATCGAGCATCTAGACGGTCCGTAAGTTAGCCTCAGAATGGCTACTAACGATGTATTAAGTGAGAATGTTTCCACATTTATTAAGTTTAGAAGTAAAACCAATTTTTGTTTTCATCTAACGTCCAAGTGAAACAAAGATTATGTTTCACTCTCACGAAACCCTGAAGATTCTACAAACTGGGCGAATGCTACTTCTCAATATTTTATTCTCAACCAATGGAAATCAAATTCATTCTATTTTTTAAAGGGTTTTTTCGTAAGAAAATTGTCTATTTAGTGCCTTGAGGTTGCAGCATTCTAGTCGTGCTTCATCTTTTCACAAATTGCGATTAAAGGGTAGAAAATGTCATAGACACAATTTACTCCTTTAATTTATGAATATATATATATATATATATATATATATATATATATATATATATATATATATATATATATATATATATATATATATATATATATATATATATATATATATATCAAATTGATTAATATGGATTTTATATAACTTTATTTTCTGTATATTTTATTTGTGGAATTCAAATGACGTCCTTTATTGGTCGTTAGCAGGGCATCGATGAACGGATAACAGCATGACTGCTACACCCTCCGGTCAACAACATCGTCGATTCTTAGAACTTGCAATATCGCCTCTTTTTAAGCGTGATCATATTTTCTTTCAGTTAAATTAACCCACCATACACTCTTCATTTCTATACACTCTAACCTCAAAATTTCCATCCTCTATCATTCACTCCGTTATCTTTTTGATCAGTTTTATTTCGAAATTTCCCCATTACTGTTGATACAACTAGGTATTTCCCTTTAATATCCATTCACTTTTCCTCCTTTTCCCCCCTTTATGCAGCGGTACTATCATAACATCTTTCTTACACCAGGTATTATTTCACTTTTATAGATTTTACAGAATAACAACCAAATACATTCCCTTACACACCAATATTACTTTCAACTCTTTTTATTTTTCTCTTTTCAAACCTTTTCAAGCCTATCGATTCCCTAATCTTATACAGTTATCCTCTGTCGTTTATCGACATTTTACAGCTAATTTAATTACTTTAAGCCTCATATGTCTCAGGATTAGCCGCTATATATAATTTTGATGCTCACACCGCGATTCTTCTCTAGGTTTCTTACTTTTCTCATCGATTTCCAAAATAATTTCCTTGTCCAATCCGGATCCTCATTCATTTTACGCCCAAATACTTCTTTGCTTCTTTTTAACTCTGACTGATACTTTTTGTCCATCGCTTCTGTTCGTCTCCTTGTTTGGATTTATCCGTATCATCCTCACATGCTTTCACTATTAACCATCTGTTTGCATGCAAAGCGCTTTCTCTCCAATGTACGTCATCTCCCATCATCAATTGCACTTTCTCTTTCCAGTTCTCGGACACTTACAGTCTTTCTAGTATATGCTCTCATTTCTTTAAATTATTTCGTTATTTTTTCCATGGTCATAACTACTTATTTTTCCGCTTTCGAACAGGAACTAGCAGCTTTTCACTCATGGTTGTCTCTTCCCTGCCACCTTGCCCAGGTCATTTTACCCACACAACAAACAATTTAACCGCAAATAACGTAATCGCGTAGTCAGATAGATATATAATTATGCATATCGCAGCTTTCACACAAAAACATCACTCAGTATATTCTTTCCCACAATGAGCAGATTATATAATACATGCTCTTATATTCTTCCTCTCATATTAGCCCAACCTATATCTTACTTATGAACATCTCTCTGCCGAAAATTCGTGTTTACCAGACACGTTTCTCTCGCACAGAAACTTATTACACTTTTTCTTTCTTATTTTCGCTAAATATACAAAAATCCCATGTTATTCCATCTCTCATGCTACCACCTCTTCGTTCATTCATACTCTACTTTTCACCCTCACTTCTATCAGCACTGTTTGACTGTTTAAAATATCATCTTTACATCAATAATTCTCCAATTCACAAATTAATACCCAACCATATCACAACCATCGTTTCATTAACGTTATAACCACGTATCTCATCTGTTCACACTTCCTTTACTCCATCTTACACAAAATCTCCAATCCACTTTATGTTGGCCTCACATAACATAATCATCCCCAATCTTCTACTCAACATAATTTCTACCTTTCCCTCACTACATTTTTTACACTTGATATTTCACGCACGTACTCGATTCCAACATTGATGAGGATTTACCGTATTAATTGGAAGGCGACTTCAGCACCCACTAACTACCATCACACTACATCGGGGCACCTGGAAACGCTCTTCATCCACGCCAAGTGACTGCATCCAATACAGTAATCCAACAGCCCCAAAAAGAACAGTATTAATTGGGTATTTTAACCTTCACTTTTACCATAACAGTACACGTGATCGCATTCACCCACCGGTGGGGGCACGGGATCGTATTCACCCCCGGTGGGGGCACGGGATCGTTTTCACCCATCCTTGAAACACATGATTTTATTCACCCACCGATAGGGGCACGGGATCGTTTTCCCCCACCCTTGGGGCATGGTATCGTTTTTACCCACCCTTGGGGCATGGGATCGTTTTTACCCACCCTTGGGGCATGGGATCGTTTTTACCCACCCTTGGGGCACGGGGTCGTTTTCACCCACCCTTCGGGCATGGCATCGTTTTTACCCACCCTTCGGGCACGGGATCGTTTTACCCACACTTGGGGCATGGGATCTTTTTCACCCACCCTTAGGGCACGGGATCGTTTTCACCCACCCTTGGGGCATGGGATCGTTTTACCCACCCTTAGAGCACGGGATCGTTTCACCTACTCTTGGGGCATGGCTTCGTTTTCACCCACCCTTGGGGCACGGGATCCTTTTCCCCCACCCTTGGGGCATGGGATCTTTTTCACTCACCCTTAGGGCACGGGATCGTTTTCACCCACCCTTGGGGCATGGGATCGTTTCACCCACTCTTGGGGCATGGCTTCGTTTTCACCCACCCTTGGGGCACGGAATCCTTTTTCCCCACCCTTAGGGCATGGCATCGTTTTTACCCACCCTTAGGGCACGGGATCGTTTCCACCCACTCTTGAGGCATGACATCGTTTTTACCCACCCTTGGGGCATGGGGTCGTTTTTACCCACCCTTGTGGCATGGGTTCGTTTCCCCTACTCACGTTGGCACGCTACGATATTAAGGTAAACTGCACTGTACCCAGTGATGGTATGCGGTGGGTATAGCAACGATTAGCCACCTTCACACTTCATCGGGTACACCTGGGGGACGCTCCGCACCCAGGCCGAGGAGTTGTGTACAAATGATCCCTTGTACCACCCCGGCAAACGTGATGAAAATGCCCAAATGATACAGTGTGAAGATGGTGACTCATTGCTATACCCACCGCATACCATCACTGCGTGCATTGTAATTTACCTTACTACAGCACCCACTATCCAGGATTAGTCACCTTTTACGACAATGACTAGAGGAGAGGTGTGAAGTTGCGTGGGTGAAATTGTGATATAAAAAGTGGATAAAACAAGCGACCAAAAGAGGCGATTACTTGGTCGCTTGTAATCGGGAGTTCACGCAACTCTCCTAAATCAGAACGCACTCGCATAGCTACAGCGTCTGACCAACCAGTAGATGTAAAGAGGAGGAAGAGTGTAAGAGTTTAACCAATTAAGGGCGTATGTTGCCATGAGAAACCACAATTTCAAGTCACTTTGACTCTTAATATATATTGATTTAAGGATTATAATATTTTATATAGTCCGATTCAAGGCATCAAATGATTAAAATTTACGAAGATCCCGAGCCAAGTTCGCAGAAAGAGAACGCTCTGAAGTACGATCTTATATGACCAAGGTGGCCGAGAAATCAAGACTAGCAGGAAAGAAGGTTTCGTTTGCGCGTCTTCACAGTCAAGAGGCTCATATCCGGGATTAGCTGCCTTTAACGACACGCATCAGAATACGCAATAGGTTTTCTTTCGGAGCCGCAAAATGGCATTCAGATTATTAATAATATCTTAAAACTAAGGAAAATATTAGAGGCGTGTAAAAAAGAGATGTTGAAGAAGTGAAAACGAGCGAGAGACCAGCCTGGGTGTTTTGAACCAGATGAACAATAATTATAATACCGTTTATCTTTGATCTAACTTTTACACATTACATTACATTTTTTAGATGAATAGAAAGCAGCATCAATGATCCCAAAACTATTAATATACTAAAACTAAAATAGCTGAAGCCAGTACTGATCCAATTATTACAGCCTTTAATGAAATAATATCAAGAACAAGGAACTCAATTTCACCATGGATTAAGTTAACCTTACCTAAACCTACCATTTGAGTATACAAAATTGTCCTTGAGAAGTTACCATGCCAATAATAGCGAACTTAATTTAACTATGTCAAGAATACCGACCTCCGAAATTCCCTTGTCAAGAATAGCGACACGTGGAGATGTTGGCTACCCTGTTCTTCACTTGATCCATTTATTCATTTTTTATTGAGGAGGGGCCAACGGTGCCTGCCACCAAGGATAGAGATTGCTATAATTAATATTTGCTTAACTATATTTAAAAACAACAAGCGATAGCAATCCAGCTACTCTCAGTAGATGTAGAGAAAACGTGGGCGAAGATCATCCAGACTGGGATATTCAACAAGAATATGCATTGCAGATTGGGGGGCCAAACATTCATTGCAATATGGCCCGGGGTGGCACTCCATCAGATGGTGTTCGTCCCGCGAGTGTGCTCGATACCTGAGTGACAGAAAATGCCATGAAACCATCGCGGCATTGGAGGGTAGGTCCATGGGAAAAGTCGCGGCATCAATGACACGTAATTTTAATTTCCCGTCGGCTGCGTCCCGTCTTCTTTTCTATGCAATTCAAAGGGCTGACTTTATTCCTGTCATGTAGTCAGAGTGAGGAAGAGTGAAACATTAGTCTGGTGACTTAGTCCTTGCAGACTGTTTAGCCTTCTTATCAGCTCGTTTATTTTCTGCAATCCCTACATACCCTTGAACCGAATAGAAAATAACAATATCAACATCCTCCCGGCTCTTGACAGTTGTGGAGTTATTGATACTGCGAACAAGTGAGTGCGGAGATCCCAATGACTTTATAGTACCCAGTGCAGTCTGAGGAATGCTATATATCACAATTAGGTCTCCGAAACGTTAAGATATGTACCCCCATCCACCTACCAAACGGTGCATTTCAACCGGCTTGACTTGAAGATAGATGCAACGTCCAGAAGAAGAGCCCCACCGGATCAAACAAAGGAGAAACGGCGAAAAGCAGACCTCCTCTTCGGATCTGGAGCCATATGTGTGCACTGGTACGACTAAGTGAGACTCGAGGTGTACTTCAAGAAGTTCAAAAGCAATACTTCTGTCACTGTGAAAGCTTTGGGAACAAGAGTGTGGCGTCTCTCGGCGACTTAGACACCGTCGAGATCGGCCGCGGATTAAATGAAAGCATGGGCGACTGGAGCAAGCGTTGGGGTCGTGCCTAGAAGCACATAATACCATATGTACGGAAAAAAGTGAGAGAATCTTCCCAACATCGAAGAGGAGGATCTCTATAGGAGATTTGCAGAAGGCACCGGTCGCCAGGCGGATAAGAGTGTGGTGGATCTTTTCCCTTCTCGCAATTCACACTCGGCTGCGGATGCGTGAAACTGGGACAAGCAAAAGAGCGGTAAAAATGTAAATATGTCGATCTATAAACACCTAAAGTGCTGAACGGAACAGAACGAAAAATTTCCATGGCACGGGTACTAGAGAATCTAAGCCTGCGAAAATTGGCTTTACAGGTTGGTCAAAAACCAACTAAAGAAATGGTGAAACTCTACCACATCTAGATGAGACCCATTTAGGTACAGGTTCGAGTCGGGTGAAGCCGTGAATGGAAAGAGAAGTGCATTAACTTAGTCTTGCCCCTCCCAACAGAAACCCCTACGCTTCGGCCTATCAAGATATACGGTTCAGGGCCTAGTGTAGTATACGCTCCAGAGTAGGGAACTAAGAAGCATTAAGAGAGATCAAAAGGTTATTTACGTATAGCTTAGCGAGAATATCTTCAGGCAGCACCGATGTGATGCCGTTGACCCTCAAACAAGGAGAGTGACACTGCGGACACTTTCTTGAGGGACGCCATCTTCCTACCATATTGGATCGGAGAAAGCTTCCTTACCCATACGCGTAATCAACGATCTCGGAAGAAATTGGTCACCAAAATTGGGAGATGTTGCCTGCACCTATGTTGTGGAGGATTTCCATGATACCATATCGCCATTCGGTATCGTAGGTTTTCTCCAGATAAAATTAAACACCGTGGCGAAGTGCTAAGAAAGGACTCACAGATAGCATTTTCCATCCGGAGCAGAACATCTGACGTGGAGTAGAAGTTGCGGAAGCAGCCCTGTGTAGAAAATAGATGGCCTCTTCAGTCCAGGAAATAATCTAACTTAGGGTTTACTCAATTTTCCATCTACTTGCACACTAAGAAAGGCAGAGAAATTGGGCGAAGACCAGCTGTAGGTAGAGTGAGATCTTCAAGGCTTGCGAAATGCAAGCACGCTAGTAATTCGCCAGGAATCTGGGATGATACCCTCAGTCCATATCCTGTGAATAAGGTTAAAAAAAAGTCCATGCCTCGCTCACCCAGGTGTCCAATTTTAGCGTATGGGATATCATAAAAACTAAGTGAGCGGAGAGAAAGGGGCCATGTTAAGGGCACGAATCAAAATCCCTGAGGAGACGCTTGTTAGGGCATCTCTATTATGCTAGGTATGCCGCAGAGTGCGTATAGTATGCAGGAGGTTAGAAGCTAATAGATGCAATTTGGGATTAGATACTTAGCACTACCTTTTATTCAGAGTAGAGTGTGGAGGGAAGGCACCAGTGTCTTCAATACGGACATTAGGGTTTACCTTTGTTCGTCAAAGAAGGGAAGTGAAATGGAGTTTGGTACTAAACATGTACCTCAAAGATTTAAGGGTATATCTGTCTGGGAGAATACAAAGCTATGGTAATGTCCTGCTCCAAAGATGTAAGAAGTTCTGAGAAAGAGAAACACATCAGAAGTAAAACTTTTACTGAGTGGAGAGGCCCATCTCAAGGTAATTTCGTGCATCATGCATCCGCACATAAATATTGGACAACGAGGAATTTTTGTTACCAGTCTATATCTATGTTTACGCAAAATGGACTATGAACAATGAAATTCACGGACAATCTAAACTCAGGGGCCATACATATGTCATGAAAAATAAATATCTTATAATTGATGAGGTCTAAGCACAAACAAATCCACTGAAAGTAAATGGCAAGTGACAGATGGTCAGAGGAGCGAAGAGTATGAGGCGGAAGCTGATTTTAGTCAGACAAGAAAGTAAATAAAAATCACCAAGTCCTGGGAACATTCAAAGAATGTTAGAAGAAACAGAACCTGGCGGAAAAGGTTTTGCAATGGGTAAACCATAAAAGTCACTCTCAGTCCCAGAATGAGAAAGAAGTAAGCAAAAAATGTAATAAACGAGTAGCTAGAGGAATAATGGTAGGTAACTATTCTTCATATAAACATGAACGAAGGGGTTGGAAAACAACTTCTTCATGGAAATATTCTTTTGAGAAATGGATGAGATATCATTTTAATATCAAAACATGGCATCAGCACACAAATTGACAAGATAAAAATATGGAATTTGGTATGCTATAGTTACAAATGATCACATACAAGAACTCTCCATGAGGTAGTGGCAATAGTAATTAAAATAAATCCTAATTAATTAAAATAGAAGGATTAGATGAATCAATCTAATCAATAAACATTTATATGAGGTCTGGAGAGTTGGTAGTAGTGGCCTAATATCGGCCACCGACGAGAAATTCCATCCTCATCCATAATTTAAAAAAATATATATTCAAAAGAATGGAAGCTTCCATTATAATGGCGCGATTAAATGTTAAATCCAAAAAGAGGGAACACGGATTTATGTATAACAAATACAGGATCTGTAAACTGCTTAAAACATTAGTCAAAACAAATTTTATGCAGCGCTACAGTTCAGACTTTACTCTTTACGTTAATTGAAAAGTGGCAACAAAGCTGCCTGACAAGCATTATCATTCCATTTATTTACTGCTTTGAGCGGTTAAGGCTACTATGCAATGACAATAAAAACATTCTTCTAAATAATAAACCCAAGTAATATTCACATTCGAGCAGAACAAAGGAGAAGTAGGGAACGATGAGATGAAAAGAATATATAGAAATTTCAAAGAAGAACAATAACTGGTACAAGAGTAAGAACCATCAAGATATAACATGGCTAGAATTCGGGTTTTGAAATTAGAGCTCTCATAAAAAAATACAGGAGCAGTAGAGGGCAAAGTTAAATTAAGCACTATCACAAATTAAGATGAAAAATAAATTATACAAATAACTGTAAGATTCTAAATTCGATCAAAAGCACGTTCATGAGACCCAAAGTTAAACTTAAAACGAAAGAGGAATAATAAGAGAAAAAGAAGAAGTAGTAGAAAATATCTTCAGACAAATCTGCAAACTACTTTTTATATCAATAATAAATAGAAAACCAACCACGAGTTTGACTTTGAACACTTGATAATCGATGAATTAAATAAACTAGTGAGAGGGCGAATCTACACCACTAGGGTGAGGTGAACTACTTGTCCTTGTTGGAGACGGAGGTAGGTACCATAACCAAGAGAAAGTTAGACAACGCTATTCTCTCTTTTCGACAGAAAGCGACTGGACATCCTATTAAATTTACCCAACTACCACTATAAGTGATCCAGGGATTTGAGAACATTTTTACCTCTTTCCTGAACGTAGTATAAAAGAACTATCCAGTTCAGTACACGGTTGTAAAGATAATACTTTTAGAATTTGGCCCAGGAAAATTCTGGGAAATATATTAAACAGATGCTTCATTGAATATCTTGAAGAACATTCTCTCTATAAGAAAAAATAATACGGCTTCAGGAAAGTTTGAAGTACGGAGATGACAATAAGTGTGATAATAGAGTAGTATGGTAAAGAGTGATGCAATGTAAGATTTTTCATTTGGGCTAGAGTGAAAATATAGAAAGCACCCTATGCGACTATGTAAAAGATAGAGTCACATATATCAGCATGGTCAAACTATTGAGCTAAACTTGACCTCAAAACTGGTAGTTTTTTTTAAGGAGCCCATCTGGCGACTGCCTACAAGGGCATAAGTCGCCGTAGTCAAGCTCCAGCCTAATGCTAGGCTAGATAAACACACACAAAACATACCAAACAAAACAACAAACATACAAAAAACAAAAATAGCAAAGAAACAACACACCACGGTGCAAAAACATGCGACCTACAGCAAAAAGAGTCAAATAGAAGGGAGTAAAATAAAAAGCGAGCGCTCCATCAAGTGGCGGTGCATCCCGCGATTGTATCCAATTCGAAGACGACAGAAAGTAACCTGAAACCGTTGCGGCATTAGAGGGTAAGTCCATAGGAACAGTCGCGGCGCAATAGTAGGCAACTTTAAATTCCCCTCGGCTGTCTCCCATCTTCTTTGTCAAGGAAGCTCTACTCCATTTGTGCAACGGACATTACACCATAGACGAACGAGGAATCCAGCCGCCCACAAAATTCATTTCGCTGATGATATTACGCAAATGTTAAAATGACCAAATGCAAATGCTGCGATCCTGGCCATCAGGACTGCAATCCTAAATGGAAAAAATAAAAAAAAACGGGAAAAATGGTTATATAGAAAGCAATAAGTATCCTTACTCCACTCAATGTCCAATAGTTGTAATTAAAACCACAACACGAAGAAATTTTAAACCGGTACAAAATAAATCTGTGTACTTTATCACTAACACTGGTAAAATGAAGAGAAAGAAACAAGACGATATGTATAGAAATATTAAAGTGAGCCACTGAATAAAATGATTGAAAAAAAGAGAAGTGAAATGGAAAACGAAAATATACCATAATCTGGGGAAAAAACATAAATTTCCTCGAAGATAATAAAAGAAGAAGACCGAATGCCATATTTCATAACTTCGTGTAAAACTAAAAAGAGGATAATATGAAGACCGTTACACATAGTTGGCTGACTCGTACAATGAGGAATGGAAGAAAAAGCAATGGAGAAGATTTCGCCCTCTTTAGAGGCTAGGAGCTCTGAAGAAGTGGCCCATCCTGAAAAGAAAAGAAAAGAATAAATATCAATTTATTTAAGTCAAATGAATTAAACAAGTGTCAGGAAAGTTATGGAAATAATAAACGTATTTAATCTCAATTAGGCAAGGGCACGACATCTCCTCCATCATTCGATGATCACTAAACAATCCAAAATTAGAATCTTACCGAACCTGACACAGCGATAAGATTACCAACTAGAACACTTTAAACGCGAATGAATTACAAAGTATGTAAGGAAATTTGCAACCCTTGAATAACATACATAAGTGTAACTATGTATAAACCCCCATACCCAACTGAGATAACCATAAAATGTAATTAACAAAACCTCATACCTAACCGAGATAACCGTAAAATGTAATTAATAAAACGGCTTGAATGACTAAATAACCAAACTAAATATATAATTTTAGGTATCACAACAGAGATTACCTTTTTCGCCAGACACTTTAGGATAAAGCAATATTGTTGTTACATGAATAGGAGGAATGACAGCTATCGAAGACAGAGATTAACGGGTACTCGTTAACTCTCTTGATTGTAAACGAAAAGAATACTAAAACATCCTATTTTGAGTTTGGAATAGATATTAATCAGAAAGTCAACCAGTCCTTTAAGCAAAAAATAAGAGATATAGCTGGGCCCTCCAAACTTACTTCTTAGCTTATTTTCCTGAGATAGACCAACTAGAACACGCTATATTTTTTCAACTCATTTTTACACTTTTGTCTTTTTCTTTTTTTTCGACTGAAGGCTGTATATTACTTCCCTGAGGTAACTTGGTCTCTAAAAAAGGGAGAGGAAGACTACGTTGAGGGGATTGGTTCGCACGATGGCGAATTGTTCTTCTCCTCTTTCTACACTCTGATCAAAAATAAAAATACAAAGGGATCATTGAAACAGGAGAGGCACATTTCCTAATTATCTCCTACTTCATCTCCTTCACCTATACTATTGTATGAAATGACCGATTGTGAGATTGCAACTTTAACAATTGGACAGCAGCTATACGTAGAGTTGCGATCACCAGTTGTTCCCTTCTCTTTTCTGCCCTAACGCTCTCATCATTTCTGAAAAAGAAGAATAAAAATGAAATTCTGCACCCTTATTCTCCAAATGGGAACTTTAATTAGACCACAACCCTATCTTAATCACCTTCAATTTTGCACACCCCATAAATAATGGACAAACTCAAGCAAACTTGTACATTACAAGAAAACAAACTGGCTTACTTCCCTCAGTACTTAGAAGGAAAACTCAACATATTCAACTTCTAAACCTTAGATGACGCCATCAAGCACATCACCCAAATCATGACAAAAAAGAAAAAAAGTACACATCGCACAATGCGCTAGAATCTAACTATCAGCCCAGAAGTATTAGGTTTAATAACACAAGTAAAGTTTCTCAAGGTATACAGAAAACCCACAGGAGAAATCAGACAGAAAATCAGCAACTCTAACACACAGATTAGCCACCTATTAACTCTGTAAACATACAACTGAAAAAAAACAACATTAAGACAAGCTCAGCAAAATCATCACAAGAAACCTCTGGAAAACAATCAATCTATTTCATAGTATTCACAAAACTCTCCAGCAATCCAGGAAACTTTCGTAAAAATCAATGAGATCACCCGCTCCCCCCAAAAATAAATAAATATAGTGCACAACCTCCCCCCCCCCAAAAAAAAACAGTGCCACAGACCTTCGTTCCCATTCAACAAAATAAAAATACGCAAAATCTCTATTGGCACCACAGCCCATCTTCTATTGCAACCAACAGACAAATCTGACACCATGACATCTGTAAAAAAGATCGACAGCTACCTGCTCAGACCACACCTCAAACATACACCTGAAACGTCTATTCTCCAATGTAATCCAAGTCATCACTAAAATATTTGACACCTCCTTGCTCCAAACCAAAAATCGACCCAACCAGCCTTCATCATACCACCGCAATTCCTTCTCATCCACATCATCCAAAACACTAGAAAATTTCATACATAACGTTCATATAATGCCACATATCCAGCTAGCCCTTACTGAACATCAATTCACGTAAATTCATTCCACTATCACCCTCATAACAAACCCATCACAGCTCATCATAAACGTATTCAACCAAAATCCTTAGAAAATTCTAAATACACAGCTACACCAAAACGACAAAAACGGTTTATCAAATCCTTTTCCACAGGCAAGCAAGAGTCACTCACAATGCTTCCTGCAGTAATTGATCCTGTACCCCCACCCCCCGGGGCAATTCTGTCATCTACTCTTTTACCTATTCATGCAAGATTTCCATACCCCATATGATCCAACCGTCGCAATGCATTCTTATTCAGATGACTGTAACATCTCAAGACATCTCTACACACACAACCACTAGGAGCATAAAACATTCATTTCCAATCTAGAATCTTTACTGGAAAATAAGAGATTGGCACTCCGACCCAAATCTCTGTAACTTTATTAACCTCTCACAAACAAGAATCCAAGGATCCTCCAAATATCACAAACAATAACGTCCACATCGCACACTGTCCAAGCATTTCGTTAGCACCATACTCAACTATGTTTCTAACCTACCATCCAACTTTGCTCCCTTCTGGTGTAAAAAAAATCCAAATCACAGGCTGCACCAAATTCACCACAATTACTTACCTGCACGCAAAAACAAAAATTCGCCCGGTCGAAACATCTAGACATGCATGGCACATAACTTTAGGCGAGGACAAACAATTCTCATACTTATTTGATAGTCTCAAAACAAACTCTCCTCTACCTAAGAAAAAGAAGACTACACCCTCCCCACATTACTCCTCTCTATGCCTATCTTCAACCCCACAAGAAAAGATATCATCCAGATACTCTCCAAATTTTTCGTACACTACCTTCACAATCTCCACCAAACTCAGTAATACGTGCACGTGCACCGGGCATTGAAAAGACGAAGAATATTTAGCCAGGTACAGCAGATTCTTCTTTACCAGAATCATATCTAGCCAGCCCCCATCACAACTGCACCGCAAACATTTAACACAACAATCCAGCTAAACAAACTTACCAAGATGCAACATTGGCACCAAAAACAACAGGCAGAAGATTGTCCAAATTTCGGATTCCAATGACAAATATGTACGTTTCATCTTTGACAGACCTGTGGGCCTGGGTATCGCGATGGCAGATTTCCTGAGGGTCACTGGCTGGCCATGATAAAAGGCCTGAAGGTAAACAAGCCGTATATATATATTATGAGAGAAAAACTGGACGTAAATGAGCACATTCGACAAGAAACCGGAGTTTTTAAGCCAAGAGAAAGGGACTTTAGAAGACACAGGTTAAGAAGATCAAAGGACAGCACTATAAAGGCGCCCCATGCTGAGAAGGCAGAAATAACGCTATGGGAAAAAAATATATCCTGGCTGGGAATTGAACTCGAGTCGTCTGATTGCTGGTCAGGTGCTCTACCATTAATCTGGTAGGCACAACAACTCAAACCTACCTAAAGCGTCAACCTATCAAACTAGTAATTACTCAGGCTAGAAGGAATTTTTATATCTCTAACTCGCTCACAATGTAAGGCTCTCCATACATACGAGTATCACATACAAAGAAATGTAAAAATAAGGGTTCTGTGAGTAGAAACAATTACATCATGTCTTTCATCATATTTAATTTCTGCCTTTTAAAAACCTTTTGGAGATAGAAAGAAAAATACAGAAACAATGCACTACAGACTATATGAGAAATAAATTGGCCTTGAATGAGCATATGAAAAAAGAAACCGGAGGTTTTTTTAAAGGCATTAGGAAAGGGAACTTAGAAGACACATAAACAAGGAGAGCAACGGATAACACGATAAAGGCAAGCCATACTGATAAGACAGAAATAGTGCCACGGGAAAAATGTTGAATTATTATGGCCGGGTCTAATGGAAAAAAACATATTCCAATTCAGCTCGGCCTTGTGAATCAAAAATTATTTGCTAATTGATGATGATAAATAGGGTGCATGTAAAGAACGACTAGTTTGTTTAAAGTCTAAAAGAGCATATTCTTCTTTTGGTTAATACTCACATTTTTATTCAAGTGCTGCAGGTAAACGATCCAACTGAACATAATAAATATCTTTGGTGCAACTTTAATTTGGGTTAGGAAGTTAAAATTGATTATGACATTTATATCCCACCAAAGCCCCTAGGTATCTTCCATGGATGAAGCTATTGTTTTGGGTCGGGTATTTTTTTGCCCACGACTAATCCAGTGTCTAGTCCTTTTAATATTACATATTGTGCATATCATACTTTTCGTCTCCTGTAAAACTCCTTTTCAAAATGGCTTACCTTTTGGTCGGAGAAAGGAGAATGAAGATGTCAACAACTACAGTGGTCGAAACAACAAAAAAACCTTTTTTAAATTAACGGCAAAGATTTTTATAAAGATGATTTTAAAAAAGCTAATAGAAAGATGGAGAGGAGTGGAAGAAACTGCTGAAAATTACATTAATTATTAAATTCCTAAATAAATGTTTATTTAAATATAATAACTTCATAGTGCTGCTTAATTTTTATCATGGAGAGTCCTCACCTTATTTACAGCGGCTATGTGGGTGGTAAACTTATAACTCCCAAGTTAGCCATTTCTTAAAATGGGAATTGGGATCAGTAATGGAAGAGAGGTAGCACGAAAAAGCAGGAAATCGTGTAGAGCTACTGTCTGCTAAAAGGAAGCAAGGGAAAAGGGGTAGAAATTGTTTGAGCATGGGGGAAATGGCAGAAGAGTTAATTAAACATGAAAAGAAAGGTAGGGAATAAGAAAAATTAATCGTGATTGACTGTGGAGGAATGAATATAACGAGGACAAGCAGACGCTATTTATATATATATATATATATATATATATATATATTGGGTCTTTCAATAAGGTCGCTCGATTTTTAAATGTAAATAAAACAAGTTGTGTGTGATATATGCACTCAATTTATTTTAAATTTGAAAGTACATTTTATTGCATTAAGTGTGGAATATGAGGTCGTTCAAATGTCCGCCGCGGCCTTGCTTGGTGGAACGTATTCGGGAGGCCCAATTTTCGATGACTTTGTCGCATAAATCTGGCTGAATTTGCTGGCTGGTGTTCGTTATGTTGACTTTGAGGACATCAACTGTTTGCGGATTATTCGCATAGACCTGCGATTTAAGGCAGCCCCCCTCCTTTCCCGCTGCCCCAAGACCCTGTGAGCGTCGCTCGCCAAAACGAATTTCGGTCAGCAGATTTCTTAATTTACGAGACTGGTGGTGTCATCTGTTAATATAAGCATAGGAGGGTGTGAGAACCTTTAGAATAAAAATCTTGCTGCCTAAGGCTTCATCGGGAGAAAATCTATGAACAGGCTCACTGTCCCCTCCGATTGTTTATGCTTCTTTTCGCCAAATATACGAAATCTCACCTTCCCCGTGCATAAACATGAAGGGGCGAAGTGTCACAGCGTTGAAAATTTATGCCCTAGGAGAGGGGTTCGTCCCTCCTAAACTTCCTCGTCTCCCCTTCCCCCAGGGGATAATCGATGTATATATTTCAATCTTGAGAAATTTGGAGGAGAATCCGTGTAGCCATTTAGAGAAGAAGCTGAGTCCCTGAGTCAAACAGGAAATAAAGAAGATAGTTGGAACCAAGCGGGACTTACCCTCTTGAGGCTGTTCCTTTGGTCGCTTAGAAGAGCAGACCAGTGGTATCGAGACCAACTCTCCTACCATCCTCGTACAGAGAAAATCACGTATCTCAGTTTGCTGAAAAAGCCGAGATACGCTTCACCATTGAAGAAGACCAAAGTGAATTCCCATTTGAGAAAAGATTCAACGCTTGCTTAAGTCTCATCGTCGAGAAGCCAGAATTGGTAACACAGGGATCAGGATAACTTCCATTCATTCATGATCCCCTCACTTACATCTTCAAGTCGAGAGAAGCACCGTAACCTGCCTCCACCTCCCCGGGAGAAGCGTCAGCTGTTTTCTCGACTCAACTTACCACGCTCGCCCTATCTCAACGAAGAGGCTCACTTTCAAGGTCACCCAACTGTCAACACACCCTGAGTTAAAGGTAAAACGACTACAAAATTTATTCAGTTTTGTTATTTTCTCATTCCGTACGAAAGTGTATTCTAAACGAAACTATTTTAATCTGGTAGTCGTAACCATACTATTTAAATTTTAAATGACTTAAGAACTAGCATTAATTGAGCTTAAATCTCGTGTATTAGAAGTGAATTTTGCGTCAACCACCTCGTATTACTCATTTGTAGTGTTAATTTTTATTAGACCCTTTTGCTATAGAATTAGTGTATTTAAAGATTTAATATTTCGTTCTTTTATGTGATTAAAAGTATATTTTGTCGGGAGTTGTTTAATTAAATCCTCGAGCTGAGCAAATGGCAATAGATATATCATAATACGAAGCCTCCCGGGTTAAATAATTAAATTAGAGCATTCTTAGAGAAAAGTGGAACGGATTAATTCATGTACGAGTCAAACGTATATCCGTACTCCGCCGTAAACCACGACATTGACAGATACATATAAGCTCTTTATAGGGCATGGGACTGACCCTAATATTTAGATTAAGGCCACTGTTGCCGAAAACCATTGCTTCTTTGAACTCCCGGCCCTTCTTAGTACTGCCTTGAGCCACAACTATTGCCTCCTTCCACATCACCTGGTGTCTGCGGGTTAGAAAATGGAACGAGACCACCGTCAGGGTATCTCTCCTCCGGAGGGCTCTCCAATGCTCTTCAACTAGCATCCCGAATTTCTTTGAAGTTTGACCAACATATTTTGTCACACCCATACACTGGAGTTTGTAGATCGCATCCGAATGTTTCTGGTTAAGGACCATATTCTTAACTTTTGTGAGATGGTTGCGAAAGTTCTTGAGGGTTGTGCAAAACATCAATGCCGAAAGGGCGGAGAATCCATAGCTTGAATTGGGATGTCTTGGGTAGGTAAAGAAGGGTGAGGCTCTTTAGGTCTCCTCAATTGGCAGGTCATCATGGTGAAGGTCTCTTTGTGGCATTGACAAAATGGTCTGGGTAATGGTTGTCCATAAACGTTGCATTGAGACGGTTATGTTCCTTCAAATGCAACTGTGCATCACTGCAGTGAGTTTGAGTTCTGTTGAAAACTGTCCTTTTGTGGTACACAAAGGCTCTCGAAGTTCAGGACGCTGTCTGTAAGAGTCTTCTTCCAGTAAAGTGTTTTTCGAAGCCTTCTCAAGGAGACGTGTCTTGTCTAGGACGCGGTCGGTAAGGGTCTCCTTCGTGTAAACCGTTGTTCTTACCCTTCCGAAAGAGGGGTACCCTGTCGATGGTCCCGTCCCATTGTATATCCGCGAACACGATATGAGTGCGGTCAAGATGGTGGTCGTTTTAATTATGGTTAGAGAGAGATGGTGGTATAAAACCTCCAATGGGGATTTGGGGCTTAGGATTGGAATGCTTAGGTGGACCTTGCTGTCTTTTACCTTGTGCCTGTACATCAAGGAGGTTCCTTTGGACTACCATCATAGTGAAGCATGAATACCTCGCAAAATCTGAAGAATTCTCAAAATTATGGGTCTGGTTTATTAGTCAATCTGAGGTAGGAATCAATGGATACGCCTCCATCCTGCTAGCAGAATAATTATCAATTATTTATAAACAAAAAATAATAAAATACTTGTATAGGTAGCATATATATGTCAGGACTTTACGTTAAAATATAAAAAAATAGTTACTCTATCGTATTTGTATCCTTTACTCCAAAACAGCAACACAAACCAACAGCAACATTGAACAGCTCCACAATACACCACACACATGAAACAAAAATACTTGGAATCACATACAACACATCCATGTCATTCGCACCACAGATAAACAACATAATCAAATAATGCAGGCCAAGACTTAATGCACTCAGAGCACTAACAAGTACAACTTTTGAACAACACAAAGAAACACTCAGTCTAGTATGCGAGCAACACATACCCTCCATAATAGACTATGCCAGAACTGCCTGGGCCTCTGTCATAGCCAACACACAGCTAAACAAGTTATAAATCACACAAAACACTGCACTTAGAATCATACTTGGTGGTACACAAACACCACCAATAGAAAACTTACATGCTGAAACCAAGGTACTAACTATAAAACATCATCTGAAAATGAGAGGCAAACAGTTCCTAGCATCTGTTGTAAACAACGCAAACAGCCCCTGTCACTATCTACGAAACCACACATCCACCCACAGATAAATAGTAAACACACCACACATATATTATACAAACATCATAAATAGCATACCACAACCTGCAAATGTAACACAGTATAAAAAAAATATATTTACACACACTTCAACAGGCAAGCACTGAACAATCTCCCTCACAACAAAATATTCAACACCCTTCCACCTAACATAAGCAGCACAGAAACGCAACTCTCATGGTCGGAGAGAGTACATCTTGCACGACTTCGCTGTGGTCACCACCAGTCACTAAACACCTACAAACACCGCATAGAAAACACCCATACACTCTGCAAATTTAGTCCCTACACAATTACGCATCTCAGCAGATTGCCGTAACTTGGCAGCTGTCAGACAACACCACAACATTTCACATGTCCATCAGTTATAGTCGCATCCAGTCAGTGTGGTGTTCTTCCTGGGTGGGGCAGGTTTCCTGGAATGAGGAAAATTGGGGAACCACAACAACAACAACAAAACATACTCAGAAATATCGCAAATTACATTTTAAATATTCATTTACTTTGCTTTGGCAAGTTACTCTTCTCAAAGGAGATGAGAAAAATTCAGGAATGTATCACAAACTAAACCTTGATTCATAAATTCTTTACTTAAATCTCTAAATTATTTTGCTGCAGGGAATCGCAGATAATTTCTGAGGTTTATTTACTTAATACTTGTCTCTCTCGGCTCATTCAAAGCATTCTGAACAGGAGGTAATATATGAGAGAAAATCTCTTGATCATCGTTTTGGGTATAGCAGAGTGGTGCTGCATGAAATATATATTTCAAGGAGGAAGAAAATACCCTTGATATCCACAATGAAGGTTAAAGCTGAAAATATATGGACGAAACTGCGAATGTTAAAATGTTTAAACAAATTGTCGCGTCAAAGCTGAGAAGTGAGGACGTTGGTAAATGTAAGAACATGTGCGTTTTAATGGAGTCAAGGGAGTGTATGCAGAGAAATGAAGATGTGAAGATGTACATGAACAAAAGTGTCGTCTAAAATAATTCTCCA
Source organism: Ceratothoa steindachneri (assembly GCA_963969495.1). NCBI lineage: Eukaryota > Metazoa > Arthropoda > Malacostraca > Isopoda > Cymothoidae > Ceratothoa > Ceratothoa steindachneri. The sequence continues at coordinate 79,651,832 of OZ018327.1, forward strand.
AGTTTAGAGCTGCCTTCATTATACAGAAAGAGGAAAACGCGCATACTCGTACAAAGAGGTACTCTAGCGGTAGGCCGCAAAATTCAATAAACATTGCTCTAATTTCGAAATTACCTCGATTTCAAGTTATTAGAGTCATTGCGAAATATAAATATAAAATGAAATCAGATACAGTACTCTATTATATTTAGTAATATCTTCTTGTCAGTTAAAAAAATCTTGAGAATTATAAAATAGTGTATAAATTCATGGAGGTAAACCCTTAAATAATGATTTTATCAACCTAACGCTTACCTTGAAAATACATTAACAACTTGGGTCGTCTTTCTGCACCCATTCCTGGCGTTGTACCAACGCCCACTATTGCGATCGAACCACAGTCATGCAACAAGCATAGTCTCTCACGACCCTGCATACCATTCGAAAAGAGAAGGTTTTCAAGTCACCTGTTCACGTGTGACGAGTTGTGAGCTACTACACACAAGCGGTACGGCTGCGAATAGAATTCTAAACTCGATATTATCAGGAATAACCTGATATAAATAACTGATGTACTTATATAATTCAGAAAATCTAGAGGAAATTTGAAAGTGTCTTGCGAGTAAATGAGATGATGGTTATGCAGAGAAACCCCACAAAATCAGGCTACAAATTTTTATAAGCTTCATTTCTGAATGTTTTATCGAATTAAAAAATGACTATGGAAATTGGGGGGCCCATTTTTTAAGGGGGGTAACCCTGTATTAATATTATTTGTGCAGTAGTACTTAACGATTGTTGAAACCCGCTAGAATATGGAGCAAAAGAAGAACAAGCCAAAGCACTTATGGCCAAGGAATACAAAATTACCAAAATAAATAGATAAATTGAAGTCATAATAATAAAAAAAGAACGAATATCTAAAGAACTGTCGCAACAATAATGCGAAGCTGTAAAAATAAAAATGTTAAAAGGTCAATAAATGTAAATGAAATACAAGGGTCACCTTCATGAGCATCTCTAATATGATCAATGTTTCTGTCCAGAAAAAGATGGAGCATGTAGAAAATATGGCACCCTTGTCCTTTTATCATTAAAACCCAACAAACCCGATCTAACATTGACAAAAAGTGGTGGTCAGTAAATGAAAGAGAGAGAGAGAGAGAGAGAGAGAGAGAGAGAGAGAGAGAGAGAGAGAGAGAGAGAGAGAGATAGAGAGAGAGTGTGTGTGTGTGTGTTACAATGAGTTACAATGAAAGTAAGCACCTTAAAAGACCTTTCAATCCATGCCGAGACGATGCTTGTTTCCCTATTCTACTATATATACAAAAAAATCTAGGAGTTGGAGACAAAAGGACAGTAAATTTGAAGTCTCTCCCCACCCTCCTCTCCCACCCGCCACGCAGGTACGGAAAACCGAAAAGATACCTGGTTCAGTTGAAATGTTGAGCTCAACCAGGAATTTTGATAGTAAAGATTTGGAAATATTTATCAACAAGTACTATTTAATAGTTAATAGTCCTTATAACTTTATCTAACCTCTTTTTAAATTTGTTAACGGTGGGACTCGAGACAACTTCTTCCGACAACTGATTCCATACATTTACAATTTTCTACGAAATTTTTTTTTTCGCATACATTGAGTCTGTACTTTTTCGGAACGATCTTCATGCTGTTATTACGCGTAATATTTCTATTAAATTCAAACTAGATGGAGTAGTCCACATTTGCGATTCCATTTAAGATTTTATATACCTAAATTAGTTGACCTCGTATACGTCTTGTTTCTAATTTTGAGTCAAACCTGCTACTGAGGAGTTCCCAGCACGGCTTCCGAAGGCAACGGTCATGCCTGACGAACCTTGTGGAATTCTTCCACTTCGTGTTCAGTGAGCACGATCGGGACAAGGCGGTGGATGTGGTGTACCTAGACTTTCAAAAAGCCTTTGATAAGGTACCACACAGCCGCCTTCTCCAGAAAGTGCGAGCGCTGGGCATAAATGGAAAAGTAGCTGGCTGGATCGAGAACTGGCTAAGTGGCAGACGGAAACAGGTGGTAGTGAATGGACAGGCTTCTGAGTGTGTGGCCGTTTGTAGCGGAGTGCCTCAAGGTTCTGTCCTGGGACCACTACTATTCATCATCTACGTCAACGACATGGACGGTGACATGGTTGCCAAGATTTCCAAATTTGCCGACGATACCAAGCTTGGTATGAACGTTGCAATGGATGGAAATACTGCCCGCCTGCAGGAAGATCTTGGGAAGATTGGGGAGTGTTCGGACACGTGGCAAATGCCTTTTAACGTGAACAAATGCAAAGTGATGCATATCGGCCACATAAACCCCCAATCTCAGTATATCCTTAAGGGCACTGCTATTGAATCCACTGACACTGAGAAGGACTTAGGTGTAACAATCACTAGTGACCTCAAGTTCTCGAAACAGTGCATTGAGGCGGAGAAAAAGCCCCAAAGGATGCTAGGCTATATAAAGCGCCAGTTTGGATTTCGGAACAAGGAGATTGTACTGTGTCTGTACAACTCCTTCGTCCGACCGCACTTGGAGTATGCCGTACAATTTTGGAGTCCTTCGTTTCGAAAGGACATCGCGAGATTGGAACGCATAGAAGCCAGGGCAACCAAACTTATTCCCTCTATCAGGTATACAAGTTATGAAGATAGATTAAGGGAATTAGATATGTTCTCGCTGGAAACCCGTAGACTGCATGGTCAGCTCATCCAAGTTTTCAAAATACTTCGAGAGTTCGACAATGTTGACTACCGGGATAATTTCACACTCAGTGAGAACAGAACGCGCAATCGCGGCTTCAAACTTAAACTGAAGCGTTACAACCGCAATCTGTGTGGAAATTTTTTAACCTACAGTATTTGCGGTAAGTGGAACGCACTTCCAGTGGAAGTTGTCAACAGTAAATCTGTTGACCAGTTCAAGTCAAGACTAGACAAAGTCTTAAAAAATGGCCGTTTAGGGACGCAAAACAATTGAGCAGCCATGTGCGCGCTCGATTACGAGTCCAAAGGTACCGTCTTTGAATGGACCGTAAGGTCTCCTAGGGTACTTTCTTTCTTTGTAACTCCTTGTAACTTTTCCAGCCGTGTATCCTAACTGTATTTTCTTAACGATAGTATTATTTTCGTAGCCGTAGCTTGCACTCTTTTCTAATCTTTCTATATCTTTTCTGAGGGAGGGCAACCACACCTGGGCATAGTATTCTAGTTGTGGTCTTACTAAGGCATTGCACAAGTTAATTAATACGGTCTTGCTTTTATAACTGATCTGTCTCTTAATGTAACCGAGTATCTTTCGCGCTATTTTTTCTACGTCGACACAGTGTTGTGTGAACTTGAGGTTATTTGACACACAAATACCGAGATCCTTTTATTTTTTTGTTTCTGCTATTGTTTTATCAAGGAGTTTGTATTCTGCCTTTGGATTTTTGTGGCCAACATGCATCACTTTGCATTTTTCAAGGTTCAGTGGAAGTTTCCATTTTTCAGACCATTCGGCTATGTAGTCAATGTCCTTTTGAAAATCTACTATATCTTGCTCTGTAATTATACTTTTACCCAGTTTACAATCTTCAGCGAATTCGGAGTTTTTCAAGATCAATCCCACGTCTATGTAACTTACATAAATAATAAAGAGCAAGGGTTTCAGGACCGATCCCTAAGGAACGCCACTACTCAGAGGTATCCATTCAGGCTCTTCTCCATTGATCACGCCCCTCTGTTTACGATTACTAAGCCAGTCTTCAATCCAATTTGCTATTTTACCTCGGATTCCTAGAGCTCTAACTTTAGACATTAATCTCCTGTGTGGCACCTTGTCGAAGGCCCTTTGAAAGTCCAGATACAGAATGTCGACAGACCTCTCACTATCATGAATTGTGTTAATATAATGGAAGAACTCTAATAAATTTGTAAGACAAGATCTGTGTTTCCTAAATCCGTGTTGCGTGTCTCTTAGCAATTCGTTGGTTTCTAAATGGCTTACTATTTTTTTATGCAATAATACTCTCGAGCAATTTGCCAATTATTGATGTTGGACTTATAGGTCGATAATTGCATGCCAGATCTTTACGTTCTTTTTTTAAATATTGGCTTTACATTGGGTAATTTCCAATCTTGAGGGACAGTACTAGTTTCAAATGATACGTTAAAAATGTATGTTATTTGGTCCACTACTGCATCTTTTACTCTTTTGATTACTCTTAGCACTATCTTATCGGGTCCCGGGGATTTGAATTTATTCATTTTATCTATTCGTATTCTTACATCGTTGCTCGTGCATTTAAACATTTCTAGTGGGTCATTGCCTAAGTACTCATTATATGGTATGATATTTTGATTTGAGGTCTCGTTGTTGAAAACTGATGCGAAATACCCGTTTAGTGCAGTGGCTATATCTTTATCTCTAACTTGTAAATTATTGTGACGATCATTGATTGGGCCAATACTGTTTTTTATTGGTTTTCTACTATTAACTAAGGCAAAGAATTCTTTGGAATTTTCCTTACAGTTTAAAGCTACTCTCATTTTCTCGTTACGCTTTGATCTTTTAATTCCAGCTTTTACTTTTCTTCTGAGATCAATATATTTCTTCTTATTCGCTTCTGAGCTGTTTAATTTGATCATCTTATAAGCCTCGTTTCTTTTATTTATGTTTCTTTTGATTTAATTTGTCAACCATTTAGGATTTTGATTTTTTCCACTTGTTCTGACTGCTAGAGGAATAAATTGGGATTGTTTCATTAAAAGATTGTTTTCTAAATTCATTCCATGCTTCATTTATGTCTCTAATAGTTATTTTATAATTTTAGAGACTTTTTCAAATTTATGAAATTAGCTTCTCGGAAGTCTAATTTTGTAATTCTTCTTACAATTCTTTTGCAAGGGAAATTTAATTCAAATTCTATTAGGTTATGATCGCTGCTGCAAAGTTGATCGCCTACGCTCGCGTTTGAAATAAGTTCATCATCTGAAATTAAGATTAAGTCCAATATATTATCTCCTCTTGTTGGCTCAGTGACCCATTCAGTTAGCAGATTTTCATCTATGAAATTTAGTAATCCTCCTCCTTCAGAATCTGAATTCTTTGCCGCCAATTAATTTGGGGGCAGTTAAAATCGCAAATAATGAGAGAGAATCTGTCCTTACTAACGCTCGTCAAAAATTAATAAAATCGATTGTCTGTTTCATTTGATTGGCGTTGCTTTCTATAGGCCAAATATATATGTAAACATTTGTTTATACTTAGTTTTATTCCTATATGTTCAAATTCTGTATCTATATTGCAATTAATAGGCTGAAGGTCCTCACTTATATATAAGAGTACTCCTCCTCTTTCCTTATAAATTCTATCTTTGTGATATAATTTGTAGCCTTGCAAATGAAATTCACTGATATAGTCCCTCAAATGACTGTGGATCCACGTCTCGGTGATGCCTATTATATCATATTTTTTTAATGCTACTAACGCTTTGAATTCTGATAATTTGTTCTTAATTGATCTGGCATTAAATAAGATGGCTTTGAGTGAAGTTATCCGTTTACTTCTAATGATGCACCGAAGTCGTTTCCTGAATTTTCTTAGGGTTTTGAGGAGATACTAGGTTGTTCTAGAAGTTCTATTAAATTTAGATGGAACAATTCTTCGTATTCCTTTTTTCCTTTTAGGCTAAAATGCATTCCATCATAGTTGAAGTATGCCTCTTTTGGGATAAATTTCTGCCAAAAGTCAACGAATTTGATTAACATTTTCTTTTTCACATATCTTCTTTAAGCGATCGTTAATGCCAATTGCTCGACTTAACGCTTCTCTATTTGAATTTAATCTCGGTAGTAAGCCGATTACCATGCTTCTTTTAGTCTTAGATTTGATTTTCTTGACGAGTGTAGTATAATCCTCAACTATCTCTTCAGTCTGGCATAATTATTTTTACAATAGGCATCATTACTTCCAAGATTGGCTATTACTGAACACTTTTGTTTTTTTTAAAGTTAAGTTGTCTATCTCTTGGGTTATCTTCTTGATGTTAGCTTGACGTTTTCTAGAATTTTTTGCACCGAAGTAGTCAATCTGATTTCTGATTAAGGAGTCTCCAAATATATAAGTATTTTCTTCTTTTAATTAGGAATACCTATTTTGCAGCTCAATTGGTGTATTCGTGTTTGGTTTGGGCTGTATTTTGTTCAAAGCATGGCTCGGGGAAATCTATGATCCACCTTATTGTCTTGCATTTAAAGCAAAACGCTTTTAATCTTTGGGCTCCAGGCATTTATTTTTTCGTCTTGATAGGTCTATTGTAAATTCAAATTAATATAAAGTAAATTCACTTACCAAGATCTGGTTTCAAACAATATGGGTGGGTAGAATTAGCGTATACAACGCAAAATTAACTTAATTTTAAATCACTGATAAATAATTCGCAACTGTGTACGAAGAATGCAATACCTATACAAATATAATTTTTGCAAAAATAGTTAATTATGTGAATATTTTAGAAGATGATTGTAAAGCAGTTATTAACATTTTTCCGAGTTATACAAAAATGGCACCGGGTAGATAATTTAAATCGTACCAACCAATTCGCTGATTGGCTGAATTAATCGAGGGAGAAAATATATAAAAACTTTTAATGAGTTAAACGTAACATGAGCAAAGAGAATGATAAATGATTGGCTTACCTTGGGAAAAGGACTGATAGGGTATCCAGGGATTTATGATATTTCGTTCCAGAGAATATCGTTGCCGTCTGGAGTAGCTTATTCCTCTTGTTAGTATATTGGGTAAGCTATCGTTAACTTTCTCTTGTAACAATGAAATTATTGAAAAGACGTCCAGAACGCCTTTAGTTATGAATACGTTGAAGTTGACCTTTTTGTGAGAACTGAGAGAGCAGCCGCTTTTTCTTCTGCGCCGAAGCCTTTGTCATGAGTCATGCAATATTAAATTTAGTGAAAACGATCACCTGGTTAACATAAAAGTTTAGCCAAGCAAATTATCATTCTCTAGAAAAAATTAATGAATATTTTATATTTAAATTAATGATTGAAATATATAGAATAATGAAAATGACAATGACATCAAACATAAATTATTATATTTTCCCTCTCAACAGAAGTGCAATGAACCATTGCACAAATGAACATATGTTAAAGGAAGGTAAAGTTGACAAAAAAATGAATTTAAAGAACGCTCCATTATAGCTACTCTCTCAAGGTTTTGCACCATTCGTGCATTCTGTCAACGCACGCTTTAGCAGCTAACCGTTTAGATCGAGTACCTAGTGCATTAACTGGTGGAGTATCATTAACATTTCTTGAGTTGTTATCCTTAATATTAATTGTTCCATTAACCAAATCATTTACTGAACTTTGATTAAATATACTTATATTTGAAATATTTAAAGAATCTGTTGCAGAATAACCGGAAGTAACATCATCCTTACTCGTTTCACGATCAACTACTGCATCATCTCCAGTAACAAATTTCTCGAAAAATTGATCACCGACACCTGACGAGTCATTGTGAGCATGTGTCAGTGATAATTCCAGAGGATATAAATAATTGATAGAATGATGAATAACTTGTCCATCTCCTTTTTTTATTTTAACACTTCTAACTTTATTGTCACATCCGACAACTAGTTCTATTATTCTACCCAATAACCAGTATGGGCGTGGTTTATTAGGCAATTTTATTAAAACTACATCACCAGATTTTATTCTATTAAACCAATTATTTTCATGAAGTTCGCTATAATGCTCTCTAATTTTCATACCATAAATCTTTAAAATATAAAAAAACTTTGTTGCGAAGTTCAAGACACTCAAGTAGTCCCTCTCTGGTCGGAGGATCTCCATCCCATATACTATTATCATTAGAGTCTCTTAATAATATGAAAAAATTTGTATTTATTTTCAAAAAGGAATTAGGGGTAATGATTTCTAAGTCATTATCAGATGACCTATATGTCAATGGTCTGGAGTTAATAGCAAGTTGAATATCTGCAATCACAGTCAGAAGCTCAAAATAAGAAAGTCTTGCTCTTCCTATGCTTTTATATAAACAAGTCTTAATAGTACGGATGAGACGTTCCCAGGTGGAACCAACCCAAGCTGAGTAAACTGGTATCCTGATATGTTTGATATTAAAGTTTCTAAATTGATTATTAAATTCATCTGTGCCCATTGCCTTTTCAAAATAAATTTCCACCAGATACGAATGACCTAGCATTATCACTATAGAGAGTAGATGGGACACCATACAAATTAACAAACCTAAAGAATTCTAGGATGAAGTTACGCGTAGACACATCTGGGACTAATTCAATGTGAACAGCTCTAACATTTAAACACGTAAAGACTAATAAATACATTTTGATGTTCTTGCCAGTTGAATCATTTACCCAAAGATGACCAGTATAATCTATCCCTGTATGATTAAAGGGTTTAACAAAATTTACTCTATGTTTGGGAAGATTAGTCATCTTAGGATATTTGAAAGATAGTGAATTGAGGCAGTATTGAGGCAGTATTTTTTTGACAATCTGTCTTATACGTGGAATCCAAAATCCTCCCATTCGAACAGCATTCAACGTTGATTGTATTCCAAGATATTTACATCTGCGATGGTAAGATTCTACAATTAATGTTGTGAGATGGTGATCCTTGGCCAGCAAAATAGGATTTACAATGTTGTAATCATACATAGCTGTTTTCCCAATTCTACCTTTGGATCTTATAACCCCCTTTTCATCTAAAAATAAATCAAGTCTATTGACTAGTTCAGGCACTTTCTTCTTATTTTGATTGATATTTTCCAAATATTCCAATTCCTGGTGAAATTTAGATTTCTGCATATATTTAATCCAATAGATCTTTCCTGTTTCCATAGGTTCCTAAATAATTTTTTGGCTCAAGTTAATAAAATGGAAAATATATTTAGTTACACCGAAGAGTTTATTTAAAGAAGAAAACCTATTGATATCCAAAATAGGGGCTTCTATATTATCGTTGACTTTTAATATATTAGTAGTATGATAAACCTTAACAAGTTGTTTGCTCTCTTCTGATAAACAACCTAAGGAATTGACGGGCCATGAAATGGGAACAGTAGAGAGCCATGACGGTCCTTTGAACCATAATTCTTGCTTACTTTCAAATTCTTTGACAGTTAATCCTCTGGTGAGCAAATCTGCAGGATTATTTTCTGAATTAACAAATTTAAAATTCATATTAACTTGATAATTTTCTATGATAACTTTCTTGAAAACTCTAATATCTTTGATTCTGTTCATAGTAAATACACTTTTTGTTTTCACATTTTCCGTTAGTAACCAAGATAGTACTATCTGTGAATCAACTGAAATACATATATCTTTAAACTTTATGGCAGGGAAGGAATCCAAGATTGTGGGAAGACACTTTAAGGCCAAGTAAACCACCATTAGTTCCAAAGTAGGCAGAGTTCTTGGTTTTAATGGAGCCACTTTAGCCTTTGCATACAGAAGTTGTGAGTTTCCATTACACACATTGTATACAGTGAAACCATAACATAGCTTAGAAGAATCACAAAATATGAATAAATTATTAATGTTATCATCAGAGATGCAAGATCTAGGAAAGGTTAAGTAAAAGATTTGCTTAAAATCAGCCTGAAGTTCTTCCCACAGTTTTTTATATTGTTCTGGAATGGCTAGATCCCATGAAAGTTTCTCTGCCCAAAGCTTTTGCATTAGAATTTTACCCCGAGTTGTTATAGGCAAAATCAATCCAAGTAGATCAAATAACTTTGATATTTGAAATAAAATATTACGTTTGGTGTTTGCAGTTTGATCGATATCAATAGCTGCTAACTGAAGAGCATCTTCATTTATTAAGTACTTATAACCAAGCACTTTCTCACAATTATAATGTTGGACCATGCAGTTGTCTCTAGTAAATGCATCTCTTAGCCCTTTGCAATTAGAGTTCCAAGAACGCAACTGGAATCCACCTTCCTTCATCCTTGCATCAGATTCCTTATAGAGATCAAGTAGTTCTTCTTCAGAATTTCCAGTGAGTATCAAGTTGTCTACATAAAAATTTGAGTTTAAGATACTTGTGCAATAAACCTTGGGATATTGGTTAACATGATGTTTAATTACATAATTTAAAATGAATGGGCTGGCATTAAACCCCAAAATAATAGTTATATATCTGTATGTAACTAATTTGACATCTTCCATCATGAAATATGAAAAACGATTTTTATCTTCCTCATTTGCCAATTGAATTTGCAAAAATGCTTGTTTTATATCACTAAGCATGGTGTACCTATTAGATCTAAATTGTAACATTAGTTGTGTGAGGTTATTCATTAAATTTATTCCAGCATATGCTGCTTCATTTAAATATGGCTTGTTGTTAACTTTAAGAGAACAATTGAAAACCGGACGGATTTTGGTAGTAACATTGGGTTCAGATTTTATGACTGGTCTATGAAGAATCCATATATGTTTGTGATACATTTCTGGTGAGATATCAACCTTTTCAATGATTCCATCCTCTAATTGTCCTTTAAAGACCTCTTGATAGGCCTCCAATTGGCCATTCTTTTCAAGTTTATCAACTACTTTGTTGAGGATTGTGATAGCAATGCCTTCATTTGATGGAACTTCTTTTATGATATTATCATGCCAAGGCAGGGCTACAAAATATTTATTGTCCTTGAACTCAATCTTTGATTTAAAATCTTCAATTTTCTTAGCGTCATATTTACTTTGATCTTCACTCAATTCAGTGCATCCAACTGACTCTAAACTAAACATGTTTTCTAATCCTTGTTCTACAGAACAATCTGTAAATGCAGATTCAAATGGATTGAAATACGTTTTCCTGGGTTCTAAGACAAAATTTACATGAGTAGAGGGCTCCTCAACCCCATAAAGCTCAACAGCATCCATGAAATTAATTGAAGTATTTGTTACTGAAGATTTATCCACAGTTGCATGACTAGTTACTTGAGATGGATTTAAAAAATGCATTATGTTCCCAAAGGGCACAATACCTGTAGACATAAGCCATGCTGTTCCATTTATACATTTTATTTTTTCCATTTTAGGAATAAATTGAATCACATCAACTCCAAGAAGTCTTTGTAATGTGATATCTTCACCATGTTCTGCTAGAGATTGATCTGCCATTTTAAAACCTTTAGATATTATGTTGTTAACAGCTATGGGGAGATCTGACACATGTAAATGGATATCAAATTCACTATCAATTAAGATAGGCAATGGAAGATCTTTATAGCCAGGAACACTAACGTCCATAACACATTCTTTGAATTTTCTCTTATTTGTTCCGAGAAAAGTTTTTACATCATAATTCAAATATGCTCAATCAAAGGTATCACATTTAAGAACATCCATAACCTCCTGACTTAAATAAGATCTCTGACTGCCATCATCCAATAAACATTTAACGTTGTAAGAATTTTCTCCCCTTTTAAATCTTAATTCAATTATAGGCAACAAATATGGTTGATATGAAGATTCACTCATGTTGATGCAAAGATTTGAATGCAGAGATGTATCATTTTTGGGTTTGTGACAAAGTGCTGATATGTGACTATAACATTTACAGTAATAACATGGAAAACTAAGTTTATTATATTTTCCTGGACATGTCTCACTTAAATGTTTATTGCTAGTACAAAAATAACAGAGTTTTAATTCTTTACATCTAACCTTTCTAGAATCTAAAGTCTTATACTTGGAGCAAAGAAACATAGAATGTCCCTGAACTGCACAAAATTTATCTGTTTCCTTGGCAAAGGTTACTGAGGTTTTAAAATTTTCTAGAGTAGATGACTTAGGGTGACTCTCCATTGATTTGAAGTCAAAGGGTGGCTTGTTTTGCCCAGAGTTAAAGTTAAAGGAGGGCTTGTTAGGTTTCCAATTGAAATTATTCTTGGAATTAGCCGAAAAATCTTTACGTTCAGCAGTAATTTTATAACTATTAGAAGAGAAGTCCTTAGTAAAGTTTTGATTATGTCGTTATAATGATCAAAAAGATTCACCACTGTAGGGTAATTAGAATTTACTTTGTGCACTAATTCTCTTTTTATGGAGGCAGGTAACTTGGAGAATAATATATGACTGATAAGTTTGCAACCCGATGAATCTTCCTCCAAAAGATCTATATTATAAGTTTTAAGATCATATAATAGAGCTCTACTTTCACTTATATACATTTTAACATTAGCAAATGTATTATCAAACTTAGGATATCGACAAATTAATTGTTTGAAGATTTCATCTATAATATACTCGATATCCAAAAACTCCTCTTTAAGCATTTTAAGTGCTATTTAATAGTTATCATCCGTTATGGATAAATGAGAAATGGTGTTGAAGGCATAATCAGAAAGAAAGCTTCTTAGATAAGTGAGATTCCCAGCATCTGATAAAGATTCGCAAGCATCTATACAATCTTGAAACTGTTGTAAAAGGTTCTGGAATTCACATTTATCACATGATTTACCACTAAATGTTTTACATTTAAGTTCAGGCATTTTAACTTGTGAATATTTGTGCATATTCACTGATTTAATAGGGTTTTTACCCCTTTTTAAAGCTGTGGAAATTTTAGCTAACTTATCTGTTATACCTACCCTATAGGCAACTTGACTGTCCATTTCCTTAACTCTATTTTCATCATCTTCTGGCAATTCACCTTCGTCAAACAAGTCAATAATTAAATCATTCACTTCATCAACTTTAACCCAAAATTTCAACATATCGTCCTTTCTACTAACAAAGATATCTTGAGAAAGTTCATCTATATCTATAGTATCTAAATTCTTTATGGCAGCTGTTATCCTACCTTTAAATCCAGCTCTTTTCTTAACTAATGCATTGAGTCGAGTTTCTAACTCTGGTTTAGATGACATGGTGAAGAAATCAATGCAATTTACTATAAGGTAACTAAAAAATACCGCAAATAAATTAGGCACACTATTCTGAACAGAGTAATCTTAATTAATTATAATGAGCCGATGATACAATAGAGAAAAAAAAGGTCCTAACTAACTCTTTAAACAATAAAAATAAACAAATTATGCACTATAGTACAATCTATAACATTTGTAATAATCAAAACAAAATATAGAAATAAACTATTAACCTTTCTACTAGGTTATATTAACTAGGTTAAATTCAAATCATGATAGTGATTTCGGCAGTAAATTATTCCTAATTTGTAACATCTATGTCAAGAACAAATAAAATAGATCACTTATAAGTATAAACAATAGGCTTTAGATTTTTTACATATTTTAATACGATATCGTACTAGATTTAGAACAAAATGCAATATAACAAAATAAATTTGACTCTAACTCAAATTATACACGGAAAACTAATAAATATAAAAAACAAAACAAAATTAGCACTTGGGTATCTTAACAATCAACAAACACTGGGTTTCATTAAAAAGTGAGAGGGCGAGGGAGAAAATATTATAAAATATGTTTGATAACCAAATGGAAATGAATCAATAATGCGATATTCTCTGGTTTTTTAATATAAGAACTTTTAATGAGTTAAACGTAACATGAGCAAAGAGAATGATAAATGATTGGCTTACCTTGGGAAAAGGACTGATACTGTATCCAGGGATTTATGATATTTCGTTCCAGGGAATATCGTTGCCGTCTGGAGTAGCTTATTCCTCTTGTTAGTATATTGGGTAAGCTATCGTTAACTTTCTCTTGTAACAATGAAATTATTGAAAAGACGTCCAGAACGCCTTTAGTTATGAATACGTTGAAGTTGACCTTTTTGTGAGAACTGAGAGAGCAGCCGCTTTTTCTTCTGCGCCGAAGCCTTTGTCATGAGTCATGCAATATTAAATTTAGTGAAAACGATCACCTGGTTAACATAAAAGTTTAGCCAAGCAAATTATCATTCTCTAGAAAAAATTAATGAATATTTTATATTTAAATTAATGATTAAAATATATAGAATAATGAAAATGACAATGACATCAAACATAAATTATTATAAATAAGCTATTCACTGATTGGCTGAAATGTCACTTTTTGAGGAGGACTCTGATTAGACTTTTTATTCTCTTCGTTGATTGGTTGAAGTCACTGCGAATACCCAATGTGAGACTAGGCTATTCAATGAAAATTCTAACTCACAAACCTAGCTTAATAATCTTGAACTTTTATTCATTAATATAGTAACTAATATAGTAATTATTTAAACGAATTGGGGCGCGCAAGTTCAAAATCTACAACTAAGAAGGCCGCCATACTATTTTTGTCTCAATAAGTATAGAAGATATGACCGAATTCTCATGATTCCTCAAAAGTGTAAAATGATTTACATGACCTTGCTTCAAAATACTTATCGGAGAACGGCTAACACAGTCAGTAAAGGCCACTTTGAACGGGAAGAAGCATTGTTTTGGGCCAAACAGCTTATCCTTAGCTTGGCCATCCCCTGTTCACCGTGATGGGCTGTTTAGCCAAACACTGTTTGGCGTATGCGACGATTTCTGGTATTTTGATACGATTAATTAATGGAAAAAAAATTGCCGTAACAGTTAATAAGGGTATCTTGTCCACAAAGTTGAAAAAAAGGGTTGGTAAACGGGCAGAAGAATCTAACGCCCACTTTTACCGGTGGTTAGGTTTAGCGAGATGAGAAATAAGAAGGAAAATATAAAAGGAAAGGGGGAAGTTAAAGAATACTCAAATTACTAACTTATATTCTTTTTAGAAGCCATTGAAGTTGAAATAACCAAATTGTTTCGGGAGAGGAGGAATCTTTTGAAGCCAATGTTGTTTTTGCTTTGTTCCCCAAGAGCAGATGCCACATTTGCTCCCTCGGCTGCTTGAGAGACTTAAGGAAAAAAAAAGCATTTGATTCTACAGCCGCTACTGTAGGCCCCCACCAGCCTTACCACCATTGAGTGTGGCCGCGCCCACTGTTAGGCTGTCCTGAGGGACCCGGTTAGAGTGGAGGGAGGCTGTGCCAGGGATCCATATAACTAAGAAAATGGAAGTTCGATTGCAGCTTAATCTCACAAGAATTCCATCCATGTTAGATAGTCCTACATCAAGATTGCCCTACAGGGTGCCCCCCCCAAAAAAAACCCCCCAAAAAACAACAAACCCAGCCCTACCAGCTGAGCGGCGTCTGAGGCCAATGCTTATTATAACAATTTTATCTTTTTCTTTTCCCCGAGGTCTTCTTATTCCTGCACTAATTAAAGACTCGTTTAGGGACCTGCGTTCTTTGGGGGAAATGTGCCTTCCATACGCTTCCACAATCCACGATATTTCATTTAGTGTGCAGAGGCCATTTGTTCGTACCTTTGAATCTCTCTGTGAGGGTGTGTGGGTATTGCGTGGTGCAAATCGAGAGGAGGACAATAGCATCCACGACGAGATCATCTCAGATCGGCCAAGCTTTCTGCTTGCTTGTCTATCTGTTTGTATGGCTATCAATTTGGGGCCCGTTTGTTTCCATGTGCCTGAACGTTGTGTCTGATCTCCGAGCGAGTGTGTGTGTGTGGATGGGGTTGGGGGTGGGGGAGAAAGGAACACCGGTTACTCCCTAGGTGTATTTGGCGAACAGGTAATTAAATAAATGACCTAAGAAAAATCACCGATGGCATCGCCGCTGTGAACAGAAGAATGGTAAAGCTTGACTACCGGGAGTCATTAGCCTGGGCGATATCGCCCAGTAGGGGTAGGATTTAGCCTTCTTAAAAAATTGATCGGTAAAATTAATCCTATGGATAATAACAATAATATACGAGTATGTATGTTTGTAGCAAATATGTAAAGTTAGATGGATTTCTAATTTTGGTTGGCGATTGACCATTAACTTTGGTGAGCGATTGACTACTAAATTTTTGAAGGGAATGACTTACTTTTTGTAATCATATGACTATTAATTTTATTGCCGAATGACTATTAATTTTTGGTGGTAAATGACTATTAATTTTGGTGGAAGAATGACTATTTGTTTTGGTGCGTGATTGACTATTAATCACTACTACTATTAATTACTATTATTTTGGGTGTGCGATCGACAAACATACCCAAAGTGGAATCAGAGCAGAAACAGGTAGAAGGGATCGGAACCAGAAGATGAAATAGTGTGTTTACACCTCAGTCTTACTAAGAACTAGGAAAGCTCGCAACTCTCCCAATCACCATTGCGCTATAAGAGAAGCTTGCATTGCAGGATGATGGGATTATGATAATTATTACTATTCAACCATAATGGGCGAGAGATTTCTAAAAGATAGGTTCGTAGTGATGGTGTGGAAATACGTGGAACAGATATAGCCCGAATAATCTTAGGAAACTATTGCAGTACTCGAGACGAGTGGGCCCGCAATTCTCCAGAAAGCGACCTGAGAGATCACGGTATCCTTGCGTTGCGACCTGCAGCTCTTCCTAAATCTGTCCCACTCTAAATAATAATGGGATAAGGGAAGTGGAGGGAAGGACTCATTAGCTGGTCAGACGGCCAATCCACTTTAATTGAGAAGTGGCCCATTGTAAGAGAAATGTCAAGTCATAAGAACAGACCCCCTCCTCCCCAAAAACCCCCAAGGGGTTGCAGTTTTTACTTACCTCTGAGAATAACTTCGCACAAAAGTGGGAAGGATACACCCAAGCTTGAAGCGGGGAGTAGACGACTGATTAAAGGGAAGACGAATGATTAAAAATAGATTCATAAAGAGGGCATTGGGGATTCACGTGGTAAGAACAAGGCGTGAACAAAGAAACGGAAAATGTGAAAGAGAAAAAAATGTGCAAAATTGGAAGGTTAAAAACACGCCGTTTAGAAGTTGCGTCAAGTTCTTACCAGAATAAACCGACCTAAAAATGAGAATTTGGCACTCTTTAGTAAGGTAATAGGAAATGGCTCCTATTAAACCCACGCAACATCGGGAGGGGGAAGAACGACCACGTGGAGCGGAAGAATACGACACCGAGCCTTTATCGGTCGAGTGCTTGGCCAGAGAACTCCGTCGGTGCAATCCGGAGTCACGTGATTCCTTGATGACAGCGCTTTCGCGTTCTGTTCGGGGCGACGAAATCGGTTAGCTATAAATAGCCATTACGGCCCCAAAGCAGCCAAATAAGGAAGGGGGAAGGGCACATATTTTATATATCCAGGGGGAGAAATAAGTACACACACCACACAGAAAAGAGGTAAATGTGCCGGCATGTAAGTATATATATATATATATATATATATATATATATATATATATATATATATATATATATATATATATATATATATATATATATATATATTTAGGAAGAAACATTAGCATATGCGGCCGACGTGGCAGTAGTGGCAAATAATTCGATCAATGATCTACAAGAACTCATAAATGACTGGCACAAAGCTATGTCGCAAAAGAGAATGAAAATTAACACCAATACAGGAAAAACTGAGTTTATGTCTGTTAGTTGAACCAGTGAAGAGTACGATATGTACATGGGAACGTATAAACTAAATAAAGTCGCGGAATACACATACCTCGGAGTAAAAGTGGATGCAAAGAAGTCACAAGAAACAAATATTTCTAACTATATTGCAAAATACAACATCAATGGAAGCATGATGTACCCTCTGTTAAAAGACAGAAATATCAACGGGGAAAGCAAACCAACAATCTATAACGCTATCTTGAAGCCAATAATTGTGTATGGAAGTGAATACTGGATGGACCCTTACGACCAGAACGGAGTAAAAAATACAGGCTGCTGAAATGCGTGTCCTAAGAACGATCAAGGGGGTCACGAGAAGAGATAGAATAAGAAATACAGCAAAAAGAGCAGAACTTAAGTTAGGACCCTTATTGAACTCCATTGAGAAAAGAAGATTGCAGTGGTATGGACACGTAATGAGAATGAACGAAGGAAGACCCCCAAAAGAGCACTGCTATGGACCCCCCAAGGAAAAAGGACACCTGGAAGACCAAAAAAAAGATGGATAAAAGGAGGACAACAAGCACTGACACGGAGAGGAAGATCCCTGCAAGAGGTGGAGGAGGAAAGAAAATTTGATGATCGCATGGAATAGAGACAGTTCCTTAAGAGCTCGACGACTGACACATAGTTGTTATCTATATTTTATGCGCGTTTAGTATTATTATTTCCTTTTCGAGTCTCTCGATTTATCTTATATTTCGATTTTGGTCTTGAGATAATCCGTGGATAAGTTCGCCAAAAATTCCTTACAATAGTAATAGCAAACGAAGGCAAGAAACTAGTTTATTTAGCAAAATAAAATATTTATTTATTGGCCTGGCGCGTTTCGGCACACACACACACACACACACACATATATATATATATATATATATATATATATATATATATATATATATATATATATATATATATATATATATCCATAACCCTATATTTTAAGAACGAGTTTTTTTAAGGTGTTTGAATAAGATTTTTTTCTTTTAGTTCGGTTGTAACCTAAGTATATTTAATTTCTTTATCAAAGTTATTTCTAAAATTCCTTTATAAGAACTACAGAACTACAGAATCTAGGACCAGCAAAGACCCTAAGGTCCGCTCGAGGCTAGTCCGCTACACTAAATCAAAAACTACGATACACCCTTATCTACGAGTGTATCTCTAACATGCTATTTTTTTTTTTTTTTTAATACTATCTACTGTACACACTTATCTACATGTGTACATTATCGTGCAATTTTAACTAATCAAACTAGGGGTCGGGGGAGATAGAAAGTTTTTCTTCTCATCTTCCGCAGCCACTCGACTGCTAGTGGTGAAAAGCTAATTTAGGGATAGAGACTACTTATAGGATAGGCGGAAAAGAAATGGGACATCTAAGCTACACATGCAGAGAATCGGCGGCATCATTTTTAGTCATCATAATTTCATATCCTTAAACCTCCGCTCCAAACTCTCTCTCTGCAAGGACGTCCAAATTCACAGTGCTCAACTACGTTATATTTAAACTATTCAAATGCACGTCGAGACGATTTTTGAACATATTAACCGAAGTGCTATCTACTACGTGGGTGGGCAGCCGATTCCAATTTTGAGTAACTTTAAATGTAAAATAGTTTTGGGCTATACTAGTGTTAAAACGCTTGTTCACTAATTTTAACCCGTGCTGACGAGTATTTCCCCTATGATCCAGTTCGAACAGATTGCGAAAGTCCACGTTTGAGAAACCCTTTAGTATTTTAAATACTTCTATTAGAAGAAGAATAAGAATAAGAAGAAGAAGAAGAAGAAGAAGAAGAAGAAGAAGAAGAATAATAATAAGAAGAAGATGGAGATGAAGATGAAGATGAAGATGAAGAAGAAGATGGAGATGAATATGAAGATGAAGATGGAGAAGAAGATGAAGATGAAGATGATGAAGAAGAAGAAGAAGAAGAAAAGGATGTTCAGGGTGTTAAAATAGAGTCTATAAAGGGGATTAAAAAAGGCGGTTAAGATTAGCAAATAAGGCCGTAGGTCACACACCCGCAGGGGTGCCTGTGTAACCAAGCTCTTCCTGTTAAGAAAGAGAACAGCGGCTTGTATATAATATATATAAATCTTTCATGAACGCGAAAGAATAATGAAATTAATCTAGCAAACCGCAAGAAATAGAAAAACAGGATAATTTTTCTTTGAAAATTTGATTTCCTAATTCGCAAAAATCCCGTACAGGGGTGGGATAGGAACTGTGCACACTAAGGCAGCGATCAACCGCTTGGATCTTAATTAAACCGTTCCTTAGACTACTCGGCTACGCGGAAGACAAAAATCTTCCGAATAAACAAGCTTTTTAAGGTACGCTTCACAAGGTCGATTGGGACTATGAAAGAAAGAGAAATTAATAGGGAGTTCAAAGGACAAAGGAGAGTTGAAGTAAACACGCAGCGAATATACAATGTATAGATCTTTCATAAACGTGAAAGAATTATGAAATTAATCTAGTAAACCGCAGGAAACAGAAAAACAGGGTAATTTTTCGGCTACGCGTGTACGAATTTTCGTGCAAAGTCGGTGACTGCGAACATCGCAGTTCTAAGTATAATGGCGTGACCTCCAAAACCCTATCGAGACGACTGGCCGCTCACCTACAAGACAGATCAATTAGGAAACACACCAACATTCATGACGTCACTCTAACTCGTGAAACTCTTAACAGGAACACCTCCATCATCCTGCGAACCCAAAACCGCCGGAGACTGCGAATAGCCGAAGCCGTCATCATCCAAATGAATAAACCAACAATTAACGTGCAGCTCCAGCCAGAGACCATACTCCCGACAGCCCGGTGTCTTCGTGGTGACCGTCACTGATACCGACTAACATTTTCTTTGAATGTGATTGGCCGATTTTATATCGCATATGTTAAAATTTTTGCAACGCCTATGTTTATCTTTCAAATTTTCACAGCGATGAGGAAAATATGGATTTAGACCACGAACATAAGAACACTATAGTGGAAGACTTAGAAAGTAATAGACAAGAAATAACGCCCAACAACACTGCCTCTCCTACAATATTGGAAGAGCAAGGAGTGGAACCAATAACCCTAGGAGAACTTAAAGCTACTATAATCGCTACTAGACATAAAGCCCCAGGCGATTCCGAGATTTCACGTGAAAATTTAATAAGAGCACTGAATATGTTTCTAGAAAAAAATGAAAGACGTTTTCAACGCGTTAATCAGCGCAGGTTACTTTTCCGATGCCTTAAAAAGAGGAAAAGTAATATTCTTACCCAAACCAGGCAATCCCCCGAATCAACTCAGAAACTTTCCACCCATAAATTTATTCAAATCCATAGCTAAACTCTTAGACAAAATGATTATAAAGAAACTCAGACAACATCTCGAGGATAACAATTTAATCCCACAACACCAACACGGGTCTAAAAAAAGAAGAGGAACCGAAACAGCACTGGCCATACTTGTCGAAGCGATCGCTAAGGCTAAATATGAAAAGTGATACACAGACCTTGTCTTAAGAGAAGTACATAGAGCATTTGAAAGAGTATAGCGAATTGGACTTAAATATAAGATTAAAAGGCAAGGACTCCCCAGAATTCTAACCAAATGTTTGTGCGATCACGTAACGGATCGCAAAAAACATATCGAAATAGAAGACCACCGGGGATCCGAATTCGAGATATATCAGGGAGTCCCCCAAGGTGGAGGCCTTAGTCCGCTACTATGTAGCATATACACAAGGGATTTGCCAGAGCCTATTTTTGCAAGTACTATATACATACAATTCGCGGATGATATCTCGATAATCACCAATAGTCCTTATAGGCATCCACCCACGATGGCTAGAATAACTGCAGCAGAAATCAAAATACTAATGCCTACGTAAAGAAGTGGAAAATCAGAACTAATCCAGACAAGTTTATAATCGTACCAGTGGGAAGACGCAAATCATCGCGAGTACTTATCGAAAAAAAGAGATATAGATACAAACAAGAGGACAAGGTTCTCGGGTGAAAAATAACTTCTAACGGATAAAAAAAAACATATCAATGAAAGAATAAACCCAGCAAAAAATAATCTCACAAAATTGTTCCAACTGAGAAGTTTGAACACAAAAACAAAATTAAAACTTATAATGCATTATGCAGATCGGTATTATTGTATCTAACAATACCTCTCAATCAACTACATAAGACCAACACCGTCAAGCTTCAAAGGGTACAAAACAAAGTAGTATTATTAATTACAAATACGAGAAGAATAGAAAACCGTAGACAACAAGATATACACCAAGAAATTAACTTAGAACCAATAAACACAACTCTTCACGAAAGGGATAAGAAAATATGGACAAAACTAAACGAAGAAGAAAAAAGAAAATTGGAGATCCCTATAAATTACCGGGGGAACAATATGGGAAATTTTAAAAGCGGGAAACCGATAGTCGGAATCAATCCTGCACCAATGTTTATGTAGAAGATTGAGCACACACCCCCACACTGCAAGCTAAACTCCAATAAAAAACAAAATAAAACAACAAAGAACAATAAAGGCGTGAGAGCCTTGGGGCAAAAACCAAATAAAAGAAATAAAAAGATAATAAAGAACGAAGAAGAGATGGATGGTTACCCAACAAGCAACAATATCTCATACTCAATCCCTTTCACCACTTTACCTTAGCACCTACTATCCACTCTACTCTAACTATATACTTTTAAAATCTAACTTTTTCAAGAAGTAAGACGTACATTTCAAAGATATTGAAACTTTCATCATGTCTGGTCGTGGCAAAGGAGGAAAGGTTAAGGGTAAAAACTTAAGACGCCCTCGCCAGACATGCTTTTAAAACGTGTCTCGGGAGTAAAAGGAGACAATTATCCGGTAGAAGAATAAAGAACAATCATGGATAGGGAGGAGGACCGCTACGCAAAGTGGGTCAAGGGGCCACCCGCCATGGACGCCAAACGGCGACCCCCTCCGTACCATCAGACGGGCAACAAAACCAAGCCGGCAAACGGGAATGGAAACTATCTTTGGCACGCTCAATGTAGCCTTCCTAAGACTAATTGATATGCTCAGCGGCTGGGCAGCGTTATGTTAGACACCGGAGGACGTCGAGAAGATCGTGTCCAAGAAAGCCAAAGAGCCCCTTCGAATGATTGGACTTGAAGCTTCCATCCCCGACAAAATCATGGTTCGTGGAACAGCCATCCTCAGAAAGCTCAACACCTTCTTCACGGACAACAGCAGTGAAGACATCAAGGCCGAGCTTTCTAAGCACCAAAAATGGGCAAAAATTGTCAAGGTGGAAAAGTTCGGCAAAAACATCATCAAAATTATCTTCGCAAGTATTGAAATGGCGCAGAGGGCTATGTAAGAGGGACTCCTGTGGTTCTACTTCTGAATAGCCCCTGAGGAGATTAAAGCAGAAGAATACATCCAAATAGAAAGCTGCTTTAGATGCCTAGCCCTAGAAAAACACCCCACGAGAGAATGTAAAGCAGCCGAGGTCACATGCTCCGTCTGTTCAGACCAGGACACGGATAGAAGGAGTGTGCCTCAGAAAAAAACAAGATGTGCAAACTGCGGATCACAGGGCCTTGGCTATGGGGTGTCCCGTCCACACAGATGAAATCGGGGAAAAGAGCGAAAGACGAAAAAAGAAAAGGAGGCAAAGGCAAAGAACTACGCGGAAGCAGCGGCGGCTACCAGAACCACGGTCGCCGAAACAACGACACCAAAGCTGGTGATGCCAAGTGAAGTGTAAATAAATAATGACCATGGTCATCTACGCACATTTTGCAAACATAGCCAATCCCGGACTTTCTCTCAAGAGTCAAATCAACTACTGCAGAAAAACGGATTTAAGAAAAACTATGGTTTGCGCGTAACCCCGCTTCGCAGGAAGTCTTGAAAATACAATTTGAAGACGACTCGCAACAGAATAACACGAAAAAGGAAAAAGAACCAGCCGACAAACAACAACAGCAGAAAACCACAGAAGTAGAAGAGACAAAAAACGAAAGCCTCAAGAAAAGCTACAAGACAAAACAGCAAAATAAAAAGAAAAGAGCAACGTCTCGAAAGGAAGAAGAGGCAAAACAACAACAACAAAAGCATTAACAAGAGTATAAACTTCACGGGGAAGAAAACGAAGACGATGCCATCTTGGATTATCCCGGAATACCCCTCACGGGGAAAAGGGATATTCTATTAAGAGGATTCTTCTTTGACTCCGAAGACGTGAACCTCAAGGTCTTTGGTGCTTCAGTCTGCGAAGCCCCGAAAGAGAACCAGGAAAGTCTACTCGATGGAATTCTTCGCGGGGACTACAAGTGGACCTACGAGGGACCGTGGTCGCCAAAGGAGATAGAAGGAATGTTGATGGAACGGGCTATCTACATTCAGGACTCGTGCGTGTACACCGTCCACATGTCCACCTAGAAGAAAATTAAAAGTGGACAAAAAACGTCAGAAATCGAATAGTGGAAAAAGTATGCGAAAGTGAATAATAGCAAATAGTTAATAGTAATAAAGTTCAGTGATTAAACGAATTAATAATAAAACATTTAATAAACATGATGGTTAATAACGAAAATTTAGTGGTTCATAATAACAACAAAAGTGAATAAATAAATAAGAAAGCGTGTAAAAATACAAATACAAAAAGTGAAGTGGTCAAAATAAATTAGCGAAAGTGTTTACAACAGGATAAAACAACATAATGCGATGGGTTCATAATGAATCTAAAAAGCAGTTCAAACGGTATAAAATTATTTAAAATAGGAGAAAATAACGAAAAGTGAAACGTTCATAATAAATCTCGTGGGCTGGAAAAATAAGAGTGTTTAAAATAGAACAAAATAACGAAAAGTGAAACGTTCATAATAAATCTCGTGGGCTGGAAAAATAAGAGTGTTTAAAATAGAACAAAATAACGAAAAGTGAAACAAACGTGCATAATAAATCTCGTGGGCTGGAAAAATAAGAAAGTGTTTAAAATAGAACAAAATAACGAAAAGTGAAACGTTCATAATAAATCTCGTGGGCTGGAAAAATAAGAGTGTTTAAAATAGAACAAAATAACGAAAAGTGAAACAAACGTTCATAATAAATCTCGTAGGCTGAAAAATAAGAAAGTGTTTAAAATAGAACAAAATAACGAAAAGGGAAAAGATCATAATGTTCATAATAACTCTCGTGGGCTGGAAAAATAAGAAAGTGTTTAAAATAGGACTAAATACGTAACCAATTAAATATGATCAGATGTTTTAAAAGTGTCAAATTAAACTAGAAAACGAAAGTAAATAGTTAAAATAAACATGGAACGAAATTAGAGTTGAAAATTATGTAAAAGTAAAAATCAATAAGCAAACACAAGGATTTTGTGAAATTTATATATAAGACAACAATATCTTAAAATTTGTTAAGGTTTTGTAAATAGAGTTAAAGTTATATATAAACCCAAAAAATAAAACAAAGAGCTCTTGAATAAAACAAAATAGGTAAACAAATAAATGCAGTTTATAAATATAATACTCTGTCATGGAAAAATATGATTGAATAATGTCAACAATATGACCTCCAGTATATCCTGGAGAATTCATTTTATTATCATAGATAAAAATAATTTTGTATAGAAATCAACAATATGACCTCCTTGTACCTAAAGAACTCATTTCTTTTCATACTGCTACTTATAACTTTCTATTCTCCGCTCAAATTTTTTCCCACTATTAACTATTTTTATCACTAATTTGTATTATTTTCTCTCAAATATATCATCGATTCATTGTCATTGTTCATTCCCTGAAGATGACCTGCCACGGTCGAAAGCGTCCCGGAATAAATTATGTCTTTTGTGAGTGTTTTTCTCGCCTCACAGACCCAGTAAAACAACTTGTAAGGAGAATAAAGAGAGGACAAGACAGAGTGAATAACGCTACCATTTCTGTAGACTTTAACAGTATATATATATATATATATATATATATATATATATATATATATATATATATATATATATATATATATATATATATATATATATATATATATATATATATATATATATATATATATATATATATATATATATATATATATATATATATATATATATATATATATATATATATATATATATATATATATATATTGTTAATTGTTTTCTTTTCGAGTCTCTCGATTTGTCTCATGTTCCGCTTTTGGTCCTGGCTTAACCCATGGATTAGTTCACCAAAATTCATGAGAAAGTCATGACGCACGAGGGCAGAAAATTGGTTCACTAAGCAAACGAAATTCTTTATTGGCCTGACGCGTTTCGATATATACACATATCATTTTCAAAGGCTACACAGTTGTGGCTAGGGAATAAGATACAGAGCTATATATATGTGGTAAGCTGCGTTAACATTTATACAAGCACATTTATAGGAAATGGGATTTCTCTAAACACAAGTTATACATGCAAATGGTTGAGACGCTATAACGGTCGCAGGATTAAGATGGGGAGGGATTATTATTCGGGGCTGGAGGAGGAGGGTAAGATGAATTGCGAATTTGTTTTAATATTTAATTTCCGTTGCTTTTATTTGATGTATGTGGCTTCTGAAATCTTAGCGTGTGCTAAGATTTCAGTATTCTCTTCAAGCGACTCCCGGTCCAATTGTTTCCCATGCTTTTCCAACGTATGTCTTCTGGGTGCATAGTTGCTCAAGTGGTAGGTCATTCTTCGTTTTAGCTTTGTTTCGGTCACTCCGATATATGAAGCGGTTCGGAGATCACAGTCTCCCATTTTACAAGTATATTAATATATCAGGTGACTTCTTTGCTTGGGTGTTAGATTTGGTCATGGGTTGTTTCTCATTATGAGATTGGAGGTGCGTTAGTTGTTGTAGTAAATTATGAGGGATACTTTATTCTCATTCTGTGTTGCTTTGACTCCTCTGTTTATGATTTCCTTTATAACTTTTTCATATGTTTTGTAGGCTGCACTCATGATGTTATTGTAGTAGAGTTTAATGATGTTCATTTCTGCTTGTTGATTGGTACTGCCATTAGGTGACATATACTATCTTTCCATTTTTTCGAGAATAGCGGCGTGTATGTCTCTCTTTGTGAAACCATTGTTTACGAGTACTTGTGTATCACGCTAGAGTTCTTTGTGTGTATCTTTCCATGCTGAGCAATGGGGGAACGCGCGGTTGATGTATGTATTTATTACGCTTTTTTCGTAACGCTCGGGACATTCACTTTTTGCATTCATGCACAGACCTGGATTTGTACTTTTGACGTAAACGCTGCAGTTATTTTGTCGTTATGTTTAGTGGTAAAAGTATTTGAAAATGGGAGTTAGTTATTTTGGCTATTTTCAATTGTTTAGTTAAGAGAAGAGCAGTTTTTGAATGTTTCTAGTAGTTCCTGCATTTCTTCTTTTGTTTCTATATTTATGTATATGTCGTCTATATATTTTCAGTAAATATGTGGTTTCGGTAAACTTGAAAAAACTCGTTCTTTCACTGTTCCTATGTAGAAGTTTGCAAACAGTACTCCAAGGGGAGAACCCATTGCAACACCATCGATTTGGATGTACAGGTCGCCGTAAGAGGAGTTCCTTCAAATCATCTCTCGGTATGCCAGATCCCTACTCCAACATATAAACTTGGTGAATTCCTAAATAAGATACTTACCCCATACATGCCCTCTAAATTCATCCTGAAATCCTAGGCAGACTTCATTGGCCTAATTCGCTCTACCACCCCCAAAAGAATGATAGCGTCCATGAACGTAGAATCATTACCTACTAATCTACCTGTTCACGAAACTATAGATTTAATCCTAAAAAAAAGTATACGACCAAAATGATTGCCCCCCTCGAGTTGACTGTCAATGGACCCAGGTTTCTAACGTTGTCAGAGAACGTGATCAGGAAGCCACCTAGATTGAGAGAGGGGGCTACATTTATACAGCAACCGACATATTCTAAGGTGCCCATCAGAAGATCCTCAGTTTTGTCATGGATGATTTCAAGGGAGTTTTCCGATATCCATCCATTAATCATGCCATATACAGATAAATATTAGTGTCGATCACGCCGAACCAGTTTGGGGAGGAAGAGGGAAATATTTAGGTGTCATCATCATAGAAATATAAGGATAGACCTAGGCAACGCAGAAGAAGGTTAATAGAAATGAGATAGATGCGAAAGAGGAGTGGGCCAAAGTCAGGGCCCTTAACACTTAAGTTATTCCATCGTGTCCGATTATGACGTTCTCTTTCTTATTCTCGTCTATGTTTTCTCCGGTGAATGTACAGACCAATCTTGGATAAGCATCGCCTGACACAGGTAGGACATTGAAAATTTGGGGGTGGTTGGGGTGGTGGCTTTTGTTGTCTCGCACGCCGGTGAGCACATTTCTCATGTTAATGGTCTCGTTGGCTGTATTCAAGATGATTCACTCTCTCATGGGTAGGTCGTCTCTAATTCACCCGGTTTGAAGCCGATTCATCCAGATTTGAAGGGTGGACCATACAGTTCTTCCGCGTTTTCTTGATGTTATCTTTGAATTCGAGTTGGGACCACCCGCTACCCTCCTTCCATCATGGAGCTGACCATATAGCACTCTGCAATGAAGTCTTTCTCCATGTATACGTATGACATGACCCAACCATCGTAGCTGGTGCTTAGCAATGATTGCCTCGATGCTGGTGCTCTCCACTATCGAGACGTGTGGTATTCTGTCTTGTCATGTGATACAAAGGATCTTTTGTAGGCATCATGTATGGAACGACTCTAGAGGCTTTACGTTTCTCTTTTATGTCGTCCATGTTTCACAGCAAAACAGAAGAGATGATAGACATACTGCATTTTAGACGGTCATCTTAGTGTTTAGTTCAAGTCTTTATTT
Organism: Ceratothoa steindachneri; assembly: GCA_963969495.1. Classification (NCBI taxonomy): domain Eukaryota; kingdom Metazoa; phylum Arthropoda; class Malacostraca; order Isopoda; family Cymothoidae; genus Ceratothoa; species Ceratothoa steindachneri. The sequence continues at coordinate 79,680,270 of OZ018327.1, forward strand.
TGATAAACTCTTGTAGAGAATTGACCGAAGGGTGCTGCTGCTTGTCTAATGCGGTGCTGTATTTCAAGATTCAAATGCATGTCATTGGAGAGGTAGCTACCAAGGTACTTAAAAGATGGAACGTTTGAGAGATTCTTGCTAGCAATTTGAAACACTAGAGGATTAGGAGGCACATCATCAGACTACCGTGCGAGTATTTCTGTTTTCTTTATATTAACAACAAGGCCTAATCTGGTGTATATATCAGTAGCAGTTGTTAAGACATATTGCAGTGCCTCTGGTGAGTTAGCCACCAGAGCACAGTCATCTGCATACTGTAAGTCCCGAATGTGATCTATTGAGAGCTTGGTTCTTGCTGGAAATTTCCTAATGTTAAAAAGGCTGCTATCAAGTCTGAAATTGACGGTTATTCCGCATCTCTCACGGGCAATATGGCGAGGCATTGTAGTGACCCATACTCGGTACATGTTGAACAATACTGAGGCCATCACGCACCTTGGTCTGACCCTAGGGTTAACAGCGAAAGGGGTTGACTCCGGACTACCCATTGTCACTTTAGCATACATACCGTCGTGTAACTGTCTTACAATCTTCACGAATTTTGCCGGGCAGCCAGAAATACGCCTAACTTCTCTGTTTTTTACAGTGTCAAATGCCTTCGTGAGGTCAATGTAAGCCATAAACAGATCTTTGTTTTGCTCTCTAGACTTTTCTTGCAGTTGCCGGGTTATGAAAATCAGATCAACTGAACCTCGATCCTTGCGAAAGCCATATTTCGATTCCGGGAGTAGATCTTTTGTGATCAAAGATGTTAGTCTCCGCAACATGATTTTAGAGAGAACTTTTCCGGTAACGGAAAGTAGGGATATATCTCTACTGTTGCCACAAACGTTTTTACTGCCCTTGTTTTTATATATTGATATAATATTAGCATCCTTCCTTCTACTGTTTGGGCACTTGCTCCCTGTCCCAGACCTTCAGGATGAATTTGTTGATGTTATATTTAAGCAAGTATCCCTCCTGCTTTATAATCTCTGAGGGTATTTTGTTAGAGCCTGGGGAATTGTTGTCTTTGAGTAACTTAATTGCCCATAGGAATTCAATGAAGGTAGGAGGAAGATCCATCTCGTGTGTTAATGGAAGCCTCATCTAATTCGAGGAGGGCAGTGTTATCAGTTGGGTTTGATTAATTTAGTAGGTCTTGAAAGTGCTCGCCCCATCTTTGGAATATTTGACTTTGTTCTCTAAATATAAGTAAATGAACAGTTTTGGCGACCATGAAGTATTTTCATAGCATCATAGAACTGATGCATATCATGAGAATCTGCATATGCCTGAATTTCTTTTCCCCTTTGTGTCCCTAATGCATTCGGCAGATTCCTCAATGTTCTTTGCACTTCACTCCTTGTGTTCTGCCAATGCATTTTCAGGGCTTGAGAGTTTAGGTGTTTTAGAGAGGCATTGCGAGCTTTATGCATGCTATCAAGTAGAGGAAGTATGGCTCCAGTATTCTCAGCAAACCAATCTTTTTGCTTTTTGGTTTAGGTCCCAAGAGACTTTTCTGCTACTTCCAAGACCGTAGCACTAAAATCATCCTAGCTGTTTTGTAATGGAATTGTCATATCACCTAAAGGTTTCCTCTCAGTCAGTGCCTCAGCTATGGCACTCCGGAAATTATTTCTTAAGTTCTCCCTTTTAAGATTGTTGGTGTTGTCTCTTTTTATTTGATTTTTGTCGATGCATAGGAAGGCGGATGGAGAGTTTTAGATTATATCTAATTAGCCTATGGTCTGTCCAGCAGAATGCGCCCCTCATTGGACATCTTGTAGATCTTTTCTCTTAACTATAACATAATCAATGAGATGCCAGGCAGTCTTGTATTTATCTTAATGTTGGAATATAGTGTTGGTGATGGCTAACTGATATGTAGCACAAAGTATCAGCAACTCCACGACTTCCAATGACATTGTCCCATACATTACTGTCTTTGCTAACTCTTGTATTGAAGTATTATTTTATATCTCTTGTTGATTTTGTTTAAGGTTTCATCTAGAGTGGAGTAGAAACGGTCCTTGTCTTCTTTAGGTGTAGTCAAGTTTGGTGCATATGCACTTATTATGGTGACGTAAGTATTATTAGTAGGCGTAACTTTGAGCGACATCAGTCTTTCATATATTCCAACCGGGAATTTGTTAGTATTTTTAGGATTCACTCTTTATGGCGAATCCAACTCCATGCAAGTGCTGACCTTCTTGAGGGTATTCCCTCCAGAAAAATGTGTATCCTCCACCTATTTCATATAGAGATACTTTATCTAACAGGCGTGTTTTACTGAGTGCTGCTATGTCAATGTTATACCTTTTAGGTTTAGAGGCAACAAGGGCTGTTCTTCTCTGTGGTTTGTCCAATTGGTGGAGATCTAGCAGGGTTCTGGCATCCTAAATGGCTACTTTATGAGAAAATCGTTTTTCCTTGATATTGCGACTGCTATATGGGATGTTCTGGTAGAAGCGGCTACCTACCCGAGAGAAGAGTGGAACAGATGTAGACCACCCTTTCTAGGTCCTTTTTCGTTCTAGAAGGAGCAGCGTAGATGCTAAATAGGTCTGCTCAGGCACACAGAGGTCTGTAGAAAGTGGCTGCTACTCCAGTCCGCCCCACCCACCAGCGGCCATAATAGCCCGGTGCCACCGACATGCAGGGACTAGGCTAAGAGCACTTAGAATCATCCAGTTCCTGCTCCACTCACCCAGCACCCCATCGCTGTCAAGCTTTGGACAAGTCAGGAAATAACGGTGGGATACCAAGAGAAAGAAAACCAGAGCAAAGAGGAGTTTAGGGTGCCCCAGGGGGCCCACAAATCCTGGAATACACTCTTGCTGCAGGACAGGAATAACTGATGGCAAGAGAAAGGCCCATCATTGCAGGGTCTGCCGGTACCTCCAGTCTGTTGGGGCTCGCCTAGGCGTGCCTTCCACGCCATTTTTCTCTCAAGGTGTGTTCCTCTAGCCTTCTTTCTTACCAGACTAACCCACAAGGCAGTGGAGTCGGGTGCAGTGGTTGGTAGGTGCCAGGAAATTTCAACACGCCGATGGAAAGGCTCACCGTACCCCTGGTGCACATTGCTGCTATTAGATTCCTTGCTGGTTCAGCCTGGAGCCTCTAGGTGACCAGTTACTATATGTGGCCACAAAGAGGCACAGCGGGAGTCTTGGTGATGGAGAGGCTGTGTACTGGAAGGGGAAGGCTTACTCACTCGGCTTCCCTTTTCACCACAAGGGCTAGTCAGCGGCAGTAGACTGTAATCGAGACGGCATGCCTTCACCCCAAATTTCCCTCAAAGGCCACCGACTAGTGATTGTCCGGGTGGGAGCCAAAATGCCATGGGAGGGATGGCCGAAATGAGGGTTTCCTTCTGAGACCAGCGTGCACCCTAGGGTACCGTTGCCCCAGACGGCAGAATCTTCCTTTGGAGTAACCAGTAGCTCGGTGTGTACCACCTTTAAGCTAGATTACAAAATCACTGACCAGAGGGCGATCAAATGTAGGAACACACAGATTGAGAAAAGCATAGTACAGTTGTAAGATCTCCCAACCCACCCCTCCCACCCACCTCTGCGCGTACGAGAAAACTGAAAAGAGATCTGAATGTACTAATGAATGGGAACGAACCAATAATTTTTACACTAAAGCTAAAGTTGGAACAGAATATAATATTAACCTATTTATATGCAATCTATTGCGCTTTAAAGATAATTTGTTTAATTATATCCTTAATCTCTCCAATAGCTGAAATATTCACTTCTTTTTCAAGTAGTTCCTTCAAGGTCTCGCATATTCAAAATTGGACGTACTCACCCGCCAAGTTAGTACTGAACCGCAAAGGTTTAAGTTTCTTATTATGATTCTTAGTTATATTCTGGTTAAGGTTAAAGAACTCCTGGTATTCAAATGATTGAATCTTGGAATAATTTTGATCAGCTCTAAGAACTGACTGCTCAGTCTCCGAGTTTCGAGAGAGAGGGGAGCGAACTCTCACAGCGCCGTCCAAGTCTCGGTATGCCTAATCGACGGGATTAGTTTAGTTGGCCTGGTTAAGAATCCAATCGAGTCGTTCGATGCATTTTTGAAGTAGGGGAGAGAAAGTGGGGACGCAAAACTGAACCGTGTGCTCCTTGTGAGGTGATGTCAACAACGAAGTTATACATACAAGGGCAAGATCGTATTTTTGTTTCGAAAACTGTTATGCCTCTTAATGTTATCTAATATTAGTTGAGACTTTGTCTCTACCACAACTACAAAACTATAGAAACAAGAACAAGCAAAGTTCTTAGGATCCGCTCAAGGCCCTCACCCGAATTTTCACAGAGGGTGTTAATCTACCACTTACATATCCCGGACAAGATGACTTATCTACTGTTAGTAGAACATACTTTTTTCTTCTTTTTTTAATATCTTTTTCATTTTGTTTACTATTTTCATACCACGGTACACACTTACATGTGTGCCCTTTGACATGTAGGTTCATTTTTAACTCAAAGGCAGCACGCACTCATCCGAATTGCGGGGGGTGGGGGGTAGGACAGTATTATATTCTCTCGCAACCTTCGCCTGCTAGTCATGAAAATAATAAACGTATAGGACAGACAGAAAAATAAATTTTTAATTACTTTTAATCCCCACACCTAGGTCTTTCTCCGCGTAAATGACCTCAAGACACTACCCATGTAGAGAAGAGCCCGACTGGGAGTTCTCATGCCCAGTGTGCATTGTTTACATTTGTCTAAATTAAAACGCATCTGCCATGTCTCCGAGAGAGATAGGGGGATTACAGAACCAAAAATGGATCTCTAAGACAAGAAGTTTTAACAGACCTATTTGCACATAAATGGAAAATATATTATTATTGGGGCATCATATAATAATGGTAAAGACAAAATGTTCATTTATTTTTTCCTTCCACTAAGTAAATTTCATTTCTTTTCTCCACCTACTAAGTTGTTTAAGGAAGGACCTAACGATAGAGACGGAGCCGAACCACGGGCCACCACAGTGTATGAAGAAAGCCATGACAGTCGCAGCAATGTCCATTCAAATCAAGGCGCCATTTGGCCACTAACCACATCCAATGTCGCTTTACTTCATCATCTGAGAAGTCCGTAGTTCACAGAATTACTCAATTGTCCATTTTGTGTTCGATGGTCTGATAGAAAGCGCTTAGAAGAAAAGGAAACATCACCAGGAGCAAATATCTTGACATTATACTTCCTTGAGTAGAGGAAGGAGTGGATACCTTCTTGTACCATATGGCGTAATGATGCATAGATAATTGAATTACCCTTCAAAATGCATTCGAGTGAAAGAAATATCCGAAGAGTTTAAAAATTGAGGTTAAAAACTCAAATATTGGATCTTTTGAGTCTGTTGAATACTCTATTCTGTTCTTTGGGGAAGAAACTTGTGACCTTTTACCGAAATTGCATCCCATAGTACGATGTGATCAAGGTCAGTCATTGAACAGAACCGAGCATAACTTAAAGAGAAACGGATGTAGGGAAAACAAAATTTTATAATAACTCTTTTACATAAAAACAGAAAATGTCTCATATACAAATATTTCTTTAGAAATCTCTTTAAACTTCTCTTTGACTTTTGAGGTAAAAACCGGGAAATTACTGCGCGAGTTCGTTTACAGTCATCAAATCCCCATCATTTTTGAGAAAAAAAACGATATATTCCTAAATTTCTACCAATTTCTCACATTATTTCTATTTACTTATCGCTTCGAGAGAACAGTTGACGGATACACGCGAATTCTTCCCTCTCCGCTTGAGAGAGAACGGTACTCGGACAAATGTCGCATTAAGAAATAGTCAAATAAATTCGTTTTTTTAACCTATTTTGTGTTTTTACCTTTGGCTTATTGAATCAGAGCAATGATCCCAAATTTCTTCGATTGCTTGCCAAAATTACGCTTCAAGGAAAATTCTGATTAGCTTTGTCCCTGAAGTTCTAAAAATAGATGAAATTAAATGGCCTTAAACTACTTTTTGAAGAGCTTTACCCTCTTTCTTTATCATCGTCTGGGCCTATCGAGAGGAAGAAAGAAATAGGAACCAAATAAAAGGTCAATGGGCAAAAAAAAGAAGCAATACACAATATCAGGGATGGAAAGAATTGTTATAACAAAGCACGCGGAATGGTTTAGCCTGGATTGGAGACGAGTTCCAGGTGCTGCATCCTAACATGGTTAACTTTCACCATAAGTTTTTAAAAATCACGCAGGGGGGGAAGAGGGGGAGAGGCACCTAATCAGAAACTTAAAAATTTGTATGCAATTAATATAAAAAGATTTTTGTCTTCTTAAAATTCAACACGAAAGGTAATGTCATGTGTAGCATGATCAAAATTACTGCAGCTGACATTTGCAGAATGGTGTGCATCCCCCCACGAAAAATGCAGTTTGCCCCCCAGGCCCCAATATCTGCAGGAGGATCTGCAGGATATATCTATTCCACTCATTTTCACTATCTCGAGCTTCACCCTGATCGTGCATAGGTGATCTTACTTTCTCACATTTGTCTCGAGAATGTAAAATGATATGCCCTCTGTAAAACACTCACTGCTTCTCCCCTCTTTAATAGTGCTTTCAAACGTGCCTTGAAGACCTACCTCTACCTTCAGGCCTTTTATTACCTGATAGGCAGCCGCTCTGTGGAGGCATATGGCCTTAGAGAAAGCCATTCCTCAAATCCGTATTTCTATTTATCTCGACTTATAAATTTCATGAACTTCCCTCAAATACTTAAAAAAAAGAAAGCAAAATAACGTACAAAGAAATTTTGAAAACACCATAACTATAATAATACCGCAAAAAGACGGTAAACACCTTATATATGTGCGATTACACAGACCAAACAGAAAAAGGATTGCGATCGCTTCTATTGGTAAAAATTACTAACTCGCCCTAATCGCTAGAAGGCAATCCAATAGAATATCCATACCCTTTGAACCATTCATATGTAATTAAGTATTTGCCATAAATGCATTAAGCATATATATATTATATATATATTTATTTATTTTTAATTATTTGAATACTTAGATGGGCCCATTTTGCTTTAATTTCAGCCAGAATTCTTCATGTTCGACAATTTCTGAGGTTTTCTTCACTCATCTTTTAATTTCTCACTCTGTTTTATTTGTAGGTAATTGTGGTAATGCTTTATTGATTTTCGAAGCACTCTCCACAATTGTTCTATTGGATTTAAGGCTATGATAGCCACTCTATAAGAGGATACCCATTTTTCCATACCAATTCTTGGTGTGGCTGAATGTATGTAATGAGGCATTGTTCGACTGAAATATAAATTCATTTCTTGATATTGTGTGATGCAACTTTTGGATTGATGGCTCTAACATTTGCGATAACATGGTGGTATAAGTTGTGGAGTTCATTACTTCTTATCATAAAAACATCTCCCTTTGCCTTGATGAAGACATACAGCTCCATACCATGATATATTCTCCTTCATACTTCGCAAATGGTTACCTACAAGCGGTGTGAAATGCCTCTTCAACTGTTCGTCTCATAAAGGTAGTTCCAAAAGTGGTGAAAATCTGCCAAATTGTTAACAAAATCTTGCATTTTGAAATAATTTTATTCCAAGATATATTCAAATAGAATTATATAAATTTCATGTAAAACAACAATACAATAGTATTTCTTACTTACCTGATATTATTTTCATTTGGTCAGATAAGTTTAGATTATTGTTCATGTGTCTCATTTTTGTGATCTTTGGTCCACAGAGACGTTAATTTTTGTTGACGTCAGATATCTATGGCCTGATTCTAGCCTTGTATCCTTTTAGTCCTTGATCGTTAAGTCTACTAATTGTTGTCGGTAATCTTTTTGAAATTACACGTGCATAAGTTATTTTTCTGCGATTCTGTGGTTAAATATTTATTTTAGAAAACACACTATTTTATTAATTATACATAATTTAGAATCTTAAGTATTTAAAATATATTAACAAAATGCACATTATAATCATACATAGTTATGAATAATATGAGAGGTGCTTTATACTTTTAGTCAAGGGTCTATTTAGAACATATTTAACGACAAGGTTTATAAAAGCAGGACAGAAAAGTTTACTGAAAATGAATTAAAAGAATACTCAACTGTTGTGATAAATATATTGAAAGAAAAAAAATCATGTCATGTAAGAAAATTTTGATTTGTTTGCAAACAAAACGGACAACATATCGATAATTTTTTTAGCTTCTGACTCTCTAAAAAAAATTGTCACGCGGTTTACCTTTTGTTTCATAAAATTATAAAATAATTACTTTATGGAGGATTATGAAATTATTCAGCATAATAAAAATAGGTTGAGAAAAGAGGTAATCATATTTAGTGACTTCGAAATTCCTATCTAACAGTATGTGGAAGACTTACAACGTAGCGCCACCAAGTAAAATGAAACGAATATTCCGAGTATCACATTTCAAGTTTGTTATTAAAAGATAACTAATTAACAGAATAAAAATATATACATGAAGAAGAGGGAAGGAAAAACCTATAACAAGAAAATGTATATGTTTTTAGAATTTAGCCAAACGCATAAAACATCATCGATGTAGAGAAACGATATAATTGGAAAAACAACATCGCGGCAGGTAAACAGTTTCATAAACTTCCTAATATAAATTGAAAAAAAATCCAAAACAATTATTGATAGCGAAAGAGATGAGCACAACTTCCGAGGGAAGATAAACAGTTTCATAAACCTCCTTATATAAATTGGAGAAAACATGAGATAAGCAATTATTAATAGCAAAAGAAATTGCATTTGAAAGAAAATTTACATATAAGCTTAATTTCAAAGTAAAATACATTTTAAAATGTCATCAGAAGGCACAATTAATTCAACCTTACTCCATTTATCTTTAAGAAATTGAAAAAATATAGAATGGAGATTTAGTAATGAGAGATTTTTCTAAGCGCCTATTTGGCGACTGCCACCAAAGGGTATAAGCCGCCTTAGTCGAGAGGGAACAAACATCAGAGATAACACGGATGAGATTAGAGTAGTAAGAGATGGCATTAATTTTTTGGTATGTGGTTAGAACTATTGTGTTTTGTGAATTAGAGATGGATGCTACAAAATTTTAACATTCAAACATACAGGGTTATTTATATTTAGTTTATGTCGAAGGGATAGAGGTAAGGTAGAGAAGTATTTAGGGACTTGAATTCTGGAATTTAATTAATGAATTGAGTAAGAATGGTCCGAACCTTTAATTCTTCTCATCTTAAAGTTCAAAGGTCAATTACTTTATCACAATGCTTCGCTATGCGATTCATGTGGTCAGTTCGGAATTTTATGACATTGAAATTTCAATTTATTTTGCATTTGTCACAAACTGCTATCCGCTCCACTTCCTTCAATTAATAACAAATACTATCGTAGTACATTTTTACAGCCTTTGTTATTCTTGCATTTTATAACAACTTGGTATTTAAAGTGTCTTTAAATATGAAATACAATTTAGAAGCTTTAGTTGGGAATGCTTCTGCATCATTAGCGATTTATAATGTTATAAATGTTTTAGATTGTTCCAAATATTAATTAGGGTAATCTGGCAAGCCTTTGTCTAGACACATCCTAACATAAATACAATATACAACGAGGTGAAGAAGGCAGCGCATTTTATATTCATGTCACACTTTAATCATGGAATGCTATTGTTCGTAATATTATTGACCAAAAAATTGAAAAGAAAACGGGAAAAAAAAAATCGATTCCAAGCGCTTTGGTCTTTATTGTCAAATACCTCTTCAGGGAATGAATAAAGAGGCGTAAAAGAGGGTTTATAAGTTGGAGAGAAATAAAGTTGTAAGAAATAAAGCAGAGAAACCCATTTTTTTGTTTGTCGTAAACACAAAAAAGACTAATAAATAGAATAAAAGTAGTGAAGAAGTTTTGTATGAAAGGACCTGTTCAAACGAAACTAATCAACATTAAATTCGGTGCCTGGAGGGCGACTTGGAAGTCTATAGGAACAAGTATAAAGGTCACCTAGACTCAAAACCACGAATTCAACCACGTCTGAAAGAAACATAACCCTTTGAGTAAACAGAAAACAAGGTAATCCATGGTGTAACAGTGAAAAGGATGAAGAGTCAGGGAAGAAAAGAGAATGGTTTGGCTAAGGCTGAAAAAGAAGTGAGGGTGAGCGAAGATATTGATTGAGTGCAGCTAATGAGTGGGAATATTGAGACAAAACTTGATTGCGTGAAAATTTTTAGAGAGGATATTGGGTGAGAATATTTCTAGAAGATATTAAGTGAAGAGTTTGAGAGACAGGATATTGGTCGAGTGGGGATAATTAGTGAGGCTCTTAAGTGAAGACACTGAGACAAGATATTGATTAAGGATAATGGGTAAGAACATTGAATGAGGAAATAGAGAAAGGAAATTAATTCTCTCAGGATGATGAGTGAAAATAATGAGTAAGGATGTTGACTAGGATATTGTGTGAGGACAATGAGTTACGTAGAGTGAAAATATTGAGTGAGAATAATGTGGGCTGCTTTCAATAAACTCATTATGTGCTGGGGTGGGAAGGTCTCTGTAGAAGGGACATAAAAACGCATAGGTTGACACTCCTTTGAAAGAATTTGCAAGAAGAAAATTGTAAAGAAGTTAAATTAGTTTCGCGAAAGGTGAAGATGGGCTTCAAAGTCTGTTAAGAAATCTGTCTCTCGAGATTTAAACCGGAAAGATCTAAATGGAGTAAACGAATCGTTAACCAATTAAGTGAATCTGAGTTTACTCATCGGATGACAAAATGCCGGAAAATTTGGTCATCCTCCGGAAGACCGCTTGTTATTTTTTATCCTTAAACCTTAAATTTGTCTCCCTTAAAAAGATGATCAAAAGTTCAACCATTTTAATTCCATGGGTGCGACCAAGGCATAAGGAGCAGTCTTCAAATCCCGATTACCCGAGTTTCAAATAGAGGATGAGATAGACCATTGGTTCTTTTTGTTATAGATAGACCATTGGTTCTTATAGTTATGGATAGACCATTGGTTTTAGATGATATGGATAGACAACTGGTTATAGATGTTATGGGTAGACCACTGGTTGTAGATGTTATGGATAAACCACTAGTTCTAGATGTTATGAGTAGACTGTTGGTTCTAGGTGCTATAGATAGAATATTGGTTCTAGATGTTATGGATAGACCACTAATTCTTTTTTTATGGATAGACTACTGGTTCAACATTTTATAGATAGACCATTGATTATAGGTGTTATGAATAGAATATTGGTTCTAGATATTATAGATAGACCATTGGATCTAGATTTTATGGATCGACCATTGGTTTTAGATTTTATGGATAGACCGTTGGTTCTAGATTTTTGGATAGAACATTGGTTCTAGAGGTTATGGATAAACCACCGGTTCTTTTTGTTATAGATAGACTACTGGTTCTACATGTTATGGATAGACCATTTGTTCCAAATATTATGGATAGACCATTGGTTCTAGCTCTTTGGATATACCATTGGTTATATATGTTATTGGCAGACCACTGGTTCGAGATGTTATGGATAGCCCACTGCTTTTTCATGTTATGGATAGACCATTGTTTCTAGATGTTATGGTTAGACCATTGGTTCTAGATATTATCGATAGACCATTGATTATAATGTTATTAATAGAACATTGGTTTTGATGTTATGGATAGACCACTGGTTCTAGATCTTATGCAAGACCATTGTTTCTAGATTTTATCCATAGACCATTGATTCTAGGTGTTATGAAAAGAATATTGAGGTTATATCTTATGGATAGACCATTGCTTCTAGATGTTATGGATAGATCATTGATTCTAGAATTTATGGATAAACCATTGGTTCTAGATGTTATGGATAGACCACTGGTTTTAGATGTTATGGATAGAATACTGGTTTTACATGTTATGGATAGACCACTGGTTCTAGATGTTATGGATAGACCATTGGTTCTAGTTGTTATGAATAGACCATTGGTTTTATATTTTATTGAAAGAACATTGATTCTAGATGCTATGGATAGGCCACTGGTTCTATGTTGATGTTATGGATATACCATTGGTTCTAGATATTATGGATAGACCCTTGATTCTAGATGTTATTGATACAATATTAGTTTTAGATTTTATGGATAGAACACTGGTTCTAGATGTTAGGGATAGACCATTGGTTCTAGATGTTATGGATAGATCTTTGATTCCAGGTGTTCTGGATATAATATTGGTCCTAGATGTTTGTATAGACCATTGGTTCTAAATTTTATCGATAGACTATTGGTTCTAGATGTTATGAATAGACCACTGGTTCTAGATTGTATGATAGGCTGTTGTTATAGATATTATAGATAGACCATTGGTTCTTGATATTATGGATAGACCATTGGTTCTTGATATTATGGATAGACCATTGGTTCATCGCTATCTTTACGAACCTATTTTTCAATTATTTTTTATTAGCGATTCCCACGTTAATTATTGACTATTTAAATAGTAAAATATATTTGACCTTGGATATATTAAAGTTGATTACTTGAGTCAAAAGTACACTTATGAACTTAGAGGGTTCTTCTAAGAGGGTCCCTCTCGAGTAATGTAATTTCATTTCACTTTCTCTTTCACATTGACAATTTGTGCATTGTACATACTTAAATTTTCGACCATCAGCTACATTTCCTAGTTAGATGTTAAATCCTTTAAATTATAAAGTTATACTAAACCTATATTATATTTAATAAAACCTGATAATTCTTGGATTAAATCGACTAATTAGATGAAGCTAAAAATAAAAAACAATTAGGCGAAACCCGAACAAAGTTCTCAAAAATTCTATAGACCGATCTCAATAAACGATAACTCTTTTTTAAAATTTATTTTAGGGGTTAATGATTTAATTACACAATTATGCAAATTGAATAAACTGAAAAATGAAAACAATATATATGAATTGGGTAATTTTATTAATGAATTTTTGAATATTTGACACAATATGTAGGCGTAGGTCAACCTATATGTTAAACATTTGTTATGTAACTTTCTTACATTATTATTTCCACTTACTATATCACTCTCATTACGAACTTCTGCTGAAAAGTTTCAAGGTAAAGATATTCTAATTGGCTTTCGCTTTTTTAAAAATATATAAATAAGACGTTAAAATCGTCAATATCCTCCATAATATATATTTCTTATGAATGCAAGAGAATAATGAAATGAAATGAGTCATAACGCAAAGGAAAAAAAGATGAACGGAATAATTTATATTCCTAGAAAAAATGTTTCTTTGCGGTATGACTTATTCTATTTTATTATTCTCTCGCATTTATGAAAGATATATATATATATATATATATATATATATATATATATATATATATATATATATATATATATATATTGTATATTAGTCACCCATTCAACTCTATTTCTCGTTTTTCCTCTGAATTTCAAATTAACTTTTCTCTCTTTCATAGTCCTTCCGATCGACCGAGCGAAGTAGGTCTTAGGGACTGTCAATTTGTGAGAATATTTGTTCTCACGCTGTAGCCCACTGGTCTAAGGCGTTGATTTAAATAAGATCGAAGCGGTGCCCGATGCCTCAGTGTGCTTGGTTAGATCTTCACCTCTAGCACAGATTTTATCGCAATTAGGAATAAACATTTTCCGAAGAAAAAATATTCCGTAGAGATGTGTGTAAAATGAAAGCATCGATCCGATCATAGATTTATAAAATTAGTCCCTGACTAAATCCAAGTAATTTCCAGGTTCTGGCAGCTGTCTCCGTCTCCATGGGGTCCATGGCTGTTGGTTTCAACGCTGCTTATACGTCTCCTGCCTTGGCCTCGATGGACGAAGATAATTCAACTTTGACACTGACTGAAGAACAGAAATCCTGGGTAGGATCTCTCATGCCCCTCAGTGCTCTGACGGGGGGTTTGATTGGAGGCTACCTTGTCGACGCTCTAGGGAGAAAAATGCTTATTCTTGTTTGTGGACCGCCGTTTTTTGCTGGTGAGAAAGAACGAAGTTTGTGGCTCTCGAATGTACCAGGAAGGTAGTTGGTAGTTTCTTCCTGCACTATTCAAGGAGTTGCGAATATCAGAAGTGATATAATTTTTTATTTAATATCGATGCATTTATTTTATGTATCGTACATTAATATTTTAACAACGGTATTGTGACATAGGATATTGTAAGCTGGTGTTTGCTCCTAGTGACTTAATGGCCAACAATCAAGCTGAAGTGAACAGTGAAGTGGCCACAGAGCGAAACAATAGTCAGATATTAGAAAAAACTTTGCCTTCTTTGATTTATTACTCTATCTTCGGTTAGTGGTAGAATTGATTTTAATAACCCAGAGCTATGATAGAGTCTAGATTTCGATCTTCTCTTTCAGCATTGTTGATCATAGGGTCAGCGATCAACGTTTGGATGTTATACGTTGGTCGAGCCATAGCAGGTCTTTGCGTTGGTCTACTCTCGTTAACTCTACCTGTTTATTTAGGAGAAACCATACAACCCGAAATTCGAGGTACATTGGGCCTTCTCCCGACTACTATTGGTAACACAGGTAGGTATTATGGTTAGAAAATGAAGGATATTCATCGGAGATAAAAAATATTAACTCGTATTTTACCATATCAGGTTCATTATCATTATCTGTCAAAAGAAACCATGGGCTTCTCGTCTGATAAAATCTGCCACACAGCGACTACACCTTAACTGAATGAGGCATAAGTCACAGGTGAAGCAAAGCGATTGGTATCCTTTAAAGCTAGTGTATCATCGATCATCGACTTAACAACCACAGCATTAGAAAACTTTACTATAAACGAGGTATAATTGTGTAAATTAAAAAGGAATAAATGGTCTGCCTTGATCAAGACTTGTTTAGCCAAGTTTATGGTCGACTTGCCTCCGCTAGGCTGTTCTAGACTTGCCTAGCCTAAGATAAGTGTCGACTTTCTTTCTTAGGCTTGGCAAAACTAAGCTAGCCTAGCTCAGGGCTCATTGTCCTAGCTCAGATTGCGGTAGTCTAACATTGTTTGCTGTGCAATTATTCAGTGGATTTTTCAATAAATATACCTTACAGAGAAAGTTTTCTATAGTTCTGATCTTATCTTCAACAAATACCAAAACTTGAAAAAACTTCTTTTTTTTTATCGAGGCAAACAAGTCTTGGAGTAGTATTTTATTAACTTTAGTGGTGGTTTAGTTTATTTAGTCTTTAATCTCCTTTGTCCTGAGTAGTTTTCCTAAATTGTAAAACAAAAAAATATGAGTGATAATATTTTCACGAACTTGTATTAAGTCGTTTACTTTGGAACTAGGAAATAAAACAAAAATGATGAAAGGTTGAATATATTGTTGCTTACGAATATAAGACCAGATCAGACTCAAAATTTACACATAGGCCTAAACTTTCCTTTGACTCTCACATATGCATCAGTACTGAAAATTACAAATTCTGGATTACAAGTTTTCCTTCACAGTTGTTATTAAATCTCACGATGTATTTAAGTATACTTAACTGTCATTGAAATGGATTCTTATTATTACATTACATTTCTTTGGGCAACGTTGTATTTCGTGCATTTCATTAACACCATAGTTTTCTAGTATAGTTGAGCTTCGTCTCTCTTACAATTTTTTAGATTCGAGTGTATTTTTAAAATTTTTTGATTGCGTCTTTCGAGTATTTGTGGTTGAGAGACTAACGTTGTCTGCTTTAGGTCCTTTTCACTTCAGTAGTTTTATAGATTTCCTTTATCTTTGAGTAGGTCGAATTCTTTCTACCAGTTATCATTCCTATATGAATTTTTTATTTGATTAAGGAAATTAATTAAAACCCAACTGGAAAAATGCCACATAAATATTTTGAAAGAATGCATGAAAATATAAAAAATAATTATAACTTCCAAAGACATTTTTGCAATTTCTCTCCTATAATTGAGCCGATTTTGTTTA
This sequence comes from Ceratothoa steindachneri, assembly GCA_963969495.1. Lineage (NCBI taxonomy): Eukaryota > Metazoa > Arthropoda > Malacostraca > Isopoda > Cymothoidae > Ceratothoa > Ceratothoa steindachneri. The sequence continues at coordinate 79,696,327 of OZ018327.1, forward strand.
AAAGGTCAGGGTGTAATCTTTTGTTTTAAATACCGGAGTGTAATCTTTTGGATTGAACGTCGGAGTGTAATATTTTCTTTTGAACGTCGGAGAGTAATCTTTTGTTTGCTTTTTACGTCGAAGTGTAATTTTTTGTTTGGATCATCGAATTGTAATCTTTTGTTCTGAACGTCGGAGTGTATTATTCTTAGGTTTTAAACGTTGACGCGAAAATATCTTTTGTATTAAACGTCGGAGTGTAATTTTTTGTATCGAAACTCGGAATGTATTTTTTGTTTTGAACGTATGTGTAATTTTTAGTCGCGGGCGACGCTATAACTCACTACATATGTCCAACAGTCGGTCGGTCCCCGTTTTGCTTTTGTTTTTGGAAATAACATCCTAACTATTCTAGCGATTATAACAAAATTTGAAACCCTTATGTTATTTTACATTCTTTTTAGAATTATATAACTAACCAAGTCCTCCCATGGTTAGTCGAGGAATTATTTTGAAATAACCTCATAACTAATCGGCTGATTCTAACAAACTTTTAAACCCTTATGTTGTTTTACATTCTCTTTCAAATGATAAAATTACCAAGGTCCTCACAAGTTTAGCCCGGGAATTATCTTGCTTTGGTTATAACATCATAACTATTCGGCCGATTCTATGGAAATATAAAATCATTATGTTGTTTTACATTCTCTTTCGAATGATATAATTGCCAAGGTTCTCCCAAGGTTAATTAGGAAATTATTTTGTTTTGGAAATAACATCATAACTATTCTGCCGTTTCTAACGAAATTTGAAACCCATTCTCTTTCGAATGATATAATTATTAAGTTCATCCCAAAGTTATTCCAGGAATTATTGGAAGTGGTGAAGGTAGTAAGGTCATAAATCAGAATAAATGAGAGCACGTGACTTTTGGTCAGCAGATCTTGTTTTTAAAGTTGGATTTAAATCTTTTGTCTTGAACGACTGTGTATTTTTTGTTTTGAACTTCGGTATGCGATCTTATGAGTTAAACATCTGGGTGTAATCTTTTGTTTTGAACGCCGGAGTGTAATCTTTTGTATCGAACCTCTGAGTGTAATCGTTTGTTTTGAATGTCGGAGTCAAATCTTTTGAATCGAACCTCGGAGTGTAATTTTTGTTTTAAACTCTGATTGTAATCTTTTGTTTTGAACGTCGGAGTGAAATCTTTTGTTTTGAACGTCGGAATGAAATATTTTGTTTGAACGTCTGCGTATCTTTTGTTTCTAACGCCAGCGTGTAATTTTTAATGTTTTGAACGTTGGAGTGAAATCGTTTGTTTTGAATCTCCGTGTATTTTTTTGTTTTGAAGGGCTGAGTGTAATCTTTCGTTTTGAACGTTGGAAGATATATCTAATATATATATATATATATATATATATATATATATATATATATATATATATATATATATATATATATATATATATATATATTACAAAGACACCCATTATTTTGTAGGCGACGAATGTCCCTTGATGGCAAAGGGACCGAAGTACTGGAGTTGTATATTGAGTTTGGCATCATCCTTGGGCAGAAGGCTCCAACCACACTCTTTCACACACTCAATCCCTGGACTCCTATCATCCAAAATATCATCTAATTTTCACCCTGTCTCTCACTCACCTAATCCATTCACATTTTAGGTGGCTTTTCACTCCTTTGTATCGCACTCTGACTCCCACTCTCTTGGCAAGTCTATTCTCATTCATTCTAACTTACATGTACGTGCCACCATACAACATTCTCGGACGCCACTTCATTTACATTCTCTCTCCCCTTCTCATACTCAACATTCCTTTCAAATGGTTCATTTGCACTGTTTCTATTTACCAATTTTCCTTTTTTGTCACACTAACACTCCTTACCATACACTAATGTTGGGACAAGCATAATCTCACGCAACCTTCTGCACATTCTTCAAATACTGACAATTCACTCCTGGAACCTTTCTTAATATTTTATCTATGTATTTTCCTTTGAAAAGTGTTTTTTGACACTACTATATTTTCATATATGAAAATTACTAGAACTACTCAAACGTTGCATTTTTTTAGTATGTTTACATCATGATTTGAAGGTGAAATACACAAAACATTATTAAATATGGTAAATTATTGAGTGTAGTCAATATTTAGAATGATATCCCTTGTTTTTCAGGGATGCTTCAATTCGTTTTGTCATGATGGAGTGCAAATTTGTCATATTTTGACTCATTTTTGTTCAATAATCACCCGCAACTGCTCAAAATTGCTTGGCTTCTGTTGGGTCTAAATCTAGAGAATTCCCGAGCCAAGGTCACAAAGGTTCGGTTATTTTCAGCCAAGAAGTTCGTTATTGTTTTTTTTTGTAACAAGGAGCGCCTTTATGCTGAAAAATACATTTATCATCAGCAAAGTGGTCCTGAACTCTTGGGTAAAGGTGCTGATGAAGCAGTTTTTGTACCATTTTAAGTTTATAGTAGTGTTCTTGGGCAAATTGTCATTGGTCCAGTACCCTTAGATGAAAAGCAGTCCCAGACATGGAGAGTGTCACGATGCTTCACCGTGGACACGGCACAGGAGTCGTGAAAACCCACCCCTTTTTCTTCTTCTAACGAGGGATCTTCTAGAAGCTCCAAATTAGCGAAAGAGAGCTTCATAAAAGTATATTACTTTGCCCTAGTCTTCAACAGTGCATTCTTTATTTTTACTATTAAAGTGGAGGATATCCGTAAGTTTATTCTTGGTGAGATGAGGCTTCTTTGCAGATCTTCTCGACTTGAGACCTTTGGCAAAAAGTCTTTGTCTTAGTGTGCACGCTTAAGGTGTTCACACCTGCTTCTCAAGCTTGGCACTGGGTGCAACCCGTTCATTAAGCTAGGACCTTACCAAGAGGCGATTTCGGCGTTCATTTGAATCTCTTTTGCATTCAAAAGACTTCTTCACAAAAGATGGTGCTCCTTGATGATGCTCTTTGATGCAATATTCTTAACAACTATTTCTTTGCATTTCAGGCAACTTTAGTGTAGAGCAGCAATGGCTGCACGCTTTTCATTGAAAAGAACCATTTCTGGAATTGAAAATGATTTAAACATTTATTTTTACAAACAAATATTACGAAATAGATTATGAGCCCACAAAATCGTTCATTTAACTCATATTTGTCATCATCTTACCCCTTTGATCGAATAGCAAAGCTCCAAAGGACTGAAACTCCCCTCTTACAGGAACTAGACCAGAGCGGATTTTTGGATTTAGCGAAGGAATGCAGTTTATTATTATTATTTTTTAAAATTCTGAGTTTTTAGTAAATAGGCGATAATTTAAATATTAAAATCATTATTCCTATCACGTAAATTTTAAAAACGAAAAAAAAAATGGCCTCAAAACTTTGGGCCCTGACAATATAGATGAAGCAGATTGCCACAGCGAAGTTTTGAATGGTAAGAAAGTCTGAATGACGAATGGAGCGTTTTCAAATGCTAAACGTTCTAGTTTCAAATGCGCCAGGAAGTCACACGAGTGTATCTGAGAGTGAGACTATATTATAGAAGGAGAAGTAAGGGTCGAGAGTGATACAAGTAACAATGGAAAACTAAAGCGGATTCCATCAGTCGGGTTGAGAGAGCGAGTAGAGATAAAATAAGAAGCATAGATTTTGGATCAGAAGTTCAAATACACCTGGATGTATTTTAAAATTTAATAGTTTGCGTACATTTTTTCACGGTAAAACTTCTTGCAAAATGGCTTATTTAATATAAGAAACGTAATCCACGGCTCAACCGGCGCTTGTATTTATTTGCCCTCATTAAATATACATATGTATAATGTAACGCTGGAGAAGGGTTTCCTCTGAAAACATCTTACTAGCCGAAAGATATGGTGTTGTTTTACTAGTAATGCCACATAAACACTTGTTAAAGAGGATTAAGAAATGTATAACTAATTTAAACGGAAGTTGGATAGGCGTTTTTATTTTCAACAAGTTAAATATCCTAAACATACACATATAATTAAGAAATGGTGTAAAATTTCAAAATTAATGCTTTGAAATTGCTCTGATGAAACACAGACATGAACTCCAAAGGACAAGTGTGGATGGAATTTAAAAGGTGCGGCGACCAAAGAAACCTAACGTATAATAATGACTTTTGAATGTGCTGTAGTGAGAAATGGGGAAAATTTTCTAATGAAGACCTATGTAAATGAATTCAAAACGATGGCATATGTTTGACAGATGTAATTGCTAGCAAAGCTCATGCAACAAAATATCAATTATTGTTTTCTATATGTATATAAGAAAAAGGTTATATTTCAGTTTCTTCGATTCTTGATACGTTCTTACAGATTGGAAAAATCATTTATCCATTTTAACATTGCCTTATAAATCAATAAATGGATAAAGTGATTTTTCATTCTCTTCGGAAGAGGGAATAACAATTAAAATAACTAATTGATACGCAAACCTTTGTTTGCGTTAGAAAGGCTGGCTTATGTGATATTCTCTCGTGACTGTAAGGAGAGCTTCTTCCAATGACTTGATAAAGAGCTTAGTTAGCTACAACTTTCCCTTTTTAACCGCATATATATATATATATATATATATATATATATATATATATATATATATATATATATATATATATATATATATATATATGTATATTAGGCTGATCCTTATTTAAAAGAATTATCATTTTCTTAGGTCTGACCCCGCCAAAGTGTTCATTTTGGTTGACAAACACCATATGCAAAATTTCATTGAGATATATTAACATTTAGAGGTGGCTCAATGGATCCGAAGTTCCTCTCAGATGAGGTATACGATATACAAATATACTGCAGGCGCCCGTATACTGCCCGCAGTTTGGGACAAGAAATCTCGCCACGAACCCTGAACCGATTCAGCATCAGGTGGCAACAACAGCAGCATCGTAAATCCACCTAAAAAAAATCAAAGATAAGTTCGACCCACAGTTGCCACTCATTTTGCACTGGGATGGGAAGCTTATCACAGATCTCATTGACACTAGGACTGTGGAGATATTGCTTGTGCTACTGACAGGTAATAGCTAATCATAGCTTATTGCAGTCCAAAAGTTACCATTGAGGAGAGTAGAAGCGCAAGCTAAGGTCATTATTTTGTTCAGAAAGACTGGAATTTAGAAGAAAAGGTCCAGGGAATGTGCTTAGACAGAACCAGCTCTAATACTGGTCGGTACAAAGGCACGTGCATTCTTTTGAAGCAGCTTCTTGGTCGTGAACTTCTGTACATTGGTTGTAGCCATCATGTCTTGGAGTTCATTGCTGGAACAGCTTTTTCTGAAGTCTTTTCTGATGTTCTCTCTTTCAAGCGCGTCAAAACAAGATGGCAATATATTGACAAGGCCACATATGAAGACTCAACTGATAATTACACGGCCAACGCTGCAGCTTTCTTCAAAGATGAAATAGTGCAGATCTTTGAGACAGCCGTTAAAGTCAGTCGGTCCAGAGATGACTACAGAGAGCTCCTGGAGTTGGCTATCATCTTTCTTTGAGTTGTCCCTCCTCGAGGCATCTACTGTGCAGCTCCAGGAGCCATGCATCAAGCTCGATGGATGGCAAAAGTGATCTACGCCTTCAAAGTTGGGATATTTCGCTCGCAGTTTAAGCTGACAGCACGCGAGCATCAAGGATCACGAGAACTCTGCATCTTCTTTTCACGTATTTACGTTGAAGCGTGAGTAACAGCCAGCATTACTGTGAATGCCCCGAAAAATGACCTGGAGTTGCTGAAGCAATGTAAGATGTATCACACGATTAACATCGACATATCCAACTCTACAGAGAAGAAGATGACAGGCTAACTGTGGTACCTTTCTGAAGAGTTGGTCGCTTTGGCATTATTTGATGGTGATTTGGACAATAGCAGCAAGAACAAGATAGTTATAGCTATGAAAGAGAAAAAAGAGGAGGAAAAGACACTGAAGCTTGCAACTATCGACATGAAACGAATCCAAGAGAAGACTTTAGTTGACTTTACGACCAAGAAATCAAGACTTCTTTTCAAGAACTTGCGTCTTCCATATGATTTCCTAGAATATCTGGGAGCTCAGTGGAAGCATCAGCCTAGCTTCAGTGCTGCAAAATGTTTCATCAGCACATTGACTGTCACCAACAATCACGCTCAATGTACCGTTGTCTTGGTTGAGGATTTCTCTGGCCGTCTCACAAAGGATGAGGAACAATTACAGTTTGTTCCGAGTGTTGTTGCTGAACACCGCATAAAGCTCCCCGACACTCGCAAGCGGACCTTACTGAGCAACACTGAATGACATTGGTCATCACGACACTCCTAAATGAGCAGCTAATATACACTGTAGAAGATCCAATAAGGGGACTCAGGCTTGTGAATGTTGGAAAGAAACCAATCTGTGAAATGACTGCGTTCTATACCTCATCTGGGGGAACATCAGATCCATTGAGCCACCTCTAAATATATATAGATATCAATAAAACTTTGCAGTGGGTGTTTTTCAGCCAAAAAAAACACTTTGGCGGGGTCAATATGTGTGTGGCTTATTTTCCATGATGTCCAATAATCTCTCCTCAAGTTGACCCATGTAATAGTTGGCGATGGTCGGCCCTAAGGCTGACCCCATAGCCACTCCATCCACTTGCGTGTATAGATTACCTTCCGGTGTTCTGAACGGCGCCTCTGATGTGCATGAACGTACATGCTCCTTAAGATGTTTTGGTTAAGATTTGGAGGATACATTTTAGGATGGTGGTACACGTTTTTTTATAATGATGTCGATGGTCTGAGCGATAGGCACGTTCGTAAACAGGCTTTCCACTTCAAGAGATGATATTAGTCCTGACGGTCTTGTAAAGTGGAGTATGTCGATGAATTCCTCCGTGGATTTTATGCTATATTTGGAAGGGATGTACGGTTTTATTAATGCATTTAGGGTTTTAGCTAAACAGTACGTAGGAGTCGTGACTTGAGAGATGATGGGCCTCAATGGGTTGTGCGGCTTATGAATTTTTACATTGCCATACAAATATCCTGGTGTGTAATTATCGATGATCTTTTGGAAGTGAAGTTCCCCGATGAGTGCATTATCTTTAGTTATTTGTCCATATATATATATATATATATATATATATATATATATATATATATAATGTTTTGACTGTTAGGTGAGCATGGTGGGGGTTTCTCAGTGGGGTACTTCGGTACTTCTTCCCAATAATGAAACTGTTCAGAGTGCTCTGTCGCATGAATGGCCAATGAGATTGTAATATGAGTAGCGTCTTTGTAGTTAAGAGGTATATCAGAGGTGAGAGTCGATGGATGGCTTTTTAGAAGCGTTGATGCATCCTTACTACATTTAGAAGGGTAAAAAGGTTATAGTTATGTTTAAATTTGAAGTTATCACTCTCATCTGTCCATACTACTATCACTCCTGATACTCCATGCATACGCAAAACTTCTCACTTGTTTAAGAGCCACACCGGGGTCTCTGATATCGGACCATACTCCATCCTCATGACCATTTTTACCACCTTACTTTTTTCTACATTTAATATTTGTTTAATAATTTTAAAAACTAAATAATTACACGATTAAAAAACTTCGGAAAACTTCATTGTATACTTTTTCAGGCATTTTGATCTGCTTCGTTGTCGGATCGTACGTAAATTGGTCATGGCTGGCGTACATTGGAGCCATTATTCCTCTTATCTTCTTCACTATGATGATTTTTGTGCCAGAAACTCCACGTTGGTACGTTTTGAAGGGTAAGTGAATATCTTTAGTACATTCCTATCAATATTCCACGTCAAGAAATTTTAGACTTAAAAATGAATTTTGAGAGTTTAATTTTAAATTGTGCTCCTTTTTAAGACGAAAACAAATGAAATCTTAATGCTGCTTCCAAAAGAAATTTCACTGAAAATAGTACAGTAGAGTAGTTCATCATTTTTGATCATGATTCACAACCTAAATCCCATACGGTTATTTAAACAAAATTCCCTACATTATTCCTAAGACCCGTCAGCAGAGTGGGGTAGAACTTACTTGTAAACATCTAAATGATCCTTTCAAAAACAGCTAGATCATTACCTAAATCATAAAGATCCTTCCAAAATCAGCTATATCATTACCTAAATCATATAAAGATCCTTCTCGACCTCTTATCCTGATCAAAAAAAGATAAACAAACAGGCTGCTGCAATCTTAATGATTAATCTGTTTAATATTTAAATCAATTTCATAAAGATACGCAACTTTTATTATAACTAGTATTCTAAAGATACATAAATAATCACCCTTCTGTAGCTTGCTGAATATAAAAATCCCCGCCTGATTGATATTAATATTTGTCACTTGCTGGATAACACTCCAAATCATGGAGATTAGTTCTAGATATTTTTCAACATTCAATAAATTTTAATTCAAGATTAATTTAAAGAGAACAAATAGGCACCATTCCCGAGCCTATGGAATAGCAAGACAAGTCGCTCAGATGTACATAATCACCAAATCGAAATTTAATCCTACATAATTAAAATCCGTCAATAACTTTTAGCATAAACTTGATTACAAAGAGCCTAAATAATGGTTAGCTTTCCCGATTCTAAACTTTAGACCTTTTGTTGCATGAACCATTTTGGAACAGAAAAAGATTCGGCAGAACCATTTGGAACCAGATCACAAAATCTGCAAAAAATATAGGGATAAAAGCAAAGTCAAACTACATTGCTGAGGAAAGTGTAAAGACCATTTAGTGTTATTCATCCTCTTTTCTTCCTCAATTCCTGCTATCTTTAATCATTTTCTTCCCTACTTTTCATCCTGCTATCTTTCTTTCATTATTCCTTCTTTTCTTCTTACTGTCTTTATCTCAATTTTTCTTTCATTATTCTTTCTTTCCTTCTTACTATCTTGTTCTAGTTTTATTTCTTCCATGATGCTTTCTTTTTCCTTCTTACTGTCTTTCTTTCATTTTTATTCTTTTTATAATTCTTTCCTTTTCTTTCTTTCCACTTTTCTTTCTTTTTAATTTTCCGTTTTCTTTCTCTACGTTTTTTCTGTCTTTTTACTTTAGTTTTTTATATTACTACACTACAAAGGACCTGGGAGTGGGTATATATAAGTCATAGGACGGAAGAATGAATAAGAGGTTAGAGGCGGATAAAATTGAAGCAAAATTAATATTTGATACATAAAATAAGGTGCCTTAAGGCAGGTCTCTTTTGCATGGTTCCCCAACTGAATTCAAAATCAATTATCATGGGATTATTATAATCGGGTGCGAGTCCCCCCGCCCCCTGCCCGTCTCCACCTATTTCACGGATGCAGTCAAATTTCCTCGAATCATTCGACATAGCGCTGACGTCACAATACTGGTATTTAGACTCTCACACACCTACATGTGATTACAATAATTGCTACAGGCAATCCCTTGCATCCATTAAACTTTTCTCCTTTCCCATATGTCTTTTTTTCTTGTTTTGTCCAATTACCCTTCATCAATGGGTTACATAGACCCAATTAAAGATGAAAGAGGATGTTATACCCTACTCCAAAAAATAGTGGTTGCATCGGGCAATCCGTTGCGATTTAACGACTTCTGATTTTATGATAAAATGCCAAACCTATAAATCGCACTAAGTCTCCGACCGCAATACGCAATGACATAATCGGCAGAGTTGTCACAGACCCCCTCATGCCTAGTGGCAATTATAAACGTCAATCACATACTTTTGTAAATTGAGTGATGGTGATGAAGGACTAGTTCTCGTCAATCACCACAGTTCCGATGAATAGATATCCAATTCTTAAGGGTTTCATGACCCTAAGATAGCGAGATCAATTGGTTAATCCAAGCGATGGGCTTTGCCGGAACCTTCCACGAATCTGCCATCTAAATGGGTCGGGAATTCATCTCCTGCAAAAGCTAACTAACCGCTTCTTCCTTAGTAAACAGACGTGGGTGAATCAGAGACTCGTTTTCCGCAGTCTCTCTGACCAAAGGGTTGACTCTCCTTCGCCAAACCGAGAGAGGTACTATGTAGACATCTCCACTTCCCTTACTTTCACTCCTTTCTCTACGAACCGCTCTTCCAAAGCATTCAATCGCAGATACCACTGTTGATTTTTGCTATAAATAAACGAGCAACTTATTGACTTCCCTACCTCGCTTCTGTAGTGCAGGCCTCAGAAATATCACCATACACTCTCATGGCCATGCGGGTCTACTGGTCCCCAAGGGGATGGAGTGTGTGTTTCGGGCTTGCGCGAGGTTAAGACAGACGGAGAGAAGCTGTTCAATGCCATCTGGGGTCTAAAGTACATTTAGTGCATGTAGGTGCTGGGGAAAGGAGGGTTAATTCTGTGTATGCAATTTTAGGAGGATAGAGAATTTGCTTGATATAAGTATGGTGACATTTATTCTGTGTGTGTAGTGCTTCCGCTGAGTTGTCTTTTTAGGGTGGTGGTTAATTTAGGATGTTATTTAAGTGTCTTTAGTGAAAGTAATGTGGCTGTTTTATCACATTGTTGTTGTGGGGAGCTGGAAAGGTATTGTACTAGGATCTTTGGACTAGTCTGCTGGAGGAGCCTTTTGAGTCTGGGTAGAGGTATTTTAGTTGTAAGGTAGTGGTTGGAGTGAGATTGGTTTAATGCTTTACTAAAGTGTTGTGTTTCTATCAAGTTTCACTGTACTTCAATTGGTATCATTTTGGTTTCGGTGCGTAATTGTGGTCAGTGTGCGTGTGTGTGTGTGTGTGTGTGTGTGCATCTTATGATGAATTTTGAGGGGCTTGTTTTGTATGGTTTGAAGTTGTCTGCTGCTTTTTGGATAGTATTGTGTGCCAAGCTGGTGCCATTCTTATGTGTATGTATTTTTTCCAAAGTGTTGAATAAATTGCAGAGTAGGTAAATGGGTCTCTATGAGTTTGGATGTGTTGGAGGCTCGCCTAGCTTGAGTAGTGATGGAATGTTATAGGCGAGGCAAGAGTGAGGGAAAATGCCTGTGATGAATGAAGCAGGTATATTGTCAGAGGGTACCTTCAGTGTTTCGTCGTAGAAAAGAGGGTATGGGATATAAAAGTTGAGAGGAGGGATACGTGGTATAAAAGGTGAAAAGGGTATGGGATATACAAGGAGGATAGAGGATATGGTGTATAGAAGGTGAAAAGGGTATGGGGTATAAAAGGAGAAGACAGAGTATGGGGTAAAAAGGTGAAAAGAGGGATATGGAGTATAAAAGGACAAGAAAGGTTATGGGATAGAAAAGGTGATAGGAGGGGTATGTGGAATAAAAGGTGAAAATAGTATGGGTATAAAAGGATAAGAGAGTGATATGGGGTATAAAAAGTGAAAAGAGGTTCATAGAGTATAGATAACGAAATGAAGAATATTGGGTATAAAAGGATAAAAGAGGGGTATGGGATAAAAATGTAAAAAAGAGAGGTATGGGATTTCAAGTGAAAAGAGGGGTATAGGGTATAAGAGGAGAAAACACGGATGTGGTGTATAAAAGTTAAGAATAAGTGTATGGGATATAAAAGGTTGAGAATCACTGATCTCGAATTAAAGGCCGTGCCCTCCTGCATGAAGCTCTTGCTAGACGAGTGGATACAGCGTTGGACTTCTAACGCCAAGGCAAGGCTCATTCCCAGCGAGTGTGGGCACAAAAATTTCAGTGGCGTCACGAGATAGCCGCTATTGGAAGAGAGGCTGATACCCACGCGGAAGTAAAGAATCACGTGCATAGCCAATGCCAACACCGCTATTCTTCCGTTCCTGTCTTCACAATACAACATACCGATGATGTCCTGTGTTCCGGAACCCTGCCGATGGATGACTTGTATCTATTATGAGGACTCTCATACCCAAATCGTCAAGACGAACTGGTTAAGGTCAAAACCTAATCTCCCCCCCCCGCCCTCATCAGCCAAGTCTGGCTTTCGATACATTCGGGATCACGAGAGATTGCCATTCTAATCATTATGTGAATTTCATTATCCGGTAGAAGGATCTCGTCCATGATTTGATGGAGGCAGGGCGAAACTTCCCATCCGGTATAATTATCTCGAACCTGGTCAATAAAATATCATAAGATCAGTTTAGGGGTAGAGAGGTCATTCTAAGAACGGCATTCAATTAACTTACGAACGGGGTTTACCTCTATAGGACGGCGACCTAGGAGGACCACCTTGAACGCCCCTCCCTCCTTTTGAGCAGCGACCGCATGGTCTCAAACAAAATCCTAAGGAAAGACAATAACGAAGATTCTCGCATGCAAGCCGATTAAGACACCCCACCTGCGTTTGCCTAAATCAGCCGATCTGCCCCCCTCCCTATGCCTAGCGGACAAATTAATCCCCCGCCAGACAGGAGCTTCTAGTCAACCCAATGCCTCGAGGCCAGAATTAGCGCGAGACGAGCATCTTTTCAAACACTTATCTGAAACAGAGCTAATCCGTTCGGCGCCAGGAGTTCCCTTGAGACAACAGCCGTGCCTGGAGGCCTTTTAGCGACTTAGATGGCTAAGTATATATATTCAGGGTCCCCCGTTACTCGAGAGAGAGTACAGCTCACGTCCCTCGAAGATACGTCCCCTTTCGTCTCGAGTCGAGCCCCTGAACTTTGAAGGTATCGTCGGCTAGATCACCACTGTGAACTTTTGACCATCCTCTATAGGCAAGTTTGTAAAGCGGTTTCTTCGAAGAGTTCGTGTGACATACTCTTCTCATCCCGTTAAGGAAAGTACGTTGCCCCGGCCGAGTGCACTCCCACAAGTCTAAGTGTATCTTGCTACTCCTCTCACGAGTAATTCATCATACTCCAACCTCACCTCGTTCTTCCTTGAGGTAATCAACCTCCATTGCAAGATCTCATCGCCGCGTTGCAAGATCTTCTCATCCTGTGCAATCCGAGTATTGTTTCCCTCACCATCTCCCCCTTCTCCAATAAGCTAGTCCGCAAGGTGAGGGTCTTTCTGCCCATTTTTTAATCCACCCTGGAGGTTATTCCCACCGGTCCAAAATTTGTTAATTATCAAGTCTCATTTTCATTCCCCTATTGCATTAGTCCATGTCTGATCTGCTCATTGCAATTGCATAATACTCGTACCTCAATCTTGAGCAGTGTATATATTTTTGTGATTGCAGTTTTTTAGGTAACTAAATCATTCATTTTGGGGTAGTCTCTTTAAATAACCTTGAATGAATCCTGGCATTTTGCGAACCCTTTAAGGCCAACCTCACGCACTCACTTACGCCCCCTTTTGTTTGAGACTCCCATTGAACTGGAGCGAGGCCTACCTCTCACTCTTCATCCACGCGCGGCCTCTCAGCTTTCGGCCGCCTATTTATGCACCTACGGACCCACGGACTAGGTTGTACACCCATAATTCCTCAACACCTTCCAAATTGGGTTGACCTCAGAATCGGAATGAGTTCCAAACGGGGTTGACATATAAACGGGGTTGAATTCCGAACGGTGTTTACCTCCAAATTGAGTTGAGCTCCGAAGAGGGATGAATTCCGCACGGGGTTGACCTCTGAATGGTGTTGAGTTCCGAACAGGGTTGTCAGCCGAATAGGGTTTACTTAGGTGCGGGGTTGACCTCCTAACGCGCATGACATCTTAAAGGGGTTAACTTCCAGACTGGGTTGATATCCAAACAGGGTTGACTTGCGTAAAGGGTTTACCTCCGAATTGTGTTGACCTCCGAATTGCGTTGACCTCCAAATAGGGATGAGTTCCAACGGGGTTGACCTAATAACGGGGTTGACTTCCGAACGGAGTTTATCTTAAAATTGCATTGACCTCAGGAGAGGGATGAGTTCCAAACGTGGTTGACCTCTGAATGGGATTGACTACAAAACGGGCTTTAGCATCGAGTTGGGTTGACCTCCGAAAAGGGATGAGTTCGAACAAGATTTACCTCTTAATTGAGTTGACCTCTAAATAGGGATGCGTTCCGAACTAGGTTGACCTATAAACGGGGTTTACCACTGAATTAGGTTGACCTCCAAATAGGAATGAGTTCCGAACAGGGTTGATCTCTGAACGGGGTTTACCACTGAATTGAATTGACATCAGAATAGGAATAAGTTCCAAACGAGGTTGACCTCTGAACGGGATTGAATTCAGAACGGGGTTTAGCCCCTAGTTGAGTTGACCCCCGAATAGGGATGAGTTCCAAACAGGGTTGACCTCTGAATGTGGTTGACTTCCGAACGGGGTTAACCTCCAAATAGGGCTGAGTTCTAAAGGGGATTGACCTCTGAACGGGGTTGGCTTTCGAACGGGGTTTACCTCTGAATTGGGTTGACCTCTAAAGATGGATGAGTTGCGAACGTGGTTGACTTCCGAACGGGTTTACATCCAAATTAGGTTGACCTCTGAAGAGAGATGAGCTCCGATCGGGGTTGACCTCTGAACGGAGTGACTTGAGAACAAGGTTGACCTCCGAATTGGGTTGACATCAGAATAAGGAAGGGTTCCAACTGGGTTGACCTCTGAATAGGGTCAGTCTTCAAATAGGGTTGGCTTCGGAATGGGGTTGATCTCACTACTGGTTTGGCCTCCGGATATGGTTTACTTACATACCGGGTTGACCTCCTAACGGGATTGGCATCCCAACGTGGTTGACCTCCGAATATGGATGAATTCAGAACGGGTTTGACCACTGAACGGGGTTGACTTCCGAACAGGGTTTACATCCAAATTGAGTTGGCCTCCGAAAAGGGATGAGTTCCGCACGGGGTTGACCTCTTAACGGGCTTGACTTACCAACGGGATTGACTTTTGAATATGGATGAGTTCCGAATGGGGTTGATGACTGAACGGGGATGACTTCAGAACGGAGTTTACCTTCGAATTAGGTTGACCTCCGAATAGGGCTGAGTTCCACACCTGGTTGACATCTGAACTGTATTGATTTCCGAACGGGGTTTACCACCTTATTGGGTTGTTCTCCGAAAAGGAATGAGTTCCAAACGGGATTGACCTCTGAATGGGTTGACTTACGAACGGGGTTTACCTCTAAATTGGGTTAACCTCCGAATAGGGATGAGTTCCGAACGCGGTTAACCTCGGAACATGGTTGACTTCTGAACGGAGTTGACCTCTGAAAAAGGTTTAGTTCAAAATGGGGTTGATCTCCCTACGGGGTTGACCTCCGAATAAGGTTTGCTTACGTACAGGGTTGACCTGCTAACGGCGTTGATCTCTGAAAAGGGTTGACTTCCGAACGGGGTTGACTTCCGAATTGGGTTGACCTCCGAATAGGGATGAGTTTCGAATGGGGTTGGCCTTTGAACGGGATTGACTTCTGAACAGGCTTTACCTGCGAATTGAGGTGAGCTCAGAATAGGGATGAGGTCAACGGGATTGACTTCAGAACGGGGTTTACCACCGTGTTTAGCTGACCTCAGAATAGAGATGAGTTTCAAACAGGGTTGACTTCAGAATGGGGTTTACCACCGAGTTGGGTTGACTTACGTATTAAGATGAGTTCTGCACGGGGTTGCCCTCTAAAGGAGGTTTACCTCGGAACGGTGTTTACCTCCGATTTGGGTTGACCTCCGAATAGAGAAGAGTTCCGAAAGGAGTTGACCTCTGAATGCGGTCAGCCTCCGAATAGGGTTGACTTCCAACGGGGTTGAATTCTGAACGGGGTTGACTTCCGAACGTGGTTGACGTCCAAATAGGGTTTACTTACGTACGGATTCGACCTCTACTGGGGTAGACTTCTAAACGGCTTTGATCTCCGAACGTGGTTGATTGCCGTACGGGGATGAATTTTCTACCCCTCTGTAGATGTCTAAGCTCAAATGTTTTGACTGAAGGATCCAATTTCGCTTCTTCCACAGTTGTTTTCAGTGCTAACAAGTTCTCTTAATGTATTCTTTCTTATTTCCTTTATTCAGAACATTTTTTTTTCATTTTATGTTTCCTATTTGTCCCTCCTTGTCTTGATTGCACTCATAAAATACACAACTTTTCATATCTTTCCCATAATCGGTTCAGGCTTTTAGTAAAGACTCAATGTGCCCCACTCATTTTCATCCCATTTCAATCCAATGTGGGCAACCGTCTTCGTTCGCAACTACTTTCACAATATTTTTGTGCCTTCGCTAAACCTATCCCCGCCAGTAGTCTTCCTTTGCTTCTTTCGCACATGTTTATTTTTCCTGACTGCACCAATTTTCGACCAACCAATTCTCCCGAACGTTTTGATGGACACTTTCCTGTTTAATTTTTAATTGTTAAAATAATTTTGTCCTCTTTCAGGGCAAACTGACCACGCCGAATTATCCCTGCAGTGGTTGAGAGGGTCGGACAACGACGTTGAGTTCGAATTAGAAGCCATCCAGCAGAACATGGAGTTATCCAAGGATGAGTCATCGGGATGTAAAGATTTGTTCAGCAAGCAGTACCGCAAACCGTTATGTATTTCCATTGTGCTTATGTTAATTCAACAACTTTCCGGCATCAACGCTGTTATCTTTTACACAGTAAATATCTTTAAGCTTTCAGGATCGTCCATTGATGGCAATCTAAGTACAATCATCGTAGGAATCGTCAATTTCATATCAACCATATTTGCCACCGGACTGATCGATAAATTAGGACGCAAAATTCTCCTGTACATTTCCGATGTCGCCATGATTCTCTCTTTATTCTTGCTGGGGACCTTTTTCTACTTGAAGAGCTTGTCGGACCAGGAAAATCCGGAGAATGAGTGGAATGCCACCATAGAAACCATCTCCTGGCTTCCCCTGGTTAGCTTCATGATTTACGTCATTGCATTCTCGCTCGGATGGGGTCCTATCCCCTGGTTGTTCATGGGGGAAGCTCTACCAGCTAAAATTAGGGGTCCCGCTGCATCGCTAGTAACTGCCTTTAATTGGGGCTGCACCTTCATTGTGACCAAGAGCTTCCCAGGAATGTTGCAGTTTATGGGAGCACACGGAGTATTCTTTTTGTTCGGCGTTGTCATGGTGTTTGGACTTTTCTTTTCAATATTCTTTGTTCCGGAAACCAAGGGCAAAACTCTTGAGGAAATAGAAGCTGAATTATCCGGGCGGCAAGGGAGACAAAGAAGATATAGTGAAGTGTCTGGAATTGTAATTAAATAGAAGCACTACCTAAAAATATCGAGTGAGAACAAATATTTCTACTCCGCACTGGTCATAAAACTATTCTACCATTAAAACCAATTATTTTACGAACTAGGTAAACTAATGATATAAACAATTCCACGATCATAACATGTTTTTTTTACTTCACCACTCACATGGATGAGAACTTTAGTTCTGTTAGTTAATTTGTTCAGCACTAACTATCTAGTTTTTGCTTTACACTGTAGTCGAGAAAAATCTTCGAATATTTAAGTCAAGATGAAGATTCAACCAATGATTGCAACCTGCCGGTTGATTGTGATATCATATCCTTGTGTATGGACTGCTTCACGATCAATTTACACTTTTAACACTACTCAGAGAAAGCTGAACTATTTACTGTGTCAACTATAACTTTAGATTAAAAAGTTATTTTTGTAATGTTCCAATGATATATAACTAGCTGCATATTATAAAACGTGATAATAGTACAGTAAGGAGACAACTAGATCTTCGTGTTGTTTATAGTTTAATGTGCTGAAATTTGTATTCATTTGTTTGTAAACATAAGATTATGAAGAAACAGGGAATAAGTATTTTTTGTAAATAACCTATAAATGCTATGTCATTGAATATTAAATATAGCGATTTTCAGAAAATAATTACTTGATAAAGAGAAAAAGCGAGTAAACTAATAAAAGGCTCATATGGTTCAAAGAAAGTGAGAGTAGAAAAAGGCAAAACAAATTAGTATAATTGGAAGGATCAAAGAAATCAAATGGGGCAGAGATTGCTTATAAGTCCAATATTCTCCCCAAATAACCCGATATTTACTTTTGACAGTATGTTAAGTTTTATTAATAGTTTGCCAGATACTAAGCGCCTTTGTTTATTAGTTTATTAATCATTTTTAAATGTTAGGGGTAGAAGCTCGGAATTTTCAAAGGCAAGTTTAGTACCAGAAATGTTTTGTTAATATTTGAATACACAAAGCTTTTGAATTGGCTGTGTCAATGTTTTTACGAATGACCATATTGATAGTTCATGATTGTATAAAACTGTAAACCATCTTGGTTTACGCAACTTTTGTTGTTTGTTTTGTAAAAAATACATGAATATTTTATGCTGCTCTGTCTTATCCATAGTTGGCTAAGGTATTTACCGTGTGAAAACACCGTGTCCAAGGCGGGGGAGGGTCAGGTTAATCACATGTGGTTAGCCACCAGATGGAGACAAGATTCGGGTCGATTGTACAGCGGCTGCCATTAGCTATATAGATAGACCCGTGGTTCGACTCCCGTGATACACTTTAGGTCTCCGGTAATCGAAAAAAGCCTCCCATATGAGCGAAATTTGGTGTTAAAAGTTATATCCAAAACAAAGATTACCCCCACAAAAATTGTGCGATGGAATGACAGCACCCTTGAACGGGTTCTACCTCACTGGGACCACACTGTAATGGGTCTGGGAGGGTTAATGACTACAGCCCTGCACCAGCAAAAATTAGAGCCCCCACCCACGCGTGACTCGCAGTAGGTAAAGGCAAGAATGGCTTTAGTAGACCCACGTCTAAGCAAATTGAAAGCTACACCCGGGAAGGTGGGTACTACTACTCGAAACTAGCAAAGGAGCAATGAGTGGGCAGTCCCCTCCGTTTGCTACATCATCCGCCCTCTAGCGGGCGGTTAAAACGGAAATCCTGAGAAATCTTTATATAAGGATGACGAAATGTGAATATGTCTATCAGTTACATATTTCCCAAACACTCGATTAGTTCAGAAGGTTTCCCTTGTGTGATAGAAGAAAAAGTCTAGCCATCACTTCTAAATGTTTAACAGGGGTGTATTGCACGTCTCATTGATGCAAATATGTACGAACAGCGGTCCTAAACAGGAAGTAGCTAAAATTAAAACGAGAGTAAATGAGTGTTTGGTAAAGGTTGCAAAAAATGCTCGACGATCAATTCCCAGGGACGAATTTGCAAGGATATTAATAATACTGAAGACAGTAGAGCTTTTCTTTGCTACTCGTAGATACTTGATGTGAGGCCTCTCTGACAGTGAGGCATCCCAGAGTAAAGTAGGACTGAATAAAACTACCCTGATAAGACAAAGATCTAATAGTAAGTACTAATCACATTTATACAAATTTTCCTTTCACTTAAAAAAGTGTTTTTATTTATATTCGCAAATTAACCTGCAAATCTAACCGGCTTTAGGAAGTGTCTATTGTGTCAAACAGAATAATAGGCTTTCTACACGTCTAAAAAGACTGCCACTGAACAGCCATTGTAGAAGACGCTTCTTGAATAGTATATTTTAGAAAAAAACAACAAAAAACATGGTATAGAATGCAGGGCATCGTTTCAGCAACCCTCTATGATGGAGTTAATGGTATCGTACTTCTTCACGAAAGAAACATAATCCTCCCGTTGACTATTCCTTCCAGATTTTCACATATAAAACTAATCAGAGTAAAGGTGCGATCGAAGTCTGTAACAGTAACATCTCTACCCGGCTCTGGGAAATAAAGCAAGACAGATTGGCGCCAATGAACATAAAAAATATGGACTCTTTCAAAAGTCAATGAAAAAGGATAAATACTATAATTGCTCGTGTGTATGCAAATGTTTCAACATGCTATACTTGCTATAATGAAAATCTTAGAGCTAAATTTCGTTTAATTAAAGAGCTAGATTGAGTTCTCATATTACTAGATACACCGACAAAATTTCAAAAAGTTTGGTAAAAAAAATAAGAAATAATATGTTTTCGAAAGATTGAAATCGAAAAGATTCATAGCCTAAAACATTTGATAACTAGTAGTGAATAATACAACATTTTTGCTTAATGACACTTCTCAAACGATTATTGTCATTTCTTACTCTGTTCAAAGAAACCTTAGGTGAAATTTTGTCCTACTCGTTCTTGCGAACCTTATCTAATTCATCGATAACTTTTGGATGTCTTCCTTGAACACGAACCTTCAGTTCATGCAAGAAATTTTACTTTCGGGTTAAGGTCTGGTGACTGTATTAGCCATTCCAAAACGTTTATTTTAGCTTTCTTCAACTGGAAAGAAACAAATTTAGATGTATTTTGTGGTTTGTCTCCATAATGAAAGCCATTTTATTCTTTTCTCAAACTTGCGAGAATCACTTCATATAATCTTCTAAAATCTTTCTGTAATATGTATTCATCATTCCGTTGATTCGATAAAGTGTACCAACGACTGTTGCACAAAAACTAATACATAACATGATAGATCCACCGCCATGCTTTAACACTGGGAACAGTGTTTTTTTCAAAGACCTGCCTCACCACATATACGCCAAAACATACTTGGCATCATTTGTGCTAATCAACTCAATCTTGATCTCATCTGGCCATGGGAAGATGGCTCCATAATTGGAATCTTCCCCAAATGATCGTTAACGTACGTACTTCAGACGGGCTTTCAAATGAAAGGTGTCTTACTGATACGACATCCATGTCTTTCTCTCCTAACTGATCATTCATTTCCCTTCTAGTAATTCTTCAGTTATTTTTAACAGATTCTAGGAATCCTAAGAAACGTGTGGAGTAAAATTTCTCGAGGATGACTTGAACGAGGGAGATTTGCAGTCCCCAATTTCTTAAACTTTCTTATTACTGACTGAGCTGTAGATTAAAGGACATTTAGTTCTTCCAAAATCTTCTAGTTCATTTTATTTTGAGATTTCCTAATTACATATTTTAAATTTGATTTTCAAAGACAGTTCACTGCCATTCGACATTAGAATTACTTGTAGGATTAAAGTATCGAATTTGGGCTACCGAAGAAGAGTTGTTAGAACGTTCTAGATTATTCTTGACTAATCCAAATTATAAATAGGTCACAGAAAATATCTGTGTGACTTCGGACCTGTGTCATAATTTAAACTACAGGGTGATTCCAAAGTAGTGATACATAGGAAAAATTAATGTTTTTAATGTATATAAATTTAACATATGGTTTTGAAAATGATATCGTATGAATACAATTTGGTTGCGAGTTTTCGTAAATATTGTTTATTACTCTATTTCTCTATCAAACTTGTTGGGATTTTGTACTCGTAATTGTACCTATTGATACATCAGACTCATCCTTCCAAATTTCTTACGCTACCCAAAACAGGCCATGAACTATGATGAAAGGTTTTGGTATATGTTAGGGGTATTCCTAAAAAAATATATTAACTCAAATGAATATTTGTGAGCCAAGGGATTAATTAACTCGAATGCTTCTACTATTCGATTCAAACTCTTTGTTAATTATAGAAAAAGAGGTAAAATAAAAGAAACCGAAGGGATTCACTAATTATTTCGCTAGATTCTTTTTACACATAAAATATTCTTTATTTCAATTGTAAAAACGCCCAAAGTTGACTACTTTCTCCTGAATTCTCTTGGTTATGACATATATATATATATATATATATATATATATATATATATATATATATATATATATATATATATATATATATACGAGGGATGTTCATAAAGTCTTTGGCCAGAGACACTCTGCCATTTGCACAACACAGTATCCGCTACTTAACCAAGGTGATCTACCTACTACATTTTCTCATCCACCATCAGAGTCCAGCTATCCTCCTGTTTCCCCTGAAAACTTCATTACGTGCGTTTGTGTGTCACCCTAATCAGCTCGTCCTCCCCTAACTCTTCGCCTCCATTCATTCCTATCCCTAGCACGCCCTTCTGCTTCCTGGATGCTCAGGCCCCGCCCAGCAAGGAGTATCTCTCGTACACTCCATCCACCCCTTTCTCGGACGCCCATGCTGTCTCCTTCCTATCACCCAAGATCTATACTCTCTTAACCAGTTTTTCATCCTCCATTCTCTCTAGGTGACCATAATCTCATCACAACTCTATCAGCTCTTTCAAGCAAACTCACATTACTTCTCGCGCTCTTTCGTTCTTCACCCTGTCAATCAACCTTACACAAATACTTCTCAGACATTTCATTTCCAAAACTTCAACCTCCCTCTTTTCATTCGTACTCAACGCCCATTTTTCACATCCATAAAGAGCAGCGGGAAACACCACTCCCTCATGCAATCCCATTTGCGCCTGCCTGCTCATTCGCTTCTCTTTCGTGTGACTCCTTATCGCACCATATGCTTGCACTCCGTTTCCATTGGCTGCAATATTTCATTTTCACCCCTTCCATCAGCTGCCAGATCCACACCCAGATACTTAAAACACTGCACTTCTTCCAGCCTCCTCCCATTTAGACTCATTTTCAGCCCACTCATTGCTTCTCTAGTGCACCCACCACATTACCTTGCTTTTTCCTTCATTCACACTGAGATTCCTTCGGTTACACACAATCCAAATGCATCGACCAGTGCCTATATAGTTTCTCTATTGAGTCAACCACCAGCACTGAATCATCCGCAAACAACAATTGTTCTAGCTCGTACATCTCTCTATTTTCACTCAATAATGCTGCACCCCTACCTCCAAATCTTGCTTTCACTCTCATCACGCCATCCATATACAGATTGAACAGCCAGGGTGGCATCACGTATCCTTGTCTGAGTCCAGTTTTTACACTCAACCAGTCACCTTACTTTCTTCCAACTCTCACACATGCTTCACAGTCATCATAAAAGCTTTTGATAGCTCTTATTAGTGTGCATTCAATCCCAAGCATTCTCAACACATTCCACACCCTCTTTCGGTCCACTCTGCCATACGCTTTCTCCAGATCCATAAATGCCATGTACACACTTTTATTCTCTTCCAGGCACTTCAACATATATTCTTCAAGGTAAAAACCTGATCCATACACCCTCTCCCCTTCCTAAACCCTACTTGTTCCTCTCTAACCAGACTTTCCGTGCACCTCCCAACTCTTTTACTCAAGACTCGTCCATATACCTTTCCAGGCACATTTGACAGACTTATACCCCTATAACTACCACACTTAGTTCTTTCAACCTTTGCCTTGTAAATAGGAACAATACATGCATTCCTCCATTTTTCAGACACACACCCCTGGTTCATACATACATTAAACAACCTCACGAAACACTCTACTACAGACTCTCCTCCCGCTTTCAGCATCTCACTTGTTACCCCATCCATACCTGCTGATTTTCCACTTTTTGTCCTTTCCACTTCCTCTCCCCCTGCCTCTTCCACTTCTTTTTTCTAATTCTTTCACTCTCTCTAATTTTCTCTGATGTCATCCCACCTCTTCCAAGACATAACAGCGGTACTTCTCTACTACCATCCACATTTAGAAAATTCTCAAGATATTCTCCCCATCTCTTCCTTACTTCTTCACCTGTACTGAGCACTTCACCCTTTCCATCATTCACTCTCATTTCTATCGTTTCTTTCTCTCACACAATTTACGTCTTTCTAAAATTACTTTTTATTCCCTCTGAATCACTCACACACTCTTTCACCACACCTATCATTGGCTTCTCCCTTCAGTTCAGCCACTCGATTTTTCACCCCCTGTCGCTTCCTCCTATACTTTTCCTTGTTTTCTTTGCTTCTGTTCTGTCTATATCTGTTGAACAAGTCACGCTTCTCTTTCACTAGCTCTTCCACTTCAGCATTCCACCATTCGCTGCCCTTCCAAACTCTCCCTTCTCCAAGCACCCTAATTCCGCATGATTTCTTGGCAGCTTCTTCCATGCTATCACGCATCAACCTCAACTCATCGTCCACACCCAAACCCTCCGAGTCTCTTATCACTTGTCTCTCCGTTGCAACCAACTCTTTGTATTATTCCTTGCGCCTCGCTTCTTTCAGCTTCTCCACCTTACCACCTCTTTCTTTGGCAAGCTCCTTCGTTTTCCAACCCCTTCACTCTTTACTCTTACTTCTACTATCACCAAGTGATGGTCGGATAAGTCTCCCATCACCACCTTCTTTACATCTACATCCAAATGTCTCTTTACATTCTCTCTTCCTATCAGGAAATTGCCTATCATACTTCTTTGATCCTCAAACACCCTTTCTCCCACTTGCCCACTCAGTCTTTCCCAGGTATATTTCTTGTGATCTTTCTTTTTAAACCATGTGTTCGCAGCTACCATCTCTCTTTCAACACACAATTCCACTCCTGGCACATGATTCACTCCTGGCACTCCATATCTCCCAACTACCTCATTCACTACTTGATCACCTATCTTTGTGTTTAGGTTACCCATTACAACTACTTTCTCAATCATATCAAAACATTGCAGACATCCATTCAGCTCTTCCCAAAACGCTTCTTTCACATTTTCAGGTTTACCCACATGTGGACCATACACGTTCACTATCTCCCACTTTTCGCCCCGAACATCACTCACACCCACAACACTCTTGAATATACCTCCTTGTACTCTCTTACACACTCTCACACTTCCTCACTCATAAGTACCACCACCCTATGCTTTGCTCTTACTCTCTCATTGACTCCTGATTTTATCGCTTTCACCCCACCAAACCATTCTACACCTTTTCCTTTTAACTTGGTTTCACGCAGGGCCAGGACATCCAATTTTCCTTTTTCAAACATACAACCAATTTCACTTCTCTTCACATTCTCTCCACATCCACGCACATTTAAACATTCCAAACTGCGGCGCCGTAGTGGCTTTGACCTCTCTTGACCTCTCCTCTCATGGCTATTTCGAAAAATAATTACAGAATCAAGGATTTCTAGCCCCTAATTCCTATCGCTGTTGCGCAAAATGCGCAACATAGTTTCCAGTTAGGTCAATGCACTTCTGAAGGCGATGTTTCTACCTCTCTGAGGAACTCTTGGCTTTTCGAATTGCACCATGTCTTGACTTCACCTTTTGCTTTGCCTCTTTGATCTATCGAAATCTTGTTCCTTTTAAATGTTCTTTAAGCTTAGGAAACAAGAAATAGTCCGAGGGGGCAAGATCAGGGCTATAGGGTGGATGGGGTATGATTTACCCTCGAAATTCCCTCAAAGTTTCTATTGTTAGCCGTGAAGAATGGGCTGGAGCATTGTCATGATGGGACATGACTTCTTTCTGCTCATCCTGCAACGCTTTCGGCACACAACGGGCAGAATGTTTCCTGAGACCATGATGGTCTGTTAAAATTGCAATTAATGATCCTTGGGAAATATCTACTTCTTTAGAAATAAATTCAACGCTAATTCTGCAATCTTCATCCAGAAATTTTTGAATGGTAGTCAGCTCTTCTGTTTTGGTTGATGTGGATGGTCTCCCTTCTCTCTCGTGGTCATTAAAATTTTATTTTCTTTGTTTCAAATGTTTTATCCACCTCACAACAATGTTTCTATGTGGTGTAGACTCACCATAAATATGCTGCAAATAATTGATAATAGTCGTAGCTGGGGATTTCCAACTAAGTTTCGTTAAAAATTTGATAACAGCTCTGATTTCAAAAGTCTATAACATGAATTATAGTGAAGGGGCCATAAAAAATGAGATGGATCGTGCACTGAATGGATTATCCTTTCAGGGACTTTGAAAAGAACTATGGTGCTTATTTTGAAAAATAGGAAGGCCTGTGGCACCCAAATTGCAAGATTTAATAGGCCCAGCGAGGAACTCCACACATGGACGCTGGGTGAATCTATCAAATCCTAAAACTGGCTAGTTGTGTAAATTAAAGAAATAATATGCTACGTGTAATAAATAAAGAACCAAAGAGAATCAGGAAAAGAAACCAAATATGTATATAAAATTGTACATCTATAAAATAAATATAATGCAAACGGAGCGTCAATCACGCGGAAACACATGAACATACGCACGCTGGAAACAGCTATCAAAGTTCACCCTTTAAACAAATACGAGTCTCACACACACACAAACATACGTATGCTGAGAATAATTATCATCCTAAAAGATCACAGTGGGAGACAACAGGCAAGCTGAACAAATACAGACTTTAACCAGCAAAATTTCACAAATAACTGTAAGAAAAAAGCGATTTCCTATAATTAAGATACACCTGAGACATGGGAAATATGTAAGTACAGCAAGTACACATAGCTGTCGGAACTCGGCCCAATAGATGGAAGTAACGAACAAATTAGATCAGTGGGTCCGCCCCACGGACAAGTCAAAGTCATGCCCCTTGGAAATGGCACACAATATACCAATAAACAGAAATTCATTCGGTAGTTAATTCATTTGATCATCAAGTAAAAAATTCAATATTCAAGATCAGTCAATCAGAATCAGACAATCAGGGAATCAATCAGTCCCTTAGTAGCGTTACGAAACCCCTTTAACCTGCCTAAATTCTGCCGCCTTTAAACTCGATACTTCGCGTAAAACAAAAGCCTACTTACAAACCACTAAGAACTCGAGACGTTTCTACTTGCCCTGTTTTAGTAGGCCAATTTAGAAATAAAGTTACTTTCTTTGCCACATTCTTTCGAAGTCCTTTTCTTCCCTCGATCACGAAGACACCTTCGGTAAGCCCAGCCTAACACATAATCTCTCGTGAGAAAGTATGAAGAGTATAAGGAGTCAGAACCAATTCAAAAGGAGCATAAAGTAAGCCCACTACTTAAAGTTCTCGTTACTTGTTAAGTCAACTCTACTGAAACTCTCCCACACACTGCTATAGACGGGTGATTTTGAGCAGTGCAACAGCAACGAGGACTCTTCATTCGACCCAATTATAATTACCCAAAATTGGTTACCTTTGCACAAACAAATAACAGGACCTTTTTACCACCCATAAACTTGACTATGACGACCCACTTGCATTATATTTATTTGATAGATGTACAATTTTATATACATATTTTGTTTCTTTTCCTAATTTTTTTTTGTTCTTTATTTATTACACCTGGCATATTATTTCCTTAATTTACACAAATAGCCATTTCTAGGATTAGATAGATTCACGGAGCATCCATTTGTGGAGTTCCTTACTGGGCCTATTAAATCCTGCCATTTGGGTGCCCGAGGCCTACCTTTTTTACAACATGGGCACCACAGAACAACCGGAGAAATGTGAAAGGAAGAGGAGTGGCTAGGAACATCCTCCACATTGACGCCAGGTCATTCGATAAGCTAGGTGAATTTATAAACATGGCCTTCTCTAATCTTTCAGGGGATGTCAACATCTCCAACTATACCTCCTCTTATATATTAGTTCTTCTTGATATTTATAGATTTTACTTTCGCAATCTGTTATTTCTCACATATATTTAAAGACACTTGAGCTAATCGTGTCCTCCTTCTCGATTCATACCGTGAACATAACTGATCCCTCCAAAGATATTTCTGACCAATTCCTTCTCCAGTTTTTCCTTTTTTTCCCTCCCCCACCGAACACTCTCACATACCTTATCACTAAAAAGCTTTATCAGCTGGCCTTTCTCTTAGCCACGTTAGACTGTCATGATCTGATTTTTACTAAACTAAACATAGCTATCCACTTCATCTCAGAGATCTTCTCCTCCTGCTTCAAAGTTAATGCCGAGGTTCTTTCTTCCTCTACTCGTAGACAAATTACCCAATTTTTCTCAGCCACTAGTTTGAATGCTAAATAACCGATACCTACGAGCATGCGAGAGGCGGCTTTGGGTTGCCGGTGCTCGAGGTAGAGATACGGAAATGATCTCTGTTGCCCACTTCCTTTATATTCACTCTTATACTGCTCTCCTAAATTCCAATATTGATACTCACACCCGTCGTATCCTTGCATAAGATAAAAACAAGCCTCACAACTTCCTGCTAAAATCTCTGCCACTCTCAAGCACTCAAAGCCTATTCTATGTACCTCTTTTCCCTGCTAAATACTCTGCTTTATGTTCTGAGAAGATAGTCTGCATCCACTCTGTCATACTGTCTGCCTATATTCATCGCCACTGAGTAACTCTTTTCTTCGTTCTAGTGTCTACTGAAGAATTAACCTTTCTCCTCCTCTCCACGAAAAAGCCTGCTATCCACTAGACTCATTCACTCCAAACTTTAACGCCAGTTCCTCTCTATTCTTCTCCTTTATTGAAATGACATGTTTGATAATTCCCTCTCGTCGTGAATAGTCGAAACTGACTTCAAACATACTACTGTTCGCTTGTAATCTAGATGACCTATCTTCTAACGCCGATGAGATTTTTCGGCTTGTTTTTAAGAGAAGAAACAACACATATTCAGCTCTCATCATACAGGTAACGGACTGCGACAGATTCAGCTCCCATTATACATGTAATTGGCTGCCTCTTATTAAGCTAACATTATACATGTAACGGACCGCCACTAATTCAGCTCTCATTATACATACAACGGACTGCCTTCTTTGTGCCGCTAACGCAGGCCAGCTTTTCCTCTTAGAAACTCTGTACTTCTCAGCAAAATTTTACACTTATTTTATTATCATTTAAAACCTCCTTGTATTCCTGGGTGTCCCAGTAACTGCCGTTAACTGGTTCCGTGTATCTTTCCTTGTGTTTTCGCCAGCCGGAGACGTTTTATTTGCGAGCTTTTCCTCCTTCATGATCTGTACTGGCTGCCCATTCGATGCACAATCACCATTAAAGTCCCTAAATATTTATAAGCTATTAAAACCTACAGGTTCCTATTATCTGTCATTTTCACCGACCCTAACCTAGCACCTTACAACCCTACTCTCTGGATCTGCTTCCATACAGATTATTCTTCGTAGTCGTATGTGCTACAAAAGTGATCGAGCTTTCTCTATATTTGCTGCTATAATGTAAATTATCTGGCTGCTGTGATACATTTATCGCCATTCTTTGCCGCCTAAAGCGTGCATTTAAGACCCACAATTTTTGTCTAACTTTACCATAGGTCAAAAACGGGCGGCCCGTGGATGTTCATGGCTTCGAAGAGCGCCATACAGGGAATAAATTATTATTATTAGATAAAGAGTTAATGGGGGCATCTGTGAAGATGCTTCTGCTATCCTAGGACGCGGATGCATAATTAAGGAATTTTGACCAGGAAATATTAGAGGACTTCAAAGAATTGCCAACTGGTACTAAGTTCTTTCAAGTTCTCGCGTGAGTCATATTTCACGGATGGATAGCAAAAGAAGGAAATCTGATAGGCGGAGGGAGGAGGAAATGGAAGAGCGGCGGCACTGTCCGTGAGACATAGCACTGGTTTTTAGTGGAATTGATATTCGGAAATAGTAGGATCACTCCTGACAAAGTTATCCCCGACAGAAGTGCGGGAATGCCTTTGCGAATAGGAAAACACGTCACTCTGATAGTGAAGGGAGTTACAAACCGCACACTGGGTGGCCACGGGAGAATACCAGAAGGTCTAGAGGGATTCGGAATTGTAGACCAGGCAGCTGAACTTTAGTTTAGGGCTGGACCATGATATATAAAGGCGGAGTAATCTGATGAAGTCAGCCTTTCCTCCGTGTATATTTGACAGAAAACTTAATAGGTTAATAGTGAACTGTGTGTCAGCCATACGGTAGTTTTGACGTCAGCTTTAATGAGAGCGTTTCTTCAAAGAATCAAGCACGTGGCCGAGGAACCTCTTAAATTGCTTCAGCGAGAAGTGGTCTTTGACTTAAATAGGGATCAAGCGGCAACGTGTCAGTGGCCACGGGAATGGAAGGGATTCACGAAGATTTGCAGGAAGAAGATGTTTTTTCCTGAATGGTAGCATATTTAAAGGCCATAATAATGAGGATTTTGTCCTGGCCAGCGAACTCCGAAAGATATCTGCCTCAGTATTAAATAACAAACGAGGTTTATGCTTAATAGTGAGCGCTTGGAAGCGCCTCCTCTGGGGATAAGGAAGCTGGATTAGGAAAAGATAACTTAGACAAGGACGAATAGGTCGCACTGAAATTTGCAAATTAATGTAGGAAGTAACGTATAAAGTATAAATGAGTGCAAATTAGATATAATACAATACGTTTGGTAGTGTTGTAGAATTATCGAATGTCATAAAATACGGTTGTTGTTAGCATACCATATTTAAAGGCCCCTTAGAAGTCATAGTTAAAGAGGAGAAGGGTGTCAAGAACATTGCGAAATGGGCAGAAGTATTGTGCCAATCAGACACACAGGTGTGAGATTTAATATTAAAGGAGAGGCTTGTGTCTATTAAGATCTGTCACCAGATGGGGTCCTAAAATTAAAAAAAAATCTTTCAGCATCTACAGGATCTTGCATGAATAGCAAGTGATAGTTCTGTGACGGTATGAGACTGTTAAGGGCTTAGATTCGAATTCTAGGATAGGCAACGCGACTGACTTACACCTTACCAAATATAAGATTTCCTCCACACATATCCACTTAATGAAATCTAGGAAGAAGTGAAGGATATATACGTGAGGATAAATAGATATGAAAGAAGGCCTTATCGCAGTTTAAATGGAGACAAGGTGGGATAACCATCTGAGGTAGGGAGGGAAGGGTGAGAAGTTTGACTAACTTATGAGGGTAAGGAGAAGTGCAATGTACGCAGTGATGCTATGCGTTTAGTATAACAATGCAATGTGCCCAATACAATGTGAAGGTTGCTACTCACTGCTATAGCGACCTATTAGGATATTGAGACTGAGGTAACGTGGATGGTCATCCTCTCAGTAACTATTCCATCCTAAAATTGGAACTAGTCACTGTCCGTAAGGTCGTGAGGGCTCTCTTGCTACACCGTGTACCTGTTACTATAAGCTGGAGGAGAAAGAGAAAGAGAAAATATTGGAGAAATAAGCCTCCATTGGGCTTATTTGAGGCAGCGGAACTGCACAGCTCTGGCATGCTTCATCTCCACCTCATGACGGGAAAAACAGCAACGGAATCAGGTTCTGCCTATGGCTGTGCTGTTTCCGAAGACTGAGATATATGAAATTCGGTAGTTGCAAATATCAGAGTTGAAGAAGGCTACGACCTCATCAATCATGAGAAAATCATACACCATAAGAGCACAAGCCGTACCAGAAGATTAAACTACTCAATCTATCCTGAGAATGAGCCATGTGTGTCGCATGAGAGAGTGACTATGGTGGAAGAGGGAGAAAGAGAGAGAGAGAGAGAGAGAGAGAGAGAGAGAGAGAGAGAGAGAGAGAGAGAGAGAGAGAGAGAGAGAGAGAGAGAGAGACTGGGAAACAGTATCCACCGATAACCTTGAAAGAGACAGGAAAGGATATTATGAACCATGGTGTAAATGGTGCGCTCAACCTTTCTTGAATTCTACAAACCGGAAAGATTAGTTAATCCGGTTCATTGTTTGTAGCTAAGCCTTCGGAAGGGTTATTTGATCAAATATCAGTAAAGATTGAATTTTCATCATCGGAAATGGGGACACCAACTAGTAATCGGGACTATACATGAACAACTGTTCCAAGGGGCCCGTTATGGTCTAGGTGCATATAATAACAACAGAGGTATTCAAGGGCCAGTAAAGTCCATCTCTTGAGCCAGGTAGCCAAAGAGTCTCTCGTCTTGGCTATTTCTTCCTTTGACCTGAGTTCTGATAAAGAGTGAGAATAGAGTAGGGGAAGAGGAGAGTTAGTAGGGAGTTAATGAGAGTTGATAGGAATAGTACGAAGAAAGTATAGGTAGATGAGAGTTGATAGGAAGAGGGAACGAAGAGAGCTTGTAAGATAAAATTCTGGTCATCATCATCTGTCTAACCTAAGAAAATCCACTGCTTGTGGTTGCCTTAATGCAAAAAAAATAAAATAAAATTATACATGATATACTCGTATGATGCACGTGAGTCTGTCGTAATTTGGATGACTGCATGACATAGTCTTTCGATGAGAATCTGATGTTCCCATGAATACAATGCCTATAACCAAATCTAGGATGGGAGCATCCACATGGCCACCAGAAGCAGAAAGAAAATAAAGGCAGGAAAATTGGAAATTTGGTATAATATGACGTGGAAACATTCTTCGTCTGGATTTTTGCCAAATTAGTCTTGTAGAGGGATCCACTAAAATAGTAGTATTTCCTCACCCCCTAAGATATTACTTCGGGAGAAAAAGCAAGCCGTTACCCCCCTCCCCCTCCACCTCTGACTTCACCCTTTTTGGACTGGCCACCAGGTCACTGAGAAATTTACACCTAGGCATGAAGCTGTCATTAAAGGCTACCTCCCCGCCGTCTCAATCTTACCTCCCACTCCCGGGTTGGGAGGTTACTCATCTATTTTGTAGGTTTGTCTCGAATAACTTTTATGGCTCCAGCCGCTGGTCGTTCCCTCTGACCCGCTGATCCCGGCCCCTTATATTTTCCCGTAAGGCCACGCTCGGTTGTCCCGGCTGATAATGAGGATTCAAGAAGGCCCCTCTCTCTCTCCCTGGTTTGGAGAAATCCGGGTGTATATCCACTCTCCCAAGGATTACCCACAGATTCGGTTAGACAACGCTTCCGCGAAAGGAGTTTGATTCAACGACGCTCTCTCCCGAGAAGTGTTTAGGGACGGTCGCAGGCCACGGAAGAGCTGGACATCACACTTGTTTCTTCGGGTCAGGGAGAAGAGTCTTGTGAGGAAACGTCAGCCTTTCTCAACCGCTTTCGGATCCAGGATTGGAGAAGCCGTCCCCCGAAGTTCTTCTGGTGACCTCTTGAGGAGAAGAGGCCCAATAGCTCGCTCAATCTGAGTTTGGAGAAGTCACTTCTTTCCTTCGAAGTTTGTCCGGTGACCTCTTGACGACAAGAGGCCCGCATCTCGCTCGATCTAAGTTTGGAGAAAGTAGCACCACCCCTTTCGGGTTCTCGGCTACCTCCGTGAGTAATAAAGGTCACCAAGACCTCCTCCCAAGTTCGTCCCTCTTTACTCTCGAGGTTTAAAGGAAATCAATCCTTCACTACACTAAATCTCCAATAACCACTTAATAACCCTGGTTATCCAATTAGTATTGGGAACCTAATTCCGTCTAATTCATGTCCCTATATGTATATATATATATATATATATATATATATATATATATATATATATATATATATATATATATCCATATTTGTTTTGTGCCTTTTATTTAGTGTGAATTAAAATCTATTTTGTCGTTGTTTGGAATATTCCTTGGTCACGCAGATGAAGCTAACTATTTAAATCGCACTCTTAGAACAATAACAGTTGTTACCTTGCTTAGCCTACCTTAGAGCTAGTGTGCGTATATTCCCGTACACTTGGCCATACTTCGACAAGTCTAAAAGTAAGTCGTTCATTCAGTACCTCCAAAACTTTAAAGGTGGCTAATTTTTTCATCCAATTTTGAGTTATTTTGTGAATATCCGAGTACTTTACTCGCAAAAGAGAAAGTAATGACCCCATATGAAAGCTCTCGACAGGTAGTATAAAGGAATAAAACCACCCCAAAAGTCGTGTGCCAAACTTCTTTCAGAGTATTTTGCTTATAAAATTTCTTTTCTTCTATATAGTAGACATTATTTCTGAGTGGCAAATTGACATTCTTTAACCTCTAGCATGTTAAAACTACAACAATTAAAGCAGTAAATCGGTTTAGCTCTAAAATCCTTGAGTTCGTGACTCTAAATGTAGAGCATACACTTAACAAAGTTTGTGAAATGGCCGATTTCATCATCTTATTGCAGCCAGTTAAAACAACGAAGAGCTTGAGCATAAATCCTCACTAGATGACGACAGTACCCACATTTTAAATTAGTATGAAGTTTATTTCCCCCGAAAGTATGAAGAAGTAGAGTGTAGACTGATAAGTTTTTTAGCAGTCCCTTTATCTTTCTTTTTCATTATATTGTTTGTTCCTCACGCGTACTTTTCTCATTTAAGCAATTAAAATGTTCAGGAGAAAATAAAAATACTTGGCATTGAACCAAATTGTCAGCACAATTCAACCTTACTATCTATTTTAGCATTAATTGTATGCATAATACATTTGGTATTCAAGAACTTAAGACTTGAAGTATCTGAAGCCACAACATCTCTCACTTCCTTAGAATTCCCTTTCTTCACTTTAACTGTCTTTCTATTATTGCAATCCACTTCAACTTTCCTAATTCACCTGTCAATTGAACTAGCACACATAACAGATTAATAACTCTAAACGTTCACTAATAATATCATTAGTATCATTGCCAAATATTCGATATTTAAATAAGTTACAGATAATAAACTGTTAAATCCACCAGAGAGAAGATACTATCTATGATGCCTGTGGAGGAATAGGTCACCTCCCCAACCAATACGTGCATATATATATATATATATATATATATATATATATATATATATATATATATATATATATATATATATATATATATATATATATCTATTGGTTGTGAGGAAAGAGATAAAAGCCACGAAAATATGTATATATACAGTTATATATACATATATCCTCTAATGTACGTACAAGTACATTCACTTCGTAAGAGTAATCCGTTGATTATGAGGTATAAAAGTGCGATTTACTACAGGGGCCGATAGCGTTTGATGAGTTTACTAAGTTGCAGTTCAAGGATATATTTAAAGAGTGAAAACGAAAAATATATTTTTAATAAGTCACTAGTTAAAATATATATATATATATATATATATATATATATATATATATATATATATATATATATATATATATATATATATATATATATATATATATATTTATATATATATATATGAATGCAATGTCCCGCAGGAAAAAATGAAATGTTTTTTCCAAGTACTTTCAAAATTATTAAGTTCCTTATCAAGGATAACTACAAGAAATAATATTATATTAGAGGTATATAAACGAAAGAAAAGTATAAAAGACCGCCTCAAAAACAAGAAATCACCAACGAGGAGGATGGAAGGGGGAAGGTAAAGTTTTACATTAAGAATTACAAGAAGCAGGTAGTGAGGTCAAACTGAGAAGACGGAAAGGGTAACATATTAAAAGAAATGGAGATAGCTTAACGAGGGAGATTATAAGGCACGAGGAGCGAAAAGGTGGGGAAAATACAATGTACATAACAGAGCAGTGACAATTAAAAAAAGGGGAGGCCACATAACTAAAGATTGTATATAAAACTGAAGACAAAAGTCAGAACTAATTTCTTTAAGTATTAGTCTTTTAATTATAGCATCTATTTTATATGAGCCAGGGGAAAGGTTATAATTATCACATTGGCTTATTAAAGCACATTCAATGATATTCCTTTTTATAGGGTCATTAGAACGCTAAATAATTTTTGATGAGTTCCAGTTAATTAGATGGTCCTTATCTGACATGTGGACAAAGAAAGCACTGTTATCTTTCCCTCTTCGGACAATATATTTATGTTGATTTATGCGAACAGAAAGTTGTTTACCCGTTTGTCCATAATATTTACTTAGGCAACCAGAACACATCTGAATAAACTGCCCCCCTCCACCTCAAACTATTACAATTATTACGTACTAATAAATTCTTAATGGTCGTCTCATATTTAAAAGCAACAGAAATGTTAAAGTTATTCAAAAGACTGGGAAGATCACTAAAACAAAGAGAAAAAGGTAGAACACAAATGTTATTACTATTAAAAGGGAGAGTAGGGACAGTTTGATAAAATGTCTTTTAGCAGAAGAAAGACAGTTTTGAAGAAACGGGTAAGGGTAACAAAGTTTATGGCCAATTTTAAAGATATTGGAAAATTCCAAATCCATATATTCCGGGCTTAGAACTCGTAATACCCGTAGAAACATAGAAAAAAAAATAGAACGTTAAACTTTAGGGCTGTGAGAAGAGTAAAAATGAATATAAGAATTTGATTAGTAGGCTTACGAAAGATAAAGTATTTAAAACCTGTATGAGCTCTATGAATAAAGAAGATTAAGAAAGGGAAGGGTTCTATCATTTTCCATCTCGTGGGTAAATTTAATTGAATGGACGAGAGAATTGAGTCTGGTAAGAAAAGCATCAACATCTTTGGGATTAGGCCACAAGAAAATGATGATGTCATTTGCTTGTGGCCTAATCCCAAAGATGTTAATAACATTTTAGTTCTACAGTATTTTCTTTGTTTTAGTGATCATCCCCGTCTTTTGAATAACTTTAACATTTCTGTTGCTTTTAAATATGAAACGATCATTAAGAATTTATTAGTACGTAATAATTGGAATAGTTTGGGGGGGGGGGAGTTTATTCAGTTGAGTATTCTTCTTGCCTAAGCAAATATTATGGACAAACGGGTAAACAACTTTCTGTTCGCATAAATCAACATAAATATAATGTCCGAAGAGGGAAAGATAACAGTGCTTTCTTTGTCCACATGTCAGATAAGGACCATCTAATTAACTGGAACTCAGCAAAATTTATTTATCGTTCTAATGACCCTATAAAAAGGAATATCATTGAAAGGGCTTTTATAAGCCAATGTAATCATTTTAACTTTTTCCCTGGCTTATATAAAATAGATGCTATAATTAAATGACTAATACTTAAAGAAATTAGTTCTGACTTTTGTCTTTAGTTTTATATACAATCTTTAGTTATGTGGCCTCCCCTTTTTTTAATTGTCACTGCTCTGTTATGTACATTGTATTTTACCCACTCTTTTGCTCCTCGTGTCTTATAATCTCCCTCGTTAGGCTAACTCCATTTCTTTTAATCTGTTATCCTTTCCGTCTTCTCAGTTTGAGTTTGACCTTACTACCTGCTTCTTGTAATTCTTAATGTGAATCTTTACCTTCCCTCTTCCGTCTTCCTCATTGGTGATTTCTTGTTTTTGAGGAGGTCTTATATACTTTTCCTTCTTATATATACCTCTAATTTAATATTGTTTCTTGTAGTTATCCTTGATAAGAAACTTAATAAAGTTCGAAAGTACTTGGAAACACCATTTCATTTTTTCCTGCGGGACATTGCATTCATTTGCTACCCTTACGTGATACTTTGTGAGTTTTTAATATATATATATATATATATATATATATATATATATATATATGGGAAATATTGGTAATGTAAATGAGGGCAATTCTGACAGAATATAGATTAATTAGCAATCGTGTAACGTTAATTACTTGTTAATCAGCTTTTAAATGGAATACTATAAATCAGTTATACAGAGGGAATATTTATATGTCGGAAGTGGGTCGATTAACGGGAGATACAAGCAAGGGGCGTTTTACCTTAATGGGGCCACCTCCAGGAAGGAGAATCCTTTAGCGAGTCAGCGCGGGGGAATGGAGACGGAAAATGGACGTGAATCTCGGCCAAATATCCTGATGGTGACGAGGATGAAGGGAGGCGGATCAGAAGACTAGTTCACCAACCTCCTTGAAGACGGACAATGGCACCTCTGCTCCAGAGAAGTGCGACCTCCAAAAATCCAGACTCTGACGTTGCTTGGCACTAAGTCCCACACGGGAAACTGGAGATCCTTTAGGGGTAAGGGGCCCAGAGGAGACGAGAGGAATCCCGGCCGAGCCTTTGCGGATGAAACGATTCGAGGTTTGCTCTGAACAGAATAAGCCTCCCAAAAGAGATGTATCTGCCTGGTGAACTCCAACCTCGATGGTATAAGCGAATACCAGGGACTTGGGGAAACAGACTCACGATCTGAACCGAAAGCGACGGGTTCTCCAACTCAATCTGCCGGTATTCGAAAAACCAGGGCATTTATATGACGGCTATTTTTTTTGTTTTCTTCTCGTTGTCAGACTCAGACGACTGGCTGACCACTTCCGGCAGCCAGATGGACTAGCGTCTCTCTCCTTACCCAAGTTTTAATGGCTTTTAAGATGAGGGCAGGAAACTTTCTGCTAGCAGTTTCCAGACTACGGAGATTAGCGATTCCTCGGCGAGGTAAAAGCTTTTAGCGCCCAGCTTAATTTTACTGTACCCGTGAAGCGGCTGATGGATATTCAAATTCTTTCTTCTTTTATTTTTCTCTTTGTATTCAGAGATTACTTCATGTGGAGTTATATTTAGGAGACAGAGAGAGGGAAGAAATTCATAAAAAATAAAGGGAGTATTTTTCTTGGTGTCCCTTTCCCTTACATGCATCTCTTCTAAAGATGGCGTTTTTCCCGACACGAGGGAAAAGGAAAAAGGGCATCGCGACCAAAACCAATCGGTATTAAAATTTCAGCCGACACTGCGACCGTCAAGGTACAGGATTTGCTCCGTTTGATCCCAGGCGACGGATAAAAATTACACATACATTTAGGTTAACATAACATAACATAACATATTTTAATTACATCATTAAAATATATATAGTTCCATGTAAAAACAATACCACAATTTAGAATAAGGAATCAATCAAGCGGAGGGACAAACCAGTTAATAATAAAAAAATCAATAATGACAACACGTATATACAAGCAATACACTAAAATAAATTTTACATGGGCGAGCAACGAGCTCACCCATGGAGTTCAACCTTGAGGGAGGAGGGTCTTCTACTGGATTCCTACTAATACTGTCTGCTACACAGTTATCACTACCTTTTAAATACAAAATTAGGAATTGATATTCCATCAATAGCAAACTCTAGCACAAAAGCCTCTGTTTTAGATTTTGCAATTTCTTAAGTACGTCAAAGTACGGTGATCCGTTTCGATCACGAACTCCTGACCTTTCAGCTACATTTTAAACTTCCGGACACCAAAAACTATTGCCAGTGCCTCAAGTTCTATTACTGCATAGTTTCTCTCTCGCGGTAACAGCTTCCGGCATGCATAAGCGATAGGATAGCTTTTCCCATCTTCTTCGTACTGCAGCAACATGCAACCGATACCATCGTTGCTGACATCTGTACGGATTCCAAACAATTTGTTCGGGTTCGAGAGCCGCAAAATGGGGGCAGATATTAACTTATCCTGCATCTGCTGGGAGTGGGAAATTGCCTTGGGGCTCCAAACAAGGGAATCTAGGGAGTTTTTCTTAAGGAGAGAGTTCAGGGGGGACGCTAAGGCGGCAAAGTTGGGGACGAAG
The DNA here is from genome assembly GCA_963969495.1 of Ceratothoa steindachneri. Taxonomy (NCBI): domain Eukaryota; kingdom Metazoa; phylum Arthropoda; class Malacostraca; order Isopoda; family Cymothoidae; genus Ceratothoa; species Ceratothoa steindachneri. Next base: position 79,735,352 of record OZ018327.1, read on the forward strand.
CGCCGGTAGAAGGAGATTGAACCCAAGAAGGAACGGAGCTGCTTCTTAGTACGGGGAAGGGGCATATCTGAAATGGCCCTGACCTTTTCTTGCTACGGCGTTATTTGATTTTCCCCAATGTAAAATCCAAGGTACTTGAGAGTGTCTTAAGCAAGATGACACTTGGAAGGACCCATGGTCAGACCATGCTCTCAAAGGGAACAAAGGGAGATTAGATGTTGATCCCATGTGCGTATAGATACGTACACATTATCAAAATAAAATGATACATTGTTCAGACCATCTAAGATGCGGCGCATCATTCTGTTGTAATTACTACAAGTAGTGACTAAACCGAATGAAAAGCGCTTAAATTGCATAAGCCCTTTTTCTTTAGGGAAGACAGTGTATTTCCCAACACTATCCTTGAGGGGATTTTGATAGTACGCCTTGCATAAATCTATCTCAGAAATAAATTTGGCGTTCACGAAAAAATTTAGGTTCTGGTCTATCAACGAGATCGGTTCGGCGTCGAAAACCGTCACGGCGTTAAGTTTTAGAAAGTTTACACACATTCGAAATGACTGGTCTGGCTTCCGACCCATAACAATGCGGGAACAGTAATCTGAAGAGGAGGGTTCGATTATTTCTAATTTTAGTAAGTTTTCGACCTCCGCATTTGACGCTGATCGCAAATGAATGGGTGGGAGGAAGGCCTTTAATAACCCGGATAACTGGGCTTTCAGAGCGGGCTCCAGGTGGGAATTTAGATCGATCTCCTGAGGGGAGTCTTTATACGATCCGGGAAGCAACGGGAGTAGGTAGTCATTGTCAGATTCTTTGCAAACTGTCTGGATTAGGTTATGAGGTTCGAGGGGATAAGAGGCTTCCATCACGGCCTCTTCGTCCAGGGCAACGATATTGTTGATGCAAGCGCGGCGGTGGTGACGTTTGAGCATGTTGACGTGAAACAATTTGTTACCGGAGGGCGTTTGGATGAGATAGTCCACGGGGCCACGGGCTTCGAGGACTAAAAAGGGGCCTTTACATTGGGAAAAAAGCTTATTTGTCTCCGTGGGCAGGAGAAGCATGAACTCGTCACCGGGCTTGAACCGTCTTTCTTTTGACTCTATGTCAAAATAGGTCCTGTCATAGGAGCGGAACAACCGTTTACCCTCAACGAGGTAAGAGACCTCCGTGTGGCCAAGAAAGGATTCGCGCTCGTTGGTCCTCAACTTTTCCAACAATGGCTGTAGGGAAGGACACTCATTCTGGGCCTTTACAAAGACTCGTTGTTCAGAGTCTCGTACTCTGGGGAAAAGTGGGTTCTAAAGTCACGGGGAATGCCTCGTTCTTTATGGCTTGGGCCCTCTTGATGGCGAGTTGAGCAAAAACGGGACTAGGGAAGAGCTGCGGGCTATGGCCGACTAATATGGCGCAAATTTAATAGGGACTGCTATGGCGTCAGCCCAACCAGTGAAATATTGGCATTCGATGAAACAACGGACCACTGGAAAGCGGTTGGCTCGTCCCAACTAGTCCTGGACTACTGCAAATTTATCGTGGTCGGGGCTCACTGGGGGCAGCAACTTTTCCGATACGACGATGCACGGGCATCCCATATCTCTGACCAGAGTTGAAACCCAGCAACCATTAACCGATCCGGTTTCAAATTCGAGCCAAGCGGGGGAGCTCTCGTTAAATAAAAAAATAGTTTGAGGTCCCGGGGGGCTATTTGCTGGTGGGGAAGCAGGCGTTTTGGGGCAAGCAGACGGAGGAGAAAGAGAGGCTCTTACTTGGTGACTTGGTGGCTAGGAGCAGAACGGAATTGAGAATTTTGGGGACAGTTCGTCCTCACATGCCCGAAGGTTCCGCAAGAAAAACAGACGATGGGTCGTCTGGGGTAAACTAAACATCACACAAAGAACAGAAGCTCCCCATTAACAAAAGAAATGAAAGAATCCCTCAAAACATTCCATAATAATAATGACATTTTAGTTTTACTTAACAAAGAAAAATACATGCAAAAACTAAACAACATACTTTGTGATACCTCAAAATTTCAAAAGGTAACCAAAGATTCAACCGAACAACTGAAGAAAAAAAAAAAGCCAACAAACTAATATCCCAAAACAACAGTATCCCCCATCAAATTGAACTCTTTCCTATTAAAGGTAAATATAGCCCCAGATACATCTACGGAAATGTCAAATCACATAAGCAAAATAACCTCCTTCGACCACTCCTTTCTCAAGTCCCTACGCCGACATACAAACTCGCCAAACACTTGAATTCATCCATTACGCTATTTATCCCGTCAAAATTCTCCATAAAGTCGACCAACGAATTTGTTGATATTCTCCATATTTTCCCACCAGGAGACACCCCAGCCTCACTTGATGTCAAGGGCCTTTTCACCAATGTGCCAATAGAAGAAACAATCAAAATAATTATAAAGTGCGTTTACGAAACCCCCGACCTGCCTCCACCACGAATGGAACCCCAAATATTAAAACAACTTTTAAGAATATGTACAACCGAAAGTCCATTTCAAAGCCAGGATGGCAAACTTTACCTTCAAATTGACAGAGCAGCGATGGGATCACCACTAGGCCCTACGTTGGCGAACATTCGCGAAACCTAGAAGAAAGGCTCTTAACTAAATTGACGAACCCACAAAAAATTTACACCAGATTCGTTGATGACATATACCTCACAATTAATGATGAACACCAATTATTAAAACTCAAAAGGACCTTAGAATCCCATTCTGTTCTCAAATTCACATACGATCTCCTTAATTTTTTTCTATCTCATACTATCTCATATGGTGTAGTGTACTCCCGAAGGAAACCCCGTTAGGGGGCCAGAAAAGTAGTCAGGTTATCGGTGACGAGCCGGAATCTGACTACAGGACCGCTTATAGGGCTAGGCCTAATTAGTTAGGGTGGTCAGGGAGTGTGCGCTCCATAGCAGGTAGGCGAGATAGTATTAGGAACAAATAGTGGGCTTCTCCACGAAAAAGTGTGTTAATTGCGGAGGGAGCCACAGAATAATGTCAATTACATGTCAGAAGCAAAAATGAATAATAAAGAGAAAAGAAACTGAAACACAACCAAGAAAAGAAGGAACAAGAAACGCCTCATATGCGGCGGCAGCAGAAACAAAAAACAATGAAACAACCACTTAAATGACGTTTGACGGAACTCTGAACGTAAAAATACTGACATGCATTCTACAATCGCACGTCTTAAAAATTGCCCAACCAGGAACATATGCCACAGCGTTGAACTCCATGCTCAAGGAAAATTGGCTGGATCCAATGAAATTCCCGCAAAATATTGATTCCTCAGCTATATTCAACACAAAAATTTCAGAAGATACAAAAAATAAACTTTTGGAAGAAGGAAAGCGAATATGATCAAAAGGAAGACACAGAAAGCGAGGAAATAGAATCTGAGAGCAGCACCGACGAGAATAATAAGAAAAACGTAAAAAGAAAATCGACTAGGGACACCTTGCCATGCAACCAAAGACCGGAAATACCAACCGCGAAATGTGAAACAGATAAGAGTCAGACTTAGCAAGGGCAGAGATGAAAGGCAAAAATACCAGGAAAAGATACAAATAAATTCACGTAATACCTCCACTCTGTCAAAAAGAAGAACCGCTTAAAAACATATAAACAGGATGGATAATAGAAAATTAAGAATTCTACAGATAAATACGAATGACTGGAGGGATAAAGAAAACACATATGGAAATATTTTAAGACAAATAGCTTCTGACATCATTCTAATTTCAGATCAAGGGATTAACGTTGAGGCTCACAAACTAAAAATATGGAACCTCGACGTAATAGCGACTAATCACTCAAACGTACCACACGACGGAGCAGCAATAACAGTAAAGAAAGGACGAGAGTACAAAACAAAACAATGACTAACCGAATCTTACCTCGCAATTGAGTTCAAAATGAAATTAACCAATATAATAATCGCTAGGGATACCAACCACCACCACGACCGGGACTCTCAATAAATAACTTTGTGAGAATATTTAACAATAGACTTCCAACTTTGTTTTGGGGAGACCTGAACGCAAGATGCACGTACACAGGATATAGGAACAGAAACCAAACAGGAAAATACCTACAAGCTCTAATAGACACACGGATAATAAGAACACTAGCACCAGAGTACTCCACGCTAATTAAAGACAGAAAAGCGACAACTCCAGACATTTGCCTAGCAAACAATAACATTCCTTTTAATTGCCACATGGAACCTGTAGATGTTATCTGCAGCGACCACACAGCAACACTACTCACCGTGAATCAGCAACCAATACAAATACCCGCTAAAAAATGGAAGGCATACCATAGAGCAGACTGGGAAAAATACAAATAAGATTTGAATGACTACGAACCAAACAGACTGAATGAAGCTACTTTAGAAGAAATCAGAAATAGAGTGCGAGCTGGAAAAATTGAGGACGCGAATACAAACAGCTGACGAGAATGCAATATACAGAAACACATAAAAACCAGTTAAATACTTTATATGGACAGACGAAATAAAAACTAAGAATGCAGAAATAAAAGCGATAAATGGGAACATAATAATAAACAGAACGTCATGGGAAAAATACCGCAATCTGAGAACGAAGATGAGAGAACTGCTAAGCGCAATAACGAAAAAACAAAGAAAATAATGGGACATAGCCGTTCAAAATATTGACGAAGAGCTATTGCCACGAAATTTTGGAAAAAAAGATAAAAAGAATGGGAAATACTAAAGGTAAAAAAAAAAATTAAAGATTAAGAAAAAAAACCGGGAAATTAATCGAAGATGAACGCGAGATTGAAAAATTGTTCAGGGAACACTGGAAAGGAGAGTTCAACATCGGTGAAGAGGAAAACGATAACTACGATATATACTTCGAAAACAAAATAATTGACGAACTAAATGAACTTATTGAGAGGACTTTCCCATATCACTACGTCAAAGAGGAACGGTATGCGCACGATGGATTTAACGCCAAAATCACAATCGAAGAATTAAAGAATACCATGTCAAATTTTAAACAAAAGGCCCCTGGAAAATCGGGCCTCACCAGTAAAAAGCTATATAGAAGCACCGGATAATATACTCGAAGGGATAAGGAATGTGTTTAACGCCTATATAAACACGGGATACTTCCACGATGAGTTAAAGATAGCCAAAATGATATTAATACCGAAGCCGGGAAAACCACCTTCGGAGGTCGAAAACTTTCGACCTATATCTCTTCTCGACTTCATCGGGAAGGTGTTTGAAAAAATCCTGAACACAAGATTAAATGAATATCGCACAGAAAACAATCTCTGGAACAATCAACAATTCTGCTTCAGAAAGAACAGGAATACGGAGATGGCCCTCAGCATGATTACAGACAAAATAAGCAAAGTGAAAGGAGAGAAATGCAGTATGGATATTGTATGCTGGGACGTATGGCAAAAAGGCATAAAACATAAAATTCTAAATCTGGAAACGAACAACTATTTGGAAAGAATTTTATACAGCTACGTCATGAAAGATTCAAGCTTAATGCGGGCCTCCCTCAGGAAGGGTGTTTAAGTCCTTCGCTATACTCAGTGTCTACCTCGGACATTCCCCCACCCAGGAACGAGGGCTGTGTGAACATACAATACGCAGATGATTTCACTCAATTAATTCCCTGTGTTTATCAGAACCCTCAGATGCAGGCCAGATCAAGGGTAACAGAAATAGAAAATATAAACGAGTATGAACACAAATTGAAAATTAAAACAGATAAAGATAAATTTAAAATTATACATATGTATTGCAGAAAACTATCCGACGTTTAACAAAATGGAAAGCGATACAGGTATAATGGTAAAGGCAAGATTTTAGGCCTAACTATTACAAAAAATGGTTACAAGAATCACGCGACAGAAAGAATAAACAAAGCACGAGTCATCCTAACTTTACTCTACAGATTAAGAAATCTAAACATGAAAAATAAGAAAACGATCTACCAGGCCATGATACAGCCTACCTTGATATATCAAACAATTGCCATGTATACGGTTTCAAGAAGCAATATAATAAGAATACAACGTATACAGAATAAGGCAGTATACATAATTACGAACACGCAACGATTAGAGAGGAAAAATCAAAGAGACTTACACATCGAAGCTAAAATAAAACCATTAAACAAAATAATTGAAAAAAGAGCCAAAATAATTAAAGAAAAAACAAAAGAAGAAATAGGAGAGGAACTAAATAATCAAATAGCACGAGGAGCAGCATGGATACAACATATGTTGTTTCCTAGTGCTAAAAACAAAGTGGACCAAAGGGAAGAAGAGGACATTTACGTGTAAACCAAATGAAGAAACCCGATTGTGACAAAATGTTCCCGAATAATGACAAACTCACCGGATTGGACTTGATACCCACAAGGAATGACAAAACTAACCAAAAAGTGCAAATGAACGAAAAAGGAACACAACATGAATAAAGAAGGGAATTAAACAAATAAATAACCAAGGAACATGAGCCCACACAACAGATACAGATACGAGAATTATGCTACAAAAATCATAGAAACTCGAGTTATTAGTATAGCAGGAAAACAAATAAGGCTAACAACGGTTTGAACGCTTATTTCTTACACACAAAGCATAGAACAAAAAACCCTATATAAATAAACAAACAGACACAGTTTCACTCTAACTTATTACGAACTTAACTCTAAAATTAGTTTATAGTACAGAGATTAGCGTGACCTCCACGCAACTTGCACCTCTCTTCAAACCTCCAATTTCTTCCACTACAATCATCTACCTCCTTTACCGCTATACAAAGATGGGCCAAACACTAACACCAGGGACAGGTACAGCAAATCGTAACAATTAAAAACTAGGAAAACATAAAAACACCGTGGTCGGGGTCCCACGTTAAGCAGGTCCACAGGCCAACTTGGTCAACTTTCTAGCCTTTAACTTTATTTCAGTCTATCCTATCCTTACTTCTTTCTTCTTCCCCTCCCTCTCCCCTCTCTCCAGAGCTCTTTTCCCTCAGTGCCTTCAGGCCCAGAGGGAGGAGGGCGCCACAGGGAAACTCGGGGGAACCGGGCCTCGCCCCGTCCCCCCGTCACCAGAAACAAAAGGTAATCACCAGAAACATGGTGTCCGTAGAAGGAAGGTTGCGCGTCATTGAAGTTATAATTAAATATGTTGAGTAAAATACCATACTCTTCCAAGCGAGAAAAAGAAATATCGAAAGTTAGAGACAAAGACGCTAGCAGAAGGTCGGCTATGCAGGAAAATACGAATCAAAGACTTCTCTAAACACGATCAATTTAAACGCTGGCTAGCCCGACTACAGTTACCAAAAGAATAAAGCATTCGGATCATGTTGAAAGCGTCGAAAGGAATGGTAATACCGGTTTTGGAAGCATCCTCGTGGTGAACAAGAATCTGTTTCAAGTCTTAAACCAGATCAAGTAGAGAGATTGGCACGGTGAGGGATAACTGTCCACACATGTACGACGAGAATTCAAAGACCTATAATCTACTCCAGCGGTGAATTCAGCAGGTGAAGACTTCGCCACTAGGGGTAGTCGAGAGGCTCAATGAGATGTTGACGAAAGGGCAATTACAGCATCTACATATATTTGAACTGCTTACGAATTGTAGAAAGTATATTTTGGCTTAGATGTTTGGAACAAACAAAAAGCATAGCCTCATTTCTTCTCTATTCGGTTAAAGACATTATGTCTTTCCATCGAAGTGGGAAGGAAAATGGCCTAAATTTCTGCAGAGGGCGTTGTAAGTGTATTTCGACCAAAGGGAGATTTACAGTCATGGGAGCACTTTGAAAACGGTAAAAGGAACTACATTCAGTTGGAAGAGAGGTGATATGGTTGACAAGTCTGCAATTCCGAGAGTCAAGAATTAGTGGACAGAAATTTAGTCTAGGCACAAAATACAACAGATCTTCTAGTTATGCAATAACCAAAGTCCATCGGAAAACTCAACGGTGGCCGAGAGAAACCAAAAGGTTGCACCTTCCATAGGATCTAATATCGGAGAAATTATCTGCGCGCAGAAATATATCAAAAGAAGGGTGAGGAAAAAAGAAAGAGAAGAATGAATGTGAATGTCTTGAAGTTACCTTTAATGCTGGAGCGCCTTAGATGGTTGCTTCAACTCCGGGATGTTCTTGCCTCCTGCGATGCCTGGCCTGGCCGTGCCGATGATTCTATCTTATGTCCATTACCGCAACGTTAGCTCACGGAGGTCCTTTAGGATAACCTCCTAGACCTGCGAACAAAAACTATTATTGACAATGCCTCGTGCCAGGAAAAGGGAAACACTTTCCAACCTTATCCGCTGGTTAGTGAATAGCACGTCACAATTTATGTCAATTCTTCCCAAGTACGTGGTCTTCCTATCTTCAATAGGGGATCAATGTGCTTCAACAAGGCTCCAATGAAAACCTCTTTCACCTGCGGTTCAAATACTCAAGACAGTGTGCCTTCAAAGCCTTTCAAATTCCAATAAGAATGCTGCTCTCAAGTCTTCAAACCCAACCGCGCTTAAAATCGATTTGTTCCCCATTAAAAACAGAAAAGATAATCAGGGGAAATCTATGGGTGATGACTAAATCCTTCTGATGCTCATGGAGTCCTTTTAGGTCCTTAACAATTCCGATGAGTCCGGCCACTCTATTGGCTGGACTTTTATGAAGGGCGGAAGATACATGGTTTCCTATGCAGGGAATAATGAAGTCGGGCCTTGAGTAGGTGACGGCTCGTGAACAATCGTCATCCTCGGTTCAGAAATGGCCGTGTTCATGAGGCCGGCGGATTTCAGGCTTAGAGGTTGTAAATTACATAGACGTTGAGGCCGTCATTGCATGAGGAATAAATTTGCCAGGCAAAGATGAGGCTGAGTTCACAGAAAATGTCGAAAATTAAAAAAAATGTTGAAAGTATCCTGTGGTGGTAAATCGGTGAAAAAAAAGTGAGAGTAACATAAGAAATTAAATTTAAATAAAGACAGAGGATGTAAACGATACTCAAGAATCCAGACGACGTAAGAGGGTAGACCTAAACCACTTTCCAGTCATCTGAATGATACGAGTAAACAAGTAGGCCTAGGCGCTTGTGGAATACCGGACTATAATAAGTAACTACACAAAACAAAGCAATACGAATATACTGTAAAAACAAAGATAAATAATTTAATAAGGTGAAACTATAGGAAGGAATCACGTGTCGTTGAATGACGAAGGAAAAGGCAAACGATAAACACGATTATGAGTAGACTTCAACTAATAAAATAAGCATAATAATAATTTAATATATCGAGAGTGTGATATAATAAATTTGTATTAAGCAAACTTAAACTGAATGGATAAGTAAATAATTATATAAAAAGATGGGAGCAAAAGACGAAGTTGACTCACCATTTGATTGATTATTAATGAAAAATTGAGTGATATTAGTCTACACCCATGGTAAAAAAGTATAAGGCACCCCATTAAATCATTCATATAATGTAATTGGATATATCTATACTCTATCTATCTATCTAATTATATATATATATATATATATATATATATATATATATATATATATATATATATATATATATGCAGAAGAACTTCAAAAAACACACTTTAGTGGAATCATTTTATTACATTGCAGGACTAGTTTCAGTATCTACTAACATCTTCTACTGTACAACCAAATGCTATATATTATATAGGAGTAGATGAGGGAAATGTCATAGGGAAGGGGAAACAAAAAAACATAGATTATGGAACCGGTAAATTTGGAACGATTTCTAAAGCAACCTTTGGGCCGAGAGAATTTTGAATAACTTTGCTAAATTTAAATGAGCCCTCAGACATATTGTAATTTATTTAATCAATATTAACTCCATTATACGTCATTTTGTAATATTTATCAGACCTATAGACTAGTTTGTCATTATTAATATCAATTTGGTGATTATAATTACTTGTGTGGTTGAACAAACTGGAAGCTAAGTTTTCTCTTCTCATATCACCCCGAGGGGCATATACTCGTATATGTACGTTTATTAAAGTTCCTAGTTTCCCCTACATAAGATTTATCGCAATTATTACATCGCAGGAGGTACACTCCCGAATCTTGGTTATTTGGTTTGTTCTTTGAAAATACATTTTTATAGTATGGTTATATTTAAAGCCTCTTTTAATGTCGATATTTGTGGCGAAGTCCTTTAGTTTGGAAACTTGTGGGGCAATAGATAATATATTAAAAGTATATTAAAGGAGTGACATGGTTCAATAAACCATAAGGAATGCATTAAACCAATAAACGTACAACTAATGGAGTTAAGTTCGTCTGAAAGGAGAAAAGAGCTGCAAATGCGATAAACTCTTAAGATTTGTGATAAGACGACGGATTTCCTAACTGATTGAGATGGTAAAGAATGACATTTATTGATGATTAAATATTGCTGAAATTAATTAATTACAATTAAATTGAATATTTTATTCAGGTAAATAAGCAAAACTTAGTTAGATATTGATGTCAGTGGAGAGTACGGAGAGAGATTCCGCCACTACATCGCAACGATAGAGTGAAGATAGCGATAAAGATGGTTATCTTCCACGATGGTAGACTATGCATGCTCTCGAAGCAGAATAGATAAAAGCGTTCACGCTAGAAAATCACTTCAATGTAAATCTTTTCATTAATTTTTGCTCTTATTTTATTTATACTTCCTAAATATGTTATAATACGTGAAAATACACACATTACTGTCCCAATATCTTTACAAAATCGTAATAGATTGAATTAGACATATCGCCCTATGGAAAGATTGCTTATATAAATACCAAATGTAAAACGAAGAAAATCTCTAAAAATACTGATGATATGCTAAAACTGAGATAATATTTGAACTAAGCGGCAAAAAATACATTTAAAAATAAAATATTTGCATTGCATTCATACTCGTATGATAAAACGTTTCTACTCGACACCATCTAACTTTTACCAAACGCGCTTAACCGTACCTGTACAGTTTGCACACAATGAGTTTTGCAGTATATGTAGGTAGGGTTTTCTAACAAAGAGTCTTCACCTGGCAGTACTCTTAGGGGTTCCGTTTGATAGTCAGTATCTTTCACATGTATTTAAGCTTTATCATGCTCGTTTTACTGAATGTATGGTTCAGCTAACTCCTCTGCCAAACTTTGAATGAATGCCCGTCTGGAAGTTTTCTCTTCAGTGATCTCCTTGTAGATCAGGGGTCTCCAAACTACGGCCAGCGAGGTCAGTTTATCTGGCCAGCCGCTGCAGTGTAGATGCAGCAATTGCAGGGCAAATATTGATAATATCTTAAAAGCTAAACGCCAAGTTCACAAATCTCACTAACCTTTTTTGCTGCTTAGTTTGTGAGACTCGGATATGTGCGCTATGGGTGTGATAATACGACCTTATTGCTAAAGATGCCTTCTTTGGTAACTTTTTGGTAAATAAATATGTTTTTTATCTTTATTTTTATGTATTTTGTGTACTGGTAAATATATATGTTGGTTGTCTTTATTTTTTGTGTATTTAATATATTGTATTGAACAAAATGGTTATGCGGCCCGCGCTCGTCATCCTCACAGTTATCTGGCTTACTGTGAAAAAGGTTTGGCGACCCCTGTTGTCGATGATCAAAGCATTTATGGTAGCTAGATCTAAAGTGTTTTGGAAATAATTAAAGGACTACCTCCTTGTGCAATTGATGTAAATTTGTTCTACGATATTGACTGTATTTAAATTCATGAAAACATTTGACTGTTTGTGGTGGTTTCTTTACGTTATCAGCTGTAACAACATTTGGGGCGAGTGCTAAGAAGAACGATATTATTTTAGTATCACCTTGATAAACAGCGTCATGTCATCACACTTGAAACTTTAATAAAGTAAAGCTCTTTTTTAAATCTTCTTATTGCAGCAGATATTGCCCTCCTTTCTTCTTCAGCTACTTGGCCAGCTTCACACTTGTAAAGTAGTTATTTGTTGTTATATTTCTTCCTTTATTCCTAAAAGGTTCCATCAGTCTCAGAACAACGTGATCGGAAATTCGTTCATCTGCCGGACCGGACTCATCATTGCCGAAATATGAGGGGCTGTCAATAAGTTTTGCGAATCGGTAGGGCAAAACAGAGGAAGCGGGATGGCTGTTTGTGGGGGTGTTAGGACAAGTTAGGACAAGTCAGGACCTGCAGCCGCACGCTCCTGCCTCGTCTATTTAAGAAGCATTTGCTGATCGCAGATCGTCAGTCACAAATTTTTCAACAATGGAGAAGGTTGAGCACCACGCAGTGATCAAATTTTTGACCAAAGAAGGCAAGAATGCAAAAGAGATCCATGAACGCATGGTTGCAGTGTACACCGACACCGCCCCTTCCTATGCAACCATTGTTCGCCATGGTCGTGAGTCCCTTGAAGATGACTCCCTTCCAGGACGCCCGTCAGACGTGACCAACGAGGACAATGTGGCCGGTGTGGAAAGGATGATCCTCGAAAATCGATGGGTGAAGGTCGAAGAAATCGAGCGAGAACTTGGAATATCACATGGAAGTGTTATAAACATCTTCCACGACAATTTTGCCATGACCAAGGTCTCTGCCCGCGGGGTCCCGAGAAACCTCACGCCCCATGATCGACTTCAACGTCGTCAAAGTCCACAAGGCCAGAGTTGCACAAGCTTCCCTGCGCGAGTGTGGATTCGAGGAGCTCAACCATCTCCCCTACAGCCCAGATCTGGTCCCTAGCGACTACTTTTTATTCCGTCAGCTTAAGGCTGCACTGCGTAGACGCCGGTTTGGGAACGATGAAGATGTCCAGCTCGCCGTCCAGGAGTGGATTGAACAGCAGTCGGGAGATTTCTGGTTGTCGAGAATTCGAAGCCGCCTCAGGGACAATTGGCGCAAGTGCATTGAAGTCGCGGGTTGTTATATTGAAAAATAATAAAATACTTTTCCTCATATCTCGTTTCCTTATATCCAAATTGCAAAGCTTATTGACCGCCCCTCGTAAGGAAAGCCATTAACCAGATATTTACTCTTTTTCTCAACAGCTAACTTTTACTTTTGGCTGTACTTATCAGGTTTTGATGCAATAAACTGAGAATAAAAACGTCAGCCTTACTCAAAAAATGTTTTTGGTGGTAAGTAATGAAACCTTCAAGTTTGTAAGATGCAATAGAGTTATCTATGAACCTATTCAAAATCTCTAAAAAAACAAATTTTTATCCTTAGAGATTAGAGATCGATCTAATTTAAAAGATCAAACCGGAAGAATCAAAGTATTCCGCAGAATCGATTCCTTGCCATGGTCTGTTTATATAATGACACCCTTTTATCTCCAAGGCAGTCACTCAATTCCTGATTTACAGTCTGCTTGTTAGTTTCTGGCCATTGTACATTTCTTAATGCGCTGCACTATAAATTTATGAATGAGCAATCGTAATGTACTTACGAGACTACTAACGATTACATTTCCATCTGCACGCCATGTAGGACCAGGGCGTTCCTTTTGGATGTTTTGCTCTGTACGCCTACCTATCGCCTGTTTACTGGGTTTAATTTGACTGTATTCTGTCCCATTAGGAGTAACCAGCAGTGCCATATTTGTTTCTTCTTTTTCTAAAGGTTGTTCTTTACATCGTCGCCTTTTAAGGTGCCCTCAAAGTGGTGCCTCGTGTTCGAGTGGTACAAACTGCATTGTAAATAATACAGTAAATTTATTATGATACTTTATTTCTTTGTAATAATTATCTAAATATGATTTTAAATATGTAGAATTTATTTTCTTGTATTATATATATTGCAATATCTTTATGCAATTTATAAATATTCATCTTCATTTCAATAACTCGTGTTGGTGCTGTGATGTATTATGACAAATTGAACACTAAAATAATTCACTTTTACATTTTGTTCTTCTAACTCATCCTTTCGCTTTCAGAAACACTTGATTCAAATCGAACAGGAACAAACGAATCGCCTGAATTAAGCTAATTTTGATCTCTGTAGTCAGTCAGATGCATCCTTTAGAATGTCATTCAATGAAAGCATCTCCTGTGGCTTAAATCTTTTGGAATGGTCGGATGGAGGAATAATTGAATAAGAATGACCATTTTGTGTACAGACCTGTTACACACCCAAACACGTTCAAAGGACTAAACTATACTACCAGATGCCACCGAACAGTCAAGGCGAGCGCTGAGATTGGGTCGTGTGAGTAGGATGTAAGGAAGGCGGAAGGGAGGGCATGATAACTCTAAAGACTAAAGCTTGGAAGCACGTAGGTAGATCACGTTGAAAAGAAGTCGTTTTGACGATACAAAGGAAAGTTTCGCAGTTCTATTAAATATGGTGTCAAAATGACTTCTTTTGGTTTCCGAGATAAATTCGAAGAAAATAGCGATTAAAATAATTGTTTGGGTGAACCACGTGGAATATAATAATGTTAAACACTCAAAATAATTGAAAGTTAAGAAATAATTCCAGATAAAGTGCCTGTTAAAAACCTCAACCTGTAACAGATAAAAACAAATACCTCTTGAACCTAATAGAACTGTAGATAGTGCAATAATTTTACATCTCTCTTATAGTGAATATTAACTAATCATACGAACAATTAGTATTTACGGTGTGTGTTTATTCCTCTTCCATATTTTCATAAAAAAATCATAGTTACTTGTGCGTTCTTATTGTCTTTCAGTCGTTTATATGTTCCCGAATTTTGTAAGGCTTTTATTAATTTCAATCAAGTTCAATTTTTAGACTTGCAATTATACCCTTTTGACTAAAGGAAAATCTCTGTTCAATTTGCACAAATAATTCTATGAAAAAAATAAGCTGTCCTTTTAAATCTGAGAACCCAATTGTTATCAACAAAGGAATTTTGGTTCTAAAGAGACTGTTCTACTAGTGAGATATACATACATCTTCAAACGGTCTGTCCATCTTTGTATCGTTGGGATCAATATCACATAACTCCATTTGCAGAAAACACTCCTGTTTTAAAAAAAATCAAAATATTCTGATATTTGGCTGACACCACTGAGTATAATTTATGCAACCTAAAATGTTCAAACTATAATTCGAAATTAAGATAATTCCCTTTTCCCACTTGATACTGAATGAAACATAGCATATGCTTTGTCCCACAGTTGAAAAGCGTATCATATATTTTATTCATTCCATCACTTTATTCCTTTTTAGTCGCGTGCCACTCTACATCTCACTATGTCGTCGGTCGGTCGGTCCCCGTTTATATTTGTTTTTGTTTTTGTAATAACATTGTAACTATTCGGCCCATTTAAAAAAAATTGAAACTCTTATGTTGTTTTACATTCTATTTTTAATACTACAATTGCCAAAGTCCTCACAAGGTTATCTCGGGAATTATTTTGTTTTGGTAATAACATTGTAACTATTCGGCTGATTAAAACGAAATTTGAAACCCCTTATGTTGTTTACATTTTCTTTTGAATGATATAATAATTGCCAAAGTCCTCCCGAGGTTAGCTATAAAATTATTTGGCAATAACTTCCTTACTATTTGGCTGATTCTAACGAAGTTTGAAACCCTTATGTTGTTTTACATTCTCTATTGGATGATATAATGGCAAAGGTCCTTCCAAGGTTAGTGCGGGAATAATTGAAAGTTTTGAAGGTAGTAAGGTCTTAAATCAGAATAAGTTAGAGCATGCAACTTTGGTCATCAGACCTTGTTGATGCTTCCTCTGTTTGCTGATATAGCGCCAATTAATTTCAAGCAGTAGGAGTTCTTCTTGTTCCTGGGTTAATGGGTACTATGATAGGTTGATGTATGCCTTAGTGGTTTCTGGAACCTTAAGGATGGCTTCCATTTATATCCGCTAATTTCTTGAGGGTACTGGTATGTGAGGTATCTTTAAGCTGATGTAGGATTTATGTGAGTTCTGTATCGATGTTCTATTTCAAATCAGGGGGGAGGTTTTTGTCTTTCCATATTTTTTCGGTGTGATTCTAGTTCTTTTTGTAAGTCGGCAAGGGTAATTTTCTGCAGTCCGGTCGTGTAGGCATATATATGTGAATTTGGGTAGTATATTTTCATTATGGCAGATTATATTTAGATTCTCGCTACGTTTAAGCATCATGTCGTTTTCACGTGTTATCTTAAACTTAAGCTCTGATTGGAGCATGGGAATCCCGAAATTCGAGTCTGGCCAATCAGTAGTGGGATCTGTGACACATTCAAAGACTTTAATTTTATTTCTTCTCTTTTTTTTATTTCGGTTTATAGTTGGCCACTTCGCCTCTTTTATTTTCGCTTTCCTTGTTTTCTTTCGCTTTATAGTTTTGGGCACTTTGGCACTTTTATTTACGCTTTTCTCGTTTTGTTGTTTTCCTTCATTTTTTTAAAGTTTTAGGCACTTCACCTCTATTATTTACGCTTTTCTTGTTTTGTTGTTTTCCTTCGTCTCTTTTATTTACACTTTTCTTGATTTGTTGTTTTCCTTAGTTTTTCAGTTCGGGGCACTTCGCCTCTTTTTTATTTTGTTGTTTTCTTTATTTTTTTTTAGTTTTGGGCATTTCGCCACTTTTATTTACGCCTTTCTTGTTTTGTTGTTTTCCTTCGTTTTTTAATTTGGGGCACTTCACCTCTTTTATTTACTCTTTTCCTATTTTGTTTTTTTCCTTCGGGAGGACCTTGGCAATTATATATCATTCAAAATAAAATATATAACAACATAAGAATTTCAAATTTCGTTAAAATCGGCCGAATAGTTACAATGTTATAACCAAAACAGAATAATTTCAAGGATATCCTTGGGAGGACCTTGACAATTATATTATTCGAAAGAGAATGTAATGCAACATAATTGCTTCAAATTTCGTCAGAATCAGCCGAATAGTTACAATGTTATTACAAAAAAAAGCGGGGACTGACGGACCGACCGACCGTTGGACATAGTTATATATACAGTCGCACGCGACTAAAGATGACTAAAGCAAACAAACACGCTATTTCTTGAATTGGCTCAAATAATGTCATCAGACTCTTTAAGCCGTTGCCACCCTCAGATCTCGCAATACAACGAGATAATTTAGCCTATATTTCTCTTCTCAAGGTGAGTGACAGTAAATTATATGTATTTATCTGAGAAAGAGATGTCGGCATCTTAAAAAAAGATTGAGGATCGACGAGGTGAAAATGTTCATCGGTCAATTTGTGACCTCCATACAAATGAACTCGGCCTTCATCATCAATTCCAAATTGTCGACGGAATTATCACAGGCAATAATTCTTTCAAGGGACCATTAGGGAAGTCTTTATCAAAAGTGTAAAAGTTAAAATGGGATAGAGAGTTAGTTCCGTTCACAGATGACCCAGAGATTCCGATGAAAAATGAAGTGTTGTCAGTTTTGTCTGATCAGAAGTACTTTTTCCTCGTCGACACATCCATTTAGAGTGGGAAAATTGATCCACAACTGAGAACTTTGAAGCCAGGACCCATTTCCCAATCGATGTGGTTGACTTTAGCCTGTCGCCTTGGCGCAACTTACCTCTCCAAGCATCCTTTTAAAGGCAAAGTTAAGAAGAACCTGCACTTCTTCATCTTCTACGTCTTCACCAACTATATTCCTTGCTGGTTTGTAATAAAAACACGACCACAAATTTCTGACGCTGGCAATCACATTCTTTTCCAAATCAAATGTCTCCGCCTTCTTCCACAATTAACGCAAAACATAGAGTTCCTTTAAATCAAATCATGGAACCTACACCCAGAAAATCAGCTTGTCTCTCTCCTCTGCAACGATGATACAAATCTCCGCGCCATCGCAGTTCGCAAGATCATGGACCTTCGCCAAAGGAGCAATGTTTGTAACAAGTCGGTGAGAAAATACGTTCCTCCTTCCCTCAACTTCCATGTGAACACAACACCATTGCTGAACTCATTGATTGCGATTCAGTTACGATTTACGAGTCTACCATCACATGCGATCTAACCATCACCGAACTTCAGGATTAGATTCTCAACAAATTTGAATTGCCATCTTTCCCAACCAAACCTAATCGGTGGGATGCCCGATTCGTGGATTAAAAAGTGCATGCGGTAAAATTGATGGTCATGATGAAAGAGATGGGTATATTCACGCAAAAATGGCTTCCAGAGAATTTTTTTTCGAAACTGAGATGAAAAAGATTTTTCGAAAATGATTTGTTATTTACAATCCCTCTATTTCTCATAGTGACGGCGATGATATGTATTTCTCATGAGTTTCGTCCTCTTGCGTTCATTTAATTTGATATTCCATTAAAAAAACTTCTTCCTTACGTGGGATTTAATTCTGTTATCAAAACTTAGTTTACTAATAAGATTAAGTTAAAGAAAGATAGGCCTTCTCAATTTTAAGCCTCTATCCAATGCGCGGCTTTGAACACAGTCACGTAACCAATGATGACCAATCAGATTGCAGGATATTGATTGGATTCCTAAATATGGTAATGAATGACTAAGAATAGCTCTATGGTTAAGTTGTTTGGACGTAGGTTATTTTTTTCATTTTGCAATAAATTAATTATCGTTCAACCAATTTTTTTACCACAACCTTTCATATTTAAAATTGGCCAATGAATTCATTAATGTACAAGGTGAGGAAAAAAAAACAAGGTGTTTCCACGTTAGAACTGGAATGTTGGAATAAATACCTTGGACAGAGGATATATGAATACTCACTGTCTTCGTTTTAATTGTACTGGTATTCTATGCATTTGCTTTGGCTTTAGGAGGGTTTACAACTTAGAAAAATAGAAGTCAGAATATTTAGACAGACTAAAACCGATTCTCATGATGATTAAAGGCAGGAGTTCACAAGGAATCATCCTTTTCCCCAATTTTGAAAGATTACAACTAGAAAGAATCCTTTTCGGAAGGACGAATAGTGAGAGGACGCCAATTAATGACGTTTTGAATAGAAGGGATTAAAATGAGAAAGTCAAAGTAATCTAAAAGTTAATGTCCCATCTCTTTATGTAAGCCAGATTTGATTACTCTGATCAACCGCTCCCACGAACTATCTACCTACGTAAGGAAATCTGGATCGTAAGGTGTCTGATGTCATTGCAAGGCTCTCTACAGAGAGAGCCTTGGCCCATTTTCGAAAACTTTGAGCGTTTGTAAATCTTTGTGACGCTTTGATAAACTGCAAGGTACACTAGACATGTCATGCATAATTTATATGTGCACAGGTCTCACGTTAAGGCAAGTCAAGATTAAAACCTACACTTTGATTGTTTGGTCATTTAAAGTTTTGCCGAACCCATGCATACCCTGTGAAGTCTATCTTAGTATGTTTCAAATATATGAAAATTAATCTTGATTTTTGCGAAATTGGTCATTTGAGGATATTGGAAAGCAAAAGAGTTAAATTTCTTATAAACAAAACAATCAACAAGGATTGTTTTTAGGGTTTAACGTGGCTAGTTACCTCAAAAACTTTGCTTTTAAAGCTTGTTAGGATGGAATCAATTCCAAGGTATTTGCATTTTAGATGACAATTTTTAATTTTAACCGGATTAAGTAATGATTTTACTAAACAATATAGGATTAATGAGAGTATAGGCATAAAAGTTAGATTTTGATACTAATCATTTCCTTCTGATAAGACGGTAGTTGTCCATAAAGCAAATCGAGATCTCAAACGAGGGCAAAACGGCTTCGATTTTTTTCATAATCTGAAGATAAATTTAAGACAAGGCAAGTAATATGGTGTGGTTTAATTAAGCAAGAGAACTTTTGGATGTCTAAAAGGGGTTCGAATTCATTTAAAGCTTGAATATGGGCCGAAATTTGCGTTTTATTTGCTTCAGTGAAACATTGTAATTCAGGTTGGGGCCAGTATTTATGTCAAGGGTTATTCAAAAGGGGCCGTAGATCCAACGATTCTTAATAGCCCTAACTTCCTTAAGGAAGACGCTCTTGTTATTTACTCGACTCAAGGTCGATTAAGTCTAGTAGATCTTCGTTTACTTCGTCCTTGCACTTGTTCTCGGCTTTGAACAGTTCCGCGATGTGAGTTTGAATCCAGCTTGTGTTAAATTCTCTTTAGCTTTGACATACATCTGTTTGATGAGGTTAGCGTCTGAGCTTGTATAGAAGAAGTTATTAACCTAAAATCAAATATTAACGATTTTGAAATGAATGTTCTTGACAAGACAGATATGATACTTTATGATGTAATTTAATATGAGAAGAGAGCTAGTCAACCCAAATCTGAATGAATGCCTGCTTAATGTTTGACAACGTGACGAATTTATTAAAGCGAAACCGACAGAGAAGATTGAATAAAAAAGTAAGGAGGTCGAATCCCTGAAGGCTGGAATGAATAAAGGTCAGATCTTTGTTGTCATTTGAGCTGACATTTTTATCACGAAGCGAAGGGAGACAAATATTAAATTATCATAATCTTAAGGTCCACGTGTATTTCCTTCAAGATGCTTTCTTTTACCTGACTTTAAAATACCTCTCCTAACCCCTGCATTAGGTCATTTTCGGCTAATTTTGCTTTAAAATGATTTAAAGTAGGCAAAGAAGTTTTTAAAATTGGACGGAACTTTCGATAAAACCAAATTGACATAGAATCTACAATTCCACAACTCTATGGAGTTGATAAACTCTTTAATTTTTCTAGGGACTCGAAATCCTTATCTCACATACCGAGTGGCTCAATGCTGAACAGGAATTCCAGCCCCAAATCCAAATCAAAGTCAGATTTAGAATAATTCAAAGAATTTAAATTAGAAGGTGAAGGATTAAGAGCAGAATTGAAAAGCATTTCGAAAGATTTGTGGGCTTCGGATTCGGATTTAAATAGCTTTTTAGGCATTTTGACCGGAACTTTTGACTCGTTCTCCACCTTAATCTTAAGTTTGGTGGGTCGGTCTCTCTTGGATTAACTTCCGAAGCAAAGTTTCCTTCAAATATTTATTGGTATAGAGTCTAATGCAGTGTTGTCCAACCTTTTTTCACAACGGGCAAAATTAAAAATTTAAGTATATTCACCGGACCACAGAGGTACTTAAAAATAAATTTTAAAAAGTTCAAAGACATATATATATATATATATATATATATATATATATATATATATATATATATATATATATATATATATATATAATTAAAAACAAAGTACTGTAAGTTAACAGTAAATAATTAAATTAGACTTATACAAAATAAAATCAAATCAATGTGATTTGAGGGATTGCCTTCCTTTAATGATATTCTCAATATCTGGTTTTCAAAGTAAATGAAAATCTACCTAAAAAAACCCCCTTAAAAATAAAATCTGAGTCAGCATGAAAATATTAAGTGGGCCGCAGGTTGGACGTTCCTGGTTTAATGTATGTGAGGTGTGATAAGAGTGATTGAAAGTAGAGTCCCCTCCTCAAGGAACGATCTATAACAGTCATTAGGAATACAGTGGACCGATGGTACCTTACAGAGCCTCTAAACAACCGAAATATTGACAAAGAATACATAATAAAACTCTTCTACAAGAAAACTATGAGTACAGAATAACTAACTGAGGAGATAATAAAAAAAGGAAATAATTAACTGGATACAGCTAACAAGCAATGAGCAACTGGTCACTTTAACTATATCTTACCAAAATAGACGGACCTTCAACGTTATTATGAAGAATAACCTGAACCCCAAAAGGGAGCCACCTAATATAAAAGTACACATGAAAATTAAGAGACTATGAACGCTTACCTCACTCATATATTGGGATGACGGAAAAAGCACTCTTAAGGAGTAGGACATAACATCTAATCAACGGAGCTCCGAAAACACACTCACTAGAAGAACACGAAGTTGTCTTAACAGAAAAAATGATTGAAGAAAATAAAACAAATAGACGTCAATTACTCTTGCTTGAAGCTTTATTTATTTAAGAAAACTAATCAAGGTTAAAAGTACAATTCAGTTCCTACGAAATACTTCCAAGTGCAAGAGGCCTGAATCTAGCAACGCTGTACGCTTAACCTATTGGCCCCAATGGCTAATCACCATGGGAAAGAAGCTTAACATCTGTCCCCGACTCGTCGGCCGGAAGTTCCTCACTTTTGACCTTTCCCCCTTCCTTAATGGGATTGAATTCGCTTACATGCTTCGATGTTTTTGTTTATTGTAACTATGTAACTAAGTATTGTAATATATAAACACATTTCTTGTAATATTTGTCCCCTTTGTCTGTGAAGATGTTACGTGCCGTATTAAAATACGTCACTGTAAAAAAAAATATTGTTGAAAAGTACATTATTTTATTGCTCCTTTCCTTAAGATCGAAACCTTAAGTTTTCACTAAACTTCGAGTGCTTATTTACGAGTTGAACGAAGAAGAGAGGGGCGAATATACTAAAAATCGAGAGGATTGAAAAGAAAATTATGAATACATAATTAGCCATCAAATCTTTCGTGACAAACTTGTTGGTGATCAGGATAATTGAAAACTTAGTAAGACTGAAATATTTGGTATCCTTATTTAAAAAGAAATAAGCCCAAGCATTTCCACACAGCACATTATTACATGACTTTGGAACCAAACACGTAGGTTCAGATCCCAAGACATAACGACTTGTAGCTATATATTTGTCACCGCACAACTTTTAAATTTTAACTTTCAGAATCGAAATTAATTTGGGGGTTACCTAGAAAATTATAGCCCCTGTAGAATAACTTCACTTAGCATAATGAAATATTTGTATGCCCAGGAACATCATCATCATCCACAAGTTGAGTGCACTCCATTCCCTCTATCCCCAACAAACTCTTCATTCCATTTCATGTTTCTTTTAGATAATGCACACATCTACAATCTCCCTCTTTTAAACACCTCTCACTACCTCTTCCAGCTTTCCATCATAACATATACCCACCTCTTAAGAGGTTCTCACAATGACGTGGATCAATTGGCATGGGTGAACGGGGACACGACAGACCCAACCATTAGCACCAGTACCTTTGAGGTACAAAGTTTAGCTGCCTTATACGACAAGAACAGGAAGAGGGTATTGGTATTCACACTATAAATGAACACAGTTTGAATAAAATATAGGAGGAATTTTGTATTTATTTGTTTAAAAAAAAGGGGAAAAGCAAAGTTTTAGAAAGGTGATTTGTATAGTAAGTTCCTTAAGGAACGGGAAATCAAAAAATGTATGTTGGGTATGTAGCTTGGGTATCCAAAGTAGGAGGGCATGTAACTGTTCTTAATTTGACGCCTATCTGCATTGGATCCAAGTCTCCTTGAGGGAGATGGAAGAAGGGAGTCGATTTTATGCATATTGGTAGGTTACAAGTTTTGTATTTTTTCCCCTGGGGTCATGAGTTTAACCGGGATCTTGTCCCCTAATAAAGCCCTTTTGCTCTTCTCTTTTTGTAGTCTATTTTTTCTTTAAGGACAATAACACCTGGATTGAACCTTGCAAAGGCAAAACGTGGGGTTCGTACCTCTTATGTGGAAGAGTACAAGGCACTAACTTACATACTTTACTGGTGATACTACAAAAGATTTGTCTTCCATTAAGCTGAGGTAAACGGTGTTAGCGTGGTCCAAATTTGCCCGATAATGTTAGTTTTGCTATGTAGATTAACAACTTAGGTCCAAGATTATACATAAAGGATAAACAATCTTTTTATAGGTATAAAAATTAGTTATCAGTTTAACAATTTTTTCTTCAAATTTCAGCGGAAATGGTGAAAAAAAGGCTAAAGATTTTCCCCCAAATAGCCAACCTGATTATTTGAGGTGGAAATTTTATTAATTTTAAAAGGATTTAAAAAGGCTCATTTAAGCATTAGATAAATTAAAAATTACGATCGAAATAAATCCAGGTATTTAAAAAGGTAATACTGTGTGCAAGCACAAGCTTACATTAGCTTAATCACCATGACCGAATAGAATGGATTAATACGTACGTATCTAGTGGAAGTTGTCGGAAAATAAACCTTCTGACATACAGAAATTCTCATATTTTTGTTTTTTACTATTATTAATTACTTGTATTCTAACCATTCTTATTTATGGTATGGTTGGCCAACCTAATTCTTTTTATTTTAACGTGTCGAAAACTGATGTCATTCGGAGGCTGTAGAGTCTTCATATTATTTTTCGGAATTCTATGGGCTTTGTCACGGTACATCTGTCTCTCGCTGGTAACCGACTGGCTTCATCTAACTTAGCAGTGGCCAAATTGTGGTTCTCTCGCCGCCTGCGACTCCTTAAGTTACTCCGTGTGGCTCTTGACATAACATTAATTTTGGAGGCTTCATTAGAATTTTAATTAACACTTAAAAGTAATAACTTCATAAAATGATTCGAATATTACAAGTAATATACGGTAGTTTATTGCTTTCCTACACAAATAAATAATCTTTCCAGGATTAAAATAAATTTCAATTCATTGACGTACCACTGCACTCGATCGAGGGAATAATTATCCCGGCGATCGAGTGCAGTGGTACGTCAATCGAGTGCCTAAAATGGACCTCCCCGTTTAATCTTGAATGAACACTCATGCGCACGACTGTTAACCAACATCCAACGCTAGATAAAACATTTTTTATACAATAAGAACACCTATAAATAAAGAAAATACATATGATGGGGATATGTTGCATAAGGTACATTTTATTTACTATTATGATCTAACTCGTTCACTTGTGAAGGTTTATCTAAAGTTTAATGGAATTCATTGCTATTTTAGTGTAAAGGTCTATAGCTACCTAGGAATTCACTGCCCATTTAGTGCAATGTGAAAAATATTGTTCATTCGGTAACTCTTTGCACACTTGTTGTATTATCTGCAAATACTTGGGAATTAAGGGTGAGTAAATATATATATTTTAATACATGTAAATATATTATTCCTTTGTTCTCATTGTTTTGAATGCGATATAAGTTATTCAACTTCAGAATTTTTCTTTCATGACTTGGTACGTGTATGGAAATCTTCTCTTAAGACCCCATTTCGGTAAAACTCCCTACAGAAGTAAAATCCTAAATTGAGCTAAAATATTTGTCTCTTTAATCCATTTTACTCATATTTTATCACAACGTATCTTTAAGAGAATCAGATATTTAGTATTTAGAAAAAATAAAAATAGCAAATAAAATGAAAGGCCATTTAATTATTGACGAACCGTTTTTTACAGAATCTGCAAACAAGATAGCTTAGGCGTGAAGAAATGCGGCAAAAAATATTGTCGTTTTAGGTATAGGATGTAATATATAGGAGCCAAATTGAAAAAAAA
This sequence comes from Ceratothoa steindachneri, assembly GCA_963969495.1. Lineage (NCBI taxonomy): Eukaryota > Metazoa > Arthropoda > Malacostraca > Isopoda > Cymothoidae > Ceratothoa > Ceratothoa steindachneri. The sequence continues at coordinate 79,760,718 of OZ018327.1, forward strand.
TCCATATTGGTAACAAATATACCTTTTTTTATGTTAAGAATTTTAAAATCCCCACAAAGCCAAAGTCCTGGAAACCTGTCCATTTATGAATACCATAACCAGTAAAAATATATCCTTTTTACAGATAGGACTCATATGGGGGTTAAGACTTTGTGGATTATAGATCAACATTCCACGTCAAGATGTTCTTAACGGATCGAGTTCTAGGAATACGTTCTTTTGCGGACTTGTTCTTGCCCATGACTGAAAGTGTCTTCCATCAATTCAGCCTCGTCTACCTTGACTCAAAATGGAGAATTGGCATTCGGGGACCATCGGCGAGAGTTATGAGGTTCGCTACCATAAGATGTCAATAGTAACGTTTTATCTAGCCTTATTTCCATCGAGCCGTAACATTTATGTACTGTAGAATATATTTCCTAGTTTGTGAAATTTTTGATTAGTCGAGATTAAGACGCCTAAATCTTTTCCCATGCTGATTGTATTTAAATTTTGCCCACCCATAATGTAAACTATTCGGGGAATTATTGTGACTTGTGTTCAATACCTTATACTTGTATATTTTGAATCGCATCTTCTATCTTCCGGCAATTCTACTAAATTATTCAGGTCAAGTTTCGCTCACTGCTATTTTGCTCTAGTACCTTATTTGGTGTCATCGAAAAATTTGAGAATTCTAAAAAATAGAGGTACGCCGCTGTAACTGAAGATCATGGAGAATGATTACCATTGACAATTTACTCCGTCTACGGTTTGCCAACCAATCTTTAATTTATTTTAGTAGGCTTTTGCCTACTACATGGGCTTCAAACTTTCTCAGGTCTTTTATGAGAGACTTTCAAAAGCTTTTTTGAAATCGAGATAGACAACATCTACAGCTTTATTTTCTTCAAATTTGGCAACCATTTCCCGTAAAAAAATCGAACAAAGTACTTGAAAATGAACATCCATACCAAATTATTTATTTAACTATTTACTTCCATATGTGCCATGATTCTGCCTCTAACAATGAGAGGAAAGTAACCAGCATCAGCCGTTAATCCTTTTAGGAAAATTGGTGTTATATATGCCTCTTGAAAATACCTAGGAACTATTCGCTCGGTAAAAGATTTTTGGAAAATTGCACAAAAGGGTTTAAGCTGTTCACTTTCTAATTCTTTAATTTGGATTGATAGAGTTTATCGTTTATCGGAACTTTAGACTTTAGAAATTTGTATCTTCCAAATATAAAAGCTAATTTAATTTACGGTTATGTTAATATTTCGAAATTCTATCTTCTTCAAAAATGATTACGTCTTGTATTGTAATTTACTTTTATCTTCAATGGTGAAACGTTCGCAAAATCTTCATTTAATGTTTTAACTGATCGGTACGGATCATTATTAATGACACACTCAGCATTCTGAATGAAACTGATGCATTCTTTAATGGCTTACTATTATTTAGATATGAATAAAATCCCTTAGAAGGCGGAAATAACTAAGGTGTAGGCTTAGATTCTCGAGCGTATTGAGGACTTTCGAAATTTTATACACTTGGTTACATTTTCTTATTTATTATTTATCTCACTATTTAACTATGGCACCAGATCTGATTAATAAGAAACGCTAGTTTTTTACTGAACTATTTCTTATCTACATCTATTTCTCTCTAAATGCTATAATATCAAAATCTGTCCATTATATTCGTCCATTTCGAGCGCGAATCAACGTCTTAGACTACCTTTCTATTTAAAAGTTTTTGTGTTCCAAAGGAAGATAAAAATAGTAAGACTTAAGCTGCGCTCACACCAATAAATTAAAATCGAATCAATTCATGGAGAATCATCCCAATTCATGATTCGTGTTGATTCGCCCCGTTAAGTTCTATTGAACCGTTTACACCAAGCGAATCGAATCGAACCAATTTATGGAGAATCATGGCGAATCTAAGTCAGTGATTCGTGCGGTCCTATATTTTCATCAGTCACGGTAAGTCCACCAAGGAATGAGCACGATGATGCCGGACGTCCTAATCAATTTAATTCAAGAGAAAGTGATATATATGATCCTTGCCATTCTACGCACCAATATCGGGATGCCATTGCTGCTTTATGGAAGGATTGCTGCTCAAATGAAATGAAATGCACAGGTGAGTTTTGAGTTTTTATTCACTACAATATTTTACGTACTGAACAACAGAATAAATGGTCACAATGCAAGAGATAAGTTACCGCTAATAATAATAATCTTTACTAATATTTACTACTAGTAATAATCTGATAATATGACAAAATAATAATGATAATATAATAGAGCAGTATTTGTGTTATAATCTTCATACTTTCCTTACGGTCACTACCCACTTACATTGACTACATTCTTCAGCAGTATATGATAGTATGACTATAGCTGTTGCGTCGACATGGAAAATTAAATGAATTAACAAAAAATCCTTCATATGCTATACATGCTTAATAAAGAGTAGATGTGATGTGCTAGGCTGCTAGCAACATGTGCGGCCATTTCTTCTGTGGTGACTGTGTATAGCTTATTAACTATAGTATATAACCTATCACTTGTATATAGCCTATCATCTGTATATAGCCTATAGGTGGATCATTCTTTCCTGCCATTCAACAGCTCCACCTGGTGATACAAAGTACTCTCTCAGAGTGTCTCGAACTAACATTGCTTGTGCTGTAGGCCTTGTACTTCTTGTTGGTGACAAGCTCCTCATGTTTTGACGGTGGTAATCAATTGTATCATCATTATCACTACGAAAGTTGATATTGTTTTCATGATGAATGAAATTATGAAGTACACAGATACTTTTAACTATTGCTTCAGATACCTCAGTGCTTGTCTCCATTGTTGTTTTAAGTACACCGAATCTTTGACTTAACATTCCGAAAGAACATTCTACTGTCCTCCTAGCTCTGCTCATCCTATAGTTGAATACCTTTTTAGAGTAATCTAATTCCTTTCGAGGATAAGGCCTCATTATATTGGGCTTTAAAGGAAAAGCTTCATCTACAATGAGATAGAATGGTAATTTAATCTCAGTATCTGGTATTTTACTAGGCTGTGAAACATCTAAATGTTCAGAGAGTAATGACTTATCCATGCTTGAATAACTGAAAACTGTACTATCACTGTTTTGGTCATATGACCTTACATCAATCAGAGTAAAACAACATTTGGCATCAGCAACATCTAGTAATACAATAGAATGATACACGTTATAACTATGGAAAAGTGAGTTTACACCAACTGGACATTTCAGCCGACAGTGCTTGCCATCGATACTTCCAATACAGTTTGAAGCATTGCATTTCTCAAAAAATGTTCTTGCTATCTCTCTCTCCAGTGTTGATAATCATATACTATAGCATTGATTGTTTCTTTGACAATGTCATGCACTGTACACTTCCCAGTGCGAAACTGGAACACAAGGTAAGCAAAGGATTTTCCAGGAGCAACATGTCTGAAAATAATGGTATCCAAACTTATAATAATGTTATATAACTTCTTGCATTTATTGAAGAGAGAAAGAGAAAAAAAATGCAATCATACGGGGACGAATGAGAGCCTGAACAAATCCTCTATAAGTACTATGAACATTATTATTATTAAAATTATTATTAACTTTTCTTACAGAAACTAAATGCAAGGAAAAGTGACATCAATTAAGGGGCAACTTCATAAGAGAAAGGAGAAGGACTATTACCCAACCATCTGGATCAGCTAACACCAAAACAAAGAAGTGGGTATTCTATGATGCTATGGAATTTCTCATCCCCTATGTCACGTCACGACCAACTTCTCCTAATGTACCAACACGGCCTGATGAGGACAAAAGTTAGGAATTAGCTGTTGCACCTGACAATTGATCAACTTCTGCTATCCCGGATGCACCTGATAATGCAGGTTTTCAAGAAACAACAAGCAATGGAAACGCCTGTGAAGGGGGAAGCACACCTGCTCACAGCCGACCGACTTCTACACCAAGGAAGAAACCCGACACCATGAAAATACGTCACAGCGACCTTGGAAATGAAATAGAGATTCGAATTATGGGTGAACTGTAGAAGCTGCGAGAACAAGGGGCTTCTAATAATTCTAAAAATGAAAATGACCCAGATCGTCAGTTTCTGTTACGCCTTCTTCCTCTAATGAAACAACTGTCGCCAGCTGAGAATCTTGACATCAAAATAGAAATACATGAAGCCTTTCAGAGGAAGATCTTCAAGCGCACCAACACCTAGCCTGGTATCAACATCCAATACGGTTACTGGAATGGGCAACACACAACTCATACACCATTACCATCGTCTTCTAGCGACAATAGCTCTGAGTACGTTTACTTCTGAGAGCTAGACTAGTCTATATAGCCTAAACTAGGAGTACATAATATATTTTTGTTTACTTCTCAAAGGCAGCCTATATACCTGTTGATTCTGACAATTTGATCAGTCAGTGTGAATGGTGCTGATTCTAAATGACTTGAGGTGAATGATTCTCTATGAATTGATTCGATTCGCTTTGCTTGTTGGGAACGCAGCCTTAAAGTTCAATACGAGTTGATTGCTCTCGTGAACATTTTTAGGAATATTCCGATTGAATAGAATTATGTTGTGATCGATGTTTCCAAGAGTATCGCCTAAATGTATATTTTCTACTAAGGTCTCATCAATATTCAAAATTAAGTCTAAGATATTATGTTCACGTGTCGGGGTAATCAAAATCTTAATGAAGCTTATCATTTATAAATTTTCGCATCCACTCTCCGCTGCTTTCTTTTTTAAAAAATTTACGTTTCGTAAATTTAAGTGCTCGCATATAGCATAAATCTTTTGTCTAATTAAAAGCGAGAGCTTCTCAAAAAGAATACATTGTATCTTTCGTTTGCTTTGTGACATATAAACAACAAGTATTTAATATTTTATTACTTTTTATCATGAACGCTGCAACAAAAATCTCATAAGTAATATCTATTAGGTTGAGGAATAAGTTCTTGCGTTTTTTTTAATGTTGTGTTGATTTAAGTTTTGTTGACGCGATTTATGCCCCTATTAAGAAACAATAATAAATAATGAGAGCAAAATTTTCAAAGGTTAGGCTACGTCTCTTAACAGCGTCGACTATTAGGCTTTTGCTTAGGCTATGTCTTGAAGTTGAGTAATAAGTCATTGCGGTTTATTTAAAAGTTGTGTTAATTTAATTTTTGTTTTGTACCCTCAAAATGGAATGTCAAGTTGAAAGAAAGGCGCATTTTCGACACTTGTTGTTATTCATTTTCAATCGAGACGGGAACAATGCAAACGCAGCCAAAGCTCGTTGCGACATTTGTGCTGTGTACGGAGAAAATGCTTTATCAGAAAGGACAGCTCAGTGGTGGTTTTCACTTTTCAAAAACGGTCATTTCAATCTTGATGACGAAGAACGTTCTGGTCGCCCCATTAAGTTGGATGAAGATCGATTGAACGACCTTCTTCATGAAAATCTTCGTCAATCGACTAGAGAATTGGCTGTACAATTGGCGTTTGATCAGAAAACTGTAGTGAATCACCTTCGTCGATGGGGAAAGTTCAAAAACTTGGTGCATGGGTTCCGCTTGCTTTGAACAAAAGCAACAAACTTCAACACTCCACGATTGCCACAGGTTTGCTTGCTCGTCACAAGGCTACTCGTGGATATAAGGACAGATTTCTTCACCGCATCATCACTGGCGACGAAAAGTGGTTTGTTTATGTCAACATGAACCATCGAAAACAATGGCTTAACCCCAATAAAAACCCACTTCCGCGATTAAAGCAAGGACTTCATCCACGAAAGACGATGATTTATGTGTGGTGGGATTGTGAAGGCATCATTCTTCATGTGCTCTTGCGAACAATGAGATTGTCAATGCTGAACTCTACGTTCAACAAATGTATTGACTCACCGAAGCTATTCATGAGAAGCGACCTCATCGACGTTATGGAGTCCTTTTGCAACACGACAATGCTCGTCCTCACATTGTCAATATGGTAAAAGACGCCATGAAAACGCTTAATTAGGAAATCCTGCCGCATCCTCCATATTCGCCAGACTTGGCTGCATCGGATTTCCATCTATTCCGATCGCTCTCAAACAATTTGCGCGGCGTTTCGTTCAATACTGATGTGTAATTAAGAACCTCGTTAGAAGTATTCTTCGAGTCAAAATCCAGAGATTTTATATTGCAGAGGCATCGAAAAACTAGTTGAACATTGGGAAGAAGTCGTAAATAACAACAAAAAATACATTATTGATTGAATTGCATATTATTATCAATTAAATATGAAGTTTTTTCTAAAATTGTAAATGGTAATAAATAAATTTGATAAAACCGCAAGAACTTATTCTTCAACCCAATATATTGATGTCTTTTATTAACGCCTGAATCTTTTTCTCTTAACCTATCCCTACTAGAATTTTCTAGATTTGTAAATTAACTCTTCAAATAAGATCCTTTTAGAATTTCCAATCCATCTCTCCAAAATTACGATAATATCACAATCTGTTGCAACCAAGCCATTAGATTCATTGTTTTGCTCCTCAAACTCTCTGTGTTTGTGTAAAACTCTGAATACGGTAATGTTCTTTAAACTTTGATGGGTGCATGGTTATTACCTTGTTTCGGTCAGCTCTCTCATATGTGCTCTCAAGCCTCTGATAAGATCATGTCGGAAAGTCCATCACATAAATATGTCTTCATAGTATTGACACGCTAACCCATCCAGGGAAAGCCCGTCGCGACAGAATAGTTAGTTGTTCTCATAGAATTTGGCTTTATAAGTTGGTGAAGTGCTCCTTTTCTTGCTGGGAGAAAACCTTAAGAGAGTTATTAACATATGATTTCTTCTGTAGAAAACATTTGTTCCACTTATCTGAAAGAATACCTGTAAACGCTATGTTCGAACTCTTTTTCTTCTTTCTCATCAGTTGACGGTACATTTGCAGGAGTTCGTCGACCTGTAAATGACATTTTTAGTTCGTCTTCTGAATCTAAAATATCTTCAACTGAGCCTCCCAGATAGTAGTACTTCCTCTGTTTTGTTGATTTCCTCCTGCAAAATTCCTCTAGTTTTCCCTAAAAAGAGAGTCATTTACAATAGGATCTTCGGACTCATCATTAGAACCTAGAACTGAAAACTTATTTGGCAGTCTCAGTGGAGCTCCTCAGCGACCAGAAAAGTTTTTAATATCATATCTCATAAAATCTTTTAACCATTTCACACGAAGACCACCATCCTTCACTTATGGTTTAATGACGCCGGGAACTTTCGCTCCATTCATAACTTTGTTACCAAACCAGTATCATTCATGACACATGCAAGACAGATGAGATGAAGAGACCTAAAGACGTCTCACATCATGACTTAAACAGATCTAAACACATCTCACATGATGCGATGAACAGACCTAAAGACGTCTCATGGCGTGCGATGAACAGACCTAAAAACGTCTCAGAGCATGCGATAAACTGACCTAACAACGTCTCACATCATGCGATGAACAGACCTAACAACGTCTCACATCATGCGATAAAGATCTAAAGATGTCTCACATCATGCGATAAACATACGAGGGGCGGTCAATAAGTTTTGCGAATCGGTGAGGCAAAACAGAGGAAGGGGGATGGCTGTTTGTGGGCGTGTTAGGACAAGGTATGGCAAGTCAGAACCTCCAGCCGCATGCTCCTGCCTTGTCTATTTAAGAAGCAGTAGCTGATCGCAGATCGTCAGTCACAATTCTTTCAACAATGGAGAAGGTTGAGCACCGCGCAGTGATCAAATTTTTGACCAAGGAAGACAAGAATGCAAAAGAGATCCATGAACGCATGGTTGCAGTGTACACATACACCGCCATATCATATGCAACCATTGCTCGCTAGAATAGGAAGTTCCGCCATGGTCGTGAGTCCCTTGAAGATGACCCCCGTACAGGACGCTCGTCAGACGTGACCACCGAGGACAATGTGGCCCGTGTGGAGAGGATCATCCTCGAAAATCGACGGGTCAAGGTCGGAGAAATCGAGCGAGAACTTGGAATATCGCATGAAAGGGTTATCAACATCATCCACGACAATTAAGCCATGACCAAGGTCTCTGCCCCTTGGGTCCCTAGAAACCTCACGCCCATGATCGACTTCAACGTCGTCAAAGTCCACAAGGCCAGAGTTGCACAAGCTGCCCTGCGCGAGTGCGGATTCGAGGAGCTCAACCATCTCCCCTACAGTCCAGAGCTGGCCCCTAGCGACTACTTTTTATTCCGCCAGCTCAAGGCTGCACTGCTTGGACGCCGGTTTAGAGACGATGAAGATGTCCAGCTCGCCGTCCAGGAGTGGACTGAACAGCAGTCGGAAGATTTCTGGTTGTCGGGAATTCGAAGCCTCAGGGACAAGTGACGCAAGTGCATTGAAGTCGAGGGTAGTTATATTAAAAAATAATAAAATACTGTGACTCATATCTCTTTTTCTTATATTCGAATTGAAAAACTTATTGACCGCCCCTCGTACCTAACAACGTCTCACATCATGCGATGAACAGATCTAAAGACGTCTCATGGCGTGCGATGAACAGATCTAAAGACCTCTCACAGCATGCGATGAAGAGACTTAACAACGTCTCACATCATGCGATGAACAGACCTAAAAACGTCTTACATCAGGCGATAAACAGATCTAAAGACGTCTCACATCATGCGATGAAGAGACTTAACAACGTCTCACATCGTGCGATGAACAGACCTAACAACGTCTCACATCATGCGATAAACATACCTAACAACGTCTCACATCATTCGATTAACATATATAGAGACGTCTCACATCATGCAATAAACTGACCTAACAACGTCTGAGATCATGCGATGAACAGACCTAAAAACGTCTCATAGAATGTGATGAACAGACCTAAGACGTCTCACAGCATGCAATGAACAGACCTAAAGACGTCTCACATTATGCGATGAACAGATCTAAAGACGTTTTACATCAAGCAATGAACAGAACCAAAGCGGTCTCACATTATATTATAAACAGATCTAAAGACGTTTTACATCATGCGATGAACAGAACTAAAGTGGTCTCACACTATGTGATGAACAAACCTAAGACATATCATAGCATACGATGAACAAACCTAAAGATGTCGCAATTTATGAGTTTCGTTTAATTCATGCGAAACCACAATTTCACCAAACCTTATGTTATGAACAGATCTAAAGACGTTTTACATCATGCGATGAACAGAACTAAAGCGGTCTCACATTATGTGATGAACAAACCTAAGACATATCATAGCATACGATGAACAAACCTAAAGAAGTCGCAATTTATGAGCTTCGTTCAATTTATGCGAAACCCCAATTTCACCAGGCCCATTGCCTTAAGATGACCTTTATATGAGAGCTAAATTCATAAAGTTATCGTAAAGTACTCGAACTGTAGGTCCTTCGTAGAGTGGATGAGATCCTTGTCCAGGTAATAACAAAGCAGATAAATATCCGATTGACAATCACTGGTAAGACCGAAGGAACCAGGTGCTGGTCCTTAGGAAGCATGGATATGTAGGTATGAGTAGCTCTATATAGGACACTAGTAACCCATTGATAGGACCTTGACAATGATAGCAGGAGTGCTATTGGATGTGCGCTGAATACATTTGTGCGAACTACAAACACCTGCTGGGGGTAGATTCAGCGCTCCCACCAAATCGGCGATGAGTCCCGCATATACCCTGAAGTTTTATGGTCGCGCCCGCTGGGATCGAACCTGGTCTAAATACCAAAAATTCAAATCGTGGTCGACTAGGCTATCGAGAGCTCCGCTCGTTTGTGGGTTATCAGCCGAAAATTGTTCATCATCTAGAGGAGGTTTCGGCCTCCCTCGAGGTTCCATATTGGTGTCCAAGTTCACAGGATAGCAGTTATTGAACCAAGGCTAAGAGCTTCTCACTGTACTAGTTAGTCTTCAGCCCAAAGGCTCTGTTGAAGCGATCAGTTCATTGAACAGTTGTATGACCCCAATTGAACAGTAGTATGACAAAATTTGAAAAGTAACCTAAACCAATTTGAACTTTAGCAAGACTCAAACTGAACAATAGTATGAACTAAATTTTACAAAATCCTGACCCAACTTGAACAGTGGCATGAACCAACTTGATTAGTAACATGACTTAAAGTGAAGAGTAGTATGAGCCCATTTTTATAGTTGCAAACCCAAATTGAACAGTAGCATGGCACAAATTGAAGAGTAGCATGACCCAAATTGAACAATACCATGATCCAAATTGAACCCAATCATCAACTAAAATGAACAGTGGCATGACCCTAAATGAACAGTCGTACGAGCTTCATTTTACGGTTTTCTAGTTTATGTCGATAAAACCCCGGCAATTAATTTGAAATGACCTGATCCGTGTCAGGCGACTGCGCCTTGAAGGCCAACTTGACGACACTGGTACTAATTCTCTACTTGAACAAATCCCCATTTTGACCATCTACGACCGTTTATTTTGTTGCCCCAAACGATACTAAGAGTGATTTATTTATTCAATTGAAAAGAAGCAGCTCAGAGCAACGGGGGCATCTTCGCTGGACAGTTTAGAAAGAGAGATCCATAAAAGAGTGATGAAGATGGGAAAGTGAAAATATGTGAAATATAAATAGACGCATATCCACATACAGGTATTAGGGTCTGGGGAAGCATTCCATCATCCAGATGTTAGCTGCAACATGGTTGCACATGCTTTACCTGCTCCCACCCACTTGCAGTACCGAGACCAAGACCGGTTAATGAAGATTATTACTAATTGATAAAGAGAAGAAAACTTTTGTAATCCAATGTAGGCACGTTTACATGAATAGGAAGGAAAACAGAAACGAAAGAAATAGAGATGCTCTAAAAGGCCATTGACGAACTGGATTGAAATTGAATACATCAATATACACAACCAGGACCAGGACCAGAAACAACTGAAATAAGGATCAGAACCAAGACAAGGACAAGGACGAGGATAGAACCCAAAACAGAATCAGCACCAGAACAAAGACTATAACTAGGACTTGGACCAGGACCAGAACCAGAGAAAGGCCAAGAACAGGACCAGGACCGAGACCAAAATAAGAACCAGGACAAGGACCAGAACCGGACCAGGAAGAGAACATAGTCAGAATCAAGACCAGAAACAGGACATAGGTCACACCAGGATGAGGACCATACCAGGATCAGGAAGAGAACTTCCATTTTATCCACTTTTAAGATTAAATAACTTTCCTTTTATCCATTCTGGAAATGAAAGAACTTCCATTTTATCCATTCTAGAAAAGAAAAGCTTCCATTTTATTCATTTTGGAAATGAAAAACTTTCATTTTATCCATTCTGGAAATTAAAGAATTTTCATTTTAGGCATTTGGAAAAAGAAAGAGCTTCCATTTTATCCATTGAGGAAAAGAAAAACTTATATTTAAGCCATTCTGGAAATAAAAGAACTTTCCGTTTATCCATCGTAGAAATGAATGAACTTCAATTTTATCCATTTGGTAAATGAAAGAACTTTCATTTTCTCGATCATGAAAAGAAAAACTTTAATTTTTTTATTGTGGAAATGAAAGAACTTTCATTTTATCGACCCCTCAAAAGAAAATCTTTTATTTTATTTATTCTGGAAATGAAGAAACTTCCATTATATCCATTCTGGAAATAAAAGTACCTACAATTTATGCATTCAGGAAATGAAAGCACTTCCATTTTATCCATTTTCAAATAAAAAGGTTTCAATTTTATACATTCTGGAAATGAAAGAACTTCCATTTTAACCATTCTGGAAATGAAAAACTTCTATTTTATCCATTCTAAATCTTAAAGAACTTCCATCTTATCCATTCTAGAGAAGCAAAACTTCCATTTTATGATTCTGGAAAAGAAAAGACCTGCATTTTATCCATTCTGGAAATGAAAGAACTTACATTTTATTCATTATGTAAATGAAGAAAATTTAAATTTAACCATTCTGGAAATAAAGCTTTCAATTTTATCCATTCTGGAAATAAAAGTCATTCGATGTAGCCATGCCGGAAATGAGATAAATTAATTTTTTACCATTCTGGAAACGATTTAACTTCCATTTTATTCTATGTGGAAATGAAAGAAGTTTTATTTTATACATTTTGATAATGAAATAACTTTCCGTTTATGTATTTAGGAAAAAAAAAGAAGTTACATTTTATCCATTCTGGAAATGAAAGATCTTCCATTTATCAAATGTGAAAACGAAAGAACTTACATTTTATCTATTCTGGAAATGACTCGACTTCCATTTTATACAATTTGGAAATGGAAGAACTATTTTCTCCATTCTGGAAATGAAAGAAGTTTCATTTTAACATCCTTGAAATGAAAGAACTTTTGTTTTATCTATTCTGCAAAAGAAAACTTCAATTGTATTCATTCTTGAAATGAAAGAACTTTCATTTTATATATTCTGGAAAAGAAAACTTCCATTTGATCCTCTCTAGAAATGAAAGAACTTTCATTTTATCCATTCAGGAAATGAAAGAACTTCCATTTTAGCGATTATTGAAATGAAATAAATTGCATTTTATCCATTCTCGAAAAGAAAAGCTTCCATTTTATTTATTGTGGAAAAGAAAAGACTTCCATTTTAACAATTCTGGAAATAAAAAACCTACATTTTATCCGTTCTGGAAATGTGAGAACTTCAATGCTATCCATTTTGAAATAAAAGAACTTTGATTTTATTATTTCTGGAAATGAAACAAATTGCATTTTATCCGTCCTCGAAAAGAAAATCTTTCCTTTTATCAATTCTGCCAATGAAAGAACTTCCATTTTATCCATTCTGGAAATGAAAGAACTTTCACTTTATCCATTCTGGAAGTGAGAGAACATCCATTTTATCCATTTTGAAACTGAAAACTTCCATTTTATGCATTCTTGAAACGAAAGAACTTCCATTTTATACATCTTGAAATAAAATTCCTTCCATTTGATCCATTTTTCCATTATGGAACCTATCAAACTTAGATTTTATCCTATCTGGAAATAATATACTTTAATTTCTGTTTCATCCATTCTGAAAATGAAATAACTTTAATTTATCAATTCCAGAAATGAAACAACTTCTATTTTATCCATTACGAAAAAAGAAACAACTTCCATTTACCTAAACGGCAAATGAAAGAACTTTCATTTTATGTATTCTTGAAATGAGTGAACCGCCATTTTATCGATTCTGGTAATAAAATGAAAGACCTTCCAGTTTCTCCATTCTGGAAAAGAAAGAACTTTAATTTTACCTATTCTGGAAATTAAAGAACTTGAATTTTCTCCTTTCTGGAAATGAACACATTCTATTCTATCACCTGGAAAAGAAAAACTTCCATTTTATTTATTCTGAAAATAAATGAACTTCTATTTTATCAATTTTGGAAATGTAAGAATTTTCATTGCATCCTTTCTGAATATTAAAGCACTTTAATTTTATTTATTCTTAAAATGAGAGAACTTCGATAAAATACATTCGGAAATGAAAGAACTTTCATTTTATCCATTCTGAAAATAAAATAAATTCCATTGTATCCATTCAGGAAATGAAAAAACTCTCACTTTATCCGTCCTGGAAATTAAATAACTTTCATATTTTTTTCCTCGGGAAATGAAAGAACTTCTCTATAATCCTATCTGGAAATGATAGAAATTCGATTTTATCCATTTTGGAAATGAAAAATCTTTAATTTATCAAATCCGGAAATGAAAGAACGTCCATTTTATCCATTTCGAAAAATAAAAAAACTTCCATTATATTCATTACGGAAATGAGATAAATTCCATTTTATCGATTTAGGAAATGAAAGAGCTTTAATTATCTTTATCTTTGAAATGATAAACTTCCATTTTATCCATTCTGAAAATAAAAAAACTTCACTTTTATCCATTTGGAAAAACGATCTTGCATTTTATCCATTCTGGTAATGCAAGAACTTTCACTTTATCCATTCTCAAAATGAAAGAACTTCATTTTTTTTTTAAATTCAGGAATGAAAGAAGTATTTTATTTATTCTGGAAATGAATGAACTTTCATTTTAAAATCTTTAAAATGAAAGAACTTCCATTTTATTTATTCTGCAAAAGAAAAACTTGAATTTTATTAAATCTGTAAATGAAAGAACTTTGATTTTTATTTATTCTGGAAAAAAAACTTCCATTTTATCCTTTCTGTAAATCAAAGAACTTCCATTGTATCCATTCAGGAAATGAAAGAACTTCAATTTTATCGATTATGGAAATAGGAGAATTTTCATTTATATTATGGAAATGATACATCTCCAATTTTATCCTATCTGGAAATGAAAGAACTTCTATTTTAATCATTCTCGAAATGAAATAACTTTCAGTTTATCCATTCCGGAAAAGAAAGAATTTCCATTTTATCCATTCTGGAAGAGAAAGATTTTGTATTTAATACATTCTGGAAATAAAACAACTTTTATTTTATCTATCTAGGAAATGAAACTGCTTTCATTTTATCTATTCTGGAAATAAGACAACTTCCATTTTATCCATTTTGAAACTAAAACTTCCATTTTATGCATTCTTGAAATGAGAGAACTTCTATTTTATCTACTCTGGAATTAAAGAACTTTCATTTTATCTATTCTGGAATCAAAGAACTTTCATTTTACTCACTGTGAAAATTAAATAAACTCCATTTTACTCATTCTGTAAATAAAAGAAGTTCCATTTGATCCATTAGCGAAATAAAAGAACTTCCATTTTATCCATTTTGGTAATGAAACTGCTTTCATTGTTTCCATTCTGGAAATGAAAGAAACTTCCATTTTATCCATTCTCTAAACGATAGAACTTCCATTTTATCCATTCTGGAAAAAAAAGATTTTGTATTTAATACATTCTGGAAATAAAACAACTTTTATTTTATCTATCTAGGAAATGAAACTGCTTTCATTTTATCTATTCTGGAAATGAGACAACTTCCATTTTATCCATTTTGAAACTAAAACTTCCATTTTATGCATTCTTGAAATGGGAGAACTTCCATTTTATCTACTCGGAATGAAATAACTTTCATTTTATCTATTCTGGAATGAAAGAACTTTCATTTTTTCCACTGTGGAAATTAAATAACTTCCATTTAACCCATTCTGTAAATGAAAGAAGTTCCATTTCATCCATTAGCGAAACGAAAGAACTTCCATTTTATCCATTTTTTGTAATGAAATAACTTTCATTGTTTCCATTCTGGAAATGAAAGAAACTTCCATTTTATCCATTCTCTAAACGATAGAACTTCCATTTTCTCCATTCTGGATTTAAAGAACTTACATTTTATTCATTATGGAAATGAAAGAACTTCTATTTAAACTATTTGGTAAACGAAATAACTTTCTTTTTATCAACTCTGGTAAAGAAAAACTTCCATTCTTTCCATTCTGGAAAAGAAAAGACTTCTATTCTATCCATTCCTATAGGAAACGAAATAACTTCCATTTTATTCCTTTAGGAAATGAAAGACATTTCATTTTATCCATTCTGGAAATGCAAGTTTCCATTTTTCGAATCTAGAAATGAAAGAACTTCAATTTTATCCATTCTGCAAATGAATGAGTTTCCGTTTTATCCATTCTGGAAATAAAAGAACTTTTATTTTATCCATTCAGCAAATGAATGTGCCTCCATTTTATCCATACTGGAAATTAAAGAAATTTCATTTCATCTACTCTGGAAATTAATGAAGTTCATCAATTTTATCTATTATGGAAAAGATAAACTTCCATTTTATTCATTTTGAAACTAAAACTTCCATTTTATGCATTATTGAAATGAGAGAACTTCCATTTTATCTACTCTGGAATGAAAGAACTTTCATTTTATCTATTCTGGAATGAAAGAACTTTCATTTTATCCACTGTGGAAATTAAATAACTTCCATTTTACCCATTCTGTAAATGAAAGAAGTTCCATTTGATCCATTAGCGAAATGAAAGAACTTCCATTTTATCCATTTTGGTAATAAAATAACTTCCATTGTTTCGATTCTGGAAATGAAAGAAACTTCCATTTTATCCATTCTCTAAACGATAGAACTTCCATTTTCTCCATTCTGGATTTAAAGAACTTACATTTTATTCATTATGGAAATGAAAGAACTTCTATTTGATCTATTTGGTAAACGAAATAACTTTCTTTTTATCAACTCTGGTAAAGAAAAACTTCCATTCTTTCCATTCTGGAAAAGAAAAGACTTCTATTTTATCCATTCCTATAGGAAACGAAATAACTTCCGTTTTATTCCTTTAGGAAATGAAAGACATTTCATTTTATCCATTCTGGAAATGCAAGTTTCCATTTTTCGAATCTAGAAATGAAAGAACTTCAATTTTATCCATTCTGCAAATGAATGAGTTTCCGTTTTATCCATTCTGGAAATGAAAGAACTTTTATTTTATCCATTCAGCAAATGAATGTGCCTCCATTTTATCCATACTGGAAATTAAAGAAATTTCATTTCATCTACTCTGGAAATTAATGAAGTTCATCAATTTTATCTATTATGGAAAAGATAAACTTCCATTTTATTCATTTTGAAACTAAAACTTCCATTTTATGCATTATTGAAATGAGAGAACTTCCATTTTATCTACTCTGGAATGAAAGAACTTTCATTTTATCTATTCTGGAATGAAAGAACTTTCATTTTATCCACTGTGGAAATTAAATAACTTCCATTTTACCCATTCTGTAAATGAAAGAAGTTCCATTTGATCCATTAGCGAAATGAAAGAACTTCCATTTCATCCATTTTGGTAATAAAATAACTTTCATTGTTTCGATTCTGGAAATGAAAGAAACTTCCATTTTATCCATTCTCTAAACGATAGAACTTCCATTTTCTCCATTCTGGATTTAAAGAACTTACATTTTATTCATTATGGAAATGAAAGAACTTCTATTTGATCTATTTGGTTAACGAAATAACTTTCTTTTTATCAACTCTGGTAAAGAAAAACTTCCATTCTTTCCATTCTGGAAAAGAAAAGACTTCTATTTTATCCATTCCTATAGGAAACGAAATAACTTCCATTTTATTCCTTTAGGAAATGAAAGACATTTCATTTTATCCATTCTGGAAATGCAAGTTTCCATTTTTCGAATCTAGAAATGAAAGAACTTCAATTTTATCCATTCTGCAAATGAATGAGTTTCCGTTTTATCCATTCTGGAAATGAAAGAACTTTTATTTTATCCATTCAGCAAATGAATGTGCCTCCATTTTATCCATACTGGAAATTAAAGAAATTTCATTTCATCTACTCTGGAAATTAATGAAGTTCATCAATTTTATCTATTATGGAAAAGATAAACTTCCATTTTATTCATTTTGAAACTAAAACTTCCATTTTATGCATTATTGAAATGAGAGAACTTCCATTTTATCTACTCTGGAATGAAAGAACTTTCATTTTATCTATTCTGGAATGAAAGAACTTTCATTTTATCCACTGTGGAAATTAAATAACTTCCATTTTACCCATTCTGTAAATGAAAGAAGTTCCATTTGATCCATTAGCAAAATGAAAGAACTTCCATTTTATCCATTTTTGGAATGAAATAACTTTCATTGTCTCCATTTTGGAAATAAAAGAAACTTTCATTTTATCCATTCTCTAAACGATAGAACTTCCATTTTCTCCATTCTGGATTTAAAGAACTTACATTTTATTCATTATGGAAATGAAAGAACTTCTATTTGATCTATTTGGTAAGCGAAATAACTTTCTTTTTATTAACTCTGGTAAAGAAAAACTTCCATTCTTTCCATTCTGGAAAAGAAAAGACTTCTATTTTATCCATTCCTATAGGAAACGAAATAACTTCCATTTTATTCCTTTAGGAAATGAAAGACATTTCATTTGATCCATTCTGGAAATGCAAGTTTCCATTTTTCGAATCTAGAAATGAAAGAACTTCAATTTTATCCATTCTGCAAATGAATGAGTTTCCGTTTTATCCATTCTGGAAATGAAAGAACTTTCATTTTATCCATTCAGCAAATGAATGTGCCTCCATTTTATCCATACTGGAAATTAAAGAAATTTCATTTCATCTACTCTGGAAATTAATGAAGTTCATCAATTTTATCTATTATGGAAAAGATAAACTTCCATTTTATTCATTTTGAAACTAAAACTTCCATTTTATGCATTATTGAAATGAGAGAACTTCCATTTTATCTACTCTGGAATGAAAGAACTTTCATTTTATCTATTCTGGAATTAAAGAACTTTCATTTTATCCACTGTGGAAATTAAATAACTTCCATTTTACCCATTCTGTAAATGAAAGAAGTTCCATTTGATCCATTAGCAAAATGAAAGAACATCCATTTTATCCATTTTTGGAATGAAATAACTTTCATTGTCTCCATTTTGGAAATAAAAGAAACTTTCATTTTATCCATTCTCTAAACGATAGAACTTCCATTTTCTCCATTCTGGATTTAAAGAACTTACATTTTATTCATTATGGAAATGAAAGAACTTCTATTTAAACTATTTGGTAAACGAAATAACTTTCTTTTTATCAACTCTGGTAAAGAAAAACTTCCATTCTTTCCATTCTGGAAAAGAAAAGACTTCTATTCTATCCATTCCTATAGGAAACGAAATAACTTCCATTTTATTCCTTTAGGAAATGAAAGACATTTCATTTTATCCATTCTGGAAATGCAAGTTTCCATTTTTCGAATCTAGAAATGAAAGAACTTCAATTTTATCCATTCTGCAAATGAATGAGTTTCCGTTTTATCCATTCTGGAAATAAAAGAACTTTTATTTTATCCATTCAGCAAATGAATGTGCCTCCATTTTATCCATACTGGAAATTAAAGAAATTTCATTTCATCTACTCTGGAAATTAATGAAGTTCATCAATTTTATCTATTATGGAAAAGATAAACTTCCATTTTATTCATTTTGAAACTAAAACTTCCATTTTATGCATTATTGAAATGAGAGAACTTCCATTTTATCTACTCTGGAATGAAAGAACTTTCATTTTATCTATTCTGGAATGAAAGAACTTTCATTTTATCCACTGTGGAAATTAAATAACTTCCATTTTACCCATTCTGTAAATGAAAGAAGTTCCATTTGATCCATTAGCAAAATGAAAGAACATCCATTTTATCCATTTTTGGAATGAAATAACTTTCATTGTCTCCATTTTGGAAATGAAAGAAACTTTCATTTTATCCATTCTCTAAACGATAGAACTTCCATTTTCTCCATTCTGGATTTAAAGAACTTACATTTTATTCATTATGTAAATGAAAGAACTTCTATTTGATCTATTTGGTAAGCGAAATAACTTTCTTTTTATCAACTCTGGTAAAGAAAAACTTCCATTCTTTCCATTCTGGAAAAGAAAAGACTTCTATTTTATCCATTCCTATAGGAAACGAAATAACTTCCATTTTATTCCTTTAGGAAATGAAAGACATTTCATTTTATCCATTCTGGAAATGCAAGTTTCCATTTTTCGAATCTAGAAATGAAAGAACTTCAATTTTATCCATTCTGCAAATGAATGAGTTTCCGTTTTATCCATTCTGGAAATGAAAGAACTTTTATTTTATCCATTCAGCAAATGAATGTGCCTCCATTTTATCCATACTGGAAATTAAAGAAATTTCATTTCATCTACTCTGGAAATTAATGAAGTTCATCAATTTTATCTATTATGGAAAAGATAAACTTTCATTTTATTCATTTTGAAACTAAAACTTCCATTTTATGCATTATTGAAATGAGAGAACTTCAATTTTATCTACTCTGGAATGAAAGTACTTTCATTTTATCTATTCTGGAATAAAAGAACTTTCATTTTATCCACTGTGGAAATTAAATAACTTCCATTTTACCCATTCTGTAAATGAAAGAAGTTCCATTTGATCCATTAGCAAAATTAAAGAACTTCCATTTTATCCATTTTTGGAATGAAATAACTTTCATTGTCTCCATTTTGGAAATGAAAGAAACTTTCATTTTATCCATTCTCTAAACGATAGAACTTCCATTTTCTCCATTCTGGATTTAAAGAACTTACATTTTATTCATTATGGAAATGAAAGAACTTCTATTTGATCTATTTGGTAAGCGAAATAACTTTCTTTTTATCAACTCTGGTAAAGAAAAACTTCCATTCTTTCCATTCTGGAAAAGAAAAGACTTCTATTTTATCCATTCCTATAGGAAACTAAATAACTTCCATTTTATTCCTTTAGGAAATGAAAGACATTTCATTTGATCCATTCTGGAAATGCAAGTTTCCATTTTTCGAATCTAGAAATGAAAGAACTTCAATTTTATCCATTCTGCAAATGAATGAGTTTCCGTTTTATCCATTCTGGAAATGAAAGAACTTTTATTTTATCCATTCAGCAAATGAATGTGCCTCCATTTTATCCATACTGGAAATTAAAGAAATTTCATTTCATCTACTCTGGAAATTAATGAAGTTCATCAATTTTATCTATTATGGAAAAGATAAACTTCTATTTTATTCATTTTGAAACTAAAACTTCCATTTTATGCATTATTGAAATGAGAGAACTTCCATTTTATCTACTCTGGAATGAAAGAACTTTCATTTTATCTATTCTGGAATGAAAGAACTTTCATTTTATCCACTGTGGAAATTAAATAACTTCCATTTTACCCATTCTGTAAATGAAAGAAGTTCCATTTGATCCATTAGCAAAATGAAAGAACTTCCATTTTATCCATTTTTGGAATGAAATAACTTTCATTGTCTCCATTTTGGAAATGAAAGAAACTTTCATTTTATTCATTCTCTAAACGATAGAACTTCCATTTTCTCCATTCTGGATTTAAAGAACTTACATTTTATTCATTATGGAAATGAAAGAACTTCTATTTGATCTATTTGGTAAGCGAAATAACTTTCTTTTTATCAACTCTGGTAAAGAAAAACTTCCATTCTTTCCATTCTGGAAAAGAAAAGACTTCTATTTTATCCATTCCTATAGGAAACGAAATAACTTCCATTTTATTCCTTTAGGAAATGAAAGACATTTCATTTTATCCATTCTGGAAATGCAAGTTTCCATTTTTCGAATCTAGAAATGAAAGAACTTCAATTTTATCCATTCTGCAAATGAATGAGTTTCCGTTTTATCCATTCTGGAAATGAAAGAACTTTTATTTTATCCATTCAGCAAATGAATGTGCCTCCATTTTATCCATACTGGAAATTAAAGAAATTTCATTTCATCTACTCTGGAAATTAATGAAGTTCATCAATTTTATCTATTATGGAAAAGATAAACTTCTATTTTATTCATTTTGAAACTAAAACTTCCATTTTATGCATTATTGAAATGAGAGAACTTCCATTTTATCTACTCTGGAATGAAAGAACTTTCATTTTATCTATTCTGGAATGAAAGAACTTTCATTTTATCCACTGTGGAAATTAAATAACTTCCATTTTACCCATTCTGTAAATGAAAGAAGTTCCATTTGATCCATTAGCAAAATGAAAGAACTTCCATTTTATCCATTTTTGGAATGAAATAACTTTCATTGTATCCATTTTGGAAATGAAAGAAACTTTCATTTTATCCATTCTCTAAACGATAGAACTTCCATTTTCTCCATTCTGGATTTAAAGAACTTACATTTTATTCATTATGGAAATGAAAGAACTTCTATTTGATCTATTTGGTAAGCGAAATAACTTTCTTTTTATCAACTCTGGTAAAGAAAAACTTCCATTCTTTCCATTCTGGAAAAGAAAAGACTTCTATTTTATCCATTCCTATAGGAAACGAAATAACTTCCATTTTATTCCTTTAGGAAATGAAAGACATTTCATTTGATCCATTCTGGAAATGCAAGTTTCCATTTTTCGAATCTAGAAATGAAAGAACTTCAATTTTATCCATTCTGCAAATGAATGAGTTTCCGTTTTATCCATTCTGGAAATGAAAGAACTTTTATTTTATCCATTCAGCAAATGAATGTGCCTCCATTTTATCCATACTGGAAATTAAAGAAATTTCATTTCATCTACTCTGGAAATTAATGAAGTTCATCAATTTTATCTATTATGGAAAAGATAAACTTCCATTTTATTCATTTTGAAACTAAAACTTCCATTTTATGCATTATTGAAATGAGAGAACTTCAATTTTATCTACTCTGGAATGAAAGTACTTTCATTTTATCTATTCTGGAATAAAAGAACTTTCATTTTATCCACTGTGGAAATTAAATAACTTCCATTTTACCCATTCTGTAAATGAAAGAAGTTCCATTTGATCCATTAGCAAAATTAAAGAACTTCCATTTTATCCATTTTTGGAATGAAATAACTTTCATTGTCTCCATTTTGGAAATGAAAGAAACTTTCATTTTATCCATTCTCTAAACGATAGAACTTCCATTTTCTCCATTCTGGATTTAAAGAACTTACATTTTATTCATTATGGAAATGAAAGAACTTCTATTTGATCTATTTGGTAAGCGAAATAACTTTCTTTTTATCAACTCTGGTAAAGAAAAACTTCCATTCTTTCCATTCTGGAAAAGAAAAGACTTCTATTTTATCCATTCCTATAGGAAACTAAATAACTTCCATTTTATTCCTTTAGGAAATGAAAGACATTTCATTTGATCCATTCTGGAAATGCAAGTTTCCATTTTTCGAATCTAGAAATGAAAGAACTTCAATTTTATCCATTCTGCAAATGAATGAGTTTCCGTTTTATCCATTCTGGAAATGAAAGAACTTTTATTTTATCCATTCAGCAAATGAATGTGCCTCCATTTTATCCATACTGGAAATTAAAGAAATTTCATTTCATCTACTCTGGAAATTAATGAAGTTCATCAATTTTATCTATTATGGAAAAGATAAACTTCTATTTTATTCATTTTGAAACTAAAACTTCCATTTTATGCATTATTGAAATGAGAGAACTTCCATTTTATCTACTCTGGAATGAAAGAACTTTCATTTTATCTATTCTGGAATGAAAGAACTTTCATTTTATCCACTGTGGAAATTAAATAACTTCCATTTTACCCATTCTGTAAATGAAAGAAGTTCCATTTGATCCATTAGCAAAATTAAAGAACTTCCATTTTATCCATTTTTGGAATGAAATAACTTTCATTGTCTCCATTTTGGAAATGAAAGAAACTTTCATTTTATCCATTCTCTAAACGATAGAACTTCCATTTTCTCCATTCTGGATTTAAAGAACTTACATTTTATTCATTATGGAAATGAAAGAACTTCTATTTGATCTATTTGGTAAGCGAAATAACTTTCTTTTTATCAACTCTGGTAAAGAAAAACTTCCATTCTTTCCATTCTGGAAAAGAAAAGACTTCTATTTTATCCATTCCTATAGGAAACGAAATAACTTCCATTTTATTCCTTTAGGAAATGAAAGACATTTTATTTTATCCATTCTGGAAATGCAAGTTTCCATTTTTCGAATCTAGAAATGAAAGAACTTCAATTTTATCCATTCTGCAAATGAATGAGTTTCCGTTTTATCCATTCTGGAAATGAAAGAACTTTTATTTTATCCATTCAGCAAATGAATGTGCCTCCATTTTATCCATACTGGAAATTAAAGAAATTTCATTTCATCTACTCTGGAAATTAATGAAGTTCATCAATTTTATCTATTATGGAAAAGATAAACTTCCATTTTATTCATTTTGAAACTAAAACTTCCATTTTATGCATTATTGAAATGAGAGAACTTCAATTTTATCTACTCTGGAATGAAAGTACTTTCATTTTATCTATTCTGGAATAAAAGAACTTTCATTTTATCCACTGTGGAAATTAAATAACTTCCATTTTACCCATTCTGTAAATGAAAGAAGTTCCATTTGATCCATTAGCAAAATTAAAGAACTTCCATTTTATCCATTTTTGGAATGAAATAACTTTCATTGTCTCCATTTTGGAAATGAAAGAAACTTTCATTTTATCCATTCTCTAAACGATAGAACTTCCATTTTCTCCATTCTGGATTTAAAGAACTTACATTTTATTCATTATGGAAATGAAAGAACTTCTATTTGATCTATTTGGTAAGCGAAATAACTTTCTTTTTATCAACTCTGGTAAAGAAAAACTTCTATTCTTTCCATTCTGGAAAAGAAAAGACTTCTATTTTATCCATTCCTATAGGAAACTAAATAACTTCCATTTTATTCCTTTAGGAAATGAAAGACATTTCATTTGATCCATTCTGGAAATGCAAGTTTCCATTTTTCGAATCTAGAAATGAAAGAACTTCAATTTTATCCATTCTGCAAATGAATGAGTTTCCGTTTTATCCATTCTGGAAATGAAAGAACTTTTATTTTATCCATTCAGCAAATGAATGTGCCTCCATTTTATCCATACTGGAAATTAAAGAAATTTCATTTCATCTACTCTGGAAATTAATGAAGTTCATCAATTTTATCTATTATGGAAAAGATAAACTTCTATTTTATTCATTTTGAAACTAAAACTTCCATTTTATGCATTATTGAAATGAGAGAACTTCCATTTTATCTACTCTGGAATGAAAGAACTTTCATTTTATCTATTCTGGAATGAAAGAACTTTCATTTTATCCACTGTGGAAATTAAATAACTTCCATTTTACCCATTCTGTAAATGAAAGAAGTTCCATTTGATCCATTAGCAAAATGAAAGAACTTCCATTTTATCCATTTTTGGAATGAAATAACTTTCATTGTCTCCATTTTGGAAATGAAAGAAACTTTCATTTTATTCATTCTCTAAACGATAGAACTTCCATTTTCTCCATTCTGGATTTAAAGAACTTACATTTTATTCATTATGGAAATGAAAGAACTTCTATTTGATCTATTTGGTAAGCGAAATAACTTTCTTTTTATCAACTCTGGTAAAGAAAAACTTCCATTCTTTCCATTCTGGAAAAGAAAAGACTTCTATTTTATCCATTCCTATAGGAAACGAAATAACTTCCATTTTATTCCTTTAGGAAATGAAAGACATTTCATTTTATCCATTCTGGAAATGCAAGTTTCCATTTTTCGAATCTAGAAATGAAAGAACTTCAATTTTATCCATTCTGCAAATGAATGAGTTTCCGTTTTATCCATTCTGGAAATGAAAGAACTTTTATTTTATCCATTCAGCAAATGAATGTGCCTCCATTTTATCCATACTGGAAATTAAAGAAATTTCATTTCATCTACTCTGGAAATTAATGAAGTTCATCAATTTTATCTATTATGGAAAAGATAAACTTCTATTTTATTCATTTTGAAACTAAAACTTCCATTTTATGCATTATTGAAATGAGAGAACTTCCATTTTATCTACTCTGGAATGAAAGAACTTTCATTTTATCTATTCTGGAATGAAAGAACTTTCATTTTATCCACTGTGGAAATTAAATAACTTCCATTTTACCCATTCTGTAAATGAAAGAAGTTCCATTTGATCCATTAGCAAAATGAAAGAACTTCCATTTTATCCATTTTTGGAATGAAATAACTTTCATTGTATCCATTTTGGAAATGAAAGAAACTTTCATTTTATCCATTCTCTAAACGATAGAACTTCCATTTTCTCCATTCTGGATTTAAAGAACTTACATTTTATTCATTATGGAAATGAAAGAACTTCTATTTGATCTATTTGGTAAGCGAAATAACTTTCTTTTTATCAACTCTGGTAAAGAAAAACTTCCATTCTTTCCATTCTGGAAAAGAAAAGACTTCTATTTTATCCTTCCCTATAGGAAACGAAATAACTTCCATTTTATTCCTTTAGGAAATGAAAGACATTTCATTTGATCCATTCTGGAAATGCAAGTTTCCATTTTTCGAATCTAGAAATGAAAGAACTTCAATTTTATCCATTCTGCAAATGAATGAGTTTCCGTTTTATCCATTCTGGAAATGAAAGAACTTTTATTTTATCCATTCAGCAAATGAATGTGCCTCCATTTTATCCATACTGGAAATTAAAGAAATTTCATTTCATCTACTCTGGA
Organism: Ceratothoa steindachneri; assembly: GCA_963969495.1. Classification (NCBI taxonomy): domain Eukaryota; kingdom Metazoa; phylum Arthropoda; class Malacostraca; order Isopoda; family Cymothoidae; genus Ceratothoa; species Ceratothoa steindachneri. Next base: position 79,786,854 of record OZ018327.1, read on the forward strand.
AATTAATGAAGTTCATCAATTTTATCTATTATGGAAAAGATAAACTTCCATTTTATTCATTTTGAAACTAAAACTTCCATTTTATGCATTATTGAAATGAGAGAACTTCAATTTTATCTACTCTGGAATGAAAGAACTTTCATTTTATCTATTCTGGAATGAAAGAACTTTCATTTTATCCACTGTGGAAATTAAATAACTTCCATTTTACCCATTCTGTAAATGAAAGAAGTTCCATTTGATCCATTAGCAAAATTAAAGAACTTCCATTTTATCCATTTTTGGAATGAAATAACTTTCATTGTCTCCATTTTGGAAATGAAAGAAACTTTCATTTTATCCATTCTCTAAACGATAGAACTTCCATTTTCTCCATTCTGGATTTAAAGAACTTACATTTTATTCATTATGGAAATGAAAGAACTTCTATTTGATCTATTTGGTAAGCGAAATAACTTTCTTTTTATCAACTCTGGTAAAGAAAAACTTCCATTCTTTCCATTCTGGAAAAGAAAAGACTTCTATTTTATCCATTCCTATAGGAAACGAAATAACTTCCATTTTATTCCTTTAGGAAATGAAAGACATTTCATTTTATCCATTCTGGAAATGCAAGTTTCCATTTTTCGAATCTAGAAATGAAAGAACTTCAATTTTATCCATACTGGAAATTAAAGAAATTTCATTTTATCTACTCTGGAAATTAATGAAGTTCAATTTTATCTATTATGGAAAAGATAAACTTACATTTTATCCATTCTGAAAATAAAAGAACTTACATTTTATCTATTCTGTAATTCAAGATCTTTCATTTTATCCATTCCGGAAATGAAAGTACTTTCATTTTATCTATCCCTGAAATTAAGGAACCTTCCTTTTATCCATTCTGGAACTAAACAAACTTTCATTTTATCCATTCAAGTAATGAAAGAACTTCCATTCTATCCTTTCCTGAATTGAAACAACTTCAATTATATCCAACATTGAAATGAAAGCATTCCCCTTTTATCATTCTGGAAATGAAAGAACATCCATTTTCTCCATTCTGTAAATGAAAATACTCCCATTTTATCCAAAATGGATATGAAGAACTTCTACTTCACCCCTTTTAGAGATGAAAAAATTTATATTTTATCCATTCTGGAAATGAAGGCACTTTCATTTAATTCATTCTGGAAATGAAAAAGCTTCCTTTTTATCCTTTTTTGAAATGAAAGAACTTCCATTTAATCCATTCTTTAAATGAAATAACTTCCATTTTCTCTATTCTGGATATGAATGAACTTCCATTTTATCCATTCTTGAAATGAAATAAATTCTATTATATCCATTTAGAAAATTAATGAGCTTCCATTCTATCCCTTCTGGAAATGAATAAAACTCCACTTTATTTATTTTGGAAATTAAAGAACTTCCATTATATCTATAAGAACCTGAGTATTTTCAAATGAAAAATTTAAAAAACATTGAAGAAAAAGACACTTTAATTACGGAATAGAACTCACTCAATTTTAAGAAGAAATTTACATGAAAAATATGTGTACGAACTCAATTGACTCCGGAAGACGTGACCGTTTTTTTTAATGTCGTTAAACTCACTTTTATCTGCTTTAAAATTCAATTTACCTTCCTCAAAACTTGTCAGTTTGCATAAGTGCGAACAGCTGTTGGCCCCGTCAGAACAGACAATCAAATTATCATTAATTCAAATCAAGAGACGTATATGTAGCTTTTTTAAAATATGTAAAGCGGCTTTCTTTCGATAATTACATGAATTCGAAGATAAAACTCAGAAAAAGAGTAAATATTAGTAGAAATTTGGTCAATATGATCCCCCTAAATCTTGGCTGTAATGAAATTAAGAGAATTAGTTTAAAGGCTTTAGATATCATGAATAGACTTCAGTAATTTTCTGCATGTAATGAGTGTTATGACTCCAATTTAGGCTGCATTGGTTGCATACTAATGATACGGGGATGATTTTACAAAATTTTAAGAGTAATTAGTGCATTTATCCAATTCATATAATATTTAGCCACAAATCCAATAATTATTCATTGGTCCAATTTAGTTTCTTCGCATAAAATAAAAACATTGTTCATTCTTTTGCTGTATCGTTAGTTTGATAATTCAATCAGGTTCTCTTTTGTATTTTCTACTTCTAAAAGTTTAGCCCTGCGAACAAACCAACAAGACTTCTGTCAATGCAAATATTTCAAAATATCAGGTTAAAATGAAAGTAATATCCAATTTTAGAGTATATATCAGAAATTAAAAAAAATTATGACTATGGACTGTTTGAGCCTCGGCCTGACTCACATCAACGAATTTGAGATCTCGCAGCTAAGGAAGAATTTTCACGAATTCCATTTTGTATTGGAGGATAATTTGGAAATAGGCGAAGAAGGAACAAAGATCGGTTGCTTGGAAAGACAATTGATCGCTTATACGAGCCATTCGACCGCACTCCCTCTTCTTTATTAATATAATACACCTCATCCATTCACCTTTCCCCTAAGGGGACCTAAAAAAGAGACTTTTTCCCACGTTGCGGTAATTGATATTATGGCAGCCTAACCTCATCAACCTCTCCTCTCCTACCTCCTTTGCTTAGTTAGGTGTAGTGCAAATCAGAACCTAGTTCGAACTATCTTCGTCATACGTTATGACATAATTCGAGTCAGCGGAGAAAGCAGTTGGTGGAATAGCCCACTGTCGAACCATTCATCATAGGCCACAGAGTCTTAACCTTAACTAACTAACAGGCAAAGGGAAAAATATGCAGGTATAAGAAGAAAAAAGAAATACACCATGGTCGACCGCGAATGTGGAAAGAGGGCACCTCTTCGTATGCTCGCAGGCAAGAAGAATCCAACTCGTGGAAGGACTCGACAAACAATATACTCGGAAATGGGCATCATTCTACTATGTCTTAGACCTAAGATCTAGACCTATTACTAAGTGAGGACGCAACAAAGAAACCCGTCAAGATACGCCTCACACCCCTCTCCTCTCGGCCGATACAACAAAGAGATCCGTACTCAAGTGTGATTTAAAATAAAAATATGACAGTGAACCAAAAAGAAAAAAAGACACAACCAAGAAGAAGGAAGAACACAAATGAAGTCAGACCAAGACACCGAAGGAGAATCATTGAAGGAGATCACGAAATACTCAAAGCAACCAAAGAAATTTCCGATACACGTGAAAAGTAAAAACGAAACCCAATACACAAGAATTGAATACCAAAATTTACGGTTCTTACAAATGCTTACTCCCTAAAGGAAGCAAGCATAAATAAATAGATGACGGCTTAGTTAACGGAGAAATTTAAATGGAACTACAACACAGATATTGAAGAAACAAATAAATAACGCGCTCAAGCAAGAGATGATTGCTGTCACCCCTCAATCCCGCCACGATCTCTCAAATGGCCAGTTAAAGAAAAAACGATCTGGTCGCACTCGATAACCGGCCCGAACAGAGAAAGTGAAAACAGGAAAAAGGCAGAAGAAAACAAAACAAAACAATATGTATAACTACCAGAGAAGAATAAAAATATTCACGCTCAGCGTAAACGGTTAGAGATAAAAGGAAAGCATATTCTAACATAATAAGGAAAGAGACCGGGACTTCGTCATACTCACGGAACATGGAATTAATCTAGAATGAGAAACAATAAAGATATATAATTATGACGTTATAAAATCAAACTATACCCAGATAGATACGATCGTGTAATGATTGAAATAAAAAATGGAATCCGCTACACAGAAATAAAAGATATTGAAGAATCCTACGCTGCCATAAAGATAAAATTGACTACCGGAGCCCTAGTAGAAGCAGGGGCATAGTAACTCACGAGGTGGCCGTACCTTCCCATCCCCTACTTCATTATGATCTTTCGTCTCCCAGCATCGAACATGATAATTGATGATTACAACGCTAGTGGCGCCGAAGCAGAAATATGCATGAAACAGAAACGGAACAGGAAGAACGCTACAACTGCTAATGCGAAAGAATCTGGTCCACAGAGAAGGGCCAGACTCCCCAGCATTTCTCACAGATCGATCATCTACTACCCCAATAGTACCTGCACAGTATGGTCAGCAATGTCCTTTGAGGTAATAATTTTACTTGCTACTCCTTGTGACCTCCAATATCGTTCTAACAAACCCCATTTCAATTTTAATCTCCCCACAAAACGAAGACCTGCAACACCATCTGATCACCTAGGCATGGCCCCTACAAGATCCACATTCCACATCTAAATTAAGATCCCACAAAGAATAGCAATCAGCAAAACAAACTGGAGCAGATATTAAGAACATCTGAATACAATAGAAATTGGATCACTGAACAACCAAGAAAAAGAGGAAATAGAAGCTTATTTGTAACAAATAATCATAAAATAACAGAAGCCTACAAACTTTACACCCATATAATAGATTGCAGAACTTTAGTTACACCACGATGGGACGAAGAAATCAAACAGAAAATGGAAGAATTTCAGATTTTAACGAGAGAAATAATGAAACTGGGCAATACGATAGGATGGTATCGCACTCGCAGGTAAGAGATATCAGAAGGCAGTTGAGAACAATGATAAAGGTATATTCAGATCTGGTCTGGAATGATATTTTAAATAAAATAGACATTGAAACAGATCCAAGGAAATTCGCGATCAATACTAAAAAGATTACGAAGATAAAAACCAAAGGAATAGATAAAAAATAGAAAAAGAACCAAGGTAAGTGTACCAGAACGAGGAACTCCAAGAATACGTCCAAAGATACTGGAATAATATGATAAGGAACACTACTTCCACATCGATGAGGCGGGATGAAACCCGATAGGAAAAGGAATGTCTCAGAAAGAAAGAGTACTTGATAGCGGTCCATCCAGTCCTTCAAACAAAAAGCAGGAGGTAGAAGCAGCATAGCAAAGACCTGCCAGGCTAATGCGCCGATAAACGTGCATTAGTCAATACTGAAGATTTTCAATGCATCTCTGAATATTAGATATTTTCTCCAAGCATTCAAGACGGCAAAGATAATCTTCCTACCGAAACGGGCAAACCGAAGCACCAAAGAGAAAGCTATTGTCCCATCTCACTAATAGAGTTTCTTGTAAAACCAAAGCTTGTAAACGAAAGGTTAAGGAAATGTCTAGAAGATAATAATAAATATAGCTCACATTAACACGGGTACATGAGTAAGCGTGGATCGGTAATTTCGCTGGCAATTATAACAGAAAAAATCACCACAAAGACATCGCGAAGCAACATAATGGATGTCTTACCCCTCGATGTTACCAAAGCTTTCGAAAAGGTGTAGATACCAGGCCTGGAGGTAACATACTTGGCCTAAACACCCTATACACCATAGAACTGCCTCAACTGACACGCGATATTGCGATGTTCATACAACTAGCAGAAGACATCACACAAATCATTACTAGTCATAGGAAAACCACTAGGAACATAAAACAAATGGCTTCATGAGAATTTAGACTATAAACGACTACGAAAGACGAAACAAATTCAAAATGAACAAGATTAAGTTCAAATTAATTCTCGTGAACAGGAAAAAAAGAACTGCAGTGCAAGTAGATGGAGAGTTGTATCCTTATATCAAAAAAGGGCGGGCCTAGGACTAAAATTAACGACAAAAGGATATACCTCCCATTTAAAACGAAGGTTTCTTATGTGAAAAAACACCTCAACAGCACTTTAAAGATTACAAAGGATTTGTTTCATCTTTAAAGGGGCTTAAGTGTGTGATAGAAAAACTCCCATCAAACCAAGGTAAAGGTCCACTTTTTCAGCACGTGGCATTGAAAGGTCTTTTCAATTGAGTGTAGAAAAGAATCGAGATCTTTCTTCTCCTGGGCGAATGCCACAACAAGTCCAACATCGCCAAGCGGCTTAACGTCAGCCAAATGACCATCCACAGAGTTGCGGAGAGGTTTAAGAACGGGAAAGACTTCAAAGATTTACTTCGAGTTGTTACTCGTTTGGCTATGAGAAAGGCCTTCAAAAGTTCTCCGAAACACAAAATAACTGCGCTCGCAAAGAACAACATCTCGGTGCCCAATGGCCAGGGTCATCAGGTAGGAGGGTATCAAGAGCATGAGGTGCGTGGAAAGGCTCGGCTCACCGACTGTATGCAAGAACAACGTCAGTAGCACTGTCGTCGCCTTCTCATCGACTTGAATAGTCATGCCAATCGAATTCTCAGTTTTTTATGACAAAAGATTTACGATCTATCCGGTCATGAACAAGCAGAATGACCGCCTGATAAACTTTTGCCAGAACATCTCTAAGGTCTGCTAAGTGTCCACGACCAAGAACCAGGGTTCTGTGATGATGCTCGGCGTCGTGGCTTCGAATGGCGGAAGGTGCCGCTGGTATGGTTTGCGGCAGGTTACAGGCTCACCTCGGCCGATAACAGGGACATCTTAGACACGAAAGTCTTGCCGTGGCTAAGAATTATAAAAAAGATGGCGGACTACATCTCTCAGCAGAACGGTGGCTTGACCCACACGGCCCAGATCGTGCAATAATACTTGGGGTCGACCGTGAACGTCTGGTTGAAGGACTTTTGGCCACCGCAGTTGCCCGACCTCAATCTCATCTACTACAGCGTGCGGGCGAATGTCGAGTGCAAGGCCTGCAAGGTCCGCCACAGCTACGTCGACGAACTGAAATCCTCCATCAACCGCGTCTGGGCCAGCATGACCAAGGACATCGTCCGCAATGTGTGCGTGTGCAGCCTTTAGGTCGCGCCTGGAGCGCGTGCTCATCGGCAAGGGTGGCTAAATTTATTAATATTACAATTTAAACAGATATTTTTTATTTTAAAACAATAAAAAAACATGTTTCAACTGCATCGAAACTAACGGTGTGTGCTTTGTTGAGAGCATCGTAACGAGTGTAACAGACCCGGTATTATACCCAATAATCCCCACTTTAACACTAAACAACAAACAGTAAAAAGGCCCTGATAATACAAAACTGGGCTACCAGATTCATCTCAAATAAGAGAAGAAACGAACTGCTCACATCAGCTGAACTGCGCCAGAGGACTACAAGGTAAACAGTAAATCGAATCCTACATGGATGTGCGACAAAAATATGCAACGGAAGATATGAAGGTCTACGGCAGGAAGAAATAAATATACCAAATCATGAAATCCGTCAAATCCGATATAGACGATTTGACTGAAGTAGCAAAAAAGACTGCAGAATACGAATCCGATATACCGCTAAAAGTCGAATAAAACAACCGCAATAGACGACTGAACTAGAAAACTAAAATAAACAACTGCAATAGGAAACTGAACTAGAAAACCGAAATAAAAAAAACAAACAATGAGAGCATAAAAAGATAGAATGATGAGAAACTCGAAAAAAATTCAAAAATTACAAAAGAAAGACAAAAAGAATACATAAAAAGCAAAATGTGCGAGAAAAAAGACAAAAAACAATATGTAAAGAAACAAATGATACAACTGCTTAAATAGGCAAAATATAACAAAGGCTCAAATACTAAAAACACAACAAAATACATAACAAATGAAGAAATAAAAAATAAAAGTAAAACCAAAGCGTTTGCCAGGCAACTTGGCACAAATCATTATAATCTTCATCCAAATAACCCTCTATAATCATCACCTCTTCTCATGCATATCATCAACATTACATACCATACCTTCACCTTCACACAATGTTTTTTACTTTTCCTATCTTATTATCCTACACATACACCTCTTTTTATATTAAAATTTAATGAATATGGAATTATATAATCATAAACATACCTTACATTGCTTTCAAGAACCACATTCTATCTGTCAACAAACTTATAAATGCCACGCTTATAAAAATCTTTGTTTTTATGCAAAGTATGAATCCAACTCGTTTTCAAGCTCTTTCTTTGATCTCAACCTAAAACCATCCAAATGGTTATGTAATTCTCAAAACAAATGATAATCTGAAGGATCAAGGTCGTGAGAATAAGGATAATGAAATATTTTTTCTTAATCGACCTCCTCCGAGATCTTTGGGTCATTTGAGCTGTGTGAGGACGAACATCAATTGTTTGATCGTCGTCGAACAGTTTGTAATGAACAATTCCTTATTATCGCACCATACCGAGATGAAATTCTCCTCTTGGTTGTTGAGAAATTCTGCTTCTTTGACGGATCCACGAACAGTGGCGTTTAACATAATGGTAAAGGATATACTTCTCCTCGCCAGTAACAAGCCTGCCCCAAAATGGTGCCTGAAGGTATCCTGAAAACAATGACTCGCAGCAAGCAACACGTTGTTGCAAATTCGCGAGACCCATTTTTCAATCCTTTGAACCCTTTCCAATCTTTTCAGTTGGCACAGGGCAGTCATATTGGTTACGTTAGATTGTTCTGCAAGTTCCCTAGAAGTTGTAGCAGGATTTGTTGTGAAAACAGCTTCCAAATATTCGGAATCAAGTATTTTGAACGACCTTATTTTGGTCCGTCTTTTAGACTGAAATCCCTCGATCGGAAACAGGAGAACCACCTCCTGCAACTTCTTTCATTTACTGAATAAGTGTTCTGAATAGATTTTCCCGCATTACTTGCATTGATATATTTATGAAACTCATAGAATAAAACGTCTAATGTATTCCTTAGATGAGAGGCAATAAGAGTGAATACCGAAGAAGATTATGAACAATATTTTTATAATCTGAAAGAAAAAGTTATAAATTGCTCATTGTAGCATTTCTAAACTATAACAAGAGTAACATATTTGCTGAAACAGAGTAACTTTGACAAGTAATTAATAATTTAATTAATGTGAGATCTTCTCTGCGCCTAGAAAAAGGCGGAATAACATCACAAATATCACAAAACACCTTTCCGAATATCGAAGCACTGGAATTTGCTTCAGAGCTATGGGCATTCAGATGAAGAGAGAAGCAAACAAAAAAGAAGAAGACTGATAGGGATAATAATTTCAAATGCGTAAATATAGGATTGAGGATATAGATATTCTTCGAGGGGTTATCAGGTGAAACATCGGAAAATGTGCTGGAGCTTACATCTAAAGGATTGCGTGTCTTTCTTGCCGCGACGACAGCAGTTGCTTGCCCTTCAAATTCTGGTACATGCAAGATGATCTTTGCTATATATGTATCTTTCACACATTTTCGTTGGTTTTCACCTTAAATGTTTTAGGAAGATATTGGTAAATTATTTTAATCTTCCTTGGTCAGTTCTTTGTTTACGAATAATTCTTTAAAAAAGGAATCTTTTTCATTCATTTGTCTTAATCTTTCGTTGACATCACTTAGATCTGTACCTCTACTGTTGTTTGGGGGCTAGAGTGAAGTCAGATCAGATAAAGTGATGTCAATAGGTTGAGTTGAGGGGGGGAGGGAGGGATAAACCCTCAGTTAGAGAGGAATAGTGTAGATCGGGAATATGAGACATGGATTAAGCAGTTAATTGCGAGACAAAATATGAATATCTCTTTTAGAGAAAGTAGAATCAAGGTTGTCCCCTAGAAGTGGATGTCGGATAGAATTAAACATTATAGTGGCATTGAAGGGGGTATATATAGGAAAATTTAACACGGTGTGGGTCAATTAGGAGAGAGATCCAATAAGCTAACTCAGGACATTAACAAATTAATTAGGGTAGTACATAAAAAAATATGAACTTACAGTGACAAATAAAGGCAAAGGAAAACCCTAGAGGTTTCCTTCAATTATTCAGGACTAAGACTAGATTTAAAATAGGCCCAATAAAAACTAAAGATGCAGAGTCAGTGAGTGATAGTGATGAAATGACTAGGATGTTAAAAAAATATTTTCTGTCGGTATTTACGCTCGAGCGTAATTTATAGCACGTTCAAGGTCACTAGTTATGGCTGTTTATGGCGAGTACAAACGTCGCTGGTTATAGGTTGGTACTTGGCCTATAAGTTATTGGTTACCAGTTTATCGGTGGAGGTCGACTCGGCTCTTTCCCATCCAACTATTATCCTTTCCCAATGTGGCTTAACTTCGACTTAGCGCTATTGGGGTATTCAGTTAACGGACGCTGACCTTGGGTTGACTCCAATTTTGGCCGTGATTATGCTTTCGCTTGAGTAAGAGGAACGGTTGAATTACTCTAAAGAAAAGGAATCTTGGCAGGCGGATTCAAGGACTCTTTATTGGGCGGAGGACTCGTTAGGCTTAGGCACAAATAATTTGATTGAACTTGTGTCTGGTATTTGAGGCAAGCCTACTAATGTTTAACTCTATTTCCGACTATACTTCTGATTACCTGCCTGTCTGACTGACTGACGATTTTTTTATCTCCTGATTCTTGACTGTCCTTAGGCTCTACCAAGAGCTGTATATACAAGTGTGCGTAGCCCGCTATTAACCAATGGCACAGTTTGGGTGGAGCTTACTCTACTAGATGTTTATTTGTATGTGCACGGGGAGAGAGAAAATATTTATAGCATATTTCGAGAATACGATTTTGTGTTTCGCAGCCAGTTGACAGTAAATAAGGTCTCAATCTTTCCTGTATTCAGCTCGGTGTCAATGACTGCAGCTGTTTTGACGTTTGTTCGTACAGCTGTATCGTTTTCCCAAACCTTGGTAATTGCGAGAGGTGTGTAAGTGTATATATGCGCGCGTGTGTGTAAGTGTGTGATCGCGTATGCGTGCGAAAATTGGTTTTGCTTATAGGCCTTTATAAAACAGTAACGTAGGTCAGGTATGGGCTCCCAGACCTTCGCTTGCCTCCCTGGCTGCGGGAAAATAAAGCGACAAGAAGGTGCGGGGGAATGCCCCTATTTGGCCTGGGTCACAACGAAATTATATACGAGTGCTTATTCTACCTTTGGCCGATTTCAATCAAATGGCTATGCGGTTCTGGAAATCAAACATGGGAAACAAAAATAATCTTTACTATTAGACAAACAAAAAATTTTAACAACAAAGGAGACACTATGGAAAATACACCAGACTAATTAAAAGCAAAATTGATTTAAATGGATGTTTCGGCACGTGCCGTGAGCATGCACAGACGACTAACCGAGAGAAAACGGGTGACTCTTCGAGGTCGAATAGCGTCGCGCTTCTTCGAAGTTGATAGAGAGAAAATATAATTGTCTTACAACTTCCATGGTGAGCCTCGAGGGTTTGGATCTAGGGATTATTCTCGCCGAAAGGAGCTGAGCTGGTTATTGCAGAAGGACGAGTCTTCACGTTGCTTGACTGTCGTTAATTCTGAATAAATGTTTCTTGCCTGCAAGCCCTTGAGGGTCGGAGTCGCTTGAGAATTTGCGCGTCGTGTCCTTGGTTGATTCGGGCGAATAATCGCGAATACTGGAGAATACTGATTTTCTCACTCCCGTGCTGGGAATTATATATGGGGACGCCGGAAGCAGGTCTCACTCCATCTGAAGGGGCGCGTTGGACGTGAACTTCGCACCCTCTCACTGATTTTTTCCTGGTGTCCAGTTTGGCTCGTCTCAGCTTGTCTTATCGCCCTGGAAGTTTACCCAAAGACGCCAATTGGAGGTCTTCTCTTCTGTGAGATACTTCCTAGGCCTCTGCGTCTGCGTGACTCTCTCTTTCTCTCTCTGACATCTCCTCCCTCTTTAAGATCAACTTCCGGAAGAAGTGACATCCTGGGTTAAAAAAAGGGTTCCGCATAATAAATTCGCATCACAAAATAATAAGCAAAAAAGAATACATGTTACTAAATTTAAAAAAAGAACACGAAATAAATACCAATATAGCGACTGGGAAAATATACATGGGTTAATCATTGTCATAAAGAAAAGAGCTAAATTACCATAACCACAATTATTAACAATTAATTTCGAAATGGAGGCATATCTGCCTCTGTTCCATAATAACTCAAAGTTAGTTTAACAGAAAGATAAATACAAATGGGGTACATGTTTCCTTAACCTAACAGAAATTTATACTGAACATATATACAGAAAAAAATAGGCTGCTCAAGATTCGTTTGGAGGGGAATCCAGCGGATTCCGGCACAAACTGTCAGCCATATAGTGTTCAGAGCCTTTTATATACAATATTGTGAATGGAAATTCCTGGAGGAACCAGCTCGAGCGCATTAATCGGCCATTATTATTTTTAACGTTTCTGAGATAAGACAAAGCTTTGTGGTCTTTCTCTATTATAAACTTTACCTACTAAAAATATTTTGAATTTTTGAAATCCCCAAATTATTGCGAGGGCTTCTCGCCCAATCACAGTATAGTTCTTATCGCGGGGTAACAACTTTCGACTGGCGTAAGCGATAAGAAAACTCTCGTTATTATTCCCGTACTGGATTAACACACGACCTATACTATCATTGCTGGCGTCCGTCTGGATGTCAAATGGTTCGGAAGGATTGGGCAACCGTAATATCGGGGCTGACGCTAATTTACTTTTGAGTTGGTTGAAACTGTTAATTGACAACAGAGTTCACAGCGGAAAGGGTGGCAAAACTCTGGATGAATCGCCGATAAAATAAGACGAAACCCATTAATGACCTCAACTGTTTCTTGCTCGTGGGCAGCGGCATTTTGACTATGGCTTGGATCTTTTCTTTCTGAGGAGCTAGTTGATTATTCCCTTTGCGGAAGCCTAAGTAGTCTATGGTGCTAAATGAAGAATGGCATTTACTCGAACCAATTTTTAAAATATGTTCCGTTAGCCTTTGCAACAGCGCTTGGAGGGCATTCACGTGCTGGTCCCATTTATTTTTGCCACGTAAATGTTGACAAAATAGAACGATATATAGGATAGATAGCCCATCTAGTATTAGTCTCACCATTCCTTTATAGTTGCTGCAGGCGGTTACGAGACCAAAGGGGAGCCGACGAAATTGCATTACCCTTTTCGGTTGAAAAAGCGGTGTACCTTTTAATCTCTTCCCGTAATGGAATCTGGTAATAGGCCTTACACAAGTCCAGTTCGGGTCGGGAGTAATAATAAAAAATTTTCCCCGGGCTTAAACATGCAGTTGGAATAAGTTTTGTATTTGCCCATGTTAATGTCTGCATTTTGATATGCTATTTCTGCACAGTCTTCTAACCTCTAACGTAGTTCGATCAGGTACGAATACCAAGATTGGACGTCCTGATCCAATTTTTTGTTGGTAAAAAGCTCTTTAAAAATGCTTAAAGAACCTTGTACGTTCCTACCGTATAACAATTCAAATGGAGCGAACCCCAATGTGTGGTGTGGTATCTCTCTGTAAGCAAAGAGAGGTACCGGAAGATAACGCTGCCACTCTCTTGGCTGCTCAGCACATACCTTCCGCAAAATGGCCTTGAGATTACCATTCAGCCTCTCGCACATACCATTTCTGGCAAGGTGAGACGGGGTGGTAAATAAAGGCTTTGCCATAAGCAACTTGCGCACCTGCTCCATCAAATATGATGTAAATTGACGGCCACGATCTGTCAATGCTTCCTTTGGTAATCCGACACGGGAGGAAGTGGCAATAAGGCCACCTTCACACAAGATGCTGTCGATCTTCTTTAGTGGTACAGCCTCAGGGAATCTGGTGGCAAAATCGACCAGAGTGAGTACGTAGATATGGCCCTCACTGGACGGTGGGTGGATTGGCCCGATTAAATCTATTGCCACTCAGGAGGATTCTGAAATTACTGGGCCCTTCTGCAATGGGGCCGGCTTAACTCGTCTCTTAATTGCAATTTTATGGCATATTTCACATCATCCACAATAGCGCGGAATTTAATCCCAAGCTCCAGGCCAATAAAAATACTTGAAAATTCGTTGGGCAGTCTTCGTGTTGCTAAAATGATCCCCGGAAAAGACTGTCATGTGTGGTTTGAAAAATAAGGTGAACCTGAGAGTCTGGAATATATAATGTTCGGGACTCGGTGTTATCTCCTCTGAGCATATGCGATAGAGGAGGTTATCCTTAACAAGGAAAGAAATTATTTTGTTACCTCTAATAGACTTTTGTGTCTTATTTTAGGTCATATTCCACAGAGGACGAAGGGATTCACACACTTTCTGTTCTTTAGCACTCTTCGTTCACGAAATTGCTTGTGATAGAACGAGTTGAATCTGTGTTAAATTCAACTCCTATCCCATATTAGTTAAAACCTCGAGGAGGCCCACGTGCATCTTCGATTCGAGGCTTGGAGTCTTATCAACAGCTACCGGACGCCAATGTTTAAACAAGGAGGTTATCGTCCCCCCGTTCGCCCCCATACGCCGACCTCGCCAGATCGAGTTAGGCTTATGAACAGATAAGGCATTTTTCTCCGGCCCAGCTGTGCGTTCCCTCCAAGCTTTCACTCCATTCTCCCCCACGCCAAGGAGATGTCCTGGCTATTTATATGGACTCTTTACCACTAAGATCAGATTGGAGATCCAGATTTTCGTCGCGAAACATCACCACGACCCTCTCTCCCTTTGTGCGCCAAGGGACCTCGACCTCGAGATTCACCATCACTTGTCCAGAAGGAGGACAATATTCCTTGAGTGCCAAAGGTTCGAGCCTTTAGTGACGCCAAGTCCCCAAGGCATCCCCCCCCTGTTGTTCAAGGAGAACAACATTAGAACAGCCATTGTTCGTTTTGAGCCCTTCGCCAAGAAACGGTTCTCACCCCCCCTGTTGTTCAAGGAGAACAACATTAGAACAGCCATTGTTCTTGAGCCCGTAGACAAGAGACGGTTCTCATCCCCCCCCTTTGTTCAGAAGAGAACAACCTAGAACAGCCATTGTTCGTTTTGAGCCCTTCGCCAAGAAACGGTTCTCATCCCCCCCCTGTTGTTCAAGGAGAACAACATTAGAACAGCCATTGTTCGTTTTGAGCCCTTCGCCAAGAAACGGTTCTCACCCCCCCTGTTGTTCAAGGAGAACAACATTAGAACAGCCATTGTTCTTGAGCCCGTAGACAAGAGACGGTTCTCATCCCCCCCCTTTGTTCAGAAGAGAACAACCCAGAACAGCCATTGTTCGTTTTGAGCCCTTCGCCAAGAAACGGTTCTCATCCCCCCCTGTTGTTCAAGGAGAACAACATTAGAACAGCCATTGTTCGTTTTGAGCCCTTCGCCAAGAAACGGTTCTCACCCCCCCTGTTGTTCAAAGGAGAACAACATTAGAACAGCCATTGTTCTTGAGCCCGTAGACAAGAGACGGTTCTCATCCCCCCCTTTGTTCAGAAGAGAACAACCTAGAACAGCCATTGTTCGTCAAGCCGTTCGTCGAGTAACGGTCCTCCTTTCCAAGACGCCACGTCAGGATCCTTTTATCCCCCCCCTTCGGCTGGAACTCGCCAGCGGACCGAATATTCCTTCAAGTACCTTCCACTGCACCCTAATGAAGTTACGTAAGCCAAGCGTCACCTTTTGAGTACTGATCCCTTATTTGTCAATTCTATCCTGTGCTTTAAATGGTTTATCGAACCATCCCATCTCTTTAACTCCATATTTGTTTTACCTTTTTTTGATCCCTTAAATCCTTGGATTAGCCCGAGTCTCCACGACCCTTTCCATTCTGTTTGTCAATATTTTCCGTTTTTGTGTTTGCTGATAGTTATTATTAATAAAACTCTATTTTATTAATTGATAGCAATATTATTATCCTTGAGCTCAGTTCCACTTCTTAAGCATTTTGAAGATACATAATATCGGCCGCCAGACAGTAAAACGCACTCTAAAGATAATTAAGGAAGTTCCCTCAACGAATAGTGTAATATATGGTATCGTCGGGAGTCATTCTACGACATTGCTGTATTCTGAAGCGCTGGGAGTTCTAAGGGGTGCGTCTGCTTCCAAATCTTCCTTTGCTTGTGAGTGGATGGCCACATGTTGAGAGACAGGCAGTGTTGAAACCTTGGGACTCTGACCAACAAGAGCAGCACACAATTTGATGGGTGCTGCTACAACTTTGGCCCAGCCGCTCGACTAGCAGAGCTACAGGTAGGAGTAGTTTATCTGAGATCCACGATACACGTACAACTTGTATCTCATACGAATGTGGAGATACGGCAGCCGTTCACTGCTCCAGTCTCAAATTGGAGGCCCCCAGGTGTGCTTTTGTCGAGCTAAAAGTTTACCTGGTTGCCGGCGGGACTCAGTGCGTTTGAAGAAAGAGGAATTTTGGGTTGAGACGGGGTTTGAGAAGGTGTGGCACTTACATATTGTACCTAGTGAGGATAGTTATTCCTAAAGTGAGAGTTCTGAGGGCAATTAGTCCTTACGTGGTCCTCGCCTCTACAGGAGTAGCAAACGATAGTCCTCCTGGGGAACGCTGACGCAGGGGGATTAGAGGAGAAAGGTTAGATTTCGCGTTTGATGGGCGATGGAATAGGTTTATATTTAAAGTGACTTGTTATCTTAATAAAATTGTCCTGTTGTGGGGAATGAATTTCTGTTTGTTTACCTTAAATTTGGGGAGGATGGTTCCATTTTCTTTCCTTCTTTTGGTTAAAAATTGTGGCTTGCTGCGTAGACATCAGCTTCTTCTACGCATCCTTTAAAAGTGATTCATCTCCTGTCCTTGACGAAAGATCTAATTTCTAATGGGAGCGACACCAAGAGTTTATCTTTGAGGATGAAATCGATCAAAGCATCGTATTCATGGGGCACTTTAGATGCGTAAAGCTAGAAATTAAGGTATTGTTTAAGGTATAATCGAACTGACGGGAGGTCTGATTTGGCTAAATGCGGCAATGTCTCAACTTCGCGCGATAAAAATCTAGGGTCATGTTGTAAGCAGCAAGTAACTCGACCTTCAATGTAAAATAATCGATAGTTGCCTCTGACGACAGGGAAATAAAGATATTCCTTAGTTTAGTGTTAAGTAGGGGAAACAATTAAGCTACGCCATCTGTTTCGATGTCCCAGTGATTTACTTCAAAGATCTTTTCGAAGTGGGTTAGATATGAACCAAAGTCTTCCCCTTCCTTGAAGACAGGCAGTTTGATGGATGCGGGTTGTTTTATCCCGGTCCCCGAATTGATAGAGTGTGTTTCGTCCCTTGCTCTTGTCATTTCTAATTTGTGCAAACGAATTTTCTCCTTTTCTTCTCTTTCTTCTTTTTCTCGTTCCTTTTCTCTTTATTTCTCTTCTCTTTCTCTTCTTTCCGCTTTTACTGTTCTCTCTTCTTCTTGAATATAGGACATTAGGTCTTTTCCAGTCAGACCCAGAGATTATCCTGTGCCTTAACGGTTTCGAATGAAGGCATGCTGTCGTATCAACTATTCGCACTTACGAAAAAATAAACGCACAACGAAAGAATGTAGCGGGTTTATCGAACCCGAATTAATCGTGTTTTACTTAAACGCACTTAGAAACACTGACCAAAATGTAACTGGGGTTTACTTGACCCAATAATAAATAACAAAAAAACACACGCGAAAGAACTCACTTATTTCGCACGATACGAATTCTGTGATTGAGACAAAAAAGCCTCGGCGCCTACCCGAACAATACCGAACAATACAATTCTTACTGAATCTTTCAAAGGGCAGAGTATACGAGGCTGCAAGAAACAAATATAAAATACGCTTGGAAAAGCTAATGATGCACAGTCAACAAAAATAATAAACACAAAAGTAAATCAATTCAAATAGTCACTGAGATCGTGTATCAAACTTTTGTAAGTAACCTAGCAAGAAAATTAGTTTCACGGTTTCCTTTATAGCAGAACAAACAATCTTCTAAAAGACATTAAGACCTTTAACCCTCTCCCTTTAAAACCCCTGTAAAACCTAACACCAGGTTAATAATGAAGTATATACGAGTGTATATATATATATATATATATATATATATATATATATATATATATATATATATATAATAAAAAACTCAAAAAGTGGCACGTGAGAAAAGCAATAATATGAAAATTAACCCACAGGAAAATGAATAAATTAATCCAAGCACTTTCGAACTATATTTGGAAGTTCATTTTCAAGGAATAGCATGAAAATGGAGAAGAAAACTGTATATAGGGTACAAAGATACGAAGGGAACGCCCATCACATGGTACAAACCAATGAAAAAACACAATATAAGACAGAGAAATACCAATAAAAAGATCATTAGGGAACTAATAACGGACATATGCGTTCCAAAAACGATATACACACAACAACGCCGTGTATATGAATGAAAATAGTGGGTGAAAAAACCCCAACATTTTAAAGGATTATCATTAGAACGAAAACATTTAGGGTTAAGAATTATTCCATGATCCTAGCAGAGACACGTGGTGGGGGAGGCAATGCGAGTGATATTATACTAATAAAGAGTGACAACAGGCTACATTATGAAGTTATTTCATTTAGTACAAGTTCTGTGGTGAGCCTCGAGGGTTTGAATCGAGGAAATATTCTCACCTGAAGGAGCTGAGCTGGTTATTGCAGAAAGACGAGTCTTCACGTTTCTTGATTGTCGTTAATTCTGAATAATTGTTTCTTGCCCGAGAGCCCTTGCAGGGCCGGTATCGCTTCAGAATTTGCGCCTCGTGTCCTTGGCTGATTCGGGCGAATACTCGCAAATACTGGAGAATACTGATTTTCTCACGCCCATGCTGGGAATTATATACGCGGTCTCCGGAAGCGATTTCGCTGGCCGACGTAAGCGGGTCCTACTCCTTTCGAAGAGGCGCGGCGGACGTGAACTTCGCACTTCTCGCTTTTCTTTGCCCCGCCTTCAGTTTGGCTCGTATCAGCTTGTCTTATCGCTCCGGAAGTTTCCTCAAAGACACTGATTGGAGGTCTTCTCGTTTGTGAGATAAACTTCAGGACTCTGCTTCCGCGTGACTTTCTCTCTCTGACAAACACTATATATTATTGTTTACAAAATAAGACGTTATATATTTGTATTTATCTAACAAAATATTAATATTTCTATGAAAAAATATTATATATTTTAGATTACCTGCATACGCATTATTATGTGCGTGCCAATTTTAAGCTTTCATAGGATTTATGACACTCATCTGTGAGGCTTCATTGTCAATCTTATTTTGCCTTGCGATGTGGCATAAGCAGAAAAGTTTGCCCCCGAGACACGGAGTGTTGTAAGTTATAACGAATCTAGGATATTTTTTATATACTTCTAAGAAATATACATCTTTACATTGAATTTGGGTTTTCTTTGACTTTCGGAGTCTTAGAATACATTATACATTTTTAGCAATGCCTAGTAAATTTTTATTTTTTATTTTTAATTTAACATCAGGCACTCGACCTCTTAGAAATACAAAAAATGTGTGGTGTTTGGAGCGGTCAGCGGTGGGAGTTGCAGTTCTTTAATGTGAACAAAAATTTTTGGCGTGCGTGTGCGCGAAAACTTTATTATTTTATTACTTTTATGCATACAACTTTGTGCGCGTGCAACACTATGTTATATTTATTTTCTTATTTCACTTTTGTTATACTTGATTGCAGAACATAAATTTCAAAGGTGGCAGCAGTCCTGCGATTCTTTATTTAGTTTCTGTAATGCTAAGCGTTTAACATTTGAGCATTCGGATGTCCCAGTTGCATATCATAATTGCGAATAGAGCATATTTTTTATATACATTAATTTGTGTGTATGCATCACACTACATTTTTCTAAACTAGACGGAACTTATAAGGAGTTAATTTTAAATTAATATTTATGGATTTGTACACTTAATACAGAGTTAACTTTGAATTAATAATTTACGTAATTTGTACACTAAATTTTTTTGACTAAAATTAATATTATTCTTATTACCACCGGACACTGGAATTTTCGCTATTTACTCTTCTTTTTAAACTATATAAACACTGAATTTACGCTGTTAAATTGATTTGGACTGGAATTTTTTATACACATTATTGGATTTGGTAAAACTTTCAACGATAACACTGTACAACAATGACAAAAACAACAACCGGAAATTAGAATAACATTTTCTAGGGGTATTTTTTGCTTAAATCACGAATATAACATCCGTCTCTTTCTGTAACCCTCCAGTTTCTCGTAAATTACCATCTTATTTGTCAACCTAAGCTATGGAATTTATCCAGGTATAATCAATATATTTTTAGTTATATGGGTCCACATCCGTCGTAACTCTAACATAACGCTTGATAATTTTGTAGCTTACTATTTATATTATTTTTAACATACTAGAGTGTTTTTTTCTTTACAGGAGACAGAGCTAAAATGCCTTGGGAATGCAAAGATTTCTCAGACAGTTTCTGTTATATTTGTGGATCAGTTACATTAAGCCACCAATACAAGAGACAGTTGAATAAACATGTGAATAAACTTTATGAGCTGTACTTAGGATGTAAAGTGGGTGAACATGATAAACGCTGAGTACATTAGATATGTTGTTTCAGGTGTACAAGTTCCCTTTCTGTCTGGTTGAAAAGCAGAAAGGGTCTAGCGTACCAATGGCCTGGAGGGACCCAAAGGACCATTCAACGGATTACTACTTCTTCTTAACAGATATTAAATTTAGGTATTCAATGTGTTTTTTTCCTGGTCTTCAATATATTTTCAAGATATTAATCAATTAAAAAGATCAAATTACATACTATGTTGTACTTCCACTATTTCTAAAAGTGATCACAGCAAGTAACATCCATTTTTAGTCTGATTTTATTTTATTTCACTGTAGATCAGAAAAGAAAAGGCAATACATCTATCACGTATCTATAGATCTTTAGTCTGCTTTTCGCCCAGGTCGACATTCAAGTGCTATTCCTTTACCACAGCCGCCCTCTGAATACCAAGCGATGACACGAGCAACACAGACAATTCACAATCTCAAGATACACCATATGTGGCACAGCTTGAATCTGATTACAAACCACACCTAAATAATAGAGTTCGTGATCTAAACTTACTAAGCAACATAGTAAACTCCTAGCCTCAGGTCTACAACAATGGAACCTTTTGGATGAACATGCTCAAATTACAGTATTTAGGAAGCGTTCTGCAGATCTAAATCAATTCTTCACTGTCGTGGTAAAACCTCTATACCGTACACTACTCTTATATTATGTGAGGGGGGGGGATGGGTGACTTAATAACCTACTGCGACGCAAACAGCCGAAGGACTGTTCGCAGGGAATAACGACCGACTAGGAGGTCACACTTAAAGCGTTGGGCTTCAAATCCTTAATAATCAAACAGAGTGCATAAATGGTTGGCGAGATTTACTTGAATGAGCCGAGAGTATCGTTCAAGCTTAGTTAAAAATGAAACAACAAAAATATAATAATAGTCCAAGGGGAATTATTTAAATTGAAAGAATCTCTTGATAATTATTATGAGGAGGGATTCTCAAATGGAATTAATGTAATTAGGCTCAGATCAAAAAGGGGAACTTGACAATACTAATAATGAATGGGGGTTTCAGTCTAACGAGTCGATGACTTCGAGGAAGGTCCTTCTTGCGATGAGGCGAGTGTGGAACGAACCGACGAGGCAAGTGGAGCACGATCCGAATGAAGTAGGTGGAGCACGAACCGAACCAACCTTCCAATGAAGATAGCCAAACTTTAAAGATGATGTTTGACGGGGAATGTGGGAATTCTCGTAATTCCACTGAAAGAGGAATCTTCTTTTCTTCAAAGGTAATCGATCGAGATTTTCTTCGGTTCGATTAAACGATGGGAGACTGTTACGCAATTTCAAAAGCGTACCGTTCACAAAAGCTACCAATTGACTTGGGTAAAATCACGGCTGAAGAAGTCTGATGTCTGACGAACGCTCACAGGACAAGAAGATAAAGATGGCCTTGAGGTGCAGGCTAGACTCCTCGAACTACAGAATAATGAGTATTTGTATGCCAAAAGGAGCTTCAATGAAAATAAGTACCTTAGAAGACCTTACGGGTACTTTTGGCGCAATCTTCGAAGGTGTCCGTTGGCAGAAAGGAGTTAGGAGAAAGGATTCACAAGCTCTAGACATCTTAATCCGGAGGCGGAGTCGATTCATCATTTAGCAGCAAGGGGCGAGATAGAGCAGCTCTTTCACACCTCGTCACCAGGGACGGGGGGCTTGGGACGAGTTCGCAGGATTCGGAAATATTTTCCCAACATGCTCAGGAGTCGAAAATTCGAGAATGTTCGAACAGGAAATGACGTCGTCCATGGCGTGATATCATAGCACGTGGTCTCCGATAAATTGGGGGGGGAGGGTCAGAGGTTGTTCTTTTCCACCCCTCCCTTTCTTACGATGGAACTCTTCTGAGAGAGAGGGAAGAACAAGGGACATCGCAAATTTGGATAGGAGGAATTATTATTAACACGTCAGCCTGATAAAAAAGGGGACCTGATCTGTATTCGAAAGGCTTACAAAGAGGCTATGATATTGATCTGAGCAAAACTTAATGTAAATGGGTAGACAAAAAAAAACAAACATTTAAATTAAGGAACAAAATTAGAACTTTGTCTAAAATTGTAATGGAACAACAACACACACAAGAAACAAACACTATATTAAATAACTATCTACAGGGACCATAGATTTATGCACAGAGTTAAAAAAAAATATATATATATACATGATTAGCTGACGGATTTACAAGCGACCTATAAGTTAGTGGATTAGCCAGCATTGTTGGCTAATCGATTCCGGCTAAGATTATCTGCTATACAATTTTCGGTACCACGTATATACCAAACTTTAAACTGATATTGTTGGAGTATCAAAAGCCATTGCATAATACGTCCGTTCTCGCTCTCAGTTTTTCGGAAGTACGTCAAAGGGCGATGGTCATTCTCGACAATAAACTCTTTCCCTATTAAATACAAGCTAAACTTATCCATACTATAGCTAAAGCATCCCGTTCTATTACCGAGTAATTGCCTGCACGGGGCAGTAGCTTTAGGCTTGCGTAAGCCACCGGGTGGTTCTCACCTTCGTTGCAGTATTGGAGCAGCTTCATCCAATTCCTTCGTCACTCACATCCGTCCGGATGCTGAAGGGTTTAGAGGGATTAGAGAGCCTCAAAATGGGGGCGGACGCTAGCTTGTCCTTGAGCCCCTGGAATCTGGCAGTAGCTTCGGGATTCCATGAAATGGGATCTGGGGATCTCTTCGGAGGGAAGGGCACTTAAGGGGGCGGAAAAATACGCGAAGTTAGGGATAAATCTACGGTAAAAGGAGGCCGATCCCATGAATGACCTCAGCTGTTTCTTCGTGCAGGGAAGGGTCATCTCGACAATGGCTCTGACCTTTTCTTCCTTGGGCTTATCTGATTTTTAGAGCGAAAGGGCTCATGAGTAGTACGGACGATGTTATGCTCAAATTGATTGGAGCAGCCGGGGGTCTCGGAGATTTCATCTTCAAATCCATTTTGCAACTACTGCAGCTGACTCTTTTGAAGAGGCGCTACTCTGGGTGAGACATCCAGCACGGGGGATGATGATCCCGGGGTCCAGGTAAAGACTGGATAGGGTAATCACCATCTTGTTCAATGCATACTACTTGCACGACATTGATGGGGTCAGTGGGATACAACACTTCTAAATGGTACTCTTCATCAAGGGCCACAATATTGTTGATACACGCACGGCGGTGATATTTTTTTACATATTGATGTGGAAAACTTTATCTCCTGAGGGGTCGAATCAAGTAATCCACTGGTCCTTTTACCTCTAAAAAGGAAAAGGGGCCCTTTCACTGGCTCAGGAGTTTGTTAATCTCCGTGGGAAGTAGCAAGAGCACCTCCTCGCCAGGCTTAAATCTTCTTTCCTTCGCCTTTAAATCGAAAATGTTCAATACTTCTCCAAATTTACCTCAGCATTTTGGTACGAGATGTCCGTACATATCTCGAGGCGCTTTCTGAGGTCTAGGAGGTACGAATAGAAGGATTCGATTTCCTTATCCAGACAGGATTGTTGAAGGAGACGAATATTAGGGTCCCATGGGGGATTCCACGACACGCAAACAATGCCACGGGTAAAAAGTGGTGCCATTCTCGGTGCTGATCGATACACATTTTTCTGAGGATTGCTTTCAATGTGCCATTTAGCTTTTCGCAAACTCCGTTTGCGGCTGAGTGGCATGGAGGTGATAAACAGAGGTTTTGCCATGATGAGCTTTCCGACATAGTCCATAAGCTCGGAGGTAAATTGTCTTCCTTGATCCGACAATACCTCTTTAGGAATTCCTACCCGAGAAAAAATGGAAATGAAGGATTAGGCGCACGAAACGCTATCAATGCGTTTAAGGGGAATTGCCTTAGGAAAACGGGTAGCGAAGTCTACCAAAGTGAGGACGTAACTGTTTCCTTCACTAGACGGGGGATGAATGGGGCCAATAAGATCAATGGCCACACGAGAAAAAGGTTCCGCAATGATCGGGATTTTTTGAAGGAGGGCTGGCTTGACGGGCTCTTTTGCAGATGTCCTTTGGCAGGTATCGCATGATTTGCAGTACTCTGAAATTTCTTTGGCCGCACCTGGCCAATAAAAATACTTAAAATCCATCTGAGAAGTTTTATTATGACTAAAATGACCGGAGAATAAACTATCGTGAGAAACCTGGAGGACTTGGGGGACGTGAGAGCGGGGAACACACAAGGTGTGTGTTTCAGGTTTGGTTCCGTTGGCACACTTACGATGTAACATCTCATCCTTGACAAGGTATGAGATGCTTTTCCTACCACGGGAATACTCTTGCTCCTGAGTTGCGCAACCCTTTTGGGCGCGGGCAAAATCCTCGTTCCGGAGGGTCTCGATCTCTGGATCGACGGGGTTTTCTAAAAGAACGTGTTTCAGGGAAGTCTTGGCGGCCCAAGCACGGGTTAAAACGGGATGTGCTACCGAGTTACTTGTAACCTGGCGGCTCTGACTAATCAGTACAAAGCAACACTTGATTGAGGCTGCTACCACTTCAACCAAACCATTCAAATACTCACATTCAATCTGGCATTGTACAATAGGGAAACGATTCGCTCGGCCGAGGTAATCATGAACCACAGAGAACTTTTGGTGGTCACGACCGACTGAGAGAAGTAAATTCTCGGATACCACGATGCGTTTGCACCCAGTATCACGTACAAGTGTGGACACACGGCATCCGTTCACGGCTCCATTTTCAAATTTTAAACCATCGGGGGAGCTCTTATTAAAGAGAAAATTTACTTGGTGACCTGAGTTATTGGTCGACGAGAGAGACGTAGTGGTATCTTGAAGAGACGGATGAGGAGTAAGAGGGGCACTAAGTTGGTGTACCTAATGGGAGGACAAGCTTCTAAATTGAAAATTTTGTGGGCAGTTCGTGGTACATGACTTTCTATTTCGCACATGAAACAGATCATCTGACTTCTAGGGAATAACGTCGCGGGGGGGGGGGAGGGGGGGAGTGGTAATTATGGGCTTAATGTCTCTTGGTTCCGAAGGAGGGAGGTTCCTGGGTTTAGAGGGCCCTTGTACTTTCACGAATTTAGGGGTATTTCTTGAAGGGGGCCTGGAGTTATTAATCTTAAATTTGGGAGGAGACGGGGGAGTCTTCTGATTAATCTTGGGATACAAGTTATCCCTACTTGCATAAACATCAGCCTCTTATAGGCATTCCTTGAACGTAGTGCAGTGCTTGTCCTTAACGAAGGCACGGATTTCGTGGGTTAGGGAAGCTAAGAATTGATCTTTTAAGACGAAGTCCAGAAGGGACTCGTACTCTTGGGAGACTTTACAAGCATCTAACCAAAATTGGAGGTGTTTCTGGAGGGTATACCCATAATGGCGAAAGGTCTGACCGAGGCGGATCTTTTCGTGACGGAAGTGGCATGATAGAATTATGGGGTCATATTTACGGCAGCTAAGAGTTCAGACTTGAGGGTAGACTAGTCCATATTCGACTCTGAGGGAAGAGAAATGAATATGTCTCTCAAATGTGTGTTTAGGAGGGAGAGCAATTTGGCGATACCATCTACCTCGATGTCTCAATTGCTGATTTCAAAAATCTTCTCGAAATGTGTAAAATATGATCCAAAATCTTTTTCTGATAGGGACTGTGGAGTTTCTGTCCTGGATTTAATTGACATTGCCCCCAATTGATTACGGCTTAATTCCAGTTCATGCTGTCTTATTCTCTCACGCTCTTCCATTTCTGCTCTGTTCTTTTCCATCTTTCGTTGTTCTTTTCTCACTTCAGCTTCTCTTAGTTCTTTTCCCTGCGCTCTTAGTTCTTGTTTCTTCGCCCTTCTCCCTTCTCTTTCATTTCTCTCTTCTTCCTGAATATAGGTTAATAATTCTCGGCCCGACAACCCCAATGACTCTCCTTGACTATTGAAACGGTCAAACGAAGAAGGCATCTTGTTAGCTTACTAAGGGGAACGTAACACGCAAACGGGACTATTGACGTTACGAAATTACTCGCCAATATATGGGAAGCCTAACTTTTTCCCCAAATAAATATTCAAAAATTATCACACTAAAAGAAAACTAAAACTCTTCCTACACGGTTAAGACGGGATAATCTTTCTAATCCGGCTGAGGATTAACTCAAATATTCCGGTAAATGGAATACACAAACACACAGAACGGGTCCCAACTAATACTCTAAATTTTAAATAGTGAATAGAGTAAAGTTCCACTAACTTGAACGTACTTCGGCCGAAAAATAAAAATAAAGGAACTTCAATAATGGGAGGGAACTACTAAAACTCAAATGTGATTTAAATTAACTAAACTGATTGACTCTGTAATAGACCTCACACACTTGACACCAGTTTTTATATTATAGAAGTAATATATATATATATATATATATATATATATATATATATATATATATATATATATATATATATATATATATATATATATATATCCGAATCAACCATACGATGAAGATAGCCAAACTTCAAAGATGATGTTCCACTGGAAATGTGGGAATTCTCGTAATTCCACTGAAAGAGGAATCTTCTTTTCCTCAAAGGTAATCGATGGAGATTTTCTTCGGTTCGATTAAACGATGGGAGACTGTTGCGCAAATTCAAAGGTTTGCCGTTCACAGAAGCTACCAATTGACTTGGGTAGAATCACGACTGAAGAAGTCTGCCCTTTGACGAACGCTCACAGGATGAAACAATAAGGATGGCCTTCAGGGGCGGGCTAGACTCCTCAAACTACAGAATAACCCGAATATTTGTATGCCTAATTTGGAGGGGAATGGGGAGTTTGGAGAAAGGAGTCACAAACTCCAGATAACTTAATCCGGAGGCGGAGTCGATTCTTCATTTAGCAGCAATGTGTGAGACAGAGCGGCTCTTTCACACCTCTTCACCTAAGGATGGGGGGAGGCTTGGGACTAGTTCGCAGGATTGGGATATATTTTCCCAACCTGCTCAGGAGTCATTTATTCGAAATTGTTCGAACAGGAAATGACGTCGTCCATAGCGTGATACCATAGCACGTGGTCTCCGATAAGGGAAGGGGGATCCGAGGTTGTTCTTTTACATTCATTTATGAAAACAACTTTATTTTTTGTAATGATATCAGAGGGCTATTCAATGCCCTTGAGCTGACATATGAAACCTTATTAGTGGAGGTTATTCATAGATGCGTCCCTTTACAGCATAAAAGCGGTTCTGTTGCATATTGCTTACACTATGCATTCAGTTACAGTTGCTCACTCAGTCATTTTAAGAGATCCATATGATAACCTTGCTTTTTATCGTAGACCGCATAAGTTACAATGAGCTTGAATGGCTAATTTGTGCGGACTTGAAATTAGTAGCCCAACTTAATGGGCTACAAACTGGATGCACTAAGTTTATATGCTTCCTTTGCAAGTGGGACATTAGGGCCAGATCAGAACATTATGCGCGCTCATAATAGTGTCTTCAGTAAACTATGACGCATAGATGCCATAATGTAATTCATGAGCCAGTAGTTAAGAAGGAGAAAATCATTTTGCTACCACTGCATACAAACTAGGCCTAATGAAGCAATTTTATAAAACACTACCTTTAAGCGATCTTAACTAAAATAAGTGATGCCAAGATAAAAGGAGGCATATTCGTAGGCCTTCGGATTCGTCAATTTATAGCTGGTGAGGACGTCAAGGCGACAATGGATGAAACTGAGCTAGCGGCCTGGTATGCATTCAAAGATTTATGTAGAGGACTTTTGGGAGAGCACCAGGGGGGACAGCCAGAGCGTATAGAGGAGAGCCGAATATAGTGCTTCCAAGATCTCGGATGTAATAGGTCAATCAAGATACATTTTCTTCATTCTCATCTGTCCATTTTCCCAGAGGAAAACAAGTATAAGAGAAAATAGATCCCTGCTATGCCGGCTGACTTCTCCTAGAACCTGAATCGTGACACAACTTAGACGTCTTAGAAACGAAGAAGTAAATACTAAAATGTAGGTTAATACATTATATAATTCTAACAAACATGCGAATTCATTATATATTCATGAAATAATTACAATAGACCTATGGCGTGAGTTCTTTCGTTGGTTTAGTCTTCATCTAATGATGTCCCTTTGAGTTGCGATAATTGGCGTTGTGTTCGTATGTGGAGACTGGACAAACTTTTGCTGGGTTAGATCTCAACTTACGTATAGCTCTAGCTATTAATCGTATCTCATCCAAGTTGCTTGCAGTAGTTAGGTGCACCGAAATGATCTTATCTACCACCCTAACGGCCGCTTCTTTGAAAGGGGAAGCAGATGGGGATGGGGTTCGCTAGGTCTTCTCCTTCTTGACCTGACAGTAGGTTTGATGTTGCGGCTTCTGCTTCTCTAAGCTCCGCTCGTTGTTACTTTTGTGAATCCATTTTATGATGCCTCTCATCATTCGATCAAAAAGGGTCACCAGTTCTGGCACATCCACTGATCACTATTATGGCAAGTTATGGCTGTTTATGGCGAGTAAAAAGTTCGCCGGTTATAGGCTGGTAGTTGAACTATAAGTTATTAGTTACCAGTTTATCGGTAAAGGTCCACTCAGCTGTTTCCCATTCAAGTACTAACCTTACCCAATGTTGTTTAACTTCGACGTAGGGCTATTGAAGTATTCGATTAACAGGTGCTGACCTCGGGCTGACTCCAATTTTGGGAGAGATTAAGCTCTCGTTTGGTTTTAATGGAGTTGGTTGGGTAAGAGGATCGGTTGGATTACTCTCAGGAAAAGGAATCTTGGCAGGCGGATTCAAGGCCTCTTTATTGGGCCTTCCTCTTCCCTAACCGGGGAGGAGGACCCTTCCTCTTTTTGTAATATTACAAGAGGTTTACCTTAAAAAAGCTAATCTAAAATGGTTTGAAGGATACAAAATTTACCCCAGAAAGGGTAAGCAGATAAAGACATACACATAAGTGTCCTGAAAAGGACATTTGCATTGGTAAACAAAAGAACAAAATACAATGAAACAGTTCACGTCCTTAAGATGCAAGAGAATGGGAGAAGACACGATGGTGCAGGAAGGGAGGGGCACGGCCTCAAACGACAATGGTCCTTCCAAGCGCGGTTCGTCCTTATATATAGTTATGGAGAAGGAGGACAGGAGTGGCGAAATTCAATTCCGAAGGTTCGAGACGGGCCGTCAGCCGGATTGTTTTCACTCTGGATGTAAGAGAGGTTCAAAGAAGATACGCGGAATGACCTACTGAGAAATTCCAAGGTGTGGGGAGAAAGAGATGTGACCAGCCCGGAGGGCATTTTTCCTCTGGAGGTGTGGCAAATAGTGGGGATATAGCCCACGAAAATTCGAGTCTTAGGCCAGAGAATGGAGGCCAGGGTTAAGGCGATGTGTTCTAGTTCGAAAATATCCCGGTTTTAACTCGCACACCAGATAGGTATGGCGCTTCCCGGCATGACTATGCCCAGCCCGGTGGTAGATGCGTCCACGAAGATCCCGAGTCGCTTTCGGTCTCTTCCACCGAAACCACTTGGGAAGATAATCCGGGGGAGGGTGAGAAAGGGTGAAGAGTCGTAACACTCCAACTGCGCGAAGTAGACTAGAATCCACACAATAGGGAGTTTTATTACTTGGCTGTGAAATTCAAAAGGCCCGAAAACTTGAGCCAAGGTTTCCTAGGAACAAGATTCTAGGGCATTGTTCTGTGAGTTTCGTTTGTTGGCGTGCCAAGTCGATGTTGATTCCGAGATATCTGATGCACTTCGATGGTTTGATGAAGCCCTTGGGCAGTTTCAGATGAGGGGAGCTTTCTTTCACAAGCGTGATGCATCGTATCAAAGCTTCCTTAGTGCCCACAATCAGCAAGTCGTCTAAGTGCATGTGGGCCTTAAAACCAGATGTAGTTGCCCACTCGTTCATCCCAACCAAGAGGCATTGCTGCATAATGAACGCTGATCCTGAGAATACCACCGTTGGGACTGCAAGGTCAGGTTGAAGGAGTACCATGATGTTCGAGGGTACCAGTGGTTGATTCTCCAGGGTAAGCGCGCCGACTTTTTCGGCCGTGGCTTCAAAGAAGTTCCTTAGACCATCCAAGCAGTGGTCATCGTCTTAGGGTGAGTTGACTTCCAGTTCACGGAAGTCCTCCACTGCGACATAAATTACCTGTGAGATCGAATGGATCAATGGTAGACTAAGTGGACTTACTGGAGATATGATGGAGGAGAGATGGGGAAGGAACTCGGGCAATCTGAAGAAGTGCCCCCAGTCGGCGTGTCGCGAGACAAATAGTTGTGACGTATCTGATGATTTGGATGAGATGTCGACCTCATCCGAGTCCAGGTTGAGTGATAGGGCGGCATATTCTTCTGAAGTAGAGGAACCGGACCTGGTGTCCAGGCCCATGCGGCGTCGTGCCCTCGCCACGTACAAGCGACGTCGCCAGTCGAGGTTCTCAACGACGTCTTCGAGGAAGGCGCGAGCGCCTGCATTTTGCTCCTCCACCTCCTCAACCCACCTGAGAGGGGACCCAGGATCCATAGAGGGAAGGCGGTCGTCTCGTTGTCCCAGGATGAGGTGGGCCTTGGGAGCGCTCGTCACTGATGACGATCCCCGCTGTGAGTGCGGTCTGTTAGCGAGCATTGTTGATGGCCGTTGACCACCTGTGTAACCAGACGGCGTGATAGAGACGAAGGCGTTGATGCAGACGATGATAGTCCTCCCGGATTAGATTGTTCCTGAAAGGATAAAGAGCAAGGCGAGTGTGAAACTTCTCTTTGTCCTGCGTCTTGAAACACGAGGCCTAAAGGTTACAGCGCAGGTTTTCTATCGCCTGTGTCCAATTGATTGCGGTGTATGCTGAGATATTCGAGGCTGAAACTAATGGTTGACTGGAGGCAGCAGGGGACGACATCTTAGGAAATCTCGGGGTATCCAGAACGAATGGCTGGGCCCACGGAGTATACTCCACGGGCTTTACGCTTGGTAGAGCTGGTGATGGACGTGATGCCGAGATACCCCACTCCTGAGTATCTACGTATGCTCCTGTCGGAGGTGCCTGAGAAAATTGAACACCGGGATTATTAATAATAACACCTTCGAGAAGGTATCTTGCTGAGGTGGCCTTGCTGTTGCCGTCTGAGTTGAAAGGGCTGCTCTCTCCAACGGCGGCTTGAGTTGAGTCCGATATGGATGCTGGGGCTTCAATGATGGTGGTGGCTTGAGGCGATGAGGTTTCTGATGTTTGTCCGTTCTCCGAATTTAGGTGAACACCCTTGAGTCGTGTTAGATTCGCTCTAGTGGTCATCTCGGGATACTCATAACTGATTGCCTGGTAAAGGATATATAGGAAGTAAGATGAACGAGCGAGAGCGGACGATATAGATGTACACTTTGCATGGCCTCAAACTACAATGGTTCTTCCGAGCGAGGTTCGTCCTTATATATAGTTCTGGAGATGTACTTTAATGTCTATTTTCTCAAATGTCATGCAAATCACCCCTTAGCAACTTTATACTAACATAAAAAAATGTAAGTAGTTAATTGGTTGGTAAATTAAAAATAACAAATATTTTTACATAGCATGGCCCCTGAAAATTGTCGCAAAATATAAAAGTTACCGGTGGCCACCCGGGACAACCTCTAATTTAATTAATTTTTGGCATGCACACTTCTAGCAACAAGTGTAACATTTAAGAGAATACATATTAAAATCCAATAGCCTAATAGCGTTTGATCCACCCTAATATATATACAAAACATTAACCGCAAATAATAAGCATGTATATGCAGTGTGCAGGAATAGAGTCTAATTGGATCTGGAGGTCCACCTTGAACCCTTAGAATAGCCACGTGGCCTTATCCCTGAAACAAAAAGCGTGAGAAACAAGGAAGGAGTCGGGTGAACATGGCTTTATCAGAGCATCTGCGTCTATCTTGCGAGGCCTATTTCCCTCGCCTAGGGCGATTAAGCTCGCCCCCCATACTTATGACACGAGAGAGAACCCAAAGGGCTATTGAACCGGCTCCTTATCTCGGATTCTCCTCCCCCCCAGCCAAAGCCGGCGACTTCAAATCCCAGGAGAGCACGCCGTGGCCCGAGGCAATTTCGCTGCCCGCTGACCACTTGTATAACCGGAGGTTTCCCGCTGGATATCAGTACGCTACGCCCGCGCACGAAGAAACATTACGTTCTCGAGTCGGCTCCTCTGTAGCTTATTCGGGTACCGACTGCTAGAATCTCTCCACCCTGGACATCTCTCCAGTCAATTGGCAGCTCCTTACAACGGCCGTCCTTCCGTGAATTCGCGCCAGTATTCCCTCATCGAGAACTCTAAGGTAAAACCAGTCCTCCTTCATCAGCATCCTGAGCTAGAACCAGTACCTGCCTCCGCCCCTACCCATCGAGAAATCTGAGGTAAAACATATTCCCTTTTGGCATTCTTGCCTGTCTGAGTTACCTTTCCTTCGACGCTTACCCCGTGCAAGATGTCGACGCTGCGGACCTCATTATTTTCCTGTCTTCCCAAACCAATTGTTATAATTTGCATTTCAGCTTAGTGTAGCCCCTTTTAAGATTCTGATTCGAGTCTGGTAATTAACCGATTTAATCTCTTGGATTTGCTCTTTGTTGACACCGAATGTATCCTTTATTTATTTGATCACGTATTTCACTTATTACTCTTTTGTATATATTCAATATTTCTTTTTGTTATTAAACTTTATTTTTGCATCATCCTTTAAATAACCTTGAACGACTTTCGGCCATCAATTAAACTTTAAGCCAATCTGCACTCTCCTATTTTTGATAATCATTAATAACATACTAGGGGACGAATTTGTCCCCCATTTTCATTATCCCCCTCTCCAACTGGTCAGACCAAGCCATTAACATGTAATTTTCCTTTATATATATATAAATATAATATAGAATATTGGCCAATGAAAAAATATAAATAGTTCACACCCAAAATCACCGAAACATAAATCAATATATATATATATATATATATATATATATATATATATATATATATATATATATATATATATATATATATATATATATATATATTCCTTAATCTTCATATTTGATAATCTGTACAGACAATACACAAATTACTTTGTTCCAGATTAACAACCAGGATAACCCAGGGGCGGGAGACTGAGGAAGGCCTGCTTTCTTCCAAACTTCTTCTGTACGGTTCAGGGAGGGACTCTGTAAAGTGTTCCAAGGTTAGTGGGAACTGGGAAGCGTAACGGTTCAACTACTGCTTGGGGATAATGTTGGGTTTGCACCCAATTGACTGAGAACATGGTGGCTCCGCATTGTCCTCACTCACTCTACCCCTTTCTCAACTTGTCTAATATCTTGACTTGTCTCACTGGTCCCAAGGCATGGTTGTCAAATAAAAAAAACCCGGCCGAAAAAATCCCGGTTTTTTATAAACCTGAGATTTGAAAAAACACAAACACAATAACACCCGGTTTTTGGGGGTCTTTTTTCAAATTTGGTGTTTTTTGCTAACCCTAGCAAAGGACCAAGTAGACTTATGCAGATAGAATTTAACTGAACTTGTGTCGGGTATTTGAGGCAGGTCTACTAATGTTTAAGTCTGTTTCCGTCTATCCTTCTGACTACCAGACTGTCTGACTATTTTTTTGACTCCTGAGTCTTGATTGTCCTTCGGCTGTATCAAGAGCTGAACAATATAATGTATCGAAAACCAGTTGGCGTGGCCCGCTGTTAACCAATGACAGAGTTTGGAGGGAGCTTACTCAACTGGATGTTTATTTGTGTGTGCACGGGGATATAAAAATCTTTATCTCAAATTTCGAGAATACGATTTTGTGTGTTCCCAGCCTTCTGACAGTAAATAAGGTTCGCATTTTTCCTGTTTTGGCGTATGTTGGCACAACTCTGACGTTTCCCAGACCTTTGGTGATAAGGGTCTGGAAAGATATCGCGAGATGTGTGTAATTGTATAGTGTATAGTGTGAGTATGTAAGTGTCTGAGCGCGTATGCGTATGAAAATTTGTTTTGCCTGAAGCTCCAAATAAGAATCGTATATATTATTGTTTACATGATCAGATGTATATTATTATCATTTATCTAGCAAAAAAAGATATATATATATATATATATATATATATATATATATATATAACTTAAATAACATGACACGTGATATAATGGATGCATTTAAAGGCACAAAGAAATGAAAATTGGCATCACAACACTAAGGAAGGTGATCATTAAAAGCTTAAGAAAGAAAATGTGAGATATAGAGTCGGAGAAAATCGTGAAAAATTATTTTAACCTTTAATGAAAAATAAATAAAAGAGGAGTAGGATTTGAACCTGTGTCCTCAAGCGTACATCGCTATTGTGACCATGACGCTCATCGACGCCCAGTCAATGAGCGTCGTGGTCACAGTAATATATATATATTATTATTTAGATGACAAAATTTTATATATTTTATATTACTTGTATGCACAAAATTATGTGAGTTTAAGCCTTTATACAATTTATATGACACTCATCTGTGAGGCTTTATTGTCAATCCTATTATTTTGCCTTGCAATATGACACTACAAATCTAATAGTACCTGAGAGGACCTTGATCTTTAGGGGTAATAATGAACAGAAATTAGAGGAACTTTTAATTATAAAGGAGATAATCTCTAAAGAAATAAAATTAAATCTAGTAAAGCAGAGGGTCCCGATAAGATTTTTCGTATGATTTTGCAAGAATGTAGAGATGTGTTAAGTGAATCCAAGTCATGCCTATTAAGAAACTCGTTAGAGACTAGCAGTGTACCAACAGCATGGAAAAAAGCTATCTGCTATCTATATTTAAGAAGAGGAATAAAACAAATATGTCTAATTACAGGCTAGTGTGTTTTACATCAGTGGTGAGGAAAGTGATGGAATTCGTAATAACAAAATCTATTAGGGATTACTCCTAGATAGACATAATTGATTAAGGAATTTACACGGCTTTACAAGGGCAAATCGTGTTTGGCTAATTTACTGTCTTTATACAGAAAGGTGTAGGATGCCGCCGATAAAGATGAGAATTACGATATTGCTTATTTGGATCTTAGAAGGCTTTTGACCTGGTGCCACTTGTCAAGATATGAGTGGGGTATGTTACCAGTGGGGTTTCTCAACGATCAATGATTGGACCGTTGTTTTTCTTGGTTTATATTACATATCTTGACTTAGATATAAGTAGTGACCTGAGCAAGTTTGCCGATGATACTATGTTAGGTATGATTATTCAGGCAGACTCTGACGCTCAGCTATTACAAAATGGAATGAACATATTACTCCAATGGGCAGAGAAATGCCAATATAATTTAACAACCAACAAGTACAGCGTACTTAGTATAGGTCGGTGTAATCCACTGAATAATTATAAACTGATTGAGAGTTTTAAGTAGGTCAGATGCTAAAGACCTCCGGCCGAGAATGCAATGCATAAGTGCTGGGAATAGAGCTAATAGGGTATTGGTTTTGTTGTGACGAGTATAAATAATAGAAGTGCTGATGTGATTCTAAAAATATAGCTGATATAAGTTAGGCCTCATCTAGAAACTGCATGGCAATTTTGGTCGCCAAATTAGCGGATGGATATTTCTTTGCTTGAGTATGCGCAAAGAAGGATGACTAAGATGATTCATGGCTTACATTACTGTGAAAGGCTTAGGGGACTAACTAAAGAGCTTGAGGGGACTTAATTGAGTCCTTAGGGTGGGAAAAATGTTAGTAATAGGGGACATATAGGTAAGGTTCTAATTTTACTGAACAGGATAGGACACGTAGCAATGGATTTGAGTTAGGCAAGTTTTAGTTTAGGAAAGAAATTGATAGAAATTGGTTTACCAAAGAGTTTAAGAATTTGCTTAAGAATAGTGTATAGATTTATGGATGAGGATGTTAGGTTGAACTCAAAAAGAGGATGGGAAGAGGGGCTGCCTTGTATAGGTTATTAATTAGCCTTAAGCAGACCCTTTCTTTTCTTGTTTCTTATTTCCTGACACTACGCCCCAGAAAATGACACTTCCTCCGCCAAACTTTAGTCATTTTGGTGCAATTGAGAGGCAATCTTTCGCCAGCTCTGCGACCAACGAACCTCCTGCCTTTGGATCCGAACAAATTAACTGGATTCGTCACTGAAGTAGACGTGGCTACATTGGTCCGCCGTCCTGTGACGTGCTCAGTGACCAATGCAGGATGATCCTTCTTGTTCTATGGACTGATCAAGCAATGGTATAACTGGAGCGTGCGAGCGTGATGATTATTTTTCTCCAGCCGACATGACACACTATGCCTGGATACATTGGTGGACAAATTCTCATTAACCTCTCGAGAAACTGCTGCAGCCCTCTTGAAACTGTCCTCATTCACAGTTTTGGTAATGGCTCGGTTTTCTCTTTTAGGAGTCTTCATTGGCCTTCTGGTTGATTTCCTAGTCTAACATAAACTTGTGTTGTCATAGATTAACATAATATTATGGACTACATATTTTGAGTGTTTGTCAGTCTCTGCAATTTCTCCGTTTGAAAGACCATCTTAGTGGCGTAGCTTTAATATCAGCTCGCGGGCATAGAGAGTTGTGACATATTTCTTAGGCATGTTACCTTGATCCTAACTATCGAGAGAATGACCTAGTTTACACGAGATTGAAGTGAAACTAGTTACTATGCAAACCATGCCGGTTCTCTATATTAAATACCTAAGCGTTTGGATCATTTTGTACATTTTAATTTTCTAGTAAATTTTTATCTACTGATAATTGTTTTTTTATTAAATCAAATTTGCTTAACCTTTTATCCATGCGAACTTTATAATAGTAGGTTATCGTCCATCAAATTTGGTATCTTGGAACTTCTATAGCAAAAGTTCTAAAAGATTTTGTGATAGAAATATGGGCATTCTCATCTTTTTGGACTGTACTCTATAACCCTAGAACTGCCGTAAAAATTCGCAATTTAATCTCAACAAAAGTAAAAGATATTACAAATAAAACATATTCAAAAGTGCTCTGAAGAAGAGGATAATATGTCATTGACGTGAAGCATAGATCCTTGCAAATGATATGTGCACATAGGGACCATGCTCTCCATCAACACATGTATGGTTGACCAATTTGCACTTCTTTTTACACTCAATTTCTTTCAATAGTTTTGTTTTTTCTGCTTTCTTTTCTTCTTCTCTTTATGTACTCTCATTCCTTCACTCCTTGCTCTCAAACGCTATTGGTTTCTCGGTTTCACCCCGCATCTTTCAAAAGTGAATATTCTAAGATGTTCTTAAAATCAAACTACGTGGAAAACATACATTCACAATAGCTG
Source organism: Ceratothoa steindachneri (assembly GCA_963969495.1). Classification (NCBI taxonomy): domain Eukaryota; kingdom Metazoa; phylum Arthropoda; class Malacostraca; order Isopoda; family Cymothoidae; genus Ceratothoa; species Ceratothoa steindachneri. The sequence continues at coordinate 79,824,575 of OZ018327.1, forward strand.
TATAACCATTTAACTACATATAGTACCTATTTATGGCAATGGGGACGATTCGGACCCATGCCGTCAATCAAAATTAGTTTTTGAGGCTACCGCTTGAACCAGATAAACCAAAGTTCACAGGGTTTAATTATAATTAATGTAACATCGTATTAATAATGGTCTGCCTCTGCGAATTTGACGAATCTTGTGGTTGAACCTTGTATTCGTGACATATTCCTAGTACCGTTCCTTCTTGTAGACCTTGAGTTGATCCTACGAACTTCTTCTTATGGACTTGGCTCGTCTAATTTCTGTAAAGTTATGAAGGATATTGGTGTTGGTTCTTTTTTCACACTAATTATACTCTTCAACGCTTAGCACTAGCATTTTCTGTTTTTTAAACAGGACTATCGGGTGTTATCCTCTAAAACAGGGGTCGGGTAACTTTCTTTGGTGTTACCCCAAAAGAATTTATAGTAAAATGAATTTACACCTGACTTTGAAGTACTCTGGGGGACAAACCAATTTACTTATCAAAATCATGGATAATATAGACACCAAAAAATTTATATTGGGATAATGTTTAATTTCTTATTTCATCCATCATTAGGAAATAAATGTCTGTCTTTTTTGGCATGAAAATAGCACACAAGAAAAAGTTGAAGTAAATTATATATTTATAAACAGAAATTAAACAGTTACTCTTTACATTACATGGCACACAAACAAAATTATTGACTATGTCACTATCATGTATTTAAAATTCGTACGAAAACAAAATAGGAAAATGTTATTGAATCCACTATTATGGGGAAAAAATGTTTACCCTTTCTGGCATGAGAATGGTATACAAATAAAACTAATGAAAAAATATTGAAAACTTGAATATATCAGCTCCCTCAGGCTTTGGAAAAATGATACTATTTCATCTTTGATACAACAATTTCAACATCAGGAAGTTTTGATGATGTCACTGCTACTTTTATGCTTCTTCAGGATCCAACCGGTTTCTGTATTTTGTTTTTAGATTTACAAGGTAGAAAAACCTTGCTCGCAAAGGTAGGTTGTTGCAAAAGGTAGCAGCATTTTAGTTGGTTCCAAATGCAGTTTTTTAAGTCTTTGCAGCTTTTGACATCCAAAAACTTGAGAGGTTATCCTTGGTCTCAAATTCCATGCTTGTTTCACTGTTGGAACGCAGTTCAATAAGCTCTTCTGCCAATCCTTTAGGCTCTTCAGGCAAATAAGCCAGTTCACATTTGAAGGGATTTACAACCCAGCTAACAGTATGTGAATCAAGCGCTGGAAAGTAGTCACATAACCTATTTATAAGTTTGGTCAGGTGCCTTGTGACTGATTCCTTCATGTCACTAAGACTGCAGTCTTCACATCCTTCCAAAAACTCTGACAGGTTTGGAAAGACAGCAATCTTATTGGCATTTACTTTTTGGTTCCAATACTGAAGCTTTGATACAAATGCTGAAATTTTTTTCCCGTGCTAAGATGAGATTGATTTTTCCTTGCAATTCCTTGTTCAGCGCATTTAAATGCCCAAAAATGTCAGCTAAGTATGCAAGAAGAGCTAGCCAGGTTGATTTTCTGAACTTCTTTGCAAGTGTGTGTTTTTGATTAGTCAGAAATATTTCAAGTTCGGTTTTAAGAGCCCACACTCTATTCAGGACATTTCCACGTGAAAACAACCTCACTTCCGTATGGAAAAGAAGGGTTGAATATTCAGTCTCTCTATGCTCACATAAATCACGAAACATCCTCATGTTTAGTGCATGCCCTTTTACAACATTGGCAATCTTAATTACATCATTTAACACAGCTTTCACTTCTGGTTCCAAATCCTTCACAACTAATGCCTGGCGATGTATCATACAATGGATGAGCTAAATATTTTGATTCTGTTGTTTGGCCAAAGACACGAAACCAGTGACGTGACCAAGCAGGGCAGGAGCTCCATCAACCAATACTGAAATACAATCTTCCCACTTTAAATCAACACTTTGTTTTTTGAAGTATGCATCAACCTTATTGAACACATCAGTACCACGAGTTCTCAACTCATGAGGAGAACATAGCAACATTTCTTCTTGAATTCCATCAGAACCCCTGTATCGAACGTATACCATCAGCTGCGAATTGCTACTGACATCTGTAGTCTCATCAAGTTGAATGGCAAACTCTTTACTCTTTTTTACTGAAGAAATCACTTGTTCTCTCACATTTTCTGCCACGAGGGAAATTCTTTCTTTAATAACTCTTGTTTAGCTACTTTCTGCCCACACATTATTTCTGCCATTTTCACAGCCGCCGGTTCGATTAAGTCTTCACCAATGGCATGTGGTTTCTTGTTTCGAGCAACCAACCATACCACTTCAAAACTAGTTATTGCTGCTGAATGTTGGTCCAACGTTGCACTCTTGTTATTTTCCAATCTCTGCGTTTTGACTGTTTTTTTTTTTGCAGATTCTCAAAGTATTCCCTTGGTTTGCAAGACAGATGTGAATGAACCTTGTCCAAGTGTTTCTTCAGTTGATTCTTTTTTGAAAGACTCGGCAGTCAGTACTTTCATACAGACGACACATTGAAGTTTCATTTGTCCTTTGTCCTCTATTTCTGTGAAGCCATAATTAAGGAACACTGCTTGATATGTCCTTTTCTTTGCTGATGCCATCTGAAAATGAAAGATAAACCTATCACTTTTTTAGGTCTTTTGACTTTTATTTTTGAAAAATAAAAAATTATTTAGTGACGAATTTAAAAGTTTAAATTAAAACTAAAATAATATAACATAAAATCAAACTACAACTCACAACCATAAAAATTCAAACAATAAGACTTAAAAAGAGTGAGCATTACATATGTAGGGGCTACATGAAATCTTCTTAAATAGAGTTAAACTCGTTAAAAACTTACTTTGAATATAAAATAATTTATTAAAATAAAAATAAATAAATAAATGAAAAATATAATAGTTACCCCTAAAAAAGTGAGAACCTGGAAACTAAGCAGCTGATGGGACACTTAGGCCCCTTACAAATAAACTAAAATATCCTAAAGTCTAAACTAATCTTATATTTATATTTTTAACTTTTGTTAAATATAACGTAAATATAGATTATATCATAACTCCCCTTATGTAAATAATTATTATATCACTTGATCAGCTCTACTTATTCATCAACTACTCTGAAAGAGGCATGTTCAAAACATGGCAAAATGCCACTTAATTAGGAGAATGTTGCCAGATTTTACCGAAAAATAGAAGAAAGGCTCCTTGATGCATTCTTTTTCTCCAACTTTCATATTCGTTTCCCTCACTTAGCACATCCACATCCATTATACCCCAATTTTTCTAAATTACCTCATTTGGGATAATTTACCCCTGTTCCCCGACCACTGCTCTAGAAAGAGACCAAATTTATTCAGTTTTTGAGATTTGGCTCAAGAAAATGAGGTCCAATTTCGCTCAAAAAGTCTCTCACACGAAAGGTTTCGATCCCTTCATTCAGGTGCAAACCTGGAAAATCGATAAGTTAAGAGATCTTGCAGGTTGATCCATAAGGGGGGGGGGGGGCTGTAGGAGGGGTAATGCCCTACTCTATCGTAAATCAGGAGGAATGACCCACCTCGTCCAAGTATGTTCTTGCAAGAGGGAGGGGGAGGGGTGTAACATGAATCACCATGCTTCAACTGACATTTGGAAGATATCATACCCTCTCGATTTTAATGCCCAGCCCTGGGTATGCGGCTTTATATTTTCCACACATTTTCACACTTTCTTTACAGATTTCTCATTACGAACATTCCGCGGGAAATGCCATCGTTGGTGTTTACTTTTAATTCGAAAAAGAATCTTACAGAATGAGGTGTAGTGCTATGTGGGCCATTTTCAATGTGCCCACTACATGCCCAACCTCCTCGTGAGGTTATGAGGTTGATGTTTCAATGGAAAAGGGGCCTTTACTTCTCCTAAAGATAGAAGATATCCTCATCAATTTCCCCGTACGGGGACCTGACCCTATAGAGCAGAGTCAGGAGAATTGCCCACCTTGCTGGTATCTACCACCTGGATTCTCTACGCGAGCCATGTATATTTCATACGTTTTTACTTCACCTAACTTAACAACTTTCTGACGATCCTCCCCTCGCATTGTTTTTTGCTCGAGCTTCCTCGATGGTTTTCTTAATTTTCATAGTCAGGGCAGATTAGTTCTATTTATTAATTTCAAACAAATAAAATAACTACTCGTGGAGGAAGGAATGGGGCCGGAGTTATTCTTTTTTATTCTTTTACGCCTGAATGCTGTTCTCACCCGCCTTTATCACCTTCTGCCCATTATCTTTTCCTGTCTTAACAGTTCAATAAAAAAAATAGCTAAATTAAGCCATAAACCTTCTTATTAACTTTCCTATACCTTCATTAGCCCAGGTAAGCTGATTGAACTGAATCATTAATTACCTGGCCTCTTTATATGAACTAGATACAAATAACGTGCTTCATTTAGTCATTTTTTATTTTTGTTTTTTCTTCTTTTCTCTGTTTCCTCATCTCATTCTCCCAATGGAAACAACACGCTCTTGTTCGTTGTACTAGTTTCCTTTCCTTTTAAATTGAAATTACCCCTCATCTTTCAAAGACAAGTTCTTGCGTGCAATGAAATTTTTTTACTGTCTTATTAAAGTTTCGTTCTTGTTTAAAATTTAAAATAATGTTTGCGAAAAATAACAGCTTTTTAATGGATGTGTAAGTTACAGGCAAAAAACGATTCAATTCACATTTTAACGATTCAATTTACATTTGCATATCCTAAAAATGCTAATGGAATTTAGAAAAACTTCATTTATTGGGCGCGAGCACAGCTGTTATCTCAGAAGGGGCGAGATAGTTATCAGCGTAAAGAACGTATACCTTAAAGGTTAATTTTAAGTATTGTAACAATGCAGTAGTTTATGCTAAATAACAAAGCGGCAACTCAAGGTACCCACAGCTATATTAGCTCACCACGGGACAGCCATTCTTGTGTGTGACGAACAGTCGTCTAGACAAAATTCTCTCAATCCGCTGTTCTCTCTTTATGTTTCAGCAGATGTAAATCGACAAACTATCATAATAAAGCTTTATCTTTGTTAGTACTACAAGTGATTACAGGCTCGGTAAAAACATAACAGTAGAGTGAGTAGAGATTATTTACAACTTCAATTTAAACAAAATCAAAATAGCATAGATCTTCCCATTTTCTCTAACGACCTTTACTCAACGACTCTTTGCGTTATGGACCCTATTCTATCTCAATTATCACCAGTAAAGGGCACGATGACTATACTTGCCGCGCGACATACACAACTCTCATCAGAGAACATCGGCTCTGGTCGAGTTATTTTTCATGTGAAACCAACAGGCTGTCCTTGTAGGACCAAACCGGCAGGAATCCTACTCTTTTCTTACCGAAATGAGCTCAACCTGAGGGTTTATAGAACTAACTACAGCAGTGTCTGTTCAACTTTAGTGAGTTAGAGCAATTTAACTTAAGTAGCCAACTTGACGGCTTCATCGATCTCTTGAAATCCTAACTCGTGAACTCAAGGAAAACAACATTTTACGTTATGGAGTTCCTCGCTCTCGTTCTCAATCTCGCTATTCGGTTCCATCTTGCTTCAACACCATTGCGGCACCATAAGACACTTCTTCCGTTCATCAGTGCTAGTATCAATGCACCTTCAAACACACCCCTTGCAACTCCAAACGTGGGGGACATAGCCGGCTCGCCTCCGCATCCTCAGTGGGGGCTGTGCAAAGTTCGAACACCTTCGTTTTCGTTCGAGACCCAGAAACTGGACACTATTTCTCTGTGGAAAGTGGTTCAACTGTTCTCATTGTTCCAACATCTCTCAAAGTTCGAAATAAGCTCCCCAATTGCTTTCTTTTTAAAAAATGTTTCAGGTTAGCCAATTCCTGTCCAGTATATCTTGAACTACTTTTATAATACTATATCTGAGCAGCATTTTCTCCAGACTCATTCTAATCGCATATTACGTCACCTTATTTCGAAGCGGATTTCCTGCTGAATATTTTGCTGATCCTTGATTTAAGAAATTATAATCAGAAAAAAAACAGTGTCGCGGATCGTCCTTTACTGCTCCATTGCTTTTCAGTACCCGAGGAATCACCTTGATCACGTCTATTCAGGGAATTGATTCATTAAATGTAATGTAAAATCTCTCAGCTATCCAACCAAAAATTTATGAAAACTGCCCTAAATTACTCGCTTCGTTTCCTACATTTACTTTCCGATTGGGTATCCGGTCAACCAGTAAAACTACCAAGAAATATATTCAAACTGCTTGTACAACATTGCTCTTGCGGATGTAGCATACCACCTCTGAAAACTCAAAGCCCCATTAAGAGGAACTTGTAAAGATCCAAAAGAAATCCAATATCAGAGACATCTCTTTTGCTATGTATTATCCCTTACATCTAGTTATAATGGAAGATGGAAATTATGTATATGCCGATTTATGACTTCACTTCATCAAACATGGCCACTAAATCTGACTTCTAGACTATGCTCTTCTCTTTTTAGCTTTTTTCGCAAGCTTAAATGTTTGAAAGCTCGCTCTTCGACAGGCAAAATCATAAAATTTTCCTATAAGAATCAAGTGTGTTAAAATAGCTGTATATATTCCTTTTAGACTCTTTGAATTACATTTCATGATACGCTGTCTAAAATTCCCTCACTAAAGTTTGTTCGATTTTAGATTAGTTACTGCGTGTTATTATTCCCTTGTCTATCCCCATTGGTTGATTTTTTAATTTATTCATTTCTATCATGAAAATCATCTTTCCATTCTTAAACGAGTTTTTTTTAGGGAAAATTTAGCAGAACAGATACCATTTTTGTATAGAATAAAACTAGAAATTCTTTGAGAACTGTTGTTTCTACTTTTGAATATTTTAGAGAATTCATGAGTAAATTTAACTTTTATAGGGACAGAAAAAGCTTTTCTAAATCTGCACCCTCTTAAAGGCATTCTCAAAGTAGCCAACAGAGATCGAAAGTCTATATTACAATGGTTTCCAAATGCAAACCTAGCATTTTCAAATACCAGTATTGAAATATAAACGCCACAAGCCTCCACCAGCGATGTCCATATAGCTCAATTAAGCTTCTAAACGACGCAAACAAGGAAGGGGGTAATGAGAGCATTAGAACCTTAGTTAATGAGTAATAGAAGGTTTAAGCTTTAATTTCGGTTAAGTTAATCCGGGTCGAGAGAAACATATCCCTTTTCTCGAGTGAACTGTTACCTTAAAATACCTTTGGAAGAAATATTTAAGAATTATACATACGTTTAAAGTAGATACGTAGACATCATCACTTATCATAGAGCACTTTTCCTTACCTTTAACACCAGGATTTGATCTAGTATTTATTCTATTCCCCGAAGGTTTGAAATTTATAATAAGTAGTTTCCTCTGTCACTTTTCTATCAGTTTTCATGTTTGAAATATTTCCATTTCAAATCAGTACCTCTCAGAATGTCGAGTAGAAAAGTTCAGCAATTTTGAAAACCAAATTTAAACGGCTAAATAGGCGATGAGTCGAGTGACTTGCTCGAAAATGTAGACTCAGATAACCTAAGCAGTATATCTAGCGATGATGGCTGGCCCAGTGAATCATTATTTAAATTTGACAGTGAAAATATAGAAGTTTTAGACGAAGAAAATAGTAAAAATAATGACACTACAGACGAAAATGAAAAGTCGGACCCTTGGCTACGAAAAAAAACACGGCGTGCTACAACTTGGCCTTGGGCATCTGGCTCGAATTTTCTGCCCTCACTGCCTGCGTTTGAATCTTCACAATCAGGTTTGACTTTTTCATGCTTCATTCCACAAAATTCAAAAGAAATAGATGTTTTGAACAGTTTGTCGACGATGATGTGATCAATATAATTGTCACACAATCAAATGCATATTATAAATTTTTGAAGCAAAGAAATTGTTACAAACCGAATAGCCGCCTTTCTACCTTCAAAGAAACGGACGCCGACGAAATTCGCTTGTTTTTGACTATTTGGCTTCTCATGAGTCACTGTAAAAAAATCGACTAAATAATTACTGATCAACTAATGAACTTCACGAACAGAAAATATTTGGAAAATTGATGTCAAGAGATCGCTTTTTGCAAATATGAGGCTTTTACATTTTAGCGATAATACAATTGAAAGAGCTAGCAAGATAGAAAAAAATCAAACAGATCTTGGATCTCATTAGACAAAATTTAAATCAAAGCTGATTCCTTTCAAAGATCTTTATATAGATGAAAGTCTACTCCTTTACAGAGAAATACTCCATTACAGACAATACAATCCAAATAAAAAACATAAATTCGGTGTAAAAACGTTTGTATTGTGCGATTGTAAGACTGGTTACGTAATAGATTTGATCATTTATACTGGAACCGTTACAAAAATTACCTTCGAAAATGAAGTAGGTGCGACGGGTTCAGTTGTGATGACATTGCTTGAATTCTATTTGAATAAGGGCCATGATCTTTTTGTTGACAATTGGTACACAAACCCTGATCTATTTGCAAAATTACTAGAGCATAAGACTGGGGCTTGTGGAACAGTTCTTTCCAATAGAAAGAATATGCCTAAATTTAAAAGTTTGAAGAAGGGAGAGGTTGAATCGATGCATTGCAACAATATATTATGCGTAAAATGGTGTGATAAACGAAATGTACAGTTGCCTACAAGTGTGCATGATGATCAAATGTGTGACAGCGGGAAAAGGAGTAGAGATTATAACATTATTTTGAAACCTATATGTGTGATTGAGTACTCCCAAAAAATGCGAATGGTTGATAAGTGATATGGTGATAAGTGGTATAGAGTGTGTGCGTAAAATTATTAGATGGTATAAGAAGTTTTTCTTCCATCTTGTTGATTTATCTATTCTAAACGCTAATTATATATACAAGGAAAAACGAATGAGAAAAAAAACCAATTTTAGATTTTTAAAACAGTGTGATTGCACAAATGGTAGATAAATATAAAAAAAAATCGAATTTCTGATATTAGACATATTGGTAATCGACCATCTCGCCTTATTGATGTTGGGTTTCATTTTATGAAGCCTCTTCCTTCAAAAAGAACTTGTCATGTATGCACCAAAACAACAAAAACTGAGAAAAAATATCAACGAACAAATTATATCTGTGGTGAATGTGAAGTACCATTATGTGTTCACCCTTGTTTTAAAAAGTACCATACAGAAAAAGATTTCTAGTTCAATGTACATAATTGTTTCAATTGTGAATAAATACATTTTTAATATATATATATATATATATATATATATATATATATATATATATATATATATATATATATATATATATATATTAATTTTTATATTTGACAGCAGAAGAGGCATTTTTTATTTTCTTGATAACATTCAAAAATGATTATAAAATATACTCATTCCAGCCAGGCCGACAATCAGCAGTTAACTGAGAAAGAAAGATGATCAGATTTAAAATGTAAATTTGAAACAAATAAGAAAATTCAAAACGAACTCATGTCTAAGGTTAAACGTCTCGATGTAGAAAAAAGTTACAAGAGGTCTTTGTCTCTGTACCAATATTCATTTTACAACGGTGACTGTTAGCATCGTAACTTTAGGTACATAGGCGTAACATCAAGTCTTATTTCTGAAAGAGGAGTATTAAATTTGATATATTTTCCTATAGTTTTCCAATCATACGAGTATATGCAGTCAAAATATTTCAAGAGGAAATTATGTATGAAGCTCACATTATCTATGAAAAAAATAAGTACTGGAAATCTACGTCTTTTTACCAACAATTATTTCAGACCGATGACTGTGAGCATCGAAACATTAGGTAAATTGGCGTGAAATCAAGTATTATTCCAGAAAAAGAGATGTGCTCGTTTTGTTGTTTTCTCCTGTTATTTTTTCTAACATATGTTCGTTCTAAATAGTTTCATTTAAAATTAAAAAAAAATCATTTTGATCCCAAGTTTATTTTTTCTATGTTACTCCTCAAAATCTTGTAAAATATCTATATATATTTTGTATTTATAGAGCAGAAATTCTTTAAATTTATCAGTATAGCCCCTGAAGATGACCAATGTGGTTGGAAGACGCCTCGGGCAAATAATAAATAATGATTTAAAATGCTATTTATGGTCCCCCCTCTTTTAAGGCATAATCATTTATGAAAGTTATCAAGAAACTAAAAAAATGCCTCTTCTGCTGTCAAATATAACAATTACTATATCCAACATGCCATATTTATTATATATATATATATATATATATATATATATATATATATATATATATATATATATATATGAAGAATTAAACCTCATTCTCCGAAGACAATTTAATTCAGAACAGTTTCGGTGTATCTCACACCCTTTTTCAACTGACACTTGGCAGAAAATATAAGAGAAATGCATATAAGCATAACACAAGATCCCCTCTTTTTTCCCCCAATCCCCTACTTGTGGCTAATCTGAGGAGGGAAGGGCTAAACATATTGAAGGGCTGGCATTTTACTATTTTGTTTATTTGCGATCTTATTACAGGATTAAAAGAAAATTGACCCTCAGATAGATTTAAATTAGGAACTGACAATATCAAGCTCGATTTTACGATTCTTCTCTTAACATAGTTAGCCGATTTAAATAACATTTTACTTCCATTGAAATCGATCGTATGATTCTTGTCTCTAACATGGCAAACTATTCCACTACTTTCGCTGCTCACTCTAATATCTCTTTTGTGTTCGTACAATCTCTTGTCTAGATTTCTTCCCGTTTTCCCTATATAAACTTTATGGCAATCGTTGCGTGGTACTGCATATACTCCTATGTTATGAAGTTCTTTGGGTTTCCTGGCCATCATCAATTGGTTTAAGGAATTATTATATTTAAAGGCTAGATTAATACCCGCTTTCACAAATATGTCCTTTAAACTATTTAATTTATTATTAAATGCCAATATATATATATATATATATATATATATATATATATATATATATATATATATATAATAAAATGGTGTTTCCGAGTACTTTCGAAGTTATTAAGTTCCTTATGAAGGATAACTACAAGAAATAATATTATATTAGAGGTATATATACAAAAGAAAAGAGTATAAAAGACCGCCTCAAATACAAGAAATCACCTTAAGAATTACAAGAAGCAGGTAGTAAGGTCAAACTGAGAAGACAAAAGGTTAACAGATTAAAAGAAATGGAGATAACCTAACGATGGAGATTATAAGACACGAGGAGCGAAAGAGTGGGGAAAATACAATGTACATAACAGAGCAGCGACATAATTAAAAAAACAAAACAAAATGGGTCCACATAACTAAAGATTGTATATAAAACTAAAGACAAAAATCAGAACTAATTTCTTTAAGTATTAGTTTTTTAATTATAACATCTATTTTATATAAGCCAGGGGAAACGTTAAAGTTATCATATTGGCTTATAAAAGCACATTAAATAATATTCCTTTTTATAGGGTCATTGGAACAATAAATAAATTTTGCCAAGTTCCAGTTAATTAGATGGTCCTTATCTGACATGTGGACAAAGAAAGCACTGTTATTTTCACCTCTTCGGACATTATATTTATGTTGATTTATGCGAATAGAAAGTTGTTCACCTGTTTGTCCATAATATTTACTTAGGCAACCACTCAACACTCAACTGAATAACTCTTCCCCCCGACCACAAACTATTATAATTATTACGTACTATTAAATTTTTAATGGTCGTCTCATATTTAAAAACAACGGAAATGTTAAAGTTATTCCAAAGACGGGAAAGATCACTAAAACAAAGAGAAAATGGTAGAACTATAATGTTATTACTATTAAAAGGGAGAATAGGGACAGTTGATAAAATGTCTTTTTAGCAGAAGAAAGACAGTTTTGTAGAAATGGGTTAGGGTAACAAAGCTTATGGCCGGTTGCTCGCTGCCTCAGTGTGCACGGTTCGAATCCCAGTCCCTGTACGGAATTTTTGCGAATTAGGAAATAACATTTCCGAAGAGAAATTATCCTGTTTTTTCTTTTTCTTGCTGTTTGCGGGATATATATATATATATATATATATATATATATATATATATATATATATATATATATATATATATATAGTTTTACCACGTAGGGAAAAAGAAAGATTGATTGGAGCTAGCAATTTCGTTATCTTAATAACATTTTCAAACTTCCAATGGTTTATGAAATAGAGAGACACTGTACTTATACAAAGCAATATTTTCCCTATAACAGTGATTCCCAACGTGAGCGCTAAAGCACCCTTGTGGGCATTGTTGAGTTACAAGGGGGCGCCGTGAGATGTTTCTTCCCTTATGGGGCATTGAATGCACACTGGTGGCATTCGGCCTTTATTCAATGTTAACCATATCAAGTTTAAATATTTCTCAATTATTATAGCTTACCTACTTGTTGGACCTGTAGAAAACTATAGAAATACTGAAATTCTATGGAAAGCAAAAAATCTGCAGAATTACAGAAATTTCATAGAATTCTACAGAAAATTCTACTTGATGCCAGTGATGTGTGTTAGTGTGCTTGTTTGCTAGCCCAGGTGGTGCCACTCCACAAAATTGGCAAATTGGCAATCTCGTAGTCATTATTCGTGGCCATGAAAAAATTAAAGTCGATACTTATGTAAGTTCAGTTATAAATTTTAATGTTATACAGATTTAAAATTCTATGCATTATTTGCATACCTTAATATTGTAAACGCAATGTATTAACAGTATTGTACGACTAGTTGTTGATACTTCTTCACGCGGCATTTGGTTTGCGGTGACGTGTTTGATGCAAACTATTACTGAAAAGGTTTGTTTGATGACGTTTTAATAAACCTCTGATAGCTGACGTATAGTTTGCTCTAACTACTTCAATAATGCCAAACATGCTTGAGGTTCGATCTGTACTTCTATAAAATAAGTACACAAAGTTTCCACGCGTTATTGTTGCCTTAAACTTAATCCGTTTTGTACTTGTATAAAACATGTACGTAACAGCTACACTAACTTGGGTCCACGTCTGTTTTGGATTGCGGTTAGTTTCCGCTTAAGTTCTGTGTTGGTAAGTGTTGTTCCTCTGCATGATATTAGTTATTTAGTGCTTTTCAGCAATAGTCTTCACATAAGCTTCGATGTTGTAAGTTTTGTCTTAACATTTACAAATATTAAACAAATACAAGTAGTAGGAATGGTGTTTTCTGTATAACTTGAAATAACTACATATATACAAACTTAATCATTGTCTTGCTAACACATATTTTTGCTGTTTTTCCTTTATACAATTTTTTTTTCGTTGCGATTATTTCAGTTGTGAGTTAGGCGTGTTTCCTGTTGTCATTATTAAAGTTAAAAAGTTAAAGTTTGCTAGTTTTAGTCCTCATATCAAACTATGTAACTTCTCAAGCGGACGTCAGCCAGGGCAAGCCCCAACTCCCCACCGTGATGCCCGGTCACGGCGGTAATCTCCATTAGTAAATCGTGTCAGCTTAAAAATAATCCGGACGGAGATTCGAACCGCCGACCCAGCGATTGCCGGGCAAGCAAGCTAACCACTATACGAGCCGGGAGGCTAGCCTTATTGGTGGTGAAATTTTGTGATTGCCATTTACTGATCTATTTGCAATATAGTTACCGTGTTTAACTACCTATAAACATGTCTGAAAACTCCTCAAAACGAAAGTGCAGACAATATTGTAGATGGATGATCTGACACAATCCTATGGATGCATTTTGTGGTTGGCTTTTGACAGATGCCGATTACCTTTGATAAGCCCTTGTGGCTTTTGTCATCCGTGAAATTATGTTATGTTAATATAGTTGAATATTTGAAGTTTGGATTTATTAGTTATCCTAATTACAACCAACTGCTAATGTGCCTTCTCTGTGAAAAAGTGTTCTCTAACGAGGCCATGAAACCATTCCGACATTCTGATCACTTAAAGAAGATTTATACTGAGAAAGAAAAAGAGAATTTGTCATATTTTCAAACTTTACACAACAGATTTAACAACAGAAAATCCATTGGCTCCTTTATAACAAAACAATCCCCAAAATGCGACGATGGACTTGTTTGTTCATATAATATCTCTAAAATGATTGTCAGGTCTGGGAAGCCTCATACAATTAGAGAAGAACTGATGTTCCAGCAATAGAGGAAGTCTTGCGTAAAGTAGTACATCATCCTTCACAAAGGACAATTGCCAAAGCTATTCCACTTATTAATAATACTCTTCAAAGAAGAGTTGACGAAATGCCCGAAGACATTGAAGAAATCCTATGTGGCACATTTAAGGCTCAGCAATTTAGTTTACAATGAAGCACTACTTTTAGGATCTGTTCGCTTTATTAAAAATAACAAAATTGAGCAAGAGCTCATCTTTGCAAAGAAACTTGAAACAAAAACTGAAGGTAAATATATTTTTTACTGCAGTTGAACAGGTTTTCAAAGAAAAAGATATCCCAATGAGCAATATTATTGCTCGCGCGACTGACGGAGCTCCATCATTAATAGGACGATATAAAGGTTTTCTTGCATTTTTGAAGGAAGTTGTGCCCGGTGTTTTTTATAATACGTTGCGTAATTCATCGAAAACATCTGGTTGCCAGGAACTTGAGTGATCTGTTTCATAAATCTTTTAAGAAACCGAATATTTCCACAGCTCTGTCATAACAATGATGAAGAATTTGATCGCCTCCTTTTACATACCGAAGTGAGGTGGTTATCGAAAGGATAACCACTAGCATACATTAACTTTTCCGAGAGAATAAATGTGTTCATTTGAGGGATGAACTCTTAGCTTGCAAGAATGACATTGTCTATTTAACAGATATCTTCAGGATATTCAACGATCTGAATTTGCAATTGCAAGGCTTTGATGTAACTCTTATCAAAGCAAAATTTAAAATTTGCGCATTCTTGGACAAGCTTTTCTTCTTCAAGAATAATATTGGTCGTAAGAATCTGTCTCTGTTTCCAAATCTAAATGAACTGGAATATTATGAGACTAATAATTTCATATTGGATGATGACCTCTTGATTTATTGCGAACATTTGAAAACGTTACACGAGGACATAAGCTGTAAATATCAAGACCTCATAGATATGAAACTACCTGACTGGTTGATAAATCCATTTACAGATGCTTATACAAATGAAACTAATCTTGCAATGCAAGAAAAGTTAATTGGTTTAAAAAAATGACTTCGAATTGAAGCCTCTATTCAATCAATTATACCAGGAATTTTAGTTACAAAAAGAAATTCCTGAAAAGTATCCAAAGCTGTGGGAAGCAATTAAACTATATTTCATAGCTTTCCCATCCTCATATATGGCTAAAGGCGGCTTAGTGCAGTTACTCGACTTCTCACAAAATAAAGAAACCACCTGCGAATCACAAAAAAGAGAAGATTTAAAGTTACTTCTTATTAGGTTGGAACCTAGTATGGAAGAGTTAACCAAAATGCACCAAAGTCAACTATCTCATTAAAACATATTGAGATAAGTTTTCAACAAGGGATCTTCTAATTTTTATATTTAAAATAATATGTCTTGTAACTTAAGACGGAAGAAATTCCGTTGGCAGAAGGGGCGATATCAAAAGATTTAGTGTCCAAGGGGGCGTTAGTCCAAAAAAGGTTGGGAATTAATGCCCTATAATGTCAGATTTTTTTAGGACCTCTGCTAAGTTTGATTTGAGAAAGAAAGATAGGACTGGATCTAAAGAAAACAAACCGGTTCTAAATATTTACATTTCTCTCCTTTGTGCTGGAGATTAGGAACGATTCACAGATATTTCTGCTAATAAAATCATTTACATGCATTATGGTATCTTCTTTTGACCAGTTAATCTGGTGACCCATCTTAATCCTATAAACGGCCAAAGCATTATTTGTATATCCCTTATATACTGCATTTTGATGTTGCTTAATTCGTACAGAAATCTTTTTAGAAGTTTGACGTACATAGAATAAATTACAATCCAAACAAGGTATACTATATATTACATTATTATCGTTCCTTGGGCTGTGTTTTATTAACTTATTTTTTGATGTATAATTGTATTTAACAATTACATTTATATCAAGTTGTTTTAACATTGGTACTACAGACAAGAAATTATCATGGTAAGATAAAAGTAATATGTTGTGTAAAGGCGGTTATAAAATGTTTTTTATCTTTGTTTATGCAGTTTTCCCAAAATATTTCTGCTAATAAAATCATTTAAATGCATTATGGTATCTGCTTTTGACCAGTTATTCTGGTGACCCATCTTAATCCTATAAATATGTAGACGAGCGGCCCGGCCGATAAAACGTACTATTTTCGTCCGCGTTCCAAAATGTTTTACGTTTTTGGAGTACATTTAAGGGAACGGCTCGTGTGGGGGTAAACACAAGGGGACCACCGCACTATGAATATCCTGAGTGTCATTAAATTCGGGGGGTTCTGGGGGGCACAGCCCCCCAATATGGAAGAGAATGTAGATATAATTTACTTAGATTTTAGTAAAGCATTTGATAAGGTACCACGTAGGAGATTAGTTCATAAATTAAAAATGATTGGGATATGTGGGGGTGTTTCAAATTGGATAGCTGAGTGGCTGAAAGACAGGAAGCAAATGGTAGTGCTAAATGGTGTAAAGTCAGAGTGGAGGGATGTTATCAGTGGGGTTCCTCAGGGATCAGTTTTCGGTCCATTATTATTTGTCATCTATATAAATGGTCTTGGGGAGGCAGTTAATAATAAAGTGTCAATTTTGGGGGGATGATACCAAATTAGCAGCTTCAGTTAAAGATATTGATGATAATTTTAAAGTGCAGGGGGATTTAAATAAATTGTTATCCTGGGCACATAAGTGGCATATGACTTTCAACCTTGATAAGTGCAAAGTTGTTAGCATGGGAAAAGATAATAGAGAATTTAACTATGAAATGGATGGGCATTGGCTGAGCTCAGTAGAGGATGAGAAAGGTCTAGAAGTAGTAATAGATAAGTCATTAAGGTTTTATAAGCAGTGTATTAAAGCAAGAAATAGGGCAAATAAAGTGATGGGTTTCATTAAGAGAAATGTTAGTTACAAAAGTAAGGAGGTTATTCTTAAACTCTATAACTCTTATGTTAGGCCACATCTAGAGTACTGTATACAGGCATGGTCCCAACATTTTAGACACGATATTAACCTTCTCGAGTCAGTGCAACGGAGGGCAATAAAGATTATTCCTTCCCTGAGGAACCTTAAATATATAGATAGACTGAGGGTATTAAATATGTTCTCGTTCGAAAGGAGGTGTGTGAGAGGGGATATGATTGAGTTCTTTAAAAAAAATTCTGGGATAGATAAATTGGATGTTAGCAAGTTTTTTGAGGTAGATGATGGAAATCGGACTAGAGGTCACCACTTGAAAATTAAAAAGGAAGGGTGTAGGTTGAATTTAAGAAAATATCATTTCACCAATAGAGTGGTAGACTTCTGGAACAAATTGCCGCGGAGGGTAGTAGGTAGTCCAAATTTAAATGTATTTAAGAGTAGTTTGGATGAGCTTATGGGGAGGGAAGGTTGTGATGGTTCATAAGTTTTTGATTTATTAATATTGTTTGAATATATCTATAGCTGCATGATTTAGTTCTTGACAAGCCTTGATTGATGATACCCTTGTTTCTGGACACAATCCTCTGGATGTAGTTTTCCTGGGAGTTTGGGTGCCTTAAAAAAGAGGCCGTTTGACTCGGATGACCTATGATGAGCCCTTGTGGCTTTTGTCATCTATTATATTATATTGTGTGGGACTTTGATTTTGTCTTCCCCTCGTGATGGTTCCTTTTGTGGGTAGGTTTTAACGGATGCGGATGACCTTTGATAGGCCCTTGTGGCTTATGTCATCCGTGAAATTATATTATGTTATGTTAACACAGATTGAAGGCAATCATTTCAATTTTTATAAATTCTTGGTCTATATAGTCAGGACTACATATTCTGAGTGCCCTAAGATACATGGAAGAAAATGCAGATATTTTAATATTTTTAGAATGACCTGAATAAAGATGGACATAGGATAAATTATTTGTCGGTTTCATGAAAATAGAAAACTTAAACCTGTCTGGTTGTCTAATTATATTAGAACGTCTAGGAAAGGAAAGCTATTATTTTCTTCTTTTTCTAAAGTAAATTTAGTTGACGGAACTAATGAATTAATAAATAAAAGAAGACCATCGAGATCAAAATCTTCCTTTAGAATTCCCAGGACATCATCTATATAGCGGTACCAAACAATTTGAATGGACCAAACCGGTGGAATCAGCCTCGTTTCAAAATATTCCATATATATATTTGACAATAAGGGAGATAAGGAATTATCCATATCCATGCCAAACACTTGTTCGTAGAACTTGCCATTGAAACTAAATTTACATTTTTAATGCATAAACAAATGAATTAAATGATCGATTTGGATGGTAAAGGCAAATCATAGGAATTAAGAATAGCAACTAGGAAATTCAATTAAGCATCAACGAGCACTTTACTGAATAATGAAATCACATCAAAACTGACTAATCTCAGGTCTGATGTTACATTCATAATGTATAATTTATTGCAAAGATTAACTGAATTTTTTTATATCTGAGGGTGATATGAATCCTAAGATCGGAGAAAGTAAATTTACTAAATATTTTGATAGTTTATATTGGATTGATCCTGTTGCACTGATGATTGGTCTTATTGGATTGCCTGGTTTATGGTTTTTTTATTAGGCCATACTAATAAGGTAATGATGAACCACTAGAATAGACTGAGTCAATCATTGATTTGTGTATTTTTAAAATATTTTTATGTCTTTATTGAAATTCTTAATTACATCTTCTAAAGGATAGATTCTTAACGGTACGTATGTAGTAGCATCAGATAACAAAGTGGCCATTTTTTCTAAATACAATGTTTTATTCATTATTACACACATGTCGGATTTATCAGCTTTTGTAATATGTAAATACTGGTCCATTTTTAATGATTTTAGGGCTGTTTTGAATATTTTTGGAAAATTATGTAATGGATGGCTTTAAGAGTCCTTTAAATACACAGTTGCTAGGCCAAGGAATATTCAAACACGGCTACAAAAATATACTTTAATAGGACTAAAGTTTACATAGACATATAGGGCAAGTTAGATGGTAATGCAATTAAATATTATCGGTTCTCAGGTAAGATAATTAACACTATCAATTAAGTTTGAACCGAGGGATAATTAATTAAGAAATTATTTTACAATTATGCAAGTTCTAGAGCAAAGGGGATCCTTGAGGTTCACGCGGTAAAGGTGGGAGGAGCGTGACGAAGCGGGGGTTAAATCCCTTTAACCTTGATGTGGGGCGAGTAGGACCAGGTAGGTGAGTGCGACCTTGATCTTATGGCCGTCTCAAGAAGCGCTGAATCCAAATTGGAGAAACTGAAGTTGGGAGCCTTTTATCCTTAAAATCTGAAGACGTGGTGAGAAGGGTTGAAGCTCGCCTAACTATCTCCACGAACAAAATTGAGTGACGACTAGCTCTTCCTTGGCTCTTCGACAACCACTCAATTTTTCTATGGACGAGAATGTAGTGGAGTCCCTTTCGACTAACGAAGACGTTACAGCTAACGTACTGGACGGCCGCTTCAGACACAATCTGCATGTGAACTCTAAAGTGTCGAATATATACTCCGCAATTATCTAGACGGTGAGAGAGAGATTCATTGCCAACAGACTTCCTTAATTGCTTTGGGTCGCGATAAGGTTACATAGCAAGAAGTCGCGATACCCCCTTAATGGTCTTTCCATTGTTCTAATTTTCGCAGTATATAAGGCAGACGAATTTAGAGCGGTCAACGGCAAACTGGGAAAGTTAGGGGGGAAAGGGGGTCCTTCTCTCTCTCCTTATTCTTCCACACGTGGTATATACAAATATTTATACTTATCACGTGTTACCTCTCGTGATTTTTACCCATATATATATATACATATATATATATATATATGTATATATATATATAAAAAATATATATATATATATATATATATATATATATATATATATATATATATATATATATATATATATATATATATATATATATATATATACATATATATATATATATATATATATATATATATATATATATATATATATATATATATATATATATATATATATATATATATATACACGCTGAAAAAAAATGTTCGGCACCTCGGAAATGATAGGAAATTAGATAAACACAGGCTCCTGAAGTTTTTATTTGCTCATTAATATAAATATAACAGCGAAGTAGTGAGGGATATATATCAATAATTTATATATGCCTTGGACAAACAATAAGTATTATCAAAACTCAATGTTTGTAAAACATTTAACATCAACACCATATGAAATATAAGCAGATAAATCTCTATGAAAATTAAAGCAAGCTTATTAGAGTTTCGAAAGTCCATTAGCAGTTAGCATTGATGAGAGAATTTATTCTTGGAGGCCTTCTCTTCACGAGGTTGGAACAACTGAGTGGTGTGACTCTGGCCCGCTCCTCAGTGATAAATGGCTTCACTTGCTCATTGTAGGCTGTTTGATGACCTGTAATGCGTTCTTTCAGGTCCTGCAAGAATTTTTCCACTGGATTCTTTTTTTGGAGATTGAGGTGGCGGGTCTATCAGCGTGATATTGTTGTCCCAGAACCACTGTATGGTGGACACAGACATGTGAAATCGGAATTTTCCTGCTGAAAAATCACATTCCTGGCATTTCTGTAAAGATTTCGGGCTCGAAGCAGCATGAAATCTCTCAGGGCATCTTTGTACTTCTCTGAATTCATGGGGTCACCACAAATGGTGAGGCAACTCACTCTGAACTTGACATGAGCCCCATTATCACAGTCACTCTTTAAAACACAGTTGTTTCTTTTCCTACAACTGTCGCACATCTTCTCTAATCCTTTTCTCTCGCTCTGCTGTTTTTTTATTTCCCGAAATTTGACGTTAAAACGGCTAATTCATTTGTAACCTTATCTCGTCTGAAAGGTTTGCTATTTTTGGCTTAGCAGAAACGTGGCTAGCTGAGGTGAACATCTTTCCACGATTCTTAAAACACATACATGAGATTCAGGTTGATCTACTTGCTTTCATTTATATATCCCTCTCCTCCTCTCTTATTCACATCTAATCTACAAACAGTTCCAAGGCTCTGCTTGCAACCTTGTCAATGAAAACCCTTCTTTGACTTGCGACCATTAATTGTTCCTCTAGTCTTTACCCTGACATTCTCTAATCAATCTGCAACTTTACTTCACCAGGGACATCTTAGCCTCCTCCAGGATAACCATTCGTATCTGCGACTCTCAACATTTTCAATCTTTACACTCTCTCTAAATTTGTCTCTTTCCCCACTGACACAGGGTAATGCACTTAAACTAGTCCCATTTGGCTTTTATATTCATTCCTTACCATAATTAACCACTTGTGGGGAGCGTGTTATATAATAGGTAGGTTACTGGCAGCAAATTTGCAGGGTTCAATAGGCCCAGCAAGAAACTCCACAAAATGGACGCGCGGTGGTTTCATTAAATCCTAACGCGCGGAAATACAAAAAGGGCGAACGCGGGAAAAGTATATTATTTCTATGTCCTTTCTGAAATTCCTTTTTCCCTTCGATTAACGGTATCATGCTTTACTTTTGGCATTATCAACTCTCGATGCCACTGCTCCCCTGGCTTCCTGCGGGCTCTAACGTTACTTGGGGTAGAGAACAACTGGAGCGTGAACTCATCGGAGCATGAATCAAGTCCTCACTGACGCATGGGGGGGAGCACGTGCCCAAGCCAGTCGATGTTGCTCCCGCTGAAGGTTGATCAGGAAGCTTCTGGCGGGCTTTACATGGCTTCAGGCCTTGTGCAAGTAATCTACGACGGACTGTTCGTACGGATGCATTAAACTGGCCGCCATCTGACCAATCACGATGGAGATGGACTGCGGGTTCCTTACGATCTCGAAGGCTCATGTGACGCAGAGACCTGTCGTCACGTTGCGTACTGCCAATGGGTCGTCTTTAAAGCTTTACGGGCCACATTAAAGCTTATGTAAAGCTTTGTGGGCCACATGGAAGATTATGTAAAGCTTGCGGGCCACATTGAAGCTTATGTAAAACTTTGCGGGCCATACTTAAACATTTTGATGCAAATTTCGAATACATATAAGTTAATTGCAATTACCTTTGTGTATTTGTTTACATATACTACATAGTCATTGATAGAGCTACACATTACTAACTAATAGTAATTTTTTGCTTAGTTTAAACTGTTTGGAGACTTATATGAGAGTGGAAACATACAGCTTAACATGGAATCTGAACGACGATTTACAATTATACATCATGTGATCATGACCCAGTGCCCAGAAGTCTCCCGTCCAAATACTAACCACAGTCAATGTAGCTTAACTTCCGCGAGCGAAAGGGAGCGTGTTAGATAAGTGTAATGAGAATAAGAATTTATAAATTATCTTATTTTTTAAAGATCATTTATTCTACGAATGAAATCTATTTGAAAATGACTGATTCAAGAATCTAGCACTTACATAAAAAAATAATGAGATGGATTAGGTACGTTTTGGGGCATTAACAAGTCCATCGAAGTCAGTAGTCAGCTCAGACGTAGAAATTACTACTATTGCAATCAAATGGGACAAAATTTGCATTTAAAGTGAGATTTTGGCAAAATGTTTAATTAATTTTCAATATTTTGTCCAACTCTGAAATGAAACGCGGGCCACATAAAAAGGCTTCGAGGGCCACATTTGGCCTGCGGGTAGTAGTTTGCCCACCTCTGCCTTACATTAATCTTTCATTTTTAGTTGACGTTGCGAAAGTCATCTTATCACTATATAACATTGAATGCTTTCAGGCTAAGTTCGACAGCATCAGAAATACAAACTAATGAATTCGAGAGATATTGTAAGAAGAAGAGGAACAGTTAAGAATTCACTACAGCTTAATAAATTAACCTCTTTACCTTTTTTAGGGCCTAAAGGAAAGTCATAGGCCTAAAAAATAATTAAACGTTTACACGGCTCACATACAAGAAGAGATAAATAAAGCTTTACCAGACTTAGGACTATTACAGTGCGTCATAGATCAGAGCAGGTGGAATAAACGAAAGGTATAATTAGAACTAGGAAGGGCAGCAGTTAATTACCCTCATGTTTTCCTAAACTGCCCTGCAAACTGAGGAAACTGAAAATGTAAAGAGTCCAAAGGAAAGGTCTATATTTAATAAATAAGTATAAAACGAGAGTATAGAAAGCAAAAGTTTTTCGCAAGGAGGCTAAGCATGAGCTAATTATATATATACCTAAGGAATATAAAAGAAAAGTTATGGCAAAAAATGAACGAATTCAATTACCAATATGAAATTAGATTATTACACCAGATAACGCTTCTCTCCATCCTCGACTAAAAACGATAAACAACATCTCATAAGTGAACAACAGCCATTGCATTCTCAGAGATAAAGAGGACGCAGAAGAGAAAGAAAGTTTAACTGAAGAGAAAACTGCACATACGGAAACTGATAAGCCAGAACTCCGGCCGAAATTGAGAAAAAGGGACTACCCCGAGTCTAGAAGAATGAGAGCACAAATATCCCACATAAGACCCGACTTAAGACATTAAAACTGATTTGAAAATAATCTTTGAGTAGGACAAAATAGTGAGGAAACTGATTTAATTTACAAGATACAGAGGCCTCTCTATTGGACCAATAATAGAATCAAAGGGTGATTTCCGAATTGAACATATCAAGGCAACCACTCTAGTCTAGAGCACGGTGAGGCACCCATCAGATCATTGAGAAACTAGAAATTAGGAGAAAAACGAAAAACGGAATTGAAAATTTAATAGTATGCAACTGGGTAGAAATATAGTAAGAAAGAAACGTTTAAAAAAAACGTCCAAGTAGTTAAAAACATAGATAAAAGACAATGACACGAAAAATACACACAAAAGCTCAAATATATACATAACCAAAACAAAGTCCGCAAAAACATACAGACACAACTAGAATACACACTCTACAAAACCTAAATGAAACAAACCCAATACACGGTCATACAGACCAAATACGCATACACAGACAAACAACAAAACAAAAAAAAGAAACCCCATATAAAGGTATGAGCGGTATAAGTACGAGTGCATGAGAGTAAAACACAAAAACAACAGAGATAATAATACTGGTATTATTAGGATTGAATAAAAAATCTAAAATAATAAAGGGATTCATCGCTTCTCGGATATCTTCAAACTGAGAATGTATAAGGGAAACATAAAGAGAAAGAGGCAGAAGATGGAAAACCAACCGTGGTTCGAAATTTGCCTTATTCAGCAGCTTCCCGGCCAGAAAGAACGAATCAACATTGTTTCAAGGCTTGAAATCTCTTTCTCTTCTTTTAGATATCGCAGTCATAGACCACTTCCGTCCAACTAGACTTTTCTCCTATTTGTTTCTTCTATTTTTACCTAATTTCTTCTTTGATTATTCGTCCTTGAATTAGCGGTTAAACTGACTACTTATGAGACTAATTGTTTTTTCTTGAAAGGCCAGGAAGGAGGTTATATGGGGAAAATAAGGTCTGCTAACCAAAAGTCGCCTGCTCTCACTTATACAGATTTATGACCTTACGACTTTCAACACTTTTAATAATTCACGGAATAACATTGGGAGGACCTTGAGAATTATATCATTCGAAAGAGAATGTAAAACAACATAAGGATTTCAAATTTCCTTAGTATCGGCCGAATAGTTATGAAGTTATTGCCAAATAATTCCCTTGCAAACCTCGGGAGGAGTTTGACAATTATATCATTCGAAAGAAAATATAAAACAACATACAGGGTTTCATATTTCGTTAGAATCGGCCGAATAGTTACTATGTCATTACAAAAAACAACAAAAAGCAAAAGGGGGACCGACCGACATAGTGAGATGTAGAGTCGCCCGCGACTAAAAACGGTTAAGTTGCTTCTCTCCTTCTATAAAAAGGGAAGACCACTATTGCTTCTGCGCTAAGGCTGTTAATATATCTAAACCAACCAAAACTTCAGGTTATTCAAAGTTAATCTCATATTTCTTGATTTTTGTCTTTTCTTTAGTGGTATTTGTAGTACAAAAAATTATTTTAGCAGGGAAGGAGTAATTTGCTTAATTTCTTACTTGGCTTAACACAACGCGTAAAAATTTGATTTTTTGTTTGTTTTGTTTTACTATTTTTGTGGTATTTTACCATTGCATACTCCTCTAGTGGCATTTAACATGTTATATAAGACTTGCGCTTAAAATTTTTAACTAGTGAATTTTCTTGTTATATAACTTGTTAGGCATCCCGTGAAGCGGTGCTTTGCCTGTTTTTATTTTATTCGCTATGATTTGTCTCGTTAATTTAATCGTGTGTCGGCTTCAGATGAATATTAAATGTTAGGTTTTGTCTCTATATATCACTGTTTTTCTAGTTAAATATCTCCTTCCTATAAGATCATAAAAAAAGGAGCCTGAAAAAAACTAATCAATAGCTTATAGGAGTTCTTAGCGAGCTCCTCCCATAATCTCATCCTATGATTCTAATCCCTACTTCCTGTTTCTCTCTCGCACTCAGATGATTCTCTCACCTCCCTACTCTCCGCTATCATAGAAAAAAGTATGCAGGTGTCTTTAAGCAATCCAGCAGGGATAATCGAAGTTTTTCTCTGGCTAAATCTTTGCGCACTATCTATCGATATAATCGATTCGAAGAGATTAAAACAGAATCACAGCCACTCTTCAAAACACAGTTGTTTCACTTCCTACAACCGTCGCACATCTTCTCTAATCCTTTTCTCCCGCTCTGCTGTTTTTTTATTTCCCGAAATTTGACGTTAAAACGGCAAATTCATCTGTAACCTTATCTCGTCTAAAAGGTTTGCTTTTTTTGGCTTAGCAGAAACGTGGCTAGCCAACGTGAACATCTTTCCACGATTCTTAAAACACATACATGAGATTCAGGTTGATCTACTTGCTTTCATTTATATATCCCTCTCCTCCTCTCTTATTCACATCTAATCTACAAACAGTTCCAAGGCTCTGCTTGCAACCTTGTCAATGAAAACCCTTCTTTGACTTGCGACCATTAATTGTTCCTCTAGTCTTTGCCCTGACATTCTCTAATCAATCTGCAACTTTACTTCACCAGGGACATCTTAGCCTCCTCCAGGATAACCATTCGTATCTGCGACTCTCAACATTTTCAATCTTTACACTCTCTCTAAATTTGTCTCTTTCCCCACTGACACAGGTCAATGCACTTAAACTAGTCCCATTCGGCTTCTATATTCATAGCCTTACCATAATTAACCACTTGTGGGGAGCGTGTTATATAATAGGTAGGCTACTGGCAGCAAATTGCAGGATTCAATAGGCCCAGCAAGAAACTGCACAAAATGGACACGCGTTGGTCTCATTAAATCCTAACACGCGGAAATACAAAAAGGGCGAACGCGGGAAAAGTATATTTTTGCTACGTTCTTTCTAAAATTTCTTTTTTCCTTCGATTATCGGTAAGCCCAACAAACTATAAGAATACCCTTGAAGAATCATCTCTGGAGTCAAATAATTCCCCATTCATATAAACTGGTACCTATACACCTCTATACAATACACATGATTTTATTACCGGTTCCTAGTCCAATTTGTTTCTCTCTTCCTCTTTGGTTTCACATACACCCTGCTACCGTATGTTGCCTTATCATTCTCGTCTCTTTTCCATTAAATAGGAACAGATAACAAGAGATCTTGCCTTACTCCTTCTCTCTGTCCAATCCTAATGAAATCGAACCTGAATCCAAAGGTCGCAGCGCAACACTGCCCAATCCATCTACTCACTTCCTTTCAAAAGTCGTAGAAAGGATGAGCGTCTGTAAAAGGAAATCGCAGTTGTAAAGGCAAGAGTAAAGGACACAGAGTTATTACAAAGCGAGAAGAGCAAGGGACAACATAATAAAGGTAATCCAAACTTGGGTGGACAGGAATCATTCAAATATCCTGATCAAAGTGTTATGCCAGTTTTTCTTAAGTATAGATTGCCTTATTGAGGTTTCCTTTGATCTTTTTGCTTTAGAGCAAGGGCTGGAGATCCCTTTGCCCGCGGGAAAAATTTCGCCCCGGAGCCCATTTTTCCTCGCCCCCTGAGTGATATAGTTGTATTCACAAATATTTAACTATCCCAATTTTCATGGTGGCAATCAATTAAAATCTTGCGTATTACTTTATTTTAGATATTAATGCATGAACATATCGCACCATGTAATAAATTTAACAACGATTTACAAAGATACAACAGTCCAATTTTATTTATTAATTTTATGGCTGATTTTTACTTCTAACCTCTATAACCATTTCGATTTAATTTGCATAAAAAGCTGCATCTCTCTCCATCAAAGATTTAAATTACCCCATTGAGACGAAAGGGTAAAGCAAATAGGACAGGAATCACAAAGTTATTCGCAATACCAAATAAAGGAAAGAAATATAACCTAATTTATGCAGATTGCTTGTCGAAGAAGTTTTCTGTTTGCCTGAATTTTGGCACTAATATTGTGAATGCCAGCGACCTTTGCCACTTCCATGTGGTCTATTGGCTTGGATACCTGGCTTTCACTCAGGCAGCCCGTTTTCCATTCTCGACACGAAACTATTTTTTAGCGACTTTAGAACAAAGCCTTGATTGAATATAAAATGGTGAAGAAATATTTTTCCATTTCACATTTGGCTCCTTTCCCTGTTCCTTATACCACCAATATTACTTATAATTCTTTATTCAGCTTTTTTATCAACAAGATGTTCATTTTTTTGTGTACGGCTTTTTTCTGATAACTTCATCTATCACTACCTTCGCCCAATGATTTGAATAGATTCCGTATATTTATTGAACATCTGTATAAGATCATTTCATTAATATAATTTCCTTTCGTACACTTTTCGTACATCTATCTACTCAAAAATACTACTGACGCGTGATCAATATTGTACGAACCAGTGATTAAGTACAGAAGGTTGTATTTATATGATAAAATGCACCCTACTAATGCATACGGAGGTGCTATGACCAGGATTTCGTTTCTCCTCAGAATTCTTAAATGAAAACGAAGTAAAAAAGGGAAAAAAAGTAAGTGGCAATTTCTGTACGAGAATTTAAAATGAAACATATTCATTAAGTGCTCGCATATGCATAAAAAAGAAAACGCATTTTTTTTTTTAACACTAAGTTTTTGAATAGTGGCTAAAGAGGTTTGGGAACTTAAAGAAATGGAAAATTATTTTATATTTTACCGAAAATTTGGGTCCTAAATGTATTAGAGTAATTCTGTTATCTAGCTAATGACGCCAAAAATGTGATTTAGCTTATATTTGCATTAATTACACGGGAACCAACCTTCATTAGCGAATGGCTATTTGTCAATTAAATACACAGACGCAAGAGTTAGTAAATCCTAAAAGATGTAGAGCTTCTAGCACGGTACATGAACTCCGCTTGCTCTGAAAATCTCGTGACAGAGCTACGCATGGGGCGAGATGAACCAATTTCGTACACAAACTGCTGCCTGCTATGAAAGCTCTGCCGCCTAGATATCTTTGCTAAAATTTGGGGAATAGGTAGCAGAGAAAGACTTTCAAGGAGATAGCGTAACGTCCCTTATCTATATAAAATTCAAATTCACGCTGTCTAACGACCCTTCGCTTCAAATGATTAAATTAACAGGAGTTTGCACTGATGCCTAGTATCTACGGTGACTATGATACGCAACTACACGAGTGCCACTTAAATTTGTCTCGTTCAAGAGTAAATCGAGCTTCCATTCGGCTCTACAGCTTTCATCCAATGGCAGGTCTAATCCAACGACTAATCTCCACTGTCGTACTCCGGCAAGCCTTACCAAACGCTCAAGCAACGAGAACAAGTTTCTAGTCAATTTAAGCATTCAACGTGAGCAACTCAAGTTTGTATACCTCTATCCGCTAATGCTCAGGAACCAAAGTAGCCATAATCTCTCTTAGTATCAAATAAAATTCACGAGTATAACGGAAATTAGATACCCATGAACATAAACACAGTCAAGATTGAAACCTTGGATAACCGGAACAGGCAATTTCGAAACCATTAACGCCAAATGCCGGCAACTTACTACGCCTTCCCCCGAGGCCTTTAGGCGCCTCATCCCATTCATCAACCGCAAATGGTTCAGATGGAAACTCCCACGCCCTTTCCCCTTCGTCTCGCGGTGGACGTCTCCCCATGGGGCATGGGTCTGGTCACCGGATAGGCACAGCTGGCCTGGGATTGCCACTGCTGGAACCTGGGCATCTTTTTCCTAGAATCAATGGTTCTCATAATAAGCATAATGCTATTTCCAAAGGGACAAATCTACCCCGATAACATCTCCGCGATCCTGAATACCTACCGCGGGAAGATCCCCTCAGATATCATTAACCTGGTCTCGGCAGACACCATCGTGGCTTTCACTAAAACCTTCAGAATCAGTTCACGCTACATTACCTATGTACAAAGCCGTAAAAATCCGGCCGATGGCGCTTGCGAACCTTCGCAGGAATATAATTTAGCCAACGGATCTCACCGCCTTCTGAAGCTATATAAGGCGGAGTCCGAACCGCAGAGTGCCATTTGCTGCGCTGTTTTGCGCTCGTGCCGACCACTTCGTCGGTCACCCTCACCGCCCGTTCTCCCACCCTCCCTCCATTTGCTTCTACCTAACATCCCCCTGCGTACCAGCAAGGTTTTAACCTTGCGTTAACAGAGATATATAATACAGAAAATAGGTCGTGGACCTATACTAACATCCATTGGGTGATCTATATCAAACTATCAAACTCATCCTTTTCATTATTTCTAAAGAATATGTTTGTAAAACTCATTCAACAAGCCAATTTTAGAAGTATCCAATTTGAACATTACTGTAGAATGTACAATTTAGGATAGGAGGTTTGTTGAAATCGGATACTAGGCGCTGTGTATACTTATGGTGGATTTTGGTTGAAATGTAACAATGAACATCTTATACATATAATCATTCTCATTTGAATAAATTTAAATTTATTAAATCAAATCAACTTTTGAAATCGCCAAACTTGTCATTGGATTAACAAGCAAATTCAAATATCATTTAATATTAAAATTTTCCAAGTTACTATAATAGACCGTGGGCAACAAATAGCCACCTTCTTCCCTAATGATTTTATTTGAGGGTAATTTGCACAGACATTTGTCTCTTAACTATTGAATTCAGATTGTATGCCATATTTATAATCTAAAGGCTGTTGCTATTGGATGCATTTGAAGGTAGGTATGTTGTATCTAATTTCTTAATAGCTTGATGAATATTGGTTAGCTGCCATCCAAAATACCGCAGATTTGTTGTTGATTTCTGATTTTCCCTTTTTTGTTTAGAGATAGGTGAAGTACTCTAAGAATCTGAGAAAAGAAGAGTGTCAGAAAAAATCTCGTTGACGCTAAAACCGGCACAAGCTTCCAAAAGACGGCACTAACTGAGACCAATTTGTCCAACAATCAAGGACTCAAGGCGTGACAATCAGAGTTCGGTTTGTAAATGATAACCTGACATATGTACCCCATTATCCGACCTATTCTCATCAGATTTGCATGTCTACCATAGCTGGTGCTACGCTAACTTCACAAACACATCTAAGCTATTAAAAAAAATGTCCTTCATATAATGATACTCCAAAATAATTGAAATATATGCTGGGCCTCACAGTAATGCAACACAGATATTCTATTACCGCAATTAAATGTTTATTTTGCGGCAACAAATGTATTTCACGAAGAAGAGAAATAGTAAAAGTTGCGAAATGTTTGGCTAAACCAGTTAAAGCATCAAGGAAAAGGTTTAGGCCATTGGCTTAGTGGACAGGGAATTTTACTACCATTAATACTATCGCAAAGTGTATAAGTGAACTACCCATACAGAAGGTCAACAGTCCACTAGCTATCTGTTCCCTAGCGCGACCCGAAAATTTACATTCGGAAAATTGAGTTTGAAAATTGACAGTGAGGAAAACTTCCAGTGAGAAAATTGACAGTGAGGAAAACTTCCAGTGAGGTATATTGCCAGTAATGAAAATTGATATGCGATTTAATTTAAAATTGACTAGAGTTTTATGAAAAAGTAAAGGTAGAAGGTCAAATATTTAATTTAATTAAAAATAGTTACATTAATCTTGTTTTCACGACCACCATGAACAGTTTATGAATTACTTCTCTTTACCTTAAAATCTAATCCTAAAATTAGGCTAATCTTAAGTTTAAATATTTAAGTATGGAAATCTGAACATGAAAATACAACGTTAAAAACATGTAGATTATATCTCACAGAGCGAAGAAAGGCTAACTTATCATCATCTTCTTTGTATTGGCTTACTATTTTCACCAACTTGTCATTAATGTGTAGTGATCGGATTATGTAATAGGAAGGCTACTGGCACCAAATTGCAATAGGCCCAGCAAAAACCTCCACAAAATGGACGCGCGGTGGTATTATTAAATCCCAGCCTACTCCACTCACCTAAAATAAATGTCTAAAATTGGAATGAAGAATTAAGAATGTATAGATTAATTTGAATTTATGAATTTGAATACAAAATTAAGTAAGGTAATATATTTGTTAATGTATATATATAGAAGGCAAGTGACCGTTGGAAGTGAGCACGGGACAAACAATGTACGAACGCGTGAAAGGTCAAAATGACTGTGTCAATAAGAAAAACGCGTAAACAAGCATTCGGTGTCTCAGAATAGCTTTATCGAAAGACGAAAGCCCATGAAACACCTGAGTAAACATAACTGCTAGCCAAAAGAATTGTATCACAAAGCTGTGACAAGCGAATCCTGTTATATTGATAAAAACTGGGATATGCAAGTAATTCGACTTACACAGCTTTCATTAGCCCCGCCTTTGGGGTGGAGCACCATGATTCTAGGCCACGCCATCTAGGAAATAAGCATATATAGTTAGAGCATCTCAATTAGCATGATTATTGTATTGTTAAGATTACTAGATTACAGTCGTTAAGAAGATTCTAGGCCACGCCATCTAGGAAATAAGCATATATAGTTAGAGCATCTCAATTAGCATGATTATTGTATTGTTAAGATTACTAGATTACAGTCGTTAAGAAGATTCTAGGCCACGCCATCTAGGAAATAAGCATATATAGTTAGAGCATCTCAATTAGCATGATTATTGTATTGTCAAGATTACTAGATTACAGTCGTTAAGAAGATTCTAGGCCACGCCATCTAGGAAATAAGCATATATAGTTAGAGCATCTCAATTAGCATGATTATTGTATTGTTAAGATTACTAGATTACAGTCGTTAAGAAGATTCTAGGCCACGCCATCTAGGAAATAAGCATATATAGTTAGAGCATCTCAATTAGCATGATTATTGTATTGTTAAGATTACTAGATTACAGTCGTTAAGAAGATTCTAGGCCACGCCATCTAGGAAATAAGCATATATAGTTAGAGCATCTCAATTAGCATGATTATTGTATTGTTAAGATTACTAGATTACAGTCGTTAAGAAGATTCTAGGCCACGCCATCTAGGAAATAAGCATATATAGTTAGAGCATCTCAATTAGCATGATTATTGTATTGTCAAGATTACTAGATTACAGTCGTTAAGAAGATTCTAGGCCACGCCATCTAGGAAATAAGCATATATAGTTAGAGCATCTCAATTAGCATGATTATTGTATTGTTAAGATTACTAGATTACAGTCGTTAAGAAGATTCTAGGCCACGCCATCTAGGAAATAAGCATATATAGTTAGAGCATCTCAATTAGCATGATTATTGTATTGTTAAGATTACTAGATTACAGTCGTTAAGAAGATTCTAGGCCACGCCATCTAGGAAATAAGCATATATAGTTAGAGCATCTCAATTAGCATGATTATTGTATTGTCAAGATTACTAGATTACAGTCGTTAAGAAGATTCTAGGCCACGCCATCTAGGAAATAAGCATATATAGTTAGAGCATCTCAATTAGCATGATTATTGTATTGTTAAGATTACTAGATTACAGTCGTTAAGAAGATTCTAGGCCACGCCATCTAGGAAATAAGCATATATAGTTAGAGCATCTCAATTAGCATGATTATTGTATTGTTAAGATTACTAGATTACAGTCGTTAAGAAGATTCTAGGCCACGCCATCTAGGAAATAAGCATATATAGTTAGAGCATCTCAATTAGCATGATTATTGTATTGTTAAGATTACTAGATTACAGTCGTTAAGAAGATTCTAGGCCACGCCATCTAGGAAATAAGCATATATAGTTAGAGCATCTCAATTAGCATGATTATTGTATTGTCAAGATTACTAGATTACAGTCGTTAAGAAGATTCTAGGCCACGCCATCTAGGAAATAAGCATATATAGTTAGAGCATCTCAATTAGCATGATTATTGTATTGTTAAGATTACTAGATTACAGTCGTTAAGAAGATTCTAGGCCACGCCATCTAGGAAATAAGCATATATAGTTAGAGCATCTCAATTAGCATGATTATTGTATTGTTAAGATTACTAGATTACAGTCGTTAAGAAGATTCTAGGCCACGCCATCTAGGAAATAAGCATATATAGTTAGAGCAGCTCAATTAGCATGATTATTGTATTGTTAAGATTACTAGATTACAGTCGTTAAGAAGATTATCTCGTTCACGATCCCCCTTTTAAGTTCACCGAGTCTTGTCGCTCTAGAATTTAATAGTTCGCGTTGAATATATATAGACTGCTAATTGGCAGCAAATTAACTTTGTGATGTGCCGCTTGTTCCCTTATAAGTCAATATTAGAATAAAGTATATTTTTGCAACGTTCTTCTTTACCTCTATTACCCTGAAACTTTTGGTAAGCCAAGTCAAAATAAAAACACAGTGAATAATTCATCTTTCGAGTCAGAAACTTAATTCACCTTCATATAAGTTTGTTACACATAAATTGGTAACCCCACAATTAAGGGACATTTATAGATCACTATCCCTAATAAGTGGTAATGCACCCTTTGATGTTTTTATACTTTTTTCTCTTGTGAATTTCTTCTCCTACTTCGAATTGAAGTTTTGTGGTTTAAGCGAGCTTCTTTGTTTATAGTCGTCAAATTCTAAGATGAATTGTGGGAAGAGTTTTGTAAAAGGATTATTAAATCATTCAATGCTATTATTCGTTCTTGTCATGCAATTTAAAACCCTAGAGTGTACGTTCGACTTCTGTATTGAGAATAATGGCGTTGCTCTTCTCCTATTCTTTACTCTTCCTCGCATAATGCCAATATAATTTAGTTCAAAATGTGAAATGAATTCTTGAGGGATATCCAAGTCAGCAGATAAGTTTTCGAATATAAATTCATCTTTCTGTAGATGGATTGAGAAAATGCAAAAAAAAATAATAGAGGGAATTTTAAAATCACTCATCATAGGGATTAGACTTTTATTGAGAAGGTCGTAGGGCTCTGAAAATATAATTTTAGGCGTTTCCTCAGTTTTGTTAGGGAGAAGGGAAAACACATGGGGAAAGATGCTCCTTCCACAATTTATGTGTATAGTTAAAATTTGATAGAATATGCACGGCGATGCTTTAAAGGTCCCATCGCATGACCAATGTTTATACTCTTTTAAAGCTTGATTTCCAGATTGCGCAGCAAATATCAGGATACTTTATCGTCATCTTCTCCTGGATCATAGGGTAAGAATTTTTCGCCAGAGTCAAGAAATTGAAATTCAGGGGTAATAGTAAAGCCTATCCTTGTAAAGCGTATCAGTAGAGCATTGGATGCAGTCTTTTCTAATTTCTTACATTTCGAGAAATATGTTGCCCACTTTTAAGCTAAACACGTGTAGATTCTTCTAAAGAGTACAAAAAAGAACTTAATAATGTACGAGTAGCTTGATGAGTTGTGAGAGTTTCTTCTTTTAACTTTGTGTCGAGGTATGCCGGTGTAGACCATTTCAGTGTGAAGGGCGTACACTTGCAAGGGCAGATAGCCAATACGAGGCCGTCTACGATAGGTTTTAGAGGAATCGAAGGAGTGGAAGGCCGCCTCCTTAGTCAAGTGCATTTATAATTGGCCGGGATTTATCTACTGTCTTGCCAAGTTGCAGTTCAAGGATATATAAAAATAAAGGACCCAAAATATAATTTTAATATAAATAATAATAAACGGAAGCAATATATATACAAAGGGGAATAAATTATAGTTGGTAAGGATAGTTAGTCAGATTGAGACAATTTACAAATGTGACAGAGTTAAGCGGGAAAAGCTAAGTTATCGTTAATCCGAATAATGAAGACTAGTTAAATTTGAGCGTGGAGTGAATTAAAAGGGGATGCTACGGAATCCAGGTGCCGAATGACTGGGAGGGAGGGGGGTGTAATCATGGGATTACAAAGCAAAATCGCTTTACCTTGAAGCTTAGAGATATTCGGAGGGAGAAGACCAATGACTGAGGGTGTTGACGAGGAGGACTTGTAGATGGAATTTGGGAGTACTTCTTGTTGAAGAACGAGATTTTTCTGCTCCAGAGAGATGTAATTTCAAACACGAGATGGTTCTACGGCACGGCAGGGAATCTCAGATAAGAGGAACGGGAGTCTTAAAGGGGGTGCGAGATGAGGGAGTCCGCACATTTCTCTGAGAAGAAGGTGGCTCGATAAGCTTTCCTCTGAACGGGGGACAAAGCTTCACGAAATGCAATCTGCTGGTGAGATTTTAACGACGAGGTACGACTCGAACAGGGGTTGTGAGTCTTCGCGGGAAACAGACACGGTCTGAACGAAGGGACTGGTAGACTCTCAATCTTCCCAAGAAATGGCTGACACAGGGTTATACAAGGTATCCCAGAAAATAGTTAACAGTACTTTGAATTAGTATAACTCAAAACCTATTAAAGATTTTTGAGTTCTGCAAAACAAAACAAATTTAACAACTATTTATCTGTCAATTCTAGAAAATTTCATTAAATTCCCTTTTACGATATTGATACACTAATGGGTTTAGTGTAGGCTATCAAAATTATGTTTGCGCAAGGAAGTAAAATAATAAACTTCGAAGTTTAAAATCAACAAATATATTTAAATCCTTTTTTAACAAAAATACCTCTTCATATGGGTAATAAAATTCATTTTTAATTTTATAAGCACCGTTTCCTTCCACATGTCCTCCATTTCTTAACAAGCACAGTTGCGCCCTTGCTCGCATTGATTGAACAACTTTTTTGATTAATTTGTGATTTTCCTTAAGTCTATTGATTTCACGTGTGATACTATCTCTTAACTGGTTAATGCTTTGTGGTGGAGTAGAATACACTTAATTCTTTAGATATCCCCATAAGAAATAATCGCACAGTGTGAAGTCAGGGGATCTTGGGGGGCCATTCAATTGCATGGGGTTGCCAAACGTTTCTCTTAGTTTTGTTCTTACAGCAAGTTGTCTATGAGCTAGTGCGCCGTCCTGAATCCACCAAAGTCTATTGAATTGATTGCCGTAAATCTGGCGGAGTTCCGGGAAGATCCTTTCGTTGATCCTGCTCAGGTAGGCAGCACCATTCAAGATATTCTCGTAAAACAATGGGCCGACAAGATAGCCATTCCAGCATATTCCGATCCACAGAGACACTTTATGCTAACAAATACGTATGCCAAAGTAGAATGCTGGGGGGGATGGGGGGTCAGTGGTGCATATTGCCGAATTTTATGGCTATTTATTACCTTTGCATTCACGAAAAAGGCTGCTTCGTCACCAATCACAATGTTTTCCAAGAAACGAGCAGGTTTATGGAGAAGTCATTCGACAAATTGTCTACAACGAGGAAAACCAGTTTCAAGAAGCTGGTGTCTTGTATGCATCTTATAGGGATGCCATTTTAAGTCATGTTTAATAATGCGGTTAATTGATGACTTTTAAAATTGTAACCCATTCTTTCTGACTGATACATGTGGATTTTGAAGAAGTGGCATCTGAACATTTTCGATTTATTCTGTTGTTCCTATGGTTCTCATACGACCCGAACGACCTTTATTTAGATTTAAGCATATTCCTTCATGTTGGTATTTGCAAACATTTTTCGAAATTGTGGGCTTGCTTGGTGGGTGCCTACCTGGAAAACGTTGTTCAAATGAATCTTGTACTTGTTTAATACTGCCAGTCTTAATAAAGTTTGTGACTACAAATACGCGTTGATCTTTTTTTAACTGCATGATTAAATAAGTTCGAGGGAAGTAAACTTTTACACAGAAATGCCTTGATTTGCTTAGTAACAATAATTACTAGACCATACCACAACGTGGCTAAAAAAAACACTGTAAAATGGCCTAGGCTTTGCTTGAAGAATCGCACAGTGACCTAGGCCGCCTAGGCTTCCTACGCTTCTCTTGAAAGTGCACGGTGGTCTAGCCTTCCTAGGCTTTGTTTCATTATTTTACTTCTTTGCGCAAACATATTTTTAATAGCCTCCACTAAACCCATTAGTGTATCAACATCATAAAAGGGAATTTAATGAAATTCCCAGAATCGACAGATAAATAGTTGTTAAATAAAATACCTTTTGCAGGATCCAAAAATCTCCAATAGTTTTGGAGTTATGCTAATTCAAAGTACGGTTACCTTTTTTTCTGGGACACCCGGTATAGCCCAGTGGCTTGTCCGTTACATAGTCCTAGAGCACATCCGTCTCAAGAGAATTCACGACGCCAGTCTGTGCAAACTTATTTCGAGATAAGTGGTTGGATCGAACGGCAAAGTTTGCCTCAGGCTGTAGGGTTAAGCTTGTACGAGCGCATTCGCGGAGGAAGGAGATGTCTGCTAGGTCTGGAGGCGAAGACTCGGCGTTATCGCAGGGGAAGGAGAGAGATGTGCATTCCGCTTAAGTAAATACAGCCGGGTCGGGGCTTCTCACTGCCACTTTTCGCGCTGTCAATTTTCCTAGCTCCTTTCCTAGATGAGCAAAGTGCCCACGCTGCAGTTTTCTATTATAGTTTCTAGTATGTTCACGAGAGCATCATTAAAGAATCTAATATTGAGAGAAGGACAATGATAAAAGAAAAATATCAACAGTTATGCAAGAAAATGGTCCGAAATTTTTCACTGATAAATATAAGACAATAACGGTTTCTGCAGTCTAAGTGCAGGAACTCATATACTCATCTCATGTCCTTAAAGGTTAGGCAGTGAAGTCTAGTCTGCATTTCAGGTTGCAGTTTCTGATGTAAAAAGATTAGAAGAAGCTGCATTGGTCCTTAAAAGAGTTATTCAAAAGGCCCAGCTTGAATTAAAGTCAATGCCTTGGCTGCCAATTTTCCTAGAGAAGAACAAAATACAGCCACCGCAGTTTTCAGAACTTCCTTTATAGACTTTTAACAGCAAAGATTTGCCTGTAAATACATAAATACCAGTGTAATCCTTAGTTGAAGACATTTAGAATGCTGTACTAAGGGGGCAGTGTATGATGACAAAACATCTACTACTTGGCATGACACTAAAGTATTTCGGATACTGCTGAACTTATATCTGATTCATCATTTGGATACTCTGCATCCTAGGGCAGTCTAATTGAGCTGCAAACAGCATTATGAAAAGGCATTGGCAGAGAAACAGTGTTTCCATCATCAATTGATCATAAGAAGAATATAATAACGAACCTTTGCGGGAATAATTTAGACATGTTTGAGGAAAGGTCATGTGCCAGTGGAACAACACATTTTGACCTTGAAATTATAGTTAAAAAAAAATTCAATAGACAGTGACAATCTCTCATCTGAATCTCCTTCTTCTCTGCCAAGCACAAAAAAAACGTTCAATGCCATACATGCCAAAAGAAATTGAACCAATCTTTTCTAAAGAAGGATTTGCTACAGAAGTGTAGTCAAGACTTATGCGTATACAATTCCACCATAGAATAGATAAATTTCTCTGACAGGCAACAAAAGAAGATGTAAAAAACTAACAGTTGATTATATGACCCTGTATTTGCTCGAATTACTAACAACGCTACTATGCTGCACAGATTAAAGATTTCCCAACAAATATCAAAAGAATGAGAACAACCATGCACAATTGCGACATCAGGTTTAGCTGTGGCCCCTGAGGTATACAACATCGTTTGGAAAAACACAACATAAGCTAGCAATGTTACTATCCGACTGAGTAATTTTAATTTTGTTTGGCATACATGTATAAATTGAAAAGTGTCTGATGAAATTCAGTGTGCTTAAAGACATTCTGGATGAATCAAGAATTAGTGCAAGGGGATCCATTAAAAGAAGGATGGCAGAAAGGCATTACAATAGCGCTCTATTAATTCACAATCTCGCCATGGAACCACTGAAGCAGCTGCTCCTGATATTACTCAAGTTTTTGCATTCTGATGTATTTTATAAGAGAAACGAGAGTAAAAACGTACACCTTACCAAGAATACATGTAGGAAAATCAGACAGAGGCTTATGCAAATAAATTATGTAAAAAACCTGTTATTCTTTCTTGCAGATTTAAAAGCAAGGATGCGTAAAGATGAATTAAGCAAAACTGCACGGTTCTGAATTAGCTACATAGAAAGAGTATGGGTTTTGCAAAAGTTCTGTTACACACTTTTTTATCTTTCGAGAGGTTTACGTGTATGATAGAAAAAGTTCCTCAAATAAACTTAAAGTTCTAATTTTCCAGCACTTGTTATTAAATCGTCTTTTCCATTGTATCCATTTGTGTCGAGATGGAATTGAAAAGAATCTATATCTCTGCTCTCCTACGCGCAGGCACAAAAAATCTGACATTGCCAAGCGGCTCAACGTCGGCCGGATGACCGTCCACAGAGTTGCAGAGATGCTACAAAATGGGGAAGATCTTAAAGATGGACCTTGTACAAGCATAACTCAAATTATCAACCGTTTGGATGTGAGAAAGGCCTTCGAAAGTGCTACGAAGCTCAAAATGACTGCGATTGCGAAGAATAAAACATCTCGGTAGCTACAGTGTCTAGGGCCGTCAAGGAGCGGGGCGGAAAGAGTTTGAGGTGTATGGAAAGGCCTCTGCTCATCAACCTCGGCGAGAACAACGTCTAGATTGCTGTAGTCATCTTTTCAACGACTTGAAGTTTCATAGCAATCGAATTGGCATTTGTTTATGATGAAAAAATCTTAATATTCGAACTGCTCATCAACACGGAGAATGAATAGGTGGTAAGCCTTGGCTAGGAAATCTCTGAGATCGGCAACGTGTCGACGACCAAGCACCCGGCCTCCGTGATGATGCTTGGTGTGGTGACTTCAAATGGAGAGAAATGTAACCGGCGTGGCTTGCGGCCTGTTACAGGCGCACCGCTGCCGATTGCAGGAACATTTTGGCCAGAAAATTCTTGCCCTGGGTGAGAAAGATCACGAAGTAGGAGGGACTAAGACTTTCATTAGGACGGTGCTCCGGCCCACACAGAGAATACCGTGCAGGAGTGGATGGAGTCGATCATGAACTTCTAGACGACTCAGGCGCCTGACCTTATTACCCTCGACTACAGCTTGTCATCGCATGTTGATTGCAAGGCATAAAAGGTCCGCCACAGCAACGTCGATGAGCTGAAGTCCTCCGTCAACGGCGTGTGGGCCAGTATGAGCAGGAACTTCGTCCGCAACTTGTGCGCAGCATTCAAATCTCGCATGTAGCACGTGCTCACCGCCGATGGCGGCCACATTGAATAAATAATACAAGTTAACCACATATTTATACGTTAAAACAATGCAAACGTGTTCAACTACATCAAAACTATCATTGTGTCTTTTGTTGAGAGCATCCTAACGAATATAACAAGACTTTGGTTCTTTTATGAAAAAAGAACCAAAGATTCAATTGAAAACTCTACCTGGAAGGACTCCATAATATTTGACCTCTGTTATTTAATTATCATCGCCAAAATTATACCAGAAAAAATACTCTCTAACTCATGATATGCTAAACCCACCCAGGCCATTCCCTAGAGAAGAAACCCTTTTCAAACACAATGGATTTACTGTTAACAGTCCAGACATTCCCTCATCAAGAAATTCATTGGATTTTACCATTGAATAGACAATAAACCTCTATAAAAACTCATATCCCGGCATCACTGGTTTCAGGAGAGATCACTCATATTACTGAAAATGGTGTACCACAAGGCATGTAAAGCACAAGAGGGAGTTACGACCAGGCGACCTAACTGCTGGCTCAAGTGGGGAACCAAAATGTAGTACACATAAGGATCTACGGTCTTTAAGATTGTATAAAAAATGAAAAGGATAGAACTTTACTAATCCTTTAAATTTGACAAGACGGATTTGCTTTACTACCTTTCTTTTGGCAAACCAACTCCAAAAAATATCAAAGACGATCTGCCGAATGCTGGAAAGTTTGGTAAAGTGGTTCTAAGAACATTCATTAATGAAAGACTGATTATCAAAACAAAACCTTCAAAGCCTCGTCAAGCGGCTCAGCTTTAAATCATTTTTAATGGCCGTTGAGTCAGCAAAAGTTATAGTGCAATATAAGAATGATGAACAGATAACAGCTAAAGAAAACATATTTCGTCACCTACCTCTTCTCGCAAGAGACAATAAAATTCATTTGAAAATAATGTTAAGCTTTCCCTTGATTCCAGTTCCTTGGGCATAACAACTGGAGCTGGAACATAAGGCAATAAACGATAAATACATGATGATTCACCTTGTAGAAGGAAAACGTAAAGCAGAAAAACTTCCTCCAAACAAGAACAGCTAAATCATTGATGGAAATGTCTTGTTTCAAGCGCAAGTCACCCTGCTGGGCACATTTGGCGAATTAAGAGAATGCTTATTTGCACAGATCCATAAAGAACCATATATGGACTTTGTGACCGAATCCTACCCTTCTCTCTATCGAGAGTGTTGAAACTCTTTGAAGGGTTTTTTCATGGCATACTTAATCAAAAGACCAAAGACACACCTTTCAAGAAACTGGGGAAATTTTTTAATGAAAGGACGAGAACAAGCAAAGCTCTACAGTGTCTCTTTTTAAGGAATGAAAAGGACAAATATGCAACAGAGTTACACTGAATAAAGATTTAATTTAATTGTGCATACAGATACACCTGCGGTAAGTGAATAGCAGGAAATGATACCGCCCGCCTCTAATAGCTCCCTGGGGAACGTTCTAGTTACCACCAGGAAAGCTCAAGTTTCAGTTAGCCGGTTCTAGCGTACACAGGAAAGTTCATTCGAAAAAAACCTTATACTTAAGATCTATGGCTGTTTTTAGGAGAAAATGTGGAATTAAACATAATTTCTTTGAGTATCTATGCTAAACACCTTTTGACAAATTGGGAAAATTATACCCTCGTGGGGAAAGCCATAGTCATCACCAGGGTAGATTAAGTTTCAGTTACTAGTTTCCAGCGAACTAGTGGTGAGTGACTAAGGCGTTCTCCAGGTGGCTATAAGAAGCAGACGGTATCATTCTGTGCTATTTACTTACCGTGTCACCCATTATAATTTTCCAAAATGCACCTGCCTAACGAGTATTGATGGTTGTACGACTTCTTCAAAAGAGGCTGAGAATTCGGATCCATTTAAAAGGAAGCAGACAAAGCTTGTGCTCTGTGCTCTACTGCTTGTACATCATCTCAAAGTTCTAGTGATTCAACAATAATTAATCTTTGATCACCAGCCACGTTTTTATAATTCTGCTTAAGTTTGTACAGAACATTGGACAAGTTGTGTTGGCTACTAAAATCAGCATTAAAAGAAAACGAGTCATACACAACATAATTCAGGATGTAAGAAAGGATTCTCCGTATCTTTTTACTATTCATGCATTTAGCGGTTTGGATACCACGAGGCCATTTGTTAAAAAGGAAAGATTACCATTATCAAGACCCTAAGGAAACATCCCGAATTTTTATGGAATAGTTGCACACACTCGGAGCTCGAAAGAAGTTCTTAATTATTTCTTTGTTGGACTACCCAATTTAAATGCCTTATTTATTGGATGATCATACACAAAGTACATCAACAAATTGCGATACGATAAATTTTTTGAGCAATTTATTACCACAGACAGCACTGAGGACAAGTTGTGATAGAGTGGACATGAGTTTCCTGTTACAGCGCAGGGATTCCTTGATAAAATAGACATGAAAAGTGCTAATTATCAAATTCTAATCTGGAATCAGATTGATAATCAAACTAGGAAGTTTTTGCACCAAAGATTCACGGCTGGTAAGTTGAAGATTGAAAATAGAGTTTAAGTGGTCTGAAGGTCCCCCCATGACGCAAGAGCTGGTGGATGTTTAGACTGAGCAACCAGAGACGACAGAATAGGAATAAGAAAATCTGGAATTTGTAAATCTCATAGACTACATTTTTGATGATGATGTTACATTATATTTTATGGCTGTTTTTGCAAATGTAGTGTTTTTTTTTTAAATCACCTTAGCCAAAAGTACTTTAAATGTTTCTGTATTAAATGAAGTAATATAT
Source organism: Ceratothoa steindachneri (assembly GCA_963969495.1). Taxonomy (NCBI): domain Eukaryota; kingdom Metazoa; phylum Arthropoda; class Malacostraca; order Isopoda; family Cymothoidae; genus Ceratothoa; species Ceratothoa steindachneri. Next base: position 79,868,295 of record OZ018327.1, read on the forward strand.
TAATTGATGAATGTGAATTCTGTAATATAGAATATTTTATCTACTTGTTCTATAGTACTTATGCGGAAAAACGCTCACAGTTCCTTGTTTACCCTTTTTAACTTTTTTTCACAAGTTCCATCTGAAATATTCTCATTTGTGTATTACATCTAACTTCTAGTCTTGAAATTAGGATTATTTTCATTGAGTTGTGAGTGGGACTAGACATATTTAAGACAAACACTTTCTAATTAAAGTCAAATCATGTTAAATTATAGAAATAAATAGACTGTTATATGAAGAAAAAATGGTCGGTTGTACAATTCCAAGTAGCGTGCATCTAAAATATTACTGAAAACATTTTTTCTCTTTGGCATTATACTTCATAATAATTTACCTGTAGCTTGTGATATACGAAACTCTGTCTGAAGAGATGCCATTTTCATAAATTTTTATATGAAATATCCTTAATTTTATCAAATGATCGTAGGTTTACTGTCCCTTAGAGCCAATTTAAAGTTTAACACGCTATTTATCAAGATAATGCTTACGAATTTTCACAGAATAAAAGTCCCTACTGTTGAATTTAGAAGACTTTGAAACATATAAAACCTATCATTTAGTTACCTTTGCAACTTATATCTCAAATTATCGAAAATAATTGGATTTTTCCAACTAATTTTTGTAAAATTCTGTAGTATTTTTTGTCTGTTTGCCTAAGACAGCAAATTTTAGATGGAAGCCAAGAAGATTACAAATCTATGGAGTCAGAAGGATAGAAAAATCGGTCATTAATAATCCCCACGAGAGAAGAGTTTCGGCTTCAAGCCCATGGTGATTTTATGATATAAAATATTATTTTTTCGATTAAATAAATGAGACCATTAAATTTGCCGTAACTAAAAGCATATATTATTTATTTATATTCAGGTTTTACTTCTAAATAAATGTAAAAAAGTAAAAAATAATTTTAAAGATTTTTCTATTTTTTATTTTAAAATTGTATTTAGTAAAGACAAACGTGCAAATCAATAAGAACGATGCAAATTTCTGTGAGGGTAACCGAAGATTACCATTAGAAAATCGATTTCTACACTCTTTTTGCGTTGTGTGTTAGAAAAATTCTTTGAAAAATCCTTCCGGGCGAGGAACGATGTCCGTCCCCCAGTACCTGATGCATTATACTAACCGCAAGATTTCTCTCGAGTTTCTCGAATTTTTCCCACTACCAGTTGTCCAATCAACCGAGCAACCAGTGCATTTAATAAGGCAATCCATTTTTCTCTACATCTAATGTTCTATCTTTCTGTCCTTTTGACCAATCACACCTCTGTGGAGGTTTTAGTGATAAATAACTAAGTTAACAGAGCAAACAAAAAAAGAATATTCTATACTAACTTTTGACTTTTTGGTAACTGTATTCTTTGTCTACATAAATGTTCTTGGAACTATAACAAAGCTTTTCTGTAACAAGCATCTTAGGTTAGGAGGTTTGCTATTTCTTTACTCCTCATCCGTAATGCTTCGTTAGTGCTGTCCCCTCTTCCTGTATCTATTCTTATTTTTTCATACTTTTGGATAAACCCAAATCTGTTTGAAAGAGGACATCAGACCAATTCAGTTATGGAAAAAATTCTACCTGACTTTAAATAAATTACTCACAAAGCTATTTGCTAATTGCGACAGATGAAAAAATTATATATCCCTGAATAAACCCCTCCCCCCCTCCCCCCTCAATTTATTTCATGCAACTGTTACAATAAACACGTGTGGAAGATGAATGGATTTCTTTGCGATAGCAAAAATCCTGAATTTGAATTTGTGTCATAAAAAAATATTTTCAATTTCCATAAAATCTCAAATTTATTTGATGGCTTTCGCGCAAAATGAGTCTGTCTTAAGAAAAGAGACTGAAGTTTATTAAACGAACGTCGATTTATAGTAAATTGCGACAAATTCAATATTTCTAGTTTCCTGTGGAGGCACGTGATTTCGTGGGACGTTATTAAAATATTTTTTTTTATATTTAGGAGGAATGAACACAAATTGTGTTGAATTAAAATCTGGTCAAGGTTAGACCAGCTATAAGTTAACGAACAATTTCTTTGTGGCATCTCTTCAGTTCAAATCTGAATTCAGTTCTGGTTTCCATAAGTAAACAAAACAAATGTTCTTACCTTGTAATTTCAAACTAAATCTAACAGAATAAAAAAATATATGGTTGACCAAAAAGTCCTGACTCACTTAGAAAGCGGGAAGAAAATAACAAGGTTTTATGAGGCAACATCAATATTAGGTTATGTTAGCTTTACTCATTCCACTACCAACCTCCGTATGCTGTTGTTATTCGTTGCTCCTGGGCAGTTTATTTTTCTTTGTGTAAGCCCCAACTGACAGAAATGAGTTTGGAAGAAAGTGAAATTAGAGTTTTGATTCTCTACTCTTACAAGCGAAAACTTTCTACAAGAGTTGCTATGAAGGAAGTTTTCGATAATAAAGGAGAAGGCACAGTCATTCAGGCGAAGGTCTTGAGGTGCTACAGACTTTTCAACACCAGGGATCTTACTTACCCTTGACGATCAACCACGTTCCGGCCAAGCATTAACCTTTGAGAGTTACAAGGAGTTACAAGGAAAGAGAGTACCCTAGGAGACCTTACGGTCCATTCAAAGAGGGTACTTTTCGACTAGCAATCGAGCGGGCACATCGCTGCTCAATTGTTTTGCATCCCTAAACGGCCACTTTTCAAGACTTTGTCTAGTCTTGACTTGAACTGGTCAACAGATTCACTGTTGACAACTTCCACTCGAAGTGCGTTCACTTACCGCAGATACTGTAAGTGAAAAAATTTCCACACAGATTGCGGTTGTAACGCTTCAGTTCAAGTTTTAAGCCGTGATTGCGCGTTCTGTTCTCACTCAGTGTGAAAATATCCCGGTAGTCAACATTGTAAAACCCTCGAAGTATTTTAAAAACTTCGATGAGCTGACCACGCAGTCTACGAGTTTCCAGCGAGAACAGATATAATTCTCTTAGTCTATCCTCATAACTTTTATGTCGGATAGAGGAAATCAGTTTGGTTGCCCTAGCTTGTACGTGTTCCAACCTTGCGATGTCCTTTCGAAACGAAGGACTCCAAAATTGTACGGCATACTCCAGGTGCGGCCGAACGAGGGAGTTGTACAGACAAAGTACTATCTCCTTGTTACAGTATCCAAACTGGCGCTTTATGTAGCCTAACATCCTTTGGGCTTTCTTTTCTACCTCGATGCACTGTTTCGAGAACTTAAGGGTCGCTAGTGATAGTTACACCCAAGTCCTTCTCAGTGTCACTCGATTCAAGAGCAGTGCCCTTAAGGATATACTGAAACTAGGGGTTTCTGTGGCCGATATGCATTACTTTGCATTTGTTCACGTTAAAAGGCATTTGCCACGTGTCCGACCACTGCCCAATCTTCCCAAAATCTTCCTGCAGGTGAGCAGTATTTCCATCCTTTGAAACGTTCATACCGAGCTTGGTATCGTCGGCAAATTTGTAAATCTTGGCAACCATGTCACCGTCCATGACGTTGACGTAGATGATGAATAGTAGTGGTCCCAGGACAGAACCTTGAGGCACCCCGCTAGTAACGGGCACCCACTCAGAAGCCTGTCCATTTACCACCACCCGTTGCCGTCTGCCACTTAGCCAGTTCTCGATCCCCGGGCTACTTTTCCGTCTATGCCCAGCGCTCGCACTTTCCGGAGAAGGTGGCGGTGTGGTACCTTATCAAAGGCTTTCTGAAAGTCTAAGTACACCACATCCACCGTCTTGTCCCGATCGTGCTCACTGAACACGAAGTGGAAGAATTCCACAAGGTTCGTCAGGCATGACCGTTGCCTTTGGAAGCCGTGCTGGAAACTACTCAGTAGCAGGTTTGACTCTAAATACGACATCATTTTGTCCACCATCATGCTTTCCATGAGTTTACCGACTATCGAAGTCAGAATGATAGGTCGGTAGTTTGACGGATGGCCGGGGTCTCCTTTCTTGAAGATCGGAGTCACCTACGCCTCACGCCAGTCTCTAGGAACGCATCCGGTCCGGATTGACATGTTAAAGATAGCGCAAAGATGTTGTGATACTTCATCGCACATATCCCTTAACACCTTGGGTAGAAACTCGTCAGGTACAGGGGACTTATTCGTCTTTAGGTCAGCAATCTTTTTCTTTATTTCTCCTTCGGTGAAGTCCATTGCCTCCAGCTTTTCCCCCGAGTAGGAATCCGCTGGCTGGGGAATGAGACCACACTCTTCAGTAAGCACTGAAGAGAAGTAGTCGTTGAGGAGGTTAGCATTTGCTGCATCTGAATGATTTAATGTCCCCCCCTCATCCCTCAAAGGGCCAATCGTTCGACGGATTGGTTTACGGCTGTTTACATATCCAAAAAACTCCTTGGGATTCTCTTTACAGAGTCTCGCCACTCGGAGTTCCTCAGACCGCTTAGCCGCCCTTATGCTGGACTTCACTCTCCTGGCTAGCCTCCGGTATTTGTCAAAGTCACCCGAGATCTTCGATTGCCGGTACACATTTCTCTTCTCCCTAAGCAGTTGCCCGATTTCTCAATTAAACCACTTTGGTTGAACAGAGGACCGACGGGGGCATTTCAGAGGGATGAAACGCGATTGAAGACTCATAAATGTGGTTTTGAAACTGTTCCAAGAGTCTTCAACAGCCTCGCACTCTTCTAGCCTCGCGTCAGTCAGTCCCGCGCGCTGACCTGCAAAGTCTGCTCTTCTCAAATCGAGTTTCCTTGATTTACTAGTTGCAGGCTCCGCCTTGGGGACTTTGACTACAAATTTAATTAGTCAGTGGTCACTACCACCGAGCTCTTCGCCAACAGAGAGGTCCTCAACGATGTCATCCTTAGAGGTGAAAACTAAGTCGAGGATATTGTCTCCTCTCGTTGGCTCTCTCACCCATTGAGTGAGGAACTCGTTGTTCGTGAACTCCAGGAGTAGTGCGTTCTCGCCACAGGGTTCTCTGGTTTTCCAGTCAACTTGTGTGTTGAAATCATCATGACGATACACACTCTGTCTTCGACAAGTTCTCCTAGTAGCTGGTACAGATCTCTGTCCTTTTCAACGAGTTGGGCAGGAGGTCTATAAAGCACCAGGGTCCTTTATTTGGCAGAACCTATCTCTAGGTCAACACCTAGTAGTTCATGGTCGGATACGATGTTGCAATCCGTCGAGTTGAGAGTATCCTTGACATACAACATCACACCGCCACCCTCTCTGCCTGGTCTATCTTTCTGGAAGAGCTGGTAACCGGGAATCGTGAATTCACCTTCAAAATCTCGGCTTGAGGTTTTAATCCACGTCTCCATTATGGCCACCATCTCAGGTTCCTCTGTTGTTACGAGGCTACGGAGCTCAAGAAACTTATTCCTGATTGACCTCGCGTTGAACAGAAAAACTTTAAGGGAGTCCCCCAGTGTAGGACTCCCTACGCTCTTCCGTTTCCCGGCTTCTTTTGTGTGGTAGTACCCCTCTTTGCCACATCTAAGGACGTCGTTCCAGGAGTCACACGGGCATACTGTCTTATGTCCGCCTTCACTCTGGGTCGGACGCTCCTCTGCGTCCACTCTACGACATCCTGGATTAAGTTAAAGAGGAAAGCCTTTTCCTTGAATGAAAGGTGCACTCCGTCCCTTGGGTAAAGGTCGTTTCGACCGTTAAAGGTGCCGTAAGGGTCCAGAAAGAAGACCCCCTCCGCCGTACAGAGGTCGGACAGGCGCTGGTTCAGGGTCACGTTCCTTGAGTGAGCTGTCCGGCTAGGACCTCTTCTTGGGAGCATCCCTACAACGACCCGTTTGCGAGTTCTCAATCTACAGTCGTCCACGGCTCCCATGACCGTGTTGAGAATTTTCTCGCTGGGGCCTACTTTCCCTACTCGGAGGTAGAGGTCATTCCCACTCACCATCAGGGCAACGACTGAATTCTTCGAGATCTGAGATTTCTCAGCCTCTACCCTAATATGGTGGTTTCCCCGTCCTGGCTGGCAGCATACCTCCCCACTAGTGCGAAGGTGGGCCGCTAGCAGGGGCTGCAAACCTTGTGCTTGGGAATCGCCCACAAGGGTAACCCTCGGACATTTCCGTGCTGAGGTTTGAGGCTTTCCTTGCGGAAGCGAACTCTCGGTTCCCTCTTTCTTCTCCATCTTATTTTTCTTCTTCTTTTTCTTATTCATCTTTCCCCCCTATCTTTCTTTGTTACATACTCTTCTGTTTTTCTCTTTTCTTCCTCTGCTTCAACTTTCTCTTTTTCAGCTTCTACTTTATCTTCTATTTCAACTTTCTCTTCTTCCTGTTTCTTTCCCTTTCTTTTCTTTTTCTTTGAAGGTTTATACATAGCATGCGGACCTAGCTCTAGGGGTAATACTGCAGATGCAGTGTTTAGTACAGGGCTTGACGTTAGCTCGGCTATTCTGACCTCCAGCCTGCGAATCAGTTCGGCGTGTTTTAATTCGAGGCTGTTTATTTTCTCCTCCAACTTCCTGGATCTTTCCTCGGAAGCCCTGCATGTTTCTTTTAGCTCCTTGATTTGGCCGTTCAAAATTCAGTCGGTGCAGGAACTGGCCGGGTGGCATTTCGAAAAACACCCCTCCGGAAAGTGCATGCACCACTTATCTATGTGAAATATTGCGCACGTGTATTTTAGAGCTCCTGGTTCTTTCTTGCCGGTCATTTTGAACACTTTCTCTCTTTCAATACTTTGCGACCAATCAATGCTAAAAAGGGGGGTTGGTGAGTTCTTCCCGCGTGAGTCGCTCCCGCCTATTAATCGGAGTCGTTTCGGAGTCTTCCAGAAGGCACGCTCCATGTGCTGCTGTTCGTCCGACCGAGTCGTCAAGCCTCGGCGTGCCGTGGCTCTTAACCAAGCAGCACAGACGGTCCCCGAAGGGGCCATCGATTTCTCACCAGGTGAACAACAACAAAGCACACCCCTTACTAAACTCCTACTAGTTCCCTTCACAACGGCCAGGATCTCGGAGCAGCGTTCAATAGATATCCCGCCCCACCAAGAGACTCGACCCAAGGCTTTTTATTGGCCTGGCAACCAGCCTGGGAATAAAGGGCCGTCACCTCGGACCGATGCTACCAGAGGCACCCGTCAACGGGCACTGGAAAAGGTCAATAACTACGCGCCAGGGAAGGGGTTAATGGGGCACTACCCTCATCCCATTCATCGTGCCCCAACGCCTAGGACACCTCTAGTCCTAGTCTCTCGAAGCCAGTGAGCGTCGATTGGCGTTGCTTATAGAGGTTCCAAAGCCTCTCTTCCGACGCGTGAGGTAGCTGCCAGGTCCTTATATGTAGATAGAAGAAAAAAAAGGGAAAGAGTGACATGATAGGAGTAGGATTTCTTTTGTTTTTCTCTTTTTGTATAAGTGGGAGAGATAGGATGAAAGTAAAAAAGGAGAATGATAGAGTAGAAAAAGGAAGGAATGACGCACTTAGTCTGGAATCTCGTTTCGACCAAATCGACAAGGGAAGCCCTACCAGGGGTACCCAGAAGAGGTAACCCCGCTGACATAGCTCGAAAAGTCAAAGGTACACACAAGCTCTCTTCCCGCGACAAGGGGGCGTCACCTCTCCCTCTACTTCCTTTATGCTTTAGTAGCAGCATTGAAGGTTCAACCTTCCGAAAGCAACCATGATCTTGCGAAAGTTGTTGGAGTGTCATCCCATCAGACTGTGCCAAACCGATTGCATCAAATAGATTATGTTCACAAAAAAACTAATTGGTTCCATATGAACTCAGTGAAGCACAAGCTGCCCGTAGAGTAGAGCTTTGCAGACAACTTCTCAATATCCCAATGGCCGACCGATTCTGGAAGCGAATTGTAACATCAAAGGAAATGTGGGTGTACTTGGTTAATCACTATCGGGAGAGGAATTGGGTTCCGTGAGGTGAACAACCGGCATCCTTTCCACAAAGAAATTGGTTTGAAAAAAAAGTGATGATCTCTGTCTGGTGGAATTTTGAAGGAGTACTGAATTTTGAGCTTGTTCCACATGGTTGCGTCACCAACGATAAACTGTATTGCCAACCGCTAGAACGCGTGTACGACAAACTAAAGAAGGAGGATCCTGCTTTGATCAATCGAGTTCAGGCTTTGTCTCGGCAAGACAATTCAAGGCTATACACTGCCAGGTTGACTATGGAGAAGTTCAAACAGATAGAGGGTGTTGTGATTCTTCCAAATCTACCACTCACTCCCAATGCTGCTCCAGGTGAATATAGCCTAGTATGCCCCAATGGCACACTTCCTCTACAATCAGCGATTCAACACTTTTGATGGAGTAAATGAAAATTATTTACAGTTTTTTTATTCAAAGCCAGCTGACTGGTATCTGGGCCAGATTCGGATGCTGGCTGATCGCTGAAAGAACATCGTAGAGAATGATGGACTTTATTTTGAAGAATAAAGGTTAGTGTTGCTCCAAAAAACTTTGTTTTTTTCTTTTCGCTTCCTAGATGAGGCAGGACTTTCTGGCCAACCAAATAGTATTTGTGTTGGAGAGTTTAAGATATTTAGAGCATGCAAAGGAATTTGAAGGCGTTAGTGGTGGTAAAACTTATCAAGTCTGTAAATTTTAAAAGCGAAATTCGGACAGTATTTTTCACCTTTCCAGGAAGAATTTAAACATATCAGTGAGTACAAAAGAAGTTACCACTTCTTTTGTGAAATTATAGATATCTCATATAATAATTCATAAAAAGGGCTTCTCCTTTAGACAGAGATTCATAAATCTAAAGCTACAGTTAGATTATAATGAAGGAGTTAAAAAGAAAAAATGTTGTAAGTAATTTGTTAGCTACGCGCTCCTTGAAATTGAACTACCGACCATTTTTTACTCATTTAATAGTCTATTTACGACTATAATTTAACATAAGTTGAATTTAATTGCAAATTATTTATCTGAAATATGCCTAGTCCTACTCACAACTTCATCAAAATCATTCCATTTCCAAGACTTTAGATCAAATGGAATTTGTGAAAAAGTATAGAAAATATTTTATATTACAGAGTTCACACTCATAATATATGACTTCATTTTATACAGAAACCCTTGGCTAAAGTGATTTAATAAAAACACTACATTTACAGAAATCCGCCATAAAACATAATTATCCTCATCATCAAAAATGTAGTCTATGAGATTTACAAATTCCGGATTTTCTTAATCCTCTTCTTTCGTTTCTGGCTCCTCAGTCAACATATCCCCTAGCTCTTGTGGTACGAGGGCATGACATCTTCAGTCAACTTCCATCTCTAACTTACTAGCCATGAATTTCTGGTGAAAGAACTTCCTGGTTTTCTGCGGCTACCTGATTCTAGAATAGAACTTGATAATTAGATCTTTTGATGTGCATTCTTTTGGAATCCCTGTCCTGTGGCAGGAGACTCATTTCCACTCAATCCAAACTTATCAGCAATGCTGTGTTTGATACTAAATCGCTCCAGAAATTTCCCATATCGTAATTTGTTGATGTCTTTTGTGTAGGGTCCTCCTTAAAGAAGGCAATCAAATTGTTTAAGTCCAGCAAACATATTATACGGAATTTCATTCGAGCTCCCAATTTGTGTAAATATGGCAGAAGAACTCGGGATGTTGACTCAAGGTTATTGATAATGGTAATTTTTCCGTTCCTGACAAATAGACTCGAGGTATCACTGCCACTAAACAGATGAATATTAGAAAGAACACGCAAAATATCTTTTCTTACATCTTGAATTATGCTGTGTATGTGTAGAAGTTGTACTTTAATGCCAATTCCAGTAGCAATCAAAACCTGTCTAATGTTTTGTACAAACTTAAGGTGAAGAATGAAAACGTATCTGGTGATCATAGAGTTACATATTATTGAATCACATCAACTTTCAGCTGCAATATACATTGTACAGGCAGTTGAGTACAATCTTTGTCTGCATCTTCTTGGGTTGATTCGAATTTCTCAGCCTCCTCTTGAGAGGTCGTACAACCCTCCATACTTATTAGGCAAGTACATTTGTCAGCATAAGTAAAGTAAATATTTATTCATTTAATTTTTTTTTTGCATATTTATCCCTTTATATTCGATAAAAAGAAACACTGTAAATCTTTGGTTGTTTTTGTTTTTTCTCAAAAAATTCAGTTTCTTGAAATGCGTTTCCTCCATCCTCTGAGTAATTATGGCGTGGAAGAACCTCTACGACTTCCTTCAACACTATCGACTATCGACAAAGAGAATGGTAGGATTCAATTACAAAGACCACATGTACTTCTTTATGGAACTGTGCAAACGAGCTTTCAGTTATTTCCTCAACTGTTCCACTCAGGGTTAATTGGGCTTGAAACAAGACTTTTCCATCAATGGTTTAGCTGTTCTTGTTCAGAGAATGTTTTTTCTGCTTTGTGTTTTTCCGCTAAAATGTAAATGAGCATGGATTTATCTGTTTTGGCCTTATGTTCAAACTCAATTGATAATGCGCAAGGAATTGTAGTCAGGGGAAAACTTAGCACCATTTCAAAGCTAATTTTATGGTCTACTTCAAGAGGAAATAGGTCACCAAACATGTTTCCCTCAGCTTATATGTGTTTAACTTTCTTTGATTGCTCTGTAACCTTTGCTGAGTCGACAGCCATTGAAAAGCTTTAAAGCTGAACCACACGCCGCTTGCTTGGAGCTTCAAAAACTTTGTTTTTCTAGTCAGTCGTTTATCAATGAATGTTTTCAGAACAACAACTTTAACAATCTTTTGAGCATTCAGTAGATCATCTTCAATATCCAAAGAATTAGTAATGTTCTGTACAGCTTCATTGCTTTGTTACTATCCTCTATATTTTTCACAATCTGAAAAGACTGTGGATCCTTCTGGGACTAAATGTTCGGCTCCCCATTTCAGCTAACAGCTAAGTTACCTGGTTATTAGTCTCTCTTGTATTTTAAATGCCTTACACTACTGCATCTGCAGTAGCCTGAGTAAGTTCTCCTGAAGCCAGTGATGCCACTATGCGGAGTTGTATCGTGTTTTATTTTCTATTCAATGGTGACATCAAATGCATTAATGGATGAAGGAATATCTGACCTGTTTCAGTAAATACATTCTATATAAAAAAGGCTTTCTCCTCTAGGTCGTGAGCTGGTTGGGCTTAGAATATCATGTTGTAGAGAGTATTGTACCTGGTTTAACGTTGGTGATGATAATTGAAGAACAGATGGAAAATATTATAGAAGCCTTCCAGGTACAGTTCCAATTGTTTTATTTGTTCCCCTCTGAGGTTGAATATTCAGCAATACTCCATTAATAATACTAACTCAGAACTGTGTAGTTTTACCTAATTCTTCTTTACGTATTCTCGCCTTTAAATCTGAAAGAAAGAAGAACAGGTTTTATGTATCCTTGAATTTCATAAACCTCGGTCAGATTCTCGCTACATGTATTCTTGGTAAGATTTAAGATCTTTTCTCATATTCTCTCATAAAAGACATGAAGATGCAAAAACGTGAGTGACTGCAAGTAAAGGTGCTTCAGTGCTTCCACAGCGAGTTTGTGAATTCCTAGAGCGCTGTTGTAATGTTTGCTGCAATCACTGTTTCAGTGGACCCACTTGCACAAATTCTTGATTCATCCAAGAGATCCTTAAGTACACTAACTCTCTGAATCTTTCCAAGTGCTCCCATGTATCCCAGGTGAGAAGAAAATCTAATATCGAGTCGGATAATAATATTGCTAAATTATGTTGTGTCTTGCTAAACAATGTTTTATGCCTTGGAAGTCCCAGCTAAAGCTGATCTCACAATTGTGTATCGTTGATCCCCTTCCTTTAATCTTGTTGATAACTCTTTAATATGTGCAGCAGTCTCTGGCGTAATTTTTGGCGTATTAACTAGATAAATGGAATCACTCTATTACGTTTAAGAGCCAAGTTTTCAGCAAAATCTAAAATTGCTTTCCATTTCTTTTAGTCCCCAAACCTCTTCAGCCACTATTTGAAAACTTACTGTTACAAAAATGCGTTTTCTTTTTTTCTGCATATGCGGACACATAGTGTACATATATGTTTCATTTCAAATTCTTGTATGGAAATTACCACTTCCTTTTTTTCCCCTTTTTACTTCGTTTTCTTTCAAGAATTCAGAAGAGAAACGAATTCCTGGTCATACAACCTCCGTATGCATTAGTAGGGCGCGTTATATTATATAAATACAGTTTTCTTTACTTAATTACTGGTTACTAAAATATTAATCAAACCTTAGTAGTATTTTTTTAATTGTGAGGGAGAAGAGTGAGAAACAAAATTGTTAATGAATTGATCAATGCAGCCATTCAAAAATATATACATATCTAGTAAAATCAATGGGAGAAATTAGAGAGAGCAAAAGTTATCAGAAAGAAGCCGGAAACAAAACAAAATGAACACCCTGATGATAAAATAAGTTGAATAAATAATAATAGGTAATGTTAGCTCTATAAAAAACTGGAGAATGAACCAAATGTGAAATGGAAAAATATTTCTTCACTATTTTATATTCAATCAAGGCTCTAAAGTTGCTAAAAAGTTGTCTCATGTCGGGAGTGGAACGCGGGCTGCCTGGATGAAAGCCAGGTATCCTAGCCATTAGACTACATAGGAGTAGCAAAAGTCGCTGGCATTCACAATATTTAGTGCCAAACTTCAGACAAACAAAAAACATATTCTTCGACAAGCAATTTGCAAAAATGAGGTTAAATTTCTTTCCTTTATTTGGTATTGCGAATAACTCTGTGATTATTGTCTTATTTGTTTCACCCTTTCGTCTCAATGGGGTAATTTGATTCTTTATTGGACAGAGATGTAGCTTTTTATGCAAATTAAATCGAAACGGTTATAGAGGTTGAAGGTAAAAAGACTAAATTCGCTTATTCAGCCTAAATAAAAATATGGTTCCTATTAATAATATTATTATCATCATTAATAGAATTATTTGTAACCTTATTTCTGGCAATTCCACCGATAAATATTTCAAAATTCGTTTTGCATGTCGATCAAAGCCGCGCTATGCAATAAGATGTCGATTTCAATCTAGAGCATTTGGTTATTATATTGGTGCTGCAGTGGATTCGACGTCGGTGTAGTGTAAGGGGTTGTAATTAAATTTACATTTTAAGAATGGTGTAATAAGGGTAGGTGAGAGATATTGAGAAATATAGTGGGAAAAGGGTAAAGGAGTTATAGATTTGCAAAGTAATGCAGAGTGCCTGCAATTCAGGTTAATCGCTGTTTTAATCGTATAATTTTCTTTTAGTCATTTTCTACATATATTTATTTGAAAATCTGGCTACATATAAGTTAATATATGTTGTTTGGCGTTCAAACAGTTATATATGTGGTATGCTATATTTTGTCCTAGTCTTATTCTCTTTCTGTGTTGGTATTCTTCTTTCTTTTTTTACTTATATCTTCTTTTGTCTGTTGAATCATTTACCCCTGTTTGTGGAATCAACCAAATTATATGTTGCTTTTCGTGATTCATTTTGAAGTTTTGGAGTATTTTTGTTATTTGCGTATGTGAAAGGATGCTCCTCGAAGGACCAGCGTGAGAGGATGCCCCTCGAAGGACCAGCGTGAGAGTGAGGCCCTCGAAATACCCTTTTTCAGCACCTTCGAGCCCCAGACCACGTGCTCCTTGGCGTGGGAATTCTAGAATCGACGAGAAGGAAGTTGTCTCGCACTGAGCCGCGACCCAGCTGTATTTACTTAAGCATGACACATATGGCTCTCTTTCTTCGAAATAACGCCGAATCCTCCCCTCCATGCTTCACAGACATTTCCTTACCCCACAAACGATCCCGTACAAGCTGAACCATATATCCTGAGGCAAACTTCGCTGCTCGGTCTAACCCCTTATCTCGAAATAAGTTTGAACAGACTGGCATCGTGAATTCTCTTCGGGACTGCAAGCCACCGGGCTATTTAACCCAGCGTTAGCCATTATTCGAAGACAGCGAGAGCCTGCCAGTGCCCCCGTTCAGACCGTGTGTCTGTTTCCCGTGAAGCCACGCAACCCATGATCGAGTCGTACCTCGTCGTTAAGACAAGCTATGCCCACCCCCCTCATCTCGCAACCTCCTTAAAAACTCCCGGTCCCCGTGTCTGAGACTCCCTGCTGTACCGCAGAACAATTTCTTGTGTTTTAGATAACATCTCTCTCGAGCAGAGAAAATCTCGACCTTCTGAAAGAAGTACTCTCAAACCCCCATCTACGAGTCCTCCTCGCTAAAACCCTCAGAAGTGTCTCCTCGAAGCCCCGGCCCTTGGTCTTCCACCTCTAAACAACTCTAAGCATCAAAGTAAAGCGATTTTGCTTTGTTATCCCATGATTAGCCCCCTCCCCCTCGTAATTCGTCACCTGGATTCCGTAGCATCCCCTTTCAATTGACTCCCCGCTCAAACTTAAATACTCTGCATTATTCGGATTAACGATAATTTTGCACTCCCGGCTTAAATCTGTCTCATTGTAAATTGCCCCGATCTAATTACCTATCCTTACAAAGCATAATTTGTTCCCCTTTTATATATATATATATATATATATATATATATATATATATATATATATATATATATATATATATATATATTATTGCTTTATAATATGTGCACAAATCACGTGAACAAAACTTAAATCAACACAACATAAAAAACCCGCAAGAACTTATTCCTCAACCTAATATATGTATATATATATAATATTTAATAATAAATAAGGAGATCAAAATTTGCAAAGGTTAGGCTACGTCTCTTAACAGCGTAGACTATTAGGCTTTTGCTTAGGCTACGTCTTGAAGTTGAGTAATGTCATTGCGGTTTATTTAAAAGTTGTGTTAATTTAATTTTTGTTCTGTACCCTCAAAATGGGATGTCAAGTTGAAAGAAAGGCGCATTTTCGTCACTTGTGGTTATTCATTTTCAATTGAGACGGGAACAATGCAAACGCAGCTAAAGCTCGTCGTAATATTTGTGCTGTGTACGGAGAAAATGCTTTATCAGAAAGGACAATTCAATAGTGGTTTTCACGTTTCAAAAACGGTCATTTCAATTTTAATGACAAAAAACGTTCTGGTCGCCTCATTAAGTTAGATGAAGATCTATTGAATGACCTTCTCCTTGAAAATCCTCGTCAATCGACTAGAGAATTGGCTGTACATTTGGCTTGTGATCAGAAAATTGTCGTGAATCACCTTTATTCGATGGGGAAAGTTAAAAAAACTCGGTGTATGGGTTCGCACGCTTTGAACGAAAGCAACAAACTTCAACGCTCCACGATTGCTGGAGGGTTTGATTGCTCATCACAAGGCTACTCGTGGATATAAGGACAGATTTCTTCACCGCATCATCACTGTCGACGAAAAGTGGTGTGTTTATGTCAACATGAACCATCGAAAACAATGGCTTAGCTCCAATAAAAAACCACTTCAGCGATTAAATCAAGGACTTAATCCATGAAAGATGATGCTGTGTGTATGTTGGGATTGTGAAGGCATCATTATTTATGAGCTCCTAGCGAACAACGAGATTATAAACGCAGAACTTTACGTTCAACAAATGTATCGACTCGTTATGGAGTCCTTCTGCAACACGACAATGCTCGTCCTCACATTGCTAATATGATAAAAGACGCCATCAAAACGCTTAATTGGGAAATCCTGCCCCATCCTCCATATTCACCATTCTTGGCTCCATCGGATTTCCATCTGTTCCGATCACTCTCCAACAATTTGCGAGGCGTCTCGTTCAATACTGATGTGGAATTAAGAACCTGGTTAAACGAATTCTTTGAGTCAAAATCCAGAGACTTTTTTTGCAGAGGCATCGAAAAACTATTTGAACGTTGGGAAGAAGTCGTAAATAACAAGGGAGAATACATTATTGATTAAATTTCATATTGTTATCAATTAAAAATAATTTTTTTCTAAAATTGTTAATGGTAATGAATAAATTTGATAAAACCGCAAGAACTTATTCTTCAACCCAATATTAAAATCTAGTGTCAGGTAAAGTTGGGTTATTTTGTATTAAAGGAACCCTTTTTCTTTTAAACTGCCCCCCTCCCCTAGATAAGTTGTTCGATAACCAGTTTGCCAAGTTCGTTCAAGTTCCTCCAAAGATAGTGAAACAAATTCTTCTTTTTTTTTGATTATTTTATTGGGGTGCCCATGCGATCGTAATTTTCCCTAAGTTTATTTTCTTTGTGGGTGTTTTCTTTTCACGGAGACGAGCTCTCTTGAAATCCCTTACTAATGCCCATGCAGGATTAAAAGTCCTCACAATTACTAATCATATAGGGATTAATTTTTGAATTGTAATTCATTTCTTTTTCGTGATAGTGTTTCAATTGTTAGGATTTTTTTTACGATCGTAAGAGCCCCATAATCTTTTCCGTGAGTTCTTTGTATGTGCCGAGCGGCCAGATGCACATTTACACCAGCAAGATGTAGTCATTAAAACGATTTCCACATCAAGGAGAGATCCTTGGGTTGTTCGGCAAGGATCTACTTGCCTATATTCAAGAGGAAGAAAGAATTGAAATGGCAGGAAAAAGAGAATAGAGAAAAGCTTAAGAGAGAAGAGAGCAAATAGAAGCTGAAGATAAAAGAGAAAGAAAATAGAGAGTATTTGCTGAAGAGAGAAGAGAGCACAGAGAAGCTGAAGAGAAAAGATAAAGAGAACAGGCTGAAGTTGGAGAGAGAAGAGATAAAAAAAAAGTGGAAGAAAGAGAAAGAATTCGTCAACACGAAGGCGATCTAAACAAAAACCAATTAGAAGCCCTTTCTATTAGCTCGAGTAATATACCCCCCCCCCCAGGCCCTCTCCGTAAATTTGCCAGTGTTTAAGGAGGGCAAGGATTTCAGCGCCTACTTAACCCACTTTGAGAACATTTTCGAGTGAACCACAGGAAAAAAAGGAACAGATAGAGTCGCCCGACTACTCCCTTTCCTCAATACCCATCTTCGTGAAATTTTAATCTCGCTGTTCGCTGAAGCCAACCTCGACTACTCCACCCTCAAGTAGGAACTATTATCAGCAATTAACATGAATCCTGATTTCTATAGGGCAAAGTTTCGCCAGGCGAGGATACTGCCTGGCCAGACGTACAGCCAATTGCATTCAATTTTGGTTAGGCTCAGTCCAAGTCAACCGCGACTACGAGTCCCTATTTTATTTCATCTTACGGGATCAGTTGATAGCTGCTCCACCCTCCCAAATCCGACCATTCGTGAATAATAGACGGGTGTCTTCTTTCAAGGAATGTATCGTAGAGGCCGATGTGCACGCATCAAACCACAACCTCGATCCGAAAGACCCCAAGAAATCACATCCCCCATACCCCAAACTAAAGGAAACATCCCCAAGTTGCCCCCGAAGAACTCGCCCAAGTTTGTGAAGGTACCTGGTCCGTCCAACCTAAGTACCATCTCCCGATGGAATCGAGGGATATTAAGCCTCCCATCATTAATCCCCCAACGTCGGATAACCCTCGAAGGCCCGTCATATGTTTTTATTTCGGCATAGCCGGTCACATGAGAACCAACTGTCCCCCAAACTCCCAATCCCGTTCCGTTCCTAACCAGAAAGTCCATCATATAAGTGCCTCACTCTCTCATCCACCCGCTCGCTTTGAAACGCCATCAACTTCACCAACAAGTAATCCCCCGGGACAGCAAGTCAATTTTTAGTTCATAAAAGCTCCCCCGTTGGGCTTGAGTTCAAAAACGTAACCATTAATGGTTGCAGAGTGCAAACCCTCGTAAGAGACACCGGCTGCACTTGCATGGTCGTCTCAGAAAAGTTGCTTCCCCCAGTGAGCCTCGACAACGATCTTTTTACAGTAGGCAATGACTACTTGGGGCGCGCGAGTTGATTCCCCGTGGTTCGCTGCTATCTTGAATGTAAGTATTTTACTGGTTGGGCCGACGTGATAGCAGCCCCCATTAAGTTCTGCGCCGTGTTGGTCGGTCAGATTCCGCCGTCGCACACCGGTTATCACAAGGGCCGATGCGCTACATGACACTGTGCCCCTGTGCTATCAGAACCTCCGCATGCCCTAAAATTTGCAGCCCTTTACAACGAAGCATTTGCAAGCGCTCAAAAGGAGTGCCCCACCCTCCAGCGCTTGTGGTAAAAAACACGAAATGACGAATGGGGATCTGCACGCGGTCAAAGAGAGGTTGCATACCTCGTTAATGACGGACTCCTTTTTCGCTTCAGTTCGACTGAAGATAAATCCACGACTCGCTCTTTATTTATTTCCTGTTCGCATGTTCCCTCATTCCCCAGACTAGCCCACGATGGATTAATGGCTAGTCATTTTAGCCACAATAAAACCGCTGAAAGAGTTTTTCGTTATTTCTTTTGGCCCCGCGCAGCCAAAGAAATTGTCGAGTTTTGCAGGTCGTGTGACATTTGGCAAAAACCTGCAGCAAAAGGGCGCATACCATTTGCCCCCCGCCAAAAGACCCAAATTGTCTCGAAGCCTTTATTTAGACTGGCCATAGAGTTGAGTGGCCCAGTTCACCCCCCCCGTATAGCGAAGGATACTCATATGTCCTCACGCTAGTCGATTTGCTACGAGATTTCCTAACGCACTCCCTCTTAAAAAGATAGATAGCGTGATCTGTGAGGAAGCCCTGATTTCGATCTTTTTCAGCGTCAGCATCCCGAAGGAGATCTTGTCTGACAGAGGTAGACAGTTTATCTCTGAACTAATGGAGTACGTCGGCAAGCTCCTTATGATCAAGCCACTATTCACCACCCCTTTTCGCCCCGCTGCTAACGGCGTCTGCGAAAAAGTAAATGGTATATTGAAGACCATTTTGAAAAAGATGTGCCATGCACAGTCCCGAGAATGGCATCGGTACCTGCCAGTTGCCCTGTTTGCCTGCATTAATAATATAATTTCGCTTGACAGAGAAGCAGTAATGGAAGCCTCTTATGCATATGAGCCTCTTAACCTAATACAAATCGTATGCGTCGAGTGTGACAATTACTACCCCCTCCTTTCGATCCCCGGTTCGAGTGAAGACTCCACCCAGGAACTCGACTTAGATCCCCACCTAAAACCTTCTCAGAAAACGCAATTAGCTCTTTTATTGACCAAATTCCTGGATGTAATCTCCGAGAAGCCTGGCTGCTCTATCCGTTTAGAGCATGATGTAACCTTAACCACCCAGGACCCTACCCGCTCTAAACCATACCCCTTGCCCGTTCATTTGCATTCTGCATTTAACTCCGAAGTAGAAAACCTGCTGAAATTGGGAATCATTAAACCTTCCACTTCAGATTATTGCTCCCACATTGTTATCATCAGGAAGCCGGATCAGTCTTTTCGCATGTCCGTAGACTTTAGGAAACTGAACGCAGTAACGGGCCTCTACGCTGAGCCTATCCCTTTGATAGATCAGAACTACATTTATTTGAAGAGGCTAAGTTTATTTCGAAGATAAGGCTTGTTTAAGGCCTACCATCAAATCCCCCTTAAGGATAGTGCCCGGAAGTACTACTGCCTGTAGTAACTATAATTGCATGATGCGCCGGATACTGGATGGGCTAAATAACGTTTCATTTTATTTTGATAATGTTTACGTGGCCACCCACACATGGGACCAACATCTGGTTACCCTTCGCTTCCTCCACAGTAGGCTTCGTGAACACGGCCTTAAAATAGGCCCCAGCAAGTGCCATTTTGCCTATGGTACCATTAAATATCTTGGTTTCCATATTGGGGAAAATGGTACCCCAGCAAGAAAAGGTGAAGGCCATCGCCGGCATGCCCCTTCCACATACTAAGAAACAATTACGCTCCTTTCTGGGATCGACGTCCTTTTACAGGCGTTTTGTTCCGAATTTCGCTTCTTTAGCGTCCTCCCTTAGTGCCTTACTAAAAAAACATTCCCAGGATCCTCCTCGTCTGGGACTCCATGGAGACCGCCCTTTTCTAACAGCTGAAGGAAAAATTATCGCCAGCTCCCATACTGCGACTCCCGAATCTGAGAAAACCGTTTGGTATTTGAACGCATGCCTGTAGTGAAGGCATCGGTTGCGTTTTGCTTCAGTATAAGGAAGATGGCAATAGTTATCCCATTGCTTATACTATCCGGAAGCTCTCGTCACGCGAAAGGAACTATGCGGTAATAGAACTTGAGGCTCTCGCGATCGTGTAGAGTGTGCCGAAATTCAAAATGTAGTTGCTAGGCAAAGAATTTGTGATCGAAACCGATCATCGCCCCTTAGCGTATTTAAAAAATTGTAAAAGTCAGAACGGAAGGCTTATGCGATGTAACCTACTTTTAATAGAATACCAGCTCTGAATTTTTTACATTAAAGGGACAGTCTAAGTAGGAATCCGGTAGAGGACCCTCCGCCTGCAAGTTAAAATTTGTTAAGCCCTCTACTCCCGTGTATTTAATCGAGTCTGTGTACTCGCCCTTTTTAATAATCCTAGGTCTCCGTCCTATCTCTGTACAGTTTATGTTCTTTGGTGTCCCTGTAAAAATTTCCTATTTTGTACGTATTTGTTCCCTGTGTATTTTATATTCACGTTGTTTTGTTTTTTTGGCCTTAAATGTAGTTCCACTACCCTCCACATGACAGTCTTAATTTAAATTTATTTTTTGTGACATGCATTTGACTATTTCCTGTATTTATTTATTTCTTTTTGTGCGCTCGTTAACGCTGATCCAAATCCTTATCTCGAAATAGGTTTGAACAGACTGGCGTCGTGAATTCTCTTAGGAAAGCTATGCCCTGGAGCTAGCTAACGGACCAGCCACCGGGCTATTTAACCCTGCGTCAGCCATTCCTCTAGGCTATTGAGAGCTTGCCATTCCCTCCGTTTAGACCGTGCGTCTGTTTCCCGTGAAGCTTCGCACCTTCTGTTCGAGTCGTATTCTGTCGTTAAGATCTCACCAGCAGTTCGCCTTTCGTGAAGTTTTGGCCCTTGTTCAGAGGAAAGCTTATCGAGTCATATTCTTCTCGGAGAACTCTGTGGCCCCCCTCATCTCGCAATCCCCTTCAATACTCTTGTTCCCCTTGTCTGAGACTCCTTGCCCTGACGCAGAACAGTCTCACGTGTTTGAGATAACATCTCTCTCGAACAGAGAAAATCTCGTCCTTCTGCAAGAAATACTCTTAAACCCCCATCTACGAGTCATCCTCGTCAACACCCTCAGAAGTATCCCCTCGAAGACCCTTGCCGTTGGTCTACCCCCTTCGAACAACTCTAAGCTTCAAATAAAGTGATTTTGCTTTGTAATCCCATGATTACATCCTCCCCCAACCCGTGATTCGTCACCTGGATTCCGTAGCATCTCCTTTTAATTGACTCCTTGGTCAAACTTAAATACTCTCCATTATTCGGATTAACGATAATTTTGCACTCCCCGCTTAGCTCTCTCTCATTGTAAATTGTCCCGATCTAATTAAATATCCCTATAAATCATAATTTGTTCCCCTTTTGCCTATATATATTGCCGTTTATTATTTATATTAAAATTATATTTTGGGGTCTTGTCTTGATCTGTATATATCCTTGAACTGCAACTTGGCATAAATGTAGATAAATCCCGGCTAATTGTAAACGCACTCACTCAAAGAGGCGGCCTACCACTCCTTCAATTGCTCCAAAGCCTATCGCAGACGTCCTCATGCTGGCTATCTGCCCGTGCAAGTGTACGCGCCATTACACCGAAAATGTCTACAGAGGCATACCTCGACAGCTTATTGTCTCTTTTAGTTGTTTGTGTATGTTGTGTTCTTCACTTTGTATGTTGGTGAGTATGTGTCGCCTGTTGTTATGTGCATTTCTTGTATTCTTCCTTGTGATGTGTATAGACCTTGTTCTTCTTGTGGTGATTTTGGGCATTGTTGTCTTCTAGGATTGTATTAATCTTCTCTCGTATAGTAAAGTCCATCCTTTCATACATTTTATTGTCTTTATTTTCCCTGTATTTTGTTTACAGGGGCAATTCATACTGTCCTTTGGATGTCTCCTGCCTTTGTCTACCTCCTTCTGGTGCCTATAACTATGTAAAGAGTTCTATTCCGAACCCCCTGAAGGTCAGTTTACCCGTTCTGGAGGTGCAATGAAGGATTGGGGCAAAATAGGTTAGCGTTGCTCTGACCAGTGCCATGTATATGTTCCTTTTTGTTGTTAATCTGGAGGTTCCTGAAACTATATAGATTTCTGAGTGCCTGGGAAGCTATAGTGATTCGAGCTTTGATGTGCGTCCCATACCAGGTTGGAGGAATGTTCAGACCGAATGCATTGCACTCTCTTTTGTAATGATAACATTTATCCCTAAGAGCTCTCCGGCAAATTCCAGAAGTGAAATGGGCCGGTAACTCCTTGACGGTCGGAGACTTTCCAGGCTTCGCAATGAAGATCATTTTCGCCGCTTTATATACATTGAAAAAGTAAAACCATGTTCAGGCAGGCGTTAAAATTTTTTTCATTCCATGCATAATAATGCACTGTGTTGCTTTGCTCAAATTTAGCTTTGGAACGCTGATGAAACTCCTCCAGCGTAAATCCAGCTCCGTAACCTTGCAGACTATTCGAACTTTCCTATACTTGTGTTCGGGAAACGTCCTATGATTCTGTGTGCTAAGATCCTCGATGAGCATATGTTCGATGTCTATGTCGAAGTTTTCGTTATCTTTGTCGTGGATATTGAAAATTTCTTGCCAGTGGTCGCGGAATATTTTCTCAATCTCTTCTTCTTCTTCTGTCACAATTCTGTTTGCTGAGTTTATTCCATAACTATTTTGAAGACGTTTTACCATCAAATTCTTCGATGGCGTCCTCCTATCTTTGCCACTGCTGCTCCAATATAAGTCGGTTCAGTCCCTCTTTTGCTTCTAACTAAAAATCCTTTTTACTTTTCCAGCAAAATGGGCAAGGCTCATCAGGAATAATTACCAATGTCAGTCTAACAAAGACATCGGACAATATAATCGAAATCATTAAGAATATATTTACGTCAACTTTCTATAATGTGGCCAGGTTAAGGTACTACTAAAACTCATTCAGGACCCGACAAATGTAACAGTATCGGAAAGGAAGAGCTATAGCAAAGCAAACTGTAAAGGTATAAATTATAACTTATTATCTTCGTCCCAACCAATCTAGCTGAAGCAAACCTGTGGAAAATAGACAAAGAAAATGAGCAAATGAAAACAACTTTCACTGGGGAGAAGGAGGATAGAAATAACCTGAGAACGACGTACTGTGCACCTCATTTTCCAAAATAGACAGAAGAAATTAGGTAGAAGAACAGAACCTGAGCAGTGTTTACTATCCAATAGCAATTCTCGGCACAAGCAAAGAAAGGCAACTCGCGCTAAACAGAAAGAAAAAGGAGATCAGGCATCTCATAGTAGTAAAACAAGAGAACATATAGAAGAGCGTCACCGAAGAAAAAATAGAGAGAAGGCTCTGAAAGAAAACTGTAAACAAAATAAAAGGCAAAGCTATAAACCAGGAGAGATTTCAAGACAATAGAGACATAAGTAATTTCAGACGACATTGGAAACAAACGTTTTTAGTATCACTTGTGGAAAACGCAGTCATCAATCCATAAAATGAAGAGATAGTTTATGATTACTTAAGAAACAACTTAGAAAAAATATCCACAGCGCATGTCGTCGAACAGCAAATGAAAGTAAACTTGAGACAAGGAGCCACATTAATACGTGAAGAACTAAAGTTCGTATCTACTCATCCCATCAAAAAGCGACCGGCCCCTGAGGAATTACCAGGAATCACCCTTACCAAGAAACCGAACAATATAATCGAAACCACTAAGAATATTTTTAACGCGTGTCTGCACCCTGAATGTTTCCAAGACGACTAGAAATTCGCCAAAATGATCTTCCTCGCTCAACCAGGCAAACCACTGGAGTTCCTCCTGATTTACTAACTTATATATCTTCTGAACTTTTGGAGAAGCTTCGAGAAGATCCTTAACAGAAGACCAATAGAATATGTGGAAGAAAATAACATGAAGACCGAATACCATTTCAGATTCCGTAAAGGTAGAGACACCATACTGTCACTTGGCATCATCACTGAAAAGATTACCAAAGTCAAACAGCGACAAGATATATCGATCTGCTCCTGAGATACGTAGAAAAGGCATGCCACATAACAGCTTAAATCTCCAATTACACTAAAGTCTGGAGAGTATTTTCTGTAACTATCTAACATATTGAAGAGCATATGCGGTTGTCCATATATTCGAAGGCTAGAGTTTGAGTTAGAAGCTGAAATCACCTCAGCTCCACGATGTACTAGTTCTATACAGTGGACATGACACCACTAGAATTTTTGTACAGGAGAGATAGAAGAACCCAAAGATCTATGCAGATCGAACCCCTTAACATTCTCATAAGAGAGAAAATTATTCGGAGGAAGATCAACTCTTTTCTTATAATCATTGCAGAAAATACTAGCAGCAAAGCAAACTCTCTTGTCAACTCCAGATTTCTAGGTATAAAACTTCAGCACGGAATAGTGGAACCACCATTGTATACTTGAGAGAATACAATTATAAATAAATTAAACAAGATTAAAGAAAAATAGCTTCTAATGAGGTCAACGGACCAATAAAAATACCTCCTATAAATATCCTACACCGATTAAGGCTAAATCCACCAATCAAGTTCCCAAGAAAGTGACCACAACAGTGACTAACAGAAATATCAGGCAAAAGTGAAACAATAGTACAAACCAAAAGTTTAGTATAACTATATGAGGCTAATTGGAAGTATTTAAAATAGTGACCCAAATAAAATGATGAAAACCAAAAAGTAGATTCCGTGAAACAAAGTAGCAGCACTAAAGCCTCCAAACATACACAAGACATAAAACACAGGAGCAATATATGCAAATTAAATATTCAGTATAAATACCTGAGACAAACATAACATTAGAGTTAGGCAGTAGTTCAACAGAAATATTCACATAACGGCATAAATGCTAGAGTACACACAAGAATGAGAGATGAATAGAAAGGAAGTGAACAGCGCATCTAGTGATTTAGATTCCACGAAAATCATTAGGCGCCACAACATTGACTATTCCATTCTATTCTCCTTCCCCCTCTAAGAAAAAGTTAAACTTAGATTAACTTCTTACTCAAACTATACTTACTTTTTCAATTATCTTTTACATCTTCTCTCTTTCCTTAACGGCCCTCCACTGACCCTTCTCCCTCCCTCCCACCTTGATCTGAGGGAAGAGGAGGGCTGTCCAGCAGGGGTCGATCACACTTAAATTTTTTATTATTTTTAATAATATTCACAGGCGCATAATTCACTTTCTATTTGTTCTAGCGACATCTGGTATCTTTCATTTAACGCTCTGATATAAGAGCTTCCCAAAGCAATCTTATGTTAGTATTATGGTAGGATTCATTGCGTGTGGGCGTAGGTCAAAATTGTCCAATTTCCTGTTTTTTGCCATTTCATTATTATTTTGCGATTTTTTACAGAAAGGGGTCTAAATAAATTTATTTCTAATGTATGCTAAGAAACAACTCGAGACTGATTGTCGAGGTGCTATTGTTGCTCTTCATAAATGTGGGAAATCTCAGACACAGATAGCTAATGAATTAAACATAGCCCAAAATACTGTTAATTTAGGGGTTTCACGTGCTAAAAACAATGTTAGTCTATCTATGACAGTACCTACAAACGATCTGGCAGACCAAGAAAAACAAATTTCTGAACAGACATGCTTATGAAACGTTTAGTAGTGAACAATCCAACAA
The DNA here is from genome assembly GCA_963969495.1 of Ceratothoa steindachneri. NCBI lineage: Eukaryota > Metazoa > Arthropoda > Malacostraca > Isopoda > Cymothoidae > Ceratothoa > Ceratothoa steindachneri. The sequence goes on from OZ018327.1 coordinate 79,894,117, forward strand.
CAACTGCAAAAGAACTAAAATTTAATATGAATAATTTATTATCTGATGTTTCTGAACTAACTATCCAGGAGCGGCCACTAAAACAACTTGGATTACCATCTCACTATCCTGCAAAGAAACCATTCATTAATGAAAAAATGCGTAACTTGCGTGTTGCATGTTGTAAAAAATACATTCATTGGACTGTTAAGAAGTTGGAAAACGTTTTATTCAGCGATGAGTCAACATTTTTAGCATTCAGAAACTGTCGTAAAAAAGTTTGTCGGCCAATTGGCTCAAATAGAATGGACCTTACCTAAATACCCTCTAAGTGTGACGATTTGGGGTTGTTTTAGTTTCCAAGGCAGAGTTAGCATATATTTCCTTCCTAAGAACACAACTATGGATGGTTCACGGTATTTAGCAATATTGCAGGAGAAACTTCCAGGGATAATGACAATCCATGAGACAGAAACATTCATGCATGATGGAGCACCTTGTCACAAGGCTAAAATTGTGACAAAATGGCTTACTGGCAATAAATTTAATATTTTGGATTGGCCTTGTAATAGCCCAGATCTCAATTTCATAGAAAATTTATGGCTAATAATACAAAATAAGCTTGAAGGCCAAGACACTGGATCCGTCGAAACATTTAAGACGCCATCAACAAAATGGTGCAACAAAATATCAGTGGAAGTTTGTCAAACTACTTCTTCACCTTTTTTCTCATTTGTTTTGGATTTGACAGCTTTTCATTATAAGTTGTGGTAGATGGGAAATGTATTTCGAACACCTTGTAACACGGTGCGATACGCAATTGTTTCACCTGTCGCGCGTGTGGAGCGAGAGCAAGGCATTTTTGCCAGATCGCGATTTTCGCTGCACAAATAAAGAAGTACGTAATAAAAAGCGCCGCTGGCTTAGTAGTTTTACTCTTTTAATTTGCGGGTACGTAGCTTGAACGAGGGCATTTATCAGCTGATATAAATTTACGATTCATCAACTGTTTTCTTAGCAAAAAATTCAATCAACAGTATTTATTTATTTTCTTCAGAATCTACGAACGTTTTGAAAACATATCTAGATTGGAAGAATTTTGCAGCGAGATGTGCGCCCATTAGCTCGCTAAACAAAAACAGGATTCTCTTAATGGTCAAGGGCACATCTTAGAAATAGAAGAGCATAAATTTCAAAAAAAAAAAAATACCATTGTGTGGCTATTGTAGACGATGTGTGGTTGTTTGGAGGACTTTAAAAAGAGATTTTTTGTGCATGTGCAAAATCGATAATATCCGATATGTGGAAAGCATACGCCACTCTGTGCTAGTTACCAGAAAATTGAACCCATAATACTATTAATCACCCTAAAGACTTTGTGAACCCCTAAATCGATTTATATTCAGACAGTCGAACTTTTGTGTCTATAATTCAGTTTTCGGAGAATAGTGATGCCCAATACCCCAATATATGGATACACAGCACATGTTGGTACGCGCTTACATTTTTTTCTTCTCCGTCTCCGCCGTTAGGTCAGGTTATTTTTTCTTGGACTATTCTAAGTCATTTATCTAAATCTGTTCTCCATTTTTAATGTTCGTAATGCTAAATACGGCTAAATCGGGGTTTACTTCGATTTCGACGGAATCGTAATCAAACTTTGTTTTACCCATTATTTTGCCTTTCAACTGCCCCAAAATAACAGATTTTGACACAGCACAAAAGAAGCTACATGAAAAAGTAATGAAATATGGAAAAAAGTAATAACCTCAAAGTAAATAATATTCCATTTTTATTTTACACAAAGGACGTGTGACATTTCTTTCCTTCCACTGACCTAAAACTTATGACAACCTCCCAATGGAATCAGATAGACTCCTTTGCCTTGCTCTCTTATATATTTTCCTGCAGAGGGACTTGTTTTATTGAACGGGGATTTGAAAAAATCAAATTTCTCGCGAGAAAGAACTTTTTCAAACCGACGAGTTTATAAGAATATGGTTGAAATATCAAATTTTATATTTTCTCCCTGATTTAATGGTTTAGGTTTATAGAAATAGATTCTTACAAATTGTTGAGCTTTTCTATTACCCATAGTGAAAATAGTCATTCAATTAATACTTTCGTCACGTGCTGTTCAATTCATCCGGGAGAAAAGGCGGGTCATAAATTTGAGATGCTCTGAGGAATACCGAACTTGGGCTCCAAATACCATTCTCTCACTAAAGAGAGAAGTCTCCGCTCTTCCGAAACTAGTTTCTGAAAAAAGCTCCTTCAGTATACGTTGCTCTCTCAGTTTGTGCACAAAATCACACTATTTAAATTTTTCTATGCATTTATGCTCAATCTTTCTTTGTGTATCTACTATCAGAAAATAGCACCAATTCTATCGCAATTGACGTAAATCTTCAATTCCATAATCAATTCTGGGCATTGCAGTCAACTAATTAGATTGTTTATTAATTTATGATTTAATAATTTTTATTTGGGAATCATTCTTCTATAAATAGTGCATAAAACGTCCGAAATTTCACTCGTTCTGACGAAACTAAATTCACATATTCTAGTTAGACATTATTTTCATCCTTCTTCAAAGGATCGCCTCATGGGCTCAAGCCCCCGATTGGATAATGAAATGCACATAAAGATCAGGATGCTAATTAATCAATAGTGGTTCTGATGGCACCAGGGACCGATCCCCGTTGGAAGTGGGGTGGGTGGGAGAAATCTGGTCGTATTTTCGATTTTTAATAGCAACGGTCGATGGCGAAACCCTTCGTGACCACAAGAGAGAGGGAGGGCACACGTCTCACCTCAAGTGTTTATGGATATTAGCCCCTCCCCCCATAGGGGACGCTAGTGATCCATCGGGAGTTTTATGTAACAGAGGAGAGAGTATGTTGTGCTGTGCAGACTGGCACGGAAATGATAGCGGTGTTGTGCTTATCTATATACATGACGATTCGTGTGGATCCACTACGCCCTCTTCGAGGGTATCAGTGTATACGTCCAATGGGCGGCCTTCTCAAGACTACGCTGAAAGTTTTGTGTCCGCACTTGATGGGATCGATCCCGCTTCAACGTCAGAAATCCAATGTCGCGGCTTTCGAGAGCTCCACTTTGGGGAGGGAACGAAATAAATCCAAAGGTTTTTACTCTTAGTTCATTCTTCAATTAGCAAATTAGTTAATTCTTTAGTTAATTTATCAGTTAGTTAATACTCTAATTTATGTGTTAATTATTAGGTTGTTATAGGAGAAACATCAGGAGAGGGGTACAGCATGAAGGTCTGAGTTACTGATTTACTAATAAAAGTAAATGATTCTGGGGGGAGGTCAAATTTAATGTAAATGTGGTGTACTTGATGTCTTTCAGTCATTTACACACTTCAACAGCAATTTCATCAAACCAAGATATTAAAGTAATATTCAATTTGGGTAATACTACTGTTCAATTAGTGTCGTACTACTGATCAATTTGAGTGATGCTACAGTTTAATTAGTGTCTTGCCACTGTTCAAATTTGGTTATGCTACTGTTCAATTTGGGACATGCTAGTGTTCACTCATGTTCATGCTAATGTTAATTTTCGGTCATCCTATCTTAAATTAGTGTCGTGCTACTGCTCAATTTGTGTCATGCTACTGTTTAATAGTCTCGTGCTAATGTTAAAATTTGGGCAATGATAGTGCTACTATTCAATTTCGGTCATGCTAGCGTTCAATTTTTGTCGTGCTACTGTTCAATGGGGTCATGCTAATCTTCAATTAGTGTCATGCTATTGCTCAATTTGGGTGATGCTACTGTTTAATTAGTGTCTTGCTACTGTTCAAATTTGGTTATGCTACTGTTCAATTTGGAACATGCTAGTGTTCACTCATGTTCATGCTTATGTTAATTTTCGGTCATCCTACTTTTCAATTAATGTCGTGCTAATGTTCAAATTTGGGCCATGATAGTGTTCAAATAGTGTCGTGCTACTGTTCAATTGGGTTAGGCTACTCTTCAGTTAGCGGAGTGCTACTGCTCAATTTAGGTCATGCTACTGTTCAATTTCGGTCTTGCTCTCGTTCAATTATTGTTGTGCTACTGTTCAATTGTGTCATGCTACTTTTCAATTAGTGTCGTGCTATTGCTCAATTGGGTGATGCTACTGTTTAATTAGTGTCTTGCTACTGTTCAAATTTGGTCACGCTACTCTTCAATTTCGGTCATGCTAGTGATCAATTAGTGTCGTGCTACTCTTCATTTCCGGTCATATTAATATTTAATTGGGTCATACTGTTAAACTTGGGACATGCTACTGTTCAATTTGATGATCGCATGAACAAAGTATTTTGGTAAAAACAGGGACAATTCGAACTGTTCAACTTTGCTTTAATAATTTTAAGCCTGGAAACATCGACACCGATATTTAAAGTCGAGGGGGTGAGGGGGCAAACCTGTTGTTCTTAATGATGAACGGTAATCTTCTGCAGGGGTTACTAACTCGTCAACAACAGTTTGATCTCATCCTGAAAAGTGTAAGACTTTATCAGGCATCATATGACGTCACCTGAAGTCATAGCAAATGTTACAAAATTGTGAAAACAACAAATAAATACATAAATCGGTAGGGAATTTACCACCCATCTGCATTCATATATCTTTTATTTTTAAGTGGGGTTTTACTGTAACTATACCTTTTTTGTTGGAACAATGGTTTTTCCATATAATTTGTTTTTACATTTTTCTCTAGAAATTCACACTACACCTTTATGTTATCAGTTAGGATCCATTTTTTTGACTTCATATTTCTCTTAAAAACGGACTCCTGTTCTGTTTCACACTATGTGGTAAACAGTCTTTAAGACGCAGTTAGTTGGCAATGAGTATCCAACATTGCACTGCATCGGATTGATCAATATCACTAATCAGATCCAAGGGAATGGAAAAGTGTCATCCACTTAAATTGAATGAAACTAAGAAATTTCAAGGTCTTAAAGTCTTAGTAAAGAAAACTGCGCTGTACGCACTAATAATATGCTGTTAATATAACTATTAGTAGCATCTCCCACACTTGTTTGGTTGGATGAAGAGCGTCCGGTAGGTGTGCAATGCAGTGTGAAGGTGGCGATCTGTTCACGCTGGTTGTCCTCCCTCTGAGTTCCAGGTCTGGTCACTCCCCTTCTATAATATAAAGGAGAGAAGAGAGGTAGACGGGTTATATTCCTTTACAAGATCTATGTGTCCCTATTTACTTTCCTATAGGATAAGTGCTCCTCGATCACCAACTTTAATAGACTTATTATAATCGGGGCCCTCAAATAATTTTTTGGCTCGTGGTCCAAAGGACCCCCATTCTCTACATCCCCTAATTGGCTTTCTTCCGAAGTTCACTATACCCTACTCTTAAGCGGTTTTAAGCGAAATAGTGGGCGAATTATGTTGCATAGAGTGAAAATAAGGGTGAGAAGGATTAGGAAATTAAGGATGGCTCTTTTATGGGTGTCTCTATAATCCACTTAAAACAGGATCATTTTCCAATCAGATCATTGGACGCATATATTTCTTGCCAGGTGAGCTTCCTTTCACGTTGGTCGGTCTTCTCGTGATTCTTGCTTCCTCTACCTAGGGGGTAACTCTTATGAGCGCATCCCTAAAACAGGGAAAGCAACACCAGAACATACATTATGGCACGCATGTACTCCGTTTATTCCACAAGCTTCTATAATTTCTCTTACCTTCTTCGCTAGTTATTTCCTCTATTATTCAATCATTGAGATTGAAAATTTGGGAGAGGGAGAAATTCAAATTATCTAACTCACCTTAAGGAGACCTACATTGAGAGAAGCTTCTTTAGTTAAAAAGGAAATATCATTAATCTAAGAGGCGCTGATGTATTATCACGATGTGTCTGAATAAGAGGCAAATATTTCCCCACAAACCAAGTTGTTTGCTCTAAGAGCGATAAATATTACATGCTAAAATTAATAGAGCGCATAAAACAATGTGACTTAAAATCAATATTTAGAGAGATAAAAATAGTAGATTGTTAAAAAATGTATTTCTTAAAGAAAATTAAAATATTATTTAATATACAAACCTCAAATTTATTCAGCAAATCGGAGTAAATTTAAAATTAATTATTTAAAAACCCTAAGAAGCATTTTTTATAACTCTAGGAATGAATTTATATATAAATGAATTGACAATTGTGTTGGAATGGTGTCTTGCGACGGCTTTTTCGCACTCCAAAACCTGGTTTCTCTCTAAGATTTGACAGACAAATTTCTGCAAATTGATTTATAACCCACAAGGTTGACATAGCGTTAGGTTTCCTCGCCCACAATAGCAGTAAACCTGTTATTTATTTTACAAAATAAATAAAAGATAGCGAATATTTATGTATAATTTCACTCTAATTCAGTGGGAAGAAGCACTATGATAAACAGACCCGAGAAAAGCCTTACAAGGAAACACTAAAGCCTTCCTTTGCCCTTGATATGAAAAGAGGTATTCCATACAATAGGATACAAACAAAAATTTAGGAAAGGGTTTAATTCCTCTTTTAACATCGTTTTGTCCTTCCGATTTTGGAAAAGTGTATAGAAACAATAGATAGAAGAAACGACTGAACAACAGGCAGCAGAGATTAGTGAGGGAAACTAAAAAATTGATAAAGTAAAGCAGGTCATCCATAAATGATGGCAGGGAAGAGTTCAGCGATAGATTCCAGGAACCAATTTAGACAAACTCTGCTTTCTAGACAAGTTCAGGTGTCTAAGGACCGAATGTCTCTTTTTACCATTGTCTACGCCTGAATATTTTAACTTGCGAACAAATCGACTTTACACAACCTTTTTTCAATATGATGGATCAATTAATTTAATTCTTCCCTGTATTAGTATATATAGAAATAGTGATAGTGTTTATGTGTTATGTTTTTTCGCCTTATGAGTATTACTTTTAAAATGCATGTCTAAACTTTAGGGAAGTAATTATCAATAATTCGTTTCCGAGGAACTATTTGTTATTACGAAGGAAAATATATGAAGTTTGACCTCAAAAATTCATCAAGTTAATGGACTTAGATATCAAAGTGGTGAAAATGAAATAAACTCTATTCATACATTGAAAATTCAAATTGGAATTTTAGATTGGATTTTCAAAATGGAAAGGCTGGCATAATTGACATGGCATTTGCTTATGTTAATTTTTATGAAGAATTAGACACCTTCATATATATGTGTAGCAAATTCCTTAAGGGAACAGAAAAATTCGTAAAATAGGAAAATTAATAACCAAGATCACTTAAATACCTAATTATTGTATTTTTTCAGTGTGATCTCTTCCTAACTTTTACCATTAATTTCATATTTCTTTTAATTTGAGCGCAATTATGCATTTTAGTAATCATAACAAGTATGTTTTAATTCTAACAACTGTATTTTATAGAACCTGAGGATTGGTAGTATACCCGAAACGTCGTTGTTGTCGATTAAATGGAAACCATTAGCTGTCTTCTTCTTGGCCTTATCCTTAACCTAAAAATTAGACTACTTAGAAGCTACCAGATAGAATATATATTATATATATATATATATATATATATATATATATATATATATATATATATATATATATATATATATATATATTAGGTGTTGTCGACAAAATCCGTTCGCTTTTGTTACTACCAAATTTCAGCCGCTCTAATAGTTGATAATATTTACTTTTTTATATCCGTGTGTGTATTCAATAGAAGCTTAATACCTTATATTAGTTCATAGCGAATCTCCAACTTGATAAGTTTTACTGTGTGTTTTTATTTAAACCCTCAAAAGGGAGAGCAAAGCGGAGCATTTTTGGCACATTATGCTTTTTTACTTTATAAAAGGTAAGAAACCAACAGAAACCTGCTGGAATATACGCGCTGTTTATGGGCAGGATACTGTTACAGAACGTGCATGTCAAAAATGGTTGCACGATTTCAATTTGGAAACTTTTCAGTTGATGCTGTACCGCGTACTGGGCGGCCAAATAAGGTCAAGGGCGACCGAGTCAAGGAGGTGGTCTAAATTGACTGTCGTCTTACATAATCTTGGTTACGTTTCCAAGGTTCAAGTTTGGTTTCCTCATGAATTGAGTAAAGCCAACCTCGCAATTTGGGATCCCTTGCTTAAACTAGAAAAAGACGAACCTTTATTTTGAAGAAAATAATCACTGGAGTTGAGAAATAAGTACTCTACAACAATGTGAAGCGGAAACGATCATGGATGCAGCGTAGGCAACAACTACAAACAACTTCTAAGGCAGGACTCCAGCTAAATGGAGTGCAAGGAGAGATAAGGATAGGGATAAAGTAATAAAAGTGTTTAAATACAAAATCAATGAAATTATTAAAATAACTGGGTACCCATAACTATAAATATTTAACACAATTAAAAATATCAGTGCACAATGATTTCTTTAAGAATAAGGCCGAATTTTAAAAAGGCTGGGTAAATGTTAATACTATCGGAATGTCATATAAAAGAGCATTCAACAATGTTTCTATTTATAACTTAATTTGGACGATAAATAAATATAGATGAATTGCAGTTAGTTAAGTGGTCATTCTCAAACATTTGAACAAAAAACGCACAATTGATTTCACTTATTGGTACATTGTATTTATGTTGGTTGATACGGACAGACAATTTCTTGTCTGCTTATCTAGAATATTTATTCAGACCGCCAGAACATTCGATTAAGTAAACCACATCTATAATTTTACATGGAGCTAGAACAAATATAGTCCCAAAGTTAAACGCTCTGTTTTAAATCTAGCCTAGCATTAAGCTGTAAAATGATTGTGGCAATTGGAAGATGGTGCTAGGAAAAAATGGGAAAAATGTCTTTAATACGTGGCGAATCAAGTATTCTAACCTTGTTAGGTCAAAAATTTCACGAGGGTTTGCATCCGATTTTAAAGATAAAGATGGACGGTTAAATATATGATGAGAGAGCGAAGCACGTTAAACAAACGTAGCCTAAAACTTATTGTACATATCCAAGTGATTTACAATTATGACATTTTCTTAGAATAAAACAATTATCGTATACACACGATTTAAAATTATTACTTATTCCCCAGAATATGACAGTTATTGTATAGACGCGATTTGCAATTATGACATTTTCCTCAGAATATGAGTTATTGTATACACGTGATTTACAATAAGGAATTTCCCTCATAATATGAGTTATTGTATACACGCAATTTACAATTATGACTTTTCTCAGAATAAAACAAAGTAATTGTATACACGTAATTTACAATTATGACTTTTTCTCATGACATAACAGTTAATGTATACAGGTGATTTACAATTAGGACTTTCTCAGATAATAACAGTTATTGTATGCACGCATTTTACAAGGTATTGTATTACGGGCAATTTACAGTTGTGACTTTTTCTCAGAATATAACAAAGTTATTGTATACACGCGATTTACAATTATGGCTTGTTCTCCCAAAATAAAAGTTATTGTATAGACGAGATTTACAAGATATTGTATGCACCAATTTACAATTAGGACTTTTCCTCAAAATATAAGAGATATTGTATACGCGCGATTTGCAATTATGACTTTTCCTCCGAATATAACAGTTATTGTATAGATGCGATTTACAATTATGATTTTTCTCGAAATTTAACAGTTATGTATACACCAGATCTACAAGTTATTGTATACAACGATTTTCAATTATTACCTTTTCAAAGAATATAACAAAGATATTGTACTCGTATATACCTGAATTACAAGATATTGTATACACACGATTTACAATTATGGCTTTTTCTAAAATATAATAGTTAATGTATACACGCGATTGACACGATACCATATACACGAGATTTTAAAAAAAATGACTTTTCCTTAGAACATAAGTTATTGTGTACATGTGATTTATAATTGGGACTTTTTTCTCAGATTGTAACAGTTATTGTATTGATGCGCGTTACAATAATGAGTCCACTCATGTTGGGATTGCAACCGGTAACTCGACGTTAGCGGGAGCAATGCTATATAAATATATATATATATATATATATATATATATATATATATATATATATATATCTTGTATATATATATATATATATATATATATATATATATATATATATATATATATATATATATGAATCTATTAAACCACATTGAAAGAGAAAACGGAATAATTTTTCCTTGCAGTAATATTTCTCTCGCGCTACTTTGAGAGATGTATACATTTGTATATCTGCCACGCGTTTAACTATTCCTCATTTATTCTTTGATTTCTCAATTAATTTTCTATTTCTTTCATAGTCTCCGTTCGAGCTTGCAAAAGTGTTCCTTAAAAGCTATTCTATTCAGAGAATTTTTTGGTTCTCTGCGTAGCACAGTGTATTAACGGCATACTTTTAACTGTGATCAAATCGGTGATCGCTGCCTCATTGAGCCTGGTTTGAATCGATTTCCTGCACGGATTTTTTTGAAAAAAGGTAATAAAAATATTACTGCAAGCAAATATTATTCCGTTTTCTCTTTCAATGTGGTTTAATGGATTCATTTTCATCATTCCCTTGCGCTACTTTGAGAGGTATTATACAACCCAATAGGAGAATCAATCAATCTGGAAATAATATAATAACTAAAGAAATCAGGGTTTCATGGGCAATGGAATTATTTAACCTATAATTGATCCACTAGAGAAAGCCCCAAAGAAAATTACAGACTATTACCAATTAAGAAATTTGAATGTGGGTAACTTGGATCGATGTTAGTTACTATTAAATTTTGATGCAGTGTAAATAAACAGGGTGTTGAGATCTTTCTTAACAAAAGATATCCCGTTTTTCAGAAAAGCAATGACAAATTCCAACCCGCAATAGACTAGATGGAAATAGTAGGAATTAAAAAGAAAGCAAAAGGTATTCAATACACGCATAGATTATTCCTCGTTGAGAAAGGTGGCGGGCAAACCATAAGATGCATTTATAACGAATTTGAGCAGCCCAGTTATCACCCGGCCAAAATTCCAATTACCTAATGTAAATTAGCTTATCAAGCACGTTTCGACTGGAGGCATGCCAATAAAATTGGATTTGGCTAAAATATTCTAACTTATCCGTCTATACGAAGCAGCGCGAGGACATTTCGGGATTAAAATCTCTAAAAGGATTAATATTGTTTCAAACGCTTCCCCGTGGGATTCTGTGGATCCCCATTTAGTATGCAAAGCCTCATGACTAGCATTGCTAATGTACGGCGAGGAAACATAACTGCCAAGTCTTTTCATACCTTGATGGTTTCTTAATTGTAGGAATACTAGAAATTATCTGAAATGTGTTCGAAAGAATTTTTGTCATTCTCTTTACTTATTAACCATCAGAAATATATTCTTACACCCAGATATAAATTGATTTATTTAGGATTTCTTATTAATCTGCTGATTTTTACCGCGATCATTACCAGTGATCTCAAAAGAAATATTACATATGGAATTGAATATAATGGCTCCATACAATTCTAAGGACTTTTGGTTATGCCTAATGGGATTATTATTTTTTTCCTCTCTATTTTTTTGCATTCAATTTTGCAACAATGTCATTTTGTACAATATTATAGATTACATAATAAAGAGTTTGCCATATTTACATTATTGTAAGCCTGTCCCAGGGTTTAGCAGAAAGGCCACTAAAATTACCACATATGTTCAGGACCCTCGTTCCGGTATGAGAATCGGATAGGAAAAATGCACCAGAGTGGCTACTACCCTAGGGGGCAGTTTAGCGCATTCACTTAAGAGTGCCTTGTTTTTCTTTTGGCTATCTGAATATTACCCAGAAGCAGAATAATCAGTGATAATATTCCCACCATTTATTATTGATAAGAGGTAAGCTCCTTTTGAAAATATTAAAGTGCCTACCGACGGCCTCCTTATACTCCTTATGGGAAATTTTCACCAAATGACACTCTAATCTGGCGGACATTGCCTCTCAAACCTTCAGGAGGAAGGAAATCAGGGCTCATTTCCCGCGGGTCTTCTTGTATATTGCTATATAAGGAGCCGAGCGGGGCGAGAGGCCTAATTCCTAATATTCACGTTCAACGTGAATGGATGAAATGGCAAAAGAATAACTTACTCAAATATGATAAGGAAAGAAGATCCATACAATGTCATATCTGCTTAAAGAACACGGAATTAATTCAGAAACAGAAACAATAATATATAAAACTATAAATCACATCAAACCATAGCCAGACCAGATACGATGGTTTAATGATTGGCGTAAAGAGTGCGATCCATTACACGGAAATAAAAGATCTCGAAAAATCTTATCTTGCCTTACAAATAAGAAAACTACAGAAGACTTAGTAGTAGCCGGGCATACCACCCCCAAGATACTCGTGCCTTCCCATCCCCAACTTCATTAAGATCTTTTGCAATCTACATCAACAGGTTTATTCGGAGATCTCAACAACGCTAGATACCTGGAAGCAGGCTATACAACCCACGCAAAAGGCACAGGAAAAACACTACAACTGCTAATATAAAGAAATCTGGTCCACAGAGAAGGACCAGACTTACCAACATTTTTCACTGATCAAACATTAATACTGCCGAGATCGTTCTGACAAACCACAATTTCAAACTTAATCTTCATACAAAGCGAGAACTCGCAACGCCATAGGACCACCTAAGCATGGCCACTCTCATATCTACCTCTCCCATCCAAATCAAGATCCGGCAAAGAGGAGCAATTAGTAAAACAGACTGAAACAAATATAAAAAAACACCTAAACACTTTAGAAATCAGATCACCTAATGACTAAGAAAAAAAATGAATCAGAAAACAACTTTGAGTAAATAACCGCAAGAATATCAGTAGTCGATAAACTGTACACTCCAAAAATAGAATATAGAACTTTATCCATTCCACAATGGGCCGACGCGTCGACAAAAGGAAGAATTCCAGAATCTAACGAAAGAAATTATGCAATTGGGTAATACAATGGAAAGGTATCGCAGGCTAAGAACTTTCAGAAGGCAAGAAAGAATACTTATTAAAGTAAAGTCAGTTCTTGTCTGAAATAATATTATAGAAAAAATTGACATCAAAAGTACAAATTAAATTAAATTACAAGAGAGAGAATTGCATCTGAACGACGAAATCCAAGAACACTATCAAAGATATTGGAAAAAATATTTTCCACTTGTACGGAGAAAAACCTTGAGTAAGATACGAAACCTAAAGAAGAGGCCATAAGAACACTGCAGGAACAACGGGAAAAAAGAAGAAGCCAGATAAATATCTTTTTTAGACACCATGGTACACCATACGCCGCAAGGTTTTAAGTTCTCGGTTTTCCGGAAGCCAACTCGTGTTTCGTCTTACATCCATTATTATTCGAATCATCCACAAAAAACTAAAAAAATCAGCTTTTATTTCTTTGTATTTGCGTGCCTTTATAGTATGTGACCCAGAATTTATGGATGAAGAGTTAGAAGCAATCCAAATCATTAGTAAAAAGTTAAATTATCCATCTTATTTTCTAAATGATTCCCTGCGCAGAGCTAAGCAATCCTTTTATGGAAATAAAATTAAATACTCATTTGCGCGAAATAATATTATAACGCTCCCTTTTAATAGACACTTGCCCCATGTTCTGAAAATATTTTAATGTTAATGTTGTATTCTCTAATAATTCCACGTTAAAAAAATTAGTAATTAAAAATTCTCCCCCAAATAAAATGGCCTACATTTATAAAATTCTGTGCAAATCTTGTCTTGGTTTTTACATAGGCCAGTCTACAAAAAGCCTAGATGTGAGAATTAAACAACATAAGTACTGTTGTCGAACAGGGCGAACTTCAAATGCACTGTTTATTCATCAATCTACTTTGAACCATCAAATAGATTGGGCTAAGGCGAAATCAATTATTTTTGTGCCCAACTTTATTGAAAGAAATTTAATGGAATCGGCTATGATCAAATTTGCTCATAACATTAATTTAAATCTGAAGTGAGGGTCTTTTTAAATTAGATAATTGGATCATGAATAATATTTGTTTTCAATGTAAATTTAATTTGTTTAATTGATTTGTATATTGTAGTTCTGCGGATGTGCTATTCATTTATTCGTCATTTGGTTCCTCCCCCTAAACGATTGTCTTTGTTCGTCAGTATGTTTGAATGACGTCATATTTCTCTGTTTATTGACTGTTTCTCTATTCCATTGTTCATATGCCCTATGATGATGTAAACACAAAAGCGCTCGGGCTTATTATGTGTATTATTTTCCTTTAGGGGATATTTCAAGCATATATATATATATATATATATATATATATATATATATATATATATATATATATATATATATATATATTAATATAAAAGGTGTAAAAGAACAACCTCTGACTCCCCCTCCAATTCATTGGAGACCACGTGCGATATTATCCCGCCGTGGACGACGTCATTTCTTGTTCGAGCATTCACGAATTTTCGACTCCTAAGCGCATTGGGGAAATATTTCCCAATCCTGCGAACTCGTTCCAAATCTCCCCCCCCCTCCCCCAGTGATGAGGCGAGAAAGAGCCACTCTGCCTCGCACCTCGCTGCTAAAGGATGAATCTACTCCGCCTCCGAATTAAGATGGCTGGAACTTGTGACTGATTTCTACAAATTCCTTCCCCCTCCCCCCAGAATCGAGCATACAAATAGTCGGGTTATTCTGTAGTTCGAGGAGTTCAGCCCGCACTTCAAGGCCGTCCTTATCGTCTCATCCCGTTGTGTTCATCAGACAGCAGACTTTCTCAGCCGTGACTTGCTTCAGCAAGTCCCATGTGTTCTCGATTTGCTGAATTTGTGTTTCTCTCCCTGAAAAGAAATCGACACTGTGATTGACGGTTTGATGTTTGGAATTGTACTTCGAAATATCTGTTATATGGCTGTACTACTTTCTCAGGTCGCTTAAGTTTGCGGTTTCTTGTTGAATGGAAGTCTTAATACATTCCTTTAATGTCTGAATATTTCGTGATTGAATAGCGTAGAGAAAAACTTCACGAGTTTCCCGGCACATCCAGCCGAAATGTGCACTCTTGTGGAAGAACTCTTCCCCTGTTGTAATTTCTCCATGAATAGATCGTTAAATCGATCTCAGCCATTTTTCCAAGCCCACTAATATGAGAAGGCTTACTAAGAATATCGTCAGCGCACACCTCACTCAAGTTCTTGTTTACAAAATAAAACCGTAGTTATTTCCTTCGCTCATGTATAGATAAATACAGTTAGAGCGGACAACGGAAGAGTGCCACTTCAAAACCACGTTCCTTATCTAACACATATCCGCTCGTCACAACCACTTTTACATCACCCTACTCCGCAGACTGATGAAGAATACTTATTTGCATCGTATGTTTACGCTGACCTCACTTCGATTTTGGCTGGATGTTATGATCTTGGAAAATGTTAGTCGCATCTTCTTTGATTTTCAAGCGAGACCACAAACTTTTCAGATTCCACACGGATTTCATGTAACTGTCCAACACCAACTTTACAATTTTTTTAATCCGATTTAGGTATTATGATGAGCTGAATCTAAAAATCACGTTGATATTTTTCAATTGATAGCCAAATGAAATTATATTAAATTTTTTACATTCACGGTATTTTATATTTATATGATGCAAAAATCTTTCTTATTTCATTTGAAGGTGAATGAAATGGATTCGGTCGAAGATCTTGCAAAAATATGCCAGATGAATTCTGCTACATCTGCGGTGAATCCATCATTGTTTCTAATAGGAATCCAGTTAGAAGTTTCATAAAGCGTGCTCACCATGCTTATTTTGGCATGGAACTTGATGACCAGAATAAAGCTTGGGCCCCAAACATTGTATGCAAGACATGCCTTGAGTATCTGCGTCGTTATACCATTAACAAAAAGAGTTGTCTGAAGTTTAGAAATCCCATGGTTTGGATGGAGCCGACAAACCATGGCACTGACTGCTACTTGTGCGCTATTGATTTGACTGGGATCAACAGAAAGAACCAGAGCATATCTTGATCTTCAATTAACACATCGTCTCGTAACTCAGTGTGATGAAGTCTAGTACCTGTCTGTGGAAAACTTCCTGATATTAGTGAAGAATATTCCTCCAGTGTTGAAGAAAATGAAGAATAAAAGGTATTTTTTTGACGATTATGCTCCACATCCTTTTTACCAAAGGAGCTAAATATTCTTACTCGCGATCTACGCTTGTTAAAGTCCTCTGCCGAACTGTTGGCTTCCAGATTGAAGGAAAAAAAATCCTCCTTCCTGTCAGTGCTAGCATCATCTTCTACCGCAACAAACATCAAGAGTACCTCCGTTATTTTCTCTGAAGAAAAGGTATTAGTTTACATTACAGATATTGTGCAGCTTCTGCTCAAGCTTGGTGTCACAGTACTAACCTGAAGATTGGACAGTGTTCATTGAGAGCAGCAAACCCTCGCTGAAATGTATTCTGATACACAACGGCAAGCAATTCGTCTCTGTACACCTCGCTGATTAGATTACACTGAAGGAAAAGTATGAAGCGGTGAAGTCCGTGTAAGAGCATAAGTGATTGATTTATGTTGACCTGAAAATAGTAAACTTTTTGTTGGGACTACATTCTAGGTTCACCAAATACGCATGACTTTTGTGCATGTGGAATAGTAGGAACTGATCTCAGCAATACACGAAGAAGGACTGGCCTGGACGGGAGGAATTGGTACCTTGCAGAGAAGGGAAGGTCATAAACAACCCTGTGGTGGACGGAGACAAGATACTCTTCTTACCGCAGCACATCAAATTCTGCTTGATCAAACAGTTTACCAACGCTATAGACAAGGCTGAAGGCTGCTACATTTAATTATGCCACGCTTTTCCAGGATTGACCATGGAAAAGTTGAAAGGTGGCATCTTTGACGGTCCTCAACTCCGTCAGATCATCAGAGATCTAGAGCTTGAAAAGTCAATAAAAGAAGTGGAAGAGAAAGCGTGGAAGAACTTGGTTCTGGTCGTAAAGAACTTTCTTGTTAACAAGACAACCAGTAATTACACAGAGCTTGTCACAATATGCCGACTGCTTTCAGATACCTAAGATGAAAGATGAACATTCAAATGCATTACTTATTCTTACATATGGATCGATTTACTGAGAATCTGAGATCAATGAGCAAGAGCAGGGGGAGAGAATCAATCAGGAAATGAAGGAGAAGGAAACCAGGTATCAGGAACGCTAGGATACAGTCATGAAGGCTGATTACTATTGGAAACTGAAGAGAGACATCCCTACTGCTGAGCATTCTATGAGTTCGAAGAAACGGAAGTACATGCTCTCAATTCTGACATAATATTTAATTTGCATGTAATTACTTTTATCAATGTCTACTATTCAATGTACTCCAATTAATTTTTGTAACATTAAATTAATAGATTGTGTTGGAAAACGATGTTTCTATCTTAAAAACATTATTCGAATGAGATGTATCCTAAATGAGTAAATCTGTAAAAAAACGCGTTATATATGTGTATGGGGGGGGGGGGGGTGCATATCCTTATTATAATTTTATTTATTTATCAATATTATTCTTGTTAATCTTGCTTTTCACTTGATTTTTCTTTATCGAATCTTCTTCTTGACTGAATTTCCCTTTTTCTTTAAGTTGGCCCTTCAAACGTTTTCTTTCCATAGACAAAATCTATAAAAAATATCGGACACCGTCCAACAAACCCAAAAGGCTCTTAATTTATTTGCCGACAAAATTTTAACCACAGTTTAATCAAAAATGATTATTTTTATTCGCATGAGTCTAATCGCGGGCGACTCTATATCTCACTATGCCGGTCTCCGTTTTTCTTTTTTGTTTTGGTAATAACTTTGTAACTAGTTGGCCGATTCGAATAAAATTTAAAATACTTATGCTGTTTTACATTCACTTTCGAATAATATAATTGCCAAGGTTCTCCCAAGGTTAGTTCTGGAATTACTTAAAGTTTTGAAGGTCGTAAGGTCATAAATCAGAATAAGTGAGATCACACGACTTTTGGTCAGCAGACCTTGTTTTCTTTCGATTCGTTGTGGGGGCGTATCTTAGGGTCGGCTATTTTGAAGCGGTTACCAGTCTATAAGTATATAATACGACAGTATAAAACATAAAATGAATATCTAAAAAAATATTAGTATTCCTATAATTTTTGAGGAAAATTACACGTTACTTTCAAAATTTATCAAGAAGATCTAACATTTTTTTGCTTTAGATCCTAAATTTTTGGGGGATTTTATTGCAAAATTTATTACTAAGAAATGGAGGAATTGTGACACCATCGAAGGTGAGGGATACATTTTTCACAAATACGACACTACCTTGTCTTCACACAAGTCCCTCTATTTTGATCACTTTCTTAACCTGCAGTATTTAGCTTTAATTCAATAATAAGATTAAGCGCATAGTAGATCACTTTCTAAAACGATCTACAGTACCGTCCGAAAAGATAAACAAATCTGTAAAGCTATAAACTGGCTATGAGTAAAGTTTATAGAAGTTTGAATGAATAAAACGAAATGGGGCCGTTCCTCTAAGGGTAAACTATGATTTGAGTGACGTCGTCGACAAACTGGATGTTCAAGCAGCGCTCATTTCTTGGTGGTGGTATGTCTGCTGTGTAGGTTGAATTGAGAGACGGACTCAGCTATTCGCCTTGGGGCAAACCCGCAGTGAGCTCGAATATTTCTCCCTGATGTCGTCCTATTTCCACATAAGCCCGTCTCTCCATTACATAGTCACAAAAGTGTTTCGATCTTGTTGTTTATTCCTAATCTGAGTGTCTTGAATTGTATACCCCTCCGCCATACTTTGTCGAGTGCCTTGGACACGTCCCGGCATAAGATCTTTACGCTCATTTTTTCTCTCTTTGCTTTCGCTATCTTTTCAAAGATGACTCCAAAGGCCATATCCGTGCTTCTGTTTTTCCTGAAGCCAAATTGCCAGCTGTTTCGCTGGCGATTATCATCGATGAATTTGGACAGTTTGTTATTTATTATTTTTTCAAATACCTTACCGATGAAATATAGTAGCGAGACGGGGAGGTAGTTACCCTCTTGATCTGGGGGTCTTCCCGCCTGGGTATGAATATCAACTTCGCCACTTTCAGTTCACCAGGAAAGTATCCCGTGTTCAAGCACGCATTAAAGACCTTTCTCACTTCCTCAAGTATGTTTGGGGGTGCTTTAAGGTAGTTTAATCTGGTGAGCTCCGATCTGCCTGGGGCTCTCTTTCGGAAGTTCTTTATCGTTTCTTTTAATTCTTCAGATGTAATAATTGCGTCTATTCCGTCGTTGTTGTTTCTCTTTTCCTCGAAAAAGTGGAAGGGGTATGTCTTTTCGATCTCCCCATTGAGTTCGTCCACGACCTGATTTTCGAATTCAATGTCATAGTCCTCATTCTCTTCTTTGCTAATTTTGAATACATTTCTCCAATACTCTCTAAATAATGCCTCTATTTCTTCCTCATCTTCCAAAATGTTGTTCCCTGCATCCTTAATTTTAATTTTATCCCTAGTTGTCCGTGTCTTTAATCTGTTGATATGTTTCCAAAATTCCCTTGGTGATGTTTCCACATCTATTTTCTCGATGTGCTGATTCCATTTCTCTTTCTGTTGTTCATAAATTAGTGCTCTTAGTTCTCTTTTCTGTCTCCTGAGTGCGTTGTATGCTTTCCATGATGTTCCGAATCTTCTTATATTTTCTGCCACCCGGCCGCTCTCCTCGTTCAAAGCCACCATTTTTGGTGTCCACCTAAATTGTTTAATGGTTTGGAACGAGTTAATGGGGACGGCTCCCTTCTCTGCCCTTTTAATTTCTTCGCTGATCTTATCCAACTCCCCGTCAATTTCCTCTAGAGCGGCTTCCCCGAGCGGGCTGGGCACGTACGTCTATAGTAATTCTTTGTACTTATCCCAATCTGCTCTATGGTATGCCTTCCATTTCTTCGAAGGGATTTATATAGGATTCTTGTTTATGTGCATAAGAGTCGTAGTGTGGTCACTGCAAGGAACATCCACTGGTTCCATAAAATAGTTAAAGGGCAGATTAAAGTTAGGCAGGCAGATGTCCCGTTTTGTTGCGTGTTCTCTTTGTAAGTATGTAGAGAAATTGGGTCCCATTCTTTGTAGTATACGTCTATTGATAAGCGTGATAAGTTGTCTTCCCACTCTGTTTGTATTTCTGTACACAGAAGCCCCACAATGGGCGTTTAAATTGCCCATCAAAATTACTGGTATCCTATAGTTGAACAGTTTGGTAAAGTTTCGTACCGGTAATTGGGGGCACCTGGGTGGCTGGTATCCAGTTGCGACAATGATGTTGCTAAATTCCATTTTAATTTCTATAGCTAAATATGCATCCTCCAATCCTTAACATTGTTTTGTACTGGAATCCTTGCTTGACAGCTATTGCTGCTCCGTCGTGTGTTTCTCCTGAAGGATTTGCGTTAATAACATTGTAGTTCCATATCTTTAATTTCTTGTTTTCTGTGTTTCTTCCATGTTCTGATATTAGTATAACATCTGGGTCAATCTTTCTGAATAAGTTTTCCGTTTTGTTTTTCTTATCTGTTAAGTTATCAGTGTTTCTTCTTTTTTTTCTGGTTCTTCTTTCGTTTCTCCTGGGTTCCCCTTCTGCTGACTGCATTCGAGGGTCCTTCTGGTATTTCATCTCTGGGAGATGGACCCCTTCTACTTGCAGATTTAGATCTGTTAGATCTTTGGGCTTTCCTGCAAGTAACCCGTGTGCACTCTTGCTCTGTGTCGTCGGAGGAATTTGCAGTTTCTGAGTGATCGCTGTTTGTGTCCACTTCTGATTCTGCTGCCTGTTGGTTTCCTTTCACCTCTTCGATAAGCTCATGTTTTGTCTTTTCCGTGACTTTGATTCTAAAAATAGTCGATGAGTCGACTTCTTCAAACCCATTTTCCTGTAACATGCTATTGTCTGTTGTTGCATAACTTCTAGGGTTAGTTATGTTTATCACGTGGGCATGTAATATCCAAGTAAGTATTTTTACGTTGAGAGTACCATCCAAATTTATCTGTGTTGCTGGTCTTTGTTGGTCACTTTTTGCCATTGATGCGTATGAGTTTTTATTTACGTTAGCATTATTTAGGTTTGACTCTGTTTCTTTTCTCTTTATAATTTCTCTTCTTCTGAGACAGATCATGGCCATAGTTCTGTGTCCCTCTTGGCAGTTAATGAATCTTTTATCTCTGTTGTTGCAGTAACGCCAAGAATGGCCTTCAGTTCCACATTTAGAACAGATGATTAGGTCTTTTATTGGGCAATTTTGAGTCGTATGTTCTTCCAACGCATAACATCTGAAGCATAACTGTATGCTTGTGAAGACGTCTCTTTGTATGTTGGTGGATGGGATTCTCATGTTGAAAGCGAGAAGTCCATGATCTATGATCTTTGAAGCCATTTCAGTATATTCACAAATGAACTTGAAAACGTGATTGTGATCTTTAAATGTGACTACCTCTACTTTTTTGAGCCATTTCTGCTTCTCCTGAAGTTCTTTTATTTCTTGGCATGAGTGCTCTCCTACCTAGGGCTCGATTTTTCGCCAGATGACACTTCTGTTAGCCGTGATTTGTGGCAGTAATCTAGCTTTCAGATCCAACTTCCTTAGCGTAATGCTACCAGCAGATCAAAGTAGCTGCTCTATGTCTTTATTTTTCTGGGCAAATAACTGTGAATCGAGATGGTGTATCACTGCATTTGCTAAGTAATATCTCCAGATCAATAAATATGCATTGCACTACTTCTTGTGGTGATATTTTCCTTCCGTTAGGTATGAGTTTATGGGGAAGACTTTTGAAGTCAGATGGGTCCATCTTCCCGGGAGTCACCCCCTCTCCGAAGAGAGCGTTTCTTCTGTTGATCTTCAGCTGTGGAGACTTTATACAGTCTCCACTAGTGTGAGGAGCCCCTATATCTGTCCTAGTTTTCTCTCGCCTACCTTCCAATTTTCGAACTCTCCTTGGTCAACCCTACCTATCTGGGCCTAGCCTTAACAGCCGTCCACACTTGGGTTCTAGCTCGTGACCGAGAATCTGCCCTCCTTTTCTGGCCCCCAAAGAGGGTCTCCTGCAGCAGTTCATTATACCTTACTACCAACTGCAACTCAGACCTTGCCGGTGACCAAGTTATGTAGTGCTAGTGAGAAGTAAGTTTGAGGTAAAAAGTATAAATAAAGAACCAAGAATTTAGAATAAAGAAGAGCAACCTCTTCGGGGGGGCTACTTCGCCCAAGAGGAACAGGAGGAATCTCCAATCAGCCTCAGGAGCGCATATATTTCTTCTTATAAGTTTTCTTGAGAAAGGCGTTTTTTTTTAGGTTCTACCTAAAACTTTTCTGACTTTACCTGAGATAGCCTTTACCAGTTCACAGCGAGAGAGCAAGCGTACAGACTGAGTAAATAAAAAAATCGGAAAATGGATTTCAGCTGTGTTTATGTGCAAACGGTTTGAATGTTATTAACTATTTAACTCTATCGTGGCGCTGATTGGATAATTATTGCAGTGCTTATGTCTAAAATCTGATTGGTCAATTTGTTAATGCGAAGGTCTGTTATTCCAAAAAATGAACATAAGTATGATTGGTTGAATTTTGTAGTATTATAAGTAGATGAAATCAATATTGTGTGCTAGATCCGAGCTCTGATCGAATGCTTAAAAATTCGTAAATTTGACTTGTTGTAAGAGTAGGTGTGGATAGGGGATAGAGATAGGGTGTGTGTACAAATAGCGGAAAATAGACCAATGGCGAAAAGAGAAAGAAGTGTGAAAGGGTGCAAAGAGATGCTAGTGCCTGGTGATCAGGCATACCGTTTTAAGTATTTTTGGTTTTATGGTTCCTTTGTTGTCTTTGAGTTAGTTTATATATATATATATATATATATATATATATATATATATATATATATATATATATATATATATATATATATATATATATATATATATATATATTAAGGTAGCCTACATTAAAAAATCTCTTAATAAAGCATTGCCCCAATAATGATAATAATGTAATTTAACGAATTCCATGTTTAGATTGTAATTTATTCTATGTTTCCATAAGGACCCAACAACACAAAAATGCAGTAATTAAAAGATATCTGAATATTGCCTTAGCTGTCCACAATTCCAAGATGGGACGCGGAATTAACTGGTCAAAAACTGATACTATAATCCATAGTAATGATTTTATAAGGATAATTATCCTGGAATCATTTTTAATCTCCTACACAAAGGAGAGTTATCTCAACATTAGCCCAGGGCTGTTTTCGCTAGATCCAATTTTATCACTTTTTCTAAAATCCGACTTATCAGATAGCATTAAAATGTTGACCTCATAGGGTAACGTGCTTAGTATAAATACTGGGTGTCTTATTTTTCTTACCATTGAGTTTGAAAATGTCGAATAGACGAAAGTACTAACTCCAATCGGCCTTTTATGCACTTTCCTTCTGTGGTACATATTCATATTTATAGTTATCACGCACTTACTTTCGTGATATTTCCCATATATATATATATATATATATATATATATATATATATATATATATATATATATATATATATATATATATATAAGGCGTTCAAGCAATTTGTATTCAAAAAACATTTAATGTCCTTGCATATGATATGCGCATTTGCTATTGTGGTGAAAAAAGACTTTATTAATTACTTTAGTATTGTACTTAGTGTCTTTATCTTTTTTGTATATCTTGTAGTGAGTGTAATTCGTGTTGTTTGTGTTTTTCTGGATGTCTTCTTTGGTGAGTTTGGGTCTTCATTGGTAAATTTGGGTCTTCATCGGTGAATTTAATTGTTTGGTTTACGGTAAAAAACATTTGTTCTGCCCCACTTGTAGTTTCCTCTTTTGTGTCTTCAAGGCACCCGAGAGGGCGGAAGCAGGGTATAGCAGCGTCGATCTTACAAGTGCATTCTAGATCTTTTTCTTATTGCTTTGACGAAGATTTCTCAACCTGTATAGAGTTTTGACTGCAGTGGCCTTGGTGATTCTTTCTTGGACGTGCTTCTTGTACCCGGATGAGGTAATCTTCATTCCGAGTACATTGCACTCCGTGGTGTAGGGATAACGTCTTTTCCCATCCTGACGTCGTAAAGTAGTCTCCTGCCTATAGGGACTACTTTGAACTTTTCCTGGTTGGTGCAGATCTTCCACCGGGCCACGTAGGTGTTAAGATTTTCAATTTCTTCTGCTGTCATACGAGCTTACCAAGGCGCATTCCCCCATGGACAAGTGATTATCTAGGTGAAATCATCGGCAAATTGAATGTTGAGGCAAGTGGGGCTTACAGGGGCTATGACATCAGCAGTTTAAATCAAGTAGAGAATAGGGAACAGGCACTTCCCCTGGACATTGGACATTGGACATATAAAGTGGGGAATATAGTAGTAGAGGGTTTTTAGTAGGAGGAAATAGTGGGGAAAATGGGGAAATTTATAGAAAAGCGAAAATGAAAATGAAATATATATATATATATATATATATATAATATATATATATATATATATATATATATATATATATATATATATATATATATATATATATATATATATATATATATATATATATATATATATGTATATATAAGACATTCAAGCCTTTGTAGCAGCGGGTTTTGCTCTCTACTGCTTTTTGTGAAGACTTTGTATCTTCTTATCTGGGTTATTTACATACAGATTTTGAATTTTTTATTCTTTTGTACCTTTTGTTGTTTTTTGAATTTTTGGCGAGTTTATCGCGCTAAAATTTTGGGGGAAGTTTGGAAAATATCACTTGCTAATTTAATGAAATAATATTGTATGGCTTTGTTTCTGTTTGGTATTGTGAAAAATCTAAGTGAACCTTGGGTCTACGTCATCGCCAATGAGTAGTCTGGTGCTTTTAAAGGGTATTGCGTGTCGTATGTCAACAAAGTCCATGTGCTCGAGTACAAACTCGGGAGGGAGGTGCCGGTGTACTTTGTTCCAGATCTTAATTGCTCTCAGGTGAAGCTCCACGTTAATGGGGGTTATCTCCAGCTCACTATGGAGCTCACTCTGCCCTCTCCGCTCTCTCATTAGGGTTCATATTATGATATAGACCGCCTTATTTTTGACCTTTTGCAGTTTAAGAACTTGGATCTTGGGAATCGCGTTCATAGAGACCAGCGGATACAAGAGTTTGAATCGAATGCATGCATTATAGATCTTTAGTTTGTTGGAGGTACTCCGAGGAACTTGAAAAGTTCCGCCAAGTCCCTCCGTGCATTCGATGTGGTCTTAGCTACATGACTCCCATATCCATGAGTAGTAATACGGAGTCCCAGAATTGTGCACTCTGTGCGGTATGGGATGCTTGCACCCCCCACACGGATGGGATGTCAGTGAGGGTCCGTCGGAATAATGGAATTACACGGAACTTTTGGGCATTAGTAGATATTTTCCATCTTCTCTCTAAAGAGTTGATGTTTTCGATTTCTTCCATCGTACTCTGTGCCATGTAATTCACATTCCGATAAGGTATCGTACATATCATCGTTATATCGTCCGCAAATTGGACGTAAATGAGCCTTCAGTCAGAAGTTGGGGAAGGTCGATGTTGTATATATTATAGAGCAGGGGACTTATACACCCGCCTTGTGGCACCCCCGCCTCGGGTTCGAACTCGGGGCCATTGAAATCTTTGATGTTCAGAAACGCCCTCCTCTCCATTACGTAGTCGAGGGAATCCATTCAAATATGGGATTGAAGCGCAGTTGTAAGATTTTTTATTGTACGCCTCTTTTCCATACTTTGTCAAAGGCCTTTTAGACGTCGCGGAGTACCAGATTTGTGTGGCGTCTTTCAACTTTTACTTTTGCCAACTTTTCGGTGGCCGTGTCCGTTCCTCGCTTCCTTTGGAAGCCATGTTGTTGGCTATTGTAAGAATTATTATCCTCGAGGAACGTATTCACGCTGTTGGCCAATATCTTCTCCAAGACTTTCCCTGCAAATTCTAAGAGAGATATAGGACTGGAGTTAGCTGGACTGTCCGGTGGCTTACCGGCTTTGGGAATGAATATCATTTTTGCTATATTCCACTGGTCAGGGAAGTAACCTACGTTCAGGCACGCATTCATGATATTCATGAGCCCCAAT
Organism: Ceratothoa steindachneri; assembly: GCA_963969495.1. Classification (NCBI taxonomy): domain Eukaryota; kingdom Metazoa; phylum Arthropoda; class Malacostraca; order Isopoda; family Cymothoidae; genus Ceratothoa; species Ceratothoa steindachneri. The sequence continues at coordinate 79,920,355 of OZ018327.1, forward strand.
AAGATGTTAGGGGGGACTCAAATGAAATTCTCCCATGTCATTCCTGTACGCTCTGGTGCTTGTTGAAAAAAGGATTTTAAGGTTTTTGAGAGTTCATCGGCAGTAATTCTACCGCCGAGTCCCTCCATTTCCCTTTCCTGCAATACATAATGGTAATCATGGATTCTGTGTATCTGGTCGTTCAAGTCGTTTATTATTACGTCTTCGAAGTCTAAATCAAAGTCATCATTCTCTTCCGGGGATATCTTAAATATAGATGCCCAGAAGAGCCTGAATTCCTCTACGATTTCTTCCGCGTCCGTAATTCTGGTACTGTCATGTGTAAATTTTATGGCCTTTTGTAGCTGTACGCCTCTTAGTCTTTTTACTGTCTGCCTGAATGTATGTGAGTAGTTTTCTATATTTAGTCAGTCTATCAAATTGTTCCAAAGTACATTATGTTAGTCCCAAATAAGAGTCATTAATTCGTCGCATATCTGTCGTGTTCGTCTGTGCGTAGTGATGTTGGCGCCAGTGAGGTTCACTTCATTGATCCGTTTCCCTTATTCCCTCGCGAGAGATTTCATTATAGATTCCAGGAAGGGGCAGGAAGTGTTTTATATTTAACTCGGAGAATGGCTTCCTTATCGGCTTTTAATAAATTATCATTAATTTTATCCAAATCCTCGTCAATCTCTTCTAGAGTAGCATTAATTAAGGGGTCAGGGTTGTAATTATCGAGGAGTCGTTGATAAGTATCTCAGTTGGCTCGAGAATAGCTCTTGCGTTCTGGGATAGGGACTTGAATGAAGGAGGTTGAGATTTTAATAAGGGTAGCCTGGTGGTCGCTGGGGATAGGAGGGCCTAGCTCAATAAGGTAATTATAAGGGATCACAGTGCTAGTGAGCACTATGTCTAGTTTTGTGGCTGATCTGTGTGTAATGTATGTGGGAAGTTTGCTCCAATTCTAAACATAATTTGTCTTTTAATAAGTGTCTCAAGATTCCTGCCTTCTGGGTTGGTCGACGTGTGATCTGAGGCAGCACTCATCGCATTCATGTCGCCAGCAAAAAGAACGCTTCTGCCGTGACCACAAAGCTACAGGAAGTTGTGAAGGGGCAAGTATCCTCTCCTTGGGGGCTGGTACCCTGTTGCCAGGACCAAGGGGTCCACTGCCGTACGGACCTCAACAGCGAGGTATGACTCGTCGAGTCCACTTATTAAACTGAAGTCAAGACCTCTTCTCACAGCTATCGCGCATCTGTCGAAACGTTCTCCGCTGTGATTTTTGGTTAAAACTTCGTAGGGGAAAATTTTTTATCCTGATTGTGTCATTCATCCCATGTTCTGTGATAAATATAACGTCTGGATCCCATTGTCGTATTACGTTACCGTATAGTATTTTTTTGTTCGTCCAGCAGTCAGATTTATAATCCAATATTTTTAATGTCTCGATTGTCTAGTTCACTAGCGATTCCTGTGTGTGGTCGTGTTGTTTTTGGACTTATTCTCTTACGAGCTTAGGTCCTTGCGGAGTGTTTGGTGGCGTGACGGTTTTTCTTGTTCGTTTTTTCCTGAATTCGCCGGCCGTTAGAGTAATAAAGGTTTCAGGTGCCAGTTTGATGAAACCTTGGAGTAAAGCCTCCTCGACTTGTTTCCCACTGTAGTCGTCCGAGGTGAATTCTCATTTGTATCTTCCGGATATTACTCCTTCTGACACATCAAGGACATCCATCTCCTTAGGGAAAGGGGACCTTTCAGGAGCGAATAGTTTCAACTTAATTTTTCTTGAATCTTGAATGGTAAGCGTGCCTTGATTCCTTCTTACAAGAAAAGGACGATCTCAGAAGTCTCTGAGGCTGTGAAGTTTTCCGTGAGTGAGGCAAACGTGCCCCCCTCCCTGAGGTCTCGCAGTCTCAGTCACCGTAGCCTCATTATCTACCTGTGTGTGATCGAGTTTGTGTTTTGTGAAATTTGCGTGTTGTTCTGTTTTTTAGAACGTGTCTTTGCCTCCTTTGCTGCCTGAGCCTGGATCCTAGGATCCCTGGAGGGAGCTGGGGCGCTGCTGGGGGTGGGGAGCACTGAGTATTTGAAACTAATCTTGAAAATCTCCTCCTCCTCCATTATGCGTCAGCATTCTATTAAGTTCATCTGCAAAGCACCCCGGGGAGGAAGGATTTGCAATGTGAGCATAATAGATGCAACACATAATTTTTGTCGAGTCTCGTTCTCGACGTGGAGATATGTAGAATTTCCCTTAGACTCCGCAACAGCAGCTTTATCAACCTTGACGTAGGTACTATTCACTTTATTTTCTTCATCCTGTCTTTTTTGGTTAGCTTTTTTCTTCAAAAGTTCTTTCTTGACCGGGCAAGCCATGGAGAGCGTCTTATGTTCTCCTGTGCAATTCAGGCACTTCATAGAGGTGCTCTTACAGCTTCTCCAAGAATGCGCATCCGACGAGCAGATAGAGCACGAAAGAACGTTCCCCCTGGGGCAGGTGGCCTGGTGGGGACCTCATACTTGTAGCACTTGAAGCACATCTGGAGGTCGATAAACTCTTCACGTTCGATATGCTCATGGCAGACATGGACGTTAAAGAGGAGCATACCTCCCTCCGTGGCCTTTACCACCGCTTGCAGGATTTCAGCCGTTGTTTATGTGCAAACGGTTTTAGCGTTATTAACTTTTAAAATCTATCGTAGTGCTGATTGAAAAATTATTGCAGTGTTTATGTATAAATGCTGATTGGTAAATTTGTTAACGCTAAGGTCTGTTATTTCAAAAATGAACATAAGTATGACGATTAAATGTATCTCAATCCTTATTGGCTGAATTTGGTAGTATTATGAGTAGATGAAATGACTATTTATATAGGTGTACTTTTGTGGAAAGTACAGAAAGAATTATCATTATTATTCAAGAAGAAAAGTTGTCATTACTGTTTGCAATTTCGAGATTTATTCCAGCTATTTACCAAGAAATAAAGAATCCAGCTATATATATTTTCCTTTATTCTAAGGAAGTTCGCTGATCACATAACCCAGCCTAAGAAACTACGAGAGAGAAATCGTTACCCACTGACCATATATACACATCTTTAATATCTGTTAAGCAGAAGTAGCAATCCGTTGAATGGTCCTTTGGCTCCCTTCAGACCATTGGTACACCAAAAATGAGACCATGCCCTTTGCCTTTCACCCAGGCAGAACGGAAACTTGTACAACTGACACAACAAATGTGAGGTGCCCAGCGTTTGTCCTGGTCACCCAATTTACATCCAAGGTACAGCTCATAAAGTTTCTTCAGATGTTTAGTCAACTGTCTCTTGTATTGTCTTAATGTAACTGATTCACATATGTATATAACCGAAACTGTCTGGGAATTTTTGCATTCTTTAGGTATTTTAGACGTTTCTTGTAGAGAAAAAACACTAGTATTTGAAAAAAATATAAATAGTAACAGCAACAAATATTAAATGAAAAAGTAGAAATAGGAAGCATTTATAGTAAGTTACAAAATTATCAAGCGTTACGTAAGAGTTACTATGGATTTGGACTCATATAACTAAATAAATATTGGGTATGCTTTCAAAAATTTCATAGGTTACTGCTATCTTAGGAGCATTCCATTAAAATTATATCAAAATCTGCTTATAACTTTTAGAGTTGTCAGTTTCGGCCCAATCTTGTTTGCATTCAATCTCTACGGAACCATCAGTGCATTTAACGTAAGTAAGATGGTAATTTACAAGAAACTGGAGAGCTGCAGAAAGAGACGCATGTTATATTCGTGATTTAAGCAAAAAATAACCATAGAAAAAATCATTCTCATTTCTGTTTTTTTTTTCATTTTTGTACAGTGTATCAGCGAAAAATATTTGAACAAGTTATAAGAGATTAGTATTTAGTGTGAAGGTCTTTTCTCCATAATGCTTTGACATCTCCTTTCATACTAACAAACCGCCTCTTGACACTCGTGCACATTAATTTTGCTGCATTCTTCTTGAAAAATTTCTTGAATTGTTTTCAGATTTCTCGCGGGAGATCCCATCCCAAATGTCTTCTAAAATTGCCAATTTGCTTCAGATACGATACAAACATGGTTAACATCAATTTAAAAATATTCAGATGATAAGAAAGAAATTATGCCTTTTTTAAGGGGAAAACAATACCAAATGCCCTAAAAATTTAATTTACCCTTTTATTAATAATATAATTGGTATCATTATCAATAAGTGCAGCCTAACGTGTGGGCAAATTTTCGAGGCTATTTTCAACATCTTTGTTTCTAAATATTCTACAACTTATTAGATTTTCTTGTAATCGAAATGAATGGTATTTCTTGACTGCCAACCGGATGCGGAAGAATAACCCATCCCAATAACATTATTTTTTCCCAGATTTGTCTTTCAGGTTGAACCGTTGCATTATCATGCAAGAAAACAACAATTTTCTGTCTACCAAAGCGAATCACGATAGAAGAATTGCTTCGTTTACAACATGGGTTTTCAACTTGCGGCCTTTCCGGTTCATTCGAGTCCCCCCTCAGACCCCTTTTCCTGTCTGTATAGAGATGCAGCCCACCAAACATTTGCCCCTTTGCATGCTTACCCGTGCAGCCCTTAGTCTGCGTTTGTTCTTTTTGGCTCTGTGAGGGAACCCCAAGTGGAATATCTTGAGCAGACGTAACTTCCACGCGCTGCAGAAGGCCCAGTTAGGCCTAAATTGGTAAGCCTAACGTCCCCCTCCCGCAAGCGGTAGCCTCGAACCGCGTCCCCCACGATTCACCTTTACGCGGACTAGAATGGCCTCTGCAAGAAGATTAAAGGCCATTCGAGAGTAGAGCTGTTTTCCGCTAATCTCCCTCGGGGAGAGACTCGGACATAAATAGTGTTTCACTCCCATGAAGAGACACAGAGTTGAGAAGTCTCACCCAGAACTAAGAAGATTTCCCCATGGTTCCAAGTCAAGTGCTAGCAACAAAGCAACGTGACAGCTGGACTATTTTGTATATTTGGAATTAACCCCAGCCAGGAGGTAATTCCACTGAACGATCGCCCCGAGTGATTTTCCCGATTTCTTTCATTAACTCCTTTTGAAGCCCTCCTCATTTCGGGTAGCCGAAATACTTTCCCCTGGACCGGAAGTTACCTCCCCCTTGCTTTTGGAGAACCGTCATCACTCTAACCTCCCGCTTTGAAGTCCGAGCGGCCTCACCTCAAGTGCAGAAGACATCCGTAAGCTAACCCCTCTCCCCCTTTTAGTAACCCAATTGAGTTAATCCCCCCCATTTAAATAGTCTCCTCCGGGAATACCTTAGGTTCTAACTTCATAGCCTGATTTATAACAAAAATTCCCCCTTTCATTTACTGATGTGATTTTGCCCGTTAATTCTCTGAGGTAATTTTACCTATCAATTCTCTCTTTATTTTGGTTTAAATAAAATTATATTTTTGTATATGCCTCTTTAAATAACCTTGAGCTTTGCCATTGTCCATAATATACCTGACCTCGCTGCACTCTCTTGCTACTCAGCCCGTCTAAACTCGTGGTTTTCCGTCCGTTTTGTTGGTTCGCTTTCAAGTTATTGGTCCCTCCCTGATGGATATAATATGGTATTGATATAATGTAATGTCATACCAAGATAGGCTCCTAAGAACAAAAATATGAAAATAGAGACAGACAAACGCCTTTCCATTGAGTAGTGATCGTATCGTCACTTCTGTTCTGAGTGAAGGGAAAGCCAGTGCCCCTCATCCGCCTTGAATCTTTAAGTGTCTTCAAGTAGTTCAACGTGAAAAGGTAGCATGCAAAGTACATCGAAAATAGCGCAGGAAATAAATAACTTGCCACACTTTTCTCCTTTGTCATCTTGCTTTGAATATGTTCACATTAGTGTTTATCTGCAGGTCATCAGTGACCTCCGCTCTCAGTTTTGCTGACATGAGTTTAAATACCCCTGTTTCAAGATTTTCTCCTCGCCATTTGATGTTGATTGTAACGAATTGCCATTAACCCTTGATTGGTGTCGCCCATTTCTAATCACACGGCTAGTGTGAGATTCAGTTTATTTTGAAATGTTTAGGTTATTTTAACCTAATATATATTAATTATAGTCTTTTACCATTATTATTTCAGTATATGCAATAAAATATTTTGGCATGTGTAAAATAAGCTGTAAAATAGGTAAAGATTCGGAAAAAATGGCCCTTTGGCGTAAACTGGTGTATAGTAGAAAATAATACGAAAAAGGGCATAATCAGCTAATACAAAGTCTAATCACATAAAATTACTAAATCGATCATATATGCAATACTATAATATATGAAACTACATACTTAAAGAGTAAAAAGTAAACTTGTGTAAAAAAAACAAAATGTATTCACGCGTTTCTTCCTGTTCTTCTAAAATTGATATTTCTTTTGAATATGTTTACCCTATTTATAAATTGTAAAGTAAGTTTAGTCCAAAAATAAATTCTTTTGTTTTTCCTTGCAGTTACTTTCAATTTATTAAATTTCTTACCTTTCGAAATTCATATTTATAGCTATGTACATGTAAGGATAACCTACCACGTGGTTTACGACACATTTGTAAATTACGTCGTAACTCCTGGAAAGAGCGGTTCGACGAACTGAAAGCCGACTGAATTTCGTCACATAGGCGCTCATATTGATGAGTATAAATAGGGAACCTCTGACTCTAAGAAGGAGCCGATCAGGAGTTCATACAGCAAGAACCTGCTGATACCTATAGCACCCTGCCAGTATCTCTTGCTATTTCCTCTGCCGCTGCATCGATTGAAAACTCTCGATTTACTCCTCTCTCCCGCTCTCACCAGGAAGTCGGAATACACTTGGGCTCGTACGACTGACCCCGTTTCCAGGACAACCGCCATCCGTGTATTGCCTCACTACTTCCGTGACAGGTATTTGGAATATTTCTTTTTATCTTACGCCCAATTCTTAGGTTCTCGTTATTAAGATCTGTAGCTATTGATAAAGGAGGTAAGATGTGGAGGTATATTCCGTTCCTGTACCGATTGTCCGGAGTAGCAGTGCTTATTTTGTAACGAAGTATTTTCATTGGTGGTTTAATCCTGTGACATATTTAATGCACCTGTTTGTGCACTGTATTTATTTGATATGTTTACATTGTATTTAATGTGACCCTTTGTGCACTGTATTTATTTAATACATTTGAATCATTCATTGTATTATTATACCCTCGCAGATATCTAAACACCTTCCTGTGGACCTATTTATTTCTTGTTTTTGGGCGAAGATAACTTAGTCCCTTGTTTTGCCTTTGCATTACACAAACACGGATTATTTATGCACAATCCATGCACATTGAGTACAAATTTATTTCAAAGGCTACTTCCAACTGCCGAACAGGTGGTGGGATTGGCACATTTGTATCCACAAATCACTTATTATTGTTTTCTTTAGATGTCTGGAAAGCGATGGTAACATGAGCTGATGTTCTACCCAACGCAGACTTAGGTCAAGCGTTATGTCTTGCATGAAGAGGCGACACATGCTTGCGTTTTCTCTATTGCGCTATTTTATTGTTTGAATAAATGACTTACGACTAAACGATTGCCGCATTGAGAATGTCAAAGAAGAAACAGAGGCCACCTTCCTGTTTTAGGCTATAGCATAGGTTAAGCTCATTTGGTCCAAAGTGTTACCCACATAACCCACACCCTTTGTACTGTTGTAACAGTTGATGATTTCTGGCTTCCAATTCGCACAAATTTGGGGCGTGTTGAGCATGTGGAAAAGGAGCAGAACGATTTTCCCGGATGTTTTCTTGAAGACCATGGATGAACAAAGATGTTTTTTTTTCATAACAATGCCCAGCTGTTTTCCTGCCGCTGTCCTGCTTTTTCCTTCATATTGGTTATTCACTCGCAATGTACTAACAATCGTAAGAACACAATTTAGGGGCAAATCCTCAGCTAACTGGAGTGATATGAATTAGTTATCTGTTGTACCGAGTTTTACAAAAGAAAGACTATTTTGAGCTGCACCATCTAATACCGTAGTGATTTTCAATGTTAAATAGCTAACTAATAAAATTTCAAATATTGTTCTTTGTAATGATATTTATTTCTACCTACAATTTTTAATGGCAAAAAAATTACATCATTCTAAAAAGGGGCCATTTTTAGCTGTCATCCGGTATATGGTTCTGAGAGTCTTTTTTTGTTAAATAGTGGCTCAATGTGACTCTCCTAGCTTCAGGTGGGACCTAAAGCATTTTCAATAAGTAGGAGATAACACTCGGCATATATTTCGATTGAACATCGCAAATCATAATGAGCTTTAGGCCATATTTTGCCAGATTATTGAGAATATATACCCGCACTGAGCACCTACGGTGGAAAATAAGCAGCTATTTATAAACCATCAGAGTATCTACAGGATGTTAAATCTCAGTACAATGCTTGATGAAACATCCCTGAGTTCTATTATTGTTGCCATTTAGGTCGGTTTGCTTCCTAACTTATCTAGTAACCATACCATCAAAGCGAAGGGAACGCAGTAAGTTGAAACGCCTATCACCAATGATAATAGCTCGATAAATTGACTGGCCAGTGAGCGTGTTGAGCATTTGCTTCATCAGATGGTTATTTCTTCGACAGCCGCTGGAGATGAAGATACTCAACTAAGTTGATATTTTTCAGGAATATCAGCTTGTTTCTCGGTTCCCTTTGGATCATGAACACCACCAGAAACAATAGGTTTTTATGGAATTTTACTATTTATTAATACCAAAGTAACGGTGTCAATTGTATGTTGGAACCTTGGATGTAGAGGTTTGAGAAATTCAGCAGAGTACATGCATAACAAGCAGTTTGCGGAGGATGTGCATGATACGGACAGCAGTCGGAAGGGAAAAAAATCAGATAGATCAGCTAAGGAGTATGTGGCTGAAAACCAGAAGGACCAGGTTCAGGAGATGTTGGGGAAAACCTAGGAAAGGCTCATGGGAGAAGCCCTGAAAGCCGGGTAAACGGTGCCTCTAGCTCTGTCTCTCTGATTTCTCCATCAGACAATTCCTCACTCTTGCTCTCTTTAGATGTTGTGAAGAGGTAGTTTTCTCCCTCGTCATTGCCATACATACCTTCCACTAAGAGGTGATCGTCTGATTCCGGCTCAATTTGAACATTTTTAAACTGTGACTCAATTTTGTCTACGTGCAAATTCTCTTTTATATATGCCAGCCATTATCTAAAATAAAAAAATGCTTGATTTTGTTTTAATATTGCATAATTTTTTTTAATCATATTCTAATATATATTAAAATATTATATATATACAAGTACATAATCATTACATAAGATACCTACGGTAAATATGTAGATTAGCGACTCGAACGATGAGACATACTATTTCGTCCGTGTTCCAAAATGTTTCACATTTTTGGAGTACATTTAAGGGGACGGCTCGTGTGGGGGTAAACACAATGGGTTGACCACACTACGATGATCCTGAGTTTCATTAAGCTTGGGATGTCTAGGGGGCACAGCCCCCCAGTATATAATCCTAATTGTTTATAGAATCATTTCTTAACGCTTACAGAGGTGAATGATTTAACTACATCATGTCAGCGCCTCTAATCGTTTTGCGAATTATACGAGTACTATGGGTGGGGATGGGGTCTGACGTCAGAAATGACTGATTTGAATTCTTATTTTGTTTTTCACTTGATATCTTTTTATTATCCTCATTTGGATTAATTTTTATTTGTCAAAATATTTTTCCCCATTTTACTATTTTTATTACCTTTTTTTATACATTTAAATGTAATTAGCTAGATCATTTAAAGGAACTACTTATTTTTGAGCAGCTTCAGTGTATTACAGATGCCTTTTACGCAGTGTGAAAATGGTATCCATTTGCGAATTTTACCTGTCATCTATTGCCAAATTATTCACTCTATTTTCGGATCAAGATAAATTTTTAACCTTTTTGGACTTTCATAATTTACTTATGATTAAAATCGATCACGAAGTTTGTGTCCGAGCATTAGATATTACCCCTCATTTTTAATTTAGATGTTCTAAAACTAAACGTGACCATAATTTACTTAACATTAAAATCGATTGTGAGGTTAGTGTCTGGGCATTAGATATTAACCCTCATTTTTAATTTAGATGTTCTGAAACTAAACGTGACTTAAGTGCGCGCCATTTTTTACAAAAAATATTATTGAATTGCACGTCCCATTAAGTCAAGGTTACACCAAACCTTTGATTGATTGGTTTAGTTTTTTCAGAAGGTCGCTATTCACTATTGTGAACAAAATAGGCTTTCCTCATCGCTATTTCAGAAGTGTACCCACTGCAATAAAGTAAGTAAACAGCGTTTTTCGTTTGGTTATTTTCGGGCATTTTTTTTAAAAAATGGCCTAAGTAAACAGCGTTTTTCGTTTGTTTAGTTTCGGGCATTTTTTTTATAACAAAAATGGCGCCAGCTATATTCGAAAAGGACTCAAACGCGCAGGAAAATTCCGACACGGGTGAAAGAAAATATTTACCAAAAAAAACCCGCTTTTTCGGCCGAGTCGCTAATCTACATATTTACCATACTTACAAATTGACTCATAGTAATAGTAAAAGCTTTCAGCAATTAAAAAAAAAAATTAGTTAGACAAATCCTAACGTAAGAGTTATTATGGGGTCCTTTTTATCCCAACTTAGCTGTATTAGTATGATGTAGTGGAGTTTTAAAATAATAATTTGCCATTTGAGACGTACTGAAAAAATAATAAGCTAGGTTAAATTTCAAAACTAACTCATTTTAATCTGAAAAATTCAAGCATTAATTATAATCGTAGGCTCCTTATGGACTTCACGAAAGCTAGTAACTCATTTAGATGTAACTCATTCATCTCCTGCGTTAAGATGATGTGAAGTCCGAATTTCTTGCTTGCTACACCCTCCAATTATATAACAACTCATCCCCTCTGGACGGTTCCCTAACTTCATATCTTGCACCTAACAAGGTTTGAGCATGTTTGTGCCCACATACCTCTGTGAACAGTTGTTCTTCAATACTACACACGCAAGAGTAAACCACGTTCACAACTGTCAGTTTATCACCAGTCTCTTGTCTGGTGTGTACCTTCTGTCAACCTCTTAATTTAACCCCGATATTACACCTCTCTGCGATTGCACACAAGATCAGATGTCTTATTAATAATAAATTATGATTTTTAACTTATGATTTTTAGCTTGTTTTTTTTTTTGTCATTACGAGGTTGAGTCCCCGATCCCTGCTGAATTTAGCTTTGTAGCCGTTGGGATGATAAGTAAAAGATTAAGTTGCTGGCAATAAACGTCTGCAGTAATATTTGTGTACAATTGAACATGACACTTTCAGGTTTTGCACTAAACCTCTGTGGCGTGGGCACTGATCAGATTCAATCATTTCATTTAGAATACCTTCATCTAATATGGTTTGTCTTCAAGAACGAAGCCCTTTCCAAGGAGTCTCAATTGTTTTTTATGTTTTATAAGCCCAAGGTCACATTTACAAGTGTCCCTGCATGAGAACACTACCCAAATCAATTTCGCAGCCTTCGTAGCATAATAGCCCTCAAAACTATAAAATAATCAATTAGGAATATGTTGGGATGATAAGTATAGGGACCTCTGGTTTACAAGATTAAGTTGCTGGCAATAAACGTCTACAGTAATATTTGTGTACAGTTGAACATGACACTTTCAGGTTTTGCACTAAACCTCTGTGGCGTTGGCACTAATCAGATTCAATCATTTCATTCAGAATACCTTCATCTAATATGGTTTGTCTTCAAGAACGAAGCCCTTTCCAAGGAGTCTCAATTGTTTTTTATGTTTTATAAGCCCAAGGTCACATTTACAAGTGTCCCTGCATGAGGACAATACCCAAGTTAATTTCGCAGCCTTCGTAGCATAAGAAATAATAGTGGTTCTTATCTTTCCTGGGGATTCCGGTGACGGACGGGTCCCCAGACGTTTGTCTGGAGAGCAGGCTAAGAATAACACGTCCGACTTAGGGGCATCTTTGAGCAAGGGAGGCAAGTAAAAAATATCTCGGAAGAAATTTAAGATAAGCAGAGCTTCGGGGACGCCAGTACACCTCAATGAGGTGTTGTTACCCGTTATATATGAACTTGCCACTTCAAGCAATTTATTGTCATTTCTTCCATTCATGGTAAGATGCTGTTCAAAGGAGATGTTTCATCACCGTCAGGTTCTCGCTAGGATGCTTGGTAGAGAACCAAAAGTAAACCGTTTCTAGGACGAGACCTATCTGGTGAATGGGGTTGAATGTACGCAGCCGATTATGATGAATGCTCTTCGGATGAGTAATGGATCGTAGGTTCAGGTAACACAGAACTCTACTATGAATTTGGTAGTTTACGCGAGGAAAATCGTGGACTAGTCCGTAGAGGGCATCTCAGATGAGCTAGCTGACCAGGGGGGTGTCAAGTTAAAACATGTGATTAGGAAACACGTTCGACCGCTATAAGCTTCCTGAGTTGGTGGGTGCTAGGTGTTATAGCTACCGCATCAATGCATACGTCCCTCTGACGTAGATGTATAAATAATACCGAAGCTTCAGCCATAAGCATCGCCTTTATAGATGTGCGAAGTAACTAGAAGCGGACGCGCGGCTACATAGAGTTATCACACATTAGATTCAGAGAATTTGCCCCCCGTCCCTGCGAAGATGGAGGTCATGAGACAATCTCTCAGGAATTATAATGTCCCCTATGAGGAAGACAGCACTGAGGGAGCCTTGGCTTCCTCGCCTATGTACAAGACTTGAAGGGGCCCTTTGAAAGACGAATGAGCCCTGCTTCCTAGGTCAACCTTTTCCGCTAAAGAATTCGAGGTAGGCGTAGAAAAAGACAGCCGGCGAGCTCAACTTGGCCCATTATGTCCACGGAAGCAGCGACACCTTCGTCCTCTTCTTCCACATAATCTCCCAGAGTTCTATGTATCTCAGGGAAGGCTAAGGCCATCCTTAATAGGGTCTTTTGCTTGAAGAAGGCTTCCGGGGATCTTTACAGTTAGACCTGGAGTGCATTTTCCTGGGAACTGGATAAGTGCAACCTGGAAAAACGCCACCTGACAACTGCATCCCAGACAAATACCAACGTGGAAATCTATCACTCGGGATAAACCGCCACCAAGGCCAACGGCGTTCTGGTGAGCCACCCTGATAAATGCTAATTTGAAAAAAATGCCTGGATAACTACACTATCAGGTCTATTTATACAAACAAGATTCCATTTTACCTAAACTAAAGTCAAAGTTACATAAAAAAAATATATATTGAAGTTGGTTTCTTAGAAAGGTTGCGATAACCGTTTGGGATAGATTCCGCGCTTTATTCCAAGGGTCATGGTGCCGAAATAATCATCACATATGAGGCCAGGGAGCCGTCTACTTGTATACGCGCACCGTAAATCTTTATGCATACTGTCGTAGAATGGACTCTCGACGATATACCATATATAACTATTCGTTGAGGGAACTTCTTTAATTATCTTAAGAGTGCGTGGATGTCTGGCTGGCCGATATTATGTATCTTCGATATGCTTAAGAAGTGGAACTGAGCTCAAGGACAATAATATTGCTATCATTAATAAAATAGAGTTTTATTAATAATAACTATCAATAAACACAAGACGGAAAATATTGACATAAACAGAGAATGGACAGGGTCGTGGGGACTCGAGCTAATCCGAGGATTAAAAGATTCAAAAAGGTGAAACAAATATAGAGTTAAAGGGAGGGGATGGTTCGCTAAACCATTTAAAGCACAGGATAGAGTTGACAAAAGGGTTAAATACTCAAAGGTAACGTTCGGCTTACGTAATTATACTTGTTGTGCAAAGGAAGGCGACGTGAAGAAATTTTCGGGCCGCTGGCAAGTTTCAGCCGAAAGGGGGGGGGGGGAATAAAATGATCCTGACGTAGCGACTTGGGAATGAGAACCGGTTCTTGACGAACGGCTTGAAGAACAATGGCTGTTCTACGTTATTCTCCTCTTGAATAACAAGAAGGGGGGGAAACCGTATCTTGTCTACAGGCTTGAGAACAATGGCTGTTCTAATGTTGTTCTCTTCTGAACAACAAGGGAGAAGACGGAGAACCGTTTCTTGGCGAACGGGCTCAAAAGAACAATGGCTCTGCTACGTTATTCTCTTCTGAACAACAGGGGGGGGGGGAGGGGGAGGGTGAGAACCGTTTCTTGTCAACGGGCTCGAACAAACAATGGCTGTTCTAACGTTATTCTCTTTCTGAACAACAGGGGAAGGGTGAGAACCGTTTCTTGGCGAACGGGCTCAAACGAACAATGGCTGTTCTACGTTGTTCTCTTCTGAACAACAGGAATGTGTGTGTGTGTGTGGGGGGGGGGGTGAGAACCATTTCTTGTCAACGGGCTCGAACAAACAATGGCTGTTCTAACGTTGTTCTCTTTCTGAACAACAGGGGAAGGGTGAGAACCGTTTCTTGGCGAACGGGCTCAAAAGAACAATGGCTCTGCTACGTTATTCTCATCTGAACAACACGAAGGGGGGGGGGGAGGGTGAGAACCGTTTCTTGTCAACGGGCTCGAACAAACAATGGCTGTTCTAACGTTATTCTCTTTCTGAACAACAGGGGAAGGGTGAGAACCGTTTCTTGGCGAACGGGCTCAAACGAACAATGGCTGTTCTACGTTGTTCTCTTCTGAACAACAGGGATGTGTGGGGGGGGGGTTGAGAACCATTTCTTGTCAACGGGCTCGAACAAACAATGGCTGTTCTAACGTTGTTCTCTTTCTGAACAACAGGGGAAGGGTGAGAACCGTTTCTTGTCAACGGCTTAAAAGAACAATGGCTGTTCTAAAGTTGTTCTCTTTCTGAACAACAGGGAAAGCCCTGTGGACTTGGCCTCACGAAGGCTCAAACCTTGGGACTCAAGGGATATTGTCCTTGTTCTGGACAAGTGATAGTGAATCTCGAGGTCCAGGTCCCTTGGTGCACAAGGTGAGAGTGGGTCGTAGTGATGTTTCGCGATGAAAATCTGGATCTTCAATCTGATCTTAGTTGTAAAGTTTCCAAATAAAAAGGCAGGACATCCCCTTGGCGTGGGGGACAATGGAGTGGGAGCTACGAGGCAATGCACAGCCGAGCCTGGGAACAATGCCTTATCTGCCCATAAGCCTAACACAATCTGGCGAGGTCGGCACATGGGGCGACGGGGGAAGATAATCCTCCTTGTTTAAACATTGACTCAGGTGGCTGCGATAAGGCCCCAGGCTTCAAAGCAAAGATGCACGTGGGTAGCATCGTGGTTTTAAATAACATGTGATAGTGGTTGAAATTAACGCGGCATCAGCCCGTTCTATCACACCCCTCCATTCCGGCGGAAGTTGTAACTTCGAAAAAAAAAGACCGAAGGGACAACGATAGAGATCCGTTGTGGGGAACTCAATTTTCTCTTACCAACCGTACCTTCATTCACCTAACTAGTATTACCTCAATACATATGATTATTTTGATCTTTTGATTACAGGGGAAAAAAACCTTTAATACAACTTAATAAAAAAAAGGAACAATGAAATGATATAAAATTAGTACATACGGGACAAAATAATTTATACGTAAATTAATGGGTACAAATATATATACATACAAAAAAAATAGACATTGAGCGTTACAAAATTCAGACATATACATTAACTAATTATATTACAAGAGAATCTAATTTAAGTCGTACAAGACGGTATATACCTACATGGAGATACTAATCCTATGAATACAATTACCTTACGCTATTCGGTAACGCATTCCTACTGAGTGCGTCAGCGACCTGGTTATCGGAACCTTTCATATAATTTATTTTAAATTGATACTCTTGCAAGAGTAAACTCCAGCGCATGATTCGGCCGTTGGAGTGTCGCACATTCCTAATATAGTTTAACGGACGGTGTTCAGTTCCTATCTGAAATTCTTTTCCTATCAAGTACATTTTGAATTTTTTTTTTAACCCAGATAATTGATAGAGCTTCCTTCTCTATAGTGGCATATCTCTTTTCGCGTGGTACTAATTGGCAACTAGCATATGCAACTCGATAACTCGTTACGTCATCCTCGTATTGAAGGAGTACACTTCCAATGCCCTCGTTGCTCGCGTCGGTCTTAATCCCAAGGGATTTTTCCGGGTTGGGCAACTTTAAAATGGGGGCAGAAATGAGCTTACTCTTGAGCTGATTAAAATGGGAAACAGCGACATCATTCCAACGTAGACGATCAGGGAATTTCTTATTTAGAAGCGAGCTGAGAGGCGCCGGAATTGCAGCGAATTTCGGAACAAGTCGCCGATAGTAAGAAGCTGATCCTAGGAACGATCTGAATTGCTTCTTTGTAATCGGGAGGGGCATGTCGGCGATTGCCTTAATCTTGTTCTCTTGGGGACCTAACTTGCTTTGTCCTATTTTAAAACCCAAGTATTGTATGGTTTCTTGGGCAAAATGGCATTTGCTGGGGCCAATGGTAAGGCCATTTTCGCGCAGTCGCTCGAAAAGAGCTAATAGGGTGGTTAAATGGTGACTCCATTCAAATAGTTCTTGTAGCTGACTCTTTTGATGTGGTGTCAGCTGCGCGTCAATATCCAGGTCAGAGGGTTCAAAAGACTCGCCTGGTAGGGAAGGAGGAGGGTAATCGGCATCAGGTTGGATGCACACTGTCTGGATTACATTAAGGGACTCCGCGGGGTAATCTTCTTCAAGCGCCGATGTTTCTTCAAGTGCTACGAAGGTATCTCCATGGGCGCGTTGGGGGTACCTTTTTCTTGGGGTCCACGGACAGTCTCCGTGTCCTTGTCTTGGGCCTTATCGCCTAAGGGTGTTAGTAATTCACACTCCTTTTGTGCCGTCCTAAAGTCCTGGTTAAGGGTCTCCGAGAAATCAGACGGTATCGGGGCTCTGATGGGGACGGGCTCCTCGGCTTCTTTCTTAGCTCGGCCTCGAGGAAGGGCGGCCTGAGACACAGGGTCGGAACTTACTTGGGGGCTCTGTCCTATAAGTACGGAACAGAATTGTATAGGTGCTGAAATGACTTCAGCCCAGCCATCATAATATTGACACTGCAGGTAACATCTAACGACGGGGACTTGGTTCGCCCGCCCAAGGTAGTCATGTACCACCGCAAATTTTTCGTGGTTAGGGTCCACTGGGGGGGAGGAGTTCGTCGGACACGATGAAACACGTACATCCTGTGTCCCTGACGAGAGTCGATACTCGGCAGCCGTTCACGCTGCCCTCCTCAAATTTCAAAGTTCCCGATGAACTTTTATCAAAAATCAAATTTACCTGGTTGCCTGACGGAGGGGGGAAAGTTTCTGCTTGGGTCTGCACCACCGGGGGAGCCGGGTTGGCATTAATCTGGTGAACTTAGTGGGCTGGTCCGCTATTAAGCCTAGAATTTTGGGGGCAATTCCAGCTCATGTGGTTTTCTACACCACAGGTGAAGCATATGATTGGTCGCTTCGGGAAGAGAGATGGAGGAGAAATCTTAACGGGAGGTTTGGAGTCCCGTTGTTGGTTTTGGGGAAAGAAGTTTTGGGGTTTTACGGGGCTCGGAAACTTCGTCGGATTTCCGGGGAAGGGGCGCGAATCCTTCCTTCTTTCCTTGTAGGGGGATTGGCGAGAAGTTCGATTCTCTTTGGGGTATAAATTATGGCTTGCGGCATAGACATCCGCTTCTTCGGTACATTGTTTAAAGGTCTGGCACCGACGATCCTTGACGAACGCGCGGATCTCCGTCGGGAGAGACGCCAAAAATTGATCCCGCAACACGAAGTCTGTTAAGGACTCGTAGTGCGGATCAACCTTTGAGGATTCTAACCAAAATTTAAAATTCCTCTGAAGAATGTATACGAAATGACGGAACGTCTGTCTGGGTTTAAGATGACCTCCTCGAAATTCTTGGCGGTAGAAATCGGGAGTCATATTATGAGCGGCCGAAAACTCAGCTTTTAAGGTGCTGTAGGTAATTGTACACTCAGATGGTAGAGATATAAAAATTTCGCGCAATTTACAATTTAACAGGGGAAGTAATCTGGCTACACCTTCAGCCTCCAGATCCATGTTATTGATTTCGAGGATCTTTTCAAAGTGGGCTAAAAATGCTCCGAAATCCTCTCCATCCTTGAAATTGGGAAGCTGTAGTGGGAGATTGGGGGGAGCTTCAGAACGTGAACTGGATGACTGTATTTCTGCTTCAACACGAGCTAATTCAATCTGATGGTAAAGCTCTCTTGTCTTTTCCGTTCCTCTCTTTCTTCTCGTTGGATTTCTCTTTCTCTTCCTTCTCTTTCTCTTTCTTCTTTTTCTCTTAACTTTTCTTTTTCCTTTCTTTGCGCCTCTTGAACGTACTCAATTAATTCTTTTCCGGAAAGTCCCAAAGACTCTCCTTGCGCTTTAAAGATTGCGAACTGAGTCATCTTTGCACTTGTGGCGCAATAGTCAACCAACTAAAATTCCTTGCAACAAGAATTATGCCTCTATAGAATAAGCCTACCTAAATATGAGCACTGACCTATTCGTACTTGGTTTCTCGATCTAAATAACCACTGACTTAAATCACACAAAAACCAAAAAAAAACACAAACAAATTATTATAACCGTTCCTTGAGCTACTCCAGCTTCTTAAGTTTCAAAAAAAGGGAATAGCAATCGCTAAAACAAAAGGGAACTAGTATACTCTATTATTATAACAAATAACACTATGCTTTACTCGACTGAGACCAGTGTTTGCAAAAATATAGCGTTAAACCTTACACAATTGATACCAAATTTAAATAGTATATATATATATATATATATATATATATATATATATATATATATATATATATATATATATATATATATATATATATATATTTCGTAGAATGGACTCTCGACGATATACCATATATAACTATTCGTTGAGGGAACTTCTTTAATTATCTTTAGAGTGCGTGAATGTCTGGCTGGCCGATATTATGTATCTTCGATATGCTTAAGAAGTGGATCTGAGCTCAAGGACAATAATATTGCTATCATTAATAAAATCGAGTTTTATTAATAATAACTATCAACAACACACAAAACGGAAAATATTGACATAAACAGAGAATGGAAAGGGTCGTGGGGACTCGAGCTAATCCGAGGATTAAAAGATTTAAAAAGGTAAAACAAATATAAAGTTAAAGGGAGGGGATGGTTCGCTAAACCATTCAAAGCAGAGGATAGAGTTGACAAACGGGTTAAATACTCATAGATAACGTTCGGCTTACGTAATTATACTTGTTGTGCAGAGGAAGGCGACGTGAAGGAATTTTTGGTCCGCTAGCGATTTCCAGCCGAAGGGAAGGATGGGGAATTAAATGATCCTGACGTGGCGACTTGGGAATGAGAACCGGTTCTTGATGAACGGCTTGAAGAAAAATGACTGTTCTACGTTGTTCTCTTGTGAACAACAAGGGGGGAGTGAGAACCGTCTCTTGTCTACGGGCTCGAGAACAATGGCTGTTCTAATGTTGTTCTCTTCTGAACAACAAGGGAGAAGGGTGAGAACCGTTTCTTGGCGAACGGGCTCAAAAGAACAATGGCTGTTCTACGTTATTCTCTTCTGAACAACAGGAAGGGGGGGGTGAGAACCGTTTCTTGTCAACGGGCTCAAACGAACAAAGGCTGTTCTAACGTTGTTCTCTTTCTGAACAACAGGGGAAGGGTGAGAACCGTTTCTTGGCGAACGGGCTCAAACGAACAATGGCTGTTCTACGTTGTTCTCTTCTGAACAACAGGGATGGGGGGTGGGTGGGGGGTGAGAACCGTTTCTTGTCAACCGGCTCAAAAGAACAATGGCTGTTCTAAAGTTTTTCTCTTTCTGAACAACAGGGGAAGCCTTGTGGACTTGGCGTCACGAAGGCTCAAACCTTGGCACTCAAGGGATATTGTCCTTCTTCTGGACAAGTGATGGTGAATCTCGAGGTCAAGGTTCCTTGGCGCACAAGGTGAGAGTGGGTCGTAGTAATTTTTTTGCGACGAAAATCTGGATCTCCAATCTGATTTTAGTGGTAAATTTTCCAAATAAAAAGGCAGGACATCCCCTTGGCGTGGGGGACAATGGAGTGGAAGCTTCGAGGGAATGCACACCTGAGCCTGGGAACAATGCCTTATCTGCCCATAAGCCTAACACTATCTGGCGAGGTCGGCACATGGGGCGAACGGGGGAAGATAATCCTCTTTGTTTAAACATTGACTCTGGTGGCTGCGATAAGGCCCTAGGCTTCAAAGCGAAGATGCACGTGGGTAGCATCGTGGTTTTAAATAACATGTGATAGTGGTTTATATTAACGCGGCCTCAACCCGTTCTATCACACATACTTACACATGCATACGCATATACGCGTGTAATAATTTATCCATTAAATGAAAATAAAGCCATTCAAATCTACATGCATACGTATAATAACAGACGCACACAGTCACATATACAAACAATTGTAAAAGAAAAGAAAGCGATTTGAATCCATTAATCAACATCAAGAACATTATCATGTTCCAGATAAAAATAGAAATAATGTATTTTTGCAAACGAGATGAAATAAAAAAAAGTTATAAATACTCAAGAAACTGTGAAAAGCTCATCACACAGGCAGTCGAGGGCATTTCGGAAGGAGTTATGCGAATTTACTACGTATTGACTATATTAGGCGGGTAATAAGAAGACGGGCAAGTTTAAATGACCCAGATCCAATTCCAAATAACTTAATGGAGACAGTTATTCCCGATGAATATAAAAAAGATGGCTTCTGGTGAGAATTTTTGCTTTAAGATTTTCAAACAGGTAATCAACGTTTGTTAGTATTTCCTACAACCATAAGCATAAAACTTCTCAAAACCTCGTCTGGAGCGTTTTGTAATTGTAGAGGAATTATAACCTAGCCACACGGAGGGCCAGGTGAACATATACGTTAAAGTCCCTCTTCGGAGAAAGCGAGAGAATCGAACCACATGTGGAGAGGCGTGGGAACGTTAGCCGGCTGACTAACAGACAAACGGCCTACCCTTTTGATCTCCCCAACGCATAGGTAGTCGGGAGCGAGCCACTGTGCCAAGGTGACCATTAAAGGCCATTACGCAGCGCTCAAAGGATCCGATTACCTACGAGGTCCGAAGGCCTGCGGTTAAATCGCCACAAAAAGCGGTGCCAGTCAAAAAAAACAAAACAAGGTTTGTGACGGTCGTCGGTGCCTCTAATTAAGAAGCCGACCTGGGCACCGCGGTGCCACCCTCCACTCACCCCTCGTTCTCCCTTCTGCGGCCTCGCCCCTCACTCCTTAGATGGGGCGGTCGCCAGTCTATAAATAAGCTCCATAAGGAAAGAAAAGAGATTATTCGGTGAGAGACGATAGAGAACCAGATCGAGGAGATCGGTCCTTCACTCAGTTTCGAAATCATTCGTATACAACTTAGAAACGTCTCGTTTGTATCGGTGCCAGTCCAAAGTATCCTCTATAGACTTAGAAGAAGTCTGATTAGAGAAAAGAAAACCCGCTCACCCTCGAGTGACTCTCACTGCGCAATCTCCGTAAGAGTGAGAGGAGAAGAACTCATCCCCAACGAAGTTCTATTTGTCAAGTCCCTTTAAAATCACCTCGTATACTCAAAAATCCAGTTGGGCAACCCCTCGAAGAAGACTAGGATACAAAAAGGCTTCAAGAGCAACCAGAAAAGCACTCCTTGAGCCAGAGAATACAACTCCTCCCTCCGCTTCTTAACCTAGAACTGAAGAATTTGACATCGGGTCCCCTACCCCCCTCCCATCTCGTGTAAAAACTACAATCGGCCGCTGCAACCCAACGCAGCGGGATAAAAGCAATATAGTGACATCCGGCAACCCCTGATCCTTTCGTTCATGTAAGTCAGAATGACCATTTAAATTTGTAATGATTTAGTAGGAGTTTAATACGGTATTCAAATTAACTGAAGTAGAGACAATTGTTAGTGAACCCAGTCATATTTACCGTTAGAAGAGTGAAATTTAAATTGGAGTTTAATGCTAATCTAAAAGTGTCACTATAAAATAACTAATCAGCAATTGGTTTGTCTACTTGGAGCCTATTTCGATTTGGGCATGATTAGCTTCTGAAATAGGCGCGGTTTCAAGCATAGTTAGACCGGTTAGACTTATTATGTGATTGTAAATATTTTATTTTGGTAGTTAATTGATAAATTTAAAAAATATATTTATTTTTGGATAATTCTGCTGTTTCAATGGATCCTTTACGTGCTTAACTGGCTCTTTCCTTAAAACGGTTAAACCCTGTGGCACTCTCAATAATACAGGAGTTAAAGTCCAATCAGCCAATATAGAAGCATTGTTGTCTTTCATAAGTAATATGGTCAGAATGGCGCGCTAAAGTCATTGAACATATAAATTCTATGACAAAAATATAAAAATAAAGCAACCACCACAATACTACAGTGATATAACATTAAAATTTGTGCCAACCCTCTTTTACCAGCTTTATACAATTCACTGTCTACGTGAGAGTAGAACAATTCCATGATTTTTTGCTTTGTTATAAAAAAAGGACATATAAATATCTTATTCGGAAGCTTCTTGCAATCAACCGCAGGCTTAATCCGAAGACAATTTTTATCGATTACGAACAGGTTGTTAAAAGTGTCGTCCAAGAACTCTTTACATATACGACCGACAACCAATGCTTTTTCCACTTGTCTAAAACCTTACATCAGAAAGTAAAATCGAATAGATTGCAGGCAAGTTATCAGACTGATTCCAACTTTGCTCTCAAAATTTGTATGCACATAAGAACATAAAAAAATAAGGAGTCCACACAAGGCTAATCAGTAACCTATACGAGGCACTCCTGTATTCATCACCGAGTTTAGTCCCACATAGCAACCTCATGCATAAATCTATCCAGTCTATTCTTGAAACTCCGCAGGGAGGATGCTTCTATCACATGACTAGTGAGCCTATTACATTCATCTGCCACTTGATTTGTAAACCAATTTCTACTAATATTTTCCTGAGACTAAAGTTGTCCAGCTTAAACCCAAAGCTACATGTCGTATTCTGTTCACTAAAAATAAGAATTTTACCTATGTCTCCCCTATTATAATCTTTTACTAGAGGGGTTATTTTGCAAAAGTCATCCTTTCGATTTGGGGCTTTTCGGAATCCGGAAATACCAACATTTGGTCCATGGGATCATCATAACCTCCCCTGAGTGGAACAGAGTATATATAAATTATATATATAATATAATGTATATATTACAGAGTATATATGACGCGTTAGGTGGAAGAAAGGCCTAAGCCACAAAATTTGAAAATGGCGTTCTTTACGGATAAGTTATCCTTATAACTTAGTTTATCGTTATACTAAATATCAGAGTCTAATTCGAACTAATTCATATTCAAATTTCAGTTTCAAATAAACTATAAACGTAAACTATGGACAAACAACCTAAGAATCTCCAACTTGAAGACAAATAAACCGACCACGTACGTATGGGATGAACTAACTGCAAAAAAGAGGAAGTATTGAAGTTGTCAGCTGCATCCAACATTGGATTCGACAAAATTGTAATAGCGATGCTGTCACCCTTTTGTATGTATTTTCAGATAACTGTGCTGGACAAAATAAGAATATAAATTTGGTTTTAATGTATCTCAGGGAGATTCATAACGGATCATTACTTCACATCGAACACATTTACCTAGTTGCCGGTCACTCAACAATGCCTTGTGATGGTCAGTTAGGACAAATTCAACAAAATATAAAAAAAAACAGTATAATGATATTATTTATACAAAGAAAGATTATGTAAAAGCAATAACTACGTCTGTTTCTCAGCGCTTTAAAGTTGTAGAACTTGAACAAAGAAATATATTCGATTTTGACGTTTTACAAGAGCGCAAAGTCAAAAGGAAATCAAACGCAATTAAATTTATTGATGCGAGAAAATTTGTTTTGGATCATAAATACAAAGAAGGGTACGTGATTTCCTCTAGACTTCAAACAAGCCTAAACAGTAATAGTCATCTTGTCAGGCTGCAAAGAGGAAGAAATTCTTACAGCTGCAATTTGTTCAATTTAGCTCGAGCTCCACTGCCTCCAAAGTATTCTAAGATGCTCCCAATAACAAAGGAAAAGAAAATTGATATCCAAGAACTAAAAAAATTAATGGCAACAGACGCCTCGAAATATTATACAAATTTGTTAGAACAAATGGAAACTAAAAAGGACAAACAAGAAAATGTTAAAATAGACGTAAACGATAAAACTTTGGATAATACCAGTTAACTGCAAGATGTATAATATACAAACTTTGGAAGTCTCTCCTGAAAAATTTGAAAATGTGGCTTCGACCCTTCTTCCAACTAACGCGTCATATAATATATAACAGAATATATATAATTATATTATAATTGTTTACAGGAACATAATACTATTGGATATCAAAATTATGTGCATACAAATTTTGAGAGCAAAGTTGGAATCAGTCTGATAACTTGCCTGCAATCTATTCGATTTTACTTTCTGATGTAAGGTTTTAGACAAGTGGAAAAAGCATCGGTTGTCCGTCGTATATGTAAAGAGTTCTTGGACGACACTTTTAACAACCTGTTCGTAATCGATAAAAATTGTCTTTGGATTATATTATAATTGTTTACTGGAACATAATACTATTGGCTAGCGTAGACCCGAGATCTCATTCTAGTAAGACTCTGTGTAGTGTGGACTATGCAGTGACTGGACCTAAGTATTTGCACAACTCTATTTATGATGTATTTTGAAAAGTTCGAGATCTGGTTTGGGGTAAAGAGTACAGGTATTTCAGAGAATATATATTTAACAGAATATTTAAGAAAAACATACAAAAATATATTGACAACTAGACAGTAAACTAAACAAAAAAATGTATGGGACAAAAGTATTTGGCTAAAACAAAAAACAAGTTTTTAGAAATTAGTGGCGTGACCTTTATTTGCAATAACAGCATAGAGACGATTATTGTAACTGGAAACTAACTTTTGACACTCCGTTTGTGGTATCTTGTTCCATTCTTGCATGCAGATGATCCTCAAATCAGCAAGGTTCTTTGGAGTCCTTTTGTGCACAGCAGTTTTGAATAATCCCACAAATTTTTTCAATGGGATTGAGGTCAGGCGATTCGCTAGGCCACGGAAGGACACCTATTTTCTTATTTGGGAACCATTCTTTGGTTAATTTCGCCGTATGTTTGGGGTGATTATCTTGCTGAAAGATCCGCTTGCGCCGGTCGTAGAATTTGTTTGCGCTCGGAAGCAGCTTTTGCTCCAGTATCTGCCTGGAGCAGAGTTGACCTATACCATGGACAGCAAAACAACCCCAAACTGTGATGTTGCCTCCTCCATGCTTGACGGTAGGGATGGTGTCCTTGGGATCATAGGCAGTCCCTGCTTTCCTCCAAACATGAAGAGCTTCGTTTCAGTCGAAAAGTTCAATTTTGCTTTCGTCGGACCATACAACCCGTTCCTAAAACACAATTCATTTGTCAAGATGGTCTTTGGCAAACGTTAAACGATTCTTCACATGTTTTGCTGTAAGAAGGGGAGTTCTGCGTGGAGTGAACGCATGTAGACTACTTCGATGCAATTCTCTAGAAACTATTTTTCGACTGACGTGAATTCCTTGTAACTCCAGTTCATTCTGTAGCTCTGTACAGCTAGTCATGAGCACATTCGTCACCTTACACAACATATAGAGTCGAGAGCGGCCCATGATCTTGCGAGGAGCTCCAACTATTGGCAGGTTAGAGAGTTCCCCAGTCTCTCGATGCTTCCGAACTATTTCTCCAACACTTAGGTATGGAACCTTAACACGTTTAACAATTTGCCTATAGGTTAATCCTTTATTGCGAAGTCCAACTATTTGCTTTCGAATAGCCTTGGGTATTTCGTTAACTTTCAGTATTGTATTCACTGAGCATCCACCTTCAACAAACTCTGGAGAGGTAATGATTGTGCTGAGCGTAGTTTATTTACATTACATGTGCTTCTGGAAGTTTCTGGCAGCTTTATAAGATGTGTTTAAATTAAGATACTCAAATTTTGCAATAAACTAACAATGATTTAACATGATATTAATTTGGGTCAAATACTTTTGTCCCATACATTTTTTTGTTTAGTTGATTTTCTTGTTGAAAAATATATTTTTGTATTTTATGCTTAAATATTCTGTTAAATATATGTTCTCTGAACTACCTGTACTCTTTACCCCAAACCAGATCTCCAACTTTTCAAAATACATCATAAATAGAGTTGTGAAAATACTTAGGTCCAGTCACTGTATATAGAGAGCAGAATTCACACATGTGATGCTCCCAACTGGCAAAGATGTCATACAGAATATGCTCTACTTGCTGCGTCTAAAGCGGGCAGGCCAAGCTCGGCGCTCCAAGGATGCAGCGGCTCAGCTGCTGGTAGAGCTTTTTCAGGAACATTGGCTATTCTGCAATATGTACACCATCCACATCACGCACATAAAGAAACACATCCTGAAGCTGTAGGGTGAATTTGTCACTCTGATCCAGCCACGGAAACAGCGAAAAAGTGAGAGTTTTTAAGCGATACCAGCAGGCTTCAATGAATGGATGAAACAGTTGATGGACGTGTTCTGCCAGGACTCTGAAATACGCAAGAAGGTGGGACTGAAACATGGAGTAAAAAATAGTGAAATGGAATGGGCTTTCCTTGAGGACCAAAGAACCCAGAAGAAAATATACTGTGATCACTTAGTAGACAGTAAATGGATGAAAGCAATGGAACGTCGGAGCAGGCATATGCAGAGCCTAGAGAGAATGAGAGCTGAGTGTGAAAAGGAGAAAGAAATCTCTGTGTCATTTGCATCCTTTGAGGACAGCAAACAGCCTGATTCTGAAGATGCTGGCATGGACACAGATAACACCTACTCTGATGTTAAAAGTCATAGTTCTGCTGAATAATGTGAGGGTCCAAGTGTTAAGAAGCAGCGGACGGCGACAAACATAGTCACTTAGCAGCATAATGAATTGTCATGCCGATATCAGCACATCCGTGAAAGTATACGAAAAGTCCGACCAGAGTTTTACGAGAATGTTGACAAACTGAAGAGCTACTATCACATGTCTGAGTAGCAAGCAAGATCAGCTGTGATAGTAGTCGGCAAAGGGATGTTTGGGTGAAACTGAAAAGCCCATGATGAGCGAGAAATTATTGATCTGGACACCCTGCCAGAATCCAAGAGTGTCAGGGATGCAGGCAAGAGCATTGAAGTCATAGCGCTGGATGAGATCGTCCAGGAGATTATGAACTCTGATGAACAAGTAGTTGTGACTTACTCTGATGACAATTCAAAGAAGCAGGGCCCTGGCTCTTTTTCCGTTCAGGGTATCACTGTCAATAGAACATACCAGGCCCTACCGACCATGAGCATTGCTTCTGAGTCCAGGAACAACTTGGCTGCTCTCAGGGGGGCAGTTCTTGAAATCCTGGAGGCGGCAAGTGGTGTCACATCTAAAGCTCTGTTCGAGAAGATAGACTTTGTAATTACAGACCAGACAGCTCACAATTTAAAAGTAGATGAGCTATTGGCAAAATATCTGGAGTCTGAACAGATCCCAGATCACCTCTTCTGCTATGTACACCCAACTTTAATGTTCAATCAAGTCATCACCAAACAATCGGCTGAAATAGAGAATACGCTGGGAAGAGACAAAATCTACTCAAACTTCCTCGTCAATGCAACAGCAAACGCAACATGTGTGACTAAGAAAGCTCTCGATTGCATGATTCGACTCATCAACCATGACTTTGATCACAAGCCATTGACCCAGGCACATGAATTTGCTATCCACATAACGACCCAACCAAACAAGTCTCTCAGCCTCAAGCACGAGTGCTTCAATCAATTGACACTGATCTGCGCCATCAGTCTCTACGATGTTAAGATGTGGCATCATTTCTGTAGATATTCGAACATGTTACCAATCGCTTGGCTTTCATTGTGAGGTGCTTCTTGGATTTGGACTTCCTAAAGGTGACGTAGTGTGCAGGTGACCTTCTTGGACTTCATCTAGTCGAGCCATAACCATTTCTTTGACGACGTCAGTTGAAACAACCTACAGGAAGATCATTCCAGCATTTCAGCAGCTGTACCAGGCAATGAAGAAAGTAGATGTAGCCACCTTTCTGCAAGTTCAGAAACCAGCTTTCCAGTATGTTCCCAGGAAAGATTGCAGCATACAAAGTATGATGAGGACGTCTGTTATGCCATACTCAAAGTAGCAACCTCATTCCAACCACATATTATTAAGCTTACTAAGATGATACTTCTCAAGTTGGCAACGGTCTTTCAGAGGTAATAGGGCGATATCTTTGCCTTTGGAAACTATGATAAGTCTGCAGAGCATGCTGTCACTTAGATGGACCCAGAGAAGTTTGAGAAGGCAGCAATTCATAACTTGAATGCAGAGCGCAGGGTTGGATTTGTTAAGTTCGAGCTGTCTAGAAGAGGTGCAAAGCAACTTGGTAGTGCATCAACAGCACAGGTCAAAGCCAAGTCGACGAATCTTATAGACAGAAGGCAATCAGAGTCATTTAGGGCTATGACAGTGTGGTCAGGAAAGAAAGAAAGCTACCAGAAATCATGCTGGCATGTAACACAAGGCAAGATGATTGGAAGAAAAAAGGCCTGCAGGACAAAGAGATTGCTAATGTGCAGAGGTGGGCACTAAATAAATTTAAAGTATTTTAATACTAAATATTAGATACATGAGAAAAATATATTAAGATACTAAATACATTAAATGTATTTAGATACATTTTTAAATACATTTCCAATATATGATATATGATGACAATCTTTGACAACCATTGGTATCACGACAAAAAAAATATTCATTGAAATGAAATTGTATATTATAATTACTAATGTAAGATTTGCTGACAATTGGACTTAGGTAATACAAATAACCCCCAGAGAGTTCCACCTTGTAACGCAAGGCACCTTTAATAAGCAGTTGATAACAGTTTTGATAATGTATGCTGATTTTGGACAACCGCTTTTGTTGCATAATGCTGAGCATTTCCCCATCGCAGCATGATTGATATTTGCAAAAGAAGATATTTTCAGGGTCTGTTTTGCATCAGTTGTGGCGACGAGACTGAGTGTTTATGAAGCACAGTGCATATGCTTAGGTAGATTGAAGCTGCATGAGTCAGACGAAAGGTCTTCTTCCTGATCTAAGGTACTTCTTATTAAGAAACTATCCTCAAGCTCATACTCACCCTGACCTGCTTCACCTACGTGGATTCCATCTTCTGAATCTGTGGACACATTTGCAGCAGTGACTGCAAATTCTTTAAACGCTTTAACAGAATTAGAGCCTTTATTAGTGACGGTGGTTGTGATTTTCTGCAGGGGGATATCGTATTCACTGATGATATTCTCCATATGTTAGCAAACTAGATATAGTTATGTTCTCCTATGGAGCGACAGCATGTCAATAAAAATATTCCACTGTGACGGAGAAGGAGAAGAGCAGCTTCCTAAAGCTGAGTAAAAATGAAATAACAGTCCAAAGTTTGTCTCATAAATGTTTCGATAAATTTAACGTAGACTTGGATAAGGACTCTGAGGTTGGAAGCAGGAGATGAACGTTGGGAAGCTCTTGACGCATTAACTCAAGATATAGCGTGAGTCCATTGAGGCCTTATGCATCCCTGTGGGTGCCACAGGAAATGATTGATTGATATAATCGAGATAAATTCCACCGAAAAATAGTTCTGCTTTCAGCCAAGAGCTGATAACTCCCTAGCTTTAAAGACATTTTCAATTTCCTATTTCAAAAATTGCAAAATCTTAACATATCCAATGAACTGTAACGCCCAAAAAACTACGGTGACGAGTTGTCCAAATATCTGCAGTAAGACACAAATAAGAGGTGCTGTCTAGTTTATTCTTCAGTAGAGCTCTTGTCACTTTCTCTTCTTCTATAAAACTTCGGCCTAGCATCTACCTTGAAATGACGTCAACTGAAGAATTAAGACCTGCGGTAGTGGAATGTATGATTATTGTGAGTGAAATTGATTTTCACAGGGAAATGAGAATATATGGTATGCATATAAAATTTTATATATAAAATGTAGCTATATGAATATCATATAGCTATATAGGCCTGGCACATTAATTCATAAATATATTATTATTCCTTCATATTCAGAATTACATAGTAAAATATTGACTTTCAATATTGTTAGGAATATATACATTATCCAGCTTTATTTCCTACATTTTTGACGGGCGGGCATGCTAGATTTGATATAATGATATACAGGTATTGCTACTATAACGAAATACATAGTTATAGGAATTCGTCTAATAACTACATATAATCGATCAATAATTGTACTAATTATTCCTGAAAAATTTTTATTCAATAATATCTTCAAGTAAGTTATAACGCACTTTAAGAATATATGTATGTGGATTCTCATGAAATTATTGCAATATATTAACTTTTGTTGTTTGCATATGTATTCCTTTATTTAACTTCGTTATATAGCATACGTAGTGACGAATGACCCGAAAGCTTTAGTATTCGGTCGTTATAAGAGCTTAATCTGTACATACTACTAATACTTAATTGTAAACAACATTTGTAACTCAGAACTTACCTTTAATTAATCTCACAAAAACTGGTTACTCCATGGTTGATAGGGAATGCACACTTTGTATGATAAAATCAGCAATTAGCTTATCAACAATAGATTGTTTGACCTTCTTAGTACTCACCTCAAAACACTCCGGTAATGTCTCTACCTTAACACCGCTGCATGAAGGACCATCGTCTAATACTGAACATTTTCTTCTTGAATCTTTTTTTTAAGCTGTCACGTAGTTATCCGCTTTTTGCACCAAAGTAGGTTGATTTCTCTGTTGATAAATGTACATGATCAGATAAATGAAGGACATTTG
This sequence comes from Ceratothoa steindachneri, assembly GCA_963969495.1. Classification (NCBI taxonomy): domain Eukaryota; kingdom Metazoa; phylum Arthropoda; class Malacostraca; order Isopoda; family Cymothoidae; genus Ceratothoa; species Ceratothoa steindachneri. Next base: position 79,951,416 of record OZ018327.1, read on the forward strand.
TTTCACTTGCCATAATTCACGTTAAATTCAATCAGCATATACTATAAATAGGGGTATTGCAAAAGGAAGCAGGTAGGTTTGTGAATGGGAAACCTATGTTACTTAACATTATCGTTAGCTCCTAGCAATTTTGGCATTTTTTAAAATAAGAAATAGTGAAACTTATCAATTCAATTGAGTATCATATAATTAGCTTTGAAAAATTATTACTTTCAAATGAATGCGTAGATTGGAAGTAGCATTGCCCGCCGCAGAGAATTCGCCATTGCATGATGTACATACACACTTCAATTTTTTTTCGTCGGAAGATTTCACTCTAAAAAATATTCACCATCTAGTAAAGGATGACTATAATTACATGATTCCTTATCTTTCTCGTCTTTATTATTATCTAATATCTCCATTTCACACTCTTTCGAAGAAGCTGAATTTGCCATACAGCAGTTGAAGAAACACCGAGCGCTCTCACTATACAACCCAACACATAGGTGACCATCTGTTAACTGAATTTGAACTGAGGCAAGCAATCTTCCCTCACCGGCTCACGCAGTCAACCGTTTGTGTCATACAAGTTGCAACAAGCTAAAACATGCATTACACAGTCTTAGCAGCTATATAAACCTATTATCAGTAAAGTATTTGCAAAAAGTATTTAAATACATTGTATTTAAATTCTTTTAAAAGTATTTAAATACATGATTTCAAATGTATTTTAAAATACAATTTTAAATACATAAATGTATTTAATTACAATATTTATATACAAAGTATTTAAATACTGCCAACCTCGGCCAATGTGGCGGTAAATCGGCGAAAAACAAGGTCCTGGACAAGCTGAAAAGAATGCGAGAACCATTCACCTCAGCTGCTGCAGCAGATGAGCATCTGGCAGACAAAGACAACAACCACAAAGGTAGAACGCCTGTACCTGGAGGTTCGCTATTCTCGAAACACATCACTTTACCTGCAGAAATCAAGCGACCTAATTCGCCTCATGAAAGACCATAAGAAGCTTTCAATCAACACCTATGCAGTGAAGCTGAAACTCTATCTGAAGAACATTACCTCCAACGCAGAGGTGACACTGGAAGACTTTAATGAGGCCATGGACACAATTCTACGTCACTGACTATATGTTGACAATGTTGTTGAACACTACCACACTCTGGACACTCAAATTGAACACTAGTATGGACACACATTCTGGTCTTGCTGGGCTTGATGTACATTATTATTTCTCTTAAGTAAATTTAAGGTCAATAATATTTCCTTACGGTATTCCAGGTCTTTACCAATATTGTGAGGTGATTTTGAGTCAAAAACGCTTTTTTGGGAAGTGCAAACTACAAGGCATATGTACAGGGGGGTTAGGCTTCATTAAACGGCTTATGATTGGTATTTTCTCGTCCATACTGACCATCTCCATATTCTAAGGGGGTATATCAAAAGGTTGGTACTAACATCAAAACCGAAGGCTTCTATCAAGTTCCCTCGAACTCTTCTCATTTCTAACCTATGAATATTTAGTCTCTTAAGCGTTTTACCATAAGGTAAGCTCGTCAACCTATGAATCATCTTAGTTATCCTTCTTTGTGCAGACTCAAGCAAAGCAATATTCATCATATAATAAGGTAACCAAAATTATACCGCATAGTCAAATGTTGCCAAACTAATGTCAGGTACAGTTTCAGAATGAATTCAGCACGCTTATTACTTACACTTTTCAAGCTAAACCCCAGTACCTTATTAATTCTATTCCTAGCTATTATGCCCTGCTTTCTAGGCCAGAGGTCTGAACTTTCTAGGAAAATTAAGTCCTTTACGCATTCCGATCTCCCTAAAACTCTCGCATTTAGTTTATATTTATTCATTGGATTACACTTACCTATACTAAGTGCGCTACACTTGGTTGTGTTAAATTTTGCCATTTTCCTGCTCATTGGGATAGTATAGTCAATTCATTTTGTAATATCTCAGCATCAGAACCAGATCCTATAATCGTACTTAACTTAGTATCATCGGAAACTTGTTCAGCTCGTTACTTAACTTACTTATACCTAAGTCAAGCTTATTAATATGAATCAAGAACAAGAACGGCCCCAACAACGACCCTGAAGAACTTCATTGGTAATATTTCCCCCACTCAGATTCAATTCCATTATCTTTACTAACTCTTTGCTGTTTCTCACTAAACCACGATTGAATCCACCTAAAAATAGTTCCATTAATCCAATGTCGTAAGTGTGGAACCCTGTCAAAAGCTTTACTAAAATCAAAATGATCAGCATCATAATTTTCATCTCAATCGTCAGCATTGTACACCTTTCTATAAATTGGTCAAATACGATTGCCACTAGTAAAGAAAGCCCTGTGGGATTTCTTAATCAACCTGTTTATCTAAGTGACCCCTAATAAATTTCGCTATTTTAGATTCGAGCCTTTTCTCCATCAGTGATGTCAAACTCACTGGCCGGTAATTGGACATAATTATTTTATTCACATTCTTTAATATAGGTACAACGGTTTATAACAATTTTCATTCAAGAAAGTGCAGGACACTTTCGTGCATCAGTTCGAATGTGAAAATCCCCCACCAAGAGCAGAATTCAGGACTGGGTGGACCACTTCGAGAACTATGAGACAGTGGATAACATCAATGCAGCCAGTGACAACCGTACAAGCCATTCAGGACGCCTCAGGAAACGTACAGCTGAGCTGGTCGAAAGCGCGAGAGAGTCAGTTCAGCAGAGTCCAAAACGCTCTGTGCGCAAGCGAAGTCAGTCCCTCGGTATATCCCGTGATACTTGCAGGAGTATGTTAGTAATGGATGTGAAGGCCTACGCATAAAAAATACAGACGAAGCAGACCCTTACAGCCTCAGACAAGGAGCAGAGAAAGGTAAACTCGAAGACAAATGTATTCTGGGGGACCTCCAAACCAAATGAGGTAGCCACCACACCCATACACCCTCTTAAGTTCACGGTATGGGCTGAAATCTCAGCCAGAGGCATCATCGGACAATTTTTCTTCTAGGAATCTGGACCGACAGTGACAGTCACCAAGAAGCGGTATGTTGAGGTCCTCAAAACCTTCCAGAGGGAGATGCAGGCCCTGTTCCCGTTGCTTATGGGTAAGTTCTAGTTCCAGCAAGATGGAGCAAGCTCTCACACCTCAAACCTGTCCCGAGATTGGCTGAAAGAGAACTTTGGTGTCCGTGTGATCAGTCTCAAGACCGATTTTGAGTCGGCACCTCACAGCGCAGACCGTAGCCCGCCGATTTCTTTCTCTAGGTCTATCTTAAAGATGAAGTGTACGCAGGGAGACCCAGGACCATCACGAAACTCAAGGAAGCCAGCAGGGAGGAGATGAGAGTCATTAGTCGGTCGGTTTGTAAGGACGTCATGGAAAACTTGATGCTCCGCCTCAAGAAATGCACAAAGCTAAATGGAGGTCATCTCGAACACATGCTATATAATAAATAAAAGTCCAAAGACTCTCATGTTTTGATATGATGTTTTTAAACACAATAAACTACTTATCACCAAAGTTTTATTCAATCCTTGAAGAAAATTAAGAAATGAGGCCTATCGAAAGTTGAGGCCCGTATTGGAGGGGTGACCCTGTATTATTACGTCTTGTAAGTTGGTTTACAACCTGTCTAAGAAAATTATCCTGCACCATATTCAAATTTTATCAGCCTCCTGATGACCTACAAGAGCTTTCTAGTGTATATATGTATAATTAAAATAACCCATTATACACGCAAGTTTACTTCTACATGTACATTTTGTCTCATGCCACAGAGAACACGAAGCTTCCTTACTAAGAATTGGTGTTCTATATCAGGGCCGACTTTGAGAATAGGCCACACAGGCGGCTCCTTAGGGCGCCTAATTAAAGAGGTGGCGCTAAATTACAGATAAAAAATAAAATAATTAAACATTAAAAAATAAATAAATAAAAATATATGTATAATAAACCTGAAACACACCCGTTACACAACTTAGGCTACTTGACACGTTTTCTCTTAAACTTCATCATTGAATGACCAAGTTTGGCAGAAATATCACGGTCATTCAACAAATAGCTTAACACCTCTTATTATAATGAACGCATTTCAGAAATTCTTATTATAATGAACGCATTTCAGAAATTCAGGTTATGTTGTTAGGTTACCATAATACCTATTTTTGGTATTATACTAACCTAACACTAACACCAGAAATGCATGGGAGGTGAAAAAGTTGGCAAGACTAAACTTAAACTGTACATATGTTAATTGTAATCTTGGCTATTGACGGCAATGTAAACGATTATCCAAATGAATTAATGTATAATATTTTCTGATTTCTCAGATACACTGAGAAAATATTTGCAGCCACGACAGGCACTTGTGGAAACTGCTACAAAGGAGGCATCACTATGTTCACCTGAGCTTCTCAGTAATAAAACTTGGAATATAATTGCAGTACAATTACTTTTCATAAACAATGTTTTATTTATAAATACAATATTAATTTCATATTTGTATCATACTATAATGAAGTACTTTGGAGTTACAATGAATGCAGAGATGTCATCGTATACAATGTTGTTTTGTGTTTTACACGGCGAAATCTATTCAGGCTGAGGCAGCAAGCATCAGCAGCACATCGACTAATAAGACACAGCTTCAGCACTTAATTCCAGGTGAGTATTTATGCTGTTTGTTACAGTAGTTGCATTTATTGATCTATGTCTTTTCTATCAATAATTACAATACAATAAATATTATTTGTATCATGGTATAATGAAGTACCTAAGAGGTACAATGAATGCAGATGCCAGAGATGCAATTGTATCTCATGTATTTTGTGTTTTTTTCACAGCTTGTAATTGAACTAAAATCATTATTATTATTAATGCATCTACAGATGTATTTCTAAGTTGTTGCGGGTATGATTATTTTAAACGATAGTTTATTCTGTTTCTGTTGCGATCTCTTATCTCAGAAAGCATTTAAACTAAGCATGGATGGGTTTACTGACTGGGAAAACTCTAGTGACACTAAAAATGCATGAATATAGTCATGAACGCACTAAGAACATAGAATCAAGGAAGGAACTAGAGAGTCATATAAAAACAGGCCAAATAATAGACAGAGTGGAAATGACACTTATAAATGCAGAAAGGAGAAGGTGGCGTGAAGTGCTTACTTGGTTTGTAGCAATCATTTAGTGGTTAGCAGATCGAAATATTGCTATCAGACGGACCACTGACAAACTTAACGAACCTAATAATGCTAATTTTCTAAAAGAAGTAGACTTAATGGCTCATTTTGACCCTGTCCTGAAGGATCATGTTGCTAAGGTGGAAGGAAGAGCCAAACACACATCCCAGCTTGGAAAAAACGTTCAAAATAAACTCATTGATTGCATCAGTGAAAGGATTGTAAAGTCCATTGTGTTTGAAATCAGACAGTCAAAATACATTTCGACAATTTTAGCTGCACTCCAAATTTGATCCATAAAGAGCAATTATCCATAATCATTAGAATTATTTCAATTGAAGACACTCCGCAAATATAAGAACATTTCCTGGGGTTCCTTGAGGCTCAAGAAATCACTGGAGAAATCTTCTTAGCCCTAATATAAGGAGACTCTAAAAACTACATACCCCGTTTGAAGACTGTAGATAACAGTCTTATTATAATAGAGCAAACATGAAGGGGGAAAAAAGATTTTAGTCCAAGCTAGACTACTGAAAATCAGCCCTAGATCATTATTTGTGTCATATTGAGCGCATACTGTTAATCTAGTTGTTTCGGATGCAGTAGAGAGTTTTGCATATGCAACTGGCTACTTTGGCTACCTGCAAAAAACTTTCACATTGTTTTCTCCCTCTACCCAAAGGTAGTACATTTTAAAATAGCATTTGGACACAGCATTAAAAGCTTGGGCAGATAGTCGATGGGAGAGCCGAATTAATAGTGTGGCGGATTTAAGGTTTCAGGCTAGAAAGGTTAGAGATGCTCCCTTAGAGGTGAGAGCCAGCATGCTGATCCAGCCATAAAAGTTGAAGCACAGTTTTTAGCTGAAGAGGTGGGTTCATACCGCTTCTGCATTTGCACTGTTGTCTGGTTTGAAATTCTAACAAAAGTTTTGTATATTAATAAACTGCTGTAGTGAATAAGCATGCACATGGATAGAGTTGTGGACCTACTAAAAAAAGTTGATGTCTCCCTCGCCAGCTACAGAAATACTGGCTTTGCTGATACCCAATCCTCTGCAAAAGTTATGCGCGAGGATATGAATGTGGTTGCTGCCCTAAAGCAGAAGAGACTTAGAACTACCAAAAGGCAGTTTTCTTATAAGGTTTCCAATGAGTAGCTCAATGATGCACTAAAGAGAAGGGAAGTTTCGTTTTTCAATGCAGTGTTGATTTGTGCATTTCATCACCAATGAGAGAACAGAAATGCTGAATGACATGCCCAATAAATTTAGTGTTCCTATAAACTTCCCTAATGTGCAATCTAATGAGCTTGGGAAGCAAGCTAAAGAACTGACCAAAACCCTGACCTTTGGAAATAAGACAGATTAGTTGTGGAAGAACTGGTTATGAAAATGCAATCTTTTCCGACTTTTCCCAAATGCAAGATGACAACACTTACACTTTTGTTTTTGCTGGACGACAAAAATCTAAAGGACGTATATCCCAATACGTGGATAACACTGAGAATCATCGTATGCCCTATATACTGCGAAAATCAGAACAATGGAAATACAATTAAGTGGGTATCACGACTTTGTGCTATAGAACCTTATCGCGACCAAAGGCAATTAAGGAAGTCTGTTGGCGATGAATCTCTCTCCCCGTCTATATAATTTCGGGCTATATATTCGACAGTTCAGAATTAACATGACGATTGTGTCTGAAGCTGCCATCCAGTACGTTAGGTGTAACATCTTCGTTAGTCGAGAGGAAATCGACTACATTCTCGTCCAGAGAAGAATTGAGTGATTGTCGAAGAGCCAAGGAAGAGCTAGTCGTCATTCAGCGTTGTTCGTGGAAATAGTTAGGTACGATTCAACCCTTCTCACCACGTCTTCGAATTTTAAGGATCGGAAAAACTATCCCTAAAACACCCTACGGTTGCCTATTAAGGATAAGAGCCCCCCCACCCACAAACTTCAGTTTCCCTAAGTTGAATCGAGCGTCCCATGAGACGCCCAAGGGTTCAAGGTCGAACTTGTGGGCACATCAAGGTAAAAGAGATTTAACCCTCGCTTCGTCACGCTCCTCCCACTTTACCGCCTCGAACTTCAAGGATCCTCTTTGCTCTAGAACTTGCATAAGTGTAAAATCATTAATTTTTTAATTATCCCTCAGTTCAAACTTAATTGTTAGTGTTAATCATCTTAGCAGTGAACCGTCAATATTTAATTGCATTGTTATTTAACTTGCCATATATGTATATGCAATCTTTAGTCCCATTAAAGTATATTTTTGTAGCCGTGTTTGAATATTCCTTGGCCTAACAACTGTGTATGTAAAGCACCTTTAGAACCATCCCGAGGTAGAGCCTTAATTTGGGTCGGCCAGTAGGCCTATGTGTGTATAACGGCGTACAACTGTCATACCACGACATTGATTTTTACTTTTGATTGCACTGTTTTACATTACGTTTTGGATTTTGAACCTTTTTTTTCAAAACATTTGCACTACACCTGGAGGTGTTACTTATTATATTATTATTAATATAAGTATGAAAATAGTTATTTTTATACAAGGAGGAGGCGGGGGGGGGGCGTCAAAGTACACTCTCGCCTAGGGCACTAAATGACCTATACACGGCCCTGGTCTATATAATAATCTTCTGACAACTTTATCCTTTCCCTCCTTAACATCTTCTGAGTGATAATGACTCTGTGTTAGTGTCTGTTCTAATTGTTTTTTTTTCCCTACACTGGATATTATCTGCAATATAAATACTTCCCTTTTCTCTTGTCCTTCTGTTCTTATCTCTATGAAAGATTATGACCATCAATCTGGACCTCAGATCTAAACTTCTTTCCTGCCAAATCAATTCATGACTCTGTTATGGCAATAACATCAAAATTCTTTACACTCTCTAGCCCTCTTAACAAATCCATCTTATTCCTTGAGCTCCTACTATTTGTATGCTACAAGCTCTAGTTTTTGTTCTCTCAGATAATGTAAATGCTGCATTTGAAGAACTGTAAAAAAATATGTCTCACCGATTATGCTGAGGATAATTACTTTGGTAGCTTGCGCCGCACTAACATAGCAACGCCACGTTTTCACAATAGTGTGTGGAATATGTACTATCGCGTTGCTGATTACCTCCCACGCACTAAAAATTCTTTGGAAGTCTGGCATAACCATCTCCAGGTACCATTATATCCTGCCCTCTCAACAATTGAATCTTTTTTCTTCGAGTGTTGAAAGAGGATCATGGACTCAACAATGGGGTCATGAGTCAAATTCTTTCAAGGTATCCACTCACAATTAGGAAGATTTTTCCACAAGAATTGCAGCTATTATAGATTAGTAAGAGACCCCGAAACGTGGTAGATTATTTAAGAGGAATTGAACATAATTTGAAATTTTAATATAAATTTTAATTTTAAAATAGTATCTCATGCTTCTATGCTCAAAACTCTTTTTGTGAAATTTGCGTTGTGAAACTTTATGTTTGATATGAAATTTGTAGTTAAAAAAAGGATGTTTATATAATACTCTAAAATGTATGCATTTCCTTTTGACTCGTATCTTTAAATTAGTTATTCTTTTGTCGAATGTATATAAATTATTTCCTCCATTAAAATTTCTGCAAAAACCCCAATGTTCATTTTTTTTCTTTAAATAAGCGTCTACGATGAAAGGAAATAGACAAGAAAAATAATAATTTTTCATAAAGTTCGGTTAAACTCTAGTTAAAATTATAAATATGTACTTAAAAATTAGGCCTCACAGTAGTGATTCAACTTTAAGTAGCACAAACTCTCTCAAATATATGAACAGCGAGCTAAATAATGTGATTATGCTATCAATTATTAATAAAATAAGTCCAGATAAAGAATAAAAGGTATAAAGGTTTTATGAATAAAAAAAATCGATTTATAATAAGACTACATATCGCTCGAAATCGGTTTATTGAAATTGGCTTGCATGACAGCGAGACCTACTTAAAAATTGAAGCTCTCGGATTCAAATATGCATGGGCTAAAAGTAGTGGCATATATACCTTGCCATTACCACCCTAACTGTTAGTTTAATGAACATGTGTAGACATGCTCATATGTATACAGGGTCGATTTAAGTTATAAAATCTGTTTTAACGAGGAACAAGTCTGGGGAACCTAAGGAAACTATAACTTTCAGGTTTAAACGTGTTTAAAAGTATCCATATATCTGTGAAAGTGTGAATTAAACCGTCCATGAATGTCTTATCTCAACAATAACTATGAACTCGGCCTAAAAAAACATGCTTAGGAAATGGAGTTATATTATAGATATAAATATTATAAATATTATCGTAGCTTAGCCGAGATTATATATATATATATATATATCTTTATTTTTTTATCAATTATTGCCACTTTAACTCGTTCGAGGATAATTAAAACAGTGCTTTTACAAAGAAAATAGACTTTAATGAACATAAACCATCTCACTAAATAACATAAAGCAAATACAGATCTAATACTAAAAAAAAGAAAGAAAATGGGATTGCTGGGCGAACTCTCGAAGCTCGCTTGGAGATAGAATTTTACGGGGAAAACAATTTTAAGTTAATATCTTTGTCCTTGGCCAGACATCCAATAAACTAATTATTATGCACGGGGACATAAACAACAGGATTATTCTTTACTCACATACGGTAATGTAGATTAAAGACTCGCGACCCGTAAGACTATCTTCGGAGATTTTGAACAGCGAGGCGTTGCTCAAGTTGTTTGTTGTTTGCTTCCTAGATGGCGTTCGTTGACCTGCCTGTCGAGTTGACGGGGAGGTCACGAGGGATCGTGGGTGGAGGCGACCTTAGGCGAAAGCTTAGCCCTTCTACTTTTCTTCCTGACGAGATGAAATCGTTGTCTTCTTTTTTTTCTATCTAGTTGTGGTTTGTCCAACTCAGATAGAGTAAGATTTGGAGTCCTCAAACTGGGTAGCTTGATCCTCGATAATCTTGGGGCTCGAACGGCGCCGAGCTTTCTTGGTACAATCTGGTTTTGTACAAGGACTGCAATTTCTCCTTAACTTGCAGAAAACTTTCTACGGGTGATTTTTCTGTTTCCTTCTCGAACTCGAAAAATCTCTCAACCGGTGACTTACTTGTCTCTTCCGTTAGAACAAACAAAAAGCCGCGTTTCCTCGGGTCAACCTGTTATATACACGAACTACTCCCTCGGGATAATGGGGAGGTGGAGGGGGGACTCACAAGGTGAGACCCCAGGTTGGTCTCCCACGCTTGGCGTCTTGTAGCTCGGAGAGAGGATAATACGAGATCGGCAGTTTTCACTTTTGAATGGATTGTTTATAAGTACGCCCTCGAAGGGCCTGCCTTTTGAGCTGAGGTCAGGAATCTGTCTCGTAACATTCACCCTTTTGCCCGTTCTCCTATGTTACCAGAGAACATCGGAGGGGCAAAGCTAAACCCAGATGTCTTTTGTTATTATTTCCTTGGCCTCAATACACACACACACACACACACACATATATATATATATATATATATATATATATACTAAACCCTTATTATACCTATATAAATATATTAGCCGAAACCTTATTTATTGCGTCTTTTTTTAAATATTAATATAATAAAACCGTTATTGTTAGATCGTTAAACGTGTAAATCTTGAAGCCTTAATTGTAGTATAGGGAAGTAAATCACAACCATGAATTTTATATCGATTCGATTCTGTAGAAAGTGGTGAAGTTGATGTGTGTAAGCTAAGTGGTGTACAAGAATGTTTTTCTCTTAATCCTCCCACCGTCACTGAGGCACTGTCTCCCTCCCCCTTAATATTTATATGCTTGTCTAAATATATATTTAGGCCTCATAATCATCGATCTAATCTTCTCGTGTCACTCAGACGATGAGATTTTTAGCTTAAGTTCGAGAGCTTAGTGCTATGTTGCGCCTCGACCATTTACGTCACTCACTCTCTCGCACATATATATGTATACATATTTATATACTATATGTAAACATTTTAGAATAATATAATTAAAGAATGACTTTCTAATGACCATGTACACATATATTAACAAATATATAAGTATAGCCTACAAAAGTTCTCAAAATGAGGTTCCTAAACAAAGTGGTCATCAAGTGAGTCACCAATATATGAGACTACTCTTAGAGTTTGAAACTAGGCGGTGCGCAACTCTCCTACCAACATTCAATAATAAATTTCCTGTCTCGTCTTGTCAAACTCAGTAGTGCGATGGAGACATCGATCATTCTATTCTCTTTCCAATCAAATGAGTAGGAAAACCCTTACCCCTGTATAATGGCGACCCCCACTTAGGGGTCAGATAGTTCAAAGCCATCTTCGAAACCCATAAAGCTGTTAACGATAACCTTAAATAAGCGCACATGTTTTCCTACTTGCCACCTTTAACCGCTGCAGTTGTTTGCGATTTTATCCTATCCCCTCCAGTTATCGGACGATTTGAGGTTTTCAAGATAGTATGAAAAACGCACCCAAACACCTAGAAGAGCCCTGGTCTAAGGAATATCTTGATGTAAAAGTATCTTTCTAACAGCTGACCCACGAAGTTGTTGCGTGCAATGAGTCCCAACGTTGATTCACTTACTTTTTCCATCATCGACGATTTCCACCGGGAGCTATTTTTGCAGCGCTTTACGCCCCAGATGCATCTAGGTTGGTTGCCCTACCTTCAAACACTCCTTTGTAAGAGGTGTAAAATGGCCGATACTTTCTTCGAATTGTCTTTGCCCGTTGTAGCCTCAATAAACCCGCCTTCACGCAAATCGAGTTCGACGTTCTCAGGCATGACTTAAAACTCCCATAGAAATTTGCGAAGTTCTTGGTATCCAGGTTTAATCGAGATATTCGTTCCCCAAGGTACTTCACTCATCCCCGCTCATCCAGCAGCTGTCGACCCTCTTCCTTCAACTATGGGCGTGACGACTACCGCTGGTAGCACCGCCGATTTTAGAAGAAGGTTCGCAAGTGCGTTTCTCCCAGTTTCTTTGGACTAAACTAAACGCCTTTCTTCGCTTAGTGAAGGGCGTGGGGAGGAATATACAGAACGTCCTCTTCTCGTAGTTGTAATGTTGTATGTCAAGGATACAATCGAATCTACGAACTCCAACATTATATCCGATCACGAGCTCCTAGGCATTGACCTAGAGATAGGTCCTGTCAGATACAGGACCCTGGTGCTTTACAGACCTCTTTCCCAACCCATTGAGAAGGACAGGGAACTGTACTAGCTGCTCTGTGAGCTTGTTCAAGGCAGAGTGTGCATTGTTATAGGCGACTTCAACAGACAAGTTGGCTGGGAAACCAGAGCAGCCTGTGGCGAGAGCGCGCTACTCCTGGAGTTCGCCAACAACGAGTTCCTCACTCAATGGGTCAGAGAACCGACGAGAGGAGACAATATCCTCGACTTGGTCTTCACCTCTGAGGATGATATCGTTGAGGATCTCTCTGTAGGTGAAGAGCTCGGTGGCAGTGATCACTAGCTAGTTAAATTTAGCGTCAAGATCCCGAAGGTAAGGTCTGTTGCCAGTCAATCAAGGAAACTTGACTTGAGAAGAGCAGACTTTGCAAGCCTTCGTGCTGGGCTGACTGATGTAAGGCTAGCGGTATGCGAAGAGGTTAAGCATTCGTGGAACAATTTAAAAAATAAGTTCATAAGTCTTCAATCAAGTTGCATCCCTCTAAAATGCCTCCGTCGGTCTTCTGTTCAACCAAAGTGGTTTAATCGAGAAATCGGCCAACTGCTTAGGGAGAAGAGAAATGCGTACCGGCGATCGAAGATCTCGGGTGCCTTTGGTGAGTACCAGAGGCAAGACAGAAGAGTAAAGTCCAGCATAAGGGCGGCTAAGCGGTCTGAGGAACTCCGAGGGGCGAGACTCTGCAAGAAGAATCCCAAGGAGTTCTTCGGCTATGTAAATCCATCGTAGGATTGGGCCCTTAGTGGACGAGGAGGGTGTATTAACTCTCTCAGCTGCAGAAAATGCTAACCTGCTCAATGAATACTTCTCTTCAGTGTTTACTAAAGAGTGTGGTCCCATCCCCCAGCCCACGGATTTCTACTCGGGGGAAAAGCTGGAGGCAATGGACTTCACCGAAGGAGAAATAAAGAAAAAGATCGCTGACCTAAAGACGAATAAGTCTCCCGGACCGGACGGGTTTCTATCCAAGGTGTTGAAGGAAATGTGCGATGAAGTATCAGGACATCTGTGCGCTATCTTTAACATGTCAATCCGGACCGGATGCGTTCCTAGAGACTGGCGTAAGGCGGAGGTGACTCCAATCTTCAAGAAAGGAGACCCCAGCCATCCGTCAAACTACCGACCCATCAGTTTGACTTCGATAGTCGGTAAACTCATGGAAAGCAGGATAGTGGACCAGATAACGTCTTATTTAGAGTCAAACCTGCTACTGAAGAGTTCCCAGCACGGCTTCGAAGGCAACGGTCATGCCTGACGAACCTTGTGGAATTCTTCCACTTCGTGTTCAGTGAGCATGATCAGGATAAAGCGGTAGATGTTGTGTACCTTGACTTCCAAAAAGCCTTTGATAAGGTACCACACCACCGCCTTCTCCGAAAAGTGCGTGCACAGGGCATAGACGGCAACGTTGCAGGTTGGATAGAGAGCTGGCTAAGTGACAGACGGCAACGAGTAGTGGTGAATGGATGGGCCTCTGAATGGGCGCCCGTATCTAGCAGTGTCCCTCAAGGTTCCGTCCTGGGACCCTACTGTTTATTATCTTTGTCAACGACATGGACAGAGACATGGTTGCCAAAATCTCCAAATTTGCTCTTGAATCAAGTGACACTGAGAAGGACTTGGGTGTTACTATCACTAGCGACCTCAAGTTCTCGAAACAGTGCATCGAGGCAGAGAAGAAAGCCCAAAGGATGTTAGGCTACGTAAAGCGCTAGTTTAAATACCGTAACAAGGAGATATTACTTTGTCTGTACAACTCCCTCGTTCGGCCGCACCTGGAGTATGCCGTACAATTTTGGAGTCCTTCGTATCAAAAGGACATCGCAAGGTTGGAACGCGTACAAGCCAGGGCAACCAAGCTGATTCCCTCTATCCGAAATAAAAGTTATGAGGATAGACTAAGGGAATTAGATCTGTTCTCGCTGGAAACCCGTAGACTGCGTGGTCAGCTCATCGAAGTTTTCAAAATACTTCGAGGGTTCGACAATGTTGACTACCGGGATATTTTCACACTGAGTGAGAACAGAACGCGCAATCACGGCTTCAAACTTGAACTAAAGCGTTACAACCGCAATCTGTGTGGAAACTTTTTCACCTACAGTATCTGCGGTAAGTGGAACGCACTTCCAGTGGAAGTTGTCAACAGTGAATCTGTTGACCAGTTCAAGTCAAGACTAGACAAAGTCTTGAAAAGTGGCCGTTTAGGGACGCAAAACAATTGAGCAGCCAAGTGCCCGCTCGATTGCTAGTCCAAAGGTACTCTCTTTGAATGGACCGTAAGGTCTCCTAGGGTACTTTCTTTCCTTGTAACTCCTTGTAACCTATCTCTCACACACAAACTCTAGCAATTTCACACATACCATTTATTAAACACACTCTATCTCTTTCAACCTCTCTCACTCACTCTCTATCTCTCTCACACTATCTTTCTCACACAAATCTCTCAAATACGATGTCTCTCATACACACTCTAACTCTTTCACACTCACTTTCTCTCCCACACAGTCCCTCTCACACACTTTTCCTCTCTCTTTCCCATACATTCACACTCGACCTCTCACTCGCACATGCTCACACTCTCTCTCTAACACAATCTCATAAATACTGTCATAAACACTTTCACACACAATATTTCTCATACACAGTCTCTCACACATACTTTCTCTCTCTCAGATGAACACTCTCACACACACTATCTCCATCACACACTATTTCTTTCTCACACTTTCCCTCTCTCTCTTATAAACCCATACTTGCCCTCTCTTTCACACATATACTCACACTCTTTCTCTTTCTCGCTCTAAAACACACACACTCCCTCTTTATCTCTCACGCATACTTTCTCTCTGACAAACAACACTCACTATCTCCCCCTCTTTCTCTCACACACATTCCACCTGTTTCTCTCTCACACAATCCATCTCCCTCTCTCTCATATACACACTCCCTCTATCTCACATATACTCACTCTCCCTCCTTCGCTCTCTCTCTCTCTGACACACACTCTCTCTTAAATATGAACACACTCCCTCTTTCGCTCTCTCTGACACACACTCCCTCTCCCGCTCTCTCTAACAGAAATCTCTAACACAATCTCATATATACTGTTATACACACTTTCACATACAATCTTTTCACACACATTCTCTCACAAATACTCTATCTCTCTCAGACTCACTCGCTCTCACACATACTATCTCCAGCACACACTATCTCCTTCTCACAGTCACACTCACATTTTCCCTTTCACTCTCATAAGCCCACATTCGCCCTCTCTCACACACATGTACTCACACACTTCCTCTTTCTTGCTTTAACACACGCACACTTCGTCTCTATCTCTCTCACACACATACTTTCTCTCTCACAAACACACACTATCTCTCCTTCTTTCTCTCACACACACATTCCACCTGTTTCTCTCTCACATACTCCCTCTCCATCTCTCTCACATACACACTCCCTCTAACTCACATATACACACTCTCCCTCTCTCTCTATCTCACACACATGCTCCCTTTCTCTCCGACATAAGCTCTGCCTCTCTCCTTTCCTCTTCTCTCTCTCTCATTCTCACTTAGCCTGCCCTAAAATCGAGACACTTCGCACAAATGCAAATACAACCGCGCACAAATAGGATCTCACCCTCAAAGTTGGGCACCAAAAGGTTACATTTGACTAGGCAAATTCTGCATCAGCTGTTGGGATAAAGAGCTCTACGTCCCCAGCGTGGCACCTCAACAAAATCCCACAATTTTTACAGGAATAAAATTTGTTTGTCAAGAAGAAGTTTAAATTAGTTCATTTTAGTTAAACCAGAGTTCATCCAAAGTCATGATCACGCCAGGGAGACTAGTCGCTTCTTACCCCTCAATCTGAGCTGAGGCCATTCATCACTCGCTGTTATCCATCGTAACTGTCGTCTGCTAAGCGCTCTTCGCTTCATTTCGAGGGCAATGGTCTCCGCTAATCACTTTATTCCTAATTGTCGAGCGACTCAAAATCGGAGCCATCGGTCTTCCAATGATTGGCAAGTTTTTATTCGCTTTCCTCGAATATACATCGTACTTAAAAATCATTTAATTTAATTTGCAAGTTGACAAACAATCATATAAGGTGTTTTCACAGTGCTTAAAGCGAAGCAAGTAAACTCAATGCAAAGCATGCTAATTAGTTCTATTTACCATTGAAGTGAATAATTTCATTTTTATATGTAACTATATCATTTCTTCTATTTATTTAATATCGTTCAATTATTTTCTGTAATAAAACACAAAGTGAAGTGTATCCATCTAACCTCCTTCAAATTCACTCCAAGTAGTCAATGCTCTAGTGTGATTTCGAATGACTTAAAGCAAAAACAGATATATCTTACTGGCATGAAGGTCAGTGACAATTGTGGTCACAACAATTGGTGTCACAAATCGATAAAAGCTTAGATGCGCTTAATCACGTCAGTGGGATGGAATTCTAGGGTTTAAGAGGTCCATAAACACCTCAAACAGTTGGAATAATATGAGCCTTTAGGTTCTTAACCACTTCATATAGCTGAGGTATGTTAATAGTCTCGTGTGTTCTTAACCGCCTCAAACATTTGGGCACTGGGAGCTTAGGAGTTCCTAAGTTGTAAATACCCTAGACGTTCCCTCCGCCTCATACAGCTGATGTACTAAGATCGTGGAGGTTCTTAACCACATCACACAGCTCGGGTGTTATGCCCGTGGTGGTTCTTAACCGCCTCTCACAGCTTGGGTGTTAAGCGCGTTGAGGTACTAAACCACTTGAGACAGAAAAATGTTAATTTCGTGGAGGTTCCCTCACTGCTTGGATGTTACGCGCATAGAGGTTCCTAACCACATCATACAACTTAGATGTTAAGAGAGTGAAAGTTATTAACCGCCACACAGAGGTAAGGTAATAGAAGCAGGAGATTTATAGCCGCCTTAAACAGCTGAAGTGTTAATAGCGTCGGACGTTCTTAATCGCTTAACCCAGATGTATAATCTTTCTCCAAATTTGTTAAGTGCAGCGTTTTCCAAGTTTGTGATCCTCTAAAAGGATTTAGTGAATGCGAATTTAATTTGAATATAAGGTTGAAGTGAAAATTGAATTTTCGCTTTCAAAAGGTTTCCTCAAAATAAATAATGAATTGAATAATGTTGCTACCAATGAAAATTAGATGAAAAATGGCATCTCTCAGAATTCTGATATTGAAGGCAACAAGCCCCTTCTCCTCCTATGCCATGATACCTTAGTAATATGATAAATATTCTTAAGTGATGCGTA
Organism: Ceratothoa steindachneri; assembly: GCA_963969495.1. Lineage (NCBI taxonomy): Eukaryota > Metazoa > Arthropoda > Malacostraca > Isopoda > Cymothoidae > Ceratothoa > Ceratothoa steindachneri. The sequence continues at coordinate 79,969,138 of OZ018327.1, forward strand.
AGCTACGACTAAATGGGGTAGTAAATTCATGGTTTTGAACTTTCACGACATGGTCAAGCTTTACCTTGGTCAACGGGATTGAACGGGTTCTGATTTTGCATGACCCCCAGCCCCTAACACTCCTTGAGGTATAATTTTAAGGATGATCGGGTTATGTACTTTCGACACTTTATCACTTCTCCTTACGTCATGATTTTCTTTGTCAAAATGTCTGCACGCTCTCCTCACTGTTTTCAAGGTTATGTCCAAAAAATGGGAAAAAACATATACATATGAATCTCTTTGGGACCGTGTAATTCAAAGGAGCTGGCTTACTAACAGCCATATATATCTCAATGGAAAAGCCGTTGGGGTAGTATCAGCCAATGCTCAAAAATGGAATAGCGCCCACCACCCAATCGCCATAATATTGGCAGACAACCCTGCGCTTGAACAAGTATTCTTACACTATCTGCTTTAATATTAGCTCTGAATGAGCAACAAAGTCAGAAAAATAATTTTTAACCCATTAAATGAATATCAGATTGACTAAGTCAAGGAGGCAACAAGCAAATATGCTACCAAACATTGAACATTAAGGTTGGCACCTATACTGAAAAAGATACTTCATAAGCCTACCATGATCAATATCCTAGTAAACTATAAATGGTTGGGGTAACGGTAAGGAAGCAAAGAAACTTGAAATTATCCTAGAGAGGTTACTAACAAGCGCTCTTCTAACGTGGGTCTAACTTTCAAAGCGAACATATAGTTTGTCTTGGTAAGTCAACCATATTCTAATAAATTCACCAACATACAACACATACTAAACCCCAAATTCCGAGATCAAGTAATGATTATAAATTATACCAAAAATATTAGGCGCATAACCAATATAATGCTGGATTATTTCAAGAATAAGGAACTTATCACGTTATGAAAGACATCGAATGGTATATACAACTCCGAATGAATAAGTCTTAATATTAAATTAAATTTCTTTTAACAATCTTTCAATAAATTAATAAAAGTCCTAATTTATGCAATGGAGGGGTTGGTTGACGGTGAATGGGCCCGCTAATTCCGCTTGGTCAGGGGCAAAGGGCATTTGCCCTAAATCAAATGAATGTCGACAATGTTAGTGACGTCACAAGAAAGAAGATTTCTTGGGAAAGGAAAAATGTACGGTCATTGTTATTGTTGTTGACGCCAACTACGCTTGTCAAAACCAAAACACAACAACTTTCGTCGATTTCAAAACACTAAAAAATAAAGTTGCCTGTGGAAATCATGATTATCATTAGCCTCAAAAACATATTGACTAAAAATAAAACTAAACGTGAGGCCCGGGTTTCCACCTCAAACAGTAACGAAGACATCAAGGACTGGTAAAAAGTAAGTAGGCTTAACTCGATACCATTCCCTTTTATTGCCTTTGAGACTTCTGTTGAGGTAGGCTCAGATCTAAGATTTCTTATTTTTATATTATAAACTGGAGTTTGTAGGCCTCGTCTCTTCAGCTCATTTTTATAGAGGCTGACATTTCAGCTGTTCCTTCCAGGTCATTCATTACCTGGGGAGTATAATTTTGTCTTGAGTAAGACCCTGGAGGTGCAAATTTCTAAACATGAAGGAGTCGCTATTCTTGGCAAGGAAACTCTGGGATCACTATTCTTGACATTGTAAGTTTGGGTTAACTCTTCTCAACTTGGGAAGTCTTTACGAACCTTTTCCTAACCTCTAAAGGTAGGTTTGGGTTAGGTTAGATTAGCTCATGTTAACCAACCTAACTTATAGCACCACCGAACTTAAGACCCTAGAAGTAAAGTTAGGGTGTTCGGCCTTGTAAGTACTAGTTATTCACCGCCAGTAGTGTATATGAAAATAGTTGCCCACAAAGACCAAGAATCGCTTTTGCCAACGATCCAACAAGTGATGAGGGATGATTAAATATCCATAGTGATGAATGTCCAGCACACAGAAATCTGGCCAATGATCAAAATAACCAGCATATAATCGTTAACCACACTTTGCACTTCATTAATCCACATTCACAACATAATGAATTGTATTGGGAAAGACATAAAAATTAACTGTGAGGATGCACACGCGAATTTCTGCCAGGTTATTTACGACAGATCAGTGGATGGAAAGAAATAATGGAAATAGGTTAATTAATTTTTGTAACACATTTGCCACTCAATTTTATAATTAATAAATTATTATACTGTTTATTTATATTAAAACGAAGATCAAGTATATTTGTTTTTTCTTTACATGATGTTTATATTTAAGTTGCTATTTTTCACAGGAACTTTTCCATTCGCTGATGTTGACTTGTTAAAATGATTCCCTATTCTTGATATGATTCTGTCAACATTATTTTCCCTCCATATGCAGGACGAGCCATCTCATTCCTACCTTCCACCCTCCGAAAACGACTCTGACTCTTTGGACAAGATTCAGAATTTATCTACTTAAGAAAGCTCGAACGGTGATTAAGAAGCACCTATTTATGCTCTCCGTTTTCGTATTTGAAGTTATAGGGAACACAAGAAAAAATGTTATGGTTGGGCAATGCTAGAATAAGCTGTCTGGACCAGCTGAGAAGGGAGAAACCAAGCCGGTTCGCGGGCAGCTGATCGTGAAGTCTTATAATTTTGGAAGATCCTGAGGTTGGCTAGGTGGTCGTGATTTGCTCCAAGGTTGATTAAGGTGTTGGGAAGCAGTGAGGTTTGAGGATTAGCGGCGCCGATCAGTAGAGTTATTGTTTGGAAAATGTTTGTTTACGCTGATGCCGTCGATCGTCTTCCACGCTGCAACTCGAGTAAGTAAGACTGTTTCTCTTGCGTATTACTAAATTGTATGCTCTGGCAACAGTCTTTCAATTATTTTACTTTAATTCGTTTAATTCAGTCATTTTGCTTGAAATTCTGTCATTTCCGAGTGTCGATTATTTACTTTGTACTTTTTGACTTTTCATCTCCAATTGAGAAAATGATGTTATTATTAAAATTTTAATAATTTATTAAAGTTTAGAACTTGCTGGTATTGGCAGCCTTTATTACAGGAAAATAGAAAAAGAAAGAGAGGAGCGAATTCTAGAATGAGGAATGCAAAAGCAGAGGAACACAAGAAATTGAATAAAAAAGTGGAAAACAAAAAAAAGGAAGCACAAGATATGGAATATAAAACAATTGTAGCATAAATATAAGTGAAGAATGCGGCAGAAAAAAGCGAAAGTTAAAGAAGAATTATCGAAAGAACTATCTAACTCTCAGATAAGGAAGCAACCCTACCTTTGCCGGGTAAGCCGAGAGGTCAAAGTCACAGGTTTGGAGGAGGAAACCTAACCGTTTATGCTTTGGGGGAAGATATGAAGATAGCTCCCCTTTCTTGTCCGTCGAAGGACTCATACTTCATACAATTATACATCTGAGGGCTCTCTGTTTAAGGGTAATAGGATCTAAATTTTCCGAACGGAAAGCAAATGATTTATGATCTTAAAATAAACTCATCTCTGCCTTTAAAAAATTCCACAAATATTTGGGGGGAAATTTTAATCCATGTAAATAGAGGCAAATGAAACTTGAATTAAATTTTCAAACAACCTACGAGGGGTGGTCAATAAGTTTTTCAGTTCAGATATAAGGAAACGAAATATGAGGAAAAGTGCTTTATTATTTTTCAATATAACTACCCTCGACTTCAATGCACTTGCGCCACCCACTTGTCCCTGAGGCTTTGAATTCCTGACAACCAGAAATCTCCCGACTACTGTTCAATCCAATCCTGGACGGCGAGCTGGACATCTTCATCGTCCCCAAACGGGCGTCCACGCAGTGCAGCTTTGAGCTGGTGGAATAAAAAGTAGTCGCTAGGGGCCAGATCTGGACTGTAAGGGGGATAGTTGAGCTCCTCGAATTAGCACTTGCGCAGGGCAGCTTGTGCAACTCTGGCCTTGTGGACTTTGACGAAGTTTAAGTCGATCATGGGGCGTGAGGTTTCTAGGGACCCAACGGGCAGATACCTTTGCCATGGCCAAATTGTCGTGGATGATGTTGATAACACTTCCATCTCATATTCCAAATTCTCGCTTGATTTCTTCGACCTTTACCCGTCGATTTTCGAGGATCATCCTCTCCACACGGGCCACATTGTCCTCGTCGGTCACGTCTGACGGGCGTCCTTGACGGCGGTCATCTTCAAGGGACTCACAACAATGGCGGAACTCCCTATTCCAGCGAGCAATGGTTGCATAGGAAGGGGCGGTGTCGGTGTACACTGCAACTATGCCTTCATGGATCTCTTTTGCATTCTTGCCTTCCTTGGTTAAATATTTGATCACTGCGCGGTGCTCAACCTTCTCCATTGTTGAAAAATTTGTTACTGACGATCTGCGATCAGCTACTGCTTCTTAAATAGACGAGGCAGGAGCGTGCGGCTGCAGGTCCTGACTTGTCATAACTTGTCCTAACACCCCCACAAACATCCATCCCCCTTCCTCTGTTTTGCCCTACCGATTCGCAAAATTTATTCCTTCCCCCCTCGTAATTTAGGTATTTGACTTTTGGCTGAGAATCAAATAGGTGCCGTATGATTGTGATAGTTTGCGTAATTTACTTATTAAAAGATAGTTTCACCATACTTTCCCATAATAAATGAAGACTTTCATTAAGAAATATGAAGTCATTATTTCAGAGATAGTGGCTAGACCTAGTCACTATCGGTGGATAATATCAACGATTCTAGAGGAACCCCAAGGACGCCAGCGCAGCAGAACACTTGACAACAACAGTTTGCTCTCATGACTGCAGTTTAGGACGTAAGAAAATCTTGCGCCCATAACTCAGCCGCTATCAATCTCCAACAGCCAACATTACCTATGACTAGTCAAGAGGGAGATATTTTTACACTATATTAAGGTTAATCGGTTAAGCTGTTCGATCAATGGCACTAAGATTAATTCCACCCTTAGAGGGGATGGTTGTTATAGTTTTGAATCACTTATTACCAGAGGCTTATTTAAAGAACACAGAGATTTGGCAGATACTCAATTATTTTATAAATGAAAACCTCTCCTATTATATGGTTTAGAAAGGCTGTCAGATCTCCTCTTAATTGCAACGATGTCTTATTAGGTAACTCCATCTTTATCTTGTTATAAACTTCCTCTTAATTTAGTTATTAATCAAGTTTAGACCCGTCCCTGAGGTTAGAGAGTCCTAACTAACGAAGAATTAAAGATAGTTCAAATAATCCTTGAGGAGTTTGAAGCATTGCAGTAGATATGCCCTACGCTTTCAAAAATACGGAATTAAGACCAGTGTGAGCATTTTGTCCGAAATGAAGGGTAATTTTCAAGGAGAACGCCGCACTATATTATATCCGATGTTTTTTTTGGCTAAATCTTTACCGTTTGGGTCTTTTTTAAGTTATTATCAGGGTTTGGTTAGTTTAAATAATTTTTAATATAATTACTTGAGTTGAAAAAAACTTAAAAAAGCTAAGTGGGCTAAAATCTAACGACAAAAAATATGGTTAAAATATCGTGCGGCGCTCTCCTTGAAAATTACCAAACGAATAGTGGTCAACTTTCAGATATGAAAAGCACGTTTTTTACACCAATCCGGGGATTGCCACCAATGACATATTTTAATTGACACCGGTGAGTTTGTTATATAACAATGTGTGTTATGCGCCCCTCCTATTCAGAAAAAAAGACTAAACAAGATTCTATATACGCTGACCTTACACACTATTGGGCAAGGAGGCACCTCACAATTTTTTGTCTGAATTTCTATGAGATCCTCGATTCCACGGACTGGTACGTGGAAGTGCTCTCTAGCCCAATTGGGCAGAAAGAAGGCGTTAAACATCGAATTTTGCTCAGTATCACTCTCTTTATTTGAGCATTATTGCTATCATCTCGGTGCTGCGGGAAAATGTTCTCACTACACAACAGGTAATTCACCTTTTGATCGCTTTAGGTGCCACCCAGATGCCAAGTGTAGATCGTCGAGTTCAACAGGCAATGGGGCACATCTCTCGCTATGTAAAAACGTACCTGATTTGGGATTCTTTGTCAGGCCCTCACGTAATTGTTTTCTGTCGCCTTCCAAGGCTCACCCATACTTAGACTTCCGCATAAATGGGGCTCGCCTGGATGTCATTATATCGCACCGTTTCATTGGTCTTGTTTTTGTTTTTGGCTGACGTTTCATCGCAAGACCAATATTCGCAGCATTACGGCCTCTTGTAACCTAGTACGCTTGTAAGCTGACCATAGGCACTTCTTTCTATGTCATTGACCACTTTAAGTGTTGATAAGGCTCATTCTGTTCTTTTTTCTGCTCCCTGATTTCGTCAAAGCTCTTGTACAGATATGAATTTTACGTATCCATTGCCAATCGAGAATTGCGCATGTTGGTCTCAATCTACCACACAGGTCTTCGTATGGCGATCGTCTTCAGGACATACCCTCTGAAAAGCCTATTTGTAGATGCTTAAAAAATACCACTTTTTTCGCCGTGCATAGTGAATTATGTTTCTGTATATCCGAACCCAGCTCCTCTCTCATTCACCTACTGCTTAGATTTCGTTCGTAGCCGATTTTGAATTTGCCTATGGTGTTACGAGTGACCAATCAGACTCTAAGACTCTCGGATTCAAGTCAAGGCAACTCTTTGAAGAGCTTAATTTAGCTATAGGACCAGTGGTGCTTCTGGTTCTGACCGCGATACCCACCATGGAGGGTACCACATTTGACAATTTATAGTCCTTTTTCTGCTCCATAATCTTTTACAGCGACGGGAGTAATACATTCGACTATTTTGGAGCACACGCTGTCTCACACTGTTGCCGCCGTGATTTCCTACAAAGATAAGAAAAATTCAAAAAGATAGATGGCCTTACAAACCGTCTCCTCTTTGTCAATTTTCACGGAAACACGATTTTCTCAAAGATAGATCTGGAAAAAGCTTATCAACTGATTGTGGCTTACCCAGAATCAATCCCATAAACTGTCACAATTAGCACTTTTGATTTATTCAAGTGGCTTAGTATGCTCGCTGTGTTTTAGCGATTAAGCGTCACGAGGCCTCTGCCAAACTCAATGTAATGACTATGCTACTTTATACTTCGTAGAAGTTAGAATCGCTTCTACCTGTTGCTTCCAACTCTCGACGCCGGCAACTTTCGTCAGCTAAGCTTCTTTAAAATCAAATTCCGAAAAAATACTTCACCAAATAACTACATAAAGGAATCAAAAACCTTACCAGAACCAATTAAAACCTCCCAAATGACAATAGTAAACTCAGAAACATGGGAGCTCCTTCTCAATACAACTTATCAATTTCACCGCATCCGCTAACTTACTGAAAGCCATAACAAATGCGCATATCACTACTCGCTTTATGAGTGACGTCGTCAATGTGACGTCCTTCCTACCTATAGTTATTTTCTAGCAATATCCTTAAAAAACTAATATAGAATATATAAATATGGATTACTTAACCTAAGAATAAGTAAAATGTAAAGCTCCTATTCCTATTACATTCCACCACCAACATTTACACAACAATCCTACATACGCTCCATACCTCAACTCTAACAGTCTCGACTTTGTGTTCCTAGTTTTGACACCATTTTGGTCGGGACTTCTAGTCAATAAAACCACATCTCTCACCTACGAAGACTCACCGAGAGCCTACAGGACTTTTAACTTTGAATTGATCTTTCTAAGTGTACTTTTGGACCGAAGAGTTAACTTCTCTAGGCTATCACATTAATAAATATGGCACTTCCACCATCGACGAGAAAATTGAAGTCATTAAGAAATAAAATAGGTTCGTTCCTTTAGGCGATTACATAAATTACTCTGCATTATAAATATCTACCGTCAATTCATGCATCGCTGTGCGTACCTTTTAAACAATTTAAATGATCTTCTAAGAGGAGTCTGTCACTCGAAATAAGTATTCGTCTCTTTTGTGGGAAAATGATGCAACTAGGCTTTCACCATGTATGTAACGCTTTAACTGCGCACACAAGGTTTATCCAAGTTAAATCATCGGTTCTTCACACACAATTAGTTCATATTAACCCTTCAGCTGAAATCTCCTCACGCTAGAGGTATCGGGTGACGGCATAGCTGGTGGTTCACTACAGAGTTAAGAAGGTGCACGGAATTCCATTTGAATTCTTCTAAAAAAAATAATCGTACTGAAATGTGTTTTCCTCTTTTAGTAAAGAGCTTCTGGCTGTATTCTTCTCGATTACACACCTCCGTCATCAGCTAAAAGGGCAAAATTTCACCATTATTACAGACTCTCGAGACACTCTATGAGAGATCCAGATCATTTTCTATCGTAATTATCCAGGTGAATGTCGCCTTCTGGATTAGATTTTTCGCGCAATTCACCAACGTAAAGGGGTAGATGAACTTTTTACCCAATTCTCTAATTTTCATAGCAATTGCCCAAATGCAGTCACTTCTACAGATGAGAATTTGCGCGAATGAGAAACTTGCAGAACGACCACCCTGACCTCGTAGAACTACATGAGGACCCAGGAAACTCAAATTTGAGGTATTCAGATTTATTGCAATATCTCCAAAGGAAAGTTCCTTGCATATAGTTCTGTTTTCATCGTGAGACTGTTTTCGCCTACATCGCATTTCTCAACCATGCGTTAAATACTCCGAAGGAACGTAACCAGTTGTATAAGATTTTGAGAACAAGCAATACTGTCGAGAATTGAAATCGATAACTTTTTAATCGTCGCTTTGTCAAACACAAAATAAGGATAGGTTAAAGAAAGCGTTTTTAATAAATCACGAGAAAAAACAATTTTATAGATGTAAACAATTGTAAGCCAATTCGATAATGCGTCGGGCCTCTTCAGAATGCCGAAGGTGTCCTTAGTAATGCTTCCGATGATGAAAAGATATTAAATGAACATTTTACGAATATTTATAACAACGAAGACACAAATAACTTACCTACAGAACAAGGCTTCACAAATTTCGACGAAGATAGTATTTTTTTAATATTGACAGGCGTAAAAGAATTTTTGTTTATATCAACAAAATGAAACTTTCGAAATATCTGGATCCCAATAAAATATATCCTATCCACCTTACGGAATTAGAAAGCGACCTGTTGAAGTTATTTCGCACATTTTTCAAAAGGTCTATTAGTATATTAGCGAGGAAATAGTTTCTACAAAGTTCAAGGAGGCAAATACATATAAGGCAAATTAAAAAAAAAGGCATAGAGACAGCCTAGAAATGTTTGGCCCATCTCTATGACAGCGATCGTTGGTAAACTATTGGAATATATTTTTGGTGAGGGGATTGAGTAGCATCTGGAAGTAAATAACTTTATTTATACAACATGTCTTTCGATGCGGACGCTCATACTAAGTTAATTTGCTAGATTTTTCCTCGACATGATTATGATTCACCAAGATGTAGTTTATCCGATTTCATAAGTGCTTTTAACACTGATTTATTTAAAAGTATGTTAATTAAGCAAACAGCATACGTAATAGGGTTCGACATAATGAATTTAATTAAGGAGTGACTTAAAAACCGCAGGCAGAGTTTTGTCAATAGAAATATTTCATCATGGACATCGAGCATTGATTGTGATAACTCGCAAAAAGAATTGGATAGGAAGGTAAAAATGTCAGAGAGTTGGAAAATGCAATTTCACGAGGAGAAATGTAGAGTAATGCAAATAAATCAAGATAATCTATGTATAAAGAGATCACAATATGGTTGGTAAAATTTTAAAAACAGTCAACTTGAAAACGATTTAGATGATATATTGTCGAGTGATCTAAAATTTCCGAAACAATGCCAAATAGCGTGACAAAAGGAAAATAGGGTTATTTGACAGAGCTAAGAATTTTATCTTTTTTCTCTAAAGATATTATTCTCACATTATATAAAGTGTTTGTATGACCTATTTTATAGTATTCTGTGTAATCTAGTGCAGAAATACATTGTAATATCGGAACGCGTCCAGCGTCGACTAAAAAAATGAATTCTTGTATTTAGAAATAGATTCTATGAAGAATTGTTGGGCCACCTCATTTTACCTACACTAGAAGATCGCCACCTATGCAACCAATTTAAGTGAAACCTTTAAAATATTAGACGAGCTCACTATCAAAAGCTAGATAACCTAGCGGCCACTAGAAATAACGGTTTCAAGCTAGTAAACAAAAGTTTTAACATTGAGAAAATACCCCCCCAAAATTCTTATAAAATAACTAAGGATAACAATAGATTAATACCTATTATTTTAAGATATGACTTTCGTCTCTTTTCTTTAACAAGTCTTGAGTGGCTCTTAGGGTCAATGTTGGTTCATAATTTGTAATAAAACCACTTGTATTCCGTTTCATTTACCGGGGGATAAAATAATAACATTCGTAACTGGGCACGTCTATCTGTATAGTCCCTACGCTCAAAAGGTCCACGACAAACAGTTACTCCTGCTAGGTCAATTTCTTTTGGTAGAAACCCTTTCCTTGTCAATCAATGCAATACCGAACTGTCGCCCAGCAATTCATAAGCTCTTGGGTGGTTAAGTTTGGATTCTTTTCAACCGTTACCAAGGACCAAGGCTGGCAGTTCGCGTCCTAACTTTGCAGGGATTCATTCATGTTCTTGGTTCTAGCAAATAAAAAGAACAGCGTAGCATCCCGAAAGTCCCGATCTAATTGAAGTTACGCATCAGGTCTTAAAGCTGTTCTGAGACCCACAGCCTCAAACCCCTGGGTAAGATCACTGGGTAAAACTAAAATCGCTTGAGAGTGAAAAAGAGAGACAGGTTGTTAAGCTTTCGCATCAAGAACAAGCAATTATTTAGCTCAGATAAGGCATAGCGCTTGTACCGATTTGTTCTTGTCTGCGGGTTACCTCTGAGATTTTATTTGCCCCATACAGACTAAAGTGCAGTAATTTAATCATAGACTTAACAAATATAATTTATCAAAATAATTATTTTCCATAGTAAATGCGACAGCATGGCTTATAAATGAAAGGGTTTATTCATTTCATTACAATAAACACCAGTTTAAATTATTTCTACAAATTTTGCTGTAACAATTTATTACCAATCGAGAATATCGTCCATTCTAAATTGTAAGTTTAATTTAATTTTTCAAGTATTGTAGCTGCCACATAGTCAATCAATACTATCAACAATATAATAATAATAATGCAAAAAATCAATATATTTTCATGCATCATCTGGGCATTTAACAACACATTTAGCTCTATGTCCGTCAATGCTCTTGTTTGGTTTCGCAGTCGAAATAAACAACTGAGTGAATCCTTAATTTTGACGTGGGACTTTTATATAAAGTTTATTTGAACAGCAATTACATGAATCTACAATTGCTAAGTTAAGTTCATTTTGATAGCATAAACTTCGTAAGTTTCTAGGATGATTGAACTTATAGGCAACTTTGTATAGGAATTGATTGTTTCGATGAAAACTGTAAACTAAATTAATCAAGACAGTGCGTACATCGCCTTAGGGTTTCGCCTATAAATTTATTTTCAAATTGGCTTCTTCTCGATTCGCTTCTGTGTTAACGACAAATTATTTTACCTCAACTATTTAGCAATCCAATTTGTACAGAGTATTGGGTTTTCGTTTAACAAACCTTGTATGAGTTATATATTGTTTTTATTATTGCGTATTCTATGTTTAAGGTAACATTATCGCGATTTAAGTTATAAAAATTGTGACTGTGTAATTAGAAAGAGCGTGTAACAACAACAAGGAGTAACAACAACAAGGAAAGAAGGTACCCTAGGAGACCTTAGGGTCCATTCAAAGAGGGTACCTTTGGACTAGCAATCGAGCGAGCACAAGGCTGCTCAATTGTTTTGCGTCCCTAAACGGCCACTTTTCAAGACTTTGTCTGGTCTTGACTTGAACTGGTCAACAGATTCACTGTTGACAACTTCCACTGGAAGTGCGTTTCACATACCGCAGATACTGTAAGTGAAAAAATTTCCACACAGATTGCGGTTGTAACGCTTCAGTTCAAGTTTGAAGCCATGATTGCGCGTTCTGTTTTCACTCAGTGTGAAAATATCCCGGTAGTCAACATTGTCGAACCCTCGAAGTATTTTGAAAACTTCGATGAGCTGACCACGCAGTCTACGGGTTTCCAGCGAGAACAGATCTAATTCCCTTAGTCTATCCTCATAACTTTTATGTCGGATAGAAGGAATCAGCTTGGTTGCCCTGGCTTGTACGCGTTCCAATCTCGCGATGTCCTTTCGCAATGAAGGACTCCAAAATTGTACGGCATACTCCAGGTGCGGTCGGAAAAGTGAGTTGTAAAGGCACAGTACAATCTCCTGGTTCCGATAACCAAACTGGCGCTTAATATAGACTAGCATCCTTTGGGTCTTTTTCTCCGCCTCAATGCACTGTTTCGAGAACTTGAGCTCACTAGTGATTGTTACACCCAAGTCCTTCTCAGTGTCGGTGGATTCAATAGCAGTGCCCTTAAGGATATACAGAGATTGGGGGTTTCTGTGGCCGATATGCATCACTTTGCATTTTCCCACGTTAAAAGGCATTTGCCACGTGTCCGACCATTTCCCAATCTTCTCAAGATCTTCCTGCAGGCGGGCAGTATTTCCATCCTTTGCAACGTTCATAGCAAGCTTGGTATCGTCGGCAAATTTGGAAATCTTGGCAACCATGTCACCGTCCATGTCGTTGACGTAGATGATGAATAGTAGTGGTCCCAGGACAGAACCTTGAGGCACCCCGCTAGTAACGGGCACCCACTCAGAAGACTGTCCATTTACCACCACCCGTTGCCGTCTGCAACTTAGCCAGTTCTCGATTCAGCCGGCTACCTTTCCGTCTATGCCAAGCGCTCGCACTTTCCGGAGAAGGCGGCGGTGTGGTACCTTATCAAAGGCTTTCTGAAAGTCTAGGTAGACCACATCCACCGCCTTGTCCCGATCGTGCTCACTGAAAACGAAGTGGAAGAATTCTACAAGGTTCGTCAGGCATGACCGTTGCCTTCGGAAGCCTGATGGGAACTCCCCAGTAGCAGGTTTGACTCTAAATACGACGTCACTTTGTCCACCATGATGCTTTCCATGAGTTTACCGACTATCGAAGTCAGACTGATAGGTCGGTAGTTCGACGGTTGGTTACGGTCTCCTTTCCTTGCTTTGTTTTTCAACTAATACTGCTGTACAGATGTATATATTAGTCTCGATATATGTATACTGTTTTTAAAAGTATTCTTGAAAGAATGATGATTTTATTTATGTGGACATGTACCTTAGCGAGTACAGTAGATCAAATTATTTTACTCCGGGTGATCGGTCACCTGCTGGGATGCTCTGTATTCAAGTGTCTGATTGTGAATACAATCGTTTTTGGGAGGTGGTGCATTTCTACGAAAAGCCTTTAATTCAATACCTCGTTATCGCTAAGATGCATCTAAGCTTACGTCAAGCAAACACAAACTTTCAGATGAGGAAGATCCTGCTGATAGTGTTTGTTTCCTATAAGGATTGGTTGACTCGCGTTTTGGTTATGCTGTCCGTGTTGTAGTATTTTTGGCCCTGTTTATTGCTTACGGTTGGGAAATCACAAAAATGGTTGTAGCGTCTGGGGAACAGGTATCAACGGTGAGTAGCGAATGTTTGCTTAGATGTTGGATGAGAAGTGTTAAGAGTTTTTTTTATTTACTTCTGTTATTTCTGGTTAAGGTGTGATATATTTCGACATCTGTGCAAGTATTATTTTAACCTATTTTCTTTCGAAAAGAGTCACAAACGTCTACGATCTCAAAGTTTTCCAACTTATTTCTCGAGCATGCGGATATTAAAGATTTACTACTATTTTCTAAATTTTTTGTTCTTCAACCCCTAATAACAACCAAAACTTTTAATAATATTTGGGCTGAAGTTCTAATCTCTTAGCCCATCTCGAATACGACCCAAAATCTACTGTATTTTGTTCTGGAATTACAAAGGAGAGCCTTTCGTCACACTGAGTAGAATAGGGAGCCGCCCTAACAGAGAGGCATTGTATTCATAGTTTATAGGTGAAAGTGTAAATGGAAAACAGTCGTCCCATTTCTGGTTTCAAAATATTTCCTGATTATTTCTTTCATTAGACAATCTGGTTGAGTAGTATATGTTTAAATTTGGGAATGCTAAGTTTTTGCATGAGTTATAAATGGGATCCAAGACTTTTAATGAGAAACTAAAGCAATATTAAAAACTACTTTTGATAGAGTGCTATGATTACTACTCTCCTATAATACCAAAGATTGTGTTACAGTTTGGATTTTATTGTGGGAAATAAGTAATACTTCTTACATTGGCACACATGATTATTTAACACTATTATCTTTAGCGTCATTTTTCTATAAGAGAGAATGATCCTAGAAGACCCATACCTATTGCTTTACGACTCCAAGCTTATGAGCAAAATACTGCAACTCTACCAGAGGTTGATGTATCTGTGGAGATTGAGCGGTTTGTGGTAATTAAGATACTGTATATATTGAGACAGGCTTTGCCAAAAGTATTAAAATGTCTGCAACTGTTGATGTATCATGGTCAAAGTGGTCTATTTTTTCATGATTGTGTGCGGTTATTTATTAAATAACATTTATATAAATAATTTATTTGTAAGATGAGTGGCTATCGTATTAGCACTTAGTATATTTAAGAGCTTCCTAAATCAAAACATACCTAGTGGCATTTAGTTTGACAGACACAGTTTGTCAATTTTTCTGCTAAACAAGAAATATAAGAAAATTCGAACATACAGAATTGGAATTTCTCTGTTTAATATAATTCAGAATTGTGTAATCGATGTCAATGAAATATCGTCACATGTCGATTAAACAGCCACGAGTCTTTTACAGCTCGTGTACAAAGATAATGGGTGATGAGAGGGATCGAAATATTCCGTAAACCGGAACATCATCTGATTAATAGAGCATCATCTTCCTTCATGATCAAAGAGTTACTGGATAAATAAGAACAAGAAATATTGGCACAATCACGCAAGGAAAAGAATAAGAATGCGAAATATTTCTAAACCCATTAATAGTCAAAGCATTGTAATTAAAGCAGAGGTAAAAAAAAAATATATTCCCATGCCGGGAATCGAACCCGGACCTCCTGGGTGAAAGCCAGGTATCCTAGCTACTAGACCACATGGGAGTGGTGTCAACGTTGGCACTTACAATATAAGAACCAATTTTCAGGTGATAAAGGAACATTGGCAGAAGATCAAAAAGCGTAAACAGTCTTTCTGAATTTATTTTTAACCTTTTTGAGATCCGGTCAAGTCATGAAGAGTAAAAACTTTGACTCCGATGCAAAAGAAAGAGAGATAAAGAGATAAATAGCGACAAAAGGAAAGAAAAAGACAGAGAGAAAAGAGAAAATATAAGAGAAAACCCCAAGAGAGAAAAAAGAGAGAAACAATAAAACAGCAAAAAAGACAAAGAGATAGATATTTAGATAGAGAAAGATGTAGAAATAAAGAGAGAAAAAAAGAGGTAGAAAAAAGAAAAAACAGGGTGAGGTGGACAATCAGCCATGAAGCCTAGAATTTGAAAATGAATAACCCCCAATCATCCCGTCAATATATTTTGAAAGTACCCATGAAGATTATTGTACCCACCATGCCTTTCATAACTTTCGAAGGGGTGTAATGCTTTCATCATGGAATTTTGTAATGGGTGTAATGCTTTCATCATGGAATTTTGTAATGGGTGTAATGCTTTTATCATGGAATTTTACTATCAAATCAGCGATACTGAGAAATTCGAATTTCGTGTCGAAATAAAGAAGACCGGCTGAGACATACTTGATGGAGAGAGCCGGAGCACTGTGGCCCCTGGTTTCGTAATTTAATTTATTATCGCTCAAAACCTGGTCAAATGGCGAGAATAACTGCCGCATGTTCTCTGGCAAACAGTTTATCGTCAGCTAAATCGACCTTATTATCTAACGATTGCCGGGCAATCGCTGGGTCAGCAGTTTGAATCTCCCACTGGATTCTTTTTAAGCTGACACTATTTACTAAGGGAGGTTACCACCGTGGCCGGGCATCACGGTGGGGAGTTGGGGCTTGCCCTGGCTTATGTCCGCCTAAGAAGAAACACAGCTTTATAGGAGGACTGAAACCAGACAACTTTTAAATTATTCGATTTTACTTCATTTGATCAATAGCTTTATATTCTCGGTAGGAATTAATAGTTCGTCACCGGGTTGGAACAAACATGCTTGAGACCTTTTATCAAATTAATCTTTATATTGCTTCCTTATTATCTCTGTGTTGGCAGGAGCAATCTTACTTGTTTTCCTCAGCTTCTGTAGCATATGAAAATATAGAGGTAGGTACTTCTAGTAATAGTGTCGATCTTCTTGTTCGTTCAAAGTTTCCGAGAATAGCGAGAAAACCCCGATTTTTCCTACTATAAATTGGCTTGAAAGGGGAATGTTATTGCCAGGTTTTACATGAGCGATAATACCAGGAAATACCACTAGTACCTCATCGCACAAAGAAATGTTCAAAAGTCTTCATGGTCGTCTTTGTTTTGAAGCGTGTCAGGCTTTTGACGCCTTATGAGCTAATTTTAGAATAAAATTCCTGTATTTATTTAGTATTATTAAAGCCCTATGACCGATTTCCTGATTTTTTCTACTGACAAGGCATGACATATACAGCAGGTTTTCGTGCCTTTCCTTGCAATACACACCTTAGCACGGAAGATAAAGCGTTGTGCCCGGTTTGGAGACGGATTGTGATCTATAGCGACCCACACAGCGGCATGAGTAGCCCTCGCGATGGAGGGGGTGGGGTATTCATGTTATCTTCTGCTCTGTTTTTGGACGTGTAGGGGTTAGGCAAATGAACCCACCGATCAGGGCGCTAACGAATCCGCGAGGACTCGGTGACTAAAATAGCTTTTTGCTCTTCCTTACACTGACTAGGTCAATTCTCACAGTCGTGTGACGCAACACCATTTGATTTAGCATCAACCGCTTCACATTACTGCGAGAATTGGCTTATCTCCCAGACACATTCTTCTTGAGTACCTTAGTTTAGGTGATCATCTCGCATGTTATTTATCCCGCTACTGGGCAGACGAGGTCACTACCACTTGTCTCATTTACTCGGAAGGGTTCGTACACACAGACCTGTAGACTCCTTGTCTTTGTGAAGGTTTGGCTCCTTAATTTTATTTAACTTTCTTAATGTTGGGTGCGTCGTCCTAGAGTGCTGGAAGGAGGCGGGCCTCCCGCTGACGTTGGAGCGTACATTCTTCTTCCTTCTATCATATTATTTGTTTCGTATTTGTATTATTTTGTTTTTGGTATCTATACGAGGGGCGGTCATTAAGTTTTGCAATTCGGATATAAGGAAACGAGATATGAGGAAAAGTGTTTTATTATTTTTCAATATAACTACCCTCGACTTCAATACACTTGCGACACTTGTCCCTGAGGCTTCGAATTCCCGACAACCAGAAATCTCCCGACTGCTGTTCAATCCACTCCTGGACGGCGAGCTGGACATCTTCATCGTCCCCAAACAGGCGTCCACGCAGTGCAGCCTTGAGCTAGCGGAATAAAAAGTAGTCGCTAGGGGCCAGATCTGGACTGTAGGGGGGATGGTTGAGTTCTCGAATCCGCACTCGCGCAGGCAGCTTTTGCAACTCTGGCCTTGTGGACTTTGACGACGTTGAAGTCGATCATGGGGCGTGAGGTTTCGTGTGGTTTCTAGGGACTCAACGGGCAGAGACCTTAGGCACGGCCAAATTGTCGTGGATTATGTTGATAACACTTCCATGTGATATTCCAAGTTCTGGCTCGATTTCTTCGACCTTCACCCGTCGATTTTTGAGGATCATCCTCTCCACACGGGCCACATTGTCCTCGTTGGTCACGTCTGACGGGCGTCCTAGACGAGGGTCATCTTCAAGGGACTCACGAACATAGTGGAACTCCCTATTCCAGCGAACAATGGTTACATAGGAAGGCGCGGTGGTGGTGTACACTGCAACCATGCGTTCATGGATCTCTTTTGCATTCTTGCTTTCCTTGTTCAAAAATTTGATCACTGCGCGGGGCTCAACCTTCTCTATTGTTGAAAAATTTGTAACATTGTTGAAAAATTCGCAAAACCTATTGACGGCCCGTCGTATATATATATATATATATATATATATATATATATATATATATATATATATACATATATAAAGGGTCTTTCAATAAGGTTGTTCGATTTTTAAATGTAAATAAAACAAGTTGTCTGTGATATATGCACTCAATTTATTTTAAATTTGAAGTACATTTTATGGCATTAAGTGTGGAATATGACATCGTTTAAATGTTCAGCGCGGCTTCGCTTGGTGGAACGTATTCACGAGGCCCAATTTTCGATAACTTTGTCGCATAAATCTGGCTGAATTTGCTGGATGCTGTTCGTTATGTTGACTTTAAGGACATCAACTGTTTGCGGATTATTTGCATAGACTTGGGATTTAAGGTAGCCCTAAAGAAAGTAGTCTAATGGCGTTAAATCGCATGATCTCGGTGGCCAGTTAACTTCGCCGCTGCGCGAGATGACCCTGCCCTGAAATCGCTGGTGCAAAATGTCTATCGTAGAGTGCGCATTGTGGCACGTAGCGCCGTCCTGTTGGAATCACATGTCGTCAGTATCCATATTAGGCATATAATCCAGTTGAGGCCACAAGAAGTTGCTCATCATCGATCTGTAGGTCTCGCCGTTGATGGTTATGGCAATCCCATCCTCGTTCTCAAAAAAATACGGACCGATGGTTCCGTTAGACAAAAATTCGCACCAAACAGTGACTTTGTTGGGATGAAATTGGTGCTGGTGTATCTCATGTGGATTGTTTTCGTCCCAAATCCGACAATTTTGCTTGTTCACAAATTCATTCATCCAAAAATGGGCCTCGTCGCTGTGGCGAGGATAAAAATCACGTAATGCGCGGAACGTTTGTCGAACGGAGCACTGATTTCGATAATAACATTTAATGATTTGCACACGCTGTTGAACGCTATAACCTTCCATCGTGACTTGCCAATGCTACTGAACAATTCACAGTAAGGTTGACAGATGTCGCTTAAACAAAATGGTCACTATCGCCTGACACAGCTCGAGCATCCTTGTTGAAAGACCTTTATATATATATATATATATATATATATATATATATATATATATATATATATATATATATATATTCTTCTGGTCCTTTGATCATTTTCCGCATGGTTTTATGCCCTAGGATTTTATTTTGAACAGGGCTTTATGACATCTTTCTCCCATGTTTTTGTGTACAAAGGCACGCTTTTTACTTGTGTTTTAAATTCTTGAGAAGGTTTTTTTTTCTTTAGATTTTGCAGTCAATTATTAGTGTTTGTTGTATGGTCGTTCAAAATGAAGTTTGAAATGTGTTTTTTTCCCCGAGAGATCTGACTCTAATTTTTCTATATTATCTGCATTTTATTTATATGTTCTCGATGTCTCTCATTATTCTACAGCTTGTAGACTGGGGTTTGGGGTGTTTGTGAAAACCGTTAATCATGTGTTAATATTGAGGGGGCACATCAGCAGACGAGCGAGAACGACCCATTCTCTTTTCGATTTCCTAAACGCTTTCCTCCTTTTTTTCATTGAGTCTTGTATTTGGCTTAAATGGGGGTGGCCGGTCCTGCAACACCTGATTTCAGATTCCTTTCTTACAACTTTACTGTAGAACTTTCCCTAGTGTTGGTGAAAGGTGGGCGTAATGTGTATTAGTGGTGATTTAGTTGTTTGTTTAGTGTCTGTCTCTGCCTTTTTATTACCTCCGATGCTTACATGGGTAAGGCGCCAACAGTGACTGATTTTATGTATTTGAATTATGATTTTAAAGGATAGTGAGGGTCAGGTGTTTTTCGATAGAAGGGTTGTTATGGCAGTTTCTAAGTCGGGGAAGATTGTGAAGCTTTCACATGTTAGGAAGTTTATTGAGTTCAGTTAACTAAAAAATTGTGCAAGGACTTAGCTATACTGACCTGCTTCTAGAGGTGAGGATGGCCGCGCCTGCCACGCCGTTCCTGATTTTGGAACTATCAGGATGGATAGTCTGCTCCACCCTATGGGCAGACTGGTGGTTTCGGAAAATTTATCTACGGAGGTGTGGTTTTTCTCGCCGTATTAATCAGGATTTAGCAAATTGTGGAAGTCTAGTATCCATGGTGAGTTTTGGGGTATTTCAGGTAGTAGAACTGGTTGTTTAAGGTCAATGGGGTCTATCTTCACTTTTAATCTTTGAATGTAAGAGTAGTATGTAGGGAACTGCATATTTGGGATGGTTGTTGTTGATTTAATTATCTGCGCAAGCTTTAAATCGTTTCGGAGGCATCGTATGTATAATCTTAGTTCAGTCTTATTCGAAAGGGGGGGTGCGCATAAACCCCCACGGCAAATAGCAGACTCATTGGTGTTGATTTAAATATGCCTTTATTGGAAACGCCAGATTGGTGTCTTAAAAAACATGGTTTCGTTTCGTTTTGCCAACTCTCCTTTAGGCAGGAGAATCACCGACCAGATAATAAAATCTACATAAAAGTAAGTATGACAATCGCTGGTGAGCTCCATGGCACCAGTGGACGGTCCTCTTTGGGAGAGAGGTGTCAGGAATTTGGTATTTTAACACCAAACAGCGTTCAGGTGGAACCTTCGTCGCCCAGGGGGCAGAAAGAGCTATTCCACGTCAGAGGTATGAGGATATAGATACCTATCAAAGAAAGAGAGATCAAGTAAGATTTTGTTTAAGGGAGTTGTGTGAAACGAGGGTTATCGGGAAGAGCAATGCCCTACGTCCGTCGGCAAACTTCCGGCAAAATTGGCTGAGAATTTCTTCGGTTCATTTGGACCATCAAAACCCTGCCGTCGAGCTATAAACGCCGAGGCGGTGAGGTAGGACTTAATTGCTTCCGTTAGTAAATATTGGAGTTCCGGCCAACGCTTATATATTCCCCGTCACGAAATTAATAGAGGAAGTATTTTCCGTCCGAATCCGCCCAAGGAAGAGTCCCGAAGACGTACCCCTTCCCCACCCCCTTGGAGAACACCCTAGGTTGTTGTGGTGAGCTAGCTCGACGTTGCTCCCGAGTGAGCCAAGCCAAGAAAATACAGGAGGTATTCGGCGGCCTCTTTTAAGACCACTCTGGAATCATCTACTGACGCCGCATATCCTCGAAAGATAGAACACGGTGTCATACCGGCGCCGCAGCTAGGATCTTATTTGGAACGACGGCGTCAGGATCGAAGGACCCGTCCAGAAGAAGCGCGCAGTCTCAGCCCTACAGGAGTTTTCCCCCTCGAGCGTCTACAAGAGAATCTTCCCCCTTTGAGCGTCTACTTGGAGAATCTTCGCCGAGCGTCTACTTGTGGTAACCCCCAAATAATAGTAAGATATATACACCTTTCCTTTCCTCGTTGAGGCGGTGCGACGCCCTCCGACTAAGACTCGTCAAGTCGTCTCCCCCCCGAGTCATCTCGGATAACTAAAGTGAATTATTGTGCCCCTAAAGCTAGGATTCCATTCGTAGTTTCTTTCTAATCCCTATCAAGTTAGTACTCGGAGTATTGAGCCCTTCTGGCATGAGTAATTATTGGTAATTATTGATAATTTTCCTATTGATGAATTAATTAATAACTAGATAGTGTAATTATTTGTATTATATGTTTTGTTGTGTAATTAAAGATTATTTTTGCAATTCTTGTTTAAGTCCTCCAACCACCAAAGACTAATTAAATAAGACTAATCCCGGCCAACCATATTTAAAGTATTCAGATAACAGAAACGCCGCGCACTCAACGAAATTAAATTCCAATTATTATTTTGGACTGTCGTCGTCCTTTCCCGAACAAACGAAGGATTCAAGTATTAGGCGATAACTGCCTAATTCTACGACAATACCCATCGGAAGGATTCTTTGTAACAGAAGGTGTGTGTGTGTTGTGCTGCGAAGAAGGGAGAGGAAAGACTTTTGTCTCTGCTTTTGCCAGGATTGAACCCGGTACCGCTACTCTGATAGACCAACGCAGTATCTACTCGACTAGCATTTGGTAAATTTCAAAGAGAGTACCGCATGATATTTTAGCTGTTTTTTTATCTAGATTTTAGATAATTTAGTATTTCAAGCCTTTTACAACTTAGGTAATTATATTAAACTTATATAAACTAACCTAACCCCTAAACTAACTTTAAAAAGCTAAAAACTGGTAGAATTGAGCAAACAAAAATCCCTCGGATAAAATATAGCGCGGCGTTCTCCTTGAAAATTTGAAAATTACCCTTCATTTCATACATAATGCTCGCAATGATCTTAATTCCGTAATTTTGAAAGCGTAGGGCATATCTTTTACAATGCTTTGAACTCCTGAGGGATTATTTGAAGTAGCTTTGATTCTTCGTTAGTTAGGTTTCTCTAATCTCAGGGACGGGTCTGAAGTTGATTAAAAACTGAATTAAGAGCAAGTTTATAACAAGTTTCGAGGATAAAGATTGAGTTAACTGCACTTAAGAAGGGATCTGACAGCCTTTTTCTACAGTATGATAGGAAAGGTTTTTATTTTGAAAATAATTGAGTATCTGGCAAGTCTTTGTGTTCTTTATAGAGGGTGATCAAAAAGTCACTGTGCTCTTTAATTTTACTTAGTCGGGTGGGAGGCTAGTCACGGGCGACTCTATATCTCACTATGTCGGTCAGTCGCCGTTTTGTTTTTTCTTTGATAATAAAATTGTAACTATTGGGCCGATTCTAACGAAGTTTGAGAGCCTTATATTGTTTTACATTTCCTTTCGAATGAAATAATTTTCAGAGTGCTTCCAACGTTAGCTGGGAAATTATTTTGCAATAATATTAATAACTATTTGGCCGATTCTAAGGAAATTTGAAACCTTTATGTTGTTCTACATTCTGTTTCGAATCGTATAATTGCCAAAGTCCTCCCAAGTTTAGCCTGGAGTTATTTGGCAATAACATCATAACTATTCGGCTGATTCTAACAAAATTTGAAACTATTATGTTGTTTTACATTCTCTTTCGAATAATACAATTGTCAAGGTCCTCCCAAGTTAGCTGGGGAATCATTTGACAATAACATCATAACCATTAGGCCGATTCTAATGGAATTTGGAAGCCTTATGTTGTTTTACATTCTCCTTTGGATGATATAATTGTCAAAGTCCTTCCAAAGTTAGTCCGAAAATTATGGAAAGTTTTGAAGGTCGTAAAGTCCTCAATCAGAATAAGTGAGAGCAGGTGACTTTTGGTCAGCAGACCTTGTTTTATTTAGGACAACTAATAGCGATTTTTATAAATAAAATAAAAAGGACTCAAGCTTGTATTTACGAGGGGCGGTCAATAAGTTATGAGAATTGGAAGGGCGAAACAGAGGAAGGGGGATGGATGTTTGTGGGGATGTTAGGACAAGTTATGACGAGTCAGGCCCTCAGCCGCACGCTCCTGCCTCGTCTATTTAAGAGGCAGTAGCTGATCGTATATCGTCAGTCACAATTTTTTTAACAATGGAGTGAGTTTAGTACCGAGCAGTGATTAAATTTTTGACCAAGGAAGGCAGGAATGCAAAAGAGATCCATGAAGGCATGGTTGCAGTGTACACCAACACCGCGCCTTCCTATGCAACCATTGCTCGCTGGAATAGGGAGTTCCGCCATTGTCGTGAGTCCCTTGAAGATGACCCCGTCCAGGACGCCCGTCAGAAGTGAACAACGAGGACAATGTAGTCCCTGTGGAGAGGATGATCCTCAAAAATCGACGGGTGAAGGTCGAAGAAATCGAGCCAGAACTTGGAATATCACATGGAAGTGTTATCAACATAATCCACGACAATTTGGCCATGACCAAGGTCTCTGCCCGTTGGGTCTCTAGAAACTTCACGAAACCTCACGCCACATGATCGACTTCAAGGTCGTCAAAGTTTGGAGGAGCTGCTGCTGCTGTAAAACCAAGACTTGGCAGGATTGGAGTCACGCATAGTAACAGGTGATCCCGTAGCGACTAATTTTTATTCCACGAGCTCAAGGCTGCACTGCGTGGACGCCGGTTTGGGGACGATGAAAAAGGCCAGCTCGCGGTCCAGGAGTGGATTGAACAGCAGTCTAGAGATTTCTGGTTGTCGGGAATTCGAAGCCTCAGGGACAAGTGGCGCAAGTGCCTTGAGGTCAAGGGTAGTTATATTGAAAAATAATAAAACACTTTTCCTCATATCTCGTTTCTATATATCCGAATTGCAAAACTTATTGACAGCCCATCGTATGTAAACAGGGATTACTTTCAACATTGTCTATGAACTTTATTCATGTTCATATTGGTCTTCCGTTTTTCAATATTGAAATGTGTTTCTGTTAATAAAAATATAAATGCACAGTGACCTTTTGATCACACTCTATGATCCTCTGGTAAAAAGTGATCCAAATCTATAACAACTATCGTCTCTAAGATGGAATTACTCCTAGTGCCATTGATCGAACAGCTTACCCGCTTAACCCTGATAGAGTGTAAGAATATCTCTCTCTTGACTAGTCATAGGCAATGTTGGTTGTTGGAGATTGAAAGCGGCTGGGTTATGTGCGCAATATTTTCTTACCTCCTAAACTGCAGTCATGAGAGCAAACTGTTGTTTCCAAGTGTTCTGCTGTGCTGGCGTCCTTGGGGTTCCTCTAGAATCGTTGATATTATGCACCGATGGCTATGTATCTGCTACTTCCACCCACCATCTCTGAAATAATGACTTCATATTCCTTAATGAAAGTCTTTATTTTGTATGAGAAAGTATGGGGAAACTATCTTTTAATAAGTAACTTATGCAAACTATTACAATCATACGGTACCCCTTTGATTCTCAGCCAAAAGTCAAATAACCAAGTTAAGTTGTTTGAAAATTTAATTAAAGTCTAATTTGCTTCTATTTGCATGGATTAAACTTTCTCCAGAAAATATTTGTGGATTTTTTTAAAAGCAGAGATGAGTTTATTTTAAGGAGGTCATAAATCCTTTGCCTTTCCATTTGGCAAACTTGAAAAAGTTTAGTCTCTTTATGAGTCCTTAGTTGTATAATTGTATGACGTATGAGTCCTTCGACGGACAAGGAAGGGGAGCTATCTTTGAATCTCACCCCAAAATATAAAGGGTTAGGTCTTCTCCTCATCCAAAACTGCGACTCTGACTTCTCGGCTTACCGGTAAAAGGGGTACGTGGGGTTACTTCCTTATCTGAGAGTCAGATAGTTCTTTCGATAATTCTTCTCTAACCTTAGCTTATTCTGTTTTATTCTTTAATTATATTTCTGCTTTAATTCTTTTTAAATTCCATATATCGTGCTTCCATTTTGGGGTTTTCCACATTTTTATTCGATTTCTTGTGTTCTTCTGCTTTTGCATTTCTCATCCTAGAATTCGCTCCTCGCTTTCTTCGTTTCTTTCCCTGTAATAAAGACTGCCTATACAAGCAAGTTCGAAACTTTAATACATCATTCAAGTTCAAATTCCAAATTCCAATCTAACCTCATCGTTTTCTCAATTCGAGATGAAAAGTCCAAGAGCACGAAGTAAATAATCGATAATAAAGTAAATAATAACTGATTATGACCGCCAAAACCAAGCTAAAAAACAAGCCAGGGACTTGGCTAAAGGAACACCTTGAGTAACTTAATTTTTCCCTGCTATAGATTCACAGCCAAAGTCTGCGGAGGAAAACTTACGCTCACCTCCGAAATTTCTAACAGCCTTAGGATTGAAGTCTCTTTCCTATAAACAGGTCTGTTCGCAGCGTAAACACTGTTTATCAAAGCTAGAGTCCACCTAAAGTATGAATACTTTTTATTCTCATTCCTTACTTCCAATTATAACAAAACCGACAAGAATAACCCCAAACTCAGCAACGCTAATTGATAATATTTTCAGAGTTCACCCCAAAAATTACTCTTCTGGTATTCTCCTTTGTGACATATCGAACCATCTTCCTTTATTCATGACCCAAAAGTCCTTTTTCAACTCGAATAATATTCATCAAAACCGGACAATAACCTACCGCATAATTAACGAAAACAGCTTAACAAACCTCTATAACTATGTTCTAAATCATAATCTATATAAAATTTCCTTTAGAAATGACATCGATTCTGCTACCGAAGAGTTAATTTCACGGTTAGACGATTCTTTTAAACTCAATTGTCATCTAAAATCTCAAACTATATCAAAACAGAACCTTGGATAACAAACGCAATTATAAATAACATCAAAAAACGTCCAAAATATCTTTCTCTTTATAAGGTTAGCCAAGAAAAATTATTACCATGAACGATTTAATCAAACGAAAAACAATATAAAACAAACTTGGAAATTAATCAATTCTGTGCTAAAACCTGAAAATACTAAAGGAACAAACCAATTAAACAAATTATCGTTGACGGTAAACCAGTGATAATAATAAGGAAAAAGCAAATGAATTCAATAAATTTTTGGTCAACGTAGGTAAAAAAATCTCAGACTCCTGCAAAATTGTCAATAAATCTTTTCTTTCGTATTTTAATGAGATTAATGTACAATATTCCTTGTTTTCTCCTGTAAGCGTAGCCGATATAAAAAAAAATCATTAGTTCACTAAAAAATAAAAAATCAGGTATTAATTCAATCTCCACTAAAATTTTAAAATACATCTCTGATATAGTTGCTCGAATTTTAGCATCAATACTTAATAAATCATTTACGCAAGGTATCTTTCCAAGTGTATTAAAAGTTGCTCGAGTAACACCGTTACTAAAGGCCGGAGACCTCACAAACGTCAGCAATTACCCCCCTATTTCATGTCTTTCAATGTTCAGTAAAATATTTGAAAAAAATAGCATTCAATAAACTTTATAATTTTCTGGAATCTAATTCAATGTTGTATAAACACCAATATGGTTTTATACGTCAGAAATCAACGATTCACGCGATAATTAACCACCTTCAATATTTATATAAGATTAAAAAAGGCCACATTGTATTCTCAATTTTTCTCGATTTTAAAAAAGCTTTCGATTATGTCAACCATAATATTCTACTGTCAAAATTAGCTATGTACGGAATTAGAGGGAACTGTCAAAATTGGTTAAAATCATATTTAACTGAAAGAAAGCAATTTGTCTCCGTCAATGGTCAAGACTCATCCCACCTTAATATTACAACTGAGGTCCCACAAGGCTCCGTGCTAGGGCCACTGTTATTTTTAATCTATATTAATGATATTGTTAAATCCTCCTCTTTGTTTAAATTTATATTATTCGCTGATGATAGTACCTTATCAACTCCCTTGTCACATGACAAACCGAGCAACATTGCATCTGCAATAAATAAAGAACTCGAAAATGTCTTCAGGTGGCTTAATGTTAATAAACTATCAATAAATGTAGATAAAACCAAATATATTCTTTTCTCTTACAAAAAATCTATTGAATTGCCCCATATTAAAATGGGCGACGGAATAATTTATGAAACTACTCATATCAAATTCCTAAGCATCTTTTTTGACAAAAATCTGAGTTTTAAACAACATATTACGCATATCTCAACAAAACTATCAAAATCGATTGGAATATTATATAAATTAAATAAGTTTCTTCCTAAATCTATTCTCCACTCTTTATATATGGCAATGATGCAACCTCACTTGACATACGAGTATAGCATAGAGAGTTCGTGTGGGAAATATCAAAATTATCTCAATAAATTAGTCATATTACAGAAAAAGTAATTCGAGCCATCCATCAACTCGACTACAAAGAGCACACTAATCCATATTTTAAAGAATCCAGAATTCTAAAATTAAATGATCTCTTTGTTTTTCAAACATCCTTATTCCTTTAAAAAAAATAAATTGGTCCTATAATAACTATATATTTAATATGTTACAAACAGCTGATAATACCCATAATCACCAAACCCGCAATAGAACAAAATTTATTTCACCCTTGTATTCAAAATCAAAATCACAATGTAGCTTTCTGTACAAATCTATCAAAATATGGAATGGCTTCGACGACAATATCAAATCCCAAACCAATTTAGCTCAATTCAAAAAAGCTCTTAAAAACAATATAATTTCGGCTTACTAAATTTCTATTACAGTTTTTGTTATTGTGTATTTATTTGTTACTCTACACTATTATACTGTGTTCTATTAATCTGTTT
Source organism: Ceratothoa steindachneri (assembly GCA_963969495.1). Taxonomy (NCBI): domain Eukaryota; kingdom Metazoa; phylum Arthropoda; class Malacostraca; order Isopoda; family Cymothoidae; genus Ceratothoa; species Ceratothoa steindachneri. The sequence goes on from OZ018327.1 coordinate 79,997,428, forward strand.
TACAGATTATAAATATGTTATGATTTATATACAACTGTTGAATATGTTAACTACAGATCTCTTGAAATAATCACTAAAAATAAATCGTTTTTTAATTTATCTCTAAATTTAAATACTATAATTATTCGTTATTTGCAATCTATACAATGATTAGGTTCTCAAATGTATACTAAGTTGTTTATATTTTTTATTACAAAAGCGTGCTCTGCTCGTAAATATGAAGGGATTTTTATTCTTGATTATGTCATGCTTATTTAGCTGTTAGTCTTAAGTTTTAAGTTTCTGCCCTAAAAGTCACTGACTTATTTTGGGCCCATAACTAATCTTTGTATGTATATATATATGTATAAAGTACTTATTGTAACTTATTATTAATATATAAAATGTAATATATTTATACTGTACATTGGATTAATATGGAATAAATAAATAAAAAAAAATATATATGATAGGGAGAGTGCACAACTCACCTGAATCTGCCTTTACTCCAATAATAATAAAAATGATAATCAGCAATAAAAGATATTTTTGTGCCCCAATAAGAATTTCCAATAATATGAATTTGTGTTTATTTGCAACAGGACTTCTTATCCCCAGAAATATCCAGTACGTATGCTAATCTTTAACAAAACATGGAAAAAACAAAGTTTAAAAAAAGAGGGGACGAGCATTAACTTTAAGTGTCCCTGATAATTTTCTGCTAAAACCCAAAAGGGATCTGCTAAACTAAGTTATGATTGAGGCCGCGAGTTGAATAGCATTATTTTGGCTTCTTTTGCCTGGGCGATTAAACGATAACTCCTTTTTCTATTAGAATTAGATCTTTATAATCAAATTTACGTTTATGCACCTGGAGAGTTACCGTTTCTTCGAGAGCTATTTTATTTAGATTTGTTTCACAAGTTTCTCTCTATCAGTTTTAAGATATTAAAACATTATAAAAAGCAAGGGGTGTTAACTGCTATTATTAATAGTGGCAAATCTTTTAGAACACAAGTTCCATAAAAGCAGGATATATTTATCTTGCCGAATCAAGAATTTGTTTAAGGTATTACATTCATATTATGTATTGCAGAAAGTCGGCAAGAAGGATTTTAATTTAGGTTCCTAAACTAACCTACAGAAACCAAATATGACCTAACTTAACCAACTTACCCTAATATAACCTATCCTTACTAACACAAACGTAATGTGACCTAACTTAACCTACAGAAACTTAACCTAACAATGGATGCTAAAATGGCTCCATTAGGAGGAAGATGATCAAATGAGCCAGTTAACCTCTTCTTATTCCATAAACTCAATATTTCATATGTTTTCTTTTTCTTTCCTGTGATATTTACATTGGGTTCGCCATTCTTTAGTAATTTTGAGTTTGTTATTATTAACATGAAAAAATTGGGGTCCGCCCCAGTCGTATTATTTTCCCTTAAATAGTGATTTTAGTATTTTAAAATATCGTATTTAAATATGGTCTCCCGCTGCTGAGAATAAAAAAACAAGAATATGCCATTGACTCGAATTACGTCACATGCCAGAGCAACTCTTACACCAGGGACCTTATCTCTCAACCAAATTCTAATCTTTCACTACTTCTAATCTCACACATATTCTATCACAAGGGGTCTTTTTCAATAATCTTTCACTATTCTTTTACAAGGGGCATTTGTCTCTTTCGCCCGCAACACACCCGAATTTCTAACTCTACCCCATTTCCTAAATTTTCGCAAACTTTCATCATCCCCTCTCTTATTCTATATTCTCTTCAATCATTATTTTTCCCTGTATCATTTACAATCTCTGCTCTTTTTATTCCGAGACTCCCGATGGAAGTGCGAACCTCCGGATTTTGGGTTCACGCACCAAGGCCCCGAGATGAAGCCTCCTTCCTTCTCTCTGATCAGACTATGGAGGAAGAAGGGGAAAATGTTGAGAAGAATATATCGTGTGGGGACAGAAGTGAGGGAGAATGGGGACAAAAATATTCCAACATGGTATCGTACCAACATGGAACATGAATGAAATATATGAGGGCGACTCTCTGGGTTTGCGAAGATGCTTGAAGACCACGCATTATAACAGGTTCTGCAAAAATTCTGTTACACTCGTTTTTTTATCTTTCAAGAGGCTTTCGTATGGAAGAGAATATTTTCGATCAAACAAACTTAAAGCTCATCTTTCCCATCACGTTTCATTAAAACATAATTTACATTGTTTGCAAATGTGTTGAGATGGAAGTGAAAAGAATCAAGATCTCTACTCTCTTACACGCGAGTCACAACAAGTCCGACATCGCCAAGCGGCTCAACTTCAGCGGGGTAACCATCCACAGAGTCACGGAGAGGCTCAAGAACGAGAAAGAGCACAAAGATCGATATCTTTCAAACTGAATTCATGTTGTCAACCATTTGGCTGGGAGAAAGGTATTATAATATGCTCCTTAGCTCCAAGTTACTGCGATCGCGAAGAAGAGGAATATTTCGGGTTCCACAATGTCCAGGGCAGTCAAGAAGAAGAGCGCCAAGAGTTTGATGTGCATGGAAAGGCATCTGCTCATCAACCTTGGCGAGAACAACGCAGGTAACGCCGTCTTTGCCTTCTCAAAGACTTGAAGAGTCATGGCAATTGAATTCTCATTTTTGAAGATAAAAATTTTTCACGATTCATCCGGTCACCAACAAGCAGATGGACCGCATGGTAAGATTTGGCCCGGACATCTTTGAGCTCCGCGTGTGCGTCGGCGTCGTAGCTTCGAATGGCACGAGGATGCTGCCAGTGTGGATCGCAGCTGGTTACAGGCTCACCACTTGTGAGTAAAGGACATATAGGTCACGATAGTCCTGCAATGAGTGCGAAAGATTACAAAGAAGGAAGACTAAATTTTTCAGCAAGACGGTGCCCCGGCCCTCACGACCAAGACCGTGCAAGAGTATTTGGGCTCTAATATTAAATTCTGGTCGAAGGAATTTTGGCCACTGCAGTCGCAGGACTTCTATCCCATTGACTGCCACGTGTGTGGGAAATGTTGAGGGCAAGGCCTGCAAGGTCCTGCACAGCATCTTCGGCGAGCTAAAGGCCTAAATCAACCAGGTGTGAGTCAGCATGAAGAAAGACTTCGTCCGCAACGTGGTCGAAGCCTTCGGGTCTCGCCTGGATCGCGTGCTCGTCGCTGAGGAGGGGGGGGGGGGGGTGAGGCACATTGATTAAAAGTATAATTTAAGCACAAATTTATATTTTAAAACAATAAAAACGTGTCTAAATCCATCAAAACTATCATTGTGTCCTTTATTGAGAGTATCGTAACGAGTATAATAAGACCTTTACAATACCCGCTATGAGAAAGTAAAAAAAAACCATATTTTCAGATAAAAAAAGAATCCACACATTTGATTTACTGAAAAGACAGCTATTGAATATTCAAGTGATTTTGAAAACAAACCTTTGAGGGTGAGGTAAAGGGTTTTCATGTCTTACGACTCGCTATTTTACCAGAACAACAAAACAACCTTTGGTATTCTCTGCTTGTGAAAAGAATAAATTAGATTATAGTGCAGCAGTACAAATTTGGCGATATTTGAGACATGGAAGAAGAGTCGAACTCTGTAGTATTGTTGGAAAGGGAACCAAGGTATGGTCGGAGAGGAAGAGAAGGAATAAAAAAAAGGTGAATAAGTGAAAGAGGTAGGAATCCAGTGAACTAGGAAGAAAAAGCAGACACTTGTGCTATATGCAATTCAGAATGGCATTGGACAAATAATTGCATTTAAATTTACTAAAATAGACAGAAATTATCAGTGAGACTGAAAAATAATGTGAAAAGACACATAAGTAAGAAAGAAAATTAAACTGGAAATAAAGTGGAAAGTGTGTTTATTCGCGGAACTAGAACAATAGATGAAGAAGAGAGTAATATTATATATATATAAAAAAAGTTCAAACACGACGTTTATTTTGGTCCATTTTCCTATCAGAATCATTAATGGAGAAGAGGCAACGCAAATTATAAATAAACCAGAGATTTTAAAAGATGTACTTTGGTTGATAGAAAAAGAAAGGAGGGAATTATGTAAATTAAAATTGATATTCAAGAAAAGAAAGTAGAAATAGCTGCTATAATAAATGAATTAGTAATACCACAAACAAAAAGGGAAGAAATTGGGTCTGAAGAAGGGAAAAGGGAATGCAAATAAAAAAAAGTATGCTGAACAAATGTCGCGTGATCTCACTTATTCTGGTTTATGACCTTGCGACCTTCAAAACTTTCTATAATTCCGCGACTAACCTTGGGAGGACCTTAGAAATTATATCATTCGAAAGACGACGTAAAACAACATAAAATTTTCAAATTTCGTTAGAATCGGCCGAATATTTATATTATTGCAAAATAATTTCCCAGCTAACCTTAGGAGAACTTTGGCAATTATATCATTCAAAGGAAAATGTAAAACAACATAAAGGTTTCAAATTTCTTTAGAATCGGCCCAATAGTTATGATGTTATTGCAAAATAATTCCCAAGCTAACTCTGGGAGGAGTTTGGCAATTATATCCTTCGTTATAATAGGCCGAATAGTTACAATGTTATCACGAAAACGATAAAAAGCAAAATGGGGAACGACCGACTGACCGATATAGTGAGATATAGAGTCGCCCGCGACTAAAAAATGCTATAAAATGTTACACCTAACGGGGAGGGATAAGATATAAATAATGACGGATGATGCAAATTGGGATAAATGTATGGGAGAGAAAGAAAAAGTAGCTAAAGAAACAATTATTGGGAAAAGGCTCTTATTGCGATGTATGCAAAATTATATAGGAAGACTCAAACAAGACCCATGGTATATTTGTCCTGGAGTACATCATTTAATGAAGTGAAAGCAATGCGTTTGGTGAATATGAAGGAAGTAAAAAATAAGTGCTATTAGATACGGCTTCTGAGTATTGTCAAGCAAAATGGATAAAATAAAAAAAAAACAGAAATCGCCATGAAAGTAATGATGGAGTTATCGTTTTCGATTTGGGGTAATCAGGCAAAATTTATAACACACAATGGTGAAGGATTTTCGAAATGAGGAGAATATCAGAAAGATGAAATGTCAGAATGTTAAAAAACTCCTGCGGAAAGTCCCTGGAGTAATGTGAGGCGTAAGGAAACTATTGGGTTCCGGACGAAGCGAATGAAAAGAATGATGGGAAAAGAAATATCAGAGAACTTTCTGTGCTAAGACACGTGGTGGTATGAGCAAAAACTGTCTATCTATTCAAAGTGTTTTTTCACCTAATTTATTATTTATGAAAAAATCCATAAAGCAAAATTTAAACAGAGATGTGGGATCGAACCCATTAAGTCAGGTCGAAAGAATGGAGTAAAGTAAAGTAAAGTAAACTAAAAGGAAATTTAAATACATTACAGAATGCAAGAGGAATTTTCCTAAAGAATGAATTGTGTCGCGACGATTACGCCCAATAAAGGGGTAAAAGTATAAATTGAATAATGCAATGATTAAGGATGAAATTTATTGTGAGAAAGAATAAAAACGAATTTAAAAGTCTGATCAAAGTCATCGGACTCGGAGGCTAAAACAGTAAGGGTCAAGCATAAAGATGCGATTAGGTGGCTGGGATGTAAATCCTAAACTTCAGAGAGCCATTTCAAATTAAACAAAATTGGATCTTCTGTGTTGACCTTAAAATGGCTCGTTTCCTTCTTGGTCAGCAACGTGGGTACACGAAGTATCCCAGCTTTCTGTTCATGTAAAAAAGGAGAGTTCGAGAGAACCCTTGGGTGGAAAAGAATTGGCCTGAAAGATCTCACCTCAAACATGGTGATGCCAACATCCTACACGAGCCACTTGTTGAGAGAAAGAAAATTATATTCCCACCTCTGAACATCAAAGCGTTTGTTAAGATGTAAATGACAAAACTTTAGAGACATAGAAAATAAAAAAAATAAAAAAGGAGGAAGAGGGACGACAAAAGATGTCGATAGTAAAAAAGAACATGACACTGATGATCTAAGTAAAATAAAAGAGGAGAAATTACTTAAGAAGAAGGGGAGGGCGAAGAAGTTAGATGAGAAAAACGTAAAGAAAATAGAAAACTGGAAAGAGAAAATTCAGAAGGGGAAAGAACATAAGAAGAAAGAAAGGACTAAGAAGATACAGAATAAGAATCTGAAGAAAATGAAGATCAAGAAATAGAGCGCAGAAAATATGAAAAAGAGGAGTGGAAGATTTTAAGTTAAGCAGGGAGCAATAATTGATAAAAATTGTTAAACAGAACTTACAAACAGGAAGGAAAAATTGGGTTAACTTAAGAGAGTATGAAGATATAAAAGAGATAGGAAAGGAAAAGCTGCTTCAGGTTTTAAAGATGAAAATAATAATGATGCAAAAATAAAGGAAATACAAAGTTTGTCGGAAAAAGGCTGAATATAGATAGGTGAAGTTTAAAAGATAGAAGCCAATATCGATGAGATTAATTGTGATGGAAAAACAATAAAGGAAATAGACGATTTGTAAAGAACGTTGGGGGAAATAAATGGGAGTAGGATTCATCAAACATTTATTCAAATATTTGGGAGTACAAATCTAAGATGTCAGGTTTGTTCAAATGTTTCGTAGTGTCAAACTTAGATATCACATTTTTAAAAATGTATGGTTGTGTCAAACATAAGATCTCACATTCGCTCAAAAGTTAGCGTCTGTCAAAAATTAGATGTCATATTTGTTCAAATGTTTTGGAGTGTTAAACTTAGATATCACATTTGTTGAAATTCTTTGGAGTGTCAAACCGAGATATCACATTTTTTTCTAAAGTTTCGGGGTGTTAAACAGTTGATATATCATTTTTCAAATGTCTGGGAGTGTCATTAGATATCAGCTTCTTAAGAATGTCAGACTACCAGAGATTAGATACCACATTTATTCAAAAGTGTAGGAGTGTCAAATTTTAGTCATCACAATTGTTCAAAGGTTTGGGAAGTGTCAAATTTTTGCTATCACATATTCAGAAGTTTTGCGAGTGTCAAACATTATATATTACATTTATTTAAAATGTTCGAGACTGTCAAAGAATAGTGTCGTGGTATTGCAATTATATATATATATATATATATATATATATATATATATATATATATATATATATATTTATATATATATATATATTTATATATATATATATATATATATATATATATATATATATATATATATATGAATACCACGACGTATAGGTGAGAATGGGAGGAGGAAGTAAACACCCGGAAAATACACTGAAGTTCTTTATTGACGTTTTGCCTGTTGGCTTCTTCAGAATTGAACTAAACGAAGAATGCGAGATCGCTCCATATATATGCAGCAGATTCATCCCGGGTCACTTTAGTTCAACCCTGGTAGTCTTCTCTGGTTGGATTTGTCTATCTTTAATCTTTCTGCTTCGTGTCTGATGAACCGTGCCGCTCCATTAGCCAGCCGAAATAATTCGTCTCGGTGATTAGTTCACCTGTCGGAAACGATATATGCAGCCTTAATTATCTTTCTCTCCCTTTTCGTTAACCCTTTGTGGATAACTCTAATCCCATCCCAATTATGCAGGTAGCCGTATTCATCGATATGGACTACCATGGAATTCGAGGTCCTATGAGCTCTGACGTCTCTTCTATGTTCACTAATCCTGGCTCTAATGTCTCTACCCGATTCCTCATAGTAACTTTGGTCGCATCCCCCACAGGAAATTTGATAGATAAACCCTTATCTGTTTTGGCTGTCGAATTCTTGTGCTTTACTAAGTCTCTTATTCTAGTCCCCGCGGAATTAGCTTCCAAAATACCTGCCTTCTTAAGAGATCCGTTAATCATACACGCCGCCCTAGAGTATGGGGCAGATAAGTGTACAAAAAGGAGAGCACTAAAAAAGAAGGCACTAACATGACATAATCAGTTATGTACTGTTAAACTCGAGTTTCCAACATAATATGTCATAAATAACATATGTTGTGAATGAATTGAGTAGAGCTTCTCAAATAAAGTTTATATGGAACATATGGTAAATAAGGTGCAACAAAGAAGGAAAAAACCTATAAAAGCTGTAAAAACCCCGAAGTCATCAGGATCAGAAAAGGATGAGAATATAGTGTATTGAGACTTTTTTGCTCTGCATAATTTAGGAATATGAAGAATGAGAGAAGAGAGATAGGATGCAAAATCAATTTTTTTAACAAGGAAAGAAAGATGCCCTATATTATGGGAATCTAGAAAGGTGAAAGGAGTTTCAAAGACGCCCATAGAAGCAGAATCTTTAACTGTGCAGGAGGCTATAGAAAGTAACATCTATTTTATTAATTTATGGACACAAAAGCTTGTGGGAAGGAAGCTATGGGAACATGAAAAGCTTAAGTAAGACATTGGACGTGGTTATAAACCTATCGCTGTGAAGAATAGCAAAGGTTTGAAGATAGGTTTGGCTTCAATAAAAGAAGCTGTGAACCGAGAGGAGATAAGAAGTAGAATGGATGAAGAGGAAAGAACGGCTAGCTGATGACCTGAGTAACAGTGGAGTCAGCGATGAAATTCTAAGATAAAGTGTTAGGGAAGAGAAAAATAATTGAAAAGAAAATTGAAAACAAAGAGGAGGATAAGAGTGTAGAATTGTTTGTTAAAGGAAATGAATTGAGAAGTTTATCTTTTTTTTAAAATTTTGTAAATACATAGTAACTGAATTGTTACGAGTAATAGATAGTACCCTTGCCTATATCTATTTTAAATATTAATATTATATCAAATATACAGAGAGAGTTGAAGAAAAAAGTTCTGGAAGGTTCACCTTAACTATATCGCCTCCAGCTCGTTTTAGGAAAACATAATCCATTGATTTGATGGCGATAAGAAAAATAAAAGATAGAAAAAGATTATATTTACCATACTTCTTCTAACACATCCTTCCACTCAAAGTGGAAAAGGAAGTACCCCTATCCCCCCATCCCCCTGTTACCAAATGCTTATCCAACAGCCTTTCACTCTTAATTGATTATTACATTTCATTCTTCTCACATACTATCCACTTGCTATAATCCAACATTACAAAGAACCATCACGTGATGAAAGAGGTCCATACTCCTGTTTCACACTACCTTCACATCAAACGCATCCTTTAGCATATTCTTCCTCACCATAAGAAGATTGGTCTTCCTAGTACATTCACTTCTCATTCTTCACTAAAGTCGTGTGTAGTTGAGGAAATAGGATGGTTGAAGTGTTCTTTTACACAGACATAGATTAAGACAAATCCTAACATCCAACCATTTTCATCATTCTCACGTATCCAAACTTCATTAATTTCCACTTTCTTTCTTAGCTTCATACCCTTCCTTTCATATCTTCTGGGATCAGCAACTATTGCATCTCTTCTTTTATAAGTAAAGTACTATAGTGTTTGTCCTCACCACACGGAATCCCGGTGTTCACTCCTTCTCACACAATCTCTGTTCTTCAATCAATGTTTTTCTCGTTTAGCGCAAGAATTTGCTATATCCTCTAATGTTTATTTCATTACATATTCCATTTACTCCTTGCACCAATTCAATTCCCGCGTTGACACTGATTTAGCGGATTAAGATGACTGTGTCAGGGACATCGACCCCATGCCCAAAATGCATTTGGAAGCTCGCTTGAATATTGCTCTTTCAGGACACAGATCAAATGAATGGATGGGTCTTTCTTCCCGTCAAATCGAGACAATGCCCTGGCTGTTAAAATGCCAAAATCAACATGAAACACACAGGCAAATAAAAAGTAATGATATAATTTTACCGTTTTAGAATTAGTCTGAATTTATATTATTATCAAATTAGTTATTGTGCACCACATGCCTTTTTATGTGAATTGGGGGAAAATTCACTATAACAACATGACTCCTTGCGCCTTTACCACTCTAAATATTCCCCTAAATAATCTAATAGGCAAATTTTAAAGATTATTCTGTGCAATTTCTATAGAAATTAAACGAGTATTCTCAGGAAAATGTAGATTTGGTATTATTTTCTCTAGTTTTACACGTTAGTGTATATGGGGTGTTTCCTCGTAACTAAAATATTTTAATATCAATAATATATTATTTTGATTGCACAGAAAAATTTATATATGGTAAAATAATAAAAAAAATGTCCTGTTAAATGAAAAATCTATTGTATAAAACTAGTGCGTAGTATATATCCATGTTCATCCATACATTATTGAAATCATAACTTCCCGAACTCTTGTTTTAGCTCGTCTGTGCAAAATGGGTCTGTCTTATCCACCATACATTTAAGAAGCCTCACAAGAAAAAATCGAGAGCCGGAATATCTGGTCAGAACACCTCCTAGTTTAGGTCTTCAAATCGAGAAATAAGACGTACAGGGAATATAACTTGCAAAACTGCCAGACATTCTTACGCAGAGTGGGAGTTTATGCCTGTAGCAGAATAAGGTCGAAGTGCGACCACGTGCCCTTCTGTACCCACGTGGTTCTGAGATCACCGCATGGAGCTTTGAAAGCACGACTGAACCAGAGTGAGGGTGCAGCGAACGAGTTGAAGGATGCTCGCCTCCCTCCCCGCGATGGGAGACATCGTCGACTTCGATTCAAGAACGAAGGCTAAATTGACATCCGTGAACTCTGCCATAGTCAATCAGCGAGTATCTGACGAGGATTCCCATATCCGAACGCCATCTACGAGTGCTACCTCACCCCAAGCGAGAGGTAACCCGACTCCCTCTTTCGCAGTCATCGTACCCCAACTGGCCTCTTTTCTGCAACGAGCACGCAAGCGATTGTAACCGTTGGCACCTGCAGATTGATCTAGAACCTGGCTTACCCGATCGCTCCATTCTTTGTGTGTGCGCCTCGTTTTAAAACCACCCTATGAATCGCCGATCTGAATCCGACCTCCTTACTCTCTTAATTAACTCACTTGTATCTCTCGTAGACATTTAACTCCGTCTGTACGACCATCCCCTTTAAACCCTATATTTGTGTATATTTAAATATTATTTTGTTGCTAATGTAGATATATTTTTGGCATTCTCTTTCTTTTGCAATCCCAACGGGTACCAGCTACCTGTTAATCTTTAGGCAACTTGCACTCTGAAATATTTGTTTTAAAAAGCAAACCGCAAAGTTAATGTTAATAATAAACCATTCCCACTGGACTCATAACAATTTCCCCATTCATTAACTGTCTTCAACCAACCTCGGACCAAAGCCCCCAAAGTACCTACGTATATATATATATATATATATATATATATATATATATATATATATATATAGAGAGAGAGAGAGAGAGAGAGAAAGAAATAAAAAATAGTCTGGCCATTCCACGACAACGCCATCGTAATGGTACTAAAGTTCATGTTAGCTTTCGATATTTTCAATTGAAGAACGCAGGTTGCCAATTAAATAGGTGTAATGTTCTGTATTTTGTAGTTTGAGTAAAGTTTTAAAAATACGAAATGAATTCAAATGACATTAATAGCGGTAGAAGTGGATAAAGAGTCAAACGCAATAAATGCAGTATTATACATTACCTGATTCGGTGAAAGCTGTGAGCTGACTGAATGAAATTTTTAAATTTGTAACTAGGAAATCTTTGATTTAGTTTTGCTTGTTTTTTTAAATTCTATGTAATTGGTTGGTAGAAAGAATATAGTGCTAGCTAATTAGTTGTTTTGAGGAAATTAATTACTGGAGACAAGTTAAATAAGAGATTGTCTTTATTTTAAATTAAGCAATGTATAACGGTGTTGAACTAGAATTTTTATTTAACTGAGGCTGATCGTATTTAAAACATAGGGACTCAATTAAGAGAAGACAAATTTATATTTTGATGAAGATAATATTTTAAATTGATTATAATATATAGGGATATTACATGAATTGGAATGAGATCAGGTAACAGAATTTTCCTTTACAGACAGATAAAATTCTTGTTCTGTAGCTGACATCCCTGTGAGCATCGATGAAAACCTTCAGAAGGTGTTACGTACACTCCCAAGGAACATTTGGGACAAGTATATTTATATATTACTTCGGAACGTATGATGTCAGGAGCGAGGTCTTTTACATTGAACAAGGATCCACATTTTAAGAGGATAACAAAGATTTGCGTGGAATTAAAATATGGATAGGATCTTTTCAAAATATTCAAAAATTATTTCCTAAAAGCATTAGTTTGGTATCCCCAAAATGGATACCAACTTCCGTGTCAATAATTTCGAAAAGATGTTATTTTGTTACAGGTGTGGCATAACTAGATTAGAATGATGCCTCTTTTAAAACAAGATGGCTAAAAAGGAAACCAATCAACAGTTTGAAAAGGCTTAACACTTGTTTAACTGAAAACTTTGTACCAGAGGCCAACCACATGATGTTAACCAATGCACTTTAACACTTTATCCTAAGACTACCAAAAGTAGAATAGGGTCAAGTTAACCCTTTCTGCGATTCGAGCACGTGGGAGGTTTATAATATAAGCAGAGTGCAAATTAACTTTATTTAGGTTGGCCAACAGTCAACTATCTTGGAGGTTCTGGGATAACAGAAAAACGGGTACAAAAAAATAACTTTACTAATATGCAAATTAAAATTATTTTACAGAGTTGAATGGAGTTTACACAGATATCAGCTTGCTTAAAGGGGGGAAAGACTTGGTGGGGACGGTCACCGTACAAACAGACGAACATTATTGACCAAGGGTTGCTTGAATAACCTTGAGCGTATACAAAGTCGACGATGAATGCTTACACTGGGTCGGGGGTAGAGAAAGCACTTGCACCGGAGAGTTGTGCGTTGCTATTACCTCGAAGATTTGTTCCGAGGGAGTAATCCTTGCCTTGGCGCAAAGTTCAAATAATAGTCCCTGGACAATGACTATTACGGGATGAACTGAGATCTTGCGTTCGAGTAAAATACGAATCGAGACTGAGCGCGGTGTGTTCGAAGAGCGGGTGGAAGCGGATCGAGGTATTCTTATCTGAATTAACGAGAACACCGTGAGCTTGAGTGGTTCTGCGAGAATTGTGCCAAGTCCAACGGGAGGCGAATAGCGGGTATTGACGGAGGGGGGAGATACTGACTTCCAGCTCTGGCACGGAAGATTTATAGTGGGGTCGAATGGGGGGATTTCCCTTCCTCCGAAGGGAAGGGGACCAGGGCTCCCACAGATCGGCAGGCGAGTATAGTCTCGCCCTATTGCGCGATCGCGAGAAGGTTCCTAAGCCGGAGAGGCAAAACTTTTCCGACCTTTTGGGCTCTCAAATCTGTCGCAGCTTTCTGCAATGGCGGCATTTCAGGTCACCACAGCGTCTCACGGCGTCTCATAATTTCGCGCCTCTATTAGCGCAGACAAAAAGGTTCGCCTAGGTCTCTGTTGTCTCTCTACATTCAAGAGCGAGGCGGTGTGTATCTTCCTCCCTCGCTTTGTCTCTGTCTGTCTGTCTCTCTCTCTCTGATCTTTGACAATCCAATGAGGCGTGGAATGCAACAGTGCAATCGCTCCTGCCTTCGTAGGCTATAGTGAAACTTCTATTCATTTATAAGTTGTTGCGAGTTGGAAAACTTCAGTTATACGATCGGAGGAGAGTTTTTCCACAGTTAGTTTATTGGTTGTCAAGGGAAGTCAATGGATGTAAGAGAATTAAAAGGGTTAAGGATGTTATTAAACGAGGTAATTTTATCCGCAGAATTCTGAGTTGTACATTAAATATTATGTCATTCACAAAGGGACCAAGATGTTTGGCTCAATTATGATGGACAGAGAATCGTAGAGAGGGATATATGATCTCAGATTTATGAATAGGAATTTTGTGAAAAAAATCCTTGTGTACCACTCCCTCTCTTTAGAGTTTTGGCCCAATTCTCGGGAAATTTCCTGTTAACGCTTCCAGTACCCAAAGAATTTTCTCTTCCTAATAATTAGCTATCAACGATCAACCAAGTTGTAGTTGAGTTTTTCTGGTGATTTCTGACTGCTGAAAACTTTGCGTTCTCTAGCTTTTGTTGCTGGACGAAAATAAAATATTTTATTTTATTAAACTACATTCAGATCAATGGTTTAATTTTTAAAACCACTTTCTCTCTTAAAGTATGGAAATAGTTACAGAGAATAGTATCTTATTCATTCCCCTGAAAATGAGAATGTTTAGAGAGAGCAATAAGATTTAATATTAGGTAGAGTGAAATATTAAAAAAAACATATTCCAGAGCCATAGGAATTCTCCTTTTGAGGCAACACTTCCCAAACAAACTTCCAACTTCGCAGGGATAAATATATTAAGCAATAAAAATGGAATTATAAAAGAGTATCGCAAAATATAACGTAGCTAAACTCGACTAAAGGTAACAAGCTCAAATAATGCTCTTGGCTATACCAAAATTTCTTATTGGTGCAGATGCTAAATGTCCTTTCTATTTATCTGGACATTCACACTTCGCTTTGGTGCTTAAGTGGCTGTGGATTTTACCCTCCTCTTAACTTTTCATATCTACTGTACTCCCTATTGTGACATAGTAGTTGATATTATTATTTATTCCAGTGCTACTCTATGCTTAAATCCACACTTAGGTTCATGGTATCCCTAAATTCTGGAAGCAGGCAAAATGTCAAGTTTCAATAAATAAATTTGAATTACAATTTATTTAATTTAAATATTAATAAATAACATTTTTTAATATGATTTCTACCATTTGTGATGCAGAGTTCGATGCGCTTTGCGAGATTCACCCGATGAACCCGATTCATTAATTCCAAATTTCCTACAATTTGGGCACATTCATTTATGCTGCGCTGTTTCCTCAGGCTTCTCGTATCTTTAATTCCCATTAATACAACTTATTCCTTAGCGTACCCCAGAAAAAGCGGTCAACGATGGGTAAGGTGTGGAGAACGAGAAAACCATTGTGATATTTACTATGTGTACATAATTTAGTAATGCCCTGTATAATTACATTTGATTGTACTACTGCTCTTATCCTCTATGTATCTCTGCGCTTACTTTAAATCTAATGAGCACTTTTTCCTTTTTCAGGTCTCTTCAACCGTAGAATTAACATGTTAAATAGAGATAACATAAAAATAGAACACTAAAATGATAGGGATCATCTTCATCATAATCATCATCTTTATGTTTTAAGGTAAGCGGTCCTATGAAAGGAACAAATTCTTACAATGGGCCCAGGTACCCAAAAGTACGAATTTGCCCCTCTCAAGAGAGAGTTAAAACACCTTTGAGAAAATTACAACACAGGGATACACTGCAAACAATTGAGATACATAATAGGCCAGAACCTCGGAAAATAGATGCATTGTGTGAATAAACGCGACAGGGGCCTAGAACCCCTCTTTTTACTCCATGCACGTCAAAACAAAAGAGCAAGTTGTTTCTTGCTTGCAAACGAGAAAAATTGCAATTTCAGGTTATTTGCCATAAAAAGATTAGACCTTTCCTCGTTAGGAAAGGTCTAAGGGAGGCGATAGGCCCTCGATGGTCGAGAATCCCTCTGTTTGATATATGCTCAAAGGCTCTTTTTTCCTTAGATCCAATATTAATTGACATTCTTTGGATAAAGTGTTAATAAAGAAGCCTGAGTTTATCCAATAAGGCATACCCTGCACGGAGATAATGTTGTTTATAACATGGAAATAGAAATTAAATTTAAAGGAAATATCAACAGTAATATTAATAAAAAGGCAACAAACACTGAAAATGAAAGTGTCTAGGCTAAATACTGGGCCTTTTGAGGTTCATTTCTCCACCGTTCCGGCATTTTAGAAGAAGTAAGTACAAAATTATATCCAATTTACCGGGGTTACAGTGTCAATAAAGTTATTATATCGGTTTTTGGTAGACATTTTTGGCTTTAGTGTCTCCCTATTTTAGTTATTTGCCATTTAGTATTACCACTATAGCCCTCTCTCGAAGAATCTTCCGTCTCTGTGTCTGAAATACATCTTACTTTGACACTCAGGCAAGTTTAGCAAGACTCACAGCATCCTGGTAATCAGAACCCAAGAAGTTTAATTATTTGGCTACTCGAGTTATAAGTTTTTCTAGCCTATTGATTTCTCCTAAATTTCGCACTTTTTTTCCAAACTCCATTCAAGAATTTTCTTAAAGTAATATCCCCTTTTGATTTCGCTTTCTTCTTAAAACAATTAAAGCCGTCGAATCCCGTAATGACGAAAACCTTTTAAAATAAAGTTTTGAACGACTTATTGATATCCCCAAAATGAAACATGTCATAATTTGAATCAAAATTAAGCCTTAATTTGCACATACCTGAATTTAAAGTCACATTATCGAAGTAAAAAATTAAACTCTCATTTCAATATACCTGCATTTAAAGTCCCATTGATGAAATCAAAATTAAGCTTCCATTTTGATATACCTGCATTCCAAGTCCCAGTATCTAAATCAAATTTACGCTCATATTTAGATATATCTCCATTTAAAGTCTAAGTGTCTCAACCAAAATTAAGTTCCCATTTAAATATATTGCAGTCACTCAAAGTCTCTTTTAAATATACCTATATTCAAAGTCAATCAGAAAATTCTTCCTGTGTGAAGGATGGTTTAGCTTCAATGTTATTCTAATGAATTAAACTCCTTTTCTCAGACTTCGATTACCCCCTATCCAAGTGGAAACATGACTTCTTATTACAGCGATGTTAATCTCATTCTGGTGTGGTAAGTTACAGGATGTACTCATTATTCTTGTTGCCTTCCCAGTGACTGTCATACGCTGTAGATAGCCGAGTTTCGGATCCTAATTTAAGCTGCAGTAGCATTAGAACCAAAAGACATCGTAAATGAGTTTTTACTCAGATTTCATCTCCAGTTCAAATCCTCATTTAGTTGATTAAAGCGCTTATTCGTTTATTTTTTCATTTTTGGGACGTGAAATTAATTGTCAAACGACATTACAATTGTCTCCTCAGATTTTTAAACGATTTTCAAACACATTTCTCGGTCCTACAAAATATCCTGTCCTGTCTCCAGAGCAGAATTTTCTAAGGGCATCCTAATGATTTCATAGCGTCATTCTTCTAAGAATCGTTTTCTATTTTTTTTCGTTCGCCAGCATCAATTCTCAATTTCTTAAGTTTGGTGGCAATTTAATGAGAAAATTACTGCTAGAGCTTACTATTACTTTACATTTAAGCACCGCTTACGTTGTCGGCAATAATTAAGACTACCAGTATTCAGTCTTTCTTTACATTGGTAGTCTTAGGGTCATTCACTATTAAAAGAAACTTTGCTTCTAACTTAATATAATGCCTTTTTAGTGCAATTTCTTTTAGCGAATCAAATATTTTTGTTCTAAAAATGCAATTATTTTAAATATTTTTCAATTAATTTTTAATCATATGTATTCATATAAAATCATTGAGAATATACGAGGGGCAGTTAATAAGTTTTGCAATTCGGATATAAGGAAACGATATATGAGGAAAAGTGTTTTATTATTTTTCAATATAACTACCCTCGACTTCAATGCACTTGCGCCACTTGTCCCTGAGGCTTCGAATTCCAGACAACCAGAAATCTCCCGACTGCTGTTCAATCCACTCCTGGGCGTCGAGCTGGACATCTTCATCGTCCCCAAACTGGCGTCCACGCAGTGCAGCCTTGAGCTGGCGGAATAAAAAGCAGTCGCTAGGGCCCAGATCTGGAGGGTAGGGGGATGGTTGAGTTCCTCGAATCAGCACTCGCGCAGGGCAGCTTGTGCAACTCTGGCCTTGTGACTTTGACGACGTTGAAGTCGATCATGGAGCGTGAGGTTTCTAGGGACCCAACCGGCAGAGACCTTGGTCATGACCAAATTGTCGTGGATGATGTTAATAACACTTT
The DNA here is from genome assembly GCA_963969495.1 of Ceratothoa steindachneri. NCBI lineage: Eukaryota > Metazoa > Arthropoda > Malacostraca > Isopoda > Cymothoidae > Ceratothoa > Ceratothoa steindachneri. The sequence continues at coordinate 80,015,319 of OZ018327.1, forward strand.
TATGTGATATTCCAAGTTCTGGCTCGATTTCTTCGACCTTCACCCGTCGATTTTTGAGGACCATCCTCTCCACACGGGCCACATTGTCCTCGTTGGTCACGTCTGACGGGCGTCCTGGACGGGGGTCATTTCCAAGGGACTCACGACCATGGCTGAACTCTCTTTTACGTCGAGCAATAGTTGCATAAGAAGGGGCGGTGTCGGTGTACACTGCAACCATGCCTTCATGGATCTCTTTTGCATTCTTGCCTTTCTTGGTAAAAAATTTGATCACTGCGCGGTGCTCAACCTTCTCCATTGTTGAAAAGTTGTGACTGACGATCTGCGATCAGCTACTGCTTCTTAAATAGACGAGGCAGGAGCGTGCGGCTGCAGGTCCTGAGTGTCATAACTTGTCCTAACACCCCCACAAACAGCCATACCCCTTCCTCTGTTTTGCCCTAGCGATTCGCAAAACTCATTGACCGCCCCTAGTACCTAGAAATAATTTCTTGATTTTGTTAATCTGCATATACCATGATTTAATTTGATCCGAATACGAGGGGAAAAGATTTTAACATTTTATTACAAATCTGGTGCAATTAACTAATGATAAACTATCATTGCATACATTTTAAATTTTACTGAAAAGAGCTGTGATCTTTCTCTGTTCAATTGAAATTTAATATTGATCAATGATCGTTCTCATTATTTCTTTTTGTGCACTTTTTTAATAACTTTTAAGGTGAATAAGCCAATCTTTAACTTTGTTTTCCTTCTTACTGGATCATTTTCTACCTTGCCATATACTGACCATAGGAGTAGGAATAAAGGGAAGGTACGTCAGCTCTTAAACCCGTATTCTTCAATAATCGTTTTCGCGCTCAAAACTTTGGTAATAATGAATCGGAAGTCTTTCTTCGAGAATGGTTGGTTTAAGCTTCTAGCCAAGTTTTCATCTAAACGCGGTACAATAAGTACCCGCAGCTTTCTGTGCACCTGGAAGAGGAGAGCTCGAGAGAACCCTTCAGTGGAAAGGAATTGTCTCCAAAGATCCCACCTCAAACGTGGTGATCCTAACAATCGTCATGAGCCTCTTCTTGACAGAAAGAAGATTATTTTCTCACCTCTCCACATCAAACTGTTTGCTAGAGTGCACATGACAAAAGTTTAGATAGGGGAAGGGGTGACCAAAAATAATGTTAATAATATCAGATTTGGATATCAGATAAATTAAAAGGTTTTTGATATCAGATTTTTTAAAGTGCCTGGGAGTGTGAAACACTAGATATCCCATTTATTCAAAATGTTATCTGTGTCAACCTTAGATATCACATTTATTTAAATGTTTAGGAGTTTCAAACTTTAGTTATCAGATTAGAAAGGGGAAGGGGTGACCAAAAATAATGTTAATAATATCAGATTTGGATATCAGATAAATTAAAAGGTTTTTGATATCAGATTTTTTTAAGTGCCTGGGAGTGTGAAACACTAGATATCCCATTTATTCAAAATGTTATCTGTGTCAACCTTAGATATCACATTTATTTAAATGTTTAGGAGTTTCAAACTTTAGTTATCAGATTTATTTCAAAGATTGAGAATCTCAAAGTTAAAATTCCTTTTTATTCCAAAGTATGGGAGTGGCAAACAATATATATCTAATTTATTCAAACTTTGAGTTTCAAACTTAGATATCACATTTATATAATGGAGTGTCTAACAGATATCACATTTGTTCAAAAGTTTTGTAGTGTCAAAAATTTGATATGACATTCATTCAAAAGTTTGAGAGCGTCAAGCATTAGATAACACATTTATTCTAAAGATTTCGAATGTCAAACATAGATATCACATTTATTTATGTGCTTAGGAGAGTTAAACATTAGTTATCATATTTGTTTAAAAGTTTGAGATTGTCAAACCAAGATATTACATTTTTCAAAATGCTTTGGATTGTCAAATTTTAGATATCACATTTCTTCAAAAGCTTAGAGCGTCAAACCTTTGATATCGCACTTATTCAAAATTTTTGAGGTTCAAACATTTGATATCACATTTGTGAAAAAGGTTTGGTTAGTCAAATATTAGATATCACATTTGTTCAAAAACTTGGAAATGTCAAATTTAGCTTTAAATGTTTGTTTGTGTCAAACATTAGATATCACAATTATTCAAAGGGATATTATTCCATTAGGATAAGAGAATGAGTAACTTTATGTATTCTGCTGTAGGTATCAACCAAAGATAACCTGGATTCCTTCTTCACCTGAAATTTATGTTGATACTACATATGATGCATCTTTACATTAGAATGTATACAGGAACGAGAACACTTAAAAAGAAGCAGTTAATATTATATAAATTAGTTGTAGTACAGTTAACTACTAGGGTACTCAACAGAATGCGCCAGAAATAACGTATGTATGTTCCGCATGAATTGTGTAGAGCTTTGAAGTAAGGAGCATTATTTAGAAATATGGAGCATGAGCAAACAGAGATAGGATTCATAATATACAGCCTTTGCCAAAATTATGAGGCAGGTATAAAAGAGTGAAGAATATGATTGAAACTCATTTATTTTATACTCGAAATAATACAAATAAACATTTTTGCGTATATTCTATTAATAATTAATTTTTGATGTGGCTTTCTTTTGCTTTTATAACCACTTTTATACATTTTTTCATACTTGAGACTAAGTTGGCACAGGTGGTTAGCTCTTATACTCTTCATAATTCCTATCCACATGCTTTAATCCTACATTACAACGTATCATCACGTGATGGAAGAGGTACATACTCATGTTTCACACTGCCTTCACATCAAACACATCCTTTAGCATATTCTTTATAATCAAAAGAAAATTGGACTTCCTAATATATTCACTTCTCATTCTTCACTAAAACCGTATGTAGTTGTGCACATAGAATGGTTGAAGAGTTCTATTACACACAAGTAGATTAGCACAAAACCTTACCTCCTACCATTTTCATACTTTCCATGTGTACCAAACTTCAGGAATTTCATTTTTCTTTTATAATCTTAGTAATCAATTCTTATACAAAGTTGCTGATAAATTCAATCATCCTAGAAAAATACTGAGTTTATGCCATCAAAAGAAGAAAACTTGGAAATTATAGATTTATTTAATTTCTGTTCGAATAAACTTTATAGAAAAGTCTGACATCAAAATTAAGGCCACACTTGGTTGTTTATTTTGATTCCCAAACCAAATAAGGACATTGACTGACTTAGAGCGAAAGGAGGACTTTAGATGTGTTGTTTAAAATTTGGATAATATTAGAAAATATAGTAATTTTTGTGAATTATTATTATTATTATATCTTTGATAGTATTGGTTAATTTTGCGGCAGCTATAACACTCGAATGATTAAATAAAACTTACAATACAAGATGCGCAATATTATCGATTGGAAATAATTTGCTACAGCAAAATTTGTAGGAATAATTTAATCTGGTTTTTATTGTAATGAAATAAACAACCACTTTCATTTATTATCCCTGCGGGTGCGTTTACTATTGAAAATAATTCTTTTGATAAATTAGATTTGTTAAGAATAGGATTAAATTACATCACTAGTCTGCGAACAAAATCTCAATGGGAACCCGCGTACTCGAACAAGGCGATATGACCGCGGTAACCTCGGAGTCAACCTTCTCTGAGGAAAAGATTGTCTCTCGTTGATGAGAGGCTTAACAATCTGTCTCTCTTTGCATTCAAGGGCGAGTTTTGTTTTACGCACTGCCCTTACCCAGGGTTTGGTGCTGTGGCTCTCAGAGCAGGTCTAAAATGGAGTCTTTTACAGCTCGTGTACGAGTACAAAGAAAATGGATGATGAGAGGGATCGAAAAATTCCGTAAACCGGAACATCATCTGATTAATAGAGCATCATCTTCCTTTATGATCAAAGAGTTACTGGATAAATAAGAACAAGAAATATTGGCACAATCACGCAATGAAAAGAATAAGAATGCGAAATATTTCTAAACCCATTAATAGTCGAAGCATTGTAATTAAACCTGATATAAAAAAAAATATTCCCATGCCGGGAATCGAACCCGGACCTCCTGGGTGAAAGCCAGGTATCCTAGCCACTAGACCACATGGGAGTGGTGATAAAGTTGGCACTTACAATATTAGAGCAAATTTTTAGGTGATGAAGGAACATTGGCAGAAGATCAAAAGGCGTAAACAGTCTTTCTAAATTTATTTTTAATTTTATGAGATCCGGTCAAGTCATGAAGTGTAAAACCTTCGACCCTGATGCAAATAAAAAGAGAGACAAAGAGAGAAAGAGAGATATAAAGAGGAAAAGAGATAAAAGAGAGAAAAGAAGATAAAAGAGAAATAGAGAAAAAGAGAAAGCGAGAGAGAGAAAATATAGAGAAAAAAGAGAGAAAGAATAAAAACACCCCAAAAGAGAAAGAGATATATATTTAGATAGATATATATGTAGAAAGAACGAGGGAGAAAAAAGAAGTAGAAAAAGAGAAAAAGCCTAGAAATCGAAAATGAATCACCCCCAATCATCGCGCCAATATATTTTGAAAGTACCCATGAAGATAATTGTATCCACCATGCCCTTCATAACTTTCGAAGGGGTGTAATACTCTTATCATGGAATTTTGTAAGAGGGGTAATGCTTTTGGGAGTGTAAAACATTAGATATCACATATATTTAAAACTTTGAGGTTGTCAAGCATATATATCATATTTATTAAAAGGTTTGGGTGGTTCAACATTTGATATCACATTTATTGATAATTTTCGTGGTTTAACATTTGATATCGCATTTATTAATAATTTTTGTGGTTTTAATATTTGATATAACATTTCTTCAAAAGTCTGGGAACCTCAAATTTTAGATATCACATTTATTTAAAAGTCTTTGAGTACCAACAAACTTAGGTATCAAGTTTATTAAAAACTTCCTGTCTGTCAAATATTTGCTCTCACATTTTTTTAAAAGACTTGGTGTGGCAAACATTACATTTCACATTTAATAAGAGTTTTTATTTTATCAAACTTTAGATCACCTTTGTTCAAAGGTTTTGGAGTCTCAAACATAGATATCAAATTTGTTCATATGATTAGTTGTGTCAAAACATTAGGTATCACATTTTAAAAAAAGTTTAGAAGTGTCCAACATTAGATATCACATTTTTTTCAAACGATTGGGGGTGACAACTTTAGATATTACATTTATCCAAATGATTCAGAGAGGCAGACAATAGATATCACATATTTTCTAAACTGTTGGAACGCTAACTTTTAAATATTATATTTCTTAAAAATTTGGGAATGCCTAAATTATATATCACATGTATTCAAATGTTTGGGACATTCAAACTTAGATATCACATTTTTAAAAATTTTGGGACTCTCAAACTTAGATAACGCATTTTTGCAAAAGTTTGGGTGTGTCAAACATTAAATATCACATTTAATTCCAAGTTTGATAATTTCAAACATTAGATAAGAACTTTGTTGAAAGTTTTGAGAGTGTAAAACGTAGAAATCACATTTATTCAAATATCTTGCAATGTCAAACCTTAGAAATCACATTTTCTCAAACATGTGGATATTTATAACTTGGAAATCACATGTATTTAAAATCTAGTAGTGTTAAACATTATATATCACATTTATTCAGACATAAGGAGTCTCACCATTAGACATTACAATTATTCGAATTTTGTTAGTATCGAACATTAGATATCAAAATTCTTCAAAAGTTTGGAAGAATCAAACTTACGTATCACATATATTTAAAATTTGGAAGTGCCAAATCTTCGATATCCCATTTCTTCAAAGGTTTGGATGTTTCAAACTTAGATGTCACATTTATTCCAATGATTGCTTGGGTCAAACATTGGATATCCCATTAGAGGTCCCAATTATTTAAAAGTTTGGGAGTCCCATAAATGATCAAAGGTTTAAGATTATCAAACATTAGATATCCCATATTCAAATTTATTTTGAGCGTCAAACATTAGATATCACATGTATTCAAATGTTTCGAGTGTTAAAATTTAAATATCATATTTATTCTTAATTTTAGTCGTTCAAATAATAGATATCACATTTCTTTGTAAAGATTCTGAACATCAAATTATGAATCGCATTTATTCCAAAGTTTTTGAGTGTCAAACATACTTTTCACATGTATTCAAATATATAAGAGTGTAAAACATTAAATATCATATTTATTCAGAAGTTTGAGATTGTCAAACCTAGATTATTGGAATATTAAACATTAAATATCACATATATTCAAAGGTTTCGGAGTATAAAACTTAGATATCATATTATTCAAATGTTTTAGACCTTCGACATTTCATATCACATTTCTTCATAATTTTCGTGTTTCTAACATTTGATATTACATTTGTTCAAAAGTCTGGGTCAAAGATAGATATCACATATATTCAAATTTTTAGTGTGCTAACATATTATATCACACTTATTTATAAGTTAAAGAATCTCATACATTAGATATCACATTTATTCAAAATGTTATCATGGATCTAAAGAAAAACCTGCAAGTGGGAGATCAGGAAGAACAGGAAGAACAGGAAGAACAGGAAGAACAACGGTTTATGTATTTTGGATTAAGTATCAAACCCAGGAAATCTGGAAAAACGGTATCTTGATCAGAAAAATTATGTTGAGACTATTACAGATCTTTACCATAGAATGTGTAGAAGAATGAGAGCAACTTAAAAACAAGGCGCTATGTTATATAAATCTGTTGTGGTACAGTCTAATCCAAGTTCACAACATTAGCAGAAATAACGTATGTTATCAGTGAATCGAGTTGAGCTTTTAAATATTGAGGATGAGAAGATACAGATATTATCATAATTTATTTGTCAAATAGGAAAGGAAGATTTACTATACTATGGGAATCTATAAAGGTGAGAGTAGTTGCATAAACGCCCATAGAAGTAGAATCTTTTAGTGCGCGAGAGGCCATAGAAAGGAGTATCTATTTTAATAATTTATATAAAGAAATTGTTGTGAGAAGGAAGCTAGAAGAACTGTTCCGAGCTCAAATACTCTTTTCTTGCGCTTATTCAATAGCCCTTCACTCTTAATTGATCATTACTAGTCACTCTTGTCACTTCTCGCCTGCGTGCTTTAATCCAACATTACAAAGTACCCTCACGTGATGGAAGAGATCTATACTCCTGTTTCACACTACATTCTCATCAAACACATCCTTTAGCATATTCTTTCTTACCGTAAGGAGATTGGTCTTCCTAGTACATTTACTTTCCATTTTCACTAAAACCATGGGTAGTTGTGCAAATATCATGGTTGAAGATTTCTGTTACACAGACATAGATTAACACAAATCCTAACATCTAATAATTTTCATCCTTCGCATGTGTATAAACTTCATTAATTTTAACTTTCTTTCTTTATCTTCATACCCTTCACTTCATATCTTCTGGGATCAGCAACTATCGCATCTCTTCTCCTATAAGTAAATTTCCATAGTGTTTGTCCTTACCACACGGAGTCACGGTGTTCACTCCTTCTCACACAATCTCTGCTCTTCAATCAATGTTCGTCTACTCTTATGCAAAAATTTGCTATTTTCCCCCTCTACACCCAACCACTGACCCTCCAGTGTTTCTTTCATTACATATTCTATTCACTCCTTGCACCAATTCAATTCCCGCGTTGACACTGATTTAGCGGATTAGGAGGAGTGTGTCATAGACATCGACCCTATTCCCAAATGCGTTTGGAAGCTCGCTGGAAACAATTTCGAAGGCGGAGATCTGTAGATGGTCGCCCCATCCCCTGGAATATTGCTATTTTAATTTTTAAGACACAGATCAAATAAATGGACGGGTGTTCCTTCAAGGCAAAGCGAAACAATGCACGGGCTGTTAGAATGCCAAAATTAACATTACACAGAGGCAAATAAAAAATAATTATATAAATTTACCATTTTAAAATTGGTCTGAATTACTATTATTATCAAATTATTTATTGTGTATGACTTGCCTTTTTATGTGGATTAATGTAAAATTCAGTATAAAAGTGACTCCATGTGACTTTACCACGCCAAATATTCTCCTAAATATTTTATGAGGAAAATTAAAATTTATTCTGTTGAATTTAAAACAAAAATTAAAAGAGTATTTTCAAGCGAATGAGATTTCTTCTCTATTTTTATAATATATTATTTTGATTGTACATAAAAATTTATACGTGCTCAATTAATAGAAAAAAGTCTTGTTAGATGAAGAATCTATGGTCTAATACTAGTGCGTAGTGTGTCCATGTGCATCCATATATTATAGAAATCATAACTTCTCGAACTCTTGTTTTAGCTCGTGTGTGCAAAATGGGTCTGTCTTATCCACCAGACTTTGAAAGAGCCTCACAAGGAGAAATCGAGAGTCTCTAATATCTGGTAAAAATGTCTCCTAGTTCAGGTCTTCAAATCAGTTAAGGTACAGTTAAATTCGGGTTCTCAACATACTGCGACAATAATAACATGTTGTGAGGGAATTGAGTATAGTTTTCAAATAAAGGAAATCCAATGACGAGAGAATTTATAAAATTGATAAAAAAAGAGGCATCACGATCAGAAAAAAAGGAGAAAAGAGAGTATTTAGAGTTTTATGCCCATGCGCTATTTAGGAGCAGGGAGAAAACATACATAGGATACATAATATATGTTGCGGATTAGAAAGAAACATGCCCCCTATTATAAAAATCTAAAAAAGTGAAGGAAGTTGCAAAAAAGATCATAAAACAGAATCTTTCAGTGTGCCAGAGGTCATAGAAGGGAGCATTTATTTTAATATATGATTGGCCAGAAAGTTCGGACTCATTTAGGAAACGGAAAGTAAACAACAAAATTTTATGGAGCAAACCAACATTAAGTTAGGTTAGCCTTACTCATTCAAATACCAGCCTCCCTCCTCTGCTGGTGTTGGTCGCCTCTGCGCAGTTTATTTCTCTTTGTGTAAGCCCCAACTGACAGAAATGAGTTGGGAAGAAAGTGGAATTAGAGTTTTGATTTACTACTGTTACAAGCGAAACTTTTTGCAAGAGTTGCTGTGAAGGAAATTTGCGATACTGAAAGAGAATATACAGTCAGTCAGGTAAAGGTCTCGAGGTGTTACAGACGTTGCAACTCCGGGGATCATACCCTTGACGATCAACCACGTGCCAGCCGACCATCAACCTGGTATCTGGGAGAGATTCGGCAGCTGGCTGATCGCTTGAAGATCGTAGAGAATGAAGGACCTTATTTTGAAGAATAAATTTTGGTGTTGCTCCCTAATAATTTTGTTGGTTTCTCCCTAATAATTTTGTTAATTTCTTTCCGCTTCCTAAAAGAGTCAGGACTTTTTGGCCAACCTAATAAGTTATTGAAAGAAATGGCTATGGGATGTGGGGAAGGAAGCTAGACGAAGGTGAATACCATTAGTAAGACATTGGTGAGGAATATGAATGGAGCAAGATGGTGATATGAAATGTTTGGAGATAGGTTTGGCTGTAATGAGGGAAGCTATCGATAGAGAGTCGATAACAGAAGTGGATTGGATAAAGAAGAAAGAAGGATAACTGAGGTGTTGAATAACTGCGGTGTAAGCGAAGAAAACCTAAGAAAATAAATTAGGAGAGAGAAAGAGAATTGAGAAGAAAATTGAAAGCAAATAGGAGGATAAGAGTGTATGATGTAGAATTGTTTATTAAAGAAAATAAATTGACGTATTTTGTTAAGTTCACGGTGATCTCCAGGTGGTCATCCCATCTCCTGGAAAATTGTTATTTTTAGGACACAGGTTAAATGCCTGGACGGGTATCTTTCCAGGCAAAGCGAAACGAGGGGTTGGTTGTTAGAATGCCAAAATTAACATTACACAGAAGCAAATAAAAAATAATTTTACCCTTTTAGAATTGGTCTAAATTACGAATATTATCAAATGATTAAAGTTATACAACTCAAATTATTTCATTGTGCACCATTTGGATTTTTATTTGGATGGGATAAAAAGTCAGTATAATTATATGACTACTTGAGGCTTTACCACCATAATCATTCTCCTGAATATTCTTAAGTGAAATTTTAAAGATTATATATTCTTTACAATTTTTATGGAAATTAAACGATTATTTTCAAGCAAATGTAGATTTTGGTATTATTTTCCAAAGTTATAATCGAAGGTAAGGTATATCAGGTGTTCACTGCGTTACTGAAATAGTTAAATCATTAATAATATATTATTTTGATCGCACATAAAATTTTATAAATGCTAAAATATTTTTAAAAAGTTTTTTTTCTTGTTAGATAACACAAACTATGTTCTAAAAATCATTCGTAATATATCCGCATGTTCATCCATACATTATCGAAATCACAACTTCCCGAACTCTTGTTTAAGCTGTTATGTGCCAGATGGGTGTGTCTTGTACATCACACTTTTGAGGATGCCCCACAAGTTCTAGGGATCACAACCCTTAGTTTAGGTCTTCAAATCGAGAAATAAGACGTCTAGGGAATATATGTTGCAAGACTTCCATACTTTCTTTAGTAGAGTGCTAGTTTGTGCCATCGTATTGATACTGAAGTTATGTCAGCTTTCAATATTTTCAACTTAGGAACGTAAGTTGACAATTAAATATTTGTATTGTTCTCCACCGTCATCAAAAAATAGTCCAAGGCCAAGTAACTTAAATGATGACACACCACAGCAAACCGTTACTTTGGAGAATAAAGCTCACATGACAAATACAAAAGATTTTGACGGTAAACATTGCCATGGATATGAAAATGAGTTTATTCATAAATTAAAGGTTTGTTCGAAAACTGTGACGATGTTTTTTCCAAATGAAGAAAACTTTAACAGAGCCATCCGCGTCTATTTTTACCACAGACACTTAGTTATTGGGTTGTTGCTATTTTATATGGATATAAATTAAGGAACTCAAATATGTGAGAAAGAATAGGTGCTCATTAGTTCATTAGAACTGTGATTAACTTGTGGAAGAAGGTGCTCAACATTCTGTAGTGTTGCAGACCGTGCAAGACCAGAAGCTTTATGGTCTTTAATAAATCAGTAGATTGAAATTGAGTTACGTGTGTCATTATTTTAATGTATCATGACAATCACCGGGCGTAATGATGGAGTGAAAAATTACGCGTGATTCTGTAAGAGATTTAGACCGAGAATCTCACCTCTTCGTCGTTCCTATGCAGGTTTACAGCTATGATTGGGCATTGCCGTCGTCTCTGCCTTCCTTTACTAAGAAATGGATGGTTGGGTAAAGCTCATTGGTCATCAAAAGTAAAGTCTCAAGACTGAGGCACCGTGGAACCATCAAAAGCGTACTGTCCCTATACCTGTGCCACTTATTTTGTCACCTTATTTCTTCGCTTTCCCGTTCAAGAAGTATTCAAGGTTACCAGTGGTAAGTCTCTTCTGAATTACCACGTGAGACTTACCAGGACATGGATACAATAATAGCAAAGCATCTAGGAGATGCGGTATCCCTGGTTGTATATATACGTACATAACCAGAGAAGGAGGAGTAATGGAATGGAGCAAATTTGATAGCGACGAAAGAATACCTGAACACCAACTTATACTTCTTCAACTAAGTCGGAAAGTGGTACAAGGGGTAGTTTTGTGCAACTTCTTATTGTTCTTCCATAATCTAATATGAACATTGATAAGACGAAAAAGATAAATTAACGGCAAGCTTAAATTTGTCAGTTAAAGTCCCCATTGAGGGGTTATTAATCCCAAGACGTTTGCCTATCTAATTTCTATACCCAAAATTGCAGAAAGATTCACACAGAGGAGAACATCCATCTCAATTCTCGTTGGTATAGCAAATGACAACAAATCAAACAAGACGAGGGCCAACTCTTGGCGTGATGAAATTTACACTGGTGACAATTCCATCCTTGGTGACTACTAAACCTTGAGAGTGGAGAAATCCTTGAGGGTGCAGAAATATAAACAAAAAACTAAATAAGAATAAACGTAAGGAAATCTTAAGTAGTCATGAATTGAGCTAAGGTGAAGAACCATCACAGATAAACACTGATTTCATTCTCCCTTAGAGGTTAAGAACACTGAAGGTGGGAACTTAAACTAGACATAGATGAGCTTGATATCCTAACTCTTGGATCCCCGTAAGGGGCGCGGCGATTTGCCATCCTGGCCGCCGTGCTGACGGGATCCAGCGCTCCATCCGGCCCCAGCTTAGCCTCTCTTCCTTCCTTCAGATAGCCTGTATTTCTCTCCTACCTCGTCGCTTTTCATACAACCTCTCCCACAACTTTCTCTGGTCAACCTCTAATTTCACAGGGTAGAAGCTGACCTTCTTCTCAGCCAATCATCCCGAATCGGGGCTGAGGGGGGAGGGGACAATGTCCCCTAACCCCTGAGCTCCAGTCTGGGGTGGTTGGCTTTTAACAATCTGCTTTATCCACACCCATACCTTCCTCACACCCCTTTTCCTCTTGTATTCAAAATCTATCTTTTTGACGCCGTGTTCAAGGTGGAGCCGCCATGCCGAAGGACTGCCAGGCCACCAGGCGGGAGGGGTGGTCATAAATGGCAGCGCCTGGCTCTGCCGGGCCTGTAAGCACCTCTTGCAGTGCGGGCTACTGCAAGAGGTGATGCGCGATTGCGTCCCGTAAAACAAAAAGGGGCACTATGCCCAATGATGTAAAACAAAAACATCTCCCCTTAAATCCCCCAAAAACAACAGAGCCGCCCTCGTGCAGCTCCACAGAAAAGATAGAGGTCCCTCCCCCTGTGCTTGCAGAAGGACCCTCCATACCTCTTTAACCGGAGAGGAGGCTTACTCCTCTTCTACGCCTACGTGTGTAGGGGACTTCCCCTCACCCCCTTCTCTGGAGGTGCTTTCGGGCACCTCCCTTTCTCCAGCGGCAGTCCCTCCTTTGCTTTCTAAGGGGACTGCCAAGAAAGCCAGCAGGCAGCCCATTGCCGACCGCCCTTCGTGCAAGCGGCTTGGTAGGGAAAACCCCCTTAGGGGGGAAAGGAAAGCCAGGCCCCTTCGGTCGCTTTCCTCAAAAGACCTGCTGGCAAGAATTTTAAATCTTGCCGGGGTCAAGGCCTGTGCCTCCCCACACAAGACTGGCGACGCTGCCAAGGGGACCTGCGATGTTCTGGGAGGGGATGGCCAACTGGAGGCCCCCTACTGTGATAGACATGGTCCTTGAGGATAACCAGCCTCAGACGGTAGGGCATTCCATGGGGGGAAATCCGGGCTCGGCGCCAAGCACCGAACCTGAATCCGCCCCTAAGCAAGGTCCTCCTCAAACGGCTGGGGCCTCCGAGGCAGCACAGGGAGGGGAGGGATCTCCTCTGACAAGTGCCCCTGCGACCACCAGGACCTTTTCCATTTCGGAAAAGGACCTGGCTGAGGCCTTTCCATCTGGCCTAGGGGATTCTGTCGGTGGAGGAGAGAAGCGGGTTCATTCCCCGCCCTCCTCTCCTAAAAAGAAGAAAAAGACAAGAAAGACTAAGAATACTCGGGGCTCCTCTCCATCCGCGGGGGCTGTGGGGACGGATGGGTCTGCTGCCACTTTGGCAAGTGAACAAGCCAAGACCGTCACATCCGGCCCCTCTGCCCCCCCCCGGGGACGGAGCTCCTGACTATGACAAAGAAAAAAAGTGCACAGGGCGGAGCCTCGATGACATCAGGGCCCCTGATTCAGAGCCTACCTGGCATTTTTGAGCCCACTGGCTTAAAACCCTTCCTCGTTATTCGCTCCACTGATGGTACCATGTTGTCCAAGGGCAACATGATCCATCAGAGGAGAGGATTAGCTTGTGCAATTGGTAGAGGGCCGAAGGTGAACCGTTTCTTCGGATGGGAGCTTTCTGGCGAATGCGGCGAATCCCGCCGAGGCGGCCAAGATAAGTGCTCTTCGGATACTTCATGGCACCCTGGTGAGTGTGACGCCGCACTCTACCATCAACTTGGTGAAAGGAGTAGTTTATGCGAGGGAACTCGTTGACTACTCCATTGAGGACATCACCCTAGAGCTGGCCGACCATATGGCGGTCAAGGCCGAACGTGTGATGAGAAAACAGGAAGGGGCCTCGAGACCCACCCCTACAATCTTCGTCACGTTCGACTCTGACAAGCTCCCTGAGTCGGTGCGTGCAGGTTGGTACCGCTACCGCGTGAAGGCATTCGTACCACTGCCGTCGTGGTGCTATTACTGTCACCGCTTCGGCCATACAAATCGCTCATGTAGACGTGCAAAGTCGGGGTCACCCGAAGTCTGTGTAAATTGCTCCAAGGTCGAACACGATAAGTCCAAATCATGTGTGGCCAAGTGTGTCAATTGCGGAGAGCCACACCCTGCTTCTTTGAAGCAATGTGGTGCATATCTCCTTGAGAAAGAAATCCTGGCCGTTCAGGCCCAGGATCGACTGTCATTACGCGACGCAAAGGACTTGGTCCTGGCGCGCCCGGCTCTGCCTGGGACGTCATATGCCTCAATAGTTAGAAATGCACCCTCTGCTCCTGGCCCATACAGGCCAACAAGCATGGTTGTTTCTGTTCCAATTCGGAGCCCTTCTGCGGGCTTTACCAAACCAGGGCGCTCCCCTGGTAAAGCTGGCGGCAAAAAGGGTTCATACCCTGCCCCGGCTAAAACTAGGGCTCCCCCCTCTTTCCCCAGCGTGACCGTTTCCCGTAAGGAAAATCGGCCACGCGCCTCCAACGAGTCGTTAGACTCACAGGAGGCAACACCCTTAAAGATGGTCGCTAGGCCATCTTTCGGGGTTCCTAAAGCTGTTCCCGAAGCGAGGACAGCACCAAAGAAGCTTCGGTCCATTCGCTCACGCCCCGAGGTGGAGCGAGTGGCTCGGAGACGGTGGTTTCTCGAAAAGAGGGCCCCCTGCCACCGAAGCCGCAACACCCACCTAAGGTTTCGAGGCGAAGCGAGGAAAAGACTCGCATGGCGAGCCCAACCTACCCCAATAAGTCCTCGAAGGCGACAGCGCCTTTAGCGCTTTGTCCGGCCAACAGCACACGGGGTTCTGCCCCGGTAAGCGTACGGCCATTCCTGTGAGGGTCTTCAGTTCGAGGAGGGCCCCCGCGTCTCCTCCGAGCTAGGCCTGGAGGGCATATACTTTTAATGGAAGTGCCTTGGACTTCAGGCCAACTGGAAGGAGTTGCGGAGGCTCGTCTCATCCCGTTCCCCGTTAGCTATCGTTTTGCAGGAGACCATGCTAGGCGCGTGCCCCCACCACTGCGGGATGACCGGGCTTGGGGATGCGCGGTTCACACCCAGCATGATGTCTCCGTTCTTCCTTTCTCTTTAGATACCTCCTTTCAGGCAGTGGCTGTGCAGCTGCACCTGGATAGGAGGTATACTCTGACTTCTGCGTACATTCCACCGTCAGCTGACTTCAACGTGGGGGACTTCCGCCGCGTCGTGGCACGGTTGCCAAAGCCCTATCTCTTGCTTGGAGATTTGAACGGCAGGCATCCTCTCTGGGGAGATTACTCCATAAATCCCAGGGGAAAAGTCATTGCCGATCTGATCGATGAGCTTGAGATGGGTGTCCTAAACATGGATGAGTTTACGCATCACTGTCCGAGAACCACTTCGTTTTCTTGCCTAAACCTATCTTTATGCTCTTCGGATGCACAGCCTTATTTTGATTGGGAGGTGGTCGATGACCCCCATGGTAGTGATCACTTTCCCATTCAAATATCATTTTCAGGGCAACTACCACCTGAGAGACCACCTCGGTGGTGCTTGGCGCGGGCGCGGTGGCCTGCATTTCAGAAAATGACTGAATTGTCTATCTCAGTCGAGGAGTTTAGGTCGGTAGATGAGGCCGTTAAGTTCTTCTCCGGCAACCTCATCGCCATGGGCCTGACTACTATTCCTAGGACGTCTGGCCATTTTTCACGCCAACCACTCTCAAGGTGGTCGGCTGAGTGTGAGACGGCCCTCAAACAGAAGCGTTATGCCTACATGCGCTATAAGCGCCGCCCGAACGATTTCACTGTCGCTGAATTTCGTCGGGATAGGGCTAGGTTCCGGTATATTTTGAAGCACGCCCGCCACTCTTCTTGGCGGGCATACGTGCCTTTACTTAACGGGAAGACCCCTTTAGCTGAGGTGTGGAAGCAAGTCAAAAGGATTTGGGGCAAGTTCTCGCAGGACCCCCTTCCCGTTCTCCAGGAGAATGGGCCTGCAATCTCTGACCCCACGTCCGTGGCGGAATCCTTAGCAACCGCTTTTTCCGCATTCTCTAGCTGTGATGCTTTTGCCAGCATTCAATGCACGTCGTCATGTCGCGGAAGGCCGCCGGCTGGACTTTACCTCCAGAGGCGGAGAACCCTTCAACGACAAGTTTACTGTCAGTGAGTTGCGTTCCGCTCTCGCTTCGTGCGCGGACACCGCCCATGGTCCGGAAGATGTCCCATACGCCATGCTTCGACACCTGAGGAAGCGAGGCATGGCCTTGCTGTTAGATTTGTTCAACAGGATCTGGGTGCAAGGTCTTCTCCAACCAAGACTCCTGGCGAATCACTATTGTGCTCGCCTTTCGCAAGCCGGGGAGAGATCACTCTACTCCGACCGGTTTCCGCCCAATCTTTCTGACCTGTTGCGTGTGCAAGTTGATGGAGAAATTAGTAAATGTTAGATTAGCCTATTTCCTGGACAGCGGAGGCCATCTGTCTACCGCACAGTGCGGCTTCCGTAAGTTCCACTCCACGTCGGATGCTCTGCTCTTACTGGAAAATGCCGTCTGCAAGGCTTTCCTTCGTAGACAGCACTACGCCACGGTGTTTTTTAAACTGGAGAAGGCCTATGATACCGCATGGCGATACAGTATTATGGAGACTCTCCCACACGATGATGGCGAGGGGATGCCCCTCAATGTTTATATCAAAATTTTTGCGAGATCGTCGATTCCGCGTACGGGTGGAGGGAGCCCTCTCCGGCCCAAAGGAGCAATAAGAGGGTGTCCCGCAGGAAAGTGTCCTCAGTGTCAAACTCTTTGCCCTGAGCATCGACGGCATCACCTCGGTGCTGCCGGAAGATGTTCTCGCTACGCTCTACGTGGACGACCTTTCGATCTCTTTTGGCGCGGCCCAGATTCTAACTCTGGAGCGTCGACTCCAACAGGCATTGAACCGCGTCTCTTGATATGCCGAAGCGCACAGGTTTCAGTTTTCTTTGGCCAAAACTAAGGTGGTGCACTTCTGCCGCCATCCACGGCTCCGCGCAACCCAGATTTGTTTCTTAATGGGGTGCGCCTGGATTTGATTGAGTCACACCGTTTCCTTGGTCTTGTATTCGCCCGACGCCTCACCTGGGAGGCTCATATTCACAGCCTTAGGGTCCCTTGTACCCGCGCCATGGACATTCTCCGTTTCATGACGTTTAGCGCTTGGGGCGCTGATAGGGCTACTGCCTTACTTTTTTATTGATCCTTTGTTCGCTCGAAGCTCGACTTCGGATGCGAGTTTTATGCATCCGCAGCCGAGCATTTATTGCGGAAGGTGGATTCGATCTACCACACCGGCCTTCGCCTTGCGACCAGTGCCTTCCGCACTCTCCCCATTAAGAGCCTGTTGGTCGATGCTGGGGAGATGCCACTCGCTCTGCGCCGCGTGCAGTGCATCACTCGCCTGTACGCGCGAGCCCGACGCCTCTCTCAGTCGCCAACAGCTCTCACTGCATCCGCAGCTGATCTCGATGGTGCCTATGCCGCCCAGAGACGCCAGTTATACCCTAAGCCCCATGGGTTTAGGGCCAGGAAACTCCTTTGAGAGGTAGATATAGCTCTCGGACCAGTGGCGCCCCTGGTTCTGCCCAGGACGCCACCCTGGAGGTTACCACATTTGGCTATTTGTCACCACGCCTCTGCTCCCAAAGCTTGTACTGCGCCGGGAGTATTGCGTTCGACCTTTTTGGAGCACACATCGTGTCACGCTGGTACCGTGCCAGTGTATACGGATGGCTCCAAATCCCAAGAGGAGGTCGGCTTACACGCCGTATCGCCTCTGTTTGAAGTCAGCGGGGCTCTACCAGGCGCTGCGTCTGTCTTCACGGCCGAGCTGGTGGCAATACACCACTCGGTCCAGGAGATTAGGCGACGTGCCCGGTTCGGAGACCGGATTGTGATCTATAGCGACTCACAAAGAGCCCTGAGTGCTCTCGGGGCATTTAAATCTCCGCATCCCCTGGTTCGTGAAATCTGTGACGCTACGGTTTTGGCGAGCCGGGCAGAAGTCGAAATTATCTTCTGCTTGGTTCCTGGACATGTAGGAATTGTGGGGAATGAGCGCGCCGATGAGGGGGCCAAAGAGTCTGCGAGGCGTCTGCGCCTGGACCAGCGTTTCGCTCTTCCTCACACCAACTACATGGCGGGAATACGGGCATCTTTCGGACTGCTTGACAAAGAAGATGGGAGGCGGTCGAAGGAAACTTAAAGTTGCGTGCCATTGCTCTGCGACTGTTCCCATGGACCTATCCCCCAATGCCGCGGTGGCTTTAGGTTGCTTTCTGTCGTCTCCGAATCGGGCCCACTCGTGTGACGCATCGCTATTTGATGGAACGCTCGCCTTCGCCCTATTGCAACGACTGCGTCGTCCCCCAGACTGTTTGGCACATTCTTGTCGAATGTCCCAGTCTGGGTGATCTTCGCGCACGACACCTGTCCCGGTACCGGGATGGGCGGGGTCGCTACCGCCTGTCCCTTGTACTCGGGACGAGTGCGTGCACTTTGACTGGTGGACTTGTTGACTTTTGGGGGGAGGCCGTCCTTCTCCCTTTGATTTAACTAGGTTTAATTTTTATTATTGTTTTTGTTATTGTTTTTGTTATTGCTTTGTTATTTTTATTTCTTTCTATTGTTGTTTCCTGTTTAATTTTTTAAAGTAGCCTAGAACTAGGCTGTTTGTTTACGGCGACTTATGCCTAAGTCGGCAGTCTCCAGATAGCCCCTTAAAACAAAAACCCCCTACTCTCTTGGAGGTTACCTTTCCTTGAAGGGTGGAAATTCAACTAGACCAAAAGAATTCTTAAGAAAAACAAAATAAGATCCAGCGAGAAGGACGAAGTCAGGCCTTAATCCGAACATGACGAACTCAGGACGGGAAACGTCACACAAATGGAAAATACAGAATTGAGAGACCAAAGAGTAAAAAAGATAAACCCCGAATGAAACCACCAAATGGATTCCATCAAACATACAATCGCAATAACTCAAAATAATATTCGTATCTAAACATAAACTTTAAAAAACACAAATATACAAAGCATACAAACAGTTAAGAAAACGGCATTAAAGTCACTAGGTGACAGAGAATTATAATAGAGTGAATTAGGTCCAACATAATAGTTGGTTATCCATATATCTTTATGAAGAAGGAACTTAAATAAATGTGGCAGAACAAAGAGGAATAGGAGAAAGAAGTTACAAAGCTAACGATGATTCGGATGCTACTGCAATCGTTATGTTGCTGGCTAAAAATGGAACAGTTAGAATAGCACAGGACAGAAATCTCTTTCCTTTCTATATATGCATTACCCTAAGGTAGACCATCTACAGTCAATTATTGGTTATTTTCTTTTACCTAAACTTCGACTATCACTTTCCCCTTATTTTCCTCCGACTCCTGTCTGACCGACTGTTTGAGTCCATTGACCTCTAAGAAAGATTTGGGAGAAGGGTAGTAGGAAAGGATCGACCGACTACCGCTCAATCCTAAATCACCCGCCGGTAACCCAAGGTGAGGCAGGGAGTGTGAGGATGGTTGAATTGCTAGCTTTCTTTCATGAATCAAATAACAAACAAACGATTCTTATCTTACTGATAAAGCTCAGGATGAGAAAAACGTCTAAAAAGGATCGGCTTGTTCTCCTATCCGGACTCGAAATCTGCTGTTAAAGTTATAGAGTAAATTTTAATTAAAATAATCGTAAGGAAAGTTTGTTTCTCTGAGTCACAAGGAAAATGCATTTGGCTGGAAATTCATTGGAGTGGATTAGCCACTCATTAGAGTGATAAGGTAAATGTCGGTTGAAAGCCCCATTTGTTTTCATTTTCATTCCTTCCATCTGCTGAACTTCCAAAAGCTTTTACTGAATTGAAGCCTCATTTGTTATAATCAATTATATAGTTAGCATTTTGTGCTACACCTTTTGCCTATCGTGATACTAATTTATATATTCCTTCGCGACAGAGTAACGGTTTCGCCACTTTGCATACCCTTCGCATCCAAACCTTTCGGTTTTGGCAACAACTTTTGGTTTAAAATTTTTGAAAATGTTTCTACAACATACCTACTCTGAGAATTTACGCTTGGTCTATATTTTTTCAGATGGTTGCTTATTTTCTAGGCCTTAAGGAAGAAAAACCTTTCAGTCAAACTCTTTTGTCTTACTCTTTTTTACAGGCCAGTAATTGAATTATGCTTAAACATTTACTCATTTTGAAATTGAATTTTAATGTGTTTAGTCGTACGCTTAAATAATATATAAAGGAAAGCAATTGAATATGAAGCGCTAGAACTACTATTACTTTTCTTTCATTTTTCCCAATTAATTCTGTTATCTTTTTGTTTTTCATTTCTATGAATTTAAGTTTGAATAAATAAACTTTTTCTCCACTAATAAAAACGAAAAAGTTGATCTCTGAGAATATTCATGTTTGTGATTGGAATCAAATCCTGCGTCGAATTAATTTCGTCGTCTTACAAGTTTAATATAAAAGTAATCAATCCATCTACAATTTACATTTTATTCCTTATAATTTTTCCGTCGGGCTTCTTTTTACTTAGATTTCATTCGCGTTAATCAGGCAATAAAATGATGAATTCGAAGGTTTAAAAAAGACAACAGAGAAATTCAATCGGAAAAGAGTGGCTAAGCGAGTAGCAGAATGATCCCAAAAAGAAAAAAAAAAGAGCAAGGGATTCTAAACACAGGCCTTTTACTATACTCAGGTTAGCAATAATAAAACTCATTAGAGGGCTTATAAAAATAAGAGATTAAGAGGGAACACTCATCAGCTTCCTCGATTAAAGATAAAGAATGTAAATTATAATTTTGGTCGGTGTTTTGACTCTTGAGGTCTTGTCAATTCTATGGCTCGTAGAGAAGAAATCATTTGGTGGAACGACCAATTCTTTTCGAAACGCAAATAAAAGAGGAAGAAATAATTAGATGAATAATATAAAAGAAACGATGAAGGACCGAAGATTGTCTGTGCTTACGCAATATACATAAATAAGTTATAGAAGGATCAGTTAAAACGTGTACAAACTCTAACCTGTTAATTAAGGACTGAATACTACTAGCAGAGTTTAAAATTGGTTCTGTAAGGCCAAGATTCATAATAAGAGAAAAGAGTGATCGTAGTATCGTTTATTTAATTTCGTTTATTTGTAAACTCTTAGTGTTGATAACACTGTGTAAAAGAATTTCCCTTTTGACTTATCCTTGGGTTAAAAATGTTATTTCCCAATTGTTTGTCGGCCTATTACATAAAAAAAAGTCAATTTTAATCCACAAACTTTGCTTTTGTAGCTAAGACATTGAATTTTTAAATTAGCCCATTTATGGTAAATAACATCATTTTGATGCAAAGAGTAAAAATATATCAACAGTTTTAAGGGTTATGTTTTTTCAGTTATGGTATAAACATGATATACTGTATTTAAAAAATTATAGAACGAGTATTACAGTAGTAATAGCTATTATTTCTTTTATATTTTTTTTTGCCACCTGAACAACAATGGCAGTTCTCTTACATTCCAACTAAATTCAGAACTACTTTGGTGAAAAATAAACTGTAGAGCTTTCTAGAACTTTAGAGATTTTTTTATATTTTTGAAGAATTTCTAGAACATTCTGGCAACGTAGATCACTGTATAAATACAAAGAATGTCTAATCAACAAATCGGTTTAACTCTAGCCGTCACAGCACAGACGTCGTTACTCATCATTGATAGAAGCATTTGTCACACATGGCCTCGAGATGTTGTAAGCATCCGACAGATGCATTTTGCTATGTCAGCGTCGAATTTACCCCCTAAGGGGCGAGGCGATTTGCCATCCTGGCCGCCGTGTTGACGGGATCCAGGGCTCCGTCCGGCCCCAGCTTAGCCTCTCTTCCTTGTTTCAGATAGCCTGATTTCTCCCCTACCTCGTCGCTTTTCATACAACCTCTCCTCTAATTTCACAGGGTAGATGCTGACCTTCTTCTCAAGCCAACCACCCTGGATCGGGGCTGAGGGGGGAGGGGACATTGTTCCCTAACCCCTGAGCTCAAGTTCGGGATGGTTTTTTTTAACAACCTGCTTTATCCCCACCCATAACTTCCTCACATCCCTTTTCCTCTCCTCTTCACATTCTATCGATTTTACGCCGTGTCCAAGGTGGAGCCGCTATGCCGATAGACTGCCAGGCCACCAGGCGGGAGGGGTGGTCCAGAATAGCGGCGCCTGGCTCTGCCAGGCTTGTAAGCACCTCTCATAGTGCGGGCAGCTGCGAGAGGTGATGAGCTATTGCGTCCCGTAGCACAAATAGGGTCACCCTGCCCAATGTTGAGAAAATAAAAAATCTCCCCCTAATTCCCCCTTGCTCATCGACGGAGCCGCCCTCGTGCAGCTGCACCAAAAAAATAAAGGGCTCCCCAGTGTGCTTGCGCAGGGGACCCTCCATATTTCTCTAACCGGAGAGGAGGCTTACTCCTCTCCTTCGCCTACGAGTGCAGGGGACTCCCCCTCACCCCCTTCTCTGGAGGTGCTTTCGGGCACCTCCCTTTTCCCAGCAAGAGTCCTCTCTTTCCTTTCCAAGGGGACTGCCAAGAAAGCCAACAAGCAGCCCTTAGCCAGCCGCTCCCCATCGAAGCGGCTCGGTAGGGCAAACCCCCTTAGGGGGGAGAGAAAAACCAGGCCCCTTCGGTCGCTTCCCTCAAAAGACCTGCTGGCAAAAATTTTAAATCTTGCCGGGGTCAAGGCCTGTGCCTTCCCACACAAGACTGGCGACACTGCCAAGGGGACCTGCGATGTCCTGGGAGGGGATGGCCAACTGGAGGCCCCTCCTGTGATAGACATGGTCCTTAAGGAGACCCAGCCTCAGATGGGGGAGAACCGGGCTCGGCGCCAAGCATCGAACCCAAATCTGCCCCTATGCAAGGTCCTCCTCAAACGGCTTTGGTTTCCGAAGCATTACGAGGAGGGGAGGGATCTCCTCCGACCGGTAACCCGACGAGTCCTAGGACCTTCTCCATTTCAGAGAATAAACTGGCTGAGGCCGGTCCATCTGGCCTATGGGCTTTTTCCGGAGGAGATGAGAAACGGGTTCATTCCCCGCCCTCCTCTCCAAAAAAGAAAAAGAAAAAGACTAAAAAGACACAAAGACTCGGTTCTTCTCTCCATCCGCGGGGGCTGCGGGGACGGATGGGTCTGCTACCAACCTGGCAAGCGACCAAGCCAAGATCGGCACATTTGTCCCCTCTGCCCCCCCGGTTGCGAAGCCCCTGACTAAGACTAATACCAAGAGTGCAAAGGGCGGAGCCTCGATGACATCGGGTCCCCTCATTCAGAGGTTACCTGGCGTTTTCGAGCCCGCTGGCTTCAAACGCTTTCTCGTTATTCGCTACACTGATGGCACCATGTTGTCCAAGGGCAACATGATCCATCAGAGGAGAGGATTAGCTAGTGCAATTGGTAGAGAGCCGAAGGTAACCCATTTATCGGACGGGAGCCTTCTGGAGAATGCGGCGAATCCCGCCGAGGCGGCCAAGATATGTGCTCTTCGGACACTTCATGCCACCACGGTGAGTGTGACGCTGCACTCTACCATGAACTTTGTGAAAGGAGTAGTTTATGCGAGGGAACTCGTTGACTACCCAATTGAGGACATCACCCTAGAGCTGGCCGACCATGGGGCGGTCAAGGTCAAACGTGTGATGAGAAAACAGGGAGGAGCCTCGAGAACCACCCCTACACTCTTTATCAAGTTCAACTGTGACAAGCTCCGTGAGTCGGTGCGTGCCGGTTGGTACCGCTACCGCGTGCAGGCATTCGTGCCACTGCCGCGGCGGTGCTATTACTGTCACCGCTTCGGCCATACGAATCGCTCATGTAGACGTGCAAAGTTGGAGGCACCCAAAGTCTGTGTAAATTGCTCCAAGGTCGCACACGATAAATCCAAATCGTGTGTGGCCAAGTGTGTCAATTGCGGAGAGCCGCACCCTGCTTCTTCAAGGCGATGTGGTGCATATCTCCTTGAGAAAGAAATCCTGGCCGTTCAGGCACCGGATCGACTCTCATTCCGCGAGGCAAAGGACTTGGACCTGGCGCGCCCGGCTCTGCCTGGGACGTCATATGCCTCAATAGTTAGAAAGGCACCCTCTGCTCCTGGCCCATCCAGGCCAACGAGCACGGTTGTTTCTGCGCTCATTTGGAGCCCTTCTGTGGGCTCTACCCAATCCGGGCGCTTCCCTGGTAAAGCTGGCAGCAAAAAGGGTTCATACCCTGCCCCGGCCAAAACCAGGGCTCCCCCCTCTTTCCCCAGCGTAACCGTTTCCCGTAAGGGGAAACGGCCACGCGCCTCCACCGAGTCGTTAGACTCACAGGAGGCAACACTTCTGAAGATGGTCGCTAAGCAATCTTCCGGGGTTCCAAAGCTGTTCCCCGAAAAGAGGACAGCAACAAAGGAGCTTCGGCCCCTTTGCCCACGCACCGAAGTGGAGCGAATCGCTCGGAGACGGTGGTTCCTCAACAAACAGGACCCCCCGCCTCCGAAGCCGCAACGCCCGCCTAAGGTTTCGAGGCGAAGGGAGAAAAAGACTCGCATGGCGAGCCCCACCTCCCCCAATAAGTCCTCGAAGGCAACAGCGCCTTCAGCGCTTTGTCCGGCCAACAGCTCCCGGGGTTCTGCCCCCGGGAAGCGTACGTCCATTCCCGTGAGGGTCTTCAGTTCGAGGAGGGCCCCCGCGTCTCCTCCGAGCTAAACCTGGAGGGCATTTTCCTTCAATGAAATTGCCGTGGACTTCAGGCCAACTGGGAGAAGTTGCGGAGGCTCGTCTCATCCCGTTCCCCGTTAGCTATCGTTTTGCAGGAGACCATGCTAGGCGCGTGCCCCCTGCCCGCTCTACCGGGGTATAAGGGTCTTGCGACCCCACCACTGCGGGATGACCAGGCTTGGGGATGCGCGGTTCACACCCGGCATGATGTCTCCGTTCTTCCTTTCTCTTTAGATACCTCCTTTCAGGCAGTGGCTGTGCAGCTGCACCTGGATAGGAGGTATACTCTGATTTCTGCGTACATTCCACCGTCAGCTGACTTCGACGCGGGGGACTTCCGCCGCGTTGTGGCACGGTTGCGGAGGCCCTATCTCTTGCTTGGAGATCTGAACGGCAGGCATCCTCTCTGGGGAGATTACTCCATAAATCCCAGGGGACAAGTCTTTGCCGATCTTATCAAAGAGCTTGAGATGGGTGTCCTAAACGTGGATGAGTATACGCATCACTGTCCGAGAACCGTTCTTTTTCCTTGCGTCGACCTATCTTTGTGCTCTTCGGATGCACAGCCTGATTTTGATTGGGAGGTTATCGATGACCTCTATGGTAGTGATCACTTTACCATTCAAATATCATTTTCAGGGCAACTGCCGCCTGAGAGACCACCTCGGTGGTGCTTGGCGCAGGCGCAGTGGCCTGCATTTCAGGAAATGACTGAATTCTCTATTTCAGTCACGGAGTGTTAGGTCGGTAGATGAGGCCGTTGTGTTCTTCTCCGGCATGATTCATCGCCATGGGCCTGACTACTATTCCTAGGACGTCTGGCCATTTTTCACGCCGACCACTCTCACGGTGGTCGGCTGAGTGTGAGACGGCCCTCAAACAGAAGCGTTATGCCTAAATGCGCTATAAGCGCCGCCCGAACGATTTCACTGTCGATGAATTTCGTCGGGCTAAGGCTAGGTTCCGGTATATTTCGAAGCACGCCCGCCGCTCTTCTTGGCGGGCATCCGTGTATTCACTTAATGAAAAGACCCCTTTAGCTGAGGTGTGGAAGCGATTCAAAAGGATTTGGGGCAAGTTTTCGCAGGATCTCCCTCCCGTTCTCCAGGAGAATCGGACCGCAATCTTAGGCCCCGCGTCCGTGGCGGAATCCTTAGCGACCGCTTTTTCCGCATTCTCTAGCCGTGATGCTGCTCCGCCAGCATGCAATGCACGTCGTCATGTCGCGGAAGGCCGCCGGCTGGACTTTAACTCCAAAGGCGGAGAACCCTTCAACGACAAGTCTACTGTGAGGTGAGTTGCGTTCCGCTCTCGCTTCGTGCGCGGACACTGCCCATGGTCCGGACGATGTCCCGTACGCCATGCTTCGACACCTGGGTGAGCGAGGCATGGCTTTTCTGTTAGATTTGTTCAACAGGATCTGGGTGGAAGGTCTTCTCCCAGACTGCTGGCGAATTGCTACTCTGCTCGCCTTTCGCAAGCCGGGGAGAGATCACTCTACTCCGACTGGTTTCCGCCTAACCTCTCTAACCTGTTGCGTGTGCAAGTTGATGGAGAAATTAGTAAATGTTAGATTAGCCTATTTCCTGGACAGCGGAGGCCATCTGTCTTCTGCACAGTGCGGCTTCCGTAAGTTCCACTCTACGCCGGATGCTCTGCTCCAACTGGAAAATGCCGTCTGCGAGGCTTTCCTTCGTAGACAGCACTACTTCACGGTGTTTTTTGATCTGGAGAACCCCGTAAGGGGTGCGGTGATTTTCCATCCTGGCCGCCATGCTGATGGGACTCAGCAACCCTCCGACCCCAGCTTAGCCTCTTCTCCTTCCTTCAAAACACTTGTTTCCTCGCTTTTCATACAACCTCTCTCACAACTTTCAATGGTCAGCCTCTAATTTCACAGGGTAGATGCTGACCTTCTTAAGTCAACCATCCCGGATCGGGGCTGAGGAGGGATGGGACATTGTTCCCTAACCCTTGAGCTCCAATCTGGGGTGGTTGGTTTTTAACAACCTGCTTTATCTCCACCCATACCTTCCTCACATCCCTTTTCCTCTCCTCTTCACAATCTATATATTTTTTACGCCGTGTTCAAGGTGGAGCCGCCATGCCGATGGACTGCCAGGCCACCAGGCAGAAGGGGTGGTCTTAAATGGCAGCGTCTGGCTCTGCCGGGCTTGCAAGCACCTCTTGCAGTGCGGGCTACTGCGAGAGGTGATGCGCGATTGCATCCCGTGTCAAAAAGAAAGTCACCATGCCCAATGATGAGTATAAAAAAAAACCAACCCCCATTTCCCCTATAACATCGACGGAGCCGCCCTTGGGCAGCTCCAGCAAAAAAATGGAGGTCTGGCCCCCCTGTGCTTCACAGAGGACCCTCCATATATCTCTAACTGGAGAGGAGGCTTACTTCTCTCCTTCGCCTACGGGTGTAGGGGACTCCCCCTCACCCCCTTCTTTGGAGGTGCTTTCGGGCGCCTCCCTTTACCAGCGACAGTCCCCTCTGTTCTTTCCAAGGGGACTGCCAAGAAAGCCAGCAGGCAGCCCTCAGCTAGCTGCTAAACATCGAAGCGGCTCGGTAGAGCAAACCCCCTTAGCGGGGAGAGGGAAGCCAGGCCTCCTTCGGTCGCTTCCCTCAAAAGACCTGCTAGAAAGAATACTGAACCTTGCCGGGGTCCAGGCCCATGCCTCCCCAAAGAAGACTAGTGACCTTCCTGCCAACGGGACCTGCGATTTCTTGGGAGGGGGGGATAGCCAACTGGAGACCCGTCCTGAGATAGACATGGTCCATGAAAAAACCCAGCCTCAGACGGTAGGGCCTTCCATGCGGGGGGGAATCCTGGCTCGGTGCCAAGCACCGAACCCAAATCCGCCCCGATGCAAGGTCCTCCTCAAACGGCTTTGGTTTCCGAAGCATTACAAGGAGGGGAGGGATCTCCTCCGACCGGTAACCCGACGAGTCCTAGGACCTTCTCCATTTCAGAGAATAAACTGGCTGAGGCCGGTCCATCTGGCCTATGGGCTTCTTCCGGAGGAGATGAGAAGCGGGTTCATTCCCCGCCCTCCTCTCCAAAAAAGAAAAAGAAAAAGACTAAAAAGACAAAAAAGACTCGGGGCTCCTCTTTATCCGCGGGGGCTGCGGGGACGGATGGGTCTGCTACCAACCTGGCAAGCGACCAAGCCAAGATCGGCACATCTGTCCCCTCTGCCCCGCCGGTTGCGAAGCCCCTGACTAAGACTAATGCCAAGAGTGCACAGGGCGGAGCCTCGATGACATCGGGTCCCCTCATTCAGAGGTTACCTAACGTTTTCGAGCCCGCTGGCTTCAAACGCTTCCTCGTTATTCGCTACACTGATGGCACCATGTTGTCCAAGGGCAACATGATCCATCAGAGGAGAGGATTAGCTAGTGCAATTGGTAGAGAGCCGAAGGTAACCCGTTTCTCCGACGTGAGCCTTCTGGCGAATGCGGCGAATCCCGCCGAGGCGGCTAAGATAAGTGCTCTTCGGACACTTCATGGCACCCCGGTGAGTGTGACGCTGCACTCTACCATGAACTTTGTAAAAGGAGTAGTTTATGCGAAGGAACTCGTTAAATACTCCATTGATGACATCACCCTAGAGCTGGCCGACCATGGGGTGGTCAAGGTCGAACGTGTGATGAAAAAACAGGGAGGGGCCTCGAGACCCAGCCCTACACTCTTCGTCACGTTCGACTGTGACAAGCTCCCTGAGTCGGTGCGTGTCGGATGGTACCGCTACCACGTTCAGGCATTCGTGCCACTGCCGTGGCGGTGCTATTACTGTCACCGCTTCGGCCATACGAATTGCTCATGTAGACGTGCAAAGTTGGGGTCACCCGAAGTCTGTGTAAATTGCTCCAAGGTCGCCCAAGATGAGTCAAAATCGTATGTGGCAAAGTGTGTCAATTGCAGAGAGCCGCACCCTGATTCTTCGAAGCAATATGGTGCATATCTCCTTGAGAAAGAAATCCTGGCCGTTCAGGCCGAGGGTCGACTCTCATTCCGCGAGGCAAAGGACTTGGACCTGGCGCGCCCGGCTCTGCTTGGGACGTCATATGCTTTAATAGTTAGAAAGGCTACCTCTGCTCCTGGCCCATCCAGGCCAACGAGCACGGTTGTTTCCGCCCCCATTCGGAGCCCTTCTGCGGGCTCTACCCAATCCGGGCGCTTCCCTGGTAAAGCTGGCGGCAAAAAGGGTTCATACCCTGCCCCGGCTAAAACCAGGGCTCCCCCCTCTTTCCGTAGCGTGACCGTTTTCCGTAAGGCAAAACGACCACGCGCCTCCACCGAGTCGTTAGACTCACAGAAGGCAACACCCCTGAAGATGGTCACTAGGCCATATTCGGAGGTTCCTAAAGCTGTTCCCCGAAAGGAGGACAGCAACAAAGAAGCTTCGGCTCCTTCGCCCACGCCCCGAGGTGGAGCGAGTAGCTCGGAGACGGTGGTTGCTCGAAAAGAGGGCCCCCCACCTCCGAAGCCGCAACGCCCGCCTAAGGTTTCAAGGCGGAGGGAGGAAAAGACTCGCATGGTGAGCCTAACCTCCCCCAATAAGTCCTCGAAGGCGAAAGCGCCTTCAGCACTTTGTCCGGCCAACAGCGCCCGGAGTTCTGCCCCCGGGAAGCGTACGGCCATTCCCGTGAGGGTCTTCAGTTCAAGGAGAGCCCCTGCTTCTCCTCCGAGCTAGGCCTAGAGGGCATATTCCTGAATAGAATTGCCGTGGACTCCGGACCAACTGGGAGTAGCTGCGGAGGCTCGTCTCGTCCCGTTCCCCGTTAGCTATCGTTTTGCAAGAGACCATGCTAGGCGCGTCCGCCTGCCTGCCCTCCTGGGGTATAAGGGTCTTGCAACCCCACCACCGCGAGATGGCCAGGCTGGGGGATGCGCGTTTACACCCGGCATGATGTCTCCGTTCTTCCTTTCTCTTTAGAATCCTCCTTTCAGGCAGTGGCTGTGCAACTGCACCTGGATAGGAGGTATACTATCATTTCTATGTACATTCAACCGTCACCTGACTTCGACGCGGGGGACTTCCGCCTCCTCGTCGCACGGTTGCCGAGGCCCTATCTCTTGCTTGGAGATCTGAACGGCAGGCATTCTCTCTGGGGAGATTACTCCACAAATCCCAGGGGACAAGTCCTTGTCGATCTGATCGAAGAGCTTGAGATGATGGCCTAAACGTGGATGAGTTTACGCATCACTGTCCGAGAACCGTTCCTTTTCTTGCCTTGACTTATCTTTGTGCTCTTCGGATGCACAGCCTGATTTTGATTGGGGGGTGGTCGATGACCTCCATGGTAGTGAACACTTTCCCATTTAAATATCATTTTTAGCGCAACTGCCGCCTGAGAGACCACCTCGGTGGTGCTTGGCGCGGGCGCGTTGGCCTGCATTTCAGGAAATGAATAAATTCTCTATCTCAGTCGACGAGTTTAGGTCGGTAGATGAGGCCACTGAGTTCTTCTCCGGCAACCTCATCGCCGTGGGCCTGACTACTATTCCTAGGAAGTCTGGCCGTTTTGCACGCCAACCCCTCCCATGGTGGTCAGCCGAGTGTGAGACGGCCCTCAAACAGAAGCGTTATGCCTACATGCGTTATAAGCACCGCCCGAACGATTTCACTGTCGCCGAATTTCGTCGGGCTTGGGCTAGGTTCCGGTATATTTCGAAGCACGCCCGCCGCTCTTCTTGGTGGGCATACGTGTCTTCACCTAACGGGAAGACCCCTTTAGCCGAGGTGTGGAAACGAGTCAAAAGGATTTGGGGCAAGTTCTCGCAGGACCCCCCTCCCGTTCTCCATGAGAATGTGACCGCAATCTCGGACCCCGCGTCCGTGGCGGAATCCTTAGCGACCGCTTTTTTCGCATTCTCTAGCCGTGATGCTGCTCCGCCAGCATGCAATGCACGTCGTCATGTCGCGGAAGGCCGCCGGCTGGACTTTACCTCTACAGGCGGAGAACTCTTTAACGACAAGTTTACTGTGAGTGAGTTGCGTTCCGCTCTCGTTCCGTGCGAGGACACCGCCCATGGTACGGACGATGTCTCGTACGCCATGCTTCGACACCTGGGTGAGCGAGGCATGGCCTTTCCGTTAGATTTGTTCAACATAATCTGGGTGGAAGGTCTTCTTCCAGACCCCTGGCGAATCGCTACTGTGTTCGCCTTTCGCAAACCACGGAGAGATCACTCTACTTCGACCGGTTTCCTCACAATCTCTCTAACCTCTTGCGTGTGCAAGTTGATGGAGAAATTAGTAAATGTTAGATTAGCCTTTTCCCTGGACAGCGGAGGCCATCTGTCTACCGCACAGTGCGGCTTCCGCAAGTTCCACTCCACGTCGGATGCTCTGCTCCGACTGGAAAATGCCGTCTGCGAGGCTTTCCTTCGTAGACAGCACTACGCCACGGTGTTTTTTGATCTGGAGAAGGCCTATGATACCGCATGGCGATACGGTATCATGGAGACCCTCCACACGATGGGGGTGAGGGGACGCCTCCCAATGTTTATATTTGAATTTTTGCGAGATCGTCGATTCATCGTAATGGTGGGAGGAGCCCTCTCCGGCTTAAAGGAGCAGGAAGAGGGTGTCCCGCAGGGAAGTGTCCTCAGTGTCAAACTCTTTGCCCTGAGCATCAACGGCATCACCTCGGTGCTGCCGGAAGATGTTCTCGCTACGCTCTACGTGGACGACCTTTCAATCTATTTTGGCGCGGCCCAGATGCCAACTCTGGAGCGTCGACTCCAACAGGCATTGAACCGCGTCTCTCGATATGCCAAAGCGCACAGGTTTCGGTTTTCTTTGGCCAAGACTAAGGTGGTGCACTTCTGCCACCATCTGCGGCTTCACCCCAACCCAGATTTGTTTCTTAATGGGGTGCGCCTGGATGTGGTTGAGTCGCGCTGTTTCCTTGGTCTTGTATTCGCCCGACGCCTCACCTGGGAGGCTCATATTCGCAGCCTTAGGGTCTCTTGTACCCGCGCCATGGACATTCTCCGTTTCGTGACGTTCAGCGCTTGCGGCGCTGATAGGGCTAAAGCCCTACTTTTTTTCGATCCTTTATTCGTTCGAAGCTCGACGACAGATGCGAGATTTATGCTTCCGCAGCCAAGCGTTTATTGCGGAAGGTGGATTCGATCCACCACACCGGCCTTCGCCTTGCGATCGGTGCCTTCCGCACTTTCTATATTGAGAGCCTGTTGGTCGATGCTGGGGAGATGTCACTCGGTCTGCCCCGCGTGCAGTGCATCGCTAGCCTGTACACGCGAGCCCGGCGTCTCCCTCAGTCACCAACTGCTCTCACTGCATCCGCAGCTGATCTCGATGGTGCCTATGCCGCCGAGAGACGCCAGTCATACCCTAAGCCCTTTGGGTTTAGGGCCAGAAAACTCCTTCGAGAGGTAGATATAGCTCTCAGGCGTGTGACGCCCCTGGTTCTGCCCATGACGCCACCCTGGATGGTACCACATTTGGCTATTTGTCACCACGCCTCTGCTCCCAAAGCTTGTACTGCGCCGGGAGTATTGCGTTCAACCTTTTTGGAGCACACATCGAGTCACGCTGGAACCGTGCCACTGTATACGGATGGCTCCAAGTCCCAAGAGGGGATCGGCTTCCACGCCTTATCCTCTCTGTTTGAAGTCAGCGGGGCTCTACCAGGCGCTGCGTCTGTCTGTACGGCCGAGCTGGTGGCAATACACCACTCGGTACGGGAAATTACGCGACGTGCCCGGTTCGGAGACCGGATTGTGATCTATAGCGACTTACAAAGCGCCCTGAGTGCTCTCGGGGCATTGGAATCCGTGCATCTCCTGGTTCGCGATATCCGTGACGCGACGGTTTTGGCGAGCCGGGCAGAGGTCGAGATTATCTTCTGCTGAGTTCCTTAACATGTAGGAATTGCGGGTAATGAGCGCGCCGATGAGGTCGCCAAAGAGTCTGCGAGGACTTTGCGACTGGACCAGCGTTTCGCTCTTCCTCACACCGACTACATGGCAGGAATACGGGCAGCTCTTCGGACTGCTTGGCAAAGAAGATGGGAGACGGTCGAAGGGAACTAAAAGTTGCGTGCCATTGCGCTGCAACCGTTCCCATGGACCTATCCCCCAATGCCGCGTTGGCTTCAGGTTGCTTTCTGTTTTCTACGAATCGGACACACTCGTGTGACGCATCGCTATTTGATGCAGCGCTCGCCTGTGCCCTATTGCAAGGACTGCGTCGTTCCCCAGACTGTTCGGCACATTCTTGTCGAATGTCCCAGTCTGGGTGATCTTCGGGCACGATACCTGTCCCGGTACCGGGATGGGCGGGGTCGCTACCACCTGTCCCTTGTACTCGGGACAGATTCATGCACATTGATTTGTGGACTTTTGACTTCTTGGGGGAGGCCGGCCTTCTCCCTATTATTTAAGTAAGTTGTTGTTTTTTTGTTTTGTTTTTCATATTCGTTTTTTTTGTGTTTTTTTTCCCTTTGGCCGCACGCTCCTTCGCCGGGGACACCTCTCCCCGACGCACCAGCTTGCTTTCTTTCCCC
Organism: Ceratothoa steindachneri; assembly: GCA_963969495.1. Classification (NCBI taxonomy): domain Eukaryota; kingdom Metazoa; phylum Arthropoda; class Malacostraca; order Isopoda; family Cymothoidae; genus Ceratothoa; species Ceratothoa steindachneri. The sequence continues at coordinate 80,048,899 of OZ018327.1, forward strand.
CTTTTTGGGGTGTTGTTATTTGTTGTTTTTTTCTCTCTAATTTTGTTTTAATGTAGCCTAGAACTAGGCCAGTTCTAATACGGCGACTAATGCCCAAGTAGGCAGTCGCCAGATGAGCTCTTAAAAAAAAAAAAAAAATGCGTCGAATTTATTTACACAAGAGCGAAAAAGTACTGTGTAGAGAGATCTATTAAAATGTGTGAGGCCTACAAGGCATATTTCGTCATGCCATTCAGAGATCAAGACAAACTTTGGGCACCTCATTTAGCCTGTGAGCTCTGAAAAGGAACTCTGGAAGGTAACATATATATATATATATATATATATATATATATATATATATATATATATATATATATATATATATAATGTGCTTTGTTTATTTGGATACTGGATTATTTATTTATTTTTAACATTTCTACTAACACTAAGTGAAAGGTATTTGCATATTTATGCTTATGTTTTCATTTCCTTTTTGTACAGGATGGTACAGAGGAGAAAAGAGAGCTATGAATTTCGCGATCCCACGAATTTGAAGGGAACCAACTGAGCACTCAAGCAAATGTTTCTTCTGCATGGTGAACCCTTCTTAACGTCGAACGGGCAAAAATGCGCCTGTTAGCATGTATCCCGACCTTCAGTCATTTATTGCACCAGTGCCACACAATTCTGAGCTCCCTGTACCCACACCTCCATGAAGAGAGCAGCAGTTTTTAGAAAGTAAAAGCAGTTCAGAAGAGGATGAAGTCATTGATCCAGATTACAGAGGTGCAACTGAGGAGAGAAACCCATACTACCCCAACCAAAAAGATCTCAACGACGTTGCCAGAGATCTTGGTCTCACAAAGTCCAATGCCGAGCTTTTAGCTTCCAGACTCAAACAGTGGGATTTGTTAAATGACAGTGTGCAAATATCAGATCAGAGAAAGTGTCACCAGTGTTTTTCGAGCTTTTTTATACGTCAAGATGAGCTTTGCTTTTGTCACAATGTGACCGGTCTGTTTGAGGCAATCGAAATCGCCTGTAACCACAATAAGTGGTGCCTCTTCATTGACAGCTCGTCCAGGAGCCTCAAAGCAGTGCTGCTTCATAGCGGGAACATGTATCCATCTCCTCCCCTTGCTCACTTGTTCCAGCTCAAAGAGGAATACAGCAGTGTCAAGATCTTACTAGATGCATTGAAATATGAAGAGTATGTTTGGGAGGTTATCGGTGACTTGGGTCTCCAAGGCGTCTTTACCAAGTTCCCTTGTTATCTATGCCTTTGAGACAGCAGAAACACCGTGGCACATTACCATCAGCGGGATTGGCCACAACGGACAACGTTTAGTGTCGGGAGAAACAACGTCAAATGGGAGCCTTTGTTGGACCCCCGAAAAGTACTGTTTTCTCCTCTGCACTCAAAATTGGGCCTTATGAAACAATTCTTCAGAGCTCTAGATAAAGAGGTTGCAGCTTTCAAGTATCTCGAAGATTTCTTTCCTAAGATATCTGCGGCAAAAGTAGAAGCTGGGGTCTTCGTCCATCCACAAATAAAAAAGATCATGAGTGTTATGAGTTTCCCCAGAAGCTTACTAGGAGGAAAAGCAGCGTGAAACAGCTTTATCACACTGGTTCTTGGCTTCCTAGGTAATCACAAAGACGAAACTATGTAGAGCTTGTTGAGAACTTGGTGAAAAACTACGACAAGATGAGTTGCAGGATGTCCCTGAAAGTCCATATTATTGACGCTTATCTTGCTAAATTTAAGGAGAACATGGAAGCGTAGTCCGAGGTGGATGGCGAGCACTTTAATCAAGATCTACCTGACTTTGAATGCCGCTATCAAAGATCGTATAATGAAAATCTGATAAGGGACTATATTCAGGCACTGATCCGTTAAATTAATTTACAGTATAAGCATAAATCACGGAAAACTATGCATTTCTAATATTTTAATTCTCTCAATTATGTAATTCTAGAATAAATAAATGCTATTTTTGTATCATGCTTTGTTTCTACTTCATGCAAATGAAAGTTCAAATTCGCCACTTCATTCCAGAGTGAATAAGTAAATTTCATATAAATATTATTATCCTAGACACAAAAGCAAAGTTTGAAATAAATACGGTGTTTTTCCATATATTGTAGACACAAGCTAATAGAAAATAACAGATGCTACCCGAAGAGAAAAATCCTGTTACACAGTGTAATAGTGTACGTATTGGTAGGAAACCGGTGCACTCAAGTGAAAATAATCTCATTGAAGATAACATGATTTTCGTCGTGTGTCTATTTAACATATTAAAAAAACTCCTTTCAATCTACAATGAATAAAAGGTAGTAAATATTTTATACGTAGTCTTTCGAAAATTGGCTCTAAAATCGTTCAGAGGAGTTGCTCTCAAGGATTATAACGTGCCTCGTTTCTATTCATAGGATATAAACGACCTCGATAACTGAGTGCTTTGAAAAATCGAAAGGATGCAGACGACCCCAAACTAGGGAAGAGAGCCGTTTGGACCTGCGAGGCGGTGAACTTAGCATATCTCATTGGAGTGGAGAGATGAAATGCAGATGAACTTAACAATTTAAATACAAGGCCAAACAGGATGTTAGAATTTAAAAGCCAATTATTCCAATGAATGGAAAAATTTTAGATGTGATTATCTTAAAAAAGGACCAGGGAGAAGAGGAGGAGGGTATTAAATTAGTGAGAACTCAAAGTGTCGAATCAATGCGTCTAAGCTTATAAGAAAGCTAACACGATGCTAGAATGTGAGGGTTAGGTCGAAATATTTCATTCTGCCTCAATATAAACCTCTAAGCCGTCCTCCTTATGTCCCCGCTAAGAGTCCCCCATGAGGAGCATTACATCTGGCACCTGGAGGAGGAATACGCACTCGCGGGCCATGTAGATTGAGACTAGATTTAAACTACCTGAGCTTTTTCCTCTCCTATTTTTCTCGGACGGCGGCTAATTTTTAAACGTTCGTCGCCGACCAGGATTAGTCCATTCATCTCTGCTTGGGGCTGGGACGAGGAGGGGCTTTTTCCACTTCCATTTGGATTCGGTGTGTCAGTGGGTATTTAAGATGTCTCTTTTCTTCTTAACCTTTTAACCTACTACCAGCATCATCATTTGTTATTACTATCCCCCTAACGCGATGTGAGAAGCAGCATGGAAATAAGGTGGTAGTTGAGATCTGTAATATTGCGTGCCCTTCCGGTCACCATACCCAGGTATGTATTTCCTCCCCGCTCCAATTTATGCCGGTGTAATTGTGGCTATCTATGAATCTTCCACATATTTTTACTCACTCCATCTTCACAACTCTCCATAGTTGCCACACCCTCGTTGGATTACATTATAAACTTTCATAAAAACATCTTCTCAGCCAGAAACCAGATTAATTTTGATGCCTTTACCCTGTTAAAACAGCTGCGATGTAACAAGAAAGACTTTGGGTCGGATATCTATTCCCTTGAGTTAAAATACTAGGGTTAGAAGTGTAGAAAATACTAAAGTATTCGGTAATATTAATGATTAACCACTGCATGATAGAAACAAGTGTATCAAGTCATTTCTCATATTCCTTTGGTAATTTTTACGGTTTGTTTTCGCAGTTCGAACCACTAAGAGGAAATGGTAAGCGGGGAGGAGATATCTCCAATCCTTTCCTGTCTTGAAAATAAGTATTTGAAAAAGCGCCCCCGCCCTCGACTACCATTAGACTAAACATCCATGAACCATAGGCACACTCGTAGATAAACAACAGTTTCTGAGCTACCATGCAAGATAATTGTGTGGTTTTTCTAGTCATTTAGTTTGTTTTACGAGCTCTTTTCTGATACACTTTTTGTCTTCAGACTAACCTTCAGTTGATCCTGTTTGGCTCTGCTGTGTATAGCAGTCGCCAGATAGGAGCTATTAAAAAAGGGTCTTTGCTACTCATTATTCTCTACTTTTTCATTTTCCTTTTAGGGTCATAATGAGGGAATTATTTTATGACCTTCCAAAGATACACAGGACCATGAAATAAGTCATTTTAGCCCCATTTAAAAAGTATGATTGAGTTTAAAAATGTCCAAAGTAAATTTTCCCAGCATAATTTTAAGTCGTTTTGATTTTTTAATTTTACATTTGCTTTACATTCGCACATTTCCTCTTTGAGCTTATTTCCACACTAATCCTTTAATCTTTGTATTAATCGAAGTTAATTTGCTGTCTTATCTTAATTTGTTCAATTGATTGAAAACAGGAAAATTAAGGGAATTCTTTCTAAAAAAAATATTTTATTGATAAAGTTCAGCTATGATTCGTCAACTTAAAACTCATTAATCTTAACAGTAAATGCAAACACGGGCATAAATATATTTATTTAGATTTTGCTACAGAAACCATAGAACATTAATTATAGTTTTTAATTTATGCCCCACCAAATATAACTAATTTAAATTTTAAAATCCATAACAGCAGATTTTACCTATATATATATTTCAATATAAATTTTCAACAATTTTAAAGCTCATTCCAATAGTTATTTTATGAAAAATAAATGCAATTTAATATTTATAGATGCTGATTAATAATTGATAACATTGTTAACATGCTTTGATTAGAGTTCTATACCGATCTAATTTCTTCTATATATTATTTCCATGAAAGAGGATAAAACATGAGTGGATTAACATGACACACATTTATTTAGGTACTATTTATTCCATATGTTTTTATAGGGCATCTAACCTGCATCCATTTTATATACTGATAATTTCTCAATAGAAATGTAACATGTTTTGAAACTGCTATTTTTCCTATTAAAACTATAATGATTTCTATGTATATTCAAAGAATGAAATTTATAAAAGTATTGGTGTTAATTTTTCTGCAATATTTAATTGTTAAAAACGTGTCTCTGCATACTTAATATTAATACATAAACAATAATCGAAAAGGATGTTTATTATATGTTATAATTTTCCGACATCCCTATTTTTCCTTAACTAACAAATGATAATGAACGCAAAGAGAGTTGAGTTTCCTTTACAACTTCAAGTGAGCATCGAAAACTCCTCCAATGCGCTGCGTTTCGTTTGGACGTAAAAGAATAAGTTTTAGCGGCGGGTGAAACCAAAGGTCGAACGGCTGATTTCGTCAAATCCTCGTTTCTGGGCAGGGATGTCTGTTGTGTCATCCAGGTGAACGTCATCATAATCGGGTAAGACGTTCCTCTTACCAAATCCAGAGAAGAACCGCCATCCAGCTGATCGTGAGTTAACGGGACTTCGCCGATAGAAACCGAATGATGAGCGTCCGATCTCATCGAAGTTAGCTCTTTTCATGAGGTTCTGCTTAGCAGCGTCATCGTATTGAGTGACGAATCCATATGGTAAGCGTTTGGTGAAGCCGAATGCTGAGCGACCGATTTCGTCGAAGTTTCGACGCTTGTTGAAGCCGAAGGATGATCGACCGATTTCGTCGAAGTTTGGACGTTTGTTGAAACCAAAGGAAGATCTGTCAATTTCATCGAAGCTTCGCTTTGCCTCTCCAAAGCCATTTCTGCAAAGATATAAAAATACATTAATCTAATTTAAGGGATGTTTTTGATTATACATGAGCTTTTTCTCGAAAGCTTTAGTGCATAATTAACCAAAACATATTTTTTATTACCCTAAATAATATCATCAAAGAAAGTTAGCTATAATCCACTTCCAAACGAGAGTTTGCTCGCAAACTCATCAAGGTAAAAAAATCCCCTTTCAAATTATGGAAGACGATTGAATTTTGACTTCTTCAAAAGGAGCCAATTAATTTCATCTCCCTCGCATAATGCTTCTGCCAAAGTTTGGGAGAAGAATATATTAAATAACATCCACATGTATGCTTAAAAACACACAAATTTGGAATGAAAGTCGAGATGAAGATCAGCCCCATGTACGTGAAAGATAACCACTTTCCCACTGCCTCGGGCAAGACTGAGGGAACCTCCTCATCTACGCCTAGTATGTGACTATATCCAATAGACTAATTTAACAGCCCCAAAAGAACTGCTTCAATTAGCTCTTTCAAACTTCACTTTTGCCACCCCAGTACACTGCGGCTAAGGATGGGCACGCTATATGTTGTAATTAAAATCCAATGCAGTAGTAATAATATGCGGTTACTATAGCATAGATTAGCTACCCTAACAATGACAATAGATAAAATTTTATCAGGGCTGTTAGATTAAATATATATTTGGCATATTCAAAGGAGTGTGGAGGTGGCTAAACAAACATTGCTATGTTAACCACATACCATCGCTGCGTACATTACAATTTAACTGCAAATTTAAATAGGTTAGCCCCATTAATTAGATTAATTATGTGGTAGTAAATATTGGTTCCTTCCCGATTTTATATTTATTAATACATAGAACAGCTCAAAGTTTGGAATTTGATATTTAGCAAAAGCTTATGTCTTTTAATTTCTCTATTCACTCCTACTCCAACCACCATATTTGTACAAAAAGTCCTTCCTTTGATAGTTCTAGGTCCACTGACGACTATGTTCCTGAAATTCATGTAAAGAAACAGATAATATATATATATATATATATATATATATATATATATATATATATATATATCAAATTTGTTTTTATTTTAGCTTTTGATTAGTGAAGAAATGATAAAAATCCGCATAAAAATATATCTGATGTTTCAATATTCGAAAAACCTTTGTGGCAAAGCATTGTCATTTTACCTAATCATCAAACAGTTGTTCTAATACTCGCCTTATTAGTCTGCTTAACATTAATGTTATTCGTATAACTTAGAGACTGCACTCTAAGTTAAATAGGACACATCGGAAAATATTTTCTGAATGACCAAACACCAATCTATAGCGTGACGTTGAAGAACCCCATGCCAGTACATGATAACAAAAGAACATAGTCATTACAGCAGATTTTTTAGATCAAATTTGGAAATATATACACAACTTCTAGAATCATTTTTTCACATCTTCTACAAACGAAATTAATTTCTTGCCAATTATAAAAATTTACGTACGTATTTACGTGTAATCACTCTTTTATACCAATTGCTTCTCTGATCTCGCTCTCTGGACTGTCAATCCATGGCTATTCCACATTCTAAAGACCACACATCGCTTATCCACACCCTCTCATACCTTGAAAACCAATTTTTAACATTCCATCCCCCCCCTCTAACACATGTATAGTCAGTATAATTAGTGCAGTAAAACGAAAATATACTCACTATCTGAATTATATTATTAAATGGGGAGACGCCAGGGTATGTAATAAAGCTATAAGTAGGAATAATTAAGCAATACTCAAAGGTGCCACGTCTTCTTTTGAAGAATAATCTCCAATGAAATAAATTTGAACGCGAGCGAATTATTTTGCAGACAGGAGATAAAATCTACGAAAGCGTAAAATTAAGAGCTGGGATTCAGTTTAATGAGGATTATTTTAGGTTGTCAAGGAATTAATGTCGTTTTTTGAAGACATAATAAATGCTTCTTAGAGTTGTTTAAATGGATCTAAATTTATTCAAGCAGTTTAAAGATAAATGTAGTTATCGCTAGGGTGTTTTGATGGTAGTAATACTTCAAGCAAAGTCCATAAAAGGGCACATGAACTGTCTAACAGACAGCTTTTACAATGTATAAGAATTGCTTCATCTCTATTGGCTTGAAATGCCCCTGGGCCATTTCAAGTCGGAATTGTTACGGGAGATGAAAATTGTCTTTATTTTAATATTAAAGGCAAGGAAATATAGGAGGAAGATCTTCATCCTCCGTGTGAGTACCATATATTTAAGTCATCAAAAATACTTAAGTGGGAAAGTTTCTCTGAAATTGCGGTGACAAAAGAAAAGAAATCTTATATTTCATCTAAACTGAAGGAATTCTTCAAAAGGGGGATCCAATGCTTAAACAAAGGATGATAAAGTAATGCAAATAATGATATGCTGAATAAATATGTTTTTTTATATTAGATAATAAATGGGTAATCAATCACCGATTAGATGAAAAGTCATGGATATTAGATAAGAAATGGGTAATCAATCAAAGGTGTTATCAGAAGTCATGGATATCTGAGGTGAACAGAAAAAAAAATCACTCTTCGTTGGGACAAAGATCACGAATGTTATACACATAAACAATGGTCTAAAGTTATGTAGTAGGATCAAAGTAATTGGTCAATGTTGTTCTACATGCAATTTATGTAATTCAAGTTAAAAACCTCTCGGAAGAAATTTTTTTTAAAATTATCATTTTTATAAACAATTGTCAGATTTTGAGCCTTTTGGGGATACCTTTGCAATCGAACAGTTGAAAAGCAATTTCACCTTTCTTGTGTGGTACCAACTACGAAGCATCCAAGATTTTCCCTCATAATATGGGGCTGCATGTCCCCATCAGGCCCAGGGAAGAATGAAAACCACCGGTGGGATAAAAAGAAGATGGGCAATCACTGATGTGAAGAAAAGTAGGACAATTAGCGGTGTGATGTAAAGAAGGTGGGCAATTCCCTAGGGTTCGTTTTATTTTTACAAATATCTACATAGTCATCGGTGGGGGTTCAATTGATAATGGGGCATCTTTGGGTTCCTCGTTTCATTTCAAAAATGGACGATTTCAGCGGTGATGCATTGTCCCCTGTCCATACCGCCCAATTGTTCCTCTCTTTACGTTACTCAGATTATGTACCATTTACACATTTTCACCTCCCATAACCTCAGCACTTTCCCTACAAAATTGTTAAAAAATTGTAGTGCAGATCTTCACATTTTTCTGGTCTATATATTTAAAAATATATGATGATATTTTGCCTTTGCATTTAATTAGCACTCACAAATGATTTCACTGAGAGAACTCTACCCATGGGGTGAACATTGGATGGGAGTAGCTCTCATAAAGTGTCCCTCTCCCCATCAATCCAGGGTCTATAAACCCCTAGCGACCGATTCGCCCGTCTCTTCTTTCGAGTTCGCTGTGTCTATTAACTGAAATGAACCTTCATAAGTTACGTGAATTTAATTTCAATTTTATTTCCTCGTAAATTGGAAGCACTCTTTTAATGGACCAGCTCGCTCTTCACGTTCTCGATTACCCCTCACATTTATTCGTTTCTCCTATCCTCTCCAGTATTTGCGTCGATCTTGTCGAAAACTTTCCCGCGGAGATCATCTCTTTATTTGGTTACTCTCCTTCCCCTCCTTTCACTTTGCATTGGTCGGTATCGAAATTTGCGGTTCCAGACTCGAAACTTAATTGGTTTGTTATCACTCAAACCTAAATTTAACCATTTCAATAAAATTTATAAAGCTTTTTTTTGGGAATGAGTAAAGGAGTAATATTATGGCCATGGAATTCTGCTGAACTGAAAAGAAAAAAAAAATGAGTTCAGCCATTTTGAATTTGACAACAATAGATTGGAGCCCTTGGATTAATTAAACAAAGGAATAATTGATTTATCTCACTCCAACTTAAGCTCGTCGACATTTTCGAGCAAATAAAATCAATTGAAACAACGTAACAGGTCAAAGTAACGCCTTTTAAATTAAAATTATAATACAATTACCTCTATTCTCTAGTAAAACCCCATAGAACAATTGACTAGTATTAAAGGATTTTATTCTAAAATATTAAGGCCAAAGTCTAATCATTTTTTATATGACTTTCAAAATTCTTGTTATTTACTTTGAAGAAAAGGCAAAAATTTAGTTATCTAAAAGCTGATCGATTTTCTCAAATCCTCAAAAACCTTTTGCTTAACCATTGAGAAAAAATAGGAAATGGTAAACGGCTTTATATTTAACATAATTTACACACATTGTACTAAGAAACAAAGAATATAATTATCGCATGCTGAGGACATCCTTGATGGGATGATCAAATAAAGCATAGGGGGATTTTAGCTAACCAGACTTAAAATCTTGATATCATTTATATAACCTTCCGAAAAAAGCTATTAAAGGTGAAATCAAACCACAGATATATACAGCGTAAGACATCCTCCGTGAAGTCAATAACTTCAGGACAAGATCCTATGACTGACCGTAAAGTATGTCGTCCAACTTCCGTAGCAATACTTGCGAAAAGATGATATATTGTTACAGGTGTGGCATAACCACATCAAAATGATGCCTCGCTTAAAACACATATCAGTTCAAGGGAGATTGACTTAAATGAACGTGTAATTGCTAGAAAGAAGATGGTTAAAAAGGAAACTAATCAACAGTTTCAAAAGATTTGACACTTGTTTAATTGAAAACTTTGTGCCAGAAGCCAACCACATAAGGTGAACCAATGGACTCAACACCTTACCCTAAGACTACCAAACGACATCACAAAGACTTTATACTTTTAAAGCAACTGCTGAACTGGTCTGCCCAATGTTGTTGTAAACCATAACTTCGTTGAAGTTTTTAATAATTACCTCAACGACCATTTTAAAAGGTTGAACATAAGCCAAACGGAGATGGTCCCGAATTAAGGCTTAAGATATCCATCTGTCCGCTGCCAACTCTCCACGGCCACCCACTGTAGCCAACTAGCCACATCAAGGTGGATGATGAACTAAGCTAAAATGGAGTTAGTATAGAAATGAGCGGCCACAATCACACTGCATCTGTCCCCCTTATGGGACGCTCTTTATCAACACTAAGCGAGTGACCTTATCAAATAATCCAATCAAACAGACCTGAAAGGAACTGTATAAATTGGGAATTTAAGCCTTTACTTTTCCGTTGCTGTACAAGATAACATTTTCACCCACCTCCTTGGTGTGGATGAGGAGCATCCCACAGTTGATCTAGGCTAACGCCATACCATTACTGCATACATTGTAGTTTTCCTTACTAATACAATTTGAAGGAAAGTTTAAAAATATAAAGTCTGATTAGCGCGGAGAGTTATCTACGGTGAGTTGGCCTATACTAGATGATCAATTCTCCACATTGAAGAATTAATGTATTGCATCAAATCTTATTATTCGTTGTGTATTCCGATATTCTTTTATCGTGGTCTTATACTTTGAACCTTTTTTTTTTAGAACTTTTATCTAACACCTTCATAAATAAGCATTTTACAGCATCATTCCCAACGATATGAAAAAGCATCACCTACACAGACGGGGATTTGCGATATCATTTCCAAAGATTTCGCAATGATTTGTAATCAAATTTGAGCTTAACTTATGTGTTTCTTCCTCTTTAATCAGTCATTTTTTTCAAGAAATATCTGAATAGAGAGATGATTTTCAACCTAGTGAGTCTACTGGATTACCAGTTGAACTAGAGGATTGTTGGTTGTCACATATCTAAATTTTCATGAAAAAAACATCAACAGTTTTCTGCGATATTCTGCACAAACGCGTCCTCTCCACTCTGCCTTACTTGTTCGGATCTCGGCATTTCCGATTGCCGCAAGGCGCCATTGATTTTCTTTAGTTTTATGGACTATTCCTGCAGGAATTAATTGAAAATTGTCTGTTGGGTAGGAAGGAAAGTGAGCAGGTCCTGCAGAGTATTTCATCTTATTGGAGGAGTTGTATGGTTGATTCAATGCCTGAATCCCATCATTCAATACTTGTACTATTTTAACCCTTTTGAATAATTTATATTACATAAAAACCTATAAACTCTGGATAATCGGTCCCAACATACCTAGGAATCTATTTAAGCTACTCGATTTAGATACCTCACATGTATTTTCATTTATTTACCATCAAGTTTTCTTTACTTGGTTTTAAAACCTGGCAAAGTCATGGTTGTTTGCCTTTTCATCAAAATTAAATAACACGAAATATGATGGAAAAAACTGCCTAGTTTACTCCGACCAATAAAAATAATCACTTTCATAAAAATTAAATAACACGAATTATGATGGAAAAAACTGCCTAGTTTACTCCGACAAATAAAAATAATCACAAGATATTCATCTCTTATGATTTCACCCTACAAAAGTATCACCAAATGTCACCTTTGCCCTCATAAAAAACAATAACATCGATAAGTTCAACCACAACATTTCTCCTTAACCTTGATATTAGCGTGTAGAAGCATACCTCAAGTTTATCGAAGGTACTTCTATACAATTCGATGCTATATCGTAGTTCTATATTTTTCCATCTAACCATAAATTTGAGAAGAAAATCCAATAAGGAGTTGAATGCAACAGTGCAATCACCTCTGCCTTCGTAGGAAATAGCGAAACTTCTATTCATTTATAAATTCTTGCGAATCGGAAAACTTTAGTTATACGATTGGAGGAGAGTTTTTTCCACAATTAGTTTATTGGTTGTCAAGGAAAGCCGATGGACGTAAGAGAATTAATAGGTTTATGGATTTTATTAAACGAGCTAATTTTAGCTGCAGAATTTTGATTTGTACATTAAATATTATGTCATTCACAAAGGGACCAAGATGTTTGGCTCAATTATGATGGACAGAGAATCATAGAGAGGGATTTATGATCTCAGATTTATGAATAGTAATTTTGTGAAAATATCCTTGTGTACCGCTTGCTTTTTTTAGGGCTTTGGCCCAATTCTCGGGAAATTTCCTGTTAACGCTTCCAGTATCCCAAGATTTATCCCTTCCTAATAATTAGCTATCAACGATCAACCAAGTTGTAGTTAATATTTTTGTGATTTCTGAATGCTGAAAACTTTGCGTTCTCTAGCTTTTGTTGCTGGACGAAAATAAAATATTTTATTTTATTAAACTACATTCAGATCAATGGTTTAATTTTAAAAACCACTTTCTCTCTTAAAGTATGGAAATAGTTACAGAGAATAGCATCTCATTCATTCCCCTGAAAATGAGAATGTTTAGAGAGAGCAATAAGATTTAATATTAGATAGAGTAGAATATTAAAAAAAACATATTCCAGAGCCATAGGAATTCTCCTTTTGAGGCAACACTTCCCAAACAAACTTCCAACTTCGCAGGGATAAATATATTAAGCAATGAAAATGGAATTATAAAAGAGTATCGCAAAATACAACGTAGCCAAACTCAAGTAAAGGTAACAAGCTCAAATAAAGCTCTTGGCTATACCAAAATTTCTTATTGGGGCAGATGCTAAATGTCCTTTCTATTTATCTGGACACTCACACTTCGCTTTGGTGCTTAAGTGGCTGTGGATTTTACCCTCCTCTTAACTTTTCATATCTACTGTACTCCCTATTGTGACATAGTAGTTGATATTTTTATTTATTCCAGTGCTACTCTATGCTTAAATCCACACTTAGGTTCATGGTATCCCTAAAGTCTGGAAGCAGGAAAAATGCCAAGTTTCAATAAATAAATTTGAATTACATATTATTTAATTCAAATATTAATAAATAACATTTTCTAATATGATTTGTACCATTGGTGATGCAAGGCTCGATGCGCTTTGCGAGATTCACCCGATGAACCCGATTCATTAATTCCAAATTTCCTACAATTTGGGCACATTCATTTATGCTGCGATGTTTCCTCAGGTTTCTCGTATCTTTAATTCCAATTAATACAACTTTTTCCTCAGCATACCCCAGAAAAAGAGGTCAAGGCTGGGTAAGGTGTGGAGAATGAGGAAACCATTGTGATATTTACTATGTGTACAGAATTTAGTGACGCCTAGTATAATCACATTTGATTGTATTGATGTTCCTATCACCAAAATATCTATCCCATATCCAGATGGAAATAGGACTTCTCATTACAGTGATGTTAAACTCATTCTGGTCTGGTAAGTTACAGGATGGACGCCCTATTATTGTTTCGTTCACAGTGACTGCCACACGCTGTAGATAGCTGAGTTTGTGATCCTAATTTAAATTGAAGTAGCATCAAAAACAAAAGACATCGTAAATGAGTTTTTCCTCAGAATTCGCCTTCAGTTCGAATCCTCATTTAATTGAATTAATCGCTGATTCTTTTCCTTTTTCACTGTTGGGACGTGAAACTAATTGTCTAACGATCTTACAATTTTCTCTCAGATTTCTAAACTATTTACAAACACAGTTCTCGGTCCTACAAATTATCCCGTCCTGTCTCCATAGCAGAATTTTCTTAGGGCTTCCTATTAAGTTGAGGAATAAGTTCTTGCTTTTTTTAATGTTGTGTTAATTTAAGTTTTGTTGACGGGATTTGTGCACATATTAAGAAACAATAATAAATAATGAAGACAAAATTTGCAAAGGTTAGGCTATGTCTCTTAACAAAGTAGACAATGTCTTTTGCTTAGGCTACGTCTTGAAGTTGAGTAATAAGTAATTGCAGTTTATTTCAAAGTTGTGTTAATTTAATTTTTGTTCTGTACCCTCAAAATGAAATATCAAGTTGAAAGAAAGGCGCATTCTCGACAATTGTTGTTATTCACTTTCAATTGAGCCAAAGCTCGTCGCAATATTTGTACCGTGTATAGAGAAATTGCTTTATCAGAAAGGACAGCCTAATGGTGGCTTCCACGTTTCAAAAACGGTCATTTAAATCCTAATAGTGAAGAACGTTCTAGTCGCCACATTTAGTTAAATGAAAATCGATTGAAAGACCTTCTTTATGAAAATCCTCGTCAATCGACTAGATAATTGGTTGTACAATTGGCGTGTGATCAAAAAACTGTAGTGAATCACTTTCATTCTATGGGAAAAATTCAAAAACTCGGTGCATGGGTTCTGCACGCTTTGAGCGAAAGCAACAAACTTAAACGCTCCACGATTGCCGCAGGTTTACTTGATTGTCACAAGACTACTCGTGGATATAAAAACAGATTTCTTCACCGCATCATCACTGGCGACGAAAAATGGGGTGTTTATGTCAACATGAACCATTGAAAACAATGGCTTAGCCCCAATAAAAAAACACTTCCGCGATTAAAGCAAGGACTTCATCCACGAAATACGATGCTGTGTGTGTAGTGAGATTGAGAAGGCATCATTCTTTATGAGCTCCTTGGAAACAACGAGATTGTCAATGCAGAACTCTACATTCAACAAATGTATCGACTCGCCGAAGCTATTCGTGAAAAGCGACCTCATCGACATTATGGAATCCTTTTGCAACACGACGATACTCTTCCTCACATTGCCAATATGACAAAAGACGCCATCCAAATGCTTAATTGGGAAATCCTGCCGCATCTTCCATATTCGCCAGACTTGGCTCCATCGGATTTCCATCTGTTCCGATCCCTCTCCAACAATTTGCGCGGCGTTTCGTTCAATACTGATGTGGAATTAAGAAGCTGGTTAAACGAATTCTTCGAGTCAAAATCGAGAGACTTTTGTTTTAGAGGCATCGAAAAACTAGTGAACGATGGGAAGAAGTCGTAAATAACAACGGAGAAACATTATTGATTAAATTGTATATTGTTATGAATTAAAAGTGAAGTTTTTCTAAAATATTTAATGGTAATGAATAAATTTGATAAAACCGTAAGAACTTATTCCTCAACCCATTAATATTTTCATAGCGTCATTCTTCGATGAATCGTTTTCGATTTTTTTTCGTTCGCCAGCATCAATTCTCAATTTACAATGTTTGGTGTCAATTTAATAAGAAAATTACTGCTATATCTCACTATTGCTTTACATTTAAGAACCACTTACGTTGTCGGCAATAATCAAGACTACCATTATTCAGTCATATGGTTTTTTCTTTACATTAGCAGTCTTAGGGTCATTCATTATTAAAGAAGATTTGGTTATAACCTAATATATTGCCTTTTTAAGGCAAATTTTATTAGCGAATCAATTCTCTTTTGTCCTTAAAATGTAATTATTTTGAATATTTTTCAATTAATTTTTAATCATCTGTATTCCTATCAAATCATTGAGAATATGCCTAAAGAGTATTTTATCTATTTTTTACATTTTAATCTAAGCATAAATTAATTATCATTAATACCTAGTGCTAAAATTATTTTTTTACCATTACCAGTTACATTATTGTCTACACTATTTGCTCTTCATAGAATTATGTATATTTTTTATATTAGTAAGTTATTTAACATTGAGACACTTTACTCTTTCCCTTGGCTGGCGTTGAGTGAGCTGCAAGTATAATCGGCAGTTTCACATTGTAAAAGACGCGATTTTCTATATTTTTTTAGCTTTTCTCGCTTACAAGTTTGCCTTTTTGCATCGCCATTAATAACCTTCTTTACTCGTCTTATTTTGAAAAAATCTCCATTCAAATGTACTGAAATAACCACTCAATGCAACATTTTGTTTTCGTTTTAGACAAAATGATTACACAAACACGTTGTTTTATGTTGTCAACTTGATAGAATAATTTATAATAATGCTATTTGTAAATTACTCATTGAAGAATTTAAGATGGAAAAGCCTTTATTTTTTTTTCTAATGCTTAACGTCTATTTTTAATTCAATTTTTTAAAACATCAGATGGACGAATTGATCTTTGGAATATTCATCTACTGGATCACTCGTAATTGCACTATCACTATCATTCATATAGATTGAACCGAAATTATCCAGTTCTACAAACGAAGCTGTCCCTATTTATTTATATTTTACTTGTTAGACAAAAAAAATGTGAAGAATAAGAGATTATATCTATATTTCAAAAGGTTAATGGACAACTACTCTGTTCTTACAGCTGTAATCGTTCTTGAAATCATTTCTCCAAGTTTTAAAATTCGTGAGTGGAGTATTGCATATTCTTCTGTTAGAACATTTACTTCAGACTATGAAAAATGATATGGATCTTCTGCTCTCAAAGGTAATTGTGCTGGTGAAGGCGTTTGACGAAGTTTGTCTAGGTTCAACTGACACCAAGAAAGTAAAATTTCCTGCCTCATTTACGGATAAAATGGATAGAGCCTCAATTTGAAGGGGGCATTGACAAGGGGCGAAAACTCCTGGATGGCAGGCTACAACTAGACAAATTAGAATCTTAGAAAAACCTACCATGAACAAATGTCACAACAGGTTCTTCCAGATACTTATAGATCAGCCCTAATGTTTGACAACTGAAATCATATAGTCCATACGAATTTCAGGTATCCTTGATCGAACCCCAGACATCAAACTGAATTTTAATGTTTTCCCAAATACTAATTTGTGAGGGAGAACCGTCAAAACTCATTTCACCTATACGATCGAAGCTGCGCATCGTAGTAGTGAGCTTATGGTACTAGATAAGTAGGTTAATTAAAGGTAATCAGTCATATAAAACAACAAAAACTAATTTGAAGAAAAACTTACAAGAAAGAGTCAAATTTCTTTTCCGGGATGGGATCTGAAATAAGAAAAAAATCAAAAGTTAAAACATTGCGTCAAGTTCAAGATGTTCTCTTTCAAAATACAGTAGCAATAATGTAAGTCATTTTTCATCGATAGGGTGTTGAACCCAAAGTACTCAGAAAGATCTGCTGCTATATATCTTCCACACTCTGTCACTTTCTATATCTTCGTCACTTTCTTTTTAAACCTATCCTTACAAAGTACATACTAAAAATACCCTTGTTGTTTTTTTCTCTCTAAAAAAACTTGGGGTTTTCAGCTGCAGCTAGGCGTGAAATAAGTTCTAACATACAGCGATAATTTATGCCATAAAATTCACTGTTATTGCTCAAATCTTGTATTTTTTTTGTATAGAGCCCATCTGGCAACTGCCCACTTGGGCATAAGTCGCCGGAAACAGGACAGCCTAGAACTAGGGTACTTTAAAATAAAAATATGAAAACATAACAATGATAAAAATGTGAAAAACTTAACAATTAGGAAGCAATCTCCGGCAGCAGGGGGAGGTCCCCCTCACCCCGATGCAGGAGCGTGCAACCTACAAAGAAAACAATAACAAAAAAAATAGAACCTTCTTAAATAAAGAGGAGAAGCCCGGCCTCCCCCTAAATTCAACAAGTCCACAAGTAAATGTGCACGAACTCGTCCCGAGTCCAAGGGACAGGCGGTAGCGAACCCGCCCATCCCGGTACCGGGACAGGTATCGTGCGCGAAGATGATCCAGAATGCGACATTCGACAAGAATGTGGCGAACAGTCAGGGGGACGACGCAGTCGTTGCAATAGGGCGAGGCGAGCGCTCCATCAAATAGCAATGCGTCACACGAGTGTGCACGATTCGGAGACGACAGAAAGCGACCTGAAGCCGTCGCAGCATTGAGGGGTAGGTCCATGGGAACAGTCGTGGCGCAATGGCACGCAACTTTAAGTTCCCTTCGACCGTCTCCCATCTTCTTTGCCAAGCATCCAAAAGAGCTGCCCGTATTCCTGCCATGTAGTCGGTGTGAGGAAGAGCGAAACGCTGTCCGGTCGCAGAGTCCTCGTAGACTCTTTGGCGCCCTAATCGGAGCGATCATTCAACGCAATTCCTACATGTCCAGGAACCCAGCAAAAGATAATCTCAACATCCGCCTGGCTCGCCAAAACCGTAGCGTCGTGGATAGCGCGAACCAGGGGCTGCGGAGATTCCAATGCCCCAAGAGCACTCAGGGCGATTTGCGATTCGCTATAGATCACAATCCGGTCTCCGAACCAAGCACGTCGCGTAATCTCCCGTACCGAGTTGTGTATTGTCACCAGTTCGGCCGTGAAGACAGACGCAGCGCCTGGCAGAGCCCCGCTGACATCAAACAGAGGGGATACGGTGTGGAAGCCGACCCCCTCTTGGGACTTGGAGCCATCCGCGTACACTGGCACAGTTACAGCGTGACATGTGGTGTACTCCAAAAAGGTAGAACGCAATACTCCCAGCACCGCACAAGCTTTGGGAGCCAAATGTGGTACCCTTGAGGGTGGCGTCCTGTGTATAACTAGGGGAGCCACCGGCCCGAGAGCTATATCTTGCTCTCAAAGGAATTTTCTGGCCATAAACCCAAAGGGCTTAAGGTTTGACTGGCGTCCCTCGGTGGCAGAGGCACCGTTGATATCAGCTGCAGATGTAGTGAGAGCTGTTGGCGACTGAGGGAGGCGCCGGGCTCGCGCGTACAGGCAAGTAATGCACTACACGCGGAGCAGAGAGAGTGGCATCTCCCCAGAACCACTAACAGGCTCTCAATGGGGAAACTGCGGAAGACACTGGTCACAAGGCTAAGGCTGGTGTACTGGATCAAATCCACCTTCCGCAATAAACGCTCTGCTGCGGATGCATAAAACTCGCATCCGTAGTCGAGCTCCAAACGAACAAAGAATCGGTAAAAAAGTAAGATAGTAGCCCAAGCGCCACCCAAGCGCCACCCAAGCGCTGAACGTCACGTGGGTACAAGAGACTCTAAGGGGTTGAATATGAGCCTCCCAAATGAGGCGTCGTTCAAATACAAGACCAAGGAAACAGTGCGATTTAACCACTTCCAGGCACACCTCATTAAGAAATAAGTCTGGGTCGGGGTGGAGCCGTGGATGGGGCAGAAGTGCATCACCTTAGTCTTGGCCAAAGAAAACCGAAACTTGTGCGCTTCGGAAGAGCGAGAGATGCGGTTCAATACCTGTAGGAGTCGACGCTCCAGAGTTTGCATCTGGGCCGCACCAAAATAGATCGAAAGGTTGTCCACGTAGAGCGTAGCAAGAACATCTTCCGGCAGCACCGATGTGATGCCGTTGATGCTCAGGGCAAAGAGTGTGACACTGAGGACACTACCCTGCGGGACACCCTCTTCCTGCTCCTTTGGGCCGGAAAGGGCTTTCCCACCCGTACGCGGAATCGACGATCTCGCAAAAATTCAGATATAAACATTGGGGGGCGTCCCCTCACCCCCATTGTGTGCAGAATCTCCATGACACCGTATCGCCATGCGGTATCATAGGCCTTCTCTAGATCGAAAAACAGCGTGGCGTAGTGCTGTCTATACGAAGGAAGGCCTCGCAGATGGCATTTTCCAGTCGGAGCAGAGCATTTGACGTGGAGTGGAACTTGCGGAAGCCGCAGTGTGCAGAAGACAGATGGCCTCCGCTGTCCACGAAAAAAGCTAGTCTGATATTTACCAATTTTTCCATCAACTTGCACACGCAAGAGGTTAGAGAGATTGGACGGAAACAGGTCGGAGTAGAGTGATCTCTCCCTGGTTTGCAAAAGGCGAGCACAGTAGTGATTCGCCAGGAATCTGGGAGAAGACCCTCCACCCAGATCTTGTTGAACAAAACTAACACAAAGGCCACGGACGCAGGGTCCGAGATTGCGGTCCCATTCTCTTGGAGAACGGGAGGGGGGTCCTGCGAGAACTTGCCCCGAATCTTTTTGACTGGCTTCCAGACTTCTCATAAAGGGGTCTGCCCGTTAAGTGAAGAGACCTATGCCCGAAAAGAAGAGCGGTGGGCGTGCTTCGAAATATACCGGAACCTAGCCCTATCCCGACGAAATTCACCGACAGTGGAATCGTTTGGGCGGCGCTTATAGCGCATGTAGGCGTGACGCTTCTGTTTGAGGGCCGTCTCACACTTGGCCGACCACTATGGGAGTGGTCGACGTGCAAAACGGCCATGCGGTCTAGGAATATTAGTCAGGCCCGCGGCGATGAGGTTGCCGGAGAAGAACTCAACGGCTTCATCTACCAACCTAAACTCCTCGACTGAGATAGAGAATTCAGTCATTTTCTGAAATGCAGGCCACCACGCCCGCGCCAAGCACCACTGAGGTGGGCTCTCAGGCGGCAGTTGCCCTGAAAATGATATTTGAATGGGAAAGTGATCACTACCATGGAGGTCATCGACCATCTCCCAATCAAAATCAGGCTGTGCATCAGAAAAGCACAAAGATAGGTCAAGGTAAGAAAATTAAGCGGTTCTCGGACCGTGATGCGTCAACTCATCCACGTTTAGGACACCCATCTCAAGCTCTTCGATCAGATCAGCAAGGACTTGTCCCCTGGGATTTATGGAGTAATCTCCCCAGAGAGGATGCCTGCCGTTCAAGTCTCCAAGCAAGAGAAAGGGCCATGGAAACCATGCCACGACACGGCGGAAGTCCCCCACGTCGAAGTCAGCTGACAATGGAATGTATGCAGAAATTATAGTATACATCCTATCCAGGTGCAGCTGCACAGCCACTGCCTGAAAGGAGGTATCTAAAGAGAAAGGAAGAACGGAGGCATCATGCCGGGTGTTAACCGCGCATCCCCCAGCCTGACCATCCCGCAGTGGTGGGGTTGCAAGACCCGTATACCCCGTGAGGGCTGGCAGGGGGCACGCGCCTAGCATTGTCTCCCGCATATAGATAACTAACGGAGAACGGGACGAGAAGAGCCTCCGCAGCTCCTCCCAGTTTGCCCGGAGTCCACGGCAATTTCATTGAAGGAATATGCCCTCCAGGGCTAGTTCGGAGGAGACGCGAGGTCCTCCTCGAACAAAAGACCCTCACGGGAATGGCCGCAAGCTTCCTGGAGGCAGAACTCCGGGCGCTGTTGGCCGGACGAAGCGCTGAAGGCGCTGTCGCCTTCGAGGACTTATTGGGGGAGGTTGGGCTCGCCATGCGAGTCTTTTCTTCCCTTCGCCTCAAAACCTTAGGCAGGCGTTTTGGCTTCGGAGGCGGGGGGGGCCTTCTTTTCGAGGAGCCACCGTCTCCGAGCCACTCACTCCAACACTAGGCGTGGGCAAGGAAGCCGAAGCTCCATTGTTGCTGTCCTCCTTTCGGGGGACAGCTTTAGGAACCCCGGAAGATGGCATAGCGCCTAACTTCAGGGTTGTTGCCTCCTCGGAGTCTAACGAGTCGGTGGAGGCGCGTGGCCGTTCTGCCAGCTTTACCAGGGAAGCGCGCGAGTTGAGTAGAGGTTGCAGAAGGGCTCCAAATGGGCGCGGAAACAACCGTGCTCGTTGGCCTGGATGGGCCAGAGGAGAGAGTGCCTTTCTAACTATTGAGGCATATGAAGTCACAGGCAGAGCCTGGCGCACCAGGACTAAGGCCTTAGCCTTGCGGAATGAGAGTCGATCCTGGGCTTGAACGGACAGGATTTGGTTCTCAAGGAGATATGCACCACATTGCTTTGAAGAAGCAAGGTGCGGCTCTCCAAAATTGACACAGTTGGCCAGAAACGATTTAGACTTGGAGCAATTTACACAGACTTCGAGGGACTCCGACTTTGCGCGTCTACATGAGCGATTCGTATGGCCGACGCGGTGAGAGTAATAGCAACGCCGCGGCAGTGGCACGAATGCCTTCACGCAGGAGCGGTACCAACCTGCACGCACCGACTCAGGGAGCTTGTCACAGTCGAACGTGACGAAGAGTGTAGGGGTGTGTCTCGAGGCCCCTCCATGGTCGGCCAGCTCTAAGGTGATGTCCTCTATGGAGTACTCAACGAGTTCCCTCGCATAAACTACTCCTTTCACAAAGTTCCTGGTAGAGTGCGGCGTCACACTCACCGGGGTGCCATGAAGTGTTCGAAGAGCACTTATCTTGGCCGCCTCGGCGGAATTCGCTGCATTCGTCAGAAGGCCCCCGTCCGAGAAACGGGTCACCTTCGGCTCTATTAATTGCACTAGCTAATCCTCTCCTCTGATGGATCATGTTGCCCTTGGACAACATGGTGCCATCAGTGGAGCAAATAGCGAGGAAGCGTTTGTGGCCAGCGGGCTCGAAAACACCAAGTAACCTCTGAATGAGGGGCCCCAATGTTATCGAGGCTCCGCCCTGTGCACTTTTGGTCTTTGTCATAGTCAGGGGCTTCGCACCCAGGGGGGCAGAGGGGATGGATTGCCGATCTGGGCTTGGTCGCTTACCTTAGCAGCAGACCCATCTGTCTTCGCAGCCCCCACAGATGTAGAGGAGCCCCGAGTCTTCTTTGTCTTTTTCTTGTTTTTTTTTCTTTTTAGGAGAGGAGGGCGGTGAATGAACCCGCTTCTCACCTCCGCCGGAAGGAGCCTCTGGCCAGATGGACCGGCCTCAGTTAGGTCCTTTTCCGAAATGGAGAAGGTCCAGGGTACCCTGCTTGCGCAGGAGCTGCTCTTCAAGGACAGCTCCGTTGATGACCAAGGGGAATTGAGAAGAGATTTGTGTTTTTTATTTAGATTTGCATACATGGGCATGGTGACCCTCTTTTTTTCTACAGGAATCAATAGCTAATCACCTCTCGCAGTTTGTATGAAAAGTGACGAAATAAATGGGTGAAATTCAGGCTATCTGAATAAAGGAAGAGAGTCTAAGCTGGGGACGGATGGAGCGCTGGATCCCCTCAGCACGGCGGCCAGGATTGCAAATTGCCGCACCCCTTACGTAGTCTAATCGTGTAGGCGGAAGTTTCCTGTGTGTCCTCTCGTACTAACACCCTCCAGGAAGAATTTGTGAGGCAGACGAAGTTCTCCGATCTTTTAAATACTAGGTGTAATTCTGGTTCCTTCAATCACGTTGTAATAGACTTACTGTGTGTAAAGAATGGACAAGGAGGAATGAAAAAAACAGGAAATTTTGCATAAAAATTATTCTAGCCAAACTTCGTATTTTCTCAAGCAAAATAGTTTATTGTGAGTGTCTAGGAACAAGTTTACAAATTACTACCGGAGGAATTCACGAGTTTAAACATTAATTACGCTGTGTAAAGAGCAAAATTAAATAATTAGGGGTGCCAACATAGCCTAGTATCATAAAGACAAAAAATCAATCTCAGCAGGGAGTGACCTCGATACCAATTGTTATATTTTTCTCTGCATCAAAAGATGGCGATGTTTTCCAGCTAGTATTTTAGCTATGACGTCAGAATACTCACTACAATCAACGTAACTATTCCGTTCACTGGATCCATAACCTTTCTAGATAGTTGAGACCATTGCAAATTTAAATTATTCTAAAAGTAGCCAGGACACGTTTCGACGAAATCATCTAAAAAAAACATGAACTAATTTTTTAAACTTTTATTGTTCTTTTAAGAATAAACTATTCATATTTTGCCTAAATTCTGGCTTCACAGGCTCCATAATTTATTATTCAGTCTTTTTTGAGTCCATTGACAATTATGTTTCCATAGCACGTACCAATTTAATGTGAAAGAATGTTTAAGGACTGACACTTGAAGATTTATTATACGGCATAACGCTCATAAAGCCAGGAGGTTAATTTAATATTTAAGTTTGTGTTTGTTTTATATTTAGATATTTCTTAAATATGTAATTAACCCATATATTTCTTCTCTAGGTTAGAGTCCATCTTACATCTAATAGGCTTATAATATGGAGTTAAACTCTTATAGGTGATTGAAGGCCCAGTCATGGGATACAAGTTTCTTTAATGTAATTTAGCGCATTTTGGAGTAATTAGTTACGATCGCTAACCTTGGGCTGACTCCATTTGGGGATGATTATCCTCTCGTTGATTCTTGCGTTGTAACCTGGGTAAGAGGACCGGTTGACTACCCGTAGTAGTAGGAAAATCCTGGAAGGCGAATTCTAGGACTCTTTATTTGACGGAGACTCGGCAGGCCTAGACGCAATGAATTCGTTTGTTGCATGTCAGGTATTTGAGGCTGGCCTACTAATGTCGTGGTCTACTTTTGGTCTACAGATCCTCTTCTCGAGCTGACGGTTGAGCTTGTTAGTGATGACGTAATCCCTTGCGCGTCATATTGAATGATATTTATCGTGTAGAATAATGTAGACGTGGCCCACGGTTAGCCAATCATGTGGTTTGGGCGGAGCTTACTTGAATGAATAGTTTATTCGTATGTACAAGGGGATGAGAGAAAATGAGCAGGGAGCTTTGATTCAGGCATCTTCTAGATAATTTTATTTTGGAGACAGAGATAATTTTAGGAAATAAGATTTCGTGTTTCACGACTCCCTGACAATAAACAAAGGCCCAGCGTCTTCCCTGTTTTTTCATCATGGCGTGTTTGATAAATATATCTTTACGGGTGGTAGGCGTCTTCCGGAATTTTGGCGTGGCCCAAATGGTCAGCAAAGATAACGCGAGAAGCGCCTTTGCTCGTGGTGAGTGTGTATGCCTGTGACCATGTGAAACCGTCTCGAATTAATTTTTGCCTATATAGCCTTTACAAGAATACAGTATTTTTATATATTATTTACATGGTTCCATGACAAATTGTTATACAATTTCAGTAGATTGTTTGCAGGTGCATAATTATATGCGTGTCCAATTAAAGTCTTCATTGGACTCACATAACACTCATTTGTGAGGCTTCTTTGCTTATCCTAATCCACCTAGCAATAGGGCACTACTCTTGATGATTTTGTGATAAAAAAATGCACCACAACACCCCTAATAGAGCTCAAACTGCTAAAACTTAAAATATAAAAAATTTCAAAATTAAAAGAGACAAATAAAAGGAGAAAATAAGAAAACATAAAAAGTTTAATGAAACAAAATAATAATATTAAATTAATATTGTTGATTAAAGTTTTCTGTTTCCTCAATTTTGGATTTTTTTTTATTTTATAGTTTTGCAGTTTCGAGCAGGTTTTAGAGTAATTATACCCCCCGTTTCCTCGATTGTTTTTTAATACTAAAATAATAATTAACGTTAACGTTTAAGTGTTAAACTCCGTTAAATTTTTAAATAATTAACGGATTAACAATTTATCTTACTCTTCCTTATTATCACACCTATTAAAAATACACTTTTTAGCTTCCAAACCCTATTTTAATTGCCTAAGTCAAATCAAAAATAGAGCAATCGGTTGGAAGTAATTATGGAATCAATATCAGTGACGAGCATAGATTTCTCAATATCAAGAGGATCACATCGTAACACTTGAAAAGTCTATTAAGAACAATCCCCCCGGCGTCTCACCCTTATATGTTTACAAGACCCTTTTCGAAGGTTCTGTATTAGTTTTAGGGCTAAGAATTAGCCGAGGGGAAAAAACCGATTTAACTTATAGCGAGATTAAGCGATTTTGGGTATAGTAAGTGGCCGGATGGAGTCCCAATTCGTGGTTCGGATTCCGCGTTAATCAGTAATTTTCGACTGAGAAATATTCGGTATCTTAATTTAGTGTGGATAAGTGGTAAAACCAATAATTATTTTTTTTTAATTAATGAGGATTCACGACTAACTTTGGTCACTCGTAGCGTTTATGTGTTGTACAAGTTGTCGGGGCAGGTTCTAACGCTTAGACCATGTTCACTCTCGGATTTGAATCCTAATTGTGTCCCCTCCTCCAGATAATCAATAAGAGAGGCCCTTTCGCGCGACATGAATTTACTCGACTTGGAAAATAAATTGAATATTGATTTTCGGATCTCCATGATCTACTTGATCTACATAAGTGATTCTTGACTTCCTACAAATGAGATGGCGATAGAATTTTCCTTATTATTGGGTATAACTGAAGAAAGAATAAGCATAATCAATCAAACTATAGGAACTTTTTAAGAATTTAATTGTATTATTACCTCTCTTGCAAATCAAGAGATACTCGTAGATAAAATGAAAGATAAAACATCTTTAATTGGCATTTTTCCGTCACAAAATAACAGCGACGGAGCTTCAAAAAGGTCAACTATGACATAAAAATTATACTAAATTACCTTATACTGAAACTCCTCATTGGTAAGTTTAACTTACGTATTTGAACCCTTTGATGAAGAGATCGGTGTGAAAAAAGGAAAATATTGCGATTCGTTAATTATATTTTTCATGCGTAATTTCCATATTTTACCGCCAAAATAGTGGCTAAGCTTGAATGATATTAAATCCTTAGAGTTTAAGTATATAAAGACTTATCAAGTTATGTATATTTATGCCTATTTATGTATATTTATATTTAGTATATTTATTCTCGGCAAGAAAATATAATTCTAATCAACTTTGATAAATTTAAAAAAGGCCATTAAAACTATTTTCTCTTTTTCAAGGAGCGTATTTAATAAAAAGAGTTATATTTAAGAATACTAAATCTCAATTTCCAATTATTTTTTCAATAGCGAAAAAAATCCCCTTCTTAAATTATAGAGTTCGTGATGATGATTATGATGATGATTTAAGAAGGGGATTTTTTGAGTATTTGACTAATAATTTCATCTTAGTTTGGTTATTTCTAATAATTCTTTTATAATACCAAAAAACAAAATAGTGAAGTTCAGAAATAAATATAAGTATCGAAATTTTGTCAAATTTTTGAAACCCAAAGAATTACAAATGCTGAAGTTCAGAAAATTTATTTTCATATATCTTCTATAACACTTATTTTAACAACATGATATTTTGAAAGGGGGAAATTTAGTTTAGAGTTCCTTTTTAAAATTGTTATAATTTGCAAAGTTCAGAAAATTTATAAAAATTTAACCATGGATGCTTTTTTTAGATTTTAAATTTTAATCTTAGTAGCGAAGCGCAAGCTTCCCCTCGGCGAAGCCATTGCCTGGTTTTCCTATATTATAAGCGGTAGATAAACATTCGTAGTTTACTTTTAGATTGCTTCAAATTCAATTAATTATATTGATAATTGTCTCTTCTTTCAATGCGACCAGGAATAAAACAGTTTCTTCATTTGCAATTGCAATATACTCAACAGACTCATTGGAATATGGTTTATTTAACTACATATTAATAGTTAAAATACAGTAAATTAATTTTTTTGAATAAAATTAATGAACAGAATTTTTTATTCGGTTTAATTGGATAGATATATAATATTTTAGACGCTTTCATTGATTGTATCTTAGAAATTACCAATTTTATTTGAGTATGACATGAACAAATATTACGTGCTATTAATTAAATACTAACCAAAATCTTATTTGGTGAATTACTTTTTGGAAGGACTTTTTGAATGTGTATCTATATTCAAAATATACGCTTACCAGGCAATGACTTTCCCCCCTCCTACAGGGGAGCTTGCGCGACTTCGTTACTAAGATTAAAATTTAAAATCTAAACTAAAAAAAAGCAGCCATGGCTAAATATTTATAAATTTTCTGAACTTTGCAAGTTATAATAATTTTTAAAAGAACGTCTAAACTAAATTTCCCCCCTTTCAAAATATAGTTATAGGAAGAAAATCAATTTTCAGAACTTCACCATTTGTAATTCTTTGGGTTTTAAAAAATTCCTAAAATTTCGAACTTCACCATTTTGTTTTTCTGATATTATAAAAGAATGATTAGAAATAACTTTGATAATAAAACATAACTCATAACCAAACTAATATGATATTATTATTCAAATACTCAAAAAAATCCCCTTCTTAAAATATAGAATTAGTAACGATGATAATGATGCATGTTTCGGCAGGACAATACTCATCATTGGTAAATAGAGACGATTAGTCAGATTTATAATGTACAGTATCCTAAAAGTTATGTAACACATAACGCTATATTTCGTTCAGAAAGTAACAATTTAATATAATATTAATTGATGAGATGTCTACCATTTGGGGTATTTAGATACTAATAAAATAAATAGGATATTTACTAATAACAAATTAAATTTATTGAAATTATTTAAATTATTCCGGTTATTTCAAGCTATTACTGTTAAAAAATATCGGAACGATTTTGTTTCAATACATCGTTGCCAAATTTGCTCCAATTTCTCGTTTTTCCAGGCTAATTATCATTTAATTTTTATTCATCGATATTGCAAAAATATTAGCATTAACATTCGGCTATTTTTGTATCCCTATAATTAGTTTTCAAACTGAACGCGTAAAGAAAAATATTATTATTTTGCAACACACCCTAGAGAAGCCTAATAACAGTCAACCAAAAGTTTGTGAGGACTTATAGAACATATAAATATTTACATCATAGTAAACTTAGCAGGATCCGGAACATTTTGAAAGATGTAACATGACTATTTTTTTAAAGTGTCAAAGCCCATCGTAGTTGTTAACAAAACAATCTCACTATAAAAACAAGGTCTGTCACTTATTATGATTTATGACCTTTCGACCTTCAAAACTTTTAATAATTCCCAGACTAAACTTGGGAGGACCTTATAAATTCTATGATCGAAACAATATAAGTGTTTCAAATTTCGTTAGAATCGGCCGAATAGTTATGATGTTATGGCCAAAACAAAATCATTTCCGAGCTAACTTTGATAGGACTGTAGAAATTATATCATTCGAAAGAGAATGTAAAACAACATATGTGTTTCGAATATCGTTAGAATCGGCAAAATAGTTACAATGTTATTACAAAAACAGAAAAAGCAAAACGGGGACCGACCGACATAGTGAGATGTAGAGTCGTCCGCGACTAGACTCGCCCCCGACTAAAAATGCTTTTAAATAGAAATACTTCAAAAGTGAAAAATACTCAAAGCAAAGTAATAAAAGGTATTACTGAAAATTCATAGTCATGGGCAAAAGTTTGAAACTACTATGTGGGGTAATTAATAGAACTAATCAAACGTAGCGTTTTGTTTTAGTATGTTTGTATTATAATTTGAAGGTGAAATATCAAAAAAGAGCCCAAACCCATTTTATTAATAAATACAGTTAATTGATGAGTATAGTCAATATTTATAATAATGTCTCTTGTTCCTTAGGACTGCTCTAGTTCGTTATGGCATGCTGGAGATCAAATTTGCGATGATATCTTGTCTAATATTACCCCACTGTTGTTCATTAAGAACTCACAACTGCTCACAATTCGATGACTTCTGTTTATAAATTGTCAGTTTAATTATTGCCCAGAAATTATACATTGTGTTCAATCTGTCGAATTCCCGTGCCTAAGTTCTAAAAGTTCTATGTTATTTTTCAGCCAAGAACTTTGTAAAAGATGCACAATCATGCTGAACTAAACAGTTGTCATCTCCAAATTGGTCCTAAACTGTTGAAAAAAACGTATTGATGAAGCACGATTCGATAATATTTTGAGTTCATGGCAGTGTTCATGGGCAAAATTGTTAACGCTACAGGTCACTCAGATGAAAAGCAGCCACTGACATGGAAGATATCGGGAGGCTTAACCGTGGATACCACAAAGGACTGGTGAAACGCTATCCTTTTCTTACCCTTAACGAGGGATCATTCATAAGCTCAAACAAGCAGAAGGAGCATCATCAGATAATATCACATTGGCCTATTCTTCAAAAGTGTATTCTTAATATTTCTTACAAAATTGGAACCTATCTTATTTGCAGCCCTTCTTGACTTGAGACCTTTGTCAAAAATTCTACGGCTGCTTCTTTTCAATCTTGAGCAAGATCGGAATTGGAGGTAACCAAATACTTGAAGTGGAACCTTACCAGCAGGCGATATTGGCAATCATCGGAAGTTCTTGAGAGTTCCGAAGACATGTTTAGAAGAGTCTAGCTAGTATATGTAGTCATTAATCATCATAAAGATGAAGTTCCTTGATGCAATAAATACTCTTAAGCAACAATCTCCTTGATTTAAGGCCATTTTGTGCAGAGCAACAATTATTGTAAGATTTTCTTTGGAAAGATCCATTCAAACATTTATTTCTATCCCCAAATATTACAATATAGATTATAATTAAGCAACATCATCCATTTAACCTATATTTGTCATCATTTTACTCTTTTGATCGAAGAGCAAAGCTCGAGTGACCTAAACTCATCTCCGACAGGAGGTGACTTTTTTAATAAACCAGCCGTAATTTAGTGTTAGAATAATTATTCCTATCACGTATATTTTAGAAGAAAATGAAAAAATATATCAGTCTCAAAACTTTTGGCCAGAGCGAAAATTAAATTCAGCCGAGATGTTATTAGTTTGAATTCTCTAGAAATTTGCATTAAGCTATAACGCAATTTTTCACGTGAAAAATATATATATATATATATATATATATATATATATATATATATATATATATATATATATATATATATATATATATATATATATATATAAATATATTAGTGTAGTTGGGTAGCAGTCTTTGTTGAATGCAAATTTTGTTGAAGACCATTTTGTATTTTCTCTTAATTCATTTCCTTTGCCAAGGAAATTGATTAGGGCAAAATACACAATGGTCTTCAGAAAAATTTGCATATATATATATATATATATATATATATATGCAGTGTGGGATGAGAAATTTATTGCCTTTGGTAACTCTGAATTCCTCGCATGCGTATTATCTGACGTCGGTTCTCCCTTCTTCCCATCGCAATAGACTCAGTTTTTTTTCATCACCCGTAAAGGGCGCAAATCCATAGCTGAATTAAATCTTCTAAAATTTAAAAAGGAGATGCTGACCTGCTTGGATTTCACATCGTCAGCTACAATGCGAAGATGTCCGAGTCCTTGGGTGTCAACTGAGGGCGGTGCAGAGAATCAGGGAGATTTGAATGTGTCAGGATGTGATTAAGAGAGTAAATCGCCTTGAAAACCCAGAGTTCCACATTTTTCCCCGTTTTCTTCCCCATGTGCCTCAAACACAATACAGAGGCATACACAAAAAGGCCTGGAGGGGTTGATGTTACCCTCAAGGAGATGGGAGCTGGAATTCTGCATGTGTGACACCAGGAGTTTGAATCATGCCACACAAGAATGAGGATCTTGTCTTTGCTATCTGACAATTTATTTGATCACATCATTCAGAGCATCCAACCTCCAAACTCCAAAACTACACTCCTCTGGACTATTATAAGTTGGGCGTGTTGGTAGAAATATCAGCCTGGCCTCGTATATCACCGAGGTTGAGCTTAGCTTAAGTCCACGATCACCATAGTTTTCACCCAGTTAATCATGAAAACCACCAAGAAGGCTTCTAGCAGTTCCCACCGCCGTCTGGATGCCGTGGTTGAGGCCATAGCAACTTCATTCCATAAAATAAATAGTAAAATCCTTTAATTAGTAACTTGGGTAAATATATCTGCATTAATGCACTTTCTACGTTATTCTCTTTTACGAGTATGTTGAAGTTAGACGAAAAATTATCCACCGCAAGATATATATATATATATATATATATATATATATATATATATATATATATACATATTGTATGGATTTTATTACACTCATTTAAGATTTCTTTTTTTTCTCAATGGAGACCTACTGATTATTATACATGGAATCCGAACCACGGTTATCTAGCACGTAAGGCAGCCCTCAGGTATTCGACCAGAATTGGGAATCTAACCCAATTATATATATATATATATATATATATATATATATATATATATATATATATATATATATATATATATGCATGCATGTTTTATTAAAGACCAGGTCTAGTGTAACCTTGATAAGCTTCTTTCTTTGCCTTTCTAATTTATTTATCATTCTTTTTTCGTCTTGCGAAAGGTTATAGATAAGTGTTCCGATATTCATGGTTTATTTTAGCTAGCCGAGCTTTCGGTCACGTTTGACCATCTTCGGAGTGAATTAATTTTACACTAGTTAAACATTTAAAGGCATATATATATATATATATATGTCAAGGGAGAAATTAATTTTTTTAATTCTTACAACGTTTTGGGTGTAAATTTCGCCCATTTTCTGGTACTGAAAATATTAAACTAATGAGTCGACTAAGCATTTTAAGTTTTAAAAATTAAAAACTTTCAAATTATAGAATTGATGAAGGATTTTGCCTACTAAAAAATGGAATAATGCAGAACACAAACGAGATGAGCGTAGGGAGAAAGAGAGGATTAGGAGGTTGGTCAATATTTTATAGTGAAAATAGTAGATGAGAAAAGGAACGGGATTTCATGTACATAAATTCTTGAATTCGCAAAGAGAGACGATCGGGGATGGTTTTCGAAATTTTAAAATGTTCTAAGGTAAAAATGCTTTTACATGGAATAGAATGTAGCTGATCGGGCGAGAACTTTCTAAGTCCTGTGTCTAATTCACATATGGAAACAGAACCTTGTGTTCAGCGAGCTCTTTCGTACTGCCAATATATTTCCAGAGATTTTAACAAGTGGAAGTAAATTTGTTTATGACAAAACAATTCACACCTTGCAGAATTCTGTCCTTACGATTGAATGGTTGTCATATGTTATTTATTTATCTTAATAATGGTATGGAAGCAACTTCTTTCATAAATTTGTAATTTCTTTTATATCTTATCTTTACAGACAGTCGGGAATTTCAACTTCGAGTGTTAAATGTTACCTAGAAAATTAGCTGTAGTTATAATTTTCTAAATAACAAAACCAACCGAAATTGAAATTCCCAACTAAGAAACAAGAAAACTGTTTCCTTTGAAATCTCCGGACAGGAATTTTATTACTCTATGGAATCCGGTGTAGGACGAACAAATTTTTTAGGCACAAAATATTAGTGTTTTCATGGCACTGTTTTTTTACGAAAAACTTAAAAAATAAGTGACCAAAAGAAAAGTTAACTAAATATGAATTTTTCGAAGATGAAAATTTTATTTAATTTCCTTCTACAATATTGATACATAACAGGTTTTGGTGGAGGAATAAAATAGGTGTTTCTGCAAAGAAGTAAAATAATGAAGGAAAATTATTTGACATGTAGCACCTCATAATTCTCATTTATTTTTATAAGTAGATTTGATACTAATTAGAATGAATAAAATAGTATGTTTTCTTCATTCGTATTGCTAAACAGGACTTAAATGGCATCTCTATATAATGCATGCAAGCAACCAATTTCTTAGAAGTGATTTTCCACGTCGTAGATAATTTGTAGAATGGCTTTTCCATAACCCTGCTCGTTTCTTGGAAAACATTATGATTTTTAAGTGTGTTTGCGCCGCTGAAAAATCCCACAGAACTCAAATTTGAGAGACGTATTTGTCGGCAGAAAGTATGTCTGTGGATCGGGATATTCGGGAATGACCATCTCATCGACTCATTGTTTTACGGCAATAATTACCCTGAAGCTGTCTACCTGAAAAATGATGAACGAAAAGATCATCCCAATACTCCTTATTTACGGTAATCATTTCAATTGACTTTGTTAGAATCAGGACGGAGGCCCAGTTCATAGACTGCTTGCTATAAGAGAAGACAGAGAGAACAAGTTAGCGATCGCATTGTCGCGCTAAATCGTGCAAATGAATGGCCTCCAAGATCCCAGGATTTAATACCGTGCGATTTTATCTTATGGGAACATCTAAAAAGTAAAGTGTATTGTACTCCTCCAGTAAACAGAAACCAGTTAAAAGATAGCATCACACGTGAAGTCAATTTACTTAACTAAAATTCACACTTGGTGAAAAGAGTTGTGCAATCAATGCCAGCAAGTAGAGAACATGTGGAATGAAACAGTGCTAAAAAATGTATTACACATATCTAGAGTTGGTTCATTATTAATGGAGAGATAATTTGTTAATTTTCAACTTCGGATTTTCATTATTCTTACTTCCATTCAGAATCAGTTTTTTTTTGCTCCCACCAAAACCATTTGAGAATTAATATCACAAAAGAAAAATAGATGAAATTTTCACAATCGTAAGATAAATAGTTAAGAGATCAAAATAAAATTTACAGGAACAAAATTTATCTGAAAGTTTTAGAGTATTAATAATTCAAATTTGGTTAACTCTTTTGCGGGTCACCCTGTATATATATATATATATATATATATATATATATATATATACTTTGGTAAAGTAATGAGAAATTAAAGAAATCAATGTTCCTAGCGGTTTTCTTTATAGAAACATTTTTTTCGGCGGAAAAGGAAAAGATGCATGCAGGAAAGGGAAGAAAGTGTGAAAGTGGGCACTTTTTACCATGTTCTTCCAATGAATATGTTGGAATAGATAAAATCACTCATCATTCGAGGTCTCAACTTTTTTCTTTAATTAACATTAACCGTGGTTTATATATATATATATATATATATATATATATATATATATATATATATATATATATATATATATATATATATATATATATATATATATATATATATATATATTTATATATATATATATAAACAAAGAGAAAATACAAGTTCTGTTGGTGATAGATAGAGCATCTGACCGGCAATCACCAGAACCGAGTTCTGGTTCCAGCCATGAATTTCAAACTTTTTTCCCCTGGCGTTATTTCTGTCTTCTCGGTAAAAGATTGCCTTCATTGTGCCTCCCTCTGCTCTCTCTGATTCTAATGTTCTTCTAATGTCCCTTTCTCTTACCTCTAAAAAACTCTTGTCTCATTGCTCATTCACGTCAAATTTCTCATTCTCTTGTATATAAGCTATCAGTTGTTCCTCGAATTTTTTCTATTACTGTGAGGCCGTTAAGTCATTAACGCAAACAATGCAGAAAATTAAAATTTAAACCACCATTAATTCATTGCAATCACGTAAATATAAACTTTTGCAATAAAAAAAATTGTCCCTAATCCTTTTCACAACAGAGTTCGGCAGCGAAACACAATTGAGCAACAAACACGTCGAATTAATGGTCTGATTGTTTCACTTCTGCTATTATTTTTATGAGCAGTTCATTTTTTAAAAATTTTGCTGTTGGTTATTTATTTGTGAGGCTTAAATTTGGTTTCTATCTGATTTGAGTCATTCGTTAGATTCGTTGTTCAAGTGATTTGTTTAAGCAAAAATAAACAAAAAAAACTGACCTGCTTATATTCTGGAACATTTTTGTAAATTCGGAAAGAGGAAACGTTTAAAAAAAAAGCAAAATTTCGCCTACTGAAATATAACTAGAGACAAAGATAAAGAAAGACTATAGGAATGAGAAACTAATAGATAACATCCCCATAACTAAATAAGGTACAGTTCAAAACTTGAGTATAAAATACGTAAAATCAATATTTTAGTGAAAATAACCTTTTAATTTCTAAGAAATATTGCCAAAATATTGTTTGAAATTTGACCTTAATTATGTAAAAATCTCCATTTATCGAAACGCGGATGAAACAAGATAGGAAGAAAGTAATATAGTTTTGAATAAAGGAGACTTTCAAAACTAAAGGACGACATAAATTCGTACTTTATGTATGGCATCACTATCACACATGTATTGTAGACTTACATCGATGTTATTAGTCATT
The DNA here is from genome assembly GCA_963969495.1 of Ceratothoa steindachneri. Taxonomy (NCBI): domain Eukaryota; kingdom Metazoa; phylum Arthropoda; class Malacostraca; order Isopoda; family Cymothoidae; genus Ceratothoa; species Ceratothoa steindachneri. Next base: position 80,084,752 of record OZ018327.1, read on the forward strand.
AATTAAGATGTCGAAACGCTCTATGGCCGAAAGTTTCTTCTGAAAGCAGGTTGCCCATTGGAAGAGTAAACAAAAATCGCATTAAAATCTTGATGCGTTGTGATCAATAAAAAGTGCAATTTATCGCATAATAAACTACCATGAGGATATGGAGTCCTGCGACTCTATCAAGGAAACGGGGTGTCCAGCAAAACTGCTTCCATGGAAAATCGCACGATACCATGGATTTCGATGAAGGATCGACTTGGGACAACGGCTGATACTTCACGTCAAGGTGCCAAACTATCCCATGTAGCTTAACGGATTTGAGCATACGCCCTTACTAAGAAGTCATCTAGAAATAAAACGAATAAATTGGCTAGGTTGGTCTTTGTTACTGAGCATGTTAACTGGAATGCTAAAAGGTACGATAGACTGTTTTTCAGCGACGAAAGTTAATTTATTTCCGAATTTAGGGGTAAGAACCACGTAAAGTATTGAACAGGTAAATTATTTAATCCCACGTTTAGGAAAATATCTTTATAACTCTAGGAAATAGCGTTATGATCTAAAATATGTAAACTGTGACATACAATAATATGCTTCAAAAACATATAAACCCCTCTCTCCCAACATCGAGAGTAAAAGAGCGTGTTTGATGATTACCACGCAAAAAAACTGATGTATGTCGCTCTCCGATGCTGAAAATATCCACGTGGAGAAGAGGCCTGCTCAGTAGCCTGATTTAAACCCGATATATTATTTATAGAAGATACGCGGCGTGAAAGTTATGGCTCGGATACTGAAGAATAATGAAGAACTCTAGCAACGATTAGAAGAAAGATATGGTAAAATTATTTCCCAACAAGGTGACAAATTCGTTTTGTTATGCACCTGAAGATATACTGAATTTATACTTATCGTTTGAATAGTGAATTGTGCAGTGCACACGCTGATAATTAATGAAAAACAAATCTTTAAGAGAGATCGAATTTTTTTATTTTTCAAGTACAGGAATAGTTTCGGAGCATCACGCTACATCCTTCATCTGTACAAAGACCGACACATATTACCTTACACATTCCTTATATATAAAATGCGAGACAAAAAAAGGAACAACTTTAAACAAGAGACGACTGCACATACCAAAAAACATGGAGGAAAAATGTACTGCTGAAGGAAGGAGAGGGATAATCCTATACTTGAAAATAAACAAGGCGTTCGCTCTTAAAATTTTTATGTTTTCATTCATTATCATTTTAATGTATTAGACGACTCTTTATTCAAATAAAGATTACAAGTGATCTTCAAAATGTTTTAGGGCAAGCCTTCAATTCAAAAGCTTATCGGAAAGTTTCAAGTCAAAAAACGGTTAATCCTATCTTTGGTTTGTGCTGATACCTGCAAAACCGTGATTTATTCCTCTGGTGCAGTTCAGGTAGTAAGTGACTGCTTACGAGAAATTAGCTTTTCTATCCATGGAAAAACAAACTTTTGAGTTCATAGCTGTTATCAGATTTTAACAAAACTTGATTGGAAATCCCCAGCTATTATCAACTCTTTGCAGCATTTTTATGATCAGTCCTCACCAAACAACATTGTTTTGAGGTAGATAAAATGGTTGACAGAAGGAGAAAAAAAGCTTAATGAAGACAAGAGACAAAGGAGATAAGCTACATCGGTGAATGCAGAAAAGGAGGCCGCCTTTCAAAAATTTATGAATGAAGATTGCAAGATTAGCATTGAATTATTGTAAAAGAAGTCGATATTTGCTAAGGATCAGCTTATGCAATTTTAACAGAGCATCTTGGTCTCAGTAGGTTTTCTGCTTCTCGTTTAGGGGTGAAGCGTTGCGGGCTGATCAGCTTGCACAAAGGAGCCCTGTTCCTTCATGACAATGCTCTAGCCCATTCTTCACGGCTAACGAGAAAAACTCTGAGGGAATTGTGATGGTAAATGATATCCCATCAACCCTATAGCCCTGATCTTTTTCCCTCGGACCATTTCTTGTTTCCTAAGCTTAACAAACAATTAAAAGAAACAAGATTTCAATCGATCGAAGAGGCAAAACGTAAAGTCAAGATATGATGTAATTAGAAAAGCCAGGAGTTCTTCAGAGAGGGACTTGTCAGGTGAAAAAATAACCTTCAGAAGTGCATTGACCTAAATAAAAACTATATTGAGAAATATTAGTAACATTTGTGTTATTTTAATTTTTAAAAAATATTTCTCTCATTTTGCACCAAAACCTTTCGAAGATCACTCGTACTTTATTCATAATTGTATTTTTCTGTTTTTCTTGGAAATGTGAACAGGTTATTCTTGGAGTAAAATAATTTGCAGAGAATTTTGTATTTAGTCGTTGTTCTATTAAATAAAAGTATGGTACCCTTAGAGGCAAATATGAAAGATTAGTTTCTGGAAATATCATTGAAATTAAACGAGTATTTCTTTTACTTTCTCCCAGTTTTGTGCGGTAATGTACTATAGTTGTACCGATATGGTGTATTATGATATCTCAAGAAATAGTCTGAGGATGTTTGTATAAATCTTTGTGTGATCATGAGTTATGACTATTGTAGGAAAATTATGTATAAAACTCATATTCTTGTTAAGAAACAATTTGAATGAGAAACTTCCCAGTCAAGTTCTATGTAAGATCTCAGTGCTAAGAATATTTGATTCTATTTCGGGTATAAAATCTTAATGAGTCGTGTTAATTAAACAATATAATGCAATCATCCGAAGAAAAATGGTCAGGAAGGATAATATGTTGGACTAAGAATATAAACAAGTTCCTAAAGGTCTCAAATAAAAAATTAATGTGATGGAGTATCAAATGGAAGATCGCCAGGCAATACCAACGTTGTACATGGTCTCCGTAAATTCTAGACAGAGGAAATATCCCAACAGTCTCCCCGTTCTACATATCCTACCATTCTTGATTTCTTTTTCTGAGATATTAGGATATGCTAAATGAGAAGGAGTACTCAATAAAAAGTAAAGATTCGACAAACCTAAAGGAGCATCGTAAGAGAAATTTCTCAAATTGAGGTAAATTTGAGGTTTATATTGCATCAGGTTTATCAATTCAATCTCGCAAAGCGCATTGAGCTTTGCATCACAAATGGTGTAAATCACATTGAAGATGATATTAATAATATGGTCCTTCAAGAAATCACTTCGTACTAAAAGAAAGTGGATATTTGTAATAAAAATAATTTTTCTAAGGTTATTTTTTGAATTAATAACAAACGTAGGTTCCGTCTGGTTACAGAGTTGAGCAGTGAGGCCACCGGCTGATTTTCGAAGAAAACAACTATAAACTTTATCCATCGTACTAATAATACATTGCACTAATAATAGTTGTAAATAATACATTTTGACTTGTTTATAATGAATAATAACAAAAACTATAAAAATAATAGGATAGATAAATTGGCTAAATAAATTGGATAGATCTAAAAGGAAAATTAAATTTAGCAAACTGGTCCATTGTACAATTGAACAAAATAAACTGATATTATTTCTAAACGTCAAATTTAATAATAAATGGTATCCAGCGATGAACTAAACTACTATCATTCATTACAAAATTAACATCGGAGTCTAATTAATTATATTTATTATAGTATTCAATATAATTAAGCCTAATTCGGAGTTGATAGGCCAGGTTGTTTCTCAATTATCAAAATATTTAAGCAAAAAAACTTAGCAGAATTTACTAAGTAAGCAAGATTATACTGCGAGAAGTTTATGAAAAAACACAGTACATACTATATTTATGAATACATTAATGACGTTTAGATAAGAACATAAGAAAAGAAGGAGACTGCAAAAGACCATTCATGGCCTACACTTGGCAGCTCCTGTAAATGATCCTGTAGATGATCAATAATTTGTCGACTTTCTTCTGGTTCGTCTATAATGAGAAACGGGTTCAAATCTTTACGTCGTATAAAATATATATTTCTATTTCGTTCGGTTATTTACAGGATTTTTCAAGAGGCTGAAATGTGCTGGAAATGGAATCTTGAATTTTGTATTGAGTCTATATAATCTGCGATTAGTTTTAGTGAAATATAGGTAAGGCAATCCGTGGAGTTGCGTAATAGGATGTTGTTTCTGAGACCAGGGACAGAAAAGGTGAATAATGACAAGATGGCTCTTCACTTGACAATATATGTACAAAATGCCGGAGGAAAATGAAGAAAAGCTACTCCAAGGACCTAAACAAAGAAAAGTACAAATGGACGTGTCTGAAATATTCATAATATTTCAAAGGGTCGTCCCAAAAGACTCGATTTTGAAGAGTTGGAAGCGGTTGTCTGAAAAATTCCTGACACCAATTCTAGGTAACCCATAGGAGTGCTTTACACCAATTGAAAAAGGGTTGAAAAGGTTCCAATGCATAAAAAATTGTCCCCGTACGAACTGTACAAGGCGAATTTGCAACAATACGTTGCTTGATTTGAGCCAGTGCTTTATCACCTTCAGGCATCATTTTTGGCAGGCTTGTTGCTGGTGATGAGAAGTGAATCCTTTATCATAAAGGTTAAACGTCGCCGCTCATGGATCAGTTGAGAAAGCAGAATCTTTAAACAACCGAAAGTAAGACTTACTAAAAAAACTACCGTGTTGACTGTATGGTGGGATATCGAAGAAATTGTCCATTACCAGCTGTTAAACAACAATGTAACAATTAATGCTAATGTATACTGCAATCATTTTCGTCATTTGAAAGCCGATTTGGGACAAGGAGACACTCTTTAGTCATCAGAAGGGTTGTCATTCTAGATTTCGATAATGTCTCTCCTCACACAGCTCGAATAACCAAAGATCTCTTGGAGGAGCTTGGTCGGGAAATATTGCTTCATCTTCCATATTCTCCTGATCTTGCTCCATCTGGTTATCATTGTTTAGGGGATTACACAACGATTTAGATGGTCTTATGTTCACATTAATTGAAATTGTTGTTGTTGATTCATACTTTGCATTAAATCGTACATTTTTACAAGTGTGTGCTTTAATAGGCTTGTTGTCAGATGGAAGATGATTCTAGAAAGCAATGGGCGTTATCGTTAAGTTAATGATCAAATATTTTCATGGCCACAAATTTTATAATTTTTAATTTCATAGCCAAATATCAACTTCACTTCGCAGAGCTTGACGTGTTATCGAGATTTCTTCCCAATGTAGATATTAACTTACCTTAATCGATAATAAAATTATTAAATTAGTACACTTAAGTGTAAATGACAATGTATATTCAAATGAAGATAAGTTTTTTCGCAAAAAATATGGCCTAAGTATGTGTAACCGCCTTTTCCCCTATCCTATGCAATCTATTTATGGAAAACTATGAAACGAGTCTCCTCCCTAGGATCCATTACCAACCTCTTATCTGGTTTCAATATGTAGACGACATCCTGTCGGCATGGCCCGGAGACAACAACAATTTCAATGATTTTTTAACAACCTGAATTCCTTACACCAATCCATCTAATTCAGAGTAGAATGGGAACAAAACAACTCTTTACCGTTTCTAGACGTAAATATCCACCGTTTAATTAATCATATCCAGTGCTTAGTCTATCGAAAGCCTACAAATCCAAATGATTACATACATGTTTTCTGATTACATGACAAATACGTTAAGATATCTGTTATTTATTCCCTCTTTCTCTAAGCCTATAGAAAGTGAGACCCAATCTTCCTTCAGGATTAAATTAACCACCTTAGCTGCAATATCATTTAACTAAAGTACCCAATTCACCTCATAAATAGATGCTATTCGAAAGCACAAAAAACTTATATGCCACCTCCACACCACGAATGGAAGATTTTAAAAAATGTATTAGTTTCGCATATGCTACAGCCCTCCCCCCCCTAAAAATCATATACGAAAGGAAATAACAAATATTACATTTAAATATTCTAATACCATTCGAAAATCCTTGACTAGACTGCGTCCAATCAATCTCGATGCTGAAGTATACACCATATTATGCCATAATTACAATTTGGCATACATCTGAGAGTCGAGCCACATTAATAGGAGGATGGAAGAACATCAAGCCGATATCAGAAGGTGTACGCACTCTTCAAGTCTCTTTACGCACATGAAAAAACACGACCATAGAATTGATTTCAACCAAGCAAAAATCATTTATTTATCAAACAATTATATTGAGAGAAGAATTGTGGAATCCATCATCATTAACACAGTTGATAATTTCAATTTATCTGAAGATCAATACAAATTTAATAAATATATATCCGTTAAAGTCGCAAATCGTATTTATAAACCCCGGAAGCAATGTTTTTCGGAGATTAGCAACTTTTCAGATTGTTTCCTGTTTCATTTCATTTTGTTTAGCTTCTCGTTTGCGCCAGATACATTCGAGGTTTTCCAGATTGTTTCCTGCGGTTTCATTTTGTTTAGGATGTGGCTTACCTTATATATACTGTGTTCCTTGCCTATTTTCCCCATTATTAGTTGAAAATGGCATTTTCTAACTTCCCGAAACTATTCCGATAGTTATAAATAAAATCTTGATTAAAATATTGTCGTTTACCTTTATTATCTTTCTCTAAGGTAAATAGATCTCCTTTCTTAGATCTAAATATAATCAGGGAAACTATCTGTTAGATTATTATTTTAAGTTTCACGAGCTATGATAATATTTATAGTCTATTATCACTCAAACTTTGTAGAGTACCGTCCCAAGTTAGAAAACAAAGTAATAAAATCTGCTCTTTCTTGAAAATACTCGTTAAATTTCCATGAAAATTCCACATAATATTCGTTGATATTTTCCTCTGAACGTGGCCTAGTTTCATTTCATAGAACAGCAGAAAAATGGTATGAGGAGAGTAGTGTGTATTTAATGATGCACTCTCAAGTAAAGAAAGATAATTGAAAGGGCAGAAATAACAAATATATGTATCTCAACGCAATGCAAAAAAATGAATGCCTTGTTTTGAATGAATTAAGCACATCATATGCCTGATTTTATCTACTTTTTCATTCCTATCTTTTTTAGAGAACTTCATCATTCGTAGGTTTCTATACCATAACCCTGTCACTGGGTGTCTCTGCGCAAGCAAGTTCTTCACGTTCAGTATACAAGATCTACTCTTTTTTCTTCGTTATCAGGTATTGTCCTGCATGAAACCAAGCTCTCGTATCTCAATGTTCAGAGATATAGAATAAAATATTTTTCAATCAGATCTTTCTATAATTCAGCGTTCCTTAGCTTCATAAACGGATGAAAGAACAGACTCCAGCACTTGAAAACATGACCTACACTATAAGACTGCTACAACTAAATTTAAACTTCTTTGAGACTCAAACTTTCGTCTGCACTATGCCATAAATAATACTTTCAATCTGATTTGACTAAATAAATTTTTTATTTCGTCCCTAAAAACACTCCAACTTTTCAGCACTCCATAGATTATGCACAGCAGTAAAGGCCAAACTAGCCGCTTTATTATTTTTACGTAAGAGCTATTTCTTAGAATGTGAGCGTGTTATGAGCCTCATCCCTCACAAGGAAGGTGACAGATTACGGCATTACATTCAGGTTAATGTTATCGGCAACCTAAGGTCAAATACCGGCCGCTGTCTCAACTCGGTCTTCCATCGATTTCTGTTGCATCGTGAAATCTTTTCTTGGAGTGATTTTTCATGAGTGACTGTTTTCCTTTGACTCGTAAGACACAGTAACCGCATGGAACTTTATATCTAAAATCACACTTTTTTACCTATTGCTACGCCTCGAAATGTCAAACAGTGTCATTTCTCCAGTCTTTTACCAGATCCGATGCGTTCTGAGGATTTGCTGACCTTAACTCAGCTCGCCATCCTAATAACTGAATAATACCATGGATAGCTGTCTACAATATACGTAAGAGTGTTGCCACACATAATTTGCGTATACTTTTGTCCAAATTGAAAGTTATCATTCTCTAGCTATGGAAGCATGCTTCATTTTATTACCTTCTAAAGGATGTTTCAATAACTTGGACCGATTTTAAATGTGAGTTAAGTTTAAGCGTCTAATTATATTTTTCTTTTCCTTTCAGATTTAACTACTTCAGTCTTTGGAAATTTCAACCATGAAAAGATTAACAATCAAACAACGTGTTAAAGTTATCGAAGCCTATTACGAAAATGTACGTTCAAACAGAAACGCATTTCAGGCACTTCGCGATTTTTTTGGTCAACATAATCGACCAACTGAGAGTGCAATTGGGAAAATTATTCATAAATTCAAACAAACTGGGTCGGTGGCAGATATGAAAACGCCATTGCGGGCTCGTTTACGCCGTTCAGCTGAAAACATTTCAGCAGTGCGCGAGAATGTGGCTGGAGAAATTCAACCTCTCCACAACAACGTTACATCGAATTTTAACAAAAGATTTGTCTCTACACGCTTACAAAATTCAATTGAAACAAGAACTGAAGACTGCTGACCATTTGAAGCGCAGTACATTCGTCAATTGGGTGCACGAGCAAAGACAAACCGATGATGATTTTTCGCAAAAAATCATCTTTAGTGATGAAACCCATTTTCATCTTGGTGGATTCGTTAATAAACCGAATTGTCGCATTTGGGCTGAAGAAAATCCCAGGAAGATTGTTGAAAAGCCACTGCATCAACGAAAGTTCACTGTTTAGGGCGCATATTTTGCTAGCAGAATCATTAGGCCGTATTTTTTCGAAAATGATGCCGGGAATTCTGTTACGGTGACAGGCAAGCGACACCGTGCCATGATAACCAACCTTTTATAGCCTAAATTGAATTCTATGGATGTCAAAAATTTGTGGTTTCAACAGAACGGCGCCACATGCCACACAACCAATGCAACAATGGCTTTATTGAATGAGAAGTTCTCAGGTCGCATCATCTCTCGAAACAGCGAGGTCAATTGGTCACCACGATCGTGTGACTTGACGCCTTTAGATTTCTTCCTTTGGGGTCATCTCAAAAGTAAGATCTATGCCAACAAGCCAACAACAATATAACAGCTGAAGGATGAGATAATAAGGCATTTTGGTGAGATCGAGGAGCAACTATGCAGAGACATCATCAAAAAGTTTGACTATGGAGTGGAGGTGTGCCGCCGAAGCCTTGGAGGACATTTAGGCGATATTATTTTTCACACATAATTGGCATGACTCAACTAACATGATATAATAGTGAAATCAATAAATTTTCACTAATAACACTGTTTTATTTTCTGCTAACTTCGATCCGTCTTAATAGAGCATACGTAACTTACCACACCTCTTTGTAATCCGTTGTTCTAGGAGATAAAACTTGAACACTCTCAGAGGCAAATTTTCAGACTATTTTCAGGAAAATCTAGATTTGGGCATCTTGTACTTTAGTTTTGCATGGTATCATATACTATTTTACGAAATTATTCCTATTTAGCATACCACTTCTATTTGAATAACCACAATTTCGCTAGTCGCTTAATTTCTGCATGGACGACATCTCGGACCGGGTAATTAAATTGCTTAAAGATACGATGATAATCGTTGGCCAACACGACGCCTAGAGAACTGGTCTTTGTTGAAAAGAAGATAAAAAAGGAACCGAAGATCCTTAATTTGGTATCAACTAGCAAACAAAGCTCAAAATGTTCACTGCCTACTGGTTTCTTTCCAAATGCAGTGGTGCTTCTACCACGGCAGATACACCTCTCACGTGGAAAGGCCCTTAGTACCATTTCATTTCCTTAATCTTTTCAGGTAAAACTCATAAATGAACTATCCAGTGTTGAAATAGTCTCATTAATCAATCACTGTTTGAAAATCTCTGAAATAATTTCTCACTTTTTATTTCATCCAAAGAAAAGCAAAATAATTGAAGGTTGAATGATTTACTTGGAAGCTTCCTGGCATTTTGTCAGAGCAAGCGTCTATGAGTTCATTGGTTTAATTTACAGGTTTATATATTTTCCTTTCTAAAACTTAATTAATTCTTTTATTAGCAATAAATAATTAAACACTTTCGTTATCAATATATCAAGTATTGAGTAAAACTAATGAATTTTTACTGATTCCTTTGAAAACCTTTGAAGTAATATATATATATTTATTCTTTTTTAGAAATGTTTCTTAAGATTTTTAAAGTAAAATTTATTAAATTTGTTAACTTTAATTGATTTTATATAAACTTTCCATTTTTCTCCTCCTAATTAAATGTTTTCAAATTGCCTGTTTGTAATATAAGATGTTCTTTTGTGCATTAGTGAAGAGCTGCGAAAATTGGGACCAAAGGTTAATAAATATTTTTCGATAAACTTTGAAATGGCATCGGCAACTGCCTAGCAAGTCTAAAACTATTAAAAAATATGTTTTATCTTCACTTTTTGAAAAACAGTAAAAAGCGAACGCACATTTTTTTTATAAATGTCTACAATAAAAAAGACCTTGGAAAATATTCATAGACACGGAAAAGCGACACACAAAATGAAAAATAAGTAACAAAGGTTCATTTTGTGTCATTAAAAATCCATAATTTTAGGTCGAGGGAAATATATGTAAAATATTCTTTCCAAAAATATTTTAAGTTTAACAGATCTTAGAAACAAATGTAAATATAAGAAGTTAAATTGTCTTCTTTTACTTCTTTTGGATTTTAGGTACAAAATATTTTATAGTGCGTATTAAAGTTTACAGAAATGCATAGAAGAGTAACTTACTAATAAACTAAGACATTAAGTATAAGAACCAGCAAACGCTTTTCTAAGTAAAAATTAGCTGACGTCCACAGAATTCAAAATATTAGCTGCCCTCCAAAACTTAAATATATTTTTCAATTTTCAGCCGTTTTCCCATCTTATAAAAATCTTCCAAGATAAACAAATATTATAACCTAACAACCCAACCTAAGAGAGGCGAAATGCAAAAGTTTATAATCGAAAAGTAGTATATTTTGAAACTATATTTCTAGATAAAATAAAAACATCAAATGTTAGATCAATTTTGAAAATTGGTGATAAAGTTAGTCAAAATTTTACCCAAAAGTGTCCCATCGTATCTTGAAAATTGACTGGGAGTGTGTAATGTAAGAAAAAAACCTCCAAAAATCTGTCTCGGTATCGAGATATATTTTCGATGTCATATCCCTTCAGATCTGCGATGATACTTAATCTCCTGACGAAGATGAATCGATATAGTACAGGGTGTTTCTAAAGCCGAAACACAGGAATTATCACAATGGTTTCGTTTACTAGATCTTACCCCTCGAATTGCTTTTCTGGGCTAGGCTAAAGGAGAAGGTGTATTCAATGGTCTCCTAGTTCACCAGACCTAATCCTTTGAATTATTTTCATACGTTAGCTAAAGGAGACGTTGTACTCAATGGTCTCATAGTACACTAGACCTTACCCTCCTTGAATTTCTTTTTTGGGTTATGCTAAAGGAGAAGCTGTACTTAATGTAATAAAGATACAAGACACCTAAGAGAACGCATCATAAATGAATCGTCTCAAATTGACGGAAATTTGGAACGTCAGGTCCATGTGAATCTTGCAAAGTGCATCTAACTTTGTATAGCAAATGATAAAAAACACATTAAAGATGTTATTTATTAATATTTAAATTAAATAATATTTAGTTCTAATTTTTTATTGAAATTATTCATTTTGTCTATGTCCAGAGTTTAGGGACACCCTGTAGATTATAAATTTGAAAAAAGATCACTGACGATACTTGTTTGTGGAGAGGAGACTCGCCCAGGTTGAAGATATGTCTTTAAATATATACACTATTCATAAAAATTCGCTCTTGCTTGCCTAGTGTTACGGCCTTGGTTGAGTATCGTCGAGGTACTGATTTACTTCAAAGCGAGAGTGGCCACAGTCATCGCAAGTAGAGAATTGACCACCGAATGGTGTACACGTTTTGCTTACCAACGCAGGGTGACGGTTTCTACCTGTTTACTAGTCGGTGTTAAAAACGAATACTGGCTCCTGGTACCTTCTAACTACCAGAGATTTTCATGTTGATCTCTATTTTACATAATTTGATTAGGGTTGCCCACCTGCAAATTTTATCTTTTCATTTCGATCAAACTCTGGTTCGAAAGGAAAATAGGAGTGGAAGGAAGTCTCCCTTAACATATCCACTTCTTAAGGGTGTGGGGGAGTTTATGGGAAAATGTAGGTAGTTTTATGCGTGACTTCAGAGCTGTCTTCAAACCTTTCTTTTCGCGATATGTGTGACTCAGACGCAGAAGACGCAAAGAGCATTTTAATGTGGGAGCTCGAATTCAGTTAATATTAAAAAATGGATATAACTTTAGAGTGAATTTTACTGTGTTGCTTTTAAATAAGTACCACTCTCTTTTATTACATTTACTATGCAGTTTAGCGAGTTCCTCAAACTTTTTGAAGAGATTAATTATACAACGAGTTCTCGAATTCATAATTCCAATTTTAAGAAATAACAGAGAAGTATTTAAATTAATGTCTATATAAATTGTATATTTTTAAGTTTATACCTTGGTATTAATTCTTTTATTTAATTATATTTTAATTAGTATTTATCAACATAATGAATGTCAAAATTCCGTTCCTTTCCTTTCAAGAACTCACTATTTTGGAACTTCTTCCTGAATATGGTGCGATTCCAATCCAAATCAGAAAGTTTATTTTAAAAGGTGAGTCAATTTGTCCTCGTTATTCTTATTATTTCTACCCATTGTTTTTCTTATCTGTTCTTTATCTGCTGTTGGTTATCGGCAAGATCCTCGGCGAGAGTTGTGTATTTAATTGAGGCACTCGTATATATGGTTTCATACTATACATTCTCACTTCTAAATACACCATTTTCATTAGGAACTGGTGATATGAAGATTAGCGAATAGCAATGTTGTTTTCTCTTTATTCTTTTAAAGGAATCTATAAATAAGCTTATATTTGATGAAAGAAAGGAAAAAATAGTCTCCTTTTAGCAGCAGTGAGTCTTTATATCTTGTGGACAAATTTTGGCTCATTTCTTTTATTTTACTTTGTGGATATTTGAATTTTCCATTGTAAGTAGATTAAGCTAAAATATTATGAGTCAATACACAAATAACGATTTGGATACAAAGTTTTGTTTAATAAAAACATTCCTTTATTGATCAACATAACTTTGTTTACCATCTTGGAAACCCAACCTAACCTAGCTTTAACGTATTAACATGTAAAATACAAACACTTAAACATCACAATGGGAGACGAGACTCATAAAAATCACTTAATCACATGTATTTGTTAAAAATCCTACATAAGAAAAGAGTAAAACGCTTAGGAAGTCTTAATATTCTATTCCCTCTTACATTAACTCAAAATGAAATATTCTTGAGTTAGAAATTTTATTTTGAATATTTTTTTTTAGTCGTGTAAAACGAGCATTATTTCAGGTTCTTTACAATTTTCAGTTCCTTGTTCTCTGTTGGCAAGTGAATCTCATCCGAATATGAAAGATTAATCTATATTTTGTTGTCGAAAATATGTCAAAGATTCTGTCTGTTTGAGACTTAACCTCCCCGAAAGGGGCTTTTGTGCGAGACTTAATGTCTTACACGTTCCTGTCTTGGAGTTATTTCAGGTGTTCTTATTTCCTGTTGCAATTTAGTGGTTCAGTTCTTAAAGTTAAGAAGCTGAAAAAAATGAATCGATGTTTGGTATAAACATATATTCTTTTTTGCTTTCTTCCTTTACACTTTCTGCTTCAACTACCGTTTTATAGGGACGCATATCCTCGAGTTGCCTAAGGTGGTTTAATTGTTCCATGATTTATTAAGATATGAAAAAGCTACCAGGAGATTTTACCAAAAAAATCTTAAAATATGATTAGTCTAAAGTTGAGAAAATAAGAAAATTGAGGAGATGAGAGAAAGTACATATAAGTTTAAGGATGAAAATAAAGTTTCCGCGGGACTAGATTTTCAAGCTATACAAATTTGTCCATTTTGAATTCCAATATATTAATAAAGCGATGGTTCTTTGTTTAATTCTATTTCAGGTTGGAACGAAAGTAAAGTCCAATATTCAAGAATAAAAATTTAGATAGTATATATTAAAGTAGTACCACTTGTTATCGTTTATAAATTATATAATGAGTAATTTATATTTTTGTCTTTCAGATTATAAAATATTGGTCATAATCTTCTTCGTTATTCTCCACTATTTTCGCCCCATCTAAAGATCGCATTAGTCACTTTTACGCCAGGGATAATGCAGTAAATAATAGAAACTGTATTAGGTTGTTTTTCCGTTTCCGAAGTGGTGGGGCAGTCTAAATGACTGACCAAAAAAGGGTTGTCCAAAAATGTTGATTCCGAAGAATTGGAAGCTATTGTTACAACAAATTCTTCTACAACTTCTAGGGAATTGGCAAAACAATTTGACGTAATCCACACGATTGCTCGATGCCAACTGAAAAGGATTGTTGGAAAGGTGATTGGAAAGTGGGTCCCGCACGAAATGTTCACGGAAAATCTCCAACAGCGTGTTGACTGCTGTCAGTCATCGGTTTCACGACAAGTGAAGTGGATCCTTTATCGTAACGTTAAATGCTTCCGTTCGTGGATCAGACGAGGAAGCATAATTTCTCAACAACCGTGAGGAAGACCATCCAAAATTATCATGTTGAGTGTATGGTGGGATATGGAAGGAATTGTTCATTACGAACTATTAGATTAATTCTAATCTCTAATGAAATCAACTATGTCGTTTGAAACCCGCTTTGGGCCAAAGGCAACCTCCTTAGTCAACGAAAGGAGTGAAATCCTCCATCACGATAATGCCCGTCCCACACACCTCGAATGGAAAATATTTCATCCTTCATATTTTTAATGTAATAATGGACTCCAGAACAATTTAGATGATCTTTAGTTTGGCATGAAGAGAAGAAGGTAAAAGCGAGTTGGATTCATATTTTGCATTAAATCTTAAAGAACTTTACAGGCGTGATATTTATAAGCGTTTTTTGACAGATGGAATTTGGCTCTGGAACAGAATGGATGTTATGTTGATGATTACATATTTCCATAGTTATAAGTTTTTTTCATTTATAATATTTGATCTAAAATCGGTCATTACTTTCGTTTCAACCTGATTATAAGTAACCTTGGTAGTAATGAATTTGACTTATTAGCATTTCTATTCTATATATTTAGTTGCCTTCTAATACTTTTGAGTTTACTACCCTTAATATGTTACGCCACATATGAATTCACCCATTAATAACGTTGCCTGTTATATACCAAGTACTAATTCCTTTACCCTTTTGTTAATTTTAGGTATTTTATTAACTTACACTTGATCATTATATTAATGTTACTCATCAGGTTTATTATTACTTTTTATAATTGTTAAAAACATCCTTTTTATAATTTACTCACTTTATATTTAATAACTTTTAACTTTGCCCATTTTAATTAACTCCCATTTAATTGTTATATTATATTACTGTTACTCATTTAAATATGCTTTCAATGTTTCAATTGTTTGCCAATTTTAAATTTTAATCACTTTTAGATTGAATCACTTTTAACTTTGCCCTTTATTTTGTTATCTTAAACTTTATTATTATATTATATTACTGTCACGCATTTAGGCTTGTTATCAATTATTTTTAGCCACGTTATTCTCAATTTTTAAAATTTGATCGACCGTATTTTTACTTGCTTTGCCCGCTATCCTCAGGTACTATAACCTTTCCTTTATTAGATTTTAACTTACTAATAACCCATTAAGTTTTGTTATCAATTATTGCACTTGAATTATTCATTTAGCGAAATCCGATGACTTTTGATCACTTTCTATAATTTTGAAGGTTTGAAGGTTGACTGTGTGCCTACTGAATCCAGGGACGAAGTACACACCTTCCAGCAGTAGTCCTTCCAATTTCTTTTGGCTGTATGGGCCCTCTTACGTCAATTTGTACTTTCCTTTGTTTAGGTCCCTGGAGTAGCTTTTCATTTTACTCCGGAATTTTGTACATAAGAAAGGCGAAGAGTTTGATGTGACTATCTTGCCCGTTTACAAGTTATACTTTCATAAGAATATCCTTCGTCAGTGATTCGGGTACACCTTTAATGTGTAATTTTGGTTGATCCGGTGGTTGATGTTTCTTAGGTTGCTGTAGTTGATGTTTCTGTTGTTGGTATATTTTGCTGTTATTCTTTTCCCTTTTGTCGCTTTCTTCTCGCAGGTGGGAGTCTGACGTTCTTCCTTTGTTGTGGTTGGAGATATCATTAATGTGTCCCTCTTCCTGCATTGTATCTTATTTTTTAAGTTCTTCGCCGAATAGGCTGATTCTCACTGCCTTTTGATGGGGGTTCGGTACTCCATTGTTTAGGAATATGTTAATTACTATCTTACTGAACGTTCTTCGGTTGGCCAGACATGCTATATGGGCGAATATAATTAGGGTAATAAGTTATTTGTTTCTTTCGTCATTATTAGTTTGAGGGTGCTGGTTTGTTGTATCGGTGTGATAGTATAAGCTGCACCTAAAACATATGTTCTTTCTTTGGCCTCGTTTCCTTCATATTTATCTTTTTCTGGAATTTTTCTATGCGTATTAAGCTCTCTCTTTGCTAGGGTCTTGCAGTCCCTTCTGCAGTTGACACACACTTTGGATTCATGTTTTTGCATGCTTCCAACCATGAACAAAATCTATGTAGTGAGAACATACCACTTTTTCTCTCTGGCACTCTATTTTTGGGTGATTTTCGACGGCATAACACCTGTGTCAGCATTCGAAGGGAATAAGCTCTTGATCACCTATTTGTTTCGCTGCTATTTTCTTGGTAAAAACCTAGAAGTAAGTGTTTCAATCTTTGCCTTCTATGTATGCCATTTCTTGATCTCTTCAAAGGAATTATCCATGAAGAAGTGGTCAAGCCGTTGAAGTATGATGGTTCTCTGAAACCACAAGTTCTATGGGGGCTGGAGGCCTCCAGTCTGATTATTTGTAAGGCATTTTTTAATTTATTTCCGGAACCAACTTCTTTATATTTTTTGTCAAGTAGCAGATTGTAGCGAATATTGAAGGGGTTTCGAGTAAGTGAATAATAGCAATGTTGAATTTTTCCAAAATTGTCTCCATCATCACCGATCTTCTTGGTTTTGTACCAACCCCGGAGGGTGTGTAGGGGAACCCGCTTGATGTCATAGGAAATCATGATTCCATGGCTCTTTTTGCTCGAATAACCAGTCGACAAATGCAGTAAAGAAAATCTCTGATTATGTCCGGGCTCTCCTGATTTGCCTGCTTTACCGCTGTTGCTTCAGACGACGGCGAACGAGTGATGAGAAATGATGAAGGATGATCGATGATCGGGGTAGGAGGGCAAGACTTGCCCGTAGCAATATTATTGAACTTCTATTAAGATTCTGTAGGGTCCCCTTTATTCATCATATTTCTTTATAAAAAAAGAGTGTAAAAAAAAAAAAAAATTGACAGAAAGGATCGTAAATGAGGTGATGTAAGGGTAGGTAAAAATGTAGGGGAGGTACATATAAAACGTGATATAGAGATATTTCTATTTAGATGCGATACCCTGGCTGCCATCGCCGAGGGCACGGTGGAAGAACAACAAGTTCATCAATAACCTAATCTAAAATTCCGCTAAGTGAAAAATAAATCAAAATTGATAAATATATATCTACAACAGTGATAAAACCAATAAAATCGCAAATAAAATCCCAAAGGTTCCTAAAGAGGGAAAAGCGGGGAGCTCATTATTATTGCGAGGTCAGAAGGTACTCTGATAAAAGCTCGCCTAACCGTATGGTATGACGAAGACGAAGCTTTGAGTATCATTCTCTTTCTTCGGAATTGACTATATATGATTTTTAACTCGTGGGAGTACCCAAGGGAGGCAGTTTATAATACAAAAGCTAAAACGTTTTAAGCCTGAAAGATGCAATGAAATAAAAGTGCAGGACCATCACATCATCGAGATTAGTTAATGTCTACGAATCAGTTAGTCGACTTATTCAAAAGCGCATATATGATGCTGGATAATATTTTGAGCATTTAGAGTAGTTAATTAAATTTTAAAATTTTAATAACTTAGATCGCTCAAGTTTCATTAACGATTGCTATAACAATATATTATTTTTATTTTTTCAAAGGCTAATATATCTTGCTGAAAGAAAATGTCGTTTTCAAGCAGCGTACGAAATGAAGGTAAATTTCGCAGATGGTGAGATGTGATGTGTAAGCGGCAGCTGTCATTAAATAAAAATTATGAAGCTAAACCCCAGCATGATAAAACACACCATATTGTTAACCATGGTGGGTTAAAATGATTATCCACTTAAACGTGTGGATTATCGGGTCAGCAATAGCTGACCCGAATGTCAATTCTCAAATGTTTACGCAATATGGTTTCTTTTGCCAAGCTAATTAAAGTGAATGCAGTATACATAGATTCTATGTGGAATAAGTTGGTAAGCAAAGTCTCCAAGCTAGCTATTTGGTGAGTAGACTACATCCACTCCATAGTTTAACTTAATACGGGGCTTTGATAACAGAAGAAAGGCTTAGCCGAAGCATGAGGAAAAGTGAATTCATGTGGCTGAAGAACATTTTTAGCATTTGGCGTAGTTAATTAAGTTTTATAAACAGACTACTCGATTAAAAAATTAATCATTTAGATCACCTTTCATTGGCAATTGCAACAAAAATATGGATTATGTTTTTATTCAAATTATAAAATATATGATGTCATAAAGAGTATATAGTCTTTTGGGGGACAGCATATATTATATATATATATATATATATATATATATATATATATATATATATCTATATCATAACCCAGAGATCTCAATAAATGAAGAAAATATGAAAATGAACTGGACTCGAGAAACCTCTATGCTGAACATGAAGTGTTATCAGCCTCTCCTATCACGAGTCAAATTTTCCATTTCGGTACCATTTAATGGAAATATTAGGATTCCTTCCTTCTTCCTATTCCAGGTGGAATAATCAATACGACAAGAACTAATGACATCTTTTAATAGACTTGATGACGTCAATATATGCTCTTATTTATAAATATAACGCATATAAATTTCTACTTGTAAATACTATTCCTGGTATTTGCAATATTTAAACTGCGAAATTACATGTAAATTCATAGGCTCATTCATACTTAATTAGAAACGCCATAATGGGACGAGAGGTAGAAAGATTAACATCTTGTTTCTAACGAATAGTACACACACTTTGGTGGAGCCATATTGCTAACAAATGCTGCCAGTGACGGATCGAGGAGAAATATTTAGGGGGGAGGCTAACTTTGAATAATACTGGAATTAAAAAATTAATTTGGAGATTTACCTCCATTTTAAAAATTTATCGTATGAGGTACATTCGAGCGCAACGGCTTAAAAACTTTTATATATATTCGATATTATTACATAACTTACTGAATAGCAGAATTCAAGTATGGCTTCAAAAAATATAAACATAAATGGTTTTGAAATTTTAGGGAAGGCTTCAGTCCCCTAGCACCCCCCTATGGATCCACGCCTGAATGTTGCACACATAATTTAGAGATGGGCCCCATTGCAGAGCGTAACATAACAATGTTTAGGTTAGAGTAATTTTCTAAAGAATGTTAGAGACGGACGCTCGGATGGGTTTGTTACAAGGAGTCATATCAAAGGAGTGACATATGAGCTGAATGTTCAGAGCCATTTACGTATATACAAATTGGTCGCTTTTTATTTGCTTCTGTGTTTTATAATAATTAAACATAGACTCGTTACTCTAATATTTGTTACTCCTCTGAATCTTATCAACGATTTGCAGTCCTTTTGATTATCCATCCATAGATATTAAGCCTCCATGAACTATAGGGATAGGGATAAAATAAGTGGCGAAAGCGTGGGAGAGAGATAGAAAAAGATAGAAAAGATTGTGTAGGTGTGGGATGAGTGGTGCTGATGATATGAACAAGGAGAGGTTTTGATTGTGCTAAATGATTTTTAATGAGGGTGATGGTGATATGTGTCAGGTTGTTTGGTAACGCTTTCGCTTTGAATTGTGTTTTGCTTTTTGATTATATTATTTTTATTTACAGGAAAGAAGCCTTTGTTTTCGATGGTTTTTGTTTGTTCTTGAGGTTATTTTTCATTTGTTTGTATTAGGTTTCTTTTATTTTAGCATTCGAGCCTTTGTTTTCATACTGTTCTCCTGTGAGCTTCTGGTTATTGGAGCGCTCATGTGCTCTTATGCCTTTTTATTTCATTCTTCGATAGCCTTTATACTTATTTCCATATTATACATTATTTTATATTTAATGTTTGAATTATTCTTCAGGTCACTTTTTGTTTGATTTTTAGCTGTAAAGGGGTTCTATTTAGTTTTTAACCTTCTCTCTACTGCCTTTAAATTGCTGCTTAAAGTTTAATATTCCGTATTCTCTTTCCGTAAGCTGGAATTTTTCGGGTATTTTGTTTGGGAAGTTTTCTCGTATTTTTTGCCATATCTTTTTGTTGCGTTCGTTCATAAAGATGTTTATGGGTTTTAGATTTTATTTTTTATGCTGAACTCTTGATGGCATTCCTTCCATCCTTCTGGATCGCGTAATTAAGCGGGTCGCTTTGGTTTTGACACTTTGCATTTGCGTGATCTTTGTCTTTGTCAAGGTCTGTAGTGGATTCAAAAACTATCATAATGTAATGTGCGAACGCAAAAGGCAATGAAGCTATTAATTGCTTGGTATTGTAGTTTACTGGTTGTGCGCTAAATTGAGAAGATGATAATTTAAGTCCGTTAGAAAATCGTAACTTGAGTCTGTTACTTAAGATGTCGAAGATGACAAATATATGTCAAAAGTCCATCATAATAAATCAGTTAATTGAGAAAATAAAGATGATAGAGCCATCTACTATTTAAAAGAATTTAGTTTGCCTAATAAAAATTTAGCGAGTTGCCCGATTCAACATTACCAAGATATGAACTTATTGGAATACGAGGGTGCACTTTAGACAAACCTGTATCTAACAAACCCCAAACACCAACAGCAGATTTGTAATCCCCTAATATTCTAGAGTAAACCTGGAAGGAATAACTCATTGCTCCACTTCAGGGTTAACAGATTTTACGCTTATACGAGGCACTTCTTTTAAATTAGACCAGTAGGGAATTTGCCGTCGTCCTGGAACGGAAGAAGACTAAATGACCAGACTCGAGTTACGCTTACTACCTTTTCGTGTCTCGTACTTAGCTATTAGGTTACTCTGCTTTCAATACACTTATACTTTTTTTTAACTCTCCACTACCTTCCAGGGATAAAGACCTTCTTGGGTCACGCCTCATCTTTTTTCATGAGCCATTTAAAGGCAACTTCTCACTTAAATAAACATTAATAAACAGAGTATTACAGGTAAGGACAACACCCATAAAAGATAAATAAAAAGAAAATATACCTCATTAACAGTTAAATACCCAACAGACAACTGCAGCAAAGAGTGACTTTTACTTTTTTAGGGTGACGCAATGTGAAATGTTTTATTCATGACATTTATTTTCACTTTTTATTACGTTCCGAGGTTGAATACGAATATGAATACAACGAAAATAAGATAAATAGAATAAAGTAAAAATTAAGCATTAGAAAAACTGACTAAACTTACTTGCAAGGTGATTAGACATTCGAACAGGGTCAGGGACCTCCTCTGCATTGACCTGTAAACAAGATAATAAAGAGTAATTAGTAACGAAGTGAAGAAGTAAATGCAAGCGTCGTCGCAAATTTGGGAGCTAACTATATAATGGTGTAGCAAGGAAATTGGCATGTATACAGTAGGAAGCCACCTTCACACTGCTATACTAACCGCATACCAGGACTGCGTACATTGCAGTTTACCTTATTATTTTAGCGTGCCACCCATGGGTGGCTAAAACCGAGCCCACCGGGTAGATGGGAACGATCTGGTTCACTACGACGGTAAATTGAAGGTTAAAATAACCAAATGATACAGTTCCCTTAAGGACTGTGACACTTCTCTATCTGATACAGTCACTTGCTTAGTGTGTGTGAGACGTCTTCCAGGTGTACCCGATGCAGTGTGTATGTGGTAGCTCATTGTTAAACTAACTGCATATAATGGTAGGTTTTTATGACTCTTCTCAACGCCAGGGTATGAATATATATTTCCATTGTAAAACTATCATTTTTATAAAAGTCAGTAACTATTTTTATCGAACACAAAAATGAAAGAACTAGCAGTTCTACCAATTACATCTGTAAATTGGTCCACTAGGAAGATATAAGTGAAAATGAATTGCTATCCCGCTATTCTTAATTATGTCTACTTTAGTAAAATATGATTAGACGATAATAAAGTGCATCTTTCACTTTTTTTTAGCTGGTTGAGTGTTTTTTTCGGAAGCCAAAATCTTTCAAATAAAACCCACCTTGGCGAAAATGATCGAAGGTTAGTTTTTCAACAGCCTTCCTCTTCAAATTTAACTTTATACGAGTCTAAAACAAAGGAAAACACCTCTTTAAGAGAGATATGTCTCTCATTTCGCGAATAAACGAAGAACTCGCAACATTTACTACGGTTTTAGGTTTCCGAATTCAGGATAAATAAAGGTACAAGGTTCATTTTTCTTTTTCTAGTAATTTAAACCAAATACTATTACTGCCTTAAGTACTCTGAAACAGTCTCTGTGATGATCAAGGCAGCATTTTCCCTCGCAGAAGAATTATACGCCTGAGATCAAATAAAGGAAGCTGCTAGAAAAAGAGAAAGAATAGGGATGATAAAAAGGGCTAGTAATTAGGAATAACTCCAACTTATTGCTGGAAGAGATGAACATAATGCTTTCATTGCTGGAACAGATGAGTATAATGCTTCCATTTCTTAGTATTTTTACATATTTCTTCGCATTTTATCTACATGTTACATATAATTTGTGACATTCAACCTAAGTAGACTGGTAAGATTATGTTATTTCGACGCTTCGCTAATTTGTTTGGCTGATAATTTGTTGCCATATTTTCTTAGCATATTGCGCAACAGAAAACGAGAAGAAAAGGTTTAAACAATAGAGTATTCACTTTCCAACGAAAGTAATGAATTAAGGTAAAGATATGTGTAAAAGGACCTTGTTCTGTCTGCTTCTCCAACAATAGCAAGTTAAATTAGGGGTTAAAAAATTAATTTATCAGATTTGTCCTTCCAAGAAGCCTAATAAGATTCCAGAAACTGTGATTCATGTCCATTAAACTGGCTAAAGTCTTCAAGCTAGTGTTGAATACGAGTTCAGAGCCATAAATTGCTCCTTACAAAGAATTTGATTGAAAAAAATGATCGCATTCTATTTTATATCTCTTCCTTTGGATTTATGACTTTTAAGCATATTGTTTTGATTTCTTAATCTTTATGGTCGAAAGAAATTAAGTTACTAAATAGGTAGCAAGTATGAATAGAAAAATTTTACGCTAACTTTAATTATTTTGTATAGACGGGTAAATTTATTTCAATCCACGAGTTCGGAAGATCTTACAATGAAAATACAAATATATTGGAAACAAGAATCGTGTTTTTCAACTTATTATTTTTGAGTGGAATAATTTTTCCTATTTCTTTAGTATATTTTCGTAAAATTGAAATATTTGATCGCAGAAATTGGACGTGTTTTGGTTGAAGAAATGCGTAAAGAAACATTTGGTTTTATATCTAAATGCAAATATTCTTTGGACCCAATTTAGATTAAATCCATCACGAAAGGGTATTTGTGTCTGACATTGCCCTTGATACAACTGGAACCTAAGGGAAGAATCTGCTTCCCAAAAGAAAAAATTGCTATTGTTTTTATGAAAAAACACCGACAACGAAGGTTAAAAATAGGCTCAAAATTAACAGTTGAACATTGCGAATGAATACCACCGAGACCCTGTCTAAGTGGCAAAACCAAGTTTATCATCTCAACGAAAATATTTTGGAAAAGAATCATAAACTGAAAGTAGAGAAGTTAGAAGTGATAATGGATTTAAATTACATAGACCATATAGCCAAATTAGGATGCAGCTAATAGACACACACTCACGGAGGGGCGAGCAGCAGGGGTAGGTAACCATGAAGAGTATCTAGGAGTCAATTCCCTCAAGAAGAAGCACTCAAGCCTCTAAGCGTGCCTCTTGCTTATTAACTGTTATCCCTTTTCATTTTAGTGTTGTTATTTTGGATTATTCTTTTGCTTTGACACATCATGAAAAAAACTCCTTTTCTGAACTTTTGGCAGAAATGCCCTTGTTTGTCATCCCCCAATGGGATCGCCCCAAAAAACAAACTTCCGAGAGAACGAGGAACATTGTGCTGCCTTCTTCAGCACAGAATTTCCACTTATATTCTGAAGTAAATGCTTGCATGTTTGGCAATGCTTATAAATGTTGGCTGTATTGGCAACGATGATAAATGCTGGCAGTGCTGGCAATGCTAATAAATGCTGGCTGTGTTGGCAATGCTGATAAATTATGGCAGTGTTTATAATGCGCAAGTAGATGTTGGCATTATTTGTAATGCTGAACTAAATGGTGGTTTTGTTGGCAATGGACTGATTTATTTTCATTTTTTATCATTCGTTAAATAGTATCAAATGTAAAAAGGAATAATTTGACCTCACTGCATGTAGTCGAAGGTATATTTGTACTAGCTGAATCATTTTGGTAATTAAAATCATTTTGTAGAATGAGAATTCTTTTGGCTTCCTCTCTTTAAAAGGGTTTATAAAAAGCAAAAGATCTCAAAATACCTTCAGGGGTAATCCATTACAATCGCTTAAAAAGTCACTACCGATCTATTAGAGCTGAAGGGAAAAACCGAAGTTGCTGTTCATTTTAGTAAAATGAAATGGGTTAATTAATTGCAATGTTTTAAAACAAAGCTTTAATAAACAATAAAGACAAGGGGAATTATGTGATGAAAAACTCAAAACATGAGAAGCGATAGTTTTGTAACTTTTTTTGTCATAGAAACACATTAAAAAATGCAAATACTTTCATTTAATATGGAGTTGGTCCCTCTTCGGCAGCCTGTAAGTTTATTCAGAGGCCAGCCCCTCAGTCTACACTCCGAGATTGAGGAAACTCCTGCCCGATGTCCTTCGTTCCTGCTCCTCCATTGGTGTCATCAAGAAGTCTTTGGAGACACATTTCTTTTCTCTACCATTTCCAAAGTCAGCCAATGGCCAGACGCGCTGTGAACCCATGTGACCTTGCAGGTCACGGTACAAAACCTATTTACTTCCTTCTTGGTTGAAGTATCGACGCAGGTAGATCAAAGCGGTTCTCCACCTCTTATTCCAGTACATACCACAGAGAAACATGCTCTCTTTTAGTTCGTCTTTCGCACTTATTTTAAATTTTCACCTATATTTTCTGAGTTTGTTCAAATCCTAATAAAAGGTGAGAGAAGGTGATTCGACGATCCATTGGCTAATCTTTACTATCCAGCTCTCCTAGCTAATCATTAAATTTCTAGCGGTGAGGGTAAAGATATTATCATCGTAAAAGACCCCTCTACTATCAGGGAACATTATTTGTACTGCAGCATGGCCCAACTAACAAATCTCCTGAGTTTAACCTTACTATGTAATACTATAGAATAAATAAGAACATTACATATGGCTGGCTAAATCATCACAGTTGTAGGTGCCTACCCAGGTAAGCAGGTCTTGTGGATGGAAAATGATTGAAGAACGATTCGTTAGACTAAATTACAATCATTCATTTTTAAGTTGTCTAGTTCATATTACCAGTTCCTAATTTGTTTACTATTTATTATTATGTCATAAAGGGAAGTTTAGAAATTGCAACTATCTCATGGTTTCCAGCTGCAGGGAAGTATTAACGAATTGTTTTGGTCAACACTGAGGTGGCATGGTTTTGGCTTAGCTCTGAAATCACTTTTGAAACCTTGTTATGTTATTTTTAACAATGATTTAAATGCTATGCAATTCATGTTGCGGAATTTCGTTTTCCCACCAGATTTATTTTACTAGGATTAAACTTTCCTTAATTTGGGTAAGCTAAACGTAATTTGGAATAGTTTCTTCAAATCATGGCACAACTCAGCAATTTCAGTACTAATGCTACAGTCATCTGTTTTACAATCCTTTTTGCCTCTTAGAAACTGTGAAAGCTCTTTCATTTTGCCTAATATTAATTAATACATAAATCCGAAAATAAGATGAGTTTTACTTTAATATTATCATCTATGAGGTATCCGTAAAGCCTCTAAACAAAAGTGTTCAAAGTTGGTGTTACTGTTTCTGTATAATCACTTACAGAAATTTAACCGTAGGAACAGCTCATGGTACCATTTTCCTTCAACCTCATTATATATATATATATATATATATATATATATATATATATATATATATATATATATATATATATGGGAAATATCACGAAAGTTAGCACGTGATAACTATAAATATAGGGTTATCTGAATAATGTCTAAGCTGTCCACAATTCCACGATGGGACACGGAATAATTAACTGGTCAAAAACTGATACTATAATCCATAGTAATGATTTTATAAAAAGAAATATCCTGGAATAATTTTTAATCTCCCACATAAAGAAGAGTAATATCAATATTAGCCCAGGGATGTTTTCGCTAGATCCAATTTTATCACTTTTTCTAAATATCCGACTTATCTGATAGCATTAAAATGTTGACCTCATCCCAGGGAAACGTGCTTTGTATAAATACTGGGTGTCTTATTTTTCTTACCATTGAGTTTGAAAATGCCGAATAGATTAAAGTTCTAACTCCAATTTGCTTTTTATTCAGTTTTCTTCCGTGGTACATATGAATATAAATATATATATATATATATATATATATATATATATATATATATATATATATATGAGAGATAGAGAGAGAGAACCAGGGCAACAAAAAACAGATGCATTCTTCTAATTTATTAATGCGTCAACATTTCGAGTCTGGCGTATAGATTTTGGATCATGTGTAGACTACGGACCCCAGCCTTGTTTGGGGTTCTTATTCTACATTAGATGATGTTTGGAGTCCATATTCTCCATATGACCATTTTAATTAGGTTTATAGCTTCCATCAAATGTCAATATTTGAAAAGTTGCTTTACCGAAATAAAATATTATTTAATTTTTTTTTTCTTGGGTCTGTATTCTCCATTAGG
Source organism: Ceratothoa steindachneri (assembly GCA_963969495.1). Taxonomy (NCBI): domain Eukaryota; kingdom Metazoa; phylum Arthropoda; class Malacostraca; order Isopoda; family Cymothoidae; genus Ceratothoa; species Ceratothoa steindachneri. The sequence continues at coordinate 80,111,960 of OZ018327.1, forward strand.
TTAATTTATTAGGTTTTTATACCTTCTTGTTAAATTTCAATATTTTTCTAATATTAATTTTTTTTTTAGCTTACAAATTTTTAGCAGTCAATTTCAAAAGAATAATTGAAATAATAATCTCATCCTATAGAAAATATATTTAGTATTTTGGCCAATTTACCCATCATGAATAAATCTATTTTTAAAGATGTGTGTCTTCTTGCTATTGAAATGAAGTGTTGCAGCTGTCATCAAAATATGAATTGGAATAAACATTCCTCATCTCTACACAAATTTGTATGGAAATGCCAAATTATAGACTGCACCAAATACAAAACAAGAACATCAATACGTTCTAAATCTTTTGTTAGTCAATCAAAGCTACCTCTGAAGACATGGACATTCATCATATATCTTTACCTTAAAATGCAATGAATCAGCTTAATGATCATCATCATCACTAACTCTATAATTTAAGGAGGGGATTTTTTGAGTATTTGAATAATAATTTCATCTTAGTTTGGTTATTACTTATGTTTTTTTATTAAAGGTATTCAAATAACTCTTTTATAATATCCCAAAACAAAATGGTGAAGTTCAAAAATAAATATAAGTATCGAAATTTTTATATTTTTTTTACCCAAAGAATTACAAATGGTGAAGTTCAGAAGATTTATTTGTACATATCTTCTTTTATAACTATATTTTAGCAACGTGATATTTTGAAAGGGAAGAAATTTAGTTTAGAGTTCCTTTTTAGAAATTATTATAATTGTCGAAATCATTCTAAATATTGGGCGGGAAGTTTTTTTGGATTTTAAATCTTAATCTTAGTAGCGATTCGCAAGCTCCCCGAGTAGGGGGGAGTGACGAAGCCATTGCCTGGTGTTTCAGAAAAAAAACTATCGTGGATATATATAGTTTTTCAGAGAGGTGTTTTATAAATATTTTGAAGATACTCCAGTACAACTTGGTGGTCCGGGAATTATTGTAGAAATAGACGAGTCATGTTTTTCACACAAACCCAAGCACCATCGTGGAAGATTTCCGAGCACGCCATTATGGGTTTTTGATCTTGTTGACACAAGAAATAAACCTGCTGTAGGATATTTGGAGATTGTGAAAAAGAAAAATGCAGAAACGTTACTAACCATTATACAAAAAATAGTAAAACCTGGAACTGTAATTGATAGTGACGAATGAAAGGCTTACAAGGGTAGTCAACAAGATAATCGATTTACGCACAGGAAAGTGAATCATTCGCTTTGTTTTATTGACCCAATTACTCCAATACACACACTAACTATCGAAAACTATTGGAATAGGCAAAAAAGTTGGATAAATTCAATGTACGGATGGAGGAGATTACATTTAAATTCATGTGGCGGGAAAGGCACATAAACAATACATTTTTTCATTTTTGTAATACCATTAGTTCACAATATTCTTTTAATTAAACTTATGATAAATATGACTTTTTATAATAACCTTTTAATTAATCAAAGACAACTTTTTTATATTACTATAGTAAAAACAAGAAAAGGAACCTAACCATTCAGTTAAATTAAAAATATATATTAAAGTTTGTTTTATTAATTTTAGTTGAGTTTTGTATTCTCCCTTTTCGCAAGAATGGGGTCCGTAATCTACATAAGGCCAAAGTTGGGGTCCGTAATCTACATAAGGCCAAAGTAAGGGTACTTATTCTCTATATGGGCATGAAGAAACACCAGGAAAACTTCCTAAAAGACCTTTCTTATAGTTCTTTTAGTGCGAAACTGAACCATTTTATGGAATTAATGCATTTATTTTATAAGAAATAAGCTTAAATCTTTCCGTTTATTGTCTAAAGTTGCCATTTCACAGTGAATAGAATGGAGATACCATAAATGTCACCAAGTTTCCAGTTATTAATCACATATGCGATAAAAATGATGTTATCTGTAAGGAGTTCAAGTGATAGATGCAGTCTACATTAAGTTAATTTCCACAGTAGGTCGACGGTGAGTGATTCTTCTTGGTGCTCTTGATGAGCATTGGAAATATCACTTGTCAAAGAAATGCAGGTAAGACATAATGATAGAATGCTACGTCATATGAGTGGGGAAGAAAATGAATAGTCTGCACAAATATTGGATCTATAATTAAAGCGTACAGAGTCTTATTAAGAGAAAGAGCTAGGTCAGTATTTATTATTTTCGCGTTGGCTGCGATTACGCATAGAATATTGAGGAACATCTCTTCCTCTGCAAAAGGATGAAAATATCGGCCTTTATATTTAATAATTAAGTGTGAGAACTCAGAATTATTTGAAACTATCGATTTACCATATATGACCTTCTAGGATTCACCTTTTTGTCACTCTTTACTTAGCGGAAGCTTTCATACGACAAAATATGCGTCTATATTATTTTTTACTGACGCAATACGAGTTATCTACCCCACTCCTCCCTTCCCACACACACACTCCGAAATGTAAATAAAATCCCCGTAAAGAAAATCCTCGCCATTCGTTGCTCAAAACTTGTGAAAATAAAGAAAAATTAAAAAAAAATAGAGCTCAAACCTTTAAAAAATAAACGGTGCAACCGTAGCAAGATTTTCTCCCAAATAATTATTTAATTGAATTTTCAATTTAAAAAAATAAGTAAATTTTGAATAGTGAAGCTATTGTTTAGCAAGAGTAGAAAAGAGTAGGTTTCAATTAAAAAAATTCATTCATCATAGTCTTTCCACGATGTTTATTCATGCCTGGTGTATGCAATAAATGTGATAGTCCTTAGGTGTTTGATCTAATAAAAGGTAATGATTTATGATACTTTTATATAAAGAAAAGAGATGTAGAAACTCTTTTATCAATTATTCAAAGGCGAAATAGTTAATGGATCTACGATACCATTCGCATGAATGGCCTGCCTATCGTCGTCTTTCACAACTTGGATTTGATCCTCACACAGTGAACCATTAGGAAAATTACGGATATATATTATAGATAGGATGTCATACTCAACGAATCAAAGAAATTGGTTGCAGATAAAAATATTATATTGAAGAAGAAGCAAGGGGGGCCAACCTATCAACTACAAGGGCATTTAGATGAATGTTGCTGGAAAGATTCAGAAGAAAAAGATCTGTTTTAGAAATGTTGCAAAAGACATACAAATCGTATTTACTACTCAATAAAAATATTTGGGGCAAATGTGTAATTATATTTTTTCAGAGATTATTTTATCAGGTATAAACTAAATGGAAGAAGCATTTTTGCCTGTATAAAAGAACAGCAGCCTCAAATCCACTTAATAAAAATTATCAGAACCCCAAAATAAGATACTAAAAATTAGCTACCCTTAGAGAAAGGATTGAATTATTGAATATATATTAAAAAAATAGCATAGAAATAAGATAACATTATTAGAAATAAAATTGATGCGCTTTAAAAATTAATCTTTCGGCTTGTAATTCTAAACCTCAAATTTGTAGGTAAATTTTAGGTATTTAGAATCAGGGCCTCAATTATATCGTGGCAAAATACCGAAACATCCTTAAAATTATATCTGCAAGAATTTTTTGTATAAAAATTATTAATGGCAGGTAAATGTTGGCTTTCTAAAAAACGAAGCGAAAGAACATTGTACCAGACGACAATGTAAGCTCTTTAGGCAAATGACCTGGAACAAAAATGCAATTAAACTCCTTAAAACATTTTTCAGCCCCAAATACAAATTCTTTCCTTTTTTTATTTTTTATCTTTTTTCTCGATTCTTCATCGGGAATTTCAGACTATGGTTAAATGACATATTATGGCAAACGAAAGACTATTTATATAACTATTTATGGCAGACTATTTATACAACTACAGATTTTTTCAAGTCAAAACAACCAATGGCAGATAAATGATAGCTTCCTATATTAATTTCACCTAATTTATTTTAATTAAATAATTCATTGTTTATTTACTTCTCTGATTTTGCGCAAAACGCTAAGAAAATATACGAACAAATTTCTGCTAAAAAAAATTGGTATTCGAGTTTCAGAAAAAGGAAACTCTTGAGAGAAAAATAACTAGCATTTACTTTTTCACTCTTGACTTTTTTGTTCTCCTAAATATGTGCGAAACAAAACTAAAAAATGTATGATTGCTACTTTTCACATGACTTATTCTTGGGTTCATTTCAATATTAGTGTTTAATATTGAAGTGTAATAATATGAAAATGAAATATTAGACCTAGACATCATTGATTTGTCTTTTAAATCGTTCTTCTTTTAAATTTGGACCTGGTTGATTTGAATTGTTGTCGTTTTAACTTCGCAATGGCTAAGTAAATAAAATCAACGTAAGAACAGAGTTGATAATTTGTGTACAGGACTAGTTTCAAGGCTTCCTCTCTCTGCTGTAAGGGGTCGAGTACTTATCTATTGACTAGCCGAGGATTCTAACAAGAGGCTCATAAGCCCTCCATCACCGAGCATAGGAAGCCGCGTACAAATAAAACAAAAAAACGTAATCAAAACACTTTTTCCTCCGCCTACGAATAATAGAGAAATCCGATGAAAAAAAACGAGTCGTGATTAATTTTTGGTTTATCGTGAATAAATCTCGTTTGCCCAACCACTTATATGTTAGATTTAGTCGCCTGCACAAGACTCTATAAGGTACTATGTCGGTCAGATGGTAACCATTTTACTTTTCAATTCGACCCTTTAGTAATAACTGTAACTATTCGTACGATTCTAAAGAGATTTGAAACCCTTATGTTGTTTTACATTCATTTTCGAATGATATAATGGCTAAGGTCCTCCCTAGGTTGTTCAGTGAATTATGAAAATATTTTGAAGGTTGTAAGGTCATATGGTCATAAGGTCATAAGAGCACTCGATTTAGGTCTCTTGCCCTTGGTTAGAACATTTAACGTCTTCTTTCCACCTCTATTGACACTTGTACAGACGCGAAAAGATAGGAGATTGCAAATAGAAGAAAACTAATACCCGAGAGAGAGAGACCACTCGTTGCCCCCTGAAATCCTTGGGACGGGAGGCCAATATTTATAAGCATTGCCAAACTTGAAAGCATTTGCTTGAGCAAAATGTTCCTCGTTCTCTAGGAAGTTTTCTTCTTGGCGATCCCATTGTGTGGTGACAAACAAGGGCATTGCTGCCAAAAGTGCAGGAAAGGAGTTTTCTTCATGATATGTCAAAGCAATGAAAAAGGATAACAGTGAATATGCAAGAGGCACGCTTAGGGGCTTGGGTGCTTCTTCTTGAGGGAATTGACTCCTAGATACTCTTCATGGTTACCTACCCCTGCTGTTCGCCCCTCCGTGAGCGTGTGTCTATTAGCTGCATCCTAATTTGGCTATATGGTCTGTGTAATTTGAATTCATTATCACTTCTAACTTCTCCACTTTCATTTCAAAATTCTTTTCCAAAATATTTTCTTTGAGATGATAGACTTGGTTTTGCCACTTAGACAGGGTCTCGGCGGTATTCGTTCGCAATGTTCAACTGTCAATTTTGATCCTATTTTTAACCTTCGTTGATAGTGTTTTTTCATAAAAACAATAGCAATTTCTGGTTTTGGGGGCAGAATAATTTACCTTCGAAAATTATGAACCTCACAGTTTGTGAGGTTCATCGTTGTAAGCCGCGCTTGAAGGACAAACAAAGAGAATTCAGACTTACTCAACGTAAGCAGATGGATGGTGGAAAAGGTCAGAAAGAAGACAAAATCTTTACGATTTAAGTAAGAGTCAACAACAGAGAGGAAAATAGATTTTCGAAGATCTGACGCCATTAGAACGCCAAAGTTGGCGATGAAATCCAAAAGATAATAAACAATGATCCAAGAAAGTGGATTAGTGCCATTTCAAGGGAGATATGTGTTGGATGAAAAGAACACCAGACTGGTGGTGCATAAGGATAGTCACTACTTTTCATACAAGATCACGAAGGGCTTATTTATATCCAAGGAGATGCAGGAAAACCGAGTCAAGCACACCACCAAGAAGCTGATCAAAGAGTTGACACACCCGTTTTAGTCATACATGCTGTGTTTTTTCTCCAACGAAAACTATTTCTGCTAAGATACGAAAATAAACTCATAGAACAACAGTTGGCTCACTGTAGTACCTCAAAACGTGCCCAGATGAATTTTAGAGTGAGAATCACGGTCTTCAATGTCTTCTTGCCTGACGACCTCAGGTTGAACAAGGACGGCTAGATACATGTTCTGAGCAATGTATTAAGCCATGGATCGACGGGGTAACTGCAATGAGGCCTAACTTGTGGCAGCAAGTCTTTTAATTCTGCTACACCAGTCGGCTTTTGTAATTTGGCTTTTGTCCTCCCAACTAGCTTGAATTCAACTGCCTTGACTTCTTTGTATGTACCATGATGGAATGAGGGACCAACAAATAGAGCTGTAACAGGAAGGACAAACTAAGGATTACCCGAGCCTTCAGGGGTCTAAAAATAAAACTAGTAACGAAGGCTTTTTGCTGATTCCGACTTCTCCTGTAAGCTCTCATCGAGGACAGAGACGGGTTCGTTGAGTGAGATCGACAGAACATGTCATTAAGGCAAACCGAGCGAAATCTGAAGAATATATCTCAAAAAATAAAAACAGTGGTATTTTTTTGACAGTTATGATGTGAACGAATGCCATCCGCACTCTGTATGAAGAACCACAAAACAAAACATTCAAAGTTCATTACGATACAACCAATATAGATCTGAAGGGTCGATCATGAGAACCACTATCGTATGATTGGAGACAGATGACTTTGCTTTGTCACATCAAGGTATATCTGTTTCATGCAAGTGGCCTATGGTATTTTTTTCTAATAGAAAAAGTACAGATCTTATGAGTAAAGAAGGACTATTAAGGATTCTCTTTGACATTCTTACCTCGAAGAGATCCTGCAATGGGAATGTAATTGAGGTAAGGTTTAGGCTATCAGTAATTTCGTCCTATGTTTAATTTAAATGTCACTATTTCATTTCTTGATTGGCTAATTTTCTTGATTTAGCGTTTCCTTTCATCACTCTCTTGCTTAGATATTGCAGTTTTCTGTTGTTTGCCGTTATTACTTGATAATGAATTAAAATACGGTTCGAAAGTACTCGGACTTTTCGTTACATTTTCATTGTGGGCCATATTGCATTTATTGCTTAATCAAGGATCTTTTGGGTTTGGCGCCAGTTTTCCGGTCTTTTTGTAAAATTCATCACTAATGTAGTTGCTTAGGCTGATTTTAAAATATGTTCTTTTTTTTATAAATTAATGAATTAAAAGGAAATCGGAAAACGAGCACAAATCCCAAAAGATCCGAAATCCCTTCTATAATAATGTTTTAATTATTTTATCAATTTTGATTTCAGAATGCTGTATTCTTTGAATTTTCATATTTGAAACCCCTATTTTATGGATGCGTTAAGTTGATGACCCTCTTTGTTTGTGACCAAATGATCTTAATATCAATACTTTTCTTGAAGAAATAAACACGTTAGTCCCCTCAATTAAATTTACTTTAGAAAATGAAAAAGATAACACCATCCCTTTCTTAGATATTTTGATCCACCGAACAGACCAAGGTTTCAAATATGAAATTTACAGAAAACCTACGGCCATTGATTGACTCATACATCCATTTCAATTCTGATCACCATATTTGTATAAAAAAAAAGTGTTTTCTCTTCCATGTTTCTCCGTGATTTGAGAATTGTTTCAGGCGAATATTTGGAAAAAGATGTTGATAGGATATATAATATAGGTTTAAATTTGTCTTACCCTTTCTACGTACTTTAAAATTGTTATAATTCTGATGAGCGTTCATTTTATCAACCTAATCGTAACATCCCTAAATTTCATGCCAAAAATGTATGAGTTTTACCTTTTAACCAAATTTCCATTAAATTACCTCGTTTACTAAAACCATTGAACATAATTGTTATGTTTAAATATGAAAACACTATCCATCGCCTTCTCGTAAAAAATTCACCCCCTAAACCAGGCATTGTATATTCTATTGGTTGCAATAATTGTGAAAAATGCTATTATGGACAGACAGGTAAAGAATTGAATGTTAGAGTTAAACAGCACCAAACTATTGTTCGTAATTTTTGTCAACAATCTGCATTATTTTTACATATCTATAGTCAGGATCATACTATTAATTGGAATAGTGCTAAACCTGTTATTAAATGTACAAACTACATTTTAAGAAATATTTGGGAGTGTATTAATACTTTCCCAAATTTTAATATTATCCATGGATTGTTTAGCCTAGATAATATCATATCTAATTATATTAAATCACAAATTAAAGTGTTTAAAGAATTTGTACCACTAGTTAGGGTTTTGATGCACGTAGCCGTTTTAACCCCTACTCCTTACTATTTAAGACATTGTCAGTTTTGAAATTAAGACGAAAGCGCTCGAAATCGTTTTTCCATTTTTCTTGTGGGCATTATTTATCATATATATATATATATATATATATATATATATATATATATATATATATATATATATATATTTATATGGTTATACCACGTATAACCAAATATTTATACTTATTCACGTGTTACCTCTCGTGTTTTTTACTCATATATATATACATATATAAGTGTATATTTCTGCTTCTAGCAAGCCGGAACGTCAGCAGGAAAAGGAGAGCAAGTACTGACTATGACATATATTGCCAACGTTTCGGGCTCTGGACCCATCTTCTAGGCTAGAATATTAAAGATTCATATAAGAACAATTGCTTAACAATTATTAAAACAATAATAATTAATGGCTTTAGGCTAAAAATGTACTAGGATGTAAAACAAACAAATATCAAAATACACTATAAAGGACAAAAATCTGTATATTAAGTTAAAAAATAAATAAATTCAAACGAAATTAATAAGGTTAAAATTGGAAGTAAAGGAAAACCTCAATAAATACACTACAATTTGTTATCTGATTCGGAGATAGGTGTGAGCTGAATGAATGAAATTTAAAAATTATACTACCAGGAACGATGTGATTTAGCATTAGTTAGTTCTCTGATCTATGGAGTTGGTTGGTCGAAAAACACGAACAAAAAAAGTTAGCTAGTTAGTTGCTTAAGTAGTATTAATTCATAGTGACTAGTCAAAGAAAAATTCAAACGAAATTAATCAGGCAATATATAACGGTGTGGAAGTAGAGTCCTTATTTAACTGAAGCTGATTATATTTAATTAAAAAGGACTCATTCATGAGAAGATCAGATTTAGATTTTGATGCAGATAATAATTTAAATTGATTATAATATATCGGTATTTTACATGAATAGAAATATCTATAGATTATAACCATTTTTTTTAACTAGTCACCATGAATTAATTACCACTTAAACAACCAAGTAGCTAACTTCTTTTTGTTGTTATTTTTCGACCAACTAATTATATAGATCAGAGAACCAATTAATACTAAATCACATCTTTCCTGGTAGTACAGTATAATTTTTAAATTTCATTCATTTAGCTCACACCTTTCTCCGAATCAGATAACAAATTGTAGTGTATTTATTGAGGTTTTCCTTTACTTCCAATTGTAACTTTATTAATTTCGTTTGAATTTATTTATTTTTATCTTAATATACAGATTTTAGTCCTTTACCTTGCATTTTGATATTTTTCCTTTTTTTTACACCCTAGCATATTTTTAGCCTAAAGTCATTAATTATCATTGTCCTCATAATTGTTAAGCAATTGTTCTTATATAAATCTTGAATAGTCTAGCTTAGAAGATGGGTCCAGAGCCGGAAACGTTCAGTACTTGCTCTCCTTTTCCTGCTGCTATATATATATATATATATATATATATATATATATATATATATATATATATATATATATATATATATATATATATATATATATATATATATATATATGAATGCAACGTCCCACAGCAAAAATAAAAAGGTGCTTCCTAATTAAAAAATGGTTAAAAACTTGAAACATTATTATAGAAGTTATTTCGGATCTTTTGGGATTTGTGCACGTTTTCCGATCTTTGTGTAATCCATTAATTTCTCCAAAAAACAAAACATATTTTGAATCAACTTAAAAACCGCATTAGTGATGAATTTAAAAAAAGATCAAAGTAAGCAATAAATGCAACAAGTCCGACAAAAAAAAGTAAATGAAAATTCCAGGTAGTTTCAATAGAATGAGCTTGGAATCTTCATTTTATTTTCCTTTTAGGCTTTGTTGCATATATATATATATATATATATATATATATATATATATATATATATGTAATAATAATAAGATGGACTAACGGAGTTACGATATGCCGTTACGAAAGCATTTTCTCGCCTTATTTATTCTGCATCGGCGCCACACTGTAAGGGACACTCCTTATTAACACTAAGGAAGTGGCTGTATTCAATAAACCAATTTAACAGCCATGGAAGATTGTTTAAATTAATCATTTTTAACTTTCACTTTTGCCTACAGCTTAAAAAACATCTGAAGTAGATCCATTTTAAATGTTCGTATTTAAAAACAAATTCAAATTTTGGCCGTGAACTTTCCATTTTCTTCAGACATCTTCAGACGGAAGTCTTCATTTTTGTTTTATTTGAGTCGGCATTAATGTCAAATTTTCCATTCATGTTGCCTCTTTAGGCGTCTATGTAGTTGTATGGTGCTCGTGAGCACACAAAATGAAGTTCCTTTTCGTTTTAGATGCCTTTTATATGTCGGAGTCAGAGTAAGGTTCACTTTCATTTAGTAGAAAAGGTGCAATACTCGCTCCGAGCTGGTTCTTTGTGTGTTCAGGTTCGGGCCCATCTCTGATGAGAAGAGCCTTCAGAAACTTCAGGTGGCGAAAATCCGAGTTTCTTCTCAGTGTAGTTGTGTTTTCAACCAGAATTATTCTTGTAATTTGTTCGTTCTGCTGTTGGTTGTAGTGTCCTTTGATTCCTCCTTCTTGCAAGTACATTCGTAGGCGTGGGCTGAGGGTAGCAGTGGTCATACCAATATCGTGATTGTTTGAATCAGGTTACAGTCCTCATGGGGGCATTCGAATTTATGCACCACATTTGTAAGCTTTACGATGGATTCTTTTTTCACGGAGGTGGTTTCTCGTGAATAGGCTGCTATATTTTGGGTTTTACAGTATATTCGTTATTCTTATTGTCATTTTCTTAGATAGTGTTGCTTTTTATGGGGTTTTGTAGTAGTCTTTAGTTTGTTTTGTAGGCATCTGTCATTTGACTCTTGTAGTATAATGATATTATTTTTCATTTTCATTTTCCTCACGTACAAAATTTGAATTAGTTTTTAAATAAGAACAAATAAAATGGATCTTAAGCCAGATACCAGAGCGTTAAAAATATTTTTTTAAGGCAAAATCCAACTTGATCTTTAGCAATGTATATATATATATATATATATATATATATATATATATATATATATATATATACACTTTCTTTTTTTCATTTTATTCTGATGAAGCTTTTAGACAAAACATCAATACAGAACTTTTACCTTCCTCCACCCATTTTTACTTATCTATGATATAATCCAACAATATATATAAATATATATATATATATATATATATATATATATATATATATATATATATATATATATATATATATATTAAGAAAAATTATTGCAGTAACGCAATTAATTATACAGTTAAAAGGCTATTTTTGGCCAAAACAGTCTTTCTCAAAGCCCTCGGAAGGGCTTCCATTCTCTTTGAAAGGCAAGGGTGACACTTACAAACGCCAATCGAAAGATAGCTTTTTGGCTATCTGAGAAAACGCCTATTTTAAGTGTTACCTTCTCGTGTATGTGAGAAGAGCTCCTTCCGCGGGCTTTGAGGCAGACTGTGTTTGCTAAAAATAGCCTTTTAACCATATATATATATATATATATATATATATATATATATATGTAATAATAATAATAATAAATATATATATCAATATGTATATATGCTTCAATAAAATTCATCAAGGAAAATAGAAAATAATGACCTCCTTTTCCTCAATTGCATTTTGTTATTTTATGTGCCCAAAATTTCAAACTTCATGTTATATAACCCTACTTTTCCAAACATACATCTTACATTAGTTTTCATAATAAAGTCTCGTTCCGGACTTATTATTTCTAACAAAGTTGCTCTCCGAAGAACCCATTTTACAAAACCTTCAACCCCTTTCATAAAAATAAGTTTCGCTTAAGGCTCATTCCAACAACGTCCCAAAGGAGAAAATTTAAATATTCCTGCTTTATCTGGGCTTTTTCTTTTCTCTCCTTTTGCTATTCTAAATCACTCCTCCACCGCCTTCAAATACAGACCAAGATTTAAAACCAATGCAAACTACGACGCATTTTTATCATCAAAGTTAAGATCAAAAGGTTTTTTCATTCCTTAATTATATACATGTAAATACAACTGGTCTTGATATAATTCAGAGTCCTACAGTAACGACAGAAAATATCCGAACTCCTCTATTTTTAGCCCAACAAGTTCCATTCCATTCGCCAAATAAACTCCAGTTTCAAAAATTTGGCCGAAGAACCTAAAGGTATAATCTAGCAATTTGCTAGAAAAATTGAAGTGTACAAAATGTTTCGACCAAGAGCATAAACAATTTTTTATTATAATGTTAGGCTTAAATTATCAGTGGCAAATATTTGCAAGAGTTTTAAGTGATCTCGATTTAGTGTGAAGATCTTTATTCTCGATGATGTTTTGAGACTTTTTGCTATAGAGAGGAACTAACTATTGAAACTTTTGCGCAGTAACTTTGCTATATTGATCTAGAAGAATTCCTTAGAGTTCTAGAACTTTTCTCTTCCAAACATTTACAATTCGATTCTGGTCGGCACTCTTCAGGCCAGTTCATAATAATGTAGTGCTCTTCATCTAGGAAGCACCTCACTGGCTTGGTCATCTAGCAGGGGGCTTTAAACTGGATGGAATTTGCAGATTGAGCTTGTAGAGAACACATACAGGGCAAAATGTCTGTTGTAGAAGTTTATTCTCGAACTGTGCCTTTACTATGCCCCGTAAAAGCACTAGTAGCACAATACCTTCTACTGAAATTACGCGCAAGACAATGACATTTCATCCTCTAGATACACCGATCGCCAAAATCTAACTACTATCTAGAAAAAATGCTCTAGCCATTTTGAAATGGTCTTTCTCCCCAATTGGGGTAATAGCTCGGTCTTGTCTTTTTGTTGTACTCCTATTCCTACAGGTTGATTTATGTGCCTTACAAAATTTTATTTTGTCATAGGTTGACAGAATATTATAGACTACACGTTTGGCTCGTTTGAAGGTCGCTACAATGACTCCAATTGAAAGGCCATCTTGGTGGCACATCTTTGGAATATGCTCGTGGACAGAGAGAGGCATGACAGATTCCTTATGCATGTTACCTGGATAAGAGTTAGCAAGACAATGACCTAACAGACACGAGATAAAATTAAGTTAGTTGCCATGCAAACGATGTTGGTTCTCTCTACAAGAAAAATAATCGTTCTGATCATTTTGAACACATAAAATATGTATAATCATTACTCACGTAGGTTATACATGTAGGTTATCTTAGACCAATTTTGGATAGCCTGAACTTTCTCTGGTAAAGTTTTGGAAGTTGCTGCGATAGAAATACATATGTCTTGAACATTTTGGAAGGTATTGTATATCGGATTAACAAAGTGTACACTACATGCGTGGATTTCCGTACATCTTGGAATCAGCCATATAGTACTACCACGATCTCTTTAGTAAAGAAAGTGCCTATCTGATTACACACATTACTATAGATACAGCCAATAAAGAAAATAATTTAAGAATATTAGAATCCCTTCATATTATATTCTCTAAGCCTCCTCGTACAAGGTGTAGTCCCCAATTTATTACAAATTTAATCAAGAAGCCCCTCTTTTTCCATCCCTGCAAAGCCACAAAGCAGTAAAGAAAACGATGTTTCTTTGTATATGATACACCGAAGAAACAGCAACATCAGAGCTTTGTCTCTTCTTCGTTTTGAAAGAACCTCTCATTATCTTCCTTTTGCGCTGTCCATTTTTATTTTGTATTATCGTGGAAAGAAATATCTTATAACATACAAATTGAAACGAAAATGACCCTTCATCTAATTCCTTTCCAGTTTTTCGTTCCCATGTTCCAGTCTAAATTTCTTTATCAAGACAACATTCAAGTTTCTTATATACAGGGTGTCGCAAAAAAATAAAACCGCTTTTTAAATAAATATATCTCTGGCAGTATTAAATCTAGATAGTTTCTTAAAACTTACTTTTGTTTGTCTATTGTTTGTGCATCTATGTTGGAAATTTATAAACCTACATCTATAATTGTAAATTCTGCAATGAAGTAGATGAAAGACCTAAAAAGTGTGCTTGCAAAACAAGCGGTAAAATACAGAATCAAACTTCAAAGACATGTTTCAAAACTATTTCGTAGAAGGGAGCAGAAAAAAATTTAATATTTATTACAAAAACATAGTTAATTCTTATTTATAATGTAAGAAGCTAATATCCGTTTTCTTTCGGTATGGCCTCCATTTCTTTCTACACATACTTGCATCCTTCTTCGCATTTCTGCCATAATTATTTAAACTAAATCCTGATTTTCTTTGAGTAAATCAAGTTCATTCTAATTCTTTGCTTCAAATCGTGCGTTTTCTGGTGGAGAAAAGTACACTTTACTCTTGAGATGGCTCCAGATCTGGATGACCACTCAATTGGATGGTTCAATGCAATAATGCGGGTATTAAAAATGCCCCTCAGTAATTCCTGCCCAGCACGAGTTCTATCTTGAATCCATCATAGCCTGGTAAATCTGTTTCCATAAATTTGACGCAGTTCAGGAGCTATCCTTTCTGTAATTAGGTTCAGTTATCCATCTCCAGTCAAGATGTCCGTTTCTACACATTCCAACCCACACAGAAACCTTTTCCCTGGATATGCTTACATTAAAGTTAAAGTTCGGAGGATTTCTTTGTGGCGCAAACTGGCGAATGTTATGATTGTTGACTCTCCCATTCATATGAAATTCACCCATTTGCTACACCCTTGATTCTGTGTTTTATCTGCTTGCGCAAGCACACTTTTTATCTTTCATCTACTTGATTGCAGAATTTAAAATTATAAATGTAGGTTTATAAATTTCCATCATAGATGCACAAACAATAGACAAACAAAAGTAAGTTTTCAGAAACTATCTAGCTTTAATACTTCCAGAGATATATTGATTTAAAAGTCGGTTTCCTTTTTTTTGAGACACCCTGTACAGTTGCATACAGCTAAACTTGTGGCATAATTGTATTTCGGCATTAAAGTAATTCAAATATTCCATTTGATTATATTTACAGCCTTTTATTTTTCCTATGTTAAAAAGCGTATAAATTTCCAGAATTTGATAAGGATTATAAACTTAGGTAAATTCCTGTAATTTTTTTCTTATTCTTCAGTTTGTGGCAGAGTTGTAAATCACATTCATTCATAAATTATTGAACCACATGAAGAGTGTGCCTAGATCATATATTTACTGTTCTTTTGCATAGGCCTAAGAAGATGGATAAATAGCTTTGTAAATATTTAGTAGAATCTATCCACTCTGCCATTATCAGCTACCATACACTGAAAGGAAGAGAAAGATTTTGGGAGGTACTGATTCATTTGGACTAAGAGGTTCTACTGTTTCATTTGCTTACTCCTGGTTCTCGCAAGTAAAATGAATAATTTTTGCCCTGGTATTTTTCGTCATTTATCGTATTTCTTCCTGTATTTATTAAACGAAAAACCCTGCAATCGTTGAAGTGCCTCAGTCTTCAGTTTTCTCAAAGTCTGTCTGTAAGAAATAAGCTGGAGTAGATGAAAGGGCTCTGATAAACTCCAGCTTATTCATAAATACGTCCACAAGGGTGCGTGTTTCTTCTATCCCTCCAGCAAAGAAGAACGATTAAGAAGCTGCCAGACAGAGTTATATTAGTTGCCAAGTTTCAACAATGAAGTGTGACGGATGTTGATTGTATGGGAAAAAGAATGTAGTAATAATATATTAAAATGATAGTATCTACATGGATCTTGAAACAACCGACCGTCACATAAAATGGCTCAAATTTGGCTCTTTATTTCGCTCATTTTCATTTCATTTTATTCCTCCATTGTATATATTTGCATTTTAATTAGAAAATTCATTATAAATACACTATTCATAGGATCTAAAAAGCGGGGTCCAAAAAGTGAAGGTCACCGTGGTATTATAGTTCTTTCGACTTCTCGACAGAACTTCAAAGGCAATGAGGAATGATTGAAGTTGCCTGATCGGGATTTCTAGAACGCTATCCTTTTTACCTATATCTACTAGGTATCTTACTACTGGTGATATTTCGACTTCTACCATATGAAGATTGTTATAACCTTTTGAGAGATACAAATCGAAGATTTGTTTGAAAATAAAGCTGGAGTTTAATGCTTAGTATTTCTTTTATACAAATCTCCATAAAAAAATCTTAGTACATCCAGGTTTATAAGCAATGCAAAATAATACCTTTTCTTTGATTTTATGCTTTATTTAAATTAAGATAAAGTGTACAAAAGAGTCAAAGAACAGAGTAGAGAATTGAGAGAGAAACAATGGATAAAAAGAACTTTTATGGAAAAGAGTAGATGGGTGTTTGAGGATATAAACAAATCCCCGTTGTGCTCAAATTAATCTGGATTTTAGACACTTCATTTGAATACTTAAAAGTCAGTCATAACTAACTCCTAGTTATTTTCAGAAGTGTCTTCAATATCTATTGTGTAGATATACCTAAATATAACATATTAAAATATAGTATGTTTATGTTATTAGCTTTTACTCTTACTGTCACACCGGTTTCTTTCATTTTTTTGACATGCCCTTTTTTCCGCTCTGAAACAAGATGGCTTTTAAAACTGGCCAATTGCAACTACTTGAATGGAAACTGAATTTACTTCATTATAATCTTCAAAAGAGACATAAAGCATCGAAAGAGATGGAAAATTTAATAAATGAATCTATCTTTTTTGAGAGGGTTTCTAATGCCTCTTCTCCCCAGTCTATAAAGGCGTTCGAAATAAAGGAGCGATATAAAGCAGGACATGGAAAGGAAAAAGAACAGAATAAATGTAAATTAAAAACAAGGTTAGGGATGAGAAGGCTTTCTACGGATAATAATCTCATCTCCTTGAAATGATATGACCTAAAGGCCATAGTATTAGCTCGAATAAGAAATTCTTAGAGAGAAAAGGCACATGATGATTAAAGATTCTAACCCATTTCCGGAAATCTATAGTGGTTCTTAAAAGTAAATACAATTTGCATTGTAATTTTAACAATATTTCGTGTTAAATCAATAGTGAAATTAATAAAATAATTTTAGTCTTCTGTAAATTGGAAAGTTACTGGCAGTTCGCGGGCTTCGTCATATCTAAAGTCAAAGGTTTTCATTAAGTCTTATTAGCCCGGTAATATGCTATCTCTGCTTCTAGTAGCCTCTGCGAATATTTAGGACTTATCATGCAGATGAACTTTTGAGTAACAATCATGGTCTTCAGAGTAGTCAACAGTGAAAGTGACGTCATGGTACTCCACCTCTTCCTTGACAGCGTAAGGCCGAACATTGACCACTAATTACGTGTTCTGAGCGAGGTACTGAAGCCCTAAAAAGACCAGGTAGCTGCAGGGAGGCCTTGTGTGTGACCGTAAAACTATGTGCCCTGCCATATTAGCCGGAGGACGGAAGTCTGGCTGACGGAGAATTTCTTCCAGCGCACAACACTTGACATTTCACCCCCCAAATTGCCGGACTACGCCCGCCTCTCCTTTTTGTGTGTGGCGCGGTGGGACGAGAGACCAAGAAATCCATCAGCAGCACGAAGGACTACCTGATGAGCAGAATTACTAAGGCCTTCACTGGCCTGAAATGGGAGATAATGACGAGGGCCTGTGAACGGTTTCGAGGTAGCATGGAGGCTGTCATTCAGGCAACAGGACGGCCCAACGAGTGAAATCGACAGAACATGTCATTAAGATAAATAATTCCAAATTTAATGAATATATATAAATAAATAGAACACAGTTATTATTTTTTCCTGATACACTTATCACACGAACGAATACTGCCTGCACTCTTTAGATCTAAATATAATGTCATTGATTAGTTTTTCTCATTTTCTCGTCCTTTCACTCGAATCCGTCGCCATATGCACCTGGGGCCTCAAGAGTTGATATAATTATTTGTCGTTCGCTTCCCTCCAGAGATGAAATATCCGAAATAAGCCTCCGCGTATTTTGGTATCCATTGATGATATGCGAGAAGTTGAGACAACTCATCAATATTCATGAAAGCGCATCAAAGCATCCAATTAAGAAAAACGTATTTATTGACATCTGATATCGTTGAAATCATGATTTCTCAGGAGTAGCTGTATTTAGACTCAAGATTACCTGACTCTCAGGTACATCGTCTATTTAATGAAATCAGATACACTTAACAAACTCAAAGTTCCTAAAACGACATTTCCTAAAACCATTAACTAATATCCTACCTCTCTCTCTCACTGACCATACCCTTCCCCTTGAAAATCCTATGTTATATCTATGTCCTATGACAGATAGTTCATTGTTCTCTTTGCTGGATGGGTAAAAGTGGTTCCTTTCTATTTAGTCTGAAAATGTAGAATTATCTACTTCCTGTAATAAACTCTCCCTCTCTCTTCTTTAAAGCCTTTTCCTTAGTTGATATATAAATATGTGCTTTACGAAGATTCTTTCCCCTGAAAAGCGCTATAAAAATATTATAAGCAGAGCTTGCGATACATTCCATAAACATATTCCTATCTAAAAAATTCTAAAAACACCACACTTGACACCAACTACAAAACTGGGTTGCCAACTTTCTCGCACATCACTCGTAAGCAGTTCAAGTTTTATACAGTGAGCTAAGAGGAACACATCACATTCACAACTTTTACAATGGATCTCTGCAGGAATTCGTACTCTCTCCTGCCCTATTTAACCCATTTCTTTATGACATTTCTCGCCGTCATCCCACCATCACAGTCTACAGATCTACCAAAAACATCACGATCTGCTCCTAACTCATCACATACATAATGGAGCTTTCCTTGCCCTTTCAACATTTTGTAAAATGACATTCCTCCCTTTTCATCGTAACTTCACAATCTCAACTATACTAGTGACATCAACATCTTCTCCCAACACTTCAAACAGACCCAAGTAGTTCCCGATCTACAACGCTCCACTGCAAGAGAATCTTATTTCTGTATCGCCTTCATAATCATCCGTCGCCCTGTTCACAACCCCAAATTGGAGTACAACGAGCAACTCCGTATTATTTGATAACACAGCAGACTGCCCATAAAGAGATCACCTACATTGCTCGGTGTCACAAGGGACACATGACTAAATTTAAAACTACACATAGAAAATACAAAAAAGCAATCTTGCCATCTCTAACTTACATGACCTACATTTGGTCACTCCAAGGAATCCTTCATCCACAGCATTTACAGGAAGCACTATTTCCTTCCTTAATACGCCTATGCACCTAAGGCCTGGCCACTTAATATCCTATCCACATTAGCGTACTTCAGAACATATAAAACAAACCACTCTAATCCACTAAACTGCTCGCTCTTCATTATACGGGGAAGCGCTCTCTAGAGAGATAGCTTTGGATAGGCGGTGTAAAGATGGAGTAATGCCCCTAATCTAACATGCTACCACCCTACATCCACTCACTTCTTGCTAGATCGCAATCTTCCACTCATACACCCTCCAACTTGTCCAAAACTTTATAGACCCTATTCTTGTCTGGCAAGGAAAGTGTCTTCATGATACGTTAAATCTACCATTATAGATTTTCATTTCCTCCAACTTTACCGCTTTCTTTACAGATCTTTCCTTACTAATATTCGGAGGAAGATACCCTCGTTGGTATCCCGTTCTAATCATAAGTGGGAAAATTTTTATTACCACTGGATTTAATTATAGCTCGGTTTCCTTAGCGTTGCCACCAGCATTCATAGTTGACGAAGCTCTTAATCCTGCGTCTGCATCTGTGTTTTCGTCCTCCAATTATTTATTATACAAAAATAGAAGATGCCGAGGGAAATCCATTTTTCCCGTCTCGTTCAGATGCTGTTTGTCGAGTAACGGCACCGACCTTTAATTTGGCCTTGGGACAGATTCAATCCAGGTGTGCTCTCTCCTGCCTCCTAGCAAAGCAATCTCTACATTTATGTTTACATGTGTGTATCTTCTTCCATTTTAACTTTAACATTATATTTACAACACTTGTCAAACTTCTTAGTGAAGACGACTTCATTATTTATCGGTTTTTTGAATGAGATAAAATATAAATGCAAGAATTTATTGTATTAAAAGACTTCGGGGAATATTTAGGAAGAGTTTCATGCACTCCGTTACTTGGATGTATTAAAAGTCATTGATGGTAGAGAGTTTCATTGGGAGAGATGAGATGTCAAAGGTGCAAATGTTAAGATGCAAAATGAAATATATAGTTAGAACTTTGATTGGAAGTTATATCTGAGACGAAGCTAATGAAGTTTAGGAGCAACTATGAGGCTCTAAGATGGTGGAAGGGTCGTAAGGAGGATGTCATTGAAAGGAGAAATTAAGGTAATCACTGTGAGAATCCATGAAAGCCGGAGCGAGATTACCAAAGCCTTATTGGCGTGAGATCTGTGTGCAGCAATATGTAAAGAAAATGATAAAATGGTGTGCAATGTTTTAAGGCAAATAGAAAGGAGAGGTTAGCAGTGTCATTAGAAGAGTTTATGGGATTGTAAGAAGCTGTAGTTGAGTAATGAGTAACAAGGTCAATTTAGATGAACGCTTATTTAGTTAATTGTTATGAAAGATGTAGACATTTAATTAGAAGCAACAACCTTATCTATGTAATCAAAGAAATAGGTCTCTGATTTGCCAATGACTGAACAAAGACAAATAATACGGAAATGGTAGTAGAAAGGTTTGCTCGCGAGAGTGAAATCCACCCTTATCCACACAAAGAATAATTAAAATTTGTATAAATAATCCACTCCTTCTTATTTGTACATCGGGAATCATAAAACTTTATTTCTTTCAAAGATTTTAAAGTTTTGTAGGACAATCTTATTTAGAATATCCAAGTTCTGCTTTTCGTGTTCTCCGAGACAAATACTCGTATCTCCGTTCCTGCTTTTACAAAAGCTAAACTGTAACTTAGTGCATTTAAACCATATATTTAGATCTATTTCAGCTTTAAATATCGTAAAATCATCTTCACGTTTAACTGAGGATTATAGGTATGATTTGATTAAAATGATTTACCTACTCAATTAGATTTTGAGTAGGTGTGTCGAATACCTTTGTGTATCATAGAATATAAATCAGGAAACAAGTGGCGGGTAATTTTGCTCGCTATTTGTAATAAGAGTATTGAAGTAGAAACCATTGCAAAGCAAAAAGACTGAGACTAAAATCTTTTATCAAATCAATACTTTAAATTTTAATTACAACTTTTTTGTGATATACAAGTGATGTTGAATGAACTGGCAACCTAGTTAAATTCAAAAATATTTTATTTAAACTATGAATTCACCAAAATTTAGTGAATTGAAAACAATAAAATTTATTTCCATCGTATACCTCTTTATATAGAATTAATCTAGGAGTTAATCTTAATTACAGATTAATAAAGTCTACTATTTCTACGTCTACACTTTTGTAAACTTTCAATTTAGTTCTTTAGACCAATCTGAATATAAATGCCATCAGGGCTTCATTTAATAATTAACTTTATTTCGGGCTTAATTAAAATAAGCTAAATTTCATTCTCTCATAGAGATTGTCATGTCACAAGAGGAAATTTATGTTGCTGAAAAACTGATAAGCAATCTCAGGAAAAAAACAAATGGTGGCCCCGCAAAACTTCACTAAATTCAAACTTGAATAACTCACTCAAATATAATTGGATATAATTGAAAAATCGTAGAAAACGCTATCTGTATTTTTATTATCTTTAAAAGTTTAAACAATGTAACTATAATAATACAAGTAAAAAAATAATATAGTCACTCAAAATTTGATCGCGGATTGCTCCCGACAAAGGATAATGTCTATAATAATCAAAATCAATATACCTTTATTGAAATAAATGAGCATTATGTTCTCCTTCTTGATGACATATAGCACTTGATCGCGTTTTAAAGGAAGAAATACATTTTATGATATCAGATAGCGCTATGTTATCTAATGCAAAAAGATTTTTTCCTTAAGTTCAGATTCGCTAAATTTATTTTTTATATTGCTGTAAACATTTTTTTAACTAAATTTAATATGGAATGAATACAATAGTCCATAGGGTTCCAGTCAGGTAATTGAGAAGGCCATTCATTTTTTTATATAAAATGAGGACAATTTTCTTCTTAAAATTCCTGTGTTGTTTTCCTAGTATGAGAGCGCGCACCATCTTGCTGGAAGATGAAGTCTGCCTTAGGATAGAGCTGAGGGCAATCGAGTAGCTGGCCGATAGATAGTAAGTAGTTCTCTGTAATGTTCTAAATTAACTTTGGATTTTTGTGTATCGATAAAATGGATTCTTGTTTTACCATTTTATGATACTCCTACAAAATCCATTGGTTTTGCTAAATCTTTAAAATTCATGATAAAGGCGGGATGGATTGATATCCTTTTTCTTTTAATCATAAACTATGTTACCTTAACTATTTATTGGTACATCAAAAGTGAATTATTTTTCGTCGGTCAATACAAAAATTCTTGTATCTTGAGATGAATAGAGATCCTACACCAATTTACAACGTGTCTTTCTAAGTTATCTTAAATTGATATCGCGTCTGGAAATGCGAATTCTTTTATATATTTTAAATTTATCGGGAAATACCTAATTCACTTGAGATCTTCCTTCGGGATAGATGAGTTCCAAATGTTTCTTCCTGAGAGAAAACAAGTTCTACTTCAATCATTTTATTTTTTATCGAAGCAGTTATATTATGGCCGCCACTACCTTCCTTTCGAGCGATCCAACCAGTAGCTTTTATCTTTTTAAATAAGTTATAAACACTTCTACGAGTCCAATTTCTATCTGGAAATTCACGAAATATTCTATTTTCATTCTAACCTTTTTCTTTAAAACATGCTTCTATTATAATGTATTCATTTAAACTTAACATCATTGTGATAGGGGATATAATAAAAAAAACAGATTAGTTTAAAGTTTAAATAATTACTGAAAAATATAAAATAACAAAGCTAATTATATCTTAATAACCTAGGCATGCAGACCTATTTTCTCTGCACAAACATAAGTTATGCTAGATTTGGCAAGCAGATTTTTGAGTGATTTTTTTGTTAATTGTAGCAATAGTATGATGTTTATATTGCTAAAAATTGAAAAAGTGATCAGGAATAAAAATATTTTGTAGCCGAATTTTCATTTAAATCCAATTACACTTGACTGAGTTATTTAAATTTGAATTTAGTGAATTTGGGGGAGCGAATCTCTCTCTCTCTCTCTCACTCTCTCTCTCTCTCTCTCTCTCTCTCTCTCTCTCTCTCTTTCTCTCTCTCTCTCTCTCTATATATATATATATATATATATATATATATATATATATATATATATATATATATATATTGTAGAAGTCTAAATACCACGTACATTAGTGTACGCAGAAATACCCCGACACAAGCTGCGCGTCCCTCCCTTATTTCAAATTTGCCTTTCGCCTCGAATTCCCTCCGCCCCTTTTCGCCCCAATAAGACGACCGAATTTGCGGCCGGTCGCTTAGGAAAATGTCGGCCTTGAAAGACACCTGCTAGCCGACGAAGGTCTGAGTTTTCGCGCCGTCGTAAACCGCGACGTGGAGCAAGGATAGCTCGAAGGTGTGAAATATTTACTCTGTCTGGCAGCAGATGAAAAGGTCTTTCGCGCAGCGATACGGATTTTATGAGAATTCGGTGCTCTCTCCTGATTTTTGCTTGTGAGGGAAATAAAAGGGAAAATTCTCCCTGGAGTCAGGCAGAAGATCTTGGATCTACACAAATTCAGTGTTTAATTCAATAATATTATTCCATTTATTCTTTCGGGTGCCTTTAATACGCAAGCATCCTAGTGAGTAATTTTCAAGTATAATCTCCAAGACATTATGTATACTTACTTATTCAGTGCAAAGATTAATTCTATTTATACCTATATACGCTGTTGCATATTTATAATTCATGTACATTAAAGATTTGTTTTGTATCAGTGTGTTTAACTATTTTGGACGAACTTTTAGTAATTAATAAGCAATTCGCTCGGCTTAAATCTCAATATTACACAAGTCAGGGGATAATTATCTTAATTTTGATTAAAAGGGAAGCACCGGGGTTATTCTTATTCACCGAAAGTGGCTACGATAGGTATATTAGATACACTTCACCTTCGCTTCACCATGGTGCAGTAATAAAATATATCTCCAGAAAGTGGGACTGGGATTACCCACTCACTAAAAGTCGACATATATATATATATATATATATATATATATATATATATATATATATTTATATATTTATCGGAGAGACACAAGGTAACCAAAACTATAATAGAAAGTGAATTTTTAAATTAGACTTAGAAGAAGAATATTGATTTGGACATTTGCTTTTAGTGTGCTAATGCTTTTAAAGCATTCGACCCTTCAAAGTTCACATATACCAACTAAAGAAAGTTTTGCAGTGAGATGTAGGGAATAAAGACACAATTGTAGGAACCACTAAAGGAGAGGGGGTGGGGGACGTAAAGCTATCAGAAGATTATTTTACGTTTTCGAGACAAATATTTCAAAAGTAGACTCATCTCTGTAGTGTGGAAGATTAAGTGGAACCAGATGTAATGGGGCAGAGCCAGAAAGTACAGATATAGTGGCTGGACTAATTGTAAGTAACAACACAGGTTGGAGGGTGTTGCGGTATTTAGGATCTTACGTGTAAAAAAAATGAAAATGATTCTGGACTAAATGGGTAGCCACCGCAGATAAAGAGGCAGGGAAGTTGCATGAGACAAACGACCTCTCAAAGGTGATGGAGATGAACAGTATTACCATCAGTACCAAATGCTTTCGAGGGTTAGACAGAACCTAAAACCCCTACAGGGCCCCACGAGCGGCGTAAGATTGATAAATGTAGAAGACATAAAACTCAAGAGAGAAGAAAAACATTCCTTCTCCTTTTAAATACATCATAATTATCCAAATTAACGACATCATTAGGCAGACTGTTCCACAGACCGACGATTATAGGAAATAAAGATAACTGCCTTGTATTCATTCGAGCGACTGAAAAAGCACAGTCATTTTGCCTTAATGTTTAGCATGTATCATCAATCGGCTGTGAGGGGGCTGGAATCAGACAGTGAAGAGGATGATCAAGATCAGAAATCATTTTAAAGAAATGAGTAAAGACTCCAACGAGTCGAAATGCCCTAGGTTCATCTGTACATTTGGTAGCAGAAAACTAGTCTTGTTGAAAGTTCTGTCAAAAAGTTTCAAATTGGTCTCCTATGCAAAAGGGAACACTCAATGAAAATATTTAAAATGAGGCAGCAGAGAGGAATAAAAAAAATTTCTAACCACTCTTCTGTAGAGTGAATTTGGCAGCACTTACGCAACAGACGAACTTTTTGAGAAATTAAGGAGGCAACAGTGCGCAAGTGCAGCTCAAATGTCCGCTTGGGATCCAAAGTAACTCCAAGCAATTTCACTGAAGAACAATTAGGGACCACAACACACTTGACAATAATATCAGGGTAATGCGGTTGTAAGGTCCTTGATCAACCAATAACAAGGTATGGGATTTAATTGGATTAAGTTTCATACCCTAAACATCACAGTAGGATAAAATTCTTTTGATATCCAGAGTTATCATTTCCGCGACTCTTTTTCTCTCCAAAGAGAATGGATTTGCAGCATACAGAGTTGTATTGTCGGCATAAACAACCATATTCGACTCAATCCCAGAAAACATATCTGAGGTATAAATCCTGAAGAGAAGCGAGACCAGAACACTACCCTGGGGAACATTAGATTAAACAAAGCTGTAGAAGCTGAAACTACCATCAATCAAAACACGCTGCTTCTTATTAGTCCAAAGTCGACCAGTGTGCTGAGGAAACGACCACCAATACCAAGGGATCTAATTTGAAATAAAAGGGCCTTATGATTAATAAGATCAACATCTGAGCTAAAATCAAGAGATACAAGACGAGATTCATGGCCAACGTCTAGAGAACTTTGAAGGTCATTGATGATAAAAAAGAGCATCAGAAGTAATAAACAAAACTGTTTTCGGAGCCGGTGTAATGGAAATGAGTCTATATTCCTCCGAATGAATTGATGTTGAAAAGAATTTGGGGATCGGAGTGACATTTTCAGAACCCTACCATTCAGGAAAAGAACGACGAAAAAGTAATCTAAAAATAACAACGAATTTTGAGGCTAATGATGCAGCAATTTTTTTAATAAAAAATTGGCCAAAAACCCAAAGGATCACATCTGCCAAATTAATCAAGGTCATTCATATAGAAAATAAATTCTGATGACTTAAAGCCAAGAGTGGAGTTTAATAGGAGGGAAGTAAGATGAAGGTAAGTCCACTACCTCACCGCTTTGTTTTTTTATTAAAAATTGCAGCATGTAGATCAGCTTTTTCTTTAGAGTTATAGCTTACAGAACCGTCAGCACACGACAAGGAGGGAGGCTAGAGTCAACCTCAAACAGGAATTATTTAAAAGCAGACCACCAAGAATGCGGCTGACAGGTACCAGTTAAAATATCTCTGAGATGTTCATTATAGACTCTTTGAGCCTCACCATAAATACCAAAATTGAAGTTTACCAGGCAGAAATGGTGCACGAAGACGGTTACTTATATTTAAGAGTGGCGATTCAGTATCATGTTATGCTGTAAAGCCAGAAGGTATATAACTAGAATATGGGCTGACACCAACTTTTCAGGGAGTTTAGAAAGGAGCGGGTGTTCAGAGCTTGCTAGTTGGTTGTGGTTTGGTTAAAGATTTTTAATGATTGAGCGAGAGGCAGCGCGTTTGAAATCAGATGGTTCCACAAGGGGCATATAAAATCTTATAAGATACTAATGAGTTAAGAGGGAAAAACACTAAAAATGAAAATTATAACTTCAAGGAAAGGAGTTTGAGAGTAGAACTAGTCTTTAACTGAGAGAGAATTAGGGAGGTTAAATCCACATGAAACACTGGAGTGAGGGAAAATAATTTGAGCTTTATGACTCGGTGGTAAGCAGCAGAGGCAGATAGTATCCCAGAACTGATATGAGGTATCTTGATAGAGATCTTAAAGAAATCATCAGAAGCAATGGAGGGAAGAGACTGGGTGTCAAAAGGAAAAAGAGACGAGCAAGAAGCTTGAACAGTTAGTGGGGAGGAATTGTTTTGGTTATCAGCATTGCGACCAAAATTCAATTTAACGACGGATTAGTTTTGTTCGTTTGCCTATAATTAATTTTTATATGAATGTATGTGTATACTAAACGATTTTAGCTCAACTACAGCGATTTGAAGTGGTAATTTCTGTTTAAGTTCATAAGTAAACATTACTGCACTATTTGTGGCAAGAAAGCTCCTTGTAATAGACGTTTTATGCTACCAGACATAATAGTTCTGCAATACATTAGCAGAGATTACCTACTATACCACATAATATTTCCAAACAGGCACCACTCGAGCCTCAATCAAAATACTTTTTTAAAAAGTGGCAAATGCATTTATAGAAGCTCATAATAATCTCTACAAATGTTGTCATCTTAAAATAGAAAGAAACTGTTCATGGAAATTGGTAAGACTGTTAATTGTTGATAAACTTAAAATATAAAATTGACCGAGCTAAAATGCCCGGTAAATTGACTTTTCTAATTCTGAATGAAAGTGAAGTATATAGAACAAATTTTATATTTTGATATGATTTTTATATCACCGTCAAAAGACATGTATATGGGGAAGGGGCGAACGTGTAAGGGCAAGTGTTAATTTTCATTTAATATCCACACTGTTTATGATTTTGTTAAAGAGAAAGGAACTTGAAGGGAGGTTTTATGTTGGCTTGTAATAGATATAGCTCGATATATATCAACAGCTATAGTGAGACTCAAGCAAATGTATCCTAAACTCTTTCACGTTTTGTATATTGTTCATCTATACATAAATGCTTCATGAAAATGAGAGTTTTCTTCAAAGAAGTCGATAATATTATTGCTTAGCTCAAGGCAGCAGCAAATCGAAACAAAATCAGAAGAAATGTTTGCTGAAATAGGCGCTCCACCAAAGCCATTTATCACTCGCTTGGGTAGTTTGTTGCAGTGTGAATATTCACCCAAGTGAATAGACTTGTTAACGTTTTCAAGGTAACAAAATTCGGGTTTAAAGAGAGAAAGTAAACAGAAAATCTTCGGCTCTACTAACGTTTCTGCTTGAGATACCGAAGTATTAATTACTAAATGCAGAACTTGTGACAAAAGTGGAGCCATTGAAATCTACTTTTGAAGAAGTTTCAAATTCTCTCATTAATATAAGCCTGGGCAATGATACATGTACAATTTTAGATTATATATGTAAATAAAATACTGAATAAGAAGGAGTTGTTCCCTAGAAAAGATAAGAAATAAATAAAAAGTACGTACTAATGTGATAAGTATGATAAAATGTGTTGTCATTAATGGTTTTTACAGCTTTTATTTGTATATTTTATTATTTTTAGATTCTTTTTGATTGATATTAAAGGATAACTTTTAAAAAATAAAATAACTATTTTACATTTAGGTAAATATTTGTTCACTAGTTATCAGCAAGAATAAGATTGCTGTGAGCTTCACGGGTGTAGAGTACAGAAGTTTTTGTCGTCTCTCGAAGGCATCTCATATAGAATGGTCTGCTATCGTTTTTCACTCAAAATAGTGTCGAGGAACCAAGAGGTACGCGTCTGCGAAAAGAAAAGCGGAGAATGATGGTATGGATATCAAGGCAGGAGATGAGGATCCGGGAAAAAGAGCGGAGGAACCCGGTGTGTTTAGTAGTTATGTAGTCTAGTTATAGAAAGATTAAGGTAATAAGCGTGGCCATTAGCTCCTGCTCAATAGGAAATTGATGATAGCAATAGTTGGTGGCAATGAATATGTTAGAGTTTGCTGCAAGGAGAAGAGAAAAACATAACTGGGTGATCAAGTGGCCAGAAGTTACCATGAATGTCTCGGTTATGGAGAGGCTCTGAATTGGGAAGAGAAAACGAGAAGGTTAAGTGTAGTTCCATGAGTGTGGATATGAGGTGGGATGTATACATATATTATGGTAAAAATATCGAGAAATCAAAGATATGATGGAGCCTGATGGCAGATGTTAAAATTCTCCTAGGATCAAAAAGGTTTGGAAGGGATTAGAGAAGTCTGATTAAGAAATTTACCTAACTCATCGAAAATACTATATAAAGGTAAAGGGTAAATAACTGCCATTTTGGAATTGAGTTTCAGAAGCAAGAAGACGAGTATAACTTTGAAAAAAATGGGGCAGTCATTCAGATTGATATAGGAAGGAGATGACAGACCGTAAGTATTCAAAACCACAACCACTTGCCGTGGCTTTAGAAACATGAATGAAGGGAACTAGATTCAGAAATAAGGTTTCCACAATTTTTGAGGTATGCTTCCATTAGTCCAAAGAAGGCTAAATTCTCAGATGGGGTGGATTGAACAAAAGAAATTATCTTTCCCTCCAGACATAGATCAGATGTGTTTAAAAAGCTAACAAAGAGAGGAAATAGGCATGGTGGAAAGCAAGAAAGTCACTGGGCTCTGATAACTGTGTTTGTATGTGTAGGGTGAGGTGTTATTAGGACCCGCTCTAAAAAGATTTTGTAGGGAGGTATCAAGAGAGAAACCTCTATGTGTATTAATGGATGGTTTAATAAATTGAGCAACTTTGCCATGTGAAAGGATAATAGAGTCTGCTTGATAATTGGGTTGTGGAAGAGCTAAGGGCTTTTAGCTCTTCAAGCGAATGGAGATAAGAGAAAGTAGAATGAGATTTTAAGGTATGAGAGAATTCTATCAAATTTACGAGAGTCTTTCAAGCATTTATTTATTTAGAAAAATGCGAAAAACACTATGAAGATCACCAAAAGTTATTCTAAATTATTATGAAAAGAAAGCGATAAAGCTAAAGAAAGGGAAAATGAATGGAAATTACATTGTCCGAATAGCCAAAGAAGATATCACTTTCAGGTTTGAGGTTGTCCAAATATGCTAATTACACAAGTCCAATGGGATATAATGGAGTACTACAGTAAATCTCATCACTACAAAATGCTGGAATGATGTGAGCTCATTTGAAGTTTCAAAGAACAAGTTTGCTGAAGGATTCAGGAACTCACAGGTCGAAAACTCTTAAGTAGACTTGCTTTCTATTACCATCGAAGGAAAGTTAATAATACTTGCTGGAGGGTTTTCTAATTACAGGTGCATAGAATCCTAAGTAGAATCTTCCTTTGCCATGTACTTTCGATACATTTTCACTTATTTAATATACTCTTTTTAATGAATTTCAGAGGTGGTTTCGTTGGCTTCAAATGAACTCATATTCTCCTTCGAATTTTAGCCCCTTTACAGCGATCAACAAAGGCTCCTCTCCCCTAAATGCTTTAATAAATCAGAGATTGCTCGTGATGAATTAATCTCAAAAGATACCAATTAATCTTGTGTATTCTTCTATTAGTGTCACTTGATTTGTCTCAAAATTCCTTTCTAATCTCGATCGTGGGTGAAAAATGATTCTGCTGTAGACGAAAATTTGGGGCCCCAAGTCTTGAATGTCGGCTTTAACGGATCTTTTCCTTTTGTTTAGAATGATTACGAACAGCAATTGAATCTTTATATAATGCCTGCCTCCATCTCGACTCGACATGCGTGTGTCCATGAGTATGAGAGGTATGTGCTTATGTGTGTAGCCAGGAAAACAGCACTGTACGCCGTGGTAGTATGCGGTTAGATTATTACTGAGTAGCTACTACCATCGCACTACATTAGGTATGCCTCTGGGATGCTATTCATCTACGCCAAATAAGTGACTGTTAGAATGGTGCATTTGATAAACTTATTTGGCGTGGATCAAGAGCGTCCCTTAGACGTACTCGATGTAGTGTGAAGGTGAATACTCATTGCTATATTGACCGGTTATCTTTGTAAATATATGACTGTATCCATATACGTGTATATGGCATGTAAGACGTGTATAACTGGTTTCGTTACTTTAGTTTAATATTAAAGCTTTTATGATAACAGTTCGGGTAAAGAGGTCAGAAATTGAAGAGCTGATGTACTTAACAGACAGACCGCGATTATTTTTAGTTGGTAAACACAAATCTTGTTTAATCTGGGGCGGATAACATCACCCCGGGAGAAGCACATGTTAGTACTTTCGCACTAATCTGCGGTGGACAGCATCACCCAGGGAGAAACACATGTGAGTACTTTCTCACTAATCTGCGGCGGACATCATCACCCAAGGAAAACACATGTGAGTACTTTCTCACTAATGTGCAGCGGACAGTATCACCCAGAGAGAAACACATGTTAGTACTTTCTGACTAATCTGCGGCGGACAGCATCACCCAGGGAGAAACACATGTGAGTACTTTCTCACTCCTCTGCGGTGGACAGCATCACCCAGGGAGAAACACATGTGAGTACTTTCTCACTAATCTGCGGTGGACAGCATCACCCAGGGAGAAATACATGTGAGTAGTTTCTCACTCGACAGCCACTTTTTTTGCTTCCCTATTTTTCACAGCCAATTTCTTTTGCTAAAGGATTTCGAGATGATGGATTTGAGTCACTTCTGGAAATATTGAAACTGATTTGGCTTCCACAATCTCAACTTTAATTTAATTTTTGCTCTTTGGGAAATAAATATTTTGTTCCATAGCTTTTGTTCTAATAATCTAAAATAACTTAATCCTTTGCTAAAAAAATCGATTTAGGTTTAGGTCGTTCATTTACTAAAGGATTAGGTTGTTAAATTAGGTCAATTATTTGACTAAATGATTAAGTTAGATTAAGTTAGATTAAGTATGTTAGGTTATTAAAACAAACCTATTGAACAAACTATTTATTTAACCAAACATTAATAATTCAATTAAAGTTGAAATTCTGTAGGCCAGAACAGTTTCAATGTTTCCTGAAGTGACTAGACTCCGTCGTCGTCTCCCTAAACAATTTGTAAAAGAATTAACTGTCAATACTGGCGACGGAAAAAAATGGCTGTCGATAAAAGTAAAGTAAAGTGAAGACTGTTGATGATATAAAAGTACAGGCTACTGATTATATTACTAAAAAAAAACAAAAACAAATACACTGAGGGCTCAGATATGATAAAACAAAGATCGAATTTGTTATGACCAATTAATCAAATTTATATCTCCGTGACTGTGTTGGTCAAGGGCGGCTGATTAGAAAACTTCTTAGAATAGGCTTTGGCAGAGGACACTAACAGCTAAGTTGAATATTCCCACTTACGTGGATAAAGTCAACTATCATACATGCGTATCTAATTCATTCATTTCCTAAAAAGATATTTTCAAAATCTCCGATGGGCGCGAATGCACGAAAAAACAACACTGTAATTTAAAGGTTACCAGTTAAATTTTTTAAAAATAGGTGTTAATTTCAATGTAAAGTAATGCTATTTTTAAAGAGATCGTTTTTTTTTCACACAAATAGATGTCTAGTTTCGGACCATCTCGCTCCATCCTTCAGCTGTACAACCACCGGTCAGTAGTTGTACAGATGAATGTTAGAGCGAGCTGGTCCGAAACTAGTCTGGTACTTGTATAAAAATAGTTGTTGTCTTAAAAAACCCAATTTATATGCATTGAACTTTTAACGTGTCCGCTATGCAAGAATCACAAATGTTAATTTAACACAACTTTTGGGGACTTAATTAGAATCTTTTGAGTTTAGCTTCCCCCAGTTTCTAGACCCACTTGCAATTTCCTCCTTTTGTCATTCAGGTTATCTGCTTTTCACACATTTTCATCCCACCTTATTTCTGTCTTACCATAGCTTTTTTGGAAAACATGATTGCCATACAGCCGTCGGCTTTTGCCTTTGTCCATCAAATAAATGGAAATAAATAAATTTCAAAATTGGGCAAGACGATTTTTGGGGGAAACACGTCGTTGGTTCAGTCGAAGAAGAGATTTAATGCTATCTCTCTACATATCTCTTCGCAGCCTTGCTACATCCGACGTATACTCGTTACCGAGGTGATAGAATATTAATAATAAACATTAATGTCCCCAAAACACTGAATACGTTGCCAAATTTAGGACTAATTCCAAGCGAACTCCATTAACGACGATACGATGAGCTCATTTAGAAATCCAATGGTTTAGGATTAAGTACTTTCCCCTCTCTTAGTCTTACTTAACTTTTAATAGTAGATATTTGGGAACACTGTCAAGACATCTACTCACATGTGTTTGTTCGTGCTTTAATATTTCGTAAATTAAGAAACCACTCAAAATTATGCATGCTCTCCATATACATTATAAGCCAACGTTTTGTTTAAACGTAATTAAATAAATAGTAAAAGGATGATCCAGTCATAGAGGCAATAAACAAAGGCAGCATTACGAAAATCAGTTGGATATCGATGGCGGCCATCCATCACAACACCATAAATTATTATCATAATGACACGTCATCATAGTTAATATCTAAAAGTAAGCAATTAAATTAACTTGGTAAACAGTGTACTGACGATCAATGTATATATTAAATTAAATACGTATAGAGGGAAGCATATAATGTATGAAATTTTAGGATAACAAAAAATATTGTTAATCAGTTTCCAACAATACCACAAACGCGCAATTGTTATAATGATGAGCAAATGTGTTACCATAGAGATAGGCAGAGTAGGAATGTAATGGATTTGCGTTGCATTATTGTGTAAGATGTACTTTACGTGTTGTGATGTCTACATCGTGCAAATTTCCTTTTATCCTCACACGGAGCACTTCAGTGTCGTTTGCATGGAAGCGCGTGGTTAAATTATACTTCATCCACTACATTTGCGCTTCAATAGGAGTTTCCATCCCGTAATGAGATGTTTTATATGAAATTGAGGAGAGAATTTCCGATCAATAAACGTTGCAAATAACACATATATACCTTAGAAGAAACATTTGGATAAGAACGCGAACACGAGTGAGAGACCTGAAGGAAGATGGCTATGACCCATTAATAAAAGAAAGAGTTAAGAAGGACGAAAGAAACATTCGACCACTACCAGGTGCAACATAGCAAACTCGAATGGTGGACATTAATTTATACACATGCGTGTGTGCAGCCAATGTTGCTAGAAAATTGGTATTCATATGTCTATGTATAAATTATATGGAGGTATACTTGAATATAGAAGTGTACATGTATTTCCTAAGGTGTGAAGATGACAGATGAATACACCACTCCGTTAATTGTGAATCCATCTTAAACCAATAATTATTTTCTTTTTCCTGCCTCGTCCCTTTCGTTAATAAAACAAAGAAATATTACGATTTTCCTATTTATTTTCTTTCTGAGATTCAACCAGGAGTATTTTCTCAGCTGACTCTGCAAGAAAAGTGGTTTCTTGTTTCTTAACAAACTCAATATTATGTTCTGCGTTTTTCAGATGATCTCGCAAGATCGTGTTCTTGCTCTATCTTATATTAGTAATTGAGACACTCTTATTTTGAGTTATTTTTTGTGATGGAATTATAGGAATTTGTTGTTCGTCTCATCAAACTGATCTTCGGCTTTAAATTGTTCATATTAACTAATATACTCCTTCCCTTTGTGCTTCTGACAAAGATTCTAAAGGTTTTTTTTGTCTCTACATAATTAGGAATTTGCAGAGACCTTAAGATTTACTAGTAGGCGGTTAGAGAGAGAATGGTAGGAGTGGAAGTCAGAACTGAAGGAGAGGTAAAATGAAGGATGTATATGGATATTTAATATATATATATTATTCATTCATTGCTAACCTCATGTGCTACTTTGTGAGTTATCTATTTCATATATATATATATATATATATATATATATATATATATCGAGAATATTTGTAATGGTGCAATTGTAATTATGCAGTTATAAAGGTAATGTTGTAACCACATAATTATCTCTGCGCCATTGCAAATAAGTTTCAATTTATTAGGCGAGCTAAAATAGATAAAGTGAATGTTCCATTCTCTTCGAAAGCAGGAATAACAATTTAAATAGCTAATTTATCCTCTCGTGACTGTGAGAAGAGCTCCTTCTTAGGGCTTGATTAAGAGGTTAGTTAGCTACAACATTGCCTTTTTAACCGCATATATAGTATATATAGATCGATTCTATTCTTAACTATATTCAATGTAGTGATTTCTAACTCAAATAAAATTTATCTTAGCAAACCTATTTAGATTTTAAAGACGTTGGCCCCGTAGGCAGAAGCCAATCTTCCAGTAAAGGTAAATTGAGGTGCCTCAGCCTGTTCCATGCGATCAAGTTCAGGAATTAATCTCCTCCTTCGCCATTAAAGGAGTTCAAATATTATAATGTACTTTCACATGTATGGAGATCAGTATTGAACCGCTTACTACAAATGAGGTCTTATAAGCGATTTATATAAGGAAAAAATAATATCTTTCTGTTTGAACGAAAAATGCCAAACTTTTGTGAGGCTGCAGTGCATAATTTAAATAAAATTGAGAATAATCAAGATTAAGACATTTGGATATTTGATTACTTCCGCCATCCTTAGGAACATATTACTACTATATTTATTAGTGACAAAGGGTTTTGCCATAGGACCTAATTTCGTGTTACTAGTAAATTTTGGAATTTTTGATAAGAAATTTATATTAAACTCATTTATATCGGTGACTCATAATTTTGTTTCTCATTTTTCTATAAATAATATGTCAGTAATCCATCAATCTATAAAGATGATATTTTACGACAGTCACAACGAATTTGTCACATTATATTTCAAATTTTAAAATTATATACATCATGAATTTTTCACAATCATAAAAAAAATAATTTTGTAAAAACAAAATAGGAATGTTTTATTTATTTTGTCCATTTAAATGAACGATTGGACTAGCGTCATGTAGATTAACTAATCGCAGTCTCCTTTCACACGCATTGTAATTTCATTATTCACATTTCCTGCCATGATTGTAATATTTTGGACTTCAATTCTCTTTGAGTAAATTTTCGCGCTATCCTCCTTCACCCTTTTCTGCCACTCACAAATCGAGTTATCCATTGGGGTGCTTCCTGGCTTTGAGGCGCTCATATTTTATTCTCGAAAATAAATTTGAGCCTATTATCGTCCAGAAATACCCCGGTGGCCTTGTTTTTGTGGTACGATACTCGATAATACGGAGATAAAACTTCAGGATAGAGGCAGTAATCCAAATGGATTATTTCATTAAAGATTCACTGTAAAACAAAGTTTATTGTTTACAACGCAAAAAAGTTAGTAAACGTGAAATATCGGACAAATTATTACACGAAATCAGAAAATTGAAAAGTTTTCAATAAGACCACGTGGTTCAAATAATCATTTTATTGGTAAAACTAGTTAAAATATTCATATTTGTTTTTACACAATTCATGTTTTTTGTAAATTATGTCAAAACTATAGAGTATACAGATTTTAAAATAAGGTTAACAGACCTAAGTCAAGTGCTGTTAATTATTATGACTTATGACCCTACGACCTTCAAATCTTTCAATAATTCCCAGACTAACCTTGGGAGGACATTGTCAATTATATAATTCGAAATATAATGTAAAACAACATATGAGTTTCAAGTTTAGTTAAAATTGGCTAAATAGTTACGATGGTATTGCTCCCAAAAAACTCATTCAAAAGTAAAAGAGTTACCATCCAACCGTCCGACCTACGGACTGACATAGTAACTTAGAGAGTTGCGTGCACACCAGTATAAAAGAAATAGAGTTATTTTTTAACTTGTCTTAAAATATCAATTTTATAGTTCTACGGATTATTGAGAAGTCGACGAGAAAGTATGTAATATTGTCATTGTGTTGATTGCATCTGAGGCATTCTCGTGATTGGGTGAGGTTTGTACTGTCTGAGTTTTGGGGGAGTGTCCTAACCTTAGTTGATATAGGATGACTGTGGATCCTGTGAGTCCGGTTCGTTCAGGATATTATTTTGTGTCAGAGTATTCAGATGTCTTTAGGTAAGGGTGGTGTGGATGTGTTTTATTTGGTTGTGGTTTGGTGGTGGTGGGGTAGTTTGAGGAAAGGTTGTTGGAATTAGTGTCCTAGGGCTTATTTTTATGTCTAGGTGGTGAGTGAGGGTTTTGTTGCTGGGTGGTGGTTAGTATGGCATGGTTTTAGCACTCTGCTGAGGTGTAAGGTTTCGATCATGTACGAGCGAGCTTTGAGTGGGAGTATATTTGTTTCAGCGTTTAGGTGTAGGGCTAATGTGGTTCAGGTTCATGATATGCTGACCTCGAATGCATTATTCTGAACGGTTTGGAGCTTGATTGCGTATGATTAGCGAGGATGAGTGCCATGCTGGCGCTGCATAGTTGAAGGCTGTGAGGATTTGATGTCTCCTTATGTCTGAATGTGATGCTTGGCACTACTTTAAGGGTATTGGCTTTCTTGATAGCATTTTTGTGATGATGGTGACGTGAGTTTTAAATGCCATGTGGATGTCTAGTTTGTTTCCCAGGAGAAAGAGAGTTTTGTTAAGGGGTAGGTGTTATCCATTTACTCTGATTCTGAGGTGATGATTGATTTGTGAAATTATAGTATGAACAATGTAATGGTTGATTTGGAAAGTGAGGCTGTCATGCGATTTTGTGTGAGCTAGAGTTACGGTGTGTTTATGTATTATTTGAGCGTTCTGAATGTTGTGCAAAATGATGGGTGTTTTTTAATGATTCAGATGTATCCTCGTAGATGGTATTTTTTCTGATTAAGATTGTAGTTGTGGTATGTCACGAGTGGATAAGTTGAACCGTAGCGGTGAGCATATGGTTTCTTAAGGGAGGGGGGCATAATGCCCTTGTGAAGCTGCCTAGTGAGTGATTTGTGTTCTGTGAGTCACATATTCTTACCTGCTAAATACTAATTTTGTTGCCATTTTTTATCGTTGTTTGCAATGGTTGTGTTTAGGAATTCTTTGGCAAGTATGTATTTAAGTACTAAGTCCAAAGCTTTGTTTATGTCTATGGCAGAGAAGATTGTCCGTCAGGGGTGATAGCGCTTGTTGTGTGAGGCCAGTGATGAGGGCCGTGGTCAAATGGTCCTTTCGGAAACTGTGTGTTGTTTGAGAAAGGATATCTTTAAATTCTCTTGTTTATTAGTTTTTCAAGTATTTTAGGTAGTGAAATGTTGGAGTGTGGATTGTGTATCAGTATGATGTGGGTTTATGTCTTTATGAGGGGCTTGTAGTGTTTATCCATGAGTGACCTTTGGAAATAATTGTTTCTTGTCTTGGAGATTCTGTTGGTGATGTAGCGCAGTGCTTTGTCCAATGTTTGAAAGCTATTTATAAAATGTCTAGTAGTTTATTTTCTATGTAAGTGCTATAGTTTTGTCCTTTTGCTTTCTCATATAAGAAAGCGAAAACGACCTTTTCTCTCTAAAGCTTATTTAAAGTAGAATTCAAAAGATTCTTAATCGAACTGAAAATAAAAGCGAATTTGATTTCATTCTAGTTATTTGAACCTCCTTTGTTTTATTGACGAGGGAGGAAATTGTATTATCCGTTCAAAATTTAGAACAACAGAATTGAGCTCGGAAGATAAATAAGTCAGAATTAGCAATGAAGTGTTAGAAGAAGACGGGGAAACACCGCTTCCTATTAAAGCGAAATAAGGCCTTATTGAGCGTCCAGGTTGCCGAATGTAGCCATGAATAGGTTTGCCTTCATAGCGTCTGCCATACGCTCTTTATGGCAGTTGTTCGAATTCCACCTGAAACTGCTACCACTCTTGATATCTTCCATTAACCTTTTTAAAAAGAGGTTATAATAGTGTTGAAGTTAATTGACCTTAAAAATACCTGTAAATTACACAGCTAAGTCTAAAGATGAGAATGTTTGGAGCACTAGGGACCTGCAAGGGAGGCAAAACATTCAGCGTGGCTGATCCATTAAGTAGCTCGGTCCTCTTGGCGGACTTCTCCAGTTTAATTACGCGTTGTATGTATCGATCCTTCTTTACGCATTCACTTAGATTTGACCCTTTTAATTTGATTATGGGGTCAACTCCATTAATTAAATCATCGGCTTTATCCTTTATCATTTACTTCTCAAAAAATTAATAAAAAATGGTTCAAGTTCGTTTATATGAGGGTTAGGGGGTTATATATTTACCCCTGTTTCATAGTTCATTTCATCGTTTTCTTCATTATTCCTGATCGTTTTCCTTATCGTCCTCCTTTCTTCATTTCTCTCTACTCTCTCTACTGAATGTTTTTGTATTGTGATCCCTTTTCCTTTCTCAGAGTTAATAAATTTCAAGGTTCTCGAGTGTTGGAATTGTGTTGCGTGTGTTGTGGTTTGAAAGTTAGATGCTTGTTTTTATCTCGTGCCGAAATGTCAGCTTAGATTTGTCTTCACGTAGAAATGAGTAGACTATTGATTAAAATTGGCGTCTTAAGGATAAATATAGAAATAGATAAAAACAAGAATGTTGAATTATCTTAGAAGTATAATATTCAAATGATGGTTCAAATGTTTTGTTTATTTAAAAAATAATAAATAAAATTATATTCTGTTACGGTAATTTCGAGTAATTTCAGTACACTCGCTTAATAATGATGAAACACCAAAGAGCTTTACATCTTTCATACAGTTTTATCATTTCTAATTTTACCAAATTCATTACAAATCTCTTTTTAAGAATATTAAGGGCGATACCCTTGTGGTTGGTGGTCCTTTTGTCAAATAATTAACTCAAAATATTTAGAGTAATAAAAATTCTTAAGTAAAGTGAAACTAGCAATATTCTTGAGAAAAGTAGAGCTATCAATATTCTTGAACAAGTAAAGCTATTAATATTTTCGAACAAGTAGAGTTAGCAATATTGTTGAACAAGTAAAGCTAGCAATATTCTTGAACAATTAGAGTTAGTAATATTCTTGAAAAGTAGAGCTAGCAATATTCTTAAACAAGTAAAAGTACCAATATTCTTGAACAAGTAGATCTAGTAATATTCTGGTAAAAGTAGAGCTAGCAATATTCATGAACAAGTAAAGCTAGCAATATTCTTGAACAAGTAGAGCAAGCAATATTCTTGAACAATTAGAGCTAACAATATTCTTGAAAAGTAGAGCAAGCAATATTCTTGTACGAGTAGAGCTAGCAATATTCTTTAACAAGTAAAAGTACCAATATTCTTGAACAAGTAGATCTAGTAATATTCTGGTAAAAGTAGAGCTAGCAATATTTATGAACAAGTAAAGCTAGCAATATTCTTGAACAAGTAGAGCGAGCAATATTCTTTAATAATTAAAGCTAGCAATATTACCTCCCTATCTATTTTTGCTGTGTTTAGAGCAACATTTCACCTTTAACAGTAGATTAATGAACATTTAAATGGTCTTGTTGCAGGTAAATTTTGGAGCTTGTTCGATGCAAAGGATTCAACGCTTCTTATCATGTTGATGATTACTTTGGAGCTTTTATGTAAAGGCATTTCTGGTTTTAGCTTCACATTTTCTCTGGCTTGATTTTAGGACCGCTACTTGGCAAAGGTTGGCATTTGTCTGCAATTATTAATTCATGTTTGTTTCAGTGGTGTATAGAAATAGATCACTTTATAAATAATGGCATGATTTCATCCTTATTGATCGAATTTTATTTTGGTAAAAGAATGATATGAACAAATCGAACCAATAATCCTTGTTTTCACTGTTTCAAATAGGACCTCAAGATGAAATATATGCGCCAAGATGTTTGATGATTCATTATGACTGGAGCCTATACATAGGCTCTAGGCCTATGTAAACCTATTTAACACAGGAAAGGTTTCATTGTTAGCAAATTTTGTGATATGCTCGATTGCAGAAGAATTGTTATTTATAATATTATTAGCCTATACACATTATTTGAATAGGCCTGGTATTTAAGTTGTTCGTCTAGGAAGTAGGCTTTCAGAATACCCAAACCGCTACAACAGTTTACTGTTTGAAGGGTTTTGTGGCATTTCAAAACCTTTCGAACTGAATATGATCGCAGATTTTCGAACAGCCAAAGATAATTTTCAGATGTGAGTTAAGTGGCGTTTTGACCTCTTTTTAAAAAATGGGTTCTTATTTTAGTAGGCCCAAAGTGCAATTATTGTCTACATTCTAAGTTTCAAATATTTTGTGTTTTGGGGGGAAAATTAAATTCTCCTTAGAATTGTGGCGTCCAAAGCAAGTCTTTGCATAGGCGTAATC
The DNA here is from genome assembly GCA_963969495.1 of Ceratothoa steindachneri. Classification (NCBI taxonomy): domain Eukaryota; kingdom Metazoa; phylum Arthropoda; class Malacostraca; order Isopoda; family Cymothoidae; genus Ceratothoa; species Ceratothoa steindachneri. Next base: position 80,153,574 of record OZ018327.1, read on the forward strand.
AAATTAATCCGAAGAAAATTAATATTATAATAAAACTGTAAAAAAAACCGCATTCATTTTATCAATCTATGAATGTTCCTCTACACTATTCATATATTTTATATTCCAAAAATATGGGATAACATTTTCTCCTTGAACTAGGTAATTTAATCATATTTTCCTACTAGTTAAGAGAAAGATTGATCATATTAATAGAGCAGATTTCGAGATAACTCATTTTTTAGTGGCGTCACGCCACTCTATAAGTCACTATGTCAGTCTGTCGGTCGGTCGGTCTGATGTAAGCATTTTACTTTTCAATGAGTTTTTGAAAGTTATGAACGTAGTAAGGTCAGAGAATACGTTTGTTAATTAAATCCTCTTTTTTCATAATTATTGAAATACGCGACTTAGGTCCGTGGACCTTGTTTAACTTGTGACCATTTGAACTCCGTTTGGAGAATCAAAGGATCACGATAAGAGGTCATATTTTTGTTTCCAAGATTTGTCAGGTTTGCCTGAGAAGAGAAGTACAAGATCACTCTAATATCCGCTTTTCGCACATGAAGCCCCAAAAGAGACGATATTAAAATACCTAAACCTAGAGAGGATTTCGGTTGCCATAGCAATGAGTACCCGCTTTCATACTGCTGCGGGATCGCCTTTGGTCCGCTCTGCATCCATGACAACTGGGTAGTCTTTACTCTTATTGGAGGGGAGGTTAAAATATGTTAATTTAGCAGGTTATAAACACATTCACTCAGAATGAGTAAGACAGAACCTACCCTAAACCGTGAATGTGTCTCTTCATCCCACACTTATAAATAGGGTAATTTGTGCCCTTGTAAGTTGCCGCCAGGTGTAATTAAATAAAGAATAAAAAAACTCATCGAAAACTTAAAGAGCACCATTTTGCTAATGAAATCTCCTCTCTCCTTGAGTTAAATTTACTTTAGCTTAAGTGGATGATTTGGAAATCCCCTCCACCCACTAAGTTTTGGAAGGGGTTAGGATGTTTTCTAGCTAAATTTAGGAGAGGTAAAAGGGGTTCTAAATATATTTTAAGGTAAAAATATTAATGGCCAAAAAGGAATATTCCAAACTGGAGGTATTGCGAATAGAGACAAAGCGAAGGGAACCAAAGAGTTACTTAAGAATTCAGGATTATTGAACGTTCAAACTTCGTATTTGAGGAATTACTTCCATTTCATATTCAGTCTAAATCCCTCGCGTGAGCGCCCAATTTATTTATAAGCAGCGATGGTCCGATATATTTTAGAACGTTTAACGGTCTCTCTCACCCATTGTTGGGTCTACCCAGGCGTGCAAAAGATAGTGAGTGATTTATAAGAAAAGAAAAAGACGACCCAAGAGAAAGCACCAGTTTCTTCCGAGGCACTGAAGTTAGGAAAGCATGTTGCTCCCTTAGGGTTCAGTTGTAATAGTTCAGCCAATAGTCTTAGCTATTATAATAAATAGTTCATTGGGAGAACAAAGGAAACATGACTAAACTGAGCAATTTTTACTGGAGGTATAATAAGGGAGATTTCAGAGAGTTTGTGGGCGAGATAGACTTCGAGAATAAATAAACACAAACAATCAAAGGTTCGAACTTAAATCACTTTGCCGGATATTATACCTCACAAAAAAATCTTAAATCGACCCGGATACCAGAGGTCATTTACCAATCAATATTAATAATTGAAAACATAAATAATAAATTCAATTATTTTCCCCATATTCATGAAATTGTTTATAGTTGAATATGTCTTGCAGGGAATCATGGTGTTATGAAGGTAGATTATTTTGGAACATATGAAAGTACTCGAAATGAAGTAGAAATTCCGGTAGATCGGATGTAAAAACATGTATATTCTATTTTATTGGTTGCTGCTAAAATGCTATTAGTTTGAGTAATATAGAATAAAATTATATTGATTTTAAATATATATATATATATATATATATATATATATATATATATAGAGAGAGAGAGAGAGAGAGAGAGAGGATCGAGAGAAAGAGAGAAATAAAGAAAGAGCATATTCAAGCTATGCGGGTGGTAACAACCACCACAGAGTTTCCCCATTTTTCACTTCTGCCTTTCATAAAACCTTTATTAAGACAGAAAAGAAGATGCAGAGACCTGGTAATGCAGACTGTATAACCAAATAGTGAGGGAAAATAAAAATTTGCCTCAAAAGAACAATAAGACAAAAGTTTTATGAAGGCAAGCTAGGGAGCGCATTGGAAGACACCTAGATCAAGGAAAGCAAAGGAGAGTACAATGAAGGCACTCCATACTAAGAAGACAAATAACGCAAGGAGGAAAAGGTTTCAATTAAGCCAGGGTCTCCTGATTGCTGTCAAATGCTTTACCATCTAACTACCAGGCAGAATGACTCAACCCCCCCCCCCAAAGCGTCACCTTATCAAACTCATGATCGCTAGCCTATGAACCTTCACGAGATTTTTATACTAGATCTTCGAGCCATGAGCTATAGGCAGATGAAACAAAGATTAAGTTGTTCGATATAAGTTAGTCAATGAAGAAGATGGGCCTTTCAACACGATGACGACCCCGAACTCACATAGAAATTGGTCTCTTCTGAGGTGAGGGAAGTTAAATTAGGCGTTTCGTAATGGCCATCAAAAGCGCCAAACCTAAACTCGTTGTAAAATTTAGGTCCGTAATCATGCAAGACTTCCAAAACATTGATATTAGAGGAGTTTTACAAAGATCAGTGGATCAAATTTACATATAAAGTTTGTTTGTACCTAGACAAAACTATAATAATCATTTAAGTCGCGATATTAAGCAAAACGGTTATACTTTTGATTATTAGTTATCAAACTGTTTAGGATATGAATACATCTTGAGTTTAAATTTTTATAGTATTATTATTCATATAATTTGTCTATCAAACCTAGTGATATTTTATGGGGTATCTAGAAATACATTCTTCTTAATAACCCCAAATTTCATTGCCCTAAAATAAACGATCCAAAACTATGGTGACATTTGCGGTAATAGGTAGCTGTATGAACACTTTCTAGGCAAGTATTGATGCATAAATACTCAAAAGGGAAGAAATCCCATTAAAAAATCGTGTTAGTGAGTGAAAGTATTAAAATTATAGTATGTATGCATAAAACAAAATAAAAACTCTAATAATATTCAATTAAATAAAGTAAAAAAAATGTTAATCACAAAATGAAAATTGTTGTATATATGAAACTAATTGGCAAGTTAAAAGTCAATTAAAATACAATTGGTAAAAAAGATCGAAAACTCATACAAAAAGGAAAACAGAAACATCTTTAACAATGGCACTGATCAAACAATTAATCATTACGGAGGGAGAGAGCTAAGAAGAAAGCTCCGTTTGGGCCTTGTTAAATGGGTTGGTTAATATTACTTGGTTGTGTAACTTAAACTGTAATCAATTTAAGGGAACAGCAGTAATAATTAAGTTCATGATTAAGTTGTGAAATGATTACAGGAACTTGAATTCAAGAGGATTGGAAGCAGAAGTTAGCAGATTGAAATAATCACAATTAAATGGATGATTTGTTGCATAATTGATGATAATTCAAGGTTCAAAAGGAGAATGTTGGTTTTGTATGATCGTTCCATCTCTTTTGCCTTCGTACATTTTAACTTTAGACTGGTGTGGCCTACATAGCGACTTCGTATTTTTTTACTGTAGTCTCTGGAAATGGTGTCCATCGATGACATAAACGTCCAGAATATATTATGTTTTGAACAATTACATGGGTCTTCGTATTCATATTACTAGAGGGTGTCCCTAAAGTTGGACACAGGCAAAATGCATATATTAAAATAAAAAATTATCTACGTTTTATTTAATTTAAAAAATATTTTATTTAATTTTAATATTAATAAATAACATCTTCAAAGTGATTTACACCCTTTGTGATGCAAAGTTCGATGCGCTTTGCGAGATTCATCCGATGAACGCGATGCGGTAACTTTTGCCCTCTATTTGAGGACATTCATTTATGATGCGTTCCTTCAGGTGTCTCGTATCTTTCTTTTATATTGAGGTCACCTTGTCCTTTAGCATATCACAGAAAAGGATGTTAAGGAAATAAAGTCTGGTGAACGAGGAGACCTTTGTGATATTTCCTATGTGTCCATAGAAATACAAGATATCAGATCAATATCTCTAATTTCTGGTTGTGAATTTAAGCTTATTAAAAATGGGCTACATTTAAATGGCCCCCTGACAAACACTGAGATTAATGATTATTTAATTAATTATGATTATATAATTTTTCTTTTATAAAAATCATTACACGGATAAATTATTTATTCCTTGGGAAAATCTAGAAAATAGTTAACATTATTATGATCGGAAATACTTGATGTAGCGCTGGATCTCCTGAAATCACCTTCGTGCTCAAATCCCACTTTTTCAAATACCTTCAAGGCTCATCTAGGTTGAATGGACAATTAAAGGCTTGACATAGAATTGAGTAAACACCTCCTTCATTGGTTTTCTATCATTGGGTTTAGTTAAAGAGTTAATTTTTTAATGCTGTAAGGATATTTAAAGGCAGCACAGTTGGGGTGAAGGACGCTGTTTAATCATTTAAGTACAAGAGAAAATGGAACGATAGACAATTCGTATTAGCGTCTGGATTAGTTGTATTGGCGCAATAACATGTCTATCCCTTTCATTTCTCCTATATGAAAAGATTATACAATGTCTTTTTTCCCAACCTTAGTTTAAACTTCTATGAACCATTAAAATATATTTCCCTTTAATTAAACCTCAAATGAAAGCGAATAAAACAGGTGTCGATTTAATTCCAAGTAAAACCGCAAATTTTCCTGAGTTGAACTGAAGTTACATTGAAGACGTTTAAGAGGGTTTTGAGCTCAGGAAAGGTGATTTCAGGAGAGCCAGCGCATTATCAGGTATTTTAAATCAATAATTTTAACCATTTAAAAGATTTTTCCAACGAATAAATAATTATTTATCCGTGTAATGATTTTGATAAAAGAAAGATTATCGAACCATAATTGATTAAAAAATCATAAATTCCAACCTCTTAGAGGGGCCATTTAAATGTAGCTGATTTAACTAATATTAGAGACATTTTTAATAAGCTTAAATTTACAACCACTGATTATAGATATTGATCTGATTTCTTGTAAGAGCCAGAAGTAGTTATATGATAAACAAGTAATAAGGAATCGCCGTATACGAACTATTTATATTCAACACTTTTACGCGTAAAGGTCATTTATATATACTTATTTTGTTACTTTAACCTTTGGAGAAGAAAAGAGTTGAACTTGGGTCTCTTATCGCAATTTGCATTTAGAAAAGACGTTCTCAGCTTGTAGAGTCAATCAAGCTTTTTTTCCTAAGGACTTAGCTTCGCAGCATACGATTTGTCAATGGAATACTACAGCATTGGCCTTAAGCCTCAGTTCTTCTCGTACTCAGTGAGGTAACCATTCACTAGTTAGTTATTAGACAATGTAGGGCAAAACTAACGCATCTCGCTGACGGTCTAAACTACATACCAAAACTGACCCAGTGATTCAACATTACGCTTTTACACATTGGTTTTTTAATATTTATTTTACTCATTATTTAGTTAATATATACATAATATATATATATATATATATATATATATATATATATATATATATATATATACTAGGTAACTTATCCGACGTTAAATGGATGAAATTTTATTTTGTCCAGAGAGGAGATAAGCGTTAACAGACAATGTTGGTAAATTTGTAAATATATGGGCCGTGTATAACTATTTGTTCACAAAATGAAAACTTTTATCTGAATTCTAAGAGCAGGAAATAAACTCGATGAAGTTCCAAGCGAGAATTTGAATATAATCTGCAATTCATTGTACATTTCGTCATTTCTTTATTCACTGAATCCATAAATAGCACCATACCATTCCTTGTAAATCTGGATATTGGGATGTTAATTTAAAATAATCAAACCAACTTCTTAATATATATATATTTATATATATATATATATATATATATATATATATATATATCAAAATATGCTTACGAATGTGTGGGTATATAGTTATTTTGAAAATAGGGCATCCGACACATTCCATTCTAATATTATTGTTTAAATTCTTATTTTTTGCTAGACGAAGCTTAGATATGACTGAATTATATCTTACCTTTCGAACGAATCCAGCATGAAATAGGGCAAAGCAGACCAAGGAGAGAAGCGCCAGAGAAGTGGTCTCGGACGCCAGTGCCATTGCTCAATTATTCTGAACTTAACCAACGCCAAAGGTCTTCACGGGTTTTCTAAGAGAAGCCCGCGGGGAAAAGGAGCAAATATCTCCGCACAACAGCCAAAAATGGCAAATTAATGTGTGAATGGCACGGTTGATATTCCTCGTAGTTACGAGAGCTTTCGAATAAATGTCACAGGTGGTGCGTGAAACCACGAGCCTTCTGTACCAGAGGTAGGTCGTGGGGAAGAATCGTGAGTCAGCTGGAGGAATCTTCTTTTATAGGAGATTGTCGGGAAAAGGGGCGGGGCATATTGCTGGTCCCACGCAAAGGGGAAGACTCGGGACAGAGCGGGCTCTACAATTTTATTCATAAAAGTTTTTTCCCAGGCAGGTGTGTATGTGAGTGTAATGAGTTTCAGACACGGCCACTCCACTCCCCCGAAGTACAGCGAATATCTCTTCATTTTATCACAAAACACCAAAATATTCGTCCAATTGTGTACAATCAGATGAAATGAAATCATCTCTCATGATGATGCGGATAATTCTTCTTTTAAAAATACCAATGGACTAAAAGGATAGCGACACCTTAATGTTTGGGTCAGGAGGGGCTATTCGAAAGCGGCGGATGTGTTTGAATCAAGAACAAATGTAATCATAATTACTAACTGGTTCCCCCTTTTAGGCAACGAATCATTATTGAGAGAGGAGTATATCGCTACAAGTCATCGTAATAAGATTCATTTAGCTTCAGGGAAAAGAGAAGCAAAATGAGAGCGAGAATGGACGTTAGGAATTGGAGTGCGATTTCAACCTCAAGCAACAGGTTCACAAATGATTGGTGTGTAACTCACAATTACGAACTGAGCGCCACCTTCACGACCAAGGGAAGGAAATTGGAATTTGGTATTTCCTTGAACCCATTTTATTCTTCAGTCCCTGCCTTCGGGGTTCAAATCTAGTAGCTACTCATTTGCTTGAATTTGCTACCCGAATCTTCAAATACACTCCCCCCTCCTCCCCCCATACATTAACGGACGTTGAGTTCATCGTTAAAGAGTTTTATTACGACACTCCTTTTAGTTGTGATTTTTAATCCTAATTTTATCTTTTTATTTATTCCTCAGTCTGTTCACCTACTAGTCCTTACATACTGATATCACGAGATCCTTCCCAAAACTGTATGGGTCCTTAATCCCTATTTAACAATGGTCCTTGTTTTGTGGTATTTTAATGTATCAGAGGGGTGTTTTTGTCAGGGATGGGCTATTTATTTTGTTACCACATTAGCCTCAGTTTTCTCCATAAGGCTTAGTTATATCTAAGGAGGTCGTTGCCATGCCAACCGAAAGAGAAGATTTCATGTCGTAAAGAGGATTTGAACTTTCTCCCCTCCCTCAGTCATCCCCACTCTCGGTTATTTGCTTTCAATACCTTTTTGCTTTCACAAATTCCACTCCTTTATTTTATAACATATCTATTTTCACTCCTTAAACCATAACACTTCGCCCACCGCAGTACTTCGCACTCTTTGACGAACAAGCTTCCTGCCATCGGATCCGAATAAATTGAACTTAGATTCGTTACTGAAGTGGAGTTGGCTCAATTGGCCATCCGTTCAGGTAACTTGATCAGCGATGAATGCAAGAGGAACCTTCTTGTTGTTTTGACTGTTTAATGGACTAATGGCGGGTGTGAGAGCGCGAAGTATGCCTGGAATAGGGTTGCATGAGCGCCGAAGATTAGAAACCGAGACTGATACAAAGAAAATTTCCCTCAAACTAAATATTCTTATTTTTAACCAATTTTTATTTTTTTAAAGGGCATAAAAATCTGACCATTGAAATTAATATAAAGAACAGGCCTTATAAAAATAAAATCTTTGAAAGAAATTTAACTAATAAACATATTTTGAAAGAAATTAGCCGAACTGATAAACATATTTTGGCATGAAAATTTTAGCCGTAAATATTTAGTATTAGAATTTTGGACTTAATTAGTCTAATCATCTTGTTCCTCGTAACTTTTTAATTAATATTTCAAGAAAACTTGAGCATTTAAGGTTGAATCAGATAGGCGAGATCAAATTTCTGGTAGAAAAAGTCCAGAAGCTGAAAACGCTCTTTCTCTTTCGACACTTTTAACCTTGATTGTATGTGCGTTTGGCAGCCGCTTCAAAAAGATTGAATTCTTTGTTAGCATCCAATTTTTCTTGATTACTTATATTTTGGGTGCTGGGAGATGCAAGTTTATCTACTTCATTTTAATATTCTTTAAACAAATGATCATAGATTAATTTAGCTTCATTTTGTAAATTACTTCAGCACATCTCTTCAAAGAAGCTCGTGAAGCCACTGCTAATTTAGGTGACTCTAGGGCCAAATAATTTGGATTATGCATATACTGAAGCAGGTGACATTTCTTTTTGCCCTCGACTTATGTATTGATCGATCAAAACTTGTCGTAGGTTTGCACATAGGTGATTTTATTTACCCTTTAAATGATTCAAAATAAAAATATACGAAGACTCTCCTTTTAGAAGTGAGACATCTCTGGGTGATTTTTCTTTGATCACAATTTCCAATGGTTTAAAAGCATGAACAATTTCTTCAATATGTTGCCATTTAATATCTGATACCGAATCTTCATATTTTATTGCTCTTAAAGCTTTCAGGATGCAATCTTTTAATTTTAAAAGTCCTTCTAACATACTGTATGTAAAAGCTTATTCCAGCATATTTTAACATCGATTATCAGATTCAAACGCTGTCCTTGAAACTGGTCAGAGGAAAAATATTGTAAATTATTATTTTTGAGTGTCGATTTACGGAATGTTCGACATATTTTTCAAACCTTGAGTATCATTAAATCAAAGTCTTCATGAGTTTCTAGATGAATGTTCAGAGATTCTAAATTGACCATGTTTTCTTCTTCGTCTGCTTTGATGTCATCATCTTTGTCATTCCAATTAGAAAATTCATTTTCTGATTGCTGGATATTGTACGACTGAATGTTATTATATGAAACATCACAAACGATTAGATTTATTCCATGTCCTAAGCACTTCTGGTGCATTGCTGGAATATCTTTACCGAATTTTAACATGATCAAGATTAAACGCTTCGAATTGAATTTTACCACATTTATGTCAGTTTTACTATCAAACTATCATTTAATAGTAGTGAGGGCTAAATTCCAATGTATTTGTTTATCATGAACGTTGATATTGATATACCTTCTATTTTGCTTTGGAGTATATTCATCCGAGGTAACTTAATATCGCTTGCATTCTTTGATTTTGTTCTTGAAAAATTTAGCCAATTCTGTCTTCTTCTTCAAACAAAAGTTCATCATTGAATTTTTAAAAAACATTGTTTGAAGTTGTAATTTGCTTGTTGTAGTGAAATTTTGAAAACTCTTTTTGAATAAATTTACTTTTAGCAACGGCCCAAAAGTTTACACCATCTTTACAAGGAAGTTTAGCGATTTCTTCATCCATTGAATATCTTTTTATAAAACTTGAGAATTTTCTGCTTTTTCAAAGCAGGCAAATCACTATGAGCGTCTGCTTTCATTTCTCTGCGATTCGTTCTATAATGTTTGATAAATCCTGAAGTCGTACCATTCGTACACATTAATTTTGTTTTGCAAATTAAGCATTCGGCTTCATTTTTCGAAAGTTTTTTATTGTAATTCCATGCAATAGATTTAGACATATTTGAAAAGGAATTTATCACAAAAAATAAATAAAAAATTAAAAAATCTTTATAGCAAAGCAAAATCTGATGTATGCAATATGCAAACAAACAGTTGGAAAACAAGCAAATTAGGGAAATTAGCAACTTGCCAGAGCGAGTTCTCAGTTGACTTTTTTTCAAGCCAAAAATATTTCGATTTCATTTATTCGCGTTAAGAAAATTGATTTTCATATTTAGAGCCTTTTCTAACTAAACCATGTTATAATTAAAAAATGCAAATATAAGATGCCAAAAATATAATAATCTAGATTTAAATAATTATAACTAACTTGGCATTTGGTAAGCAAATTAGTCTTTACTTTTAACGCTATAACCTGCAAGAAATGTTCGAAAGATTGGTTTTAGGCCTTGTTTTTGGGTGCCATTGAATTACTCTAGATATTTATGTCTGATTAAAAATTATTTTATCTTTTAGGAACCTAGAAATTTTGTGGTGTTACTGGTTCGGTTCCTAAGAAAATGGAACCAGGTACAAATCCTATCCTGGATAGTTGATACATTGATGCCAAAAATATCATTAATCTGTCAAAAAATTGTTGTATCCATCTTGAAACTGTGCTTTTTCACCACTTGGGTGATGGCTCGGTCTTTTCTTTTAGAGGTCTTCCTTGGCCTATCGGTTGATTTATCAGCATTCCATAAACTTGATTTTTGATAGGTTTACAGAATATTATGAACTAAACTTTTGTATCGTTTTACACTCTCTGCGATGGATTCAATTGAAAGAATATCTTGGAGGCGCAGCTTTACGATCAGCTAGCGGACAGAGAGTGTTATGACCGATTTTTTATGCATGTTACCGGAAAGGCAGCTGGCAAGAGATATGTTTTTATTATTCAGTTTTACGTGAGTGCAACAATAATGATTATTTACACCCGTGTTTGGTTTTATGAATCAGGTATCTTCACCCTTCATCCACCCTTCCTCCTTTCTCAGCCGGGTTTGGGACTGGCCATGGCAGAGTTGGCAAGAGAATGAATGACCTACCGTACACGAGATTGAATTGAAATTAGTTGCTAGGGGAAATAAAACCAATTTCCTCAACAAGAAACCTAAGTGTTCAAATCATTTTAGTGAATCCATCTATTCTAGAAAATTTCCTTATTTTTTTACCTTTATTTTTATTCATTCAAATTTGTATAATCTTTACCCATATGCATTCAGTTCATATCTATAGGTTATCTGACATAAATTTTGGAAAACTTGGAGTTTCTCTGGTAAAACTTATAGAGGATGTTGTGGATGGAACACAGTCGTCCTCATCTTTTAGGACGGTACCGTATATAGATTAACATAGCGGTTTTAGGTACATCTATACAAATTGTATAAGAGAAAAGAAAACAAATTGTGTAACAAACGAGGCAATATACATTAATTTCCACAAATGGAATAATAGATAAAATTATAAAATCAATAGAACTTCTCCAGGGGAGACCTCAAATGGTTGCAGGGCTACCCAGGGAAGAATGTTACTCTTGGTAGCTGTAGTAGCTGCACATCTTCCGGCCTAAGAGTTTAGGGTTGACCTACTTCTCTGATGTGATCTGAGAAAGTTGTTGGCGCGCTTCATTCCGCTCTTTCTCTAGCGCTACTTTATTTTTATTTATTTATTATAATTAACATTATTAATACGAAAATCCTCTCAACCTATTGTCTACCCGCACTTTGTACTCGGAGGCACTATTCTCACTTGGGCAGAGTTCGGTCTCTTGAACATGGTGCCTTGGTGGACTACATGGTATCCTGGGATCATCTAGGGACAGGGTATGATAATAATAGGTGAACACCCACCCTACTCGTTAGGAAACAAGCCTATATCTACTTATCTTTGTTACATACCCAACTACTACCTTCCAAACTTGCTTCTCTATCGACAGAAGTTCTGGCTGCCCGGCTCACTTTCGTTCTTTTATGGGTCCTTAGTTGAGTGCCGGTGTATACCCTAAGGTCACTGAACCTGCAGCCAAGACTGAAAGCTCGTCGGCTAAGGTAAGTATTAGGCGAGGGGGTTTGAGGTCGTCCATTCTGCTCACCTCCTTTCAATACACATATTAGGCAGGACTGTCAAACCTCCCCCCCCCGCCAGATCTGGAGGAAATTAACATAGTCTGGGAGAATGGGGTATTTTGTCCAAAATTTTAATAATCTGGTGGAATTATGAAATCAGATGAATATAACGCGTAAATTGCATTATTTTTGAGATCCAGGTTTAAAATGGATGTTAACTCATTTGAATATAAAATTTATAATGCAGAGCGGTCAATACGTCCCTAACGAGCAAAACGTGCAGGAAATGCACGCAGTGAGAACGAGTATCGAACACGTTTAATCTGAATATAAAAAATATTCTAAATTGTTTTGTGGATGAAACAGTAATGAAGATAATGTGATTTCCAAGCTAAATGCTCTTGATCCAACCATTGCCTCAAACATGTGTCTTTCGCGCCATCATCCTTAATTTGTATTTCGAACAATTTTCTTAATTTAGCAGCGCCTACTGAAGTGAACGAACTTGGCGATTAGTAGAGAAGCTAGCACCTCACAGCTAAATAGCTACCTAATTCAAGCGACAACATACTACACTACTGGTAAAATTTACGTTCCATTAAAGATGGTATTGCCAATACCAAATTTGCACTAATTACTGATTTAATGGCAAATCTATCGTGTTTAGCACATTTTTCAGCGTATGTTAAACGCATATTTTTAAGATGAATAACATAAAAATAATTAAATTCTGACAAAACAATCAATTAAAAAAACCTTTGAGACTGCTAATTGAGAGCCGACCAAGGAATTAATTAGGGATATAGAAAATAGAAAGCAATATAACAATGACTTTAGAGGGAGAAAAAGAGGAGGAATTGCATTTGGACTAACCATTGGTGAGTAAATGGGTATAATTTAATTTATTTCACTCAATGTTATTTTTATTATATTCTTGGGGATTTTATTTGAATCTGAGGTTTTTTATTCAGGTTCTGGGAGAAACGAAAAAAATCTCATTGGCAGCCCTCATATGAGGTGACTGCGTCGGAACCATCCTTGATGGTCAAAGCTCGAGAACAATTTTGGGTGAATGGCGGGCCGGGTTGTTAAGGCTTATCTTAGTTCGAGCCTGTTGCCCGAGTACGTGTAATTATGACATTCTGGAATTTTATTACTCTATGAAAACTTGTTCTTAACTTTTCAAGGCGGTAGGAAGTCATAGTATATACTTTCCATGCACTTTGTTCCTTTTTATTTAATCATAGCAACAACTTTAGAAAATAGTGTGCGACCGTTAATGCAAGAAGAGCAGGATGAAAGCGCGGCCTCGCTCTCAATAGGTGTCGCAGACGACGAGTAGCAGGAGACACCATTTAGACCGGTGGAGCAGCTCCCCTCTAACCATCTTCATGCGCCAAAAAGGCTTCCCTTTGCCATTTTTGGAGCCACTCTTGTGCAGCTGCACATCAGAAAAAGAGGTACGTCCTCTGCTTTTTAAGGGGCCACTAACTGAACCTGATATAATAGCCCTGTGCAAGCTTCAATCAGGCGGTGCGGGTTCTCGTGTACTGATGAGGAGCAGAGGAACGGAATAATGAGTTAAGGGAGTCTGCGTGCCTGCCCCTGAACTTTCCGGATGGACGTCGGTCGCCGGCCAAAAAGATATCGATTGAGATTCGTGGTACCTGGGGGGGGGGGACACATGGATGCTCGATGTCAAACACTCAGCCTGAGACCCCCTAGTACAAGCTTCTCCCTTGGTGTTGTGGGCATCCGAGGACTAACAAGGATCTGTGGGTCTTCCACTTACGACCGGTGCCTCTTTAGCATCTAAACCCCTCTTTATCTCGGAGAAAGATCTTGCTGAGGCCACTCAGTCCGGCCTAGAAGCGCCTTTCAGGAGTGAAGAGAACCGGGTTCACCCTTCGCCATCGTAAAAATATAAAGAACAAGAAGTCAAAGTGGACTTAGGGCCTTTCTCCCTCCACGAGACTCTGGTAATGGAAAGGTCCACTGTCGCTCTAAGTCAAGATCGGTAAGTTCGGTCGCGAGGCACTCTGGGGTGGGGAAGGCCAAGAAGAAGACCAAAGTTGCAAGTACAATGAGCGGAGTTGAGTTTGGATTACGTAGTAGCCTCTCATTCAGAGACGACCTGGCGTTTTTATCTCGCTGGCTTTAAATGAGCTCTAGTTATTCGTCTAGAAATGGCAGCAGGTATGATCAAGGCATAATGATTTATCAGATGAGAGCATTAGCTTGTTTGATTGGTAAAGAGCCCAAGGTGACCTGTTTCTCTGCTGAGATCCTTCTGGCTGATGCCTCAGACCCTTTTCGTTAAGGCCATGTTTAGTGCCATTCCGAAACTCAATGCCTCACCAGTGAGTGTAATTCCGCATTTTTTCATAAACATCGTTAGAGGAATGTTTTATGCGAGTGAAATCGTGGACTACTCCTTGGAAAATATCCCTTTAAGCTGGCCAACCCCGGGGCTGTCAATTTGAAAGGTGTGATAAGAAAAGTAAGGGAAATCAACCTCAACCCCCCTTACAATCCTCGTCACGCTCAAACGTGACAGGCAAAATTAGTGAATGCAAATCGGTGGGTATTAAGACCACTGAAGGTATTCTTACCACTGCCGCTGGGGTGCTAACACTGACAGTGCTTCCGCTATACAAATTGCACCTGTAGACGTATAAAGTCTGGTTATCTGAAGTATATGTAATTTTAGCCATGGCCATACAGAATAACTATTCCTTATCGTATACGGCCAAGTGTGTCAATTTTGGACGGCCGCACCCCACTTTTTCGACGCTATGTTTTGCCCACATCCGGGTGAAGGAAATCCTGGCCATTCAGTCTACAGATTGTCTCTCATTTCGCCTCGCCTGTTATGCCTCAATTTAAAAAGGTACTTTGTGCTCATCGTCCATCCAAGCCAACGAACACGGTCTTTTCCGCGCCCAATCGAAACCATTCTGCAAGTTCTAATCTCTTCGGGCGGTTCCTTTTTAGAGCTGGCGGTACAAAGGGTTCACATCTGCACACTGCTTAAACCAGATTTTCCTCCAGGACGCGTGACCCTTTTCAGTAAGGCGAAAATGGCCACGCGCTACCACCGAGTCTTTGGACTTACAGGAGACAACCCCTATGAAGATGTGGTGAAGCCATCTTTCAGAATTTCTAAAGCTGGCCCCGCGAAAGTAGAACAGCTCAAAGGAGCTTCAGCTACTACGCCCATAACCTAGGCTGGAATGAGTGGTTCGGAGACTTTCGATCCTCCAATGGAGGGACCTCTGCCACCTACGTCGCCTTGCCCGCCAAAGGTTTCAAGGTGAAAGGAGGAAAAGACTCGCATAGCAAGCCAAATATCTACAAATAATTCATCAAAGGCTACCGCGCCCTCTTGGCAGAGTTCGAGTAAGAGTGCTTGGAGCTCTGCCGCCCGTAAGCATACGGCCATTCCCGTGAGGATCTTCTCTAGAAAGATGATCACCGCAACTCCTCTGAGTTAGGCCTGGGGGCATTATTCTTTCAATAAAATTGCCTCGGACTCCAGGCCGACTGAGGAGAGCTTCAGAGGTTCGTCCGCTCCCGTGCTTAACTACTATTCGTAGCACGTCTATTTGGTTTGCTCGCCGACTGCTTACGTATTGGTCAGCCATGTGTGACACGGCCCTCAAGTAGAAGCGTTGTGCATACATGGACTATAATCGCCCCTAGAACAATTTCACTGTCAGTGAACTTCGTTGAGATAGGATTAGGTTACGATACGTTTCGATATACGGTCGATGCTCTTTGTGGTGGGAATATGTGTCTTCGTTTAACGGGAAGACCTCTCCTGCAGAGGTGTGGAAGAGAGTAAAAAAGATTCTGTGCAAGTTCTCCCACAATGAGGCAGCAATCTCGCGCCCGGCGTCCGTAGCAGGGTCCTTCGCGACCTCTTTCTCGGTATCCTCTACCCAAAATGCTGGTTCTCCAGCAATAAATGCACGTCATGTTGTCGCTGAAGACACCGAATGGACTTTTTCTCCAGATACGGAGACGTTTTAACGACAAATTTATATCAA
Source organism: Ceratothoa steindachneri (assembly GCA_963969495.1). Taxonomy (NCBI): domain Eukaryota; kingdom Metazoa; phylum Arthropoda; class Malacostraca; order Isopoda; family Cymothoidae; genus Ceratothoa; species Ceratothoa steindachneri. Next base: position 80,169,634 of record OZ018327.1, read on the forward strand.
GTGAATTGCTTTCCAATCTCGCGGTCCCGAAGATGTCCAGTATGACATGCTTCGTCACATAAACGAGCGAGGCATGGCTTTTCTGTTAGATTTGTTAAAGAGGATTTAGAGAGAGGGTACTTTTCCAAACTCCTTGCAAATGGCTACTGTTCTCGCTTTTCTCACACCGAGGAGAAGTCACTCTAACCTGGCCGGTTTCCGCGCAATCTCTCTAACCTCTCGCGTATGCAATTTGATATAGAATTAGTAAATATTAAAGTACCCGGTTTGGGGGGGACAACGGAGTCCATCTCTTCTGCACAATGCGGCTTCTTAAAGTTTACTCCACATTGGATGCTCTGCTATGAATGGAGAATGCCATCTGTGAGGCCTTCCTTCGAAGACAACACTACGCCACCGTGTCTTCTGATCTGGAGTAGGCCTATGACACTAACACTGCATGGCAATAGGGTATCATGGACAAACTCTATACGATGGGGATGAGAAGACACAGCCCATTCGTTTATTCAGCGTATGGGTGGAGTGTGAGGGTGGGGATCCCACTTTGGTCTAATGTCACCCTCTTTTCTCTGAGCATCAGAGTTATCACCTCGGTGCTGCCGCAAAATATTCTCGCTAAGCTATACGCGGACGTCTTTTCGATACCTTTTTGTGCGGACTGGTTTCAATTTTACTTGGTTAAGACTAAGTTGGTGAACTTCTGCTACCATCCAAGGTACCATCACGAACCGGACTTGTTTTTAAATGGAATTTGCCTGGAAGTGGTGGATTCACGCCGTTTCCTTGATCTTCTTTCCAACTGGCGCCTAACCTGGAAGGCTCTCTGTGAGGGGATGCCCTCCAAGGACCACCGTGAGAGGAAGTCCCCTCGAAAATACCCCTCTCTTCTTTCAAGACCACGTGCGCCTAGCGAGAGAATTTTAGAAAGTTCGAGAAAGAATCAGTCCTTCGCGAAATCACCCGTCACAGCGGCCATTGCTTAGGGACCCCACTAGTCCACCACCCTAGCCTGCGATAGCACCGTGCGCAGCCCTCCTGTCTCTACCCCATGCTTCTCCGGCATGTCTATTCCCCCACGAAGGCAGCCACATTAACCCTAGATCCATATGACGAGGCAAGTTTCACCGTCTGGACCGACTCGTCATCATGAAATGTGTTTACATATACTGGCGCCAAGAATCCTCTAGGGACCAACAGATCCTAAAGAGTCTATCGGACGCCGAAGAAGTTCACCACTTCTCGAGGAGAATGAAAGCCCGCCATTCACTCCGTTCAGACTGCCTGTCTTTTTTCCGGTGAAGCCCCATAACCCGCGTCGAGTCGTCGTACTTCGTCGAAGATCTCACCAGCAGACTACCTTCGTTAAGCTTTGTTTCATTTCAGGGGAAATCTATAGAGCTCCCTTCTTTCCAGAGAGTTGTGCGGTCTTCCTTATTTTCACCACCCCTTCAAGATTCCCGTTCTTTCGATACTGAGACTCCCTGCCGATCTGCTGAATCATTTCGAGTTGAGATTACGCCTCTCTAGAGCAGAAAAAATCCCATTGTTCATCACGAAGAAATCCAACCCCATCTTCGAGTCTTCCCCGTCAGGACTCCCCGAAGTATCTTCTTGAAGACCTGCGCCGTTGTCTTCCGCCCCCCTCCAATTCGCCCACGCTTGAAGGTGAAGCGATTTTGTATGGTTATCCCCAGATTACCTCGTTAATCTTCACATAATTCATTTAGCTACCTTTATTAAGTAATGTGTTCACCCCTTTTGTATATATATAAATTTTCCCTTTTATTATATATATTAAAATTATATTTTAGGTATTGTTCTTTATATATCCTTTGAACTGCAACTTGGCAAGCCATTAGTCAAAACCCGGTCAACCGTAAATCGCACTCTTTATTAATCGCCCCAGAACATATCTCAAGCGACCTTTGGTCAGCTGTCTGCACGTGCTTGTGTACTATTCTGTGCCCCGAGCTATTCTTCACAGGCATACCTCAACACTCACATTTGCAACCTTAGGGTCCTTTGTACCTGCATCATAGACATTCATCGTTACCTGACGTTCAGCACTTGGGGTGGTGATAGGACTTACCTACGGATGCGATTTTTAAGCATCCGCAGTCGAGGGTACATTGAGGAAGTTGGACTTGATTTACCACATCGAACTCAGTCTATCAACCGTTATTAACCTCACATCCCCCTTTAAAAGCCTACTAGTCAATGCCGCGAAGTTGCAACCATCTATGCGCCGAACACAGTGCATTATGAGGTGGTACGCGCTAGTGCGGCGCTTTCATAAGTCGCCAACGACTTCCATTGCATCTGTGTCAGACTCGACTGTACCTAATTGACCGAGAGATGCCAGTCCTACCGTAAACCCTTTAGGTATATGGCAAGGGAACACCTTAGAGGTCTCATGTAGCTCTGAGGCCGGTAGCGCCTCTGGTTCTGCCCAAAACACCACCCTACATGATACCACATTTGGCTATTTATTGACAGGCCTCTGATTCCAAAGCTTTTACAGCCCCGGAAATATTGAGTTAGATCTTTTAGGAAACCCCTCGTGCCACGCTGTGTCCGTGCCAGTCTACACCGGTGCCTCTAAGTTCCAGAAAATATTTGGCTTCTACGCCGAATCTCCTCTGTTTGAAGTCGGCAGGGCTGTACCAGGCCTTTAATCTGTATACACTGTCAAGCTTCTTGCAATACACTGCTTGGTACTGTAGATAACGCGTTGTGACAGATTTTATCTTTAACGACTCACAAAGCTCCCTGGGTGCTATCGGGGGATTGGAATCTCCCCACCCATTGGTTCGACGTATCCGTGACTCTACGGTAGCCACGAGACGAATGAATGTCGAGATTATCTTCTTATGAGCTCCTGGACATGTATAAATTGTGGTGAATGAACGCGTCGATAAAACGCGTCAAAGAGGCTTCAAGGACTTGGTGACCAGACTAACGTGGGCTCTTCATCACACCAAATACATGGCAGGAATCAGGGCAGCTCTCCGGGCGAGCTAGCGCAAAGAAATTAGGAGACGGCCGAGGGGGATCTTAAAGTTACTTGCCATTGTGCCGTGACTGTTCCTATGGACCTACCTAGCAATGCCGCGACAGCTTTAGGTCGCTTTTTGTCGTCTTCGAATCAAGCACACTCTCGGGACGCACTGGCATTTAATGAAACACTCGCCGGTCCTTATTGAGACGAGTTCTTTATTTTCCGCACTCTTCGACACATTCGCGTTGAATGTCCCAATCTAGATGAGCTTCGCGCACATTACCTCTCCCACTACCGAGACTATCGGGGGTCGTTACTGCTTGTCCTTCGTACTCGAGACAAGTTCATGTATACATACTTGTAGACTATCTGACTATTTAAAAGAGGCTTTCCTTCTACCTTTTATTTTACTCTACTTGGTGTCTGCCATTGGCATGTTCTTGCGCCGTAGGACGGCGCTCTTACGCCCAATGCCAGAACTATCTTTATTTTTCTTTCTTTTGCTGTGCTTCTTGTTTTTTTATTTGGCTTCGTTTGTTTTGGGCTTTGTTCTTGTTTTTTAGGGTGTTTGGTGTTTTGATTTTTCAGATATTATACTCTCCTAGTATTATGCTTTAATTTAGTTGGGGTGATTTATGCCCTCGTAGGCAGTCGCCATATGGGTGCTTAAAAAATATTTGCATGGTTAAATTTTCAATATTTCTGAAATATTTCATGCTTTCGTCTGTTTATATAACTAATCAAAAAATAAGTAAACATATATTTAATACAATAAATACACATTAGGGTGATTTTCTTTGTATATATCAACAATTGGTAACAAATAGAATTTAGCTGGTAACAAAAGTGTTCTACCAATAATAATTTCAGTCATTTAATATTTAATGGCATAACCTTTGTTTGCAAGACGATTCTCATAGGTTGATATCAGCTTTTTGCAATCATTCCTTCATATTTTGTTTCACTCTTTTATGCAAATCTTCCTCTAAGCAGCAAAGTTCTGTAGTTTCTGTTACAGATGTCAGCCCTCAATATTCACCACAAATACTCAATATGATTGAGGTTTGGCCATTAACTTTGTCATGGAAGGAAAACTATTTTTCTGCTCCTAAACCATTCTTGAGTTAACTTGATCGTGTGCTTAGGATCGTTGTAATGATAAAATATCCATTGATGTTGTCCGTAGAACTTTTTCGTTTTTGGTAGCAGGTTTTCGTCCAGGATCTTTCGATATGTAGCATCTTTCATTTTCATATCAATGATGTTGAGTGCTCCTGTGTCATGTGCGGTAAAGCGCCTCCAAAACCATGAGACAATCTCTTCCGTGTTTTACCGTTAGGATGGTATGCTTAGGATAATAGACAATACTTTATGCCATACAATTGTGACGAGCATCAGTTTGGCCGAAAAATTCTATTTTAGTCTCATCTGACTATATAACATTGTTCCAAAGAATTCACTTCCCTTTTCAAGATGCTCTCTGACAAACTTCAAACGATTCGTTACATGCATTTTATTAAGGTATGGAGTTTTGCGGACGTGAAAGAATGCAGATCATTACGATGAAGCTCTCTTATAATTGTAATTTTACTCACTTGCTTTCATAGTTCTTTCATAGTAATCAATTGATTATTCCTTAGCTTTCAAAACTTTTTCGTCTAGACTGATCGTTAATCTTGCGAGGAGCCCCGGCAGTTAGCAAGTTTAGTGGTGATTTCATACTCGCGATGCGTTCGTATTATAGAACTTACAGTTGCATAACGTACTTCAACTCGCCTCGAAATAGTCTTATAGGATAATCCATCTGAATGAAGTTTAATTATTTGCTGTCGAATAGCTTGAGAAATTTCTTTGACCTTCCACATTGTTTAAATTTTTATCAATGAATGACGGTGCTAATATTCTGCAGTTTATATCAGTTACGCTTCTAGAAATTTCTTGAATCTTCAATCTTACCCTTTTTATCGAATTTCTAAGATTTATTTTGTTTTATAACAATATTCTCACATGGTATTAGAATAGTTGAATATTTTTTCACCTGTTAAATTTTGTTTATTAACAAAGATTAAAATTTAAAATCTATAAAAAAGCAGCCATAATTAAATTTTTATAAAATTTCTGAACTTCGCCAATTATAATAATTTTAAAAGGAACTCTAAACTAAATTTCCCCCTTTTCAAATTATCACGTTTCTAAAATATAGTTATAGAAGACGATACATAAAAATAAATTTTCTGAAATTCACCATTTGTAATTCTTTGGGTTTTAAAAATTTACAAAATCTCGATACTTATATTTTATTTTTTTCTATTTTAAAAGAATTATTAGAAATAATTTTGCTAACAAACATAAGTCATAACAACACTAAGATTAAATTTTTATTCAAGTACTCAAAAAACTCCTTAAATTATATAGTTAGTGATGAAAATCTGTCTTATATGTATTTCTTCTGCTAAATACATGTTGTCTAAGTTTTCTGTTAGTTTTATAACGAGACAAATGCACGAAATATTTCATTAATAGTAAGATTTTAATTGTGAACATACTTGTGTCACCTCAGTGTATATAGCAGTTACGTATTTTTAAATAATAAAAATGTTTATAACAAGGAGCATTTGGTGATTATGATCCAAATAACCATTAATTCATCACCTCTCTCCACTGAAATGGGAAAAATACATAGTATGGCCCGCTATACACCTCTGAACTTTATTGGCCGTATCTCTCTTTTAGGCCCCAAATTTCTCGATCTCAAATCTCGCTTCGAACCAGAACCGGGTACCATTGCGGAAAAATCTAGCGCCATATCCTCTAGGTTACGAGACCTCCAAAAGGATTGATGAAGCGCTAAATTCCGTCAATTTATTCGGCGGTGATCGAAGATCCGAATGGAATTTGTCAATCCTCCCTTACGCGCCATAGGACTCTTTGACTAGAAATGCGATCTTGATTCCTATTGAAGACACGGAAGAAGTAAACACCCGCTTTGATTCAAGTTGATTAGATACATATATTTCAGCTCCAATGGGTACTTTGCATCAATTCCCGTCTTATCGAAATTATGCTGCAATTAATGATAGTTTCGTATATAGTACGCCTTCCTCCAATTAGTTGGATTGACGCCAGTCACGGGCTGGAATCGAACCTGATTTGCGGAAGATAACAATTCCGCCACGTGACCTCGCAATCTTCGTATTCGTGTTGTTCTTTTTGGATTATTTTTTTCTCAAAAGGTCACTTTAATTTAATCGGAGATCAAACCTACGAGCGACCCAACTTTATTTAATGTATTTATTAGATAATTAGAGCCATGAATGTCAGGCTAACGTAGCGATTCCACTAAATTTGACATTGTCGGAAATTTTACTTCTTGACCCTGTTGGACCAGTTTGGCATTAACACCTTCATGTTTTTAAATTATTAGGTCAGGCTCATACTTTGTAACATTCTAAAACGCGCTGTTAACACCATGGTAATGCTATTATGTTTTAAAATGTGGAGTAGAAATAATAATAATAAAGACGAAAAAGTAAAAATGTCAAACATGGATACGTTTGAGGGGAAATACGAAGTTATCAAACATTATAAGAGTCACTTCCAAAGACAAGTTCAAATTTCTGTTTATTTATTAAAAAATGGGCAAAAACTAACATAACGAGGCCTTTTTGCCCTGAAATTCTGGAAATATTGATAAACAAACCGGTGAATTTGGGGAAGTGATAATGTTTGGAATATAGATAACTAGATAAGCGAGAAGTTGACCTTTTTCAGGTAGAAGGGAGGTACCTCTATGACGGTTAACATTAGTACAAGCAGTCATTGAAATGCGAAAGCCCTCCCTGACATGGACGCAAGAATAGGGTCTACGTTTGTATTTTTGATGGCCTCTTTGCTACAAATCTCTTAAGGTAGATTAAAATATATCTAAAGATTCATATGTACAGGAGCAAAAGGTTGTTTTACAATTATTGTTATTCTGATTATTTTATTCACTACTTCTATTCCATATTCATTAAATACATAGTCTTAACTCTTGTCTCTCTTCCTATTTATCTAATTAATCATATTTTCAACAGATTTCATTCTTAGTATCCAAAAATACATATTTTTACTAATATAAATAGAAAAATATTATAGTAGCGAAAATATAAGCGTGAATGGCCCTTGGATAGAAAAGAAGCTCTTGAAGCTCACTTAGGCGCTATCGCTAGGATCGTTCATTTAAATTTAGATCGACCCAGAAATTTCCATACAAGATCACCGGGTGATTGTGAATTATTTACCCCAAATAACTAAACCCAAAATCTTTTTAAGGAGAGATTTTGTCCGTTAGTTTAATGCAAAAATTAACAACCGACACTGGATCAGGTCCTGATGGCCGGGATTGACAACCAATACTGCATCGGGACATGATGCAGTATTGGTTGTCAATTTTGGCCTTATACTAAATGCACCATTTGTCTCGAGTGTCAAAAATTTTACCCAAGGAGAGATTTGTAAAGTACTGAATATACAGGAAGTGAAAATGTATGGAAGATATATACACTCAGATCATTCTTGATGCTTTTAGGCAAGAGAAGAACGCAATATCACTCAAACCACAGGAGCAAAGAGGGAATGAGTGAATGTCCTCCCACCCACGTCCATGGATGAGTGGAGGAACACTAGTCGGCAAATAACCTGCATAATTAGGCGCCATCCAAAGGAGAAATGTAAGAAGGCTTGCAAAGAAAGTGTCAATAAAAAAAGGTTAAATGGAGCTATTTAGAAGAATATCCTAGAAAGTTTCTGTCTAGTTTACTATTACTGAGGGCAATCGGGCTTACTGCTCCTCCAGAGATTCCAAGTGTAGCAGTTTAAAGGGCTGCTTCTTGCGGGGGTCAACATGGGCAAATACAGGCTAGAGGAAATGAGGCAGATCTCCTAATCCTTTCCCTGTTCTTTATGGGCGACATCTTAAAATTTACTTGAAAGGTTCGCTCCTTCACCACATTAATACTGTCACCATTAATACTGTCCCCCTATCTTGTTTTTGTTATCAAATATTTGCCTTGGATGGCCCCCATAATCATCTGGCGCTAAGTACTGCGAAGAAGTCCTCTACTACTTAATCTGAGTAGGATGTTCTGAGTGCATATGTTTGATTCTTGTAGCGAATAACAATTTGATGCTTAGTTCCCATTATGGAACAGGTTCGACACCGCATCACTTCACTACAGGTATATAGAAGGAAGGAGAAAAGCAACTCCAAGAAGGCAAACTAAACTTGAGCCGAGTACAAGGACGAGCAGTGTAGTGACAATAGAATTTTGAGTCTTACGAATAATAAAGTCTAAAAATGGCTAAGTTATATATCAGTTGTATATCTGATGTTTGGATGTATTGTATTTAAATATTGTAAGAAAAATCCAGCCTGTGCTTTAATTTGAAAAAATGCAAATGAGTTATGAGTAAAACGCTTATAGAACAGAGGAAGACAGTCAGATAGAGCATCATGAAACATTTTAGATTCCAAAAGAGTCATGAAAATAATTAACGATAAAGGAGCAATTGGTTATCACATAGCGATACCGTCAGTTTGTGTGTAAATGCTTTTGTTAAAGGGAAAATATGTACTTTAACTATTAGGTTTAGTAAAAACTAAATCTATTTCTGCTAAATCCTTAGAATTTTCCCAGTCTGTAAAAAATATATCTAAAATTATATTTATGGTTTCTTCTACCGTAATGTTAATGAAGAGATTTAACATCAAAGGTGACAAAAAAACATTATTTTAACTAGATCAAACAAAGAAAATGGTGTAGTTATCATAAATAGTAATGATTAGTTGAAAATAGTTCAATCTATTTTAGCAGGTGGTTCTAAATTTTGAGTCTGTAAATAAAGTGGGTTTGAAACTTGAGGATGAGATAAACCGCTTTTTATCATGTCGAAAGAAGGATAAAATATTATCCGATAACCAATATTCGCAAATATTTGCCATTGGCACCTCTCTTGTGCAACTTTATTGTTTGCCTAAAATCCACAAGCCTGAAATTCTGCTTCGATCAATATGGTCTACAATAACTTATCCTCTTAGAAATTAGCAAACTATTTTCTCTCTTTGCCCTCGTTATTCTCTAATAATCAATTCTTTATTTCAAATTCATATGAGTTCTAAAAAGAACTTTAAAATTAGAAGTTCAGAGCATATATGTTTTTTTTTGTCAGCTTTTATGTTAAATCTCTCTTCACTAACATTCCAGTAGAAGAAACCATAAATATAATTTTAGGTAGACTTTTACAAATAGCGAAAATGTTCATGATTTACCAGAAAAAGATTTAGATCGTTACTAAACCTAATAGTTAAGGTACATATTTTACACTCAACAATAAAATTTATAAACAAACTGATGGTGTCGCTATGTGATAACCAATTGGTCCTTTATTGGCAGATAATTGCATGACTCTTTTGTAATCGAAAATGTTTCCTGATTTTCTATCTGGCTGTCTTTCTCTATTCTATAGGTGTTTTGTGGATGACTCATTTTCACTTTTCTAAAATTAAGCTCAAGATATACCTTGCTGCCAATATTTAAATACATAACATATACAATGTAAACAGAAGCTAACTTAAATTTGCCATTTTTAGATACTATTTGCTAGATTCGAAATTCCATTGTCACTCCAGTTTTACGAAAGCCATACGTTCACTGGATTAGAAATAAACATTTTTTCAGTTTTGTGTAATTTTTAAATATAAAATGTCAGCTATTAAAACATTGTTTGAGTTTTTTTAAACAATGTTATTCACCCTTCCCGAAAGATATCTACTCTTTTTGATCATCAGATTACAAAAAAAGGAAAATGTATATATTTTAATAAACAATAAATAATTAGAATTATCTCTTTTCCCCCCCTTTCTTCTTCTTCAGTTTTGTAATCTATAAATTGAACTTTTGTTTGGACTATAAAAAAAGGAACAAAAAATTACTGGTTATGAACAAAATGAAGTTACAAAAATCAAAACAAACCTTAATAAAACAAAGAATTTCCTCCTTACTCAAGCCAAGTCCTCTACTTCGACACACTTTGAGGTAAAATGATTATAAAATATTCAAATCAGTTATTTATATGTTATGGAGATTATTCTAGAAACTTATTTTCAAAAGATCTTCCCACAACCAATCAAGTAATCGTAATGAAAGCTTACAGCAAACAAACACCTTAGTTAAGTATTATTTTTTTATATATGTAAATGTTTTGCACAAGAATCATCATTGATATTTATTGTAGTAGGTTATTATTGGATGTAAATAATTGAAAGTTATCAATAGTAATGTACCTTTTTTCATTTTATAGTATGTTCTCGAGTAGAAGAACTTCCTTTTCCACATATGTTTGATAATTGGCAATTGGGTCCAATAAGGCCAGTACAACTGATACAATTTAAAAGATACACGACATGGTTGCAGATTTATTTGGGGAAATTAATTTGTAATGAAAGAGAAGAATTTGTTTCTAAACATTCATAATGAAAACCTATTTATAATAAAAGTAGAGGTAAAGGGATTTGAGGAACATTAAGAGGCAATAAAGGAGGATCAATGTACCTATTTAGAAATCCTTTTAAGATTATGGAAATGATCTTAAGATTAGCTGGAAATAAATTAGTTCAAAAATAATCTTTAACGAAAACAAACATGTTGAAAATTCATTTTGTTCTTTTAAGGTATCAGCACATTGCCATCAATTTGTAAACTTTATTGACACTTTACATCCCTATATAAAATCACAGTTAGAGAACCAGCTCAATAATAAATTAGTTTCTCTTGAGCTCGGTAAATTTCGACGACAATACTACAAAAAGACAGTCACTGTCAAGGCGTTAACTTCTTTTTTTCTGTGATTTTAAATATCAAATATCAAACATTATAACACTACATCGAAGTCTGGCTCCATCTCGTTCCAGTTTGTTTTCCTGAAAATATATTCCTTAGCCACTCATACCATTGATCAGGCTCACATCCGACATATGGTTCATACGAGGGACGGTCAATAAGTTTTGCGAATCGGAATGGCAAAACCGAGGAAGGAGGATGGCTGTTTGTTGGGGTGTTAGGACAAGTTATGACAAGTCAGGACCTGCAGGCGCACGCTCCTGCCTCGTCTATTTAAGAAGCAGTAGCTGATCGCAGATCGTCAGTCACAAATTTTTGAACAATGGAGAAGGTTGAGCACCGCGCAGTGATCAAATTTTTGACCAAGGAAGGCAAGAATGCGAAAGAGATCCATGATCCCCGTCCAGGACGCCAGTCAGACGTGACCAACGAGGACAATGAGGCTCGTGTGGAGAGGACGATCCTCGAAAATCGACGGGTGAAGGTCGTAGAAATTGAGCGAGAACTTGGAATATCACATGGAAGTGTTATCAACATCATCCACGAGAATTCGGCCATGACCAAGGTCTCTGCCTGTTAGGTCCCTAAAACCTCACGAAACCTCACACCCCATGATCGACTTCAACCTCTTCAAAGTTCGGAGAAACTGTTGCTTCTTTATAACCAAGACTCGGCGGGATTCGAGTGACGCATTGTGACAGGTAATGAAACGTGGGTCCATCACTGGGATCCCGAGACCAAGCTCGAAAATATGGCCTGGAAGCACAGGGGCTCTCTGGCCCCCATCAAGTTCCGGACCCAACCCTCAGCCGGAAAGATCATGGCAATCATCTTCTAAGATTCTGAGTGAGTGTTGATGGTGGACTATGTGCCTCGTGCAAGGACCATCACAGACCAATATTACGCCGAGGAACTGGCTGGGTTGAAGAAGTGCATCCGTCAGAAGCGGCGCGGCAAGTTGAGACGCGGTGTCCTGCTCCCCCACGGCAATGCCCCTGTTTTCAAGGCCAGAGTTGAACAAGCTGCCCTGCGACAGTGTGGATTCGAGGAACTCAACCATCCCCCCTACAGTCTAGATCTGGCCCCTAGCAACTACTTCTTTATTCTGGGTTGGGGACGATGAAGATGTCCAGCTCGCCATCCAGGAGTGGATTAAAGAGCATTCAGGAGATTTCTGCTTGTCGGGAATTTGAAGCCTCAGGGACAAGTGGTACAAGTGCATTAAAGTCGAGGGTAGTTATATTGAAAAATAATAAAACACTATTCCTCATATCTCGTTTTCTTATATCCGAATTGCAAAACTTATTGACCGCACCTCGTACCATCATATTAAGTATTATGTGTTTAAGATCGAGTTTTATACTTATTACTCTTTCATTCCTAATCAACTTTACTAATTATTTCTCCGTTCATATTCCAACACTATCCTACTTCATTTCTTTCCTGCCTTGTCACATTATACCACAAATTATAACTTGCGCCAATTTCTTTCTATTTATGTAAGTAAACTCCTATTTCACAAGAAACGATAGCACATATCCTTATTTTTTCCATTAAATATCCCATTTCGGTAAATTTTGATGTTAATAACCCAAAATTTAATGGTACTACCACCTAGCTACTTTAGCTGTGGCAATTTCACAGGGAAACCGAGAAGCCCATTGCATCACGTACACGGAGGACACCCTCGCCTTTCCTTTCATTTCTCTTTCCCACACTCATCTCCTTTCCCTTCATTTGTCTTTCGCACACACCCTCGCCCTTCGTTTCATATCTATTCCACACATACCCTCGCCTTTTACTTCATTTCCTCTTTCGCATACACCTCACCTTTTCATTTATTTCTCTGTCGCACACACCTCGCCTTTTATTAAATTTCCTTTTTGCACACAATTTTGCCTTTGTCTTGACTTCCATTTTGCACGAACTATCACATTTCGCTTCATTTCTCTTTCGCAAACACCTTCGCCTTTCATTTCATTTCACTTTCGTACACACCCTCATCTTTCCCTTCATTTCATTTGCACGCACACACTCGCCTTTCAATTCACTTCTATTTCACAAACACCTTCACCGTTCCCATCATTTCTCCTTTTCCAACACCTTGGCCTTTCCCTTCATTTCTCTTTCGCACAAACAAATGCTTTTAATTGCATTTCTCTTTTGTATACCCCTTTGCTTTTCCCTTCATTTCTCTTTACCATCCCCCCCCAGGCGTTTTCTTCAATTCTGTTTCGTACACACCCACCCCTTTATTTAAATTTCTCTTGTGCACACCTGCTTGCATTACTCTTCATTTGTAATCCGCACACATCCTCGCCTCTCCCTTCATTTGTCTTTCGCACACAGCCTCGCCGTTCGTTTCATATCTCTTTCGCACACACCCGCGCCTTTTCCTTCATTTTTCTTTTGCACGATTCTTGCCTTTCCTTTCATTTCTCTATCGCACGCAAACCAGTCTTCCCCTATTTCTCTTACGCACACATCCTAGTATTCGCCTTCATTTCTCTTTCGGGCACACTCGCGCCTTTCTCTCCATTTCTCTTTGCCCCCCTCCCACAGGCCTTTTCTTCAATTCTGTTTCGTACACACCCACCCCTTTACTTAAATTTATCTTGTGCACACCTGCTTGCATTACCCTTCATTTGTAATCCGCACATATCCTTGCCTTTCCCTTCATTTTTCTTTCGCAAACACCCTCGCCCTTCCTTTTATATCTCTTTTGCACACACCCGCGCCTTTTCCTTCATTTCTCTTTTGCACGCTTCTTGCCTTTCCTTTTATTTCTCTATCGCACGCAAACCAGCCTTGCCCCCATTTCTATTACGCACACATCCTAGTCTTTGCCTTCATTTCTCTTTCGGGCTCACTCGCGCCTTTCTCTCCATTTCTCTTTGCGCCCCTCCCACAGGCCTTTTCTTCAATTCTGTTTCGTACACACCCACCCCTTTACTTAAATTTATCTTGTGCACACCTGCTTGCATTACCCTTCATTTGTAATCCGCACACATCCTCGCCTTTCCCTTCATTTTTCTTTCGCAAACACCCTCGCCCTTCCTTTTATATCTCTTTTGCACACACCCGCGCCTTTTCCTTCATTTCTCTTTTGCACGCTTCTTGCCTTTCCTTTCATTTCTCTATCGCACGCAAACCAGCCTTGCCCCCATTTCTATTACGCACACATCCTACTCTTTGCCTTCATTTCTCTTTCGGGAACACTCGCGCCTTTCCGTTCATTTCTCTTTCACACCCACCCACGCCTTTTTCTTTCATGCACAGACTTGCCTTTTCCTTCATTTTTTTGCACGCACTCTTGCTTTTCCATACATTTCTCTTTGACACACCCTCGCCGTTCTCTTCATTTCTCTTGTACACACACTCTCGCTTTTCCTTTTAGTTCTCTTTCACGCACACAGTCGCCTTTTCCTTCATTTCTCTTTTGCACTCACCCCGCCATTTCCTTCATTACTCTTTCAGAAACACTTTTGCTTTTCCCTTCAATTCTCTTTTGCACGCACGCTCGCATTTTCCCTTCATTTCTCTTTTGCACACACCCTCGCCTTTCCCTTCATTTCTTTCTTTTGCACACTTTTACGCCTCTCCCTTCATTTATCTTCCACACACACCCTCGCCTTTGCCTTCATTTCATTTCTCTTTTGCACACTCTTACGCCTTTCCCTTCATTTCTCCTTTGCAGGCACTGTCCCATTTCCCTTCCTTTTTCTTTGGCACACACCCGCGCCTTTCTCTTCATTTGTCTTCCGCATACACCCTCGCCTTCCCCTTTATTTCTCTTGCACATACCCCGTAGGTTTTCCCTTCATTTTTTGCCGCATACACTCTAGCATTCCCTTACATACCTCTTTTGCACACACCCTTACCTTTTCTTTCATTTCTCCTAAACACACTATCGCCTTTACCGTGATTTATCTGTTGCCCACACCCTACACTTTCCCATATTTCTCCTTCGCAAACACGCTCGATTTTCTCTTCATTTCTCTTTCTCACATTCCCCCGCCTTTTTATTCGTTTCTCTTTTACACCTTCTTGCCTTTCCTTTCATTTCTTTCTTGCACGCAGTCGCTGCTTTCACTTCATTTTTCTTACGTACACACTCTACTCTTTCCCTTCATTTCTCTTTTACACGCAGTCTCGCCTTTCTCTTCATTTCTCGTACGCACACACCCTAGTCTTTCCCTTCATTTCTCTGTCGCACCCAACTCACCTTTTACTTTATTTTTACGCACACGTTCTCACTTTTTCCTTCATTTCTATTTCGCACACATTTTCGCCTTTTTCTTTATTTCTCTCTCGCACATAACCCCGCCTTTCCCTTTATTTCTCTTTCTCACACTCCCTAGCCTTTCCCTTTCTTACTATTTTGCATGCACCCTAGCCTTTCCTGTCATTTCGATTTCGCACACACCCTCGCGTTTCCATTCATTTCTCTTTCGTACATACGTTCGCCTTTTACTTCATTTATCTTTAGCACACACCCTCACCTTTCCCTTCATTTCTCTTTTGCACACTTTTTCGCCTTTAAATTTATTTCTCTTTTGCATGCACTCTCAACTTTCTTTTCATTTCTCTTTTGCACACACTCTCGCCTTTTGGTCCATTTCTATTTTGCACACATTAAACTTTTCGTCTAATCTCTTCACAAATCAATTCCCATCCATCGATTTAACATTTCAATACCAACTCAGAACACATCCTCGTCCACGTCTCCTTTCACAACATCTCGCTTCGATTTATATTTCGTATAACCATCAACCCACTCATTGCCAATTTGAGCCACAACATGTCCCAAGTTATTCCAAATCCTTTATCTCTCAGCCACAATCAGACATTTACAGGGTTAATATACTACAACTACGCACATTTCTAACTTGAAAATCTTCAATCCCAGTAAATTATCGACCCTACACATTCATGTCCAACCATTGCATCACACCTCTTTTTACTCAAAAAGATTTCCACGCTTTGCTTATCTCTACCACTACGATTTACACACTCCATTCACTCCACCCCACACAACCTGGTGCATCAAGACATGGCACTTCCTCCTTGCCCCAGGGCTACCGGCAGTCTCAAACTAAATTTAGACTAAATGGGGTTTATCCTTTGAACACATTTTTACTTTACCCTTTTCCCCTAACTTTATTTGCAAGGCTCTTCTTATATTTTTGCTTGGCTCTGGGGTAATTTCTAATCCTAGTCGCCAGCCAGCATTCGTCCATTCCTCCCCTGTCAGGATCAAAAGGAGAAGAAAGCTGATTCACTCCTCGCTTTTAGCTCCGGTTGGGGTTGTATTGTTTAACAATTATGCATTATTTACACCATTTTCTCCTTCTGCACACCTATCCTACTCTTTCTTTTTCTCATTTATCCTTAAACGCACCCGCCGGAGGGAAGAAGTCTAGAAGAGGCAACCTTGCCTCCTCCTGAGATGATAACTCGCTAGATCTTAATCGGATCAGGTTCCTATGGCCGATCCTCTATGGGACTGGTTTGGAAGTGGAGGCTCGCAATTTTTTACAACCAGGATTATTATTAAGCACAGACTGAAGGACCACCTGTAGGATTTTCTATCCATAGCCAAGACTGAAGGACCATTGGTAGAATTTTCTCATAAGCTTATAATGAAGGAACATCAATAGAATTTTCGCCAAAGTCTATAGTGAATGGCAATCGGTACGATTTTCTTATAAGACCAGACTGAAGGGCCATCGGAAGGATTTTCTCATAAGCCCAGACTGAACAGCTCTTTGTAGGATTTTTTCATAAGCCCTGAATGACAAGCTATCGGAAGGATTTTCTCACAAGCCTAGACAGAAGAGCCCTATGTAGGATTTTCTCCTAAGCCCTGAATGACAAGCTATCGGAAGGATTTTCTCACAAGCCTAGACAGAAGAGCCCTATGTAGTATTTTCTCCTAAGCCCTGAATGACAAGCTATCGGGCGGATTTTCGCACAAGCCTAGACTAAAGAGCCCTCTGTAGAAATTTCTCATAAGCCCTGAATGACAAGCTATCGGAAGGATTTTCGCACAAACCTAGACTGAAGGGCCCTCTGTAAGATTTTCTCATAAACCATGAATGACAAGCAATCGGAAAGATTTTCTCACAAGCCTAGACTGAAGAGCCCTTTGTAGGATTTTCTTATAAGTCCTGAATGACAAGCTATCGGAAGGATTTTCTCATAAGCCCAGACTGAGGAGAAAATCCCTCTGTAGGATTTTCTCCTAAGCCTGAATGACAAGCTATCTGAAGGATTTTCGATTTTTTCATAAGCCCAGACTAAGGGGCCATCAGAATGATTTTCTTACTGATGAAACCTAGGGAACTTATTTATACCATTTTGTTTGTCCAGTAAGATAGGCCTGGACCATGTGAATGATGTAGTAAAATAACCCGAAGCATTAAGCCTTAGGAAACTTAAAATCGGCCTCACTAAAGGAGCGCAATTTTATAGTCCCTGAGCGCCATTGTTTCACATTATTTTATCACGTCCTTCACATCTCCCTGGTGTCTCTTAAAGGACAATCAAAATGAATTTACTAGTTTTTATCACACTTTCCCCTTTAACAATGGGAGGGTACCTAGGGAAAGATTAAAGGAGGCAGGTCTGGTGTTTGGCTGATAGAGAAAATGTTAATAAATGTGCTATTAATCTCACAGGAACCTCAGGCCTTAGCCACAGCATGGCTACAGAGTTAATGTGTGCAATTGGATCACTTTGCCCAAAGCACATATCGGGTATTTTGTGCCTATGTCCTATGGGTTCCAGCACATAAAACAGAAAAAACAAACAAACATATCGGCTAAAATTCAGTCCACTAACAAAAAATAAATTCCCATAAAATCTTCCCCATTCACTTTCGACTCCTTTTTATTTACATCTCACGGTTTAACGTTTAATAACGTAAAGCTCTTTCTTATCAGATGCTTGGTGATTAATCTAAGCTATAAGAATGAGTGTATAGATTAACGCATTACACAATTAAATAGATAATCTACTTTCCTCATTGAAAGAAGTAAACACAAAAAGAGAATATTCAGACAGGCGAAAAGATCTCATTCTCGTTAAAAAATTCAAACTTATCTACGTCATTTGAGGGTAATTTCCAATTGTTTGTGTATCCATTTATTTATCATGATATTATAATTCACATTGATTTTAAAATTGCCTTTAAAAATCTTTTTAGAATCATGTTTAAGACATGTATAGTCTGGATCCGGCGCTCTCAAAATTACATGCATGTAAAACAAAAGAAAAAGAAAGCATTTATAGAAAGTCCCGCCAAAATTTCTAGGTAAAAAATAATATCATCATGAGGTCTCCAAGTTCAGTACGCTCTCTATTAATCAAATATAGTAATATCAACATTGGATTGACATATTCTATTAAATGAAAAGAATATAAATGTGTCGGCGAAAGATGGTTATTTATCTCTCAACCTTCGATCCATTTCAATCCATTAGTACGATTTATGGCATCAGCTGATGTCTACCATACGATTTATTAGTACCCTTTGGCGAAAAATAGACTATGAAAGTGTTTATGGACTTAATTTACATCCAATCATTGTGTAGATCATTTCTGATTGCCCTACATGATCCAGTTCTGATCCTAGATCACTATGTTTTCTCTAAAAAATGATAGGTTTTATCATTCAAACATATTTATGTTTATGTTTCATAACGCATAACCTGTAAATCATAGGTCAGTTCACTCCCTTTAGGCGACTTTGGTTTTGTACGCTTCAGCATTTTTTATAATACCACTAAACCTTCCCAGCATCATCTTGGGTCTGATGCAGCCGTTTTTTAAGCCCTTTTTAATGAGGATCTATATAAATAAATCAATCAAATTATGTTGAATGCATTTATCTAATCTTTTCAAATTTTTGTTCCTTGCATTTATATTTTATGCAAATGTACATCATTTTAATGATTATAAGCATCGGTTTTAGTCGCGTGCGACTCTATTATCTCCCTATGTCGGTCTGTCCGTCCGTCCTCGGTTTATTTTTTTTGTTTGTTTTGCTAATAACATTGTAACATTTGGCCGATTCTAACGAAATTTGAAATCCTTGTGTTGTTTTACATTCTCTTTCGAATGATATAATTGCCAAGGTGCTTCAAGGTTATTCCGGGAATTATTAAACGTTTTGAAGGTCGTAAGGTCATAAATCAGAATAAGTAAGAGGACGTGACTTTGGTGAGCAGACCTTGTTAATAAGTTGTGTCACTTAAGAATTGTTTTCTTCTCTACTGTTTCTTATCGTGAATTTCTTGAACTTCATGGATTTTCTCACCACGTCAAGACCTTTGAAACCAAAGTACTGTCCGTTCAGAAGGGAACCATTGGGTAAATGCAGAGAATTTAGAAAGGTTCGTGGAGAATAATAAAATCGTTTATGAAAATCAAATGAAATTTCTTTTAGTATATGGATTAATTAATGTTTAAAACGGAACTCACTTCCTGATGGAATCGTTAATGTAGCTCCATAATAGTAAGGTACAAGGTACGCGGTGTTGGTATGCCGTTAGTATAGCTATGAGTACCCAACTTCACACTACATCGTGACGCTAGAGGACGCTCCTCAACAACGACAAACAACTAACTGTCATGGATGAAGTACATCTTCCTTGTATGACTGATGTAGTGTGGAGGTATCCACTCATTGTTATACTAAGTACGTAACTACATAAATTTGGACTAACCCTGAGTGGGCATTTTAGGACTATTTAGGCCATGAATTTTATGATTTCATCACATTTGTTCTTGAAATAAATACTCATTTTTCAACCACTTCAATGGAGGTGACAAATATGGGGACAATATTTTTAATACCAAAAGAAAAGGAGATACGACATCATCTTTTCCTGTTACCGACGATAGGAGTTAGTATATAGACAATACATGATTAGAAACTGAACATTTGGAATGGACCCACAATCGTGATTTTAAAGGATAAACCGAATTGTTACGCGCTGCATATCCAACCCTTTCATCTGAACATCTAATCTTAATTAGGAGCATCCGAGTGAAGATGTGCGAAATGTATGGAATCCCTATTAGGGTTTAGCCATCAGAATAGATTTAAGGCAGTCTGGATGTATGAGTTGTAAGGGTTCAGTTGTTAGAGAGAAGAAGAATAACAAGGTGTTATAGATGAATTAATTAAACACCGGGTTCCCCTTCCCTCATTTGCTTTAAGGGATTTAATAATACATCCTAGACAAAGGATTTCTTTTAATTATTAAAATAGCTAAGGGAGGAAAATAAGTTCGTACAAAATAGACGAATATGGGACTGAACTATAAGGTTGGGAACAAAAGAAAAGAGGCAGTTATTATAAAATACTAAGTGATATCACTGTAAATATAATGCACCTCGTTTCGTGTAAAAGCAGCATTTGGTGGAGGCATTTGTTACCTTGAAAATCTACTTTAATTTATGGAAGACTCAGAATAAGCATGTTGTTAATTAAACTTCGTTTAGTTTTAATTTGTTCTACGTGGATAATAGTCAATGTAGGATAGTTCTTGATGGCTTGCTTTATCTTCGAACTTATTCCAATTTTGTTGTATTCCCCGGTGCATTCACTTCGTACGGTCATATGTATGTATTTATGAAGGATGGTTTCTTCCGCATACACAATGTTTGTGGAATTCCCATCAGTGCTCATTTTTATGTTAAGTTGAGGAAATGGAATGCTTCCATTTATACTAAGTTCATAGTTCTAAGGAGGGAGTTAATCACAAAGCAATGAATAAAAGTCTAAATCTAACGACGGATTGTGATTCTATACTTTGTTTGAGTTGGACATCCTCAGGGAAGGAAAATATCGTCGAGGAATCTCCTGTTGACCTTAAGTGTAGTCGTAAATTTCTTTCGTACCATTTCTTTAAGGTTTTTCTTTGAAATTAGAAATGTGGCACCGAATTATTACACTGCTGCTACTCCATTAATTTGAGGGTATATTTTTTAATCCAGCCTTTTGAACGGGTCTTCACTTTTACAAATCTTCACAAATTCTTTGAAAATGCAAGTTTCTATTTGTTGAGTAGGTATGTCTGTAGTTTTACCTGCACATTTCATAATTCTTTCAATTTTTCCTCATCGCGTATGCTGGTGAATAAGTTTTATACATCAAGTGAGGTAGGAATGCCTTTAAAGTGAGAGCAATGAAGAATATCTGAGTTAATTCTTACACTTAATAGATAATTTTATTGGAATAAAGGGCTTAAAGATGCTCTTCCGGCATTTGATAATCATATACGTTGGAGTTATTATTTGGGAAATATTTGGGGAGGGGGGAATTGTTTCTCCTGTGGATTTTAACTTTACTGAAAATACAGGGAGAGACAAATGTAACACATTTTTTCATTTATTCAGTTTTATTGAGCGAAATAAATTAATTACGCTAATTTAGGAACAATTATAATTGTCAGCAAAATAAATCACTTAAAGTATTTAAAGAAAATTTTAAAATATGGTCTTACCATAACAACCTAAAAAACTCTAATCAAGATACTAATTAACGTAATAATCCTGTTAAAAACGATATCACTGGTGTTTAATGCAACCATAAATTATACCAGCAACAGTTCAACCATTTTGACACACTACTATTTTAATCTTAGAGAATTTATCATAATTTCTTTGTTATAATTCATGATGGGTTTTCGGTTTGAGCTCGTGAAAATTATCTTTCATCACAATAAAGTGGTACTAGGTCAAGTGAATGTGATGACGGCTCAATTGCTCCACCTCTCCTACCCACTTCTTCCCAAAATTAAGACTTGACCATTCTTCAACGTGGAAATAAGAGTGTGGTGGCGTGTCACCCTGTTGATTGTAACTATCATTCAAATTTTTAACATTTGGTCAGAATTCAGTTTACTCCATTTCTAAATGATTAGTTTGGTTAGCAGTAATATTAAATAATATCCGGCCTATTATTCCACAAGAAGAAGTAGTGGCTCTAAATGTCATTCGTGGTAAGCCAACATCTTTAACCATGATGACTTGTGGGTTAACATCGCCCCAGTACACACAATTATAATGATTGATATGTCCATTCACTTTGATGGTTACTTCATTTGACTACTATATCTAATCCATAAAGGTCGTATCTTCATTGAATAGATTCAGAAAAATGTCGCCAATCTCTCATCATCTAATTCAATGTCCATCATGCAAGCGAGGAGTATAAGATTGTACGAAATTTTATTACAGCCACCCAACTCTGTTGAAAGACGTCCTCAAGATTTAGAGAAGGCAATAAAGATTTCTTGGGTCTCTTCGAAAGTTGTTGCTGATCTTGAGGGCATCGCGTGCCCTTTCGCTTCTTTTTAATTTTCTAATTAAACTTGTGATTTTGCGGCTCAGAACTTGTGGAAGATTAAATTCTTGCGAAAAGAATTTATAACTTGTAAACTAAACAAAATTTTGAAAATAATAATCGATAGCCAAATTAAATAACCATGACCTCAAATACAATGCTGAAAACTAAAGGTTGTTATCTTAAACTATTATCG
Organism: Ceratothoa steindachneri; assembly: GCA_963969495.1. Taxonomy (NCBI): domain Eukaryota; kingdom Metazoa; phylum Arthropoda; class Malacostraca; order Isopoda; family Cymothoidae; genus Ceratothoa; species Ceratothoa steindachneri. Next base: position 80,192,064 of record OZ018327.1, read on the forward strand.
AGTTATATATCCTAGAAAGGTGATAATTTACATCAAAATTTGGCTTAATTTCCTACTTTCTCAGATATGTTGGATTTCAGGGTAAAAAAAATACATATAGGAGGACAAAGAATAGAATAAAACTTATGTAAAATCATCCGAGGAATATATGGTGGATCTTTTTTTTATTTGACTAAGGAGGCTTCACTTGAATCTACAATATAACTACAATTTCATCCATATTTAACTTTATAATTTAATTTTAATAAATAATAAAATATGTATAATTATAACAAACATTCATTAAAAGATCTATGCCTTTCATATTCCTGTGCTGCCAGCTGACTAACTAAAATACGATGCCCCCTCCCCCTAAAGGCTCATTTTGAGCTATCTAAGCATGCATAACAAAAATTAACAGTCACTTCCTATACATAGGATAGAAGGAAACAGTTCGATCATCTTCATGAAAGTTAACAGTGAAGTTTTATATATGTTCAATACAATCTTATCGAATAACTTTCAATATTCATACTAAAGTTTAGCAGTTTATTTCAATCCAGTCAAGGACGGTATTTCTAATAGTTTATGAAATAAAAGGAAAGAAATGATTAATTATAAAATGCAATAATATAAAGCTATATATGTTTTAGAATATTAAATAGCAAAAAACTAGACTTTAAGAGTTCACTATCAATCAGTTTCCCACAAATTGACGTACTACACACCTACCACTCCAACGCCCTTATGGACCATAAATTCATCCCTTCCTTACCCATCATTTTTACCACGCCGAAGGCTTTCCACAGTAGTAATGGTGATGGGTTATGTATCATATCGTTCATTCAGTGTGTATCCCTTGGTAAAATGTCCCTAGCACGCCCCTTTCGCCCATTCCATTCATTCACAACTATCAAGCACAATTGCATCCATTTCCTCTTCAGTCAACCTATACTCTCCCAACACTCAATCATATAATCAATCCTCATTTTGCATGGTCTTATATCCCTTCTCATTCCTGACTCTCACTCTGATATAGGCTCTTTATAAGTCTAATTCTCCATATTCTTGTTTTCTGCCCATACCACATTAGGGGGAATCTCCGCATCCCATGGTTCGCGGTATTCGTGAAGCCACTCTTGCCACGAGCCGGGTGGATGTCGAGCAATGAGCGCGTTGATGAGGGAACCTCTGCGAAAACTGGGTGACCGGACCAGCGTTTCTCTTTTTCCCACAGTGACTACATGGGAAGATTAATGTCAGCCCTCTGTGATAGCGTAATTGTCATTACGCTACTCTTTTTTGCATTCATTTTAGATCTCTCATTCCACACAAAATGTTAAATGGTACAATAGAACCTATACCTTACCATCCCTTATCAATTTAATTAAACCCTTGCTCTCATTCCCATAAGTACTTTTCCCAATACTCCGTCCATAAAGATATTAACCAGTTATGATCAAATCCCGATACCTTACATTACACCCCCTAGAATATGACAAACCACTTACTTCGGCTTTTACCCTAACTCACGCCTTACTCTATCATAAATACTCTTCACATCACCCAACAGTTTATCAATCACTTAATAGATTCTTAGCACTTGTCATAGTGTTTCACTATATACACTACCATAAGCTTTCTCCAGATCTATGAACCAAGGCTACAAATTACCACACTTTTTATTACTTAGTTGTATCAATGCGAATACTTGATCTCTACACACATAGCTGCTCTAAACCCCCTTGCTTATCCCTTATCGTTCTTTCAGTTATCCTTCCCATACTCCCAATCAGAATTTTGGCATGCACTTAAACTACTACACTCAATATACTCAGATTATACAGGATATAAGCTGTGCGTGCAAGAGAAATATGAAGATCTATTCATTAAAATGAAAACATGCACCACCAAGGTTAATGTTGTTGCTAATGATATAACAAACAGTACGGTTAAGACCGTACGAAAGAGAAGTCAAAAGCGATTTCCAGACGTCGCTGAGCGTTGCAGTGTGATGATTGCTAGGCTGTCGCTACTCTCTCCAATGTTCATGTTTTTATGCGGTGCAAAAAGAAAGATCGCACTTTCTGAAGCAATCGGATTGAATTAAATTAATTATAAATAAAATAAACCTTTTATCCAGGAAGAAAGTGAATTGTGGCCATATTTCACATCATATCCTTTTTCCTGAAATCTGAAAACAAGAAAAATACATTTTAATGCCTGAAATCATTGGTGTGGATGTTCTTCAAATTTACCCTTGTTCATTTAACAATGTGTCGTGGTACGTTTCTAACCCTGATGCTGTTGAAATTTGTTTAAATCTTGATACAAGACTTCCATGTCAATTTGCATATTAATTTTGTCATATCTTGACTGTGTTGATAGATTGGCGCATTGGCCTGAAAAGCGAAGAGCGCTCGATGGGCTAGGTTCGATCCCTACCCTTTTATTTCCCCCTTTTTAACGAGCAAAATATTCCGTTTGCTACCTCTTCTTTCCTTCTTTCTTAACCTATACATGATCTTTGTTTAGTCTTATAAAAATACGCAATCGAATGTGTATCTTCTTTCCTTATTTCCTATGTCTTATAATGTATGCTTGAGTACAGGTAGCCATTGATGACGATATTAAAGATTTAGTTGGGATCGTGACGCGAAGGATTTTAATATCATTTTCCTTCCTTTTTTCCTTCCTTTCTTTGCGATTAACCCAGATTTGGGGGTGGCAATATCTTGATATAATTTATTACAGAGGAATCGAACTTCGATAAGACTTTTTGTTCTGATAAAACGAGTAAAAACAGACACAAGGTCCTATTCTTCTAGACACTCAACAACGACTTTTCTTTTACTTTTGGATCATTTCCTTAGAGTTGGACCCCTGAGGGTGATTTCCGGTCCCTTAATAGGAGAAAATCCTTTATTCAGTCTATTGCGCAACAATTTAGAGATCGATTCCTTCAAGGTTTTGGTTCCTTTAAATAGATTTTTTTTACAAACACCTCAGTCAAGACGACGAGAGAAACTGGTGCTTTATCTCTGGTCGTCCTTTTCAACTTTTAAAAATCTCTCTCTATCTTTTCGACGCTTGGATAGAATCAACTAAGGGTGAAAGATGGCACTAAACTTTATTTAAAAAGTCTTCTCGCATAAGAGAGGCGTTGAACATTCAAAGGTGGAAAAATTGCATACCAGAAGAATAAGGCATCATTAGAACTAGCTATTTTTACTAGTATTTATCAATTAAAAAAAAAATAGTTCCCCCTTTTTTTAGGCGCGTGTAAGTGAATCTATAAGTTACTATGTCTGTCCGTAGGTCGGTCAATCGGTCGGTCGGTCGGTGGGATGGTAAATATTTTACTTTTCAATTAGTTTTTTGGTAATAACATAGTAACCATTCAGCCGATTTTAACAATATTAAAAATCTCATGTTGTTTTAAATTCTCTTTCGAATGATATAATTATCAAGGTCCTCCTAAGGTTAGTCCGTATATTATTAAAAAAACTATTGGTCGGATGCCCCCGCCTGTTTGGGAATAACATCGTAACTATTTGGCCGATTCTAACGAAATTTGAAACCCTTATGTTGTTTTACATCCTCTTTCGAATGATATAATTGGCGAAGTCCTCCCAATGATAGTACGGGAATAATTGAATGTTAATAGGTCGTAAGGTCATTTAGTCATAAGATTATAAGTCAAAATAATTGAGAGTACGCGACTTAGGTTGTTGACTTTGTTTCTCTTGCAAGAGAGAAATATTTTCTCTACACATTTAAGCTTCCAACAGACTGACACACACTCAATCTATCAGGGCGTGAGAGACCTTTTACACTTTGAAGGACTTTACCTGTGAGTGATTGGATTTCTAGCGTCGGGGAAGGGTGATCGATTCGTAGCGAGGGCGGACACAAAACATTCAATGGCATCACGTACTTACCGCCCATTGGAGTATACACTGAATTTAACTCGCGTCATAATGCACATAAAAAAATCACACCCATGTTGTTATTTCCTTTCCCGTCTTCACAACACAACATACACTTCCCTCTGTTCTGGAGTACTGTCGATAGAGTACTCGTATGCACCCTGGATGATACCGCCCATGAGGCAAGAAGCGTTCTACGATCGCTAATTGGGGTCATTTACAGATAATGCCACCCGGATACCTTTTCCAACTAGGATCGGACACTGGTGCCTACGAGGTTGCCTGCGATTGTCATTCTAATCTTTATGTGCATTTCATTATCTAGTCGGGTGATCTCTTCCACAATATGAGGGATGGCACAATTTAATTCTTCTGTGGTAATACTTCAATTGTGGGTTTTAAATTACTATTTTGATTTGGAAAGTAATTAAGAAAAGATTCAGTCCCCCCCCCCCTCCTTATTTCCCTAAAGATGCAAAGAACTTGGGATAAAGTAATTTTAAAAGGAATTCGTTCCTTTCCGCCACATCTTTCGCGGAAATACATGTGAGTAGAAAGAGGAATTCGGTCCTTTACCCCTCATATTTCCCCGAAAGAAATATGTAATTAAAAAGAGAATTCCGTCATTTACCTCACATATTTCACTAAAATACATAAAAACATGTGTAGAATTAGTTTTAAAAAGAATTCGATCATCTACATCACATATTTCATTAAAATGCACTATAAAATGTGTAAAAATAATTTTTAAATTAAAATAATGTCCTTTACTCCACATATTTCACTAAATACATGTAGAAAAAGTAATTTTTAAATGAATTTGTTTATTTATCACACATATTTCAATAAAATACAGAAATATACATTTGGAAAAGTAATGTTAAAAAGAATTTATTCCTCTACCCCACATATTTCGCTAAAATACCCAAAACGTGAGGAAATGTAATTTTAAAAGTAATTCGCTACTTTACCCAACATATTTCATTAAAATACAGAAAAAAACATAGGGAAAAGTAATTTCGAATGAAATTCGGTCTTTTCCTCCCCTAATTAACTAAAATACATAAATGATGAAGAAAATACCATAAATATCGCTGATTTCTTACTGTAAATTAATTTCCTCCGCACAAAATACCATTTGTATATGTTCATAGATTATAGGGATCATGTCGAGAATAGGGACCCCATTGAGACAGGGGGCGCTATTCTGGACGAGTGAATTGGAGGGGGGGTGCTATATTAGACATGGTAAAATTGGGCTCGCTATTCTTGTTAAGGAAAACCCCCAAAGATGTTTTCATAACTTAAGATGGTAGGTTGCGATTAACACATTTAACCTAGCTCAACCTTCATTAAATACCATCTAATGGATACGTTATTTTTTTATATTTTATAGTACTTAGGGATTTTCCTATTGTTTTCCTATCTATAATATTATGAATAGGTTTTAATTAATTGTGTTTTGTTTGTTTATTTTTATTTATATTTCTCTTCTCAAATAGTAGTTGCTTGAACCACCTAGCCTGTTGCCGCTGGTCTTCAGGATGATAATTAAATCTCAAATATTCTCCTGGAATGGGAAGGGAATAATCAGGGATTCTCTTATCCAATAGAGAAAATTATGCCATTGGGAAAAGAGCGCAAGTTTAGTATAAACCTTTTGTAATGCGAGACACCCAAATAGTGAAGGCATTTTGGGGAAACGAGAGGTATTATTAGGCTTCATAGGGTAGTTTAGGTTAGTTAAACCATTACAAAGGTCTAATTATTTATTTGAAATAACATCTCAGCAGCAAAAACTTCAGTTAAAACTGACAGTTAAATTGGTAGGCGAAGAGGAATTATGTACATGCGTACAGATTTCTGACTATGGAAATGATCAGTTCCAATGAATATCTCTCCTTTTTAGAGAATGCTAAATGCTTAATTCATTTAATTAACTAAGGAGAGGTAAGAGACAAACCCAAGATACACTTCGTAAACATACTCGTATATACCAACAAATATGGATTAGTTCCAGTCAAATTGGACACAGATGCAAATTTAGGTGTATACATAGTGTGTATATTATGTCAACAAGTCATTTTTGCCTCTTACAAGCATGGCTAAAACATGTTTAACGCATACAAACACCTATAACACCCCCCTTACCCCCCTTAGGTCATCACCAGCTATAAATTCAGACAAAGAAATTAAATTTCCTTAAAATGCGACTAAACCTTTGATCTAGTGGAAAACCCATCTAATTTGTTAATAATCTGTATCTTGAGAATGTTTAACTGATTTTACTTGGATGCCATAACAAAGTTAGAAAGTAATGACTTCTCCTCTCACTACTGATACTACTACTACTAGAATTAATATTGCACTGCCAGCTAGGAACTCTGAAACCTTAATTGTTTATCAAAAAGGCCATCAATAATATTTTTTAGGCACTTAACTTAGTTATCAATAATTTTAGGAAAATTAGGTCATTCACTTTGACAACCTTCATTGTTCTTGACATCAAAGTTAAAACATAAAATGGAAAATTTAAGATTTCCATTACTATAATTCAGCGGGCGTCACAAATATAATAAAGTTAAGCTTGCTTTATTGCTCAGTGATGAAAGGCTTTGTATTCCGGCCAATAAAATGCTGAAAAGCAATGGACAGCAAAAATGAACTTATTGTGGGGTACTGAAATCAAATGGACTGATTCTAGGGTAATTGATTGTGCTGAACTCGAATATGGCACCATTTAAGTGGTATCGGGTCCATTTTTTGAGATTATATCGGTGTATCTAGCTCATGGATGCGATATATTTTTTGTTCAGTGCCATTCATTAAATTTGTGTATTGTTTAAATATATTTCATATTTTATTGAGGATTGATTAATTATATATTGCAATTTCTATTCTTCTCAAAAATTTCGATTACTCTTCAATATTGAAAAATGGAACGCCGCAAATGCGTAAGCGATCCTGGCCGCTTTTGTTACATTTGTGGAGTCTTCACCCTGGAAAAGCTCGAAGCAACCCCTCACGTAGGTTGTTCGACTGAACTACAAAAACTACTTTAAATGTCTGCTAGGCGACCAAGACAAGAAATGGACACCTCACATAGCGTGCAATCCTTGGTTCAATCACCTGAAGAATGGATGAATGGAAAGCTTAGTTCAGGTTTTTCATTTGCTGTACCAACGGTGCTCGAGGGCCCCCTTTCCCCAACCAAAGGAATAACTGTCTAGACAGGAAATACAATACAATACCATAGTTTTACTTCTGCAATCCATCATTGCCACACAGTGCAGAACTTTTACTTACAAAATCCACCTGCGGAACACGAACCTAGAATTTACTTTGATTCTAGTTGGAGCCTGAGGAATGATGACTAACAGGAAGAGTCAGGAAAGAGCGAACGAATACCATTCAACTAGGGTAATTCATTATCTCATAAGGAACTTAGATTTATATAAAGCAAAGGAAGAGCTCCCGGGATCAGGGCGGAAGTAACGTGACATGGTGGAAGATCAAGTGCGTATCACTAGAGAGCACCATCGGCATATACAACTCTCTTCAAATTTCAGAATGGTAAACAACCTTTCTATTGTGTAACGAGGTGTCTTTCATGCAACAACACTACAAGACTGAAAAAAGTCCACCTACATAATGGGAATCAGCTTACATCCGTTCCAATAGTAAATGCGACGATGATGACTGGGAGGCATGGAAGTATGAAGATTATGGTATCTGCTTTCGAGTATGAGAAGTACCAGTGGAAAATATGTGTCAATCTCAAAGTAATCAGTTTATTTCTTGGCCTTCAGAAGGGTTATAGAAAACACGTGTTTTCTGTACTTGTCGAACAGTAGACCTGATGCTGAAAATTACCTAAGAAAATAATGGCCGGCAAAACTAAAAGATGCGCCCAGAAAAGATATTATTACCCACATTATCTCAAGCTGAGCTGAGCGAAAAATTTCATAAACCAAATGGTTGAAACAATTACTGGGTTTCAGTACCTCCTTATGAAGATCGGTTGCGTGGTGTCTGAAGGGTCATGAATGAACCTCAGAATCGCATGCAGGTTAATGATGCCGAGTTGACCAATACATTAAACCCACTGGAGAAGGAGGCATGGTAATAACTCGTGAATATCTCACTGAACTATCTTGAAAACTAACGTGCAGACAACAACAAATAAATTGTGGCGGTTAAGTTAGGAAATTGTTGAGCTTTGTGTGCACGGATATCCTTGAAATTTCATTTCTTCCACTTTTACCTCGATCGCTTCCAAGAAAGTTTTCCAGAAAATATCAATTACGTCCACAGTGAAAAATTTAACCAAGACATTGCTATAATGGCGAGCAGGTATTAAGGTCGATTCAGTCTCAACTTATGAGCGACTACTGCTAGATGCTGTAGTGTGAAGAGAATCAGCTGAACAAACGGAAAAAGAAAAATTCAAAAGTATTTTCAGAACTTTAATTATTGCTAAAAATATTGCGCTGAATTACAATATTTCTGTATCACAAAGCATCACAAGTTTATCTTTCTACCTCAACATACGAAACAAAGCTAAAAAGAGTTATGGTAGAGAGAACATGTTTTTAGCCTAATATTTGAGGAACCTGATCCGGCCTAAGAAAATGAATAGCACAACTGAAATAAGTGGTATGTAATCAGTTAGAGATACATATTCATAAATGAGAACCATTTTGATTGTTGACCAGTATTACCTATTTAACCCATTTCTGCCTAAAGTTATATTTTTCAGCCTAATTGAATAAAATAGATATGTGAGCTAAATACAACAGTATTAGAGTAAATATTACCTAAAAAATATTGAGTTTATGTACCTTTTGATGCGTTCTACATATAGGACGCCAGAAATATATGTTATAAATTTATCACAATTCTAAGAACTCAGATTGTATTTTTACTCCAAGCGAAACTTTAAATGAAGACCTTTTTTGCATTTTTCATATAGTGATGTGTTTTTTTTTGTGACAATAAGCACAGAGAGTCTGTTTTTCTGCAGAATTAGCCAGTTAGCATGTCTGTCAAACCTGCAATAATCCATCTTTTAAGGTCTTTTTTTCTGACCTTATTGTGGTGTGTCGCAGTATCTCTCTAAATAAACCTAACAACACTTCTATAAAAAGATAAAAGATCAATAGCATCATTTCCTGAGCATATCGTATGCCAAACATTATTCATGCCCACATCGATCATATACTTTACTAAAGATGAGTACCACTTCTTTCTTCGGAGGACAATTCGATATTTTGATCTGTTTTGGTCCTTTCTAGGAACACCTACCATGTGTGCATTATATATCCTTACTGAGTAAGGTTGTTGAATTTCAATTCGCTTCTTACTCGATGAGGAATAATAGCGAGAGGCCTGACCTACAAGTTCATTTCCTACTCCACTTGAGCAAATTCTCACTATACTGTTAGCATTCCAAGTGTATATTAGTATTTCATTATTGGCATCGGTTTTATAATAAAAAAAACCCTGCTATTTTTCTTCGTGTCTTCTTTTTTTTATAATGGACATTTCTCTTCCCTGTTCTCTCTAATTAACACAGTAGTTTTTATTGACTTTTCTCTCAGCGCTGACATTAGTTTTATACTTGGAAAAATTATCAAAGCACAAAAGCACAAATGATATGACAGAGGATTACGGTTCAGAAGTGAATCAGTAAACCTCATAACAAGTTCTTCCCCTTATCTTAATTCAGAATTTAGAACTCCTTTTCTATGATAGGGTTCAAACCAAACTACATAACCAATTGTGGTTGTCCCACACCAAATCTTCAAGCCTAAACGGATTGGTTTGCCCCGAATGAATTGTATGCAGCCATGTTTTACGAAATACTCACAAATAGATTCATCAAAGCTATAAAATTCTTCTAATGGAGGATATTGAATAAACTTTTCATCTAGAAAATGTGCTAAATGCCTAATTCTACTAAATTTATTGTTATTGTTTAGAAGTTATTATCCACAAAATGCAAATGGGTAAAGATTAATTCAAACATATCACCTCTTATTGCTTTGGAAACCAGTGGATGATATGTGTCTGATTCACTTTCCCATTAAATTCTTTGTCTTAGAATACACTGATAGCCACTAAGCCTCGCTATTCCTAAGAAGCACTTCATTTTATCATTTGAAACATTCAAACTAACATTTGTTTGTACAAACGGTAAATTTCTAAGCATTTCATCAAAATATACTTCAAAATATTGACTAGGATTGAGTTATTTGCTTGAAAGTTCTTGCTTTTGAATATCTTCAAAAGATAGACACAAGGCATTTTATTTGAACAGGAACAAGCTCGTATTCACCAAACACAACAAATGTTATAATATAATAGGAAAAAACTTTCAATTTCACTTTATATGTAGTATAGCAATCTATCTTTCAGGCATAATATTCCCATATCTCTGGCCCTTTAAACATATCATACATGCACCTAAAACCGATTGATCATAAATCATAGGTGCATTCACACAACGCTTCATTCTATTTCAATACCACCTTATAACCAAAAAACCCACCAGCAAACCACATAACATAATCCCCTATCTCTGTACTGCCTCCAAAATTTGATAGAAAAAAAAAGAGCTTTTAAATGATATATGATCCATATTTTTCTCGTCACTAAGATGAGAGCATTTATTTCAATTGTATTTACCGTTATTTTTTTGCATGTAAAAGTAATTCGAAATTTTCTTGATTCGGGATTCTTTATGATTAGGGGTTTATGTGTTTATAGGTTTAAGCATTTGAACGTTGTTTCCTTTCGGTATTCCGGTATTTTGGTATTAGAAGATTTCTAGATTTTAGCACCATCATTCCATAACTGAACTTTCTCTTCCCAATCCTAGTACTCCAAATAGCTTTAGAATTTAGCAATATCACATCCTTAAACTACTTCCCCAACTACTATATCCTAATGCTCACACTTTTATGCTCTCTCCCGTTTCCTACAGTATCACTTATCCTCTCTCCTTTGCTTGTCCAATAGCTTTCCATTTCTGAGTCTTCTTTTTTTAACTCTTTACTCAAAACTTATCAGCAAAGGCAACAATATAACTCAGTATTGCATATCCATGTAATCATCCAGAAGAGGAACACTTAAATCATAAATTATTTCCATGCAATAAATATTTTAAGCTCTCTTATTTGCCAAATCGGTGCTTTATGTATAATTGTCCCAGAAAGTATCCATAACCTTACTTAATACCAATATTTATCGACATTGTTCAATAAGTGCTTATTGGAGGAGAACAAAATTTGGATGCCTTGAGACAAATTGGATCTTGTAAAAATGAGGCATCTTAAGTTTTTTTACCCTAATAAACCTAACTAAGGCTTTTCTAACTTAACCAATCTGATCTAAAATAGGCTAGGTTAGTTTTAGTTAGGTAAGTTTAAGTTATGCTATTAGGGTCGAAAAAAAATTGGAATGCCTAATATTTACAAGATCCGACAAATGCACTAATCAACACCTTCAAAGTTTTATGTTTAAAAAAAAAATTAGGAATAATAAAACTAATAGTTATTAGCATAACATTTTTCCTTAATGACACGCTTCAAACATTATCATAGTTTTTGATTAGGTTCCAAAAACTTCGGATGAAACTTGGACCCGTGAGTCTTGGCAAAATTGTTTAATAACTCGATGTTTTAGGGTGTCTTGCATGAACGTGGCCCTTCAGTTTATGCCATCAAATTTTATTGGGTTGAGATTTGGTGACTATGATAGCCATTTCTTTCAATCAGTAACAAACCAATTTCATTGTATTTGGGGTCGTTTTCGTATCAACAGGCCTATCTTCTTCTTTGGCCTAACTTGCGAGCATCACTGTTCAGATGATCTTCAAGAATTTCTTTAGTTTTCGTTATTTTTCGTTCCTTTGATTCGATGAAGTATGCCAATCTGATGCATAGAGAGTGCCCTCAAAACAATACATCTACCTCCATGTCTCACTGAGGGAACTGTTTTCCTTAGACCAACCTCACCCCTTTTACATCAAACGTACCTGACATCAGTTGTGCCAAACAACTCAATCTTTTTTCATCTGGCTGCATAAATTGATATCGTTATCAAAATGATCGCTGGCGTACTTTAAAACGGGCTTTCAAATGAAAGTTTTTCAATAAAGGTGTCTTCCTCAGATCAACTTCATTCATCTCAGCTTCATGCAATATATTGAACAATGTGTTCTTATTAACATCGATATTTTCCTCTCCTAACTACCGTTCATCTAGCTTGTAGTCCTCTTTGGTTTATTTAGGGAGAACGAGGAAGACGTGGAATGAGGCCATACAGAGGGACCACAGAGATATGAGTTTGAATATAGAAACAGCCAGAGATCAAGCAGCATGGAAAGCGGCCATTAAGTAAATAAGGCCGACACATGCAAGCATGTATGGAGCCTGCAAAAATGATGATGAGATCTAAGTACCTTTCTTACGGTGCGGAGGGGAATTTTCCGAGAAGTTAGGGACTTTGTTTCTTATAAATTATTTTTGTAGCACAACTTATTTTGAGATTTCCTAGTTATTCTCGATTTGATTTTGAAAAAAAGATTAGTATATTTCGTATGATCATACCTGTAGAATAAGTTTCGTGTTTTTTATACCAAAGAAAGGGCTGTTAAAACGTTCTAGACTATTCTTGACTAGACCAAATTATAAAGAGAATGTTAATGAAACTAGTCATGTAGCGGTCTTATCTACACACATATGGCGTTAGTACCAAGTTACTTACTTACTTACGAACTAGTCTTTTGTAACGACCGTCCTGACTTTAGCACAAGAATTACCATAATGATATGCCTCAGAATAAGGCAAGCGGGCCTATAAAAAATCATTTCGAATGTCAAAGCCGGGCTACTGCTTAGCCGTCTGGAAACACCGCTTCAGACAACAGCGAAGTTAAGCTCCATCGCATGTGCTTAGTCATCAGATAGTTTCTGGATCTATGTTTACTTTACAGCGACCTGACACATGCTTTAGAGACCCGTGGTTCATGCTGCATTAATAACATGTCCTCACTGAGAAATAAAGGCATCTTAAATAACTACTGATCTACTCGTGCTCCAGTTGCTAGAGTGGATTAAAAATTTAGTTTCCGTTAGTAATTTAAAAGCATCGAACAAAGCATGTGAGCCGCCAACAGTATTCCGATGACCTTTACAATGTTAGGCAAGCTCCAACTATTACTATCAAGTTCAAATTGGAATCGAATACTACAATACCCTTGCATTGATGTTTTTTCTGATGAAACTCACTGAAAATGGTTCCCCAGAGTTCAAGGACGATCAGGCATTATATCATCATCAAGTAATAACGAAATAAGTATTTTTTGGCCACAAGAGTGTTTATAAATACCAGCTGACATTATGTTGAACTATATTCAAAGTTGTATTACTGCTTTCCTTGATAATTTTACTCAGTTTTTCCTTTATTTCTCAGTTTGCGGTGATGTAATGAGGTAAGTAATAGTATGAAACTAATTTGACAAATAGGGAACACTAGGTCTGAAGCAATATTATGACATTTAGGGTGCGCTGACATTTGAAGATATTTTAGGGAACAAAGATTGGATTCATGCCAGTTTTCTCCCAAAATATCTGGAAATCAATAGGAGATGGCATACTTTTTAGCAACGCCATTCCAAGAACACATCACTTAACGCGTTTAAAGTAATCAACAACCACTAATCATTACGATGAGGTATTAGGCTGAAATACCACTACGCCTTATAGATTCCTCTTTGAATCCAGAATATTAATTCTCAACTATTGGATTGATGATTTAATAGAGAAAATCAATACAGCTCCTGCTAACGTAGGAATATAATATTATATAAACTCATGCTCCACATACACACGCTAGTAGACTCAAGGACATTTCTAGTTACGTGATATATGACCTTTGGAAGTGGTTGTCCGGAAAGTTTTAGAACCCACTTATAGAGGGGGTTATTGTTGCTATTTGCGGTGTCTTTAAGCTCTTAGTTCTTGCACCCTCCACCCATTGTTTGGTTCTTTTCGTTAGGAGTCAATTGAAACAAGTATTTCAATTACTGAATATTGAAACACTTACCAGGTTTAGAAATACAATTTAAATTAAAAGGAAGTTAAAAATTTACTATGAGTTAAAAGAGAATTCAGTTTAAGAAGGATAAAATACAGAAGGAATTAGAGGTACCTCATACATCATCCATTCGTTCGAAAATGCTTTGAATGAGACTATCATTAACACTAATATTGAGATTTTCTTGCTAAATCCAGACTAAAAAGTTTAATCTGAATTAATGTCTATTTTATCTAACTTAAAGGCATTAAGTTAAGTGGTATTTAACGAAAAATAACATCCCAAATGGGTGGTTTAAAGGCGCAAATGAAAAAACACGGTAAGGGATAAATAGAAGACACTCAAGGGAGACCTAAATCGCTTCATAACGCATGTCTAGAGGCATCTCGTTGCAAATGGACCAGGGTCCTTGTAATCCAAGGCATGCCAACTATTGGGAAGGTAAATGAACTCAAGCAAATGAGAAATAGGGTTCACTCCAGCCAGTTTCCTAACTAAAAAAACAGTCTATTGAAAAAGTTTTGTGCGTGGTATCTGCAAAGTACAATATCTCAACAGTCTCAGGCCCTTTTTGATTACCTATAACGTCGCTAATTTGTCAATAATTTAAACGAAAATTTCATGCATTCATATAAATAACTCGTAATCTTATATTTTTATGTATCTTTATTTATTATTTCTTACACGTTCAAACCATTAATTTAGGTAGATAAAGTTTAGAATTGCAGAGCGAGGAAGGTAGAGACGACATACTAAGAATTGACACAAGAATTGGAATGCAATATAGAGCCCCTTAATAGAAACACGAGTTTACACAATCACAGAAGATCAAATGAAATAGGTAGTGTTAAAAATCAATAGAAAATAGGAAGTAAGACAAAGCCTACCTGACAAAAATAAGAAAACAGCTTATAAAATATTCATATCAACCCACACGCGCAATGAATATAAGTCGCTGTGCTAATCAAAAAAATTTCAAAATAAGACAAATTGACATGTCTATAAGATTGAAAATTGGGCAAATTAGCATGCGACTAAGATTTAAAACTGAACTATTTTACATGTATATAAGATTTAAAATGGGTCAAATTAGCGTTTCTATAAATTTTAAAATGGGACAAACCAGCCTTCCTATAAGATTTAAAATGGGATAATTTGGCCAGCCTACAATAATTAAAATAAGACAAATTGGTATGCTTATTGGATATAAAGTGGGATAAGTTGGCATGCCTATAAGATTTAAAATTGAGATGATTTGTCATGTCTATAAAGTTTAATATGGGACAATTTGGCATGCCCATAAGATTGAAAATATGACAAATTGGCATTTCTATAAATTTTGAAATGGGACAAATTGGCCTTCCTATAAGATTTAATGTGGGGCAATTTGGCATGCCTATAAAATGTAAAATGGGACAAATTTTCATGCCTTTAAGATTTGAATCGTGGAAGAGATTACGCGCCTTTGACTGCTCCTTTAGTAAGATGAAGGCAACTCGTACTTTCATTTATACAGTGTCAATGAATATATTCCTGGTTATCTGTCTGATTCCAACCCAAGATGGATAACAGAACAACCTTAAACTCATTCTTTCGCATAATTGTGCTCCATATAGACTTTTGAGCCTGGAAGAGCATTACTCCACCCTGATCACAGAGACTACTCTAGTATCAAACTAGATTGAAACTTCCTTGCCTTTTTCCTTATAGACATGTTCATTTTTAAATTTCACACATTTTTCTCTACAAATCCTCTCTTCACTCTTTTTCTTGGATTATGACTAATTTTGAGGAGAAGACGACCACCACATTCCCATTCTCATTTTAGGTCGAGGTCGGGATTGAGTTGGGGGATATCCCTTCCTTCTTACCTCCAGTACGCTTGTGCGATGGATTTAAAATGCTTCCACGTATTTTACTTTATACTGCCCTCATTTTTCTCTTTTACTAGACTCCTTCCCAATGGAATGGAAGGGGGGGTGGAAACAACTATAGCTTGGAAACCTAGATGCACCTGACATCTATAAGAATGCGTGGCGACCCGGTCGCAGTGCCTATACAAAGATCTGTGACTATATGCCTTCGACGCAGTTATGCTGCCTCTATCTTCACCATTTTCTTAAAAGATCTCACCTCACAAACTCTATGGCAGACTCCTATAGTTGATTTCCACTTTAAATAAAAAAAATCTCCTTTCAACAAGAACAACAGTATAAGTCGTTATTTATCAAGGCGCCATTTAGTAATTTAGTAGTCCTAATTTTGGATGAAAACATCATCATTGAAAGCCTTTTTCTCAAAGGTGGAAGAAAATTTTGTCCAGAAACAGAAACTAAGTCTATGAAGATAGGATTATCTCTGCATTATGGTGGTAACAAGTTACCCAATGGCTTAATGACAGTATGCCTAAACGTTGTGTGGGGGTACAGTCTACGGCATTTCTCTTAAGACTTACATGTGCACACACGGGCATTCCCGTGCTACCTAGGAAACTCTTGGTCGAGTTTTTTCCTCATGACTTGGAGAGGAGGAATGAATCGTGTGGCAGATTTCTGCGTAATTAACATCCAAGTTGGGTTTAAATATGCATTTTTCTTAAATGTTTTTGAATTTTTAGATCATATTATTGCATTATTAAGCATTTTTGTAATAAATGTTTCAAAAATTTATTTATTGACCTTTTATTATGAATGGTATGATTCATTTGATTTCAGTGTTTGATGGTAAGGGAAAACTGCGGTCTGAAAGATACGAAATATGTCTATAGATTATATATTTTGTTTCTTTTTCACTTATATTGTTCCTGAAGGGACAATGTAAATAGAAAAAAATAAAATGTCGAGACTCCATCGAATTATTTTTGTTTTCGTACTCCAGCCTTATTTCTAGACCTGTCACTCTCACAATGGTTCTTATTTTTCATTTGCGAGATTTATATCCATGTTTCTATTATCAGTAGTTAACAAGAAGAATAAAAACACTTGCATACCGTTACATTCGTCCTGTTTTGAAGATCAGGACGAAGGTTCTGAGTTTCAATACCCAACCCAGCAGATTCCTGAACTTTGATGATTCTGATGATGAAATAATGACCAATGCTAATGACCAGTTCCAGTCGTATATACCTCCTAATACCGCTTCAAATGAACCGAGGCATTTCAACCGGCCAAACTAAACGATCTTAGCTGCTGAGGTCTTTGGCTCACGACTTCGAGAGGACAAATTTATGGCTCAATAAAATACATTCACCATGTATAAGAAATGACAGTAAGAACTCTACAATATTTAGGCAGTGCATAGTAATAATACCTCTTCTTGCTACAATGCTGAGGGGTTAATTGAAACCTTGGGCCAGCCGTATAAGGCATCATAATTGAGGATATTTATACTCATCAAAAGGAAGTTTGCAACAGTACGTCTCAAGCTGCTTGGTTCCATCCTGATGCAAAGAATTTTCCCGGCCTTATAAAGGCGATTTATTGAGGCTGCACAATCCTGTTCCGTAAAGAACAACATGCCTTTAAATTTCTTGAATTGCTTAACAAACCACACAAAAATACAATTGACAATGGACATAAAAAATAATGGCAACCTGCATTATTTAGACATCAAGTTAACACCCACCACCACTGGATTATCTACAAGTGTATTTGGCAAAGCTACGTTTGGAATAAAGCTTGTTTAGCTTTATTCCACACTATGAGTAATTTCTCAAGGTACCGGATTCCCAACACTTTTTAGGGAAAACCGTATGGGAAAATGTCTTGATCTTTTCCTTAATCTAACTACGGATAAAACCACATCTAATAAACTTTTACACTTCTGCTCGGTACACTTCTTTGACCCACAAACATTAAAAAGGACCGTTGAAATTTGCTCGATAATCCCCCACAAATTATATATATATATATATATATATATATGAAAAAAGCTCACATAGTGCACGTGAGTCAAAGTTATGCAGATACACGAGCGCTTTAGTCTTTATTCTTAAAGACCTTTCATTCCTTGAAAAGGTCTTTAAGAATAGGGACGAAGGCGCTCGGAATCGTTTTTCACTTTTCCTTTTTGAGTGTATCTATATATATATATATATATATATATATATATATATATTGCGAGGATATTCCACCAAGGAAAGAAAATAATAGAAGAAAGGTACGAGGGGAAAATGGGATATCAACATGCTGGCAAACTATTGGTGGTGTTTGAAGTGAGACGTACCAGAAGAATAAAAGAGACGGATATATTTTTTTTTTAGGAGCCCATCTGGCGACGGACCACTTGGGCATGAGTCACTGGAATCACGACAACCTAGCACTAGGCTACTTTAAAATAAGAATATGAAAACGTAATGATAAAAATTGAAAAAATGTAACAATTAGGAAGCGATCTCAAGCGTCGGGGAGAAGGTCCCCTCACCCCGGCGCAAGAGCATGTAACTTACAAAGAAAACAATAAAAAAAAAACCCTACTTAAATGAAGGGGAGAAGCCCGGCCTCTTCCCAAAAGTCAACAAGTCCACAAGTCAATGTGCACGAACTTGTCCCGAGTAGAAGGGACAGGCGGTAGTGACCCCGCCCATTCCTGTACCGGGACAGGTATCGTGCACAAAGATCACCCAGACTAGGACATTCGATAAGAATGTGCCAAACAGTTTACGGGACAACGCACTCGTCGCAATAGGGCGCTGGCGAGCGCTCCATCAGATAACGATGCGTCACACGAGTGTGCCCCATTCGGAGACGATAGAAATCGACCAAGCAGTCTGAAGAGCTGCCCGTATTCCTTCCATGTGGTCAGTGTGAGGAAGACTGAAATACTGGTCCGGTCGCAGAGTCCTCGAGGGCTCTTTGGCGCCCTAATCGGGGCGATCATTCCCCGCAATTCCTACATGCCCAGGAACCCAGCAGAAGATAATCTTGACATCCGCCCGGCTCGCCTAAACCATGGCGTCACGGATATCGCAAACCAGGGGATGCGGAAATTCCAATTCCCCGAGAGCACTCAGGGCGCTTTGTGAGTTGCTATAGATCACAATCTGATCTCCGAACCGGAAATCTCGCGTAATCTCCCGTACCGAGTGTTCTATTGCCACCAGCTTAGCGTAAAGACAGACGCAGCGCCTGGCAGAGCCCCGCTGACTTCAAAAAGAGAAGATACGGCGTGAAAGCCAAGCCCCTCTTTGGACTTGGAGCCATTCGTATACACTGGCATGGTTCCAGCGTGAAACAACGTTTGCCTCCAAAAAGGTCAAACGCAATACTCCAGGCGCTGTACATGCTTTGGAAGAAGATGCGTGGCGACAAATAGCCAAATGTGGTAACTTCCAGGGTAGCGTCCAGAGTAGAACCAGGGGCGCCACCGAGCCGAGAGCTATACAAAGCTCTCGAAGGAGTTTCCTAGCCCTGATCCAAATGGCTTAGGGTATGACTGGCGTCTCTCGGCGGCATAGGCAACGTCGAGATCAGCTGCGGATGCAGTAAGAGCTTTGGTGACTAAGGAAGGCACCGGACTCGCGCATAAAGGCGAGTGATGCGCTGCACGCGGCGTAAAGCGAGTGGCATCTCCCTAGAATTGACCGACAGGATCTCAATGGGGGAAGTGCAAAAGGCACTGGTCGCAAGGCGAGGCCGGTGTGGTGGATCAAGTCTACCTTCAGCAATAAACGCTCAGCTGCGAATGAATAAAACTCGCATCTGTCGTCGAGCTTCGAACGAACAAAGGATCGATAAAAAAGTAGGAAAGTAGCCTTATCAGCGCCCCAAACGCTGAACGTCACGGAACGGAGAATATCCATGGCGCGGGTACAAGAGACCCTAAGGCTGCGAATATGAGCCTCCCAGGTGAGGCGTCGGTCTAATGCAAGAACAAGGAAACGGTGTGATTCAACCTCATCCAGGCGCACCCCATTAAGAAACAAATCTGGGTCTGGGTGGAGCCGTGGATGGCGGCATGAGTGCACTACCATACTCTCGGCCAAAGAAAACCAAAACCTGTGCGCTTCGGCATAGCGATAGAAGCGGTTCAATGCCTGTTTTAGTCGACGCTCTAGAGTTGGCATCTAGGCCGCACCAAAAGAGAAAGAAAGTTCGTCCACGTGGAGCGTAGCGAGAACATCCTCCGGCAGAACCGAGGTGATGCAGTTGATGCTCAAGGCAAAGAGTGTGACACTGAGGACACTTCTCTGCGGGACACTCTCTTCCTGCTCCTTTGGGCCGGAGAGGGCTTCCCCCACTCGTACGCGGAATCGACGATCTCGCAAATATTCATTATAAATATTTTGAGGTTCCCCTCGCCCCCATCGTGTGGAGAGTCTCCATAATACCGTATCACCATGCGGTATCATAGGCCTTCTCCAGATCGAAAAACCCCGTGGCGTAGTGCCGTCTACGAAGAAAGGCCTCGCAGACGTCATTTACCAGTCGGAGCAGAGTATCTGACGTGCAATGGAACTTGCGGAAGCCGCACTGTTCAAAAGAGAGATGGCCTTTGCTGTCCAGGAAAAAGGCTAATCTAATATTTACCAATTTCTCCATCATCTTGCACATGCAAGAGGTTAGAGAAATTGGGCGGAAACAAGCCGAAGGAGAGTGATCTCTCCCCGGTTTGCGAAAGACGATTCACCAGGAATCTGGGACGAGACCCTCCACCCAGATCTTGTTGATCAAATCTAACAGAAAGGCTATGCCTCGCTTACCCTGGTGTCAAAGCATGGCGTACGGGACATCGTCTGGACCATGAGAGCGGGCCGCGCACCTAGCAAGAGCAGAGTGCAACTCACTCACAGTAAATCTGTCGTTGAAGGGTTCTCCGCCTCTGAAGGTAAAATTCAGCGTGCTGCCTTCTACGACATCACGACGTGCATTAAATGCTGGCGGAGCAGCATCCCGGCTAGAGAATGCAGAAAAAGCGTCGCAAAGGATTTCGCCACGGACGCGGGGTCCGAGATTGCGATCCCATTCTCCTGGAGAAAAGGGAGGGGGGTCCTGCGATAACTTGCCCTGAATCCTCTTGACTCGCTTCTAGACCTCCCCTAAAAGGGTCTTTCCCGTTAAGTAAGGACACGTATGCCCACCAAGAAGAGCAGCGGGCGTGCTTCAAAATATACTGGAACCAAGCCCTAGCCTGACGAAATTCAGCGACAGTGAAATCGTTCAGGTGGCACTTATAGCGCATGTAGGCATAATGTTTCTGTTTGAGGGCCGTCTTACACTCGGCCGCTCACAAGGGGAATGGTCGGGGTGCAAAACGGCAAGACGTTCTGGGAATAGTAGTCAGGCCTGCGGCGATGAGTTTGCCAAATAAGAACTCAACGGCCTCATCTACCGACCTAAACTCCTCGACTGAGATAGACAATTCAGTCATTTCCTGAAATGCAGGCCACCGCGCCCACGCCAAGCACCACCGAGGTGGGCTCTCAGGCGGCAGTTGCCCTGAAAATGATATTTAAATGGTAAAGTGATCATTACCATGGAGGTCATCGACCACCCCTAATCAAAATCAGGCTGTGCATCCAATGAGCACAAAGATAGGTCAAGGCAAGAAAATGAAGTGGTTCTTGGTCAGTGATGCGGAAACTCATCCACATTTAGTACACCTATCACAAGCTCTTCGATCAGATTGGCAAGGACTTGTCCTCTGGGATTTATTGAGTAATCTTCCCAGAGAGAAAGGCTGCCGTTCAGATCTCCAAGCAAGAGAAAGGGCCTCGGCACACGTTGAAGTCAGCTGACGTTGGAATGTACGCAGAAATGATACTATAGCTCCTATCCAGGTGAAGCTGCACAGCTACTGCCTGAAAGGAGGTATCTAAAGTGAAAGGAAATAACGGAGACATCATGCCGGGTGTAAACCGCGCATCCCCCAAGCCGGCCATCCCGTGGTGGTGTGGTCGCAAGACCCTTATACCCCGGGAGGGCGGGCAGGGGGCACGCGCCTAGCATGGTCTCCAGCAGAAAAACAGCTAACGGAGAAGGGGTGAGACCAGCCTCCGCAGCTCCTTCCAGTTGGCCTGGAGTCCATAGCAATTCCATTGAAGAAATATGCCCTCCAGGCCTAGCTCGGAGGAGACGCGGGGCCCCCTTTCGAACAGACGACCCTCACGGGAATGGTCGTACGCTTCCCGGAGGTAGAACCCCGGGCGCTGTTTGCCGGACAAAGCGCTGAAGGCGCTGTCGCCTTCGAGGACTTATTGGGCGAGGTTGGACTCACCATGCGAGTTTTTTCCTCCCTCCGCCTCAAAACCTTAGGCGGGCGTTGCAGCTTCGGAGGCAAGGGCCCTATTGTCGAGGAACCACCATCTCCGAGCCACTCAGCCCACCCCTAGGCGTGAGCGAAGGATCCAAAGCTACTTTCTTGCTGTCTCCATTCGGCAGTCAGCTTTAGGAACCACGGAAGATGGCCTGGCGAGCAACTTCAGGGGTGTTGCCTTCTATGAGTCTAACGACTCGGTGAGGGCGCGTGGCAGGTTTGCCTTCCGGGAAATGGTCACGCTGAAGGAAGAGGGGAAGCCTTGGTTTTTACCGGGGCTGGGTATGAACCCTTTTTGCCACCAGCTTTACCAGATGAGCGCCCGGGTTGAGTAGAGCCCGCAAAAGGGCTCCAAATGGCCGCGGAAAATACCGTGCTTGTTGGCCTGGATGGGCCAGGAGCAGAGGGTGCCTTTCTAACTATTGAGGCCCGCCAAGACCAAGTCCTTAGCCTCGCGGAATGAGAGTCGATCCTGTGCCTGAGCAGGCAGGATTTATTTCTCAAGGAGATATGCACCACATTGCTTCGAAGAAGCGGGGTGTGGCTCTCCGCAATTGACACACTTTGCCACACACGATTTAGACTTATCGTGTACAGCCTTGGAGCAATTTACACAGACTTCGGGTGACCCTGACTTTGCACGTCTACAAGAACGATTCGTATGGTCGAAATGGTGACAGTAATAGCACGAATGCCTTAACGCGGTAGCGGTACTAACCGGCACGCACCGACTCAGAGAGCTTGTCACAGTCGAACGTGATGAAGAGTGTAAGGGTGGGTCTCGAGGCCCCTCCCTGTTTTCTCATCACACGTTCGACCTTGACCGCCCCATGGTCACCCAGCTCTATGGTAATGTCCTTATGGAGTAGTCAATGAGTTCCCTCGCATAAACTACTCCTTTCACAAAGTTCATAGTAGAGTGCGGCGTCACACTCACTGGTGTGCCATGAAGTGTCCGAAGAGTACTTATCTTGGCCGCCTCGTCGGCGATTCGCCGCATTCCCCAGAAGGCTCCCGTCCAAGAAACGGGTCACCTTTGGCTCTCTACCAATTACACAAGCTAATGCTCTCCTCTGATGGATCGTGCTGCCCTTGGCCAATATGGTGCCATCAGTGGAACAAATAACGAGGAAGCGTTTGAAGCCAGCGGGCTCGAAAACGCCACGTAACCTCTGAATGAGGGGCCCCGATGTTATCGTGGCTCCGCCCTGTGCACTTTTTGTCTTTGTGATAGTCAGGGGCTCCGCACCCGAGGAGGCAGAGGGGCCGGATGTGCCGATTTTGGCTTGCTCGCTTACCGTAGCAGCAGACCCATATGTCCCCGCAGCTCCCGCAGATGGAGAGGAGCCCCCAGTCTTCTTTGTCTTTTTCTTGTTATTTTTCTTTTTTGGAGAGGAGAGCGGGGAATGAACCTTCTTCTCACCTCCGCGGTAAGGAGCCCCCAGGCCAGATGGACCGGCCTCAGCCAGGTCCTTCTCCGAAATGGAAAAGATCCTGGCAGTCGTAGGGGCACCGGTTGGAGGAGATTCCTGCCCTCCGGGTACTGCCTCAGAAACCCTAGCCGTTTGAGGAGGACCTTGCATAGGGGCGTATTTGGGTTCGGTTTTTGGCGCTAAGTCCGGATTCCCCGTCATGGAAAGCTCTACTGTCTGAGGCTGGGTTGCCTCAAGACCCTGTCTATCTCAGGAGGGGCCTCCAGTTGGTCATCCCCTCCCAGGGCATCGCAGGTCCCGTTGGCAGCGTTACCAGTCATGTGTGGTGAGGCACAGGCCTTAACCCCGGCGAGGTTCACTATTCTTGCCAGCAGATATTTTGAGGGAAGCGACTGAAGGGGCCTGGCTTCCCTCTGCCCACTAAGGGGGTTTGCCATACCAAGCCACTTCAATGAGAGGCGGTCGGCAATGGGCTGCCTGCTGGCTTTCTTGGCAGTTCCCTTAGAAAGAAAAGGAGGGACTGCCGCTGGAAATAGGGATGTACCCGAAAGCATCTCCAGAGAAAGGGAGAGGGGGAGTCCCCTACACCCGTAGTCGTAGGAGAAGAGTAAGCCTCCTCTCCGGTTAGAGAAATATGGAGGGTCCCCTGCGCAAGCACAGGGGGAGGGACCTCTATTTTTTTCGGTGGAGCTGCCTGAGGGCGGCTCCGTTGATGAGCAAGGGGAATTGGGGAAAGATTTTTTTTTTTAATTTTCATACATGGGCATGTTGACCCTCTTTGTTCGACGGAAAGCAAAACTCATCAACCCTCGCAGTTGCCCGCTCTGCAAGGGGTGCGTACAGGCCTAGCAGAGACAGTTGCTGCCATTTAAGGCCACCCCTCCCGCCTGGTGACCTGGCAGCCCTTCAGCA
Organism: Ceratothoa steindachneri; assembly: GCA_963969495.1. Lineage (NCBI taxonomy): Eukaryota > Metazoa > Arthropoda > Malacostraca > Isopoda > Cymothoidae > Ceratothoa > Ceratothoa steindachneri. The sequence goes on from OZ018327.1 coordinate 80,216,670, forward strand.
TGGCTGCTCCACCCTAAGCACAGCGTAAAATTAATAGTGTGTGAAGAGAAAACGAAAAGGGACGTGAGGAAGGTATGGGTGGAGATGAAGCAGGTTGTTAAAAAAACACCATCCCGAACCGGAGCTGAGAGGTCAGGGGACGTTGTCTCCTTCCCCCTCAGCCCCGATCTGGGACGGTTGACTGAGAAGAAGGTCAGCATCTACCCTGTGAAATTAGATGCTGACCAGAGAAAGTTGTGGGAGAGATTGTACGAAAAGCGAGGAAACAAGTGTTTGGAAGGAAGGAGAAGAGGCTAAGCTGGGGTCGGACGGGGTGCTGAGTCCCGTCCGCAAGGCGGCCAGGATGGAAAATCGCCGCGCCCCTCACGGGGTAAAAGAGACGGAGCTCCAGAATTTCATTCTTTCCGAAATAAACAAATTTTCCTATTCACTGTGTATAAATATTATTGTTTGTATATTTTTCGTATCTCAAGTTTCTCCATCTCAAAAAATCAATACATTTTTGGAGAAATTTACTTATAAAAAATAGCCAATACAAATCCCGCGATCTGATTGGGGAAAAACAGTCATTATATAATTCAGCATCGTTAAAGTTCATAATATCAGTCAAACTTTAGAGCAGAAAAAAAATTCATATGCAGATCAGTTTTATTTAATGAAATGAAAATCAACAGAAACTGGTAAATTTAGATGTATCCCATCTGATGAGTCCTACGATTACAGAGCATAAGAGTTGAGTCACTTTCAGTAGTGGCAATGTTTTGACAAAAAAACCTTTGTGGTTTCTTAGCTTTATTGCTTCATTTTATTTACGTATACCTTACACATGTTCCTCGCTTTCATCCAGGATGTCTATAATTTTCATACGTTTAATTGCCCTTCCCTATTTAAAAGATAAAAGGGAATGTGTTATGAAATTTCTTCTGCTGCAAGTCCTGAGAGATAGCTTTACATCCTTGTCTTAAACACACCTTACAGTGGTCAGGGGGCTGTTTAGACTGCTACACTTGGTATCTGAAAGAGCGCTACATCCTTCCTGCCTGAGTGACAAAATGGAATGCCTTACCCACATGATTTACTTAAACTCTTTGAAAGGCCATGGATTAGGTGGTCCGCGCTCCTTACCCTTCCATGCATTATTTTTCCCTAATAGTATCCCATCATTAGTTCCTCTATCGTGGTTCAAGGGCTTGACAAGCTACCTCATACCTCATTTCATAAAAAAACGCTATTTAACGCCTGCAGTTTGCAAAAAAACAGAACTTGAGGCTCCTTGGCGTTAGCATACGATTTGTGGGAATGTCGGTTTTGACCCATAATCCATGGCCTGTGTTTAATAGGTTTAACACTCCCCTAGGGGCGTTCTCGAGGGCTGTCAGACCAACTAAAAGTTTCAAATCTCATATTTGTGTCAATTACATGACACATCTTTAGCTCCTAGACATCGTGCCGGCGATTTGCAAGACTAGCCCTCTGTTCCCCTGCCTCTTTAGGTTCTCACTAAAAATCTGTGACCCGTGGTGATCTTCATTCCACTAGGCAACTCCTGGTCGGTGTGTTTCACTCTACAAGTACGAACACTACACATCATCGCACCCACAAGAGTTTAAGCACTGTAATTTCCAAAACTAGAGACGGCATAGACGGAAGCGGCTGAAGACGGGATATAACCCACTAATCCTTTCTCTTTTCCCTCATTGGTCACAATTTTGGGAGTTCTCGTTTGTTAGAAAATACAAAAAATCTGTCTACATTCCAGACAACAAAATGCCGCTCAATATGAGTTGGTGGAAAGAATCCATATCACCAATATTTATGGAGAAGGAGTTTTGCTTTTACTACTTCTGGAGTCGCTCGCTAGCAGCTACAATTCTGAAAAGTATGTGCCCCCTCCCCTGCATTTTCTTAGGTCCCCATACAATGTCCTAGCAAAGAGGGTCTTAGCCATCTTTCATGTCTATGGGTGAGGGTGTTTATCCTTTAATCTTTCTCAAGAGTCACCATCACACAACTCCACATCTGTAGCAGCGGTAACCCCTCCCTTTAAGATGGTGGCCCCAGTACGCGGCCAAGACTATAGAGGACCCGGTGTAAGCGACTTGATCAAAACACATCATTGGAGGGGCAATTGGTAGCGGACCATATAGAGAAGAGCCTCACCTTAAATAAACAGCATCTCGTAATCTTTAAGGCAAACGTGAATGCCCCCCCTCCCCACTCTTTTATTTCTCGATGGAGGTCAGCTTGCTGGCCTCAATTACGTGTGTTTCTCTACTAGATCTAGGGTCTGGAGAGTCTTCGGTCGATCCAGGATGGCTGAAAGGAGACCTCGCTCAAGGCAAGCATAGCTTCCAGCGTGACTTCGCTATGCATGTCAGGGTCATCATCGCGAAAAAAAAATGACCTGCTACAAATCACACACCTCCACAAACACTAGAGCTTACTCCAAGGCAAACTCCCCTTAAGGAAAGAAGAGCAGCAGAGGACTCATAAGGGGATGAAGAGTGTCTTTATTCTGATGGAATCCGGAAAACAGCCCAGTCCTTCATCTCAGAGAAGGATAGTGATTAAGCTGTCTTCTGCTTTCGGTATATAAGCTCCTTCTGAAGGCGGACAAGAGGATAAATGCACCGCCCGCCTCTACTAAGAGGAAGCATAACAAATTGAAGAACTAGAATTTCACCTTCTGGAGGGGTTTCGAGAACGGGCAGAAACCCTGTTGAATCTGTAGGTGACCTGGCCAAAGGGTCACTTACTGGCCGGGATGGTAATTTCCAAGAGGCAAACAACCAAATAAGGGGAACAGAGCTTCTAGGAAGTCGGAACCCCTCATCGAGAGGTTGGATCTGTGAGCACACCGGCTTCAAAAGTTTCTTGATCATTCGTATTACTAATGATAACTTGCTTTTCAAAGAGACACACTCCATCAGTCTGGGGCATTTATTGGGTTCTAACTAGAGAAGCAAAGGTCTTCCTTTTCTCGAGCGAGACCCTCCTGGTAAATACACCGGATTCTGCAAAGGTGCCATTGTGGGTGGTGCTCCTCCAACCTTGGATGGCCCGCATGTGACGGTGCTAGTGCATTGTAATATGAACTTTTTGAAAGGAATAGTCTTTGAAAAGGATCTTGTTGATTACTAATTAAAATACATCACAGAGGAGCTGGACGAGCGAGGATTGGTTAAGGTTGAATGTGGGCAGCGGAAAAAGAAAAAATTCATTCATGTTTAAGGGTGACTGTCTCTCTGAGTGGGTGCGAGGTGAAAGGTGAAGCTACCGCCTCAAGGCATTTCTGTCATTGACGTGGAGATGTTACCATCCCCGCCAATTTGGCTATACGAAAGAAATGTGCAAAAATTCTAACTCGGATTAACCAGTACTTTGGACACACTACTCATAGGCATTACATGATATATGCGTATAGTACAACACCAAGTATTTGAATTGCGGTGAGCCATACCTTACTTCATTAAAGCAATGTGACTTGACTATTTTGTCGTTCCAACTGATGACCGAATCTCTTTAAGAGATTCAAAGGAGTTGGCTCTGTTGCGTCCTCTGACATTTAGGACTTCTTACGTCTCTCAAGTTAAGAATATGCTCTCTGCTCCTAGTCCATCCAGGCTTATGAATTATATAGGTTCCACGCCTTTTCGTAACATATCTACCGGTTTAATCTCCCCTTGTAAACCAACCTAGTAAATATGGAGGCATTACGGGCTCGCACTGAACACCGGTTATCACAAAGTCTTTTCTTGCCCCCCATCCATAGACGAACCCTCCGCAAAAATGGAAACTCTCGTGTGACTCGACCGAATTGTTAGACTTACTGGAGGCGAATCACCATGAAACTGGTGGCAAGACAATATATGCAGCTTTTTAGAATAATCCACGGAAAGAGGGCTTCAATAAGGGACTTTCGTCTGCCTTATTTTGGTTTGGAGGTGATCGATCTGGTTAGATCCCGCATGAGAAGCCACCTCAGTGATGCTTGGAGCTGTTTTGGTGGTCGGCAGTCTATCAATGACTGAATTCTGCATTTCATTTGAAGAGTTTAGGTCGATTTATGAGGCTACAGAGTTCTTCACCGATAACCTCATAGCCATTTGGCCGAATAGTATTCCTAGAACTTCCTACCTTTTACACGCCGTCGCTTCCTTAGCGGTTGGCAAAGCGTGAGAGCCTCAGAGTTAAGAAATATGCCTATACTATATGGCATACAAGTGACACCCGAACAAATTCACCTCGTGTGAATTTAGTCGAACAAGTGCCATGTTCCAGCTCGATTTATTGCAGTCTTAAGGCTATTCTTAGCGGGCATACGTCTCTTACTTTAAGGGAAAGACCCCTCTTGAAGAGGTGTGTCGGTGCATCAGAGGCCTTCGTGCTAGGTTCTTACAGGAACACTCTTCCACCATTCAGCAGTTTTGGGCCACAATTTAGGAGCCCGCGTCCTTGGCAGCGTCCTTCGCCTCCGCTTTCTCCGCATTCCTTAGCCAGGATGCTGATCTACCAACATTTAAAGCATCATATGAACTCGTTCAAGAGCACGGAATGAATTTTACTCTAGAGGCAGGTAAACCTTTAAAATCCTGTTTACACTAAGTGATTTTTCCGCTGTTTTCGCTTCTTTCGCGGATACTGCCCATAGTTGGGACGATATTCCATACCCTATGCTTTGACACTTGCGTAAGTCAGGCCTGGTCATAGATACTGGATGAAGATACGCTACCATGTAATTTATCTACACTATTAAATTAAATGGAAGACTACTAATTTTCCTAAGTTTCTACGAGATTTTCGATTTTGCTAAGGTAAGGAAGCTCTCTCCAGTGCATAGGGCAAGAAGATAACGTTTAAAATTGAAGTGCCATCAGGGTCACTCTCTTTTCTTTGGTTGCTGTCATAAGATTTTCTCGCTAAGCTCTCATAAAAAAACATTCAATCTCTTTTAGTTCGGTTACGATGTTTACTTTCAAGCATTAACTACAACAGGCTCTGCCGAATCGCAAGGGAATCGTTTTATTTTCCCAAGACTAAAGTGGTAAATATCTGCTTCCATCAAGGCTTCACCTCAACCCGGACTTGCTTTTAAATGAGGCCAACCTAGATATAAAGTAGTCGTACCATTTCCTTAGTCTTGATTTTGACCAGTCTCTCCTCTCTGATGCCAAAATCTGCCGCTATTAACATCCTTAGTTCTGGGATGTTCAATACCTCTGATTTCCATAGGGCTACTCTTCTACCGCCCTTTTTTTCTTGAAAGCTAGATAGACTACGGATGCGAGTTTCACGAATCCGTAATCAAGCGAGAATTATTGAAGGTAGATAGACTCGATCCGTCACTATAGTTTCCTTTTGGCGACCGCAGTCGATCTCGACGGTGCCTATGTCATCGCGTAACGCCAATTCACTATTATCCTTTTGGATTTAAAGCAAAGCAACATTTACAGAAGCTCGATTTAACTCTCAGACCTGTGAGAGCTGTAGCTCTGCATAGGACTCCATCATACTACATGTGAATATTTGTCGCTACGCTTAGGCATCCAAAAGTTTTACAGTACTGAGACTACTGCGCTTAAATTTTGTGGGACACACGTCGTGTCACGCTCGGGCCATATCAGTGTACACGAATAACTCTTATTCTAAAAAGGGGGTCTGCTTTCAAGCTGTATTCCCTTTGTTTGACGCTAGTGGGAGTTAATTGAAAAACGGTTCTAGGAAAATTGGCCGTAATCATTTTCGCTGTAAGACAATTTCGCCGTAAAGAAATTCTCCACAATTTATTTTATTCAATTGACGATAAAAGGTATTATATAAGCATTAAATAGTCTGGTCTTTTTTAAATGGTAACAATATCATATAAGCATTAAATATGAAAAGTCTTTATTCATTAATAAAATTCAGTAATAAAATTTCTTAAAAATAAAATAAAGAGTCACCTGAAATATCAAAAGCTATACAAAACATTATATGAACATTAAACATGGCAATGCTGCGAAAATAATTTATTTTTGCTACAGATTGTATCATAGCACTTGTTTCTGAAATCTTGCATTAATATTGCTATACTCTTTTTCAATTGTGCTGCGTCTCCTTGATCTAAATCACACCTTTTCTTCCTCGCGAAACTCTTCTTTCATCAAATAAGTTATGAGTTTCCAAATACTTGGATGCGTGCTAGTAATGGAGATTTGTATTACATTGGGGAAGCCTTCTATACTGTTCTTCCATCTCCGTCTATTATTAATAGTTCTGTTGAAAAAATTCCACAATTTTGTAAGAAATGTTAGCTCCGTTTTTCGTCTTCGCACGCCTCGGCCTCATTCTTCTCCTATACAGAGTGTCGCAAAAAAGGGAAAACCGATTTTTAAATAAAGATATCTCAGAAAGTATTAAGGCTAGATAGTTGCTGAAAACTTAATTTTGTTTGTCTATTTTCTGTGCATCTATGTTGAGAGTTTTATAAACTTACACTCTAATTGTAAATTCTGAAATGAAGTAGATGAAAGACATAAAAAGTGTGCTTGCAAGCAGGTAAAAGACAGAATCAAATTTCAAATAAACATATTTCAAAACCATTTAGTTGGAATCGAGCATAAAAAAATACAATTGTCTAAAGCCTAGGGTTAGCCTAAGCTACTAGAATTACCAAAATTATCAGCCTAGTTCCTGTTAAGACGTTGTTGGACAATCGCCACCAGTCAATTTAAGCCTACATTTTTATTCATTCTTCAAGCACCTTGAAATGCAACTTACAAGTAAACAACGAGCTTTTGTGGTCACAAATTATTTAACAACTGGAAGCTTTAAACAAGTCAACAACTTTTTGAACAACTCTTTCCGGATAGAGTTTCCACAACCACAAAAAAACATCTAGAAAAATGTTAATATGTTCAAGACTGAAGGAACAAGTTTAAATTTAAACAAAAATCGATCGGGTCACAGGAGAACAGAACGGACACAAGAAAACATTAATCTTGTTCAAGAAAAACTTATATAGGATCCAAGAATATCAGTCAAAAAGAATGGTTTGAATATCAGTAAGGATATGTTTCACTGAATCATTAAAAGCAATTTTAAATGGTATCCTTACAAAATGCATGTAAGGCAAGAACTCTTTGAACAAGATTTACCTCGCCACCTAAATTTTGCCAACTGGTTTCTGCAAAGAAATGTTCGCTTCTTAGAAAACATTGTTATCGGCGATGAAGTTGCATTTCATATGAATGGAAGAGTCAACAATCATAACATTCACCAGTGTGCGCCACAAAGCAATCCTCCAAATTTTAACTTTAATGTAGACATATCCAGGGAAAAGGTTTCTGTGTGGGTTGGAATGTGTGGAAACGGATGTCTTTGGGCCCTTTTTTCTACGACAATAACCTGACTGGAGATGGATACCTGATCCTAATTACAGAAAGGATAGTTCCTGAACTGCGTCAAATTTATGGAAACAGATTTACCAGGCTATGGTGGATTCAAGATGGCACTCCAGCACATAGAACTCGTGCTGGGCGGGAATTGCTGAGGGGCATTTTTAATACCCGCATTATTGCATTGAACCATCATATTGAGTGGCCACCCAGATCTGCGGACTTAACATCTTCGATTTTTTTTAGGGGGGAGCCATTTCAAGAGTAAAGTGTACTTTTCTCCACCAGAAAACACACGATTTGAAGCAAAGAATTAAAATGAACTTGATTTACTCAAAGAAACTCAGGATTTAGTTAAAAAAATTATTGCAGAAATGCGAAGAAGGATGCAAGTATGTGTAGAAAGAAATGGAGGCCATACCGAAGGAAACAGGTATTAGCCTCTTCCATTATAAATAAGAATTAACTATGTTTTTGTAATAAATATTAGAAATTAAATTGTATACTATTATGCTCTCTTCTACTAAATGGTTTTGAAACATGTCTTTTTAAAGTTTGATTCTGTATTTTACATGCTTGTGCAAGCACACTTTTTATGTCTTTCATCTACTTCATTGCAGAATTTACAATTATAGATGTAAGTTTATAAAATTTTCAATATAGATGCACAAACAATATATAAACAAAAGTTAGTTTTCAGAAACTATCTTGCTTTAATACTTTCAGAGATATATTGATTTAAAAATGGGTTTCATTTTTTTGCGACACCCAGTATATTGAGTTTCGAAGTAAGATACCAATTCTTAGGATAAATCATCATCAACGGTCAATTCGATGAATGCATCAATAATATCGCGAAGTGGAAGAAATATTAATGCTGTGAAGCATTTAATTGTCGTTTAAATTCAGCTTTTTTTGATAGCGCATCTTTAAACCGATACCAACAATTTTACGGTAAATATTCTTTGCCATATGGAATGAACAACCTGTAATAGATGTTGTTGTGAATATGTTAGAGAAAGCGTTAATAGTTACGTTCTCAAAGTCAACCCCTAAAGTTTCAGGATGTAATGCTAAGTGTAAGCTCTTTAAGGCACTGAAAAGTCTGCTGCACGTTCTTTCTAATTTACCGGAATTGTGTATCCAGTTCTCTCGGTTGGGATTGGGGGTGCTTGGCTCTTATTTTGCCTCCGACCTCTAATATTGCGAAACAAATGTGCTACAAACGGCATCAGAGATGAAGCGTTGTTATCTGACTGAGTTTGATGAAATATGGGCAATTAACGAGGTTTGTGAATTCGTAGCTTTTGTTTTTAATTTAGCTTTTGCTTGATAAACTTTGTTATTCGAGGGATGATAAGGATGAAAATATTTACCAAATATTTTACATATTGATAAATTATCGTCTCTCAGCACGGTATGCACTCTTGTTTTGCATTCTTTAACTTCGCATTTCCAATAAGTCTTTTCGCCGTATTTTCTATCAATTTGGTAAACATAGTTTATATCATCCGCTAATTTCATACCGCCGTGGCTAGTTTCCACTGTATAAATCATTGTTAGGGGTTAGTGCCCGAAATTATTCATCAAAAAAGGCACACGAGAAGACTGTTAAGTAGATAGCTTAATTATATAGAATCTACTTCTCTTTAACTGGTCAGTTGGTTACCTCTCTTTAACTGATTCGTTGTTTAAATTAAGATCAAAGGTGACTTATATAAAGATTTTAAGGTTCAATTAAACATTCTTTTGTTTGAAATTTGTTTTTTACCATGACTTTGTTACGGCCAAATTGTCTTACGGCGAAAATGATTGCGCCCTATTTTCCCAAGGCCAATTTTCCGGACACATTGAAAAACACCATTTGAAACTGGAGATTTCTTGATGTGCCCAGTTCGAAGCCAGATTTGTTATCTATTGCGACTCACAGAGCGCACTGTGTGCGTTCGATGCTTTGTAATCTCTACAGCTCTTGTTCGCAGAGTACGTGACACCACGCCTGCTGCGATTCGAGAGGATTTCAAAATTATACTCTTTTGAGTTTCTTGACATGTATAGATTACAGGAAATGAACTCGCTGATGAAAGTGTCAAACAGTCTGCAAGGAATGAAAGACCAAGTCATCGTTTCTCAGTTCTCCAATCTGGCTATCTGGCAAGAATTAAGTCAGCTCTTCGGGTTGCATGTCAATTAAGATTTTCCGGAAGACTTAAAAGGCCAATACCTCGACGGCTTCAGGTCGGTTCATGTCACCTTCGATTCCGGCATACTCGCGGAACGCAGCACCATCTGATGGAGCGCTCCCTTACACCATACTACAAAGACTGCGGGGTTTTCCAGATTGTTCTGCACATTCTTTTGGAATATCCAGGGTTGTACATCTTCGTACACGTTACGTGTCCTGGTACAAAGATGAGAGGGCCGCTAAGACTTGTCCCTTGTACTCGGGACGGTTCATGCCCTTTTGACTGTGGGATATTTTATTTTTTTTAAGAGGCTGGCCTCTTCCGTTTTATTTAGAAGTTAAGGTGGTGGCTTCATGTTTGTGCACCTGGGCGAGTGGTTCTCGCTCTATCACCTAAGCGAGCCTTTAATGTTGCTTTTGTTATTATTTTATGCGTTTTTGTTTGTTTCTTTAAAAGGTTAATTTTTCTGTCTGGGGCTAAATTATATATTTTTTAAAAATCGTGTAATTTCCTCCAGTATGCCTTCGCATGTTGTCGCTAGTTGAGGGCCCTAAAAAAGGCCTAAATAACAGTAAGATGGTGCATAACTTTCGGGTTTCCTCTTCTCAACAAGTCCTTTTGATGATCATCTAGTAATACTCGATCAGATTAGGATCTAGAAAGCTTAAGGAGAATAGAGAAAAATTCGTGATAGTGTGTTCGAGCCATTTCGTTATTGATGATGAGAGCGAGCTCTCTGCCAATTGTTTTGGAGGAATCCTGAAGAAGTGGCAGGGCACATATTGCTCTTAAACCAGCGCCACTATTGGGATGCAATGACTTTAATGTATTGTCCTTTTACAGCTATAAGGTCTACCAAAAATATATTCGATAATTATCCTGTAAATTTATTTATGAAAACCACCGAAAAAACGGCCAGAAAGCTTTTCAAATAGGGATGGCAAGCGATGAAGTTTTCGAATGTGAAAGTGTGTCGAAGCTACACAGCCCGAGTAACCAAAAGAAAATAAAAGTTTAAATGATATTTACTGAGCGAACGCGCAACTATTATCCACTTTCTTTGGCTGTATGATGAAGGTAGTTCCTTTTGCTGAAGCTAAAAATGTCTATCGCAATATCGCATGCAAGAACGTAAATTAAGGTATCAGTAGATAGCACGTTAATTTACAAGATCTAGTGAAACTATGAATGGGAAACGAGTCAAATTAGAATGGGAAAAATTTTACTAACAAAAATAACCCAATACAAATGGATTTCTATTTTTTGATATGCAATATTTGTTTAATAAATTTTAATTATATAATCAAGACAAATTGAAATGCGTTAAAATAAGTTTTAATGAATTAGAAATTAATGCCTTTCATAAAAGCAAATGCTACGCAACATTCCAAATTAATGGTTTTAATGATTAATTCATTTTATACTAACACTTTATGCGAATAAGGTTTTTTTATTGATGTTAATCTGTCGCTTAACATCAATATAAAAGAAAATTACAGTTCTTTTTATACAGATATATTTACTAACATGTTAAAGACTTGAAGTATTTTACTATTAAGTTTATTCAATGAAATCTTTTCAGCTTAACGACGGCTTAGCGGCCACACCGGAACCTGTTGCAGCCCTTCTCGATGGTCTCCCTGCTTAACTATATCGATGTTGGGTTGAAATGTGTTGCATGGGGACTTGTTGGCTTGTCTCTCATTTAACCACGCTCATTACATACTACACCTTTTCCCCCTCAAATTAAAAAAATTGAACATCAAATTTATAAAGTTGACTTTCCTATTAAAAAATATGAACTTCATATTTTGAGTCTTAGAGGACCTAGTTAAATAGCTTCTGGGATTTCTTCTCATCATTTCCTCATTGGCAGCTCTTTCGTGCCCCTAGCAACCGTTTCCAGACATAACTCCGCCCTCTCAGTAACCAAGTATTTTTTCAAATACTGATCTGGAAAAATATTAAATAATGCAAATTGCAATACTAGTATTTTCTACCTGTATAAAATTGAGAGATCTCTGAAAAACCTAAATAATATCCTGCAAAAAGATAAAAGTAACTGAAATAAAAGATGGGTTCAACCGTGGCCTTCGTGAATGAGAAGGTCTCGTCACTCGGTCCGTGATCGGCACCTTCTTCATCACCAAGCGTTGGCCTCCCGCTGGAAGGCAATTTGGCAACTTAACCGCTGGACTAATCGGCAACTGACCCAATTTCAATTGCTGTGGGTCACGAGAGGACAAGGGTAAAGTGAAGTGAACCTGGATATTTTAATGATTTTCATGGTGGTTTTTCAATACAAGTCTGGTGAAACATGCCAAACAAGTGTTGTGTTCCATTATGCCGAGGCAATTATGGAAATGGGAATAAAGTGTGTGTGTTTTCGTTCCCTAAAGAGGAGGTATTGTCTGTTCAGTGGGTGAGAGCAATACGACGAGAGGATTTTGTGCCTACGAAATACACCAAAGTACGTAAGTACACAGGGTACTTAATATTGCCAAGCAACTCTACTATTAAAAGACTTATGCTGTCATTGCATTTGAGTCCAGCAGTTGAACAATATGATAGTAATTTTTAATCTATATTAAAAATAAATTAAAATTTTTATCACAAAGTGACATAACTGTCATACTGATGGTTGATGAAATTCATATTAAACAGTCTTTGATTACAAAGGAGCAAATGTTGTTGGTTCGAGTTTTAACAGCACAGAGGCAGCAAACAGTGCTTTTGTATTTATGATAAGTAGTTTGCTCTCAAAGTTTAAGGGCGTTGTTCACATTTTGCCAGTTAAAAGGTTGAAAGCATAAACGTTGCATACAATAATAAAGCTAGTCATCACTGGATTAGAGCAAATAGGCTTCCGAGTCATATGTGTTGTAACAGACAACAATGCCATCAACACGAAAGCCATGTCATACTTTCAAACTTCCCCTCCATGTTCCACTGTATATCGCCACCCAGCACAAAAGTCTAGACCTTTGTTTTTCTTCTTTGATTCTGTACATATATTCAAATGTATTACCAACCATTGGCTTACCCACAAAAATAGTGAAAAATGTATGAATTTCCCCACTTTTCTTTAGAAAATGTATGTGACTCAGTAACTAGAATTTGCAAGGCTCCTTTTACAACTCTAAAGAAACTTCACTCTGTAGAAGCAAATTCTCTCCTAAAATATGCTTATAAGCTTACGCTAGAGGCTCTGTCATCTTCAACTATGGAGAGGCAAAATGTTAATTTAGTTACTCATATTTTCAATGAGTATATTGTTCAAGCATTACTAACTCTTGGAAAAGTACATAAGTTCCCTTGCTTTGAAGATCTTGCAAAGTACATAGAAATAATTCATGTTTGGTGGACAATAATGAATGCAAAGAACCCATCTAAAGGTCTTCGTCTTAAAAATAAATATTCTACCCCTCTGACGAATGACGAGAATAATGAAGGATATTTTTTCTTGCCATATTTTCTCAACTGGCTAAATCTCTGGGATTCCATGACGGAGGTGCCGAGAAAACTTACTCGTGAAACCTTTAATGCTCTCAAACACACAACCACTGGTATATTGCAAATAACCGATTACTGCATACGTGAACTTAAATGGAAGTATATTTTACTTGGGAAATTCCAGACAGATCAATTGGAGGGAAGGTTCGGCATATATCGCCAGCTTGCGGGTGCAATTATAACATATCAGTTAGGCAAGTGTTTAAGTGTGAGAACAAACTGAGAATGATGTATGTGCTGAAATTACCTTTCTGCAACAAAAGTGTAGAGTTGAAAATATTTGAAGAAACGAGTTGGGAACACATGGAAATAACTGATTCGCTAAATTTAGAGAAGTATGATATAAACATCACTGAAAATGATATTGAAGATTGTATGGGGTATCAACAAGTTGTTACATACATAGCTGGATATTGTTGTTTTAGCGTTGCAAAGAAAATGAAATGCGCTTGTGTAAAAACCTCTTACCTGCAATGATACCATATAAAGTTTACTACACAACCATGATTATATACGTGGTATTAGCAGAGGCTCACTTTTATATCCTGATGACGCTGTAGTAAATATTATTATGTATAACTATTTAGTTATAAATAAACTTACAAAAGATCCTCAATTCATAAAATCACTTCACTCAAGGACTATTGCTACAGAAGTAACACTCAATGTACTAACTTATAATGATGGATTCCTCCCAATGAATAATTGTAATAATGGTCATGGCATAGAGAAAATTAAAAAGTTGCTGCTGTGGGCCTCAATCAATACTTTCCTCAACAACTTATGTGCTAAGGAAAATGATTTTATTTGTGAAATCAAGACATCAAAAAAAAGGAAGCTGCAGACTATAGAATATGCTTATATGTGAACTGTTCGCCTTGATTTTAGTAGTATTTAGGATGTCCATATTTTTTAATAAAAGTAGGAATGCATAGCTATTATCTTTTATTTATCTTCCATTGTGTTAGAATCAGGTTGATTATAAAAGGTGATTTCAGTATTTTTTAAATTCATGATCGTTTTCTAATGTTAAAAGATGTTAGGTATGACGATGAGAGACATACTAAGAAGCGTATATGCACAAAATGAAGGACAGATAAGGTGGAAACTGCAGTGGATGGCAGCGCGGCTATGGCCCCAGGTGTGACGTCACGGGCCGAGTGACGCGGCCTTCTCATTCACGAAGGCCACGGTTCAACACCACCTCCATGTGGCAAGCAACGACCTTACAGCACATGGCCAACCAAAGTGGGACCATTGGGCTCTGAAATGGCCTAATGGCTCGCAAAAGCCTCGGCTCGACTTCCTACCAAGTGCGAGTGGATTGTGCATAAATACAGGTTACCCCCCGCGGGAAAAATTCCCTTATTTTAATTTGAAAAATCAACTTTTAAAATTTAAAAGTAATTTTCTTTATTTGAAATCCAACTTTTTAAATATGAAAGTCAACTTTTTAAATTTAACGTTCAATTTTTTATATGAAAGTCAACTTTTGAAATTTGAAATTCAATATTTTTAATTTGAGGGTGAAGAGGTGTAGTGCCAGAGGTTGCACTCTTGGGATTTTGAAAGACATATCTAGAGTGATGATGTCAATGAAATTGTCTGACCACGAAGCGTCCTGCTTCTGTGGTATGATTCAGAGTCCTACTACTAATGCTACGGTCTTCCAAATCCCACCTCCTGGAAGCAGAGCAATAACAACTCCTCCAAGTCCTTGATGTAGCCCTCCTGTAAAATAAACTGGGGCATAACATGGCCCCCACTACTGACCATTTCAATCATAATGATGTGGACTGGGAACTTGATCTTCATGGCTCTCGCTACATCTTTGGGTGACTCAGTAAGCCAGCAATGGTTGTGCGAGCTCACCACCTGGTCCCGGCAGAAATTATTCTGGTCTGAGAAAAACGAAAGCATAACAGGCTTGTGGGGATGTCTCAGTTTGTTCCCAAACTTTGAAACAGCTTCCATCCGCTTGTCTTTCATCTTGGTTCATTCGAGCTGTGTAAGGACGGGTATTATCGTTATCGAGGATGACAACCCTTTTAGTTTCTAAGGAGGTCACATTTGTCCCAGAACGGCTTTCAAGCGACGAAATTGAATTTAGATTGTAGAAAATATTAACATTAATTTTTTGAGTGTTGTCTAACAGCTCGGAATTGACAAATCATTCAATATATCAACATATACTCAACATGAGATTTCTGGATGAAGTCTCTCTCTGGGTTGTTGAGACTTTCTGCTTCCACTCTAGAAAATCAGTCATTCTTTCCTTCCAACCTAATATACAAAATACAGTGATTCAACACTTTTTATCAATATTTGCAATGCTCTTTCATCATATAGTTTCGCCTTTGATGAAATATATGATACGAGATCATTTTACTCCCTTATCGATACTTGACCTTCTCTTCAAGAAAGGCCCATGGTGCACCTCATCATCTCCGAGAAAAAACTTCCTGAATCTCTCTTCCCGTGAGTTAACATACGATGAACAAATTATTCTTGGATATGGATTTTCGTTCTCATTTTCTAATAGTTATTAATTAAACCTACAACATTTAGCATCCCTTAATAAATGTAGTTAAAATCTAGAGAATAATAGTGAATTTCTCAGTGGTTATCTTTGTGGTGATTTTAATTCGAAAGCTAATTTGAAATATCAAAATATACCCGAAAGGTTACTTAATGCTTTACAACTTTTATAGAAAGACCAAAACAGTGATAACAAAATCCGATAAAACTTACCAAATTATTGTGATGGATAAAGCTCAATATTCACCAAAATTAAATGACCTCTTAAGTAACAACACTACCTATGATATTTTAAATTCTAATCCTCTGAACAACAAGACGAAATCCTTTAATGACGCTACCAGAAAAATCTTAGGTTCCAAATCTGAATTAACCAAAAAATTTAAAACTATCAACTTCTCCCTTCCCTACATGTACGGGTTACCGAAAATCCAATCAATCTCGATGCTGGAGTTTACAGTATACCATGCTATAATTGCAAATTAGCATACATCAGAGAGTCAGGCAACATTAAAAACAGGATAAAAGAACATTTAACCGATATAAGAAGGTGTAAAAAATCTTCAGGTCTCTTTACGCACATACAAAAGCACGACCATAGAATTGATTTTAACCATGCAAAAATCATTTTTAAATCAAACAATTATATTGAGAGGAGATTTGCGGAATCACTCATCATCAACAAAGTTGATAATTTAAATTTATCTAAAGGGCAATATAAATTTAACAAATGTATAACGAATAGAGTCGCCAATCGTATCTATATGCCCCCGGACGTAATGCATCTCGGAGATTAGCACCTCCCTAGATTGTTTCCGGTTCCATTTCATTTAGTAAAGCTTGTCATTCACGCCAGATTCACTCGAGTTTTTTTTTCCAGATTGTTTCCTGCTGTTTCATTTTGTTTAGGATGTGTCTTACCTTACATATAATGTACTCCTTGCCTAGTTTCTTCATTATTAGTTGAAATTGGCATCTTGCCGAAACTATTCCGATAGTTATAAATGAAATCGAGATTCAAATATTGTGGTTTAACATTATCTTTCACTGATATACATTGCGTTGATGTGATATCTTCCATTCCACTATATATATATATATATATTCAATAACCCATAAATAAAAGAAGATTGGTGTTGTATTATATAAATAACTTTTTTATGTTTGGATATCTATCTAAACTTTGAAATGTTTTATTTGAATCCTGAAAGCAACTGAACAATTCTAAGTCTGTGGTTGATCGTGTTTGAGTGGGTTTTGTAAATCCAAAATAATTGTCACTGTCCGATACACAACTGGATGGTCCAGCTTCGGGGTTGTCTGGACCAGATGACTTACTAGTATTTAACTCCAATATAAGCTCTTTATTTATTTCCCTGTTCCCATTAATGCTATTAAACACTACTTTCCTTGAATTGGAATTATCATCAATTAATCTATCTGCCTTGTCTTCTGTAAATACTGAAAACAATGATCATTAAGAACCTCTACTATTTCTTCATCAGATTCTTTCAAAACCCTTCATATCTAATAGGCCCTAATTAATCACTGTTCGATTTGTTATTAATTCTATAATAGCTAAATAATTTGCTTGGATCTTTATTATTTTTTTTGGCTAAATTAATTTTTGCCGCCCTTTTGCTCTTCTTACTAATCTTATTTAGCTAATTTCTGGTCGATTTATAGTGATTTAAATTTTCAAAGGTAATCTCTGGTAACCCCTTTTCTTCTCAGAAATTGTCCTACCTATCCTTGATTCCACCACAATGGATTCCTACTTTTCTTCCTCATAGCCTTCATTGGAATACACTGCTCCTGGACAATGTTTAATATAGTCTTAAAAGTGTCCCACATCTCATAGGTATTCTTTCCCATGAATTCTATATCTTACCTAATCTGATTTAGCACATTGCGTAATTTATCGTAATCGACCCTATACAGTTTAAGAGTTTTTGTGGAGTTTGTTGATGTTCTACCATTCCCTATTCCCAAGTTAAAACGAATCATCTGATGATCACTATTTGTCGAAGGTTTCCCGATAGTAAATTCCTGAACTATGTGATCATCATTTGAAAGAACTAGATCTATTATAATGGCACCCCTTGTTAGTTTATTAACGAATTCAGTAAAAAAAATCCTCAAAGCATTCTAGAAAATTACAACTTTCTCTATCTCTTCCTATCATATTTTCTCAGCCAAAATAATTTAAATTAAAGTTACCAAGAATAACTGTATACTGCACATCATTTAATTATTCCCTTGATCATTAAATCATCAATACAATCAGTCTGTCCAGGTGTTCTGTAAAAGGCTCCCAAGGGTATTATCCTATTTTTTCTGACCCTAATATCTATCCACATTTACTAAGCTTCTCCTTGCTTTATAAAATTATTTAGATTTGAATAAATGCTATTTCTGATATAAATAATCAACCTACTACCAGTCCTATCCCTCCTTTGACTAATGTATATATCATAACCCTGTAGTTCAAATTCACTCACGTTGTCATTAAATTTTATTTTCATTAACCCATGATTCTATTATACATATTTTATCTATATCTTCATCAATAATATAACTAAATAACACATCGTATTTATTTCTAAGTCTACAAGCATCGGTATAGAGACAACTTAGCTCTCCTATCCCTCAAGCACCTTGTAAGGGAAAGGGAAGCCAAATAAAAATATCCCCATAATTTGTTCCATGAATCCCTTCCCTCTCTCTGTCTTCTAAGTATAACTCCACGTAGAGTAACCTTGGAACCCAAAGTAAAAAAAGAAGAAATAATTTGAATACCCGTCCGATGGCTCACAGGCGCAGTTAATTAAGCTGGGCGTGCTAAAAGCTTTTAGCCCACCGAGAAAACGCTAATCTCCGTATGCTGGAGGCTGTTGGCCGATAGTTTCCCTACCACATCGTAAAAGCCATTAAGACTTGGGTGAGGCGACAAACGCTAATCCCTCTGGCCACCGGAAGTTTTCAGCCAGGCGCCTGAGTCTGCCAACGAGAAGAAACCAAAAAAATGGCTATCATATAAATACAATTGGTTTTCGCCTTTGGTTCAGATCGTGTGTCTGT
Source organism: Ceratothoa steindachneri (assembly GCA_963969495.1). Taxonomy (NCBI): domain Eukaryota; kingdom Metazoa; phylum Arthropoda; class Malacostraca; order Isopoda; family Cymothoidae; genus Ceratothoa; species Ceratothoa steindachneri. The sequence continues at coordinate 80,235,364 of OZ018327.1, forward strand.
TTACCCAAGTCCCTGGTATTCGCTTATACCATCGAGGTTGGATCTCACCAGGTACACCCATCTCTTTTTTAAAGCCTTACTCTGTTCAGAGCAAGCTTCAAATCGTTTTCGTCCCCAAAGGATTGGCTGGGATTCCTCTCGTCTCATCTGGAATCTACCCTCATAGATCTTCAGTTTCCCGTGTGAGACTTCGCGCCGAGCCGCGTCAGAGTCTCGATTTTTGGTGGTTGCACTTCTTTGGAGCAGAGCTGCCATCGTACGTCTTTAAGGAGTATCGTGAAACCGTTTCTGCCCCCCCCCCCCTATCTTCATCCTCGAATTGACCCCATTGAGGTAAAACGTCCCTTACTTGTATCTCCCGTTAATCGACCCACTTTCCGACCACTAAATATTCCCTCCGTCTAACTGATTTCTGTAATATTCCATTTAACAACTGATTAACGAGCTATTAACGTTCCCAGAATGCCCATTAATCAGTATGTGTCTGAGTTGTCCGTAAATTTAAATTAACTGTATTTTCCCGTATGTATATATATTAACAAGTGACTTATTAAAATTATATTTTAGTTTTCACTTTTTAAATATACCCTTGAACTGCAACTTGGTAAACTCTTTAAACGATATCGGCCCCTGTAGTAAATCGCACTCTTATACCTCGTAATCAACGGATTACTCTTACGAAGTGAACGTACTTGCAAATAGCGAATGACAAGTACTACATTAGAGGATATATGTATATGTAACTCTATATCTTCCTCCCAACCAATAGATACACACACACACACTCACACACACACACACACACACACATATATATATATATGTATATATATATAAATATATATATATATATATATATATATATATATATATATATATATATATATATATATATATATATAAAGAAAGAGCAACTACAGGTTTTGCGGGGGATAATACAACCACCACAGGGCTTGGCCATTTTTATTTTCTGCCTTTCAAATAAATTTAAAGACAGAAAGATAGATGCAGAAACCTTGTTTTGCTGACTAAATATATATATAGTACAAGAGAAAGAAGAATTAGACGTGAATCAGCAAATGAGAAAAGAAACGTGAGTTTTTTTAAAGGCAAGAAATAGTTACTGTGCCTGGTAGCTGAGCAGTAAAGCATCTGACCGGCAATCAGCAGACCCAGGTTCGAGTCCCGGCCAGGAATTTTCAAAACTTTTTTTTCCCTGGCGTTATCTCTGTCTTCTCGGTAAAGGATCGACTTCACTGTGCCGCCCTCTGCTCCCTTTGATTCTGGATTCTTCTAATGTTCCTCTCTCTTGCCTTTAAAAAAAAACCTCCGGTTTCTTGTCTCATTTGCTCATTCGCGTCCAATTCTTCTTTCTCTTGTACTATATAACAATATATATATATATATATATATATATATATATATATATATATATATATATATATATATATATATATATGTATAGGTAGGTGACCTATTCCTCGACAGATTTCTTTTAGAATGTATATCTTCTGCTCCATCTCCTCTGCATCTCTTTTCTTTTCCTCCCCCCACCTTGTACTCTTATATTTCCCTGACCACTATCAATAACCAGTTTTCCGCCTGCGAGAATCCAACGACACTATCAAACTCTTACCCCAACACGCCAATAATGGCTTAGAGAACTTTTTCGTCCTGCTTATTATCTGTGTTCATGAATGCTTGGTAATACAAGCTATTTTATAAATATATGAGGTTAGATATTATATGGCTCTAAATTTAAGTTCGAAAATCTTATATCTTCAAGAAATCTATATGTTTTATATTACCATTAATATTTAGACTATTACTAAGCTTTGATCATGCACTTCAGACATATTTAGAGGGTTAAATTTTCTATTCCCATATGCGAATATATTTAGCCAATTGGAATGGATCGTTTACGAGTGAATTTTGGTAATGATAACGGACGTTAGGGTTGGTACCCACTTATGATTATTTTAGAACTACAACTGAAATGTGGAGTAGCGACTTGCCTTCCGATCCCAGTCCTCCAAGAGAAACTGATGCCCTCTCTCAGGTCATATTTTGACCCTCTTTTAAATCTCCCACTATCTTTTTCGCGTCTATTTAAACCCTGTAAAGGGTGAAAAAGGGCGTTAAACAATATTGAAAAAAGGAACAAAAGGTGATTCCAAGTGATAAAGTTCGGGGTATCATATTTTTCTTTGTGACGCATTTTATATAAAACAAGGTCTGCTGACCAAAAGATCACGTGCTCTTATTTATTCTGATCTATGACCTTACGACCTTCAACACTTTTAATAATTTAAAAACTAACCTTAGATTAATCATTCGAAATAGAATATATAATAAAATATTACTTTCAAATTTCTTTAGAATCGGCCTAATAGTGATGATATTATTGCTAAAACAAAATAATTCATGGGCTAACCTTGGGAGGAGTTTGACAGTTATATCATTCGACAGAGAATGTAAATCAACATAATAGTTTTGAATTTCGTTTGAAGAAACGCTTTTGTAACGTGCAACACTTGAAAATAGCAATGAATCAAGTTCACCTAACAGAGAATTAGGGTGAGGGTGCGAAAATAGGGTTTTTTTACACATTTTCTAAGATGATAAGAGAATTATTGGCCAGTAATTATTTAATTCTTCTCCTTCTCCTTTTTTAACAAAGGTCCAACTAAAGCGATGCACCATGTCATTAGAAACTTATATAAACTTTTTATAATTGTAAATAGAGCAGCAAGACTTTCTTCACACGTTTTTGTAAACTCGATTGTTTTTTCACCTTCTCCATTTGCTTTCTGTACTTTTCATACTAGAAAAACAAAAAAATGAATCGAAATCTAGTGAAAAAACTATTTAGAAACAAGACATCAAAACCGAAAAATCAACTAAAATTTGCAACATACAAAATGACAACCTTAGAGTATAAAAAAGGAAATAAAATTGAAAATAATGGATAAAAGATCATTAAAATAAAGAGTTAAAAAACTCTATATGATAATACAATAACCACCTTACACGAGATAACCAAGTACCTGCCTATGTGTGTCAGGTTTTGTATTGATAATTAAGCTACATTTGACATCTGTATCATTTTCTCTCAGATCGAAATCTGTGCCAAGCATCTTCACTTCCCATATTCTCACCACTCTCTTTACAGATCTCTCCTTGCTAACTTTCTTTAGTGATATTTTTAAGTTACAATTTAGATAAAATATCACTAGAGTAAAAATTTCAATAAATAAGGAGGAAGACCATTCGGTAAAGAAGGACGAAATTTTACATGCATTTATGAGCATAAGAAAGTGGTAAAATGTCTGGAAATGATATAATAAAAGCTGAAGGTGAAGATCTTGATGACTTAATAGATTGTGTGATTACAAAATGATTAAAAGAAAGGTAGAGTCCAATGATAGTTCTACGCCTCTGTCAAACTCACTGAAAGAATAGGCGAAACAAAAGACTTAAAGAATAGATGCAAATTAGTAATTTATCATCAACATATACAGGGTGTTCTGAATAAATTTGATGAATTTAAATGTCTCTTATTCAGGAATAGGTTAATGTATGTGATAACACTCAATGGCGTTGAAGAACATACAGAGTGAAAGGTTTTAGTTGAGAAAAGTTAGCTCACATGGAAGATGGAAGCCATCTGAATATTGGAAAACAATTACCTACATCATGATAATTCGCGCCCTTTATAAACATTGAAAGGGCTGTAGGACATGACAGACAACTGCAACAGCGACGACGAAGCGGTGGTCGGGAGAAAGGGACACAATAAGCCTTCTGACTAAGTTGACATGAGAGAGAGAAAGAGATAGAGAGAGAGCGAGAAAGTGAGAGATAGATTGCTAGAAAGAGAGAGAAAAGCAAATATCCCTCCGCTCTATTTTGCCTCATAAAAGCGAGCCTATCGCCTTTGTGCTTCCGCCTGTATCTATCTCCCTGAGAACGCATCTCCCTCAAGGCCCGCGGAGATCGCATTCCCAGTTCTCACCCAATTATAGGAGAATAGAATCAGACTATTTAAAGTCGCGAGGTTCATTCCATTCCCATCTATTCCCCTCTCCATTCAAGATTCTTCTCTACACTTATAAGCCAACAGAAGGAAAGACGCTGCCTCATTTGACACTTTTCTGATCTCCTCTGGAATTCAACGTCATGGTCGACGATCATCACGCCACATACCTCCCAAGTTTCCGCATTTGTTTCCCCTATAACTTCTCGGGACTATAAGAGCCATTATTTAACTCCGCGCATTATCGTTAACTATAACACTCGGGGGAAAATATAGCTATTAAATTATATCTACTGTATTTTTTTTCCGATTTAGTGCAATAATACTGAATAAATTATAATTATCAAAGGGAATTTTAATTCAAGTGAATAATTCCATATTTTATGTTACCATTTACTTTTCCATATTCAATTAAACTCTTAATAAAGCATATAATTCAATTTCTTTCCTTGCAATCCACCAGAGTAAATATACCTTCAACTTGGTGCAAAGTTACGTCTGAAAAGTTAATGGTCGTGTTAGTTTGTGAGCTTGATCATATCAAACGCAGATAGCTCCAACCGGCATTTACCATAGTACCAGCAGTACCTATGTAGTTGTGTTAGAATCTTTAAGGTACTTTGGACAGCCATTTTGCATATGTGTAGGTTGATTATAAGGGTCCGCTTAAATCTGAGTGACGATAATAATCACGAGCGAAGGAGGCTACCGAGGATTCTACTCGCTACACAATCGAGGGATTGCGCATCTATTTGCTCTAGTAACAAGGAAGAGACCTCAAGTTTTTCACTAGACACTTCTTATCAACGCCAGCCACGGCAATCGTGCAATTTGAATTACCAAAATATAATATATCTTAGGGAAATTTAGAATTTAGAGTTTCATTCAAAATTAATTAGGGCCCAAATTTGAATGTCAAATTGCGATAAATTTTCTCGATTATTTAAGTACTTCTGCCCCCCGCCCCTATCATTCATGAGCGAATTCTCGCATTTCATCCCCCCCCAACCCTCATATTGCTCCCCTTTCCAGCTCAACTTACATAAATTTTGTGTCCAGTCCTTTTCATTGTACGGATAATTACTAAATATAATTAAAGGGTAGGAAAAATGTGCACGAAATAAAAACTAATTAAAACATTTTATCCCTAAAAAAATTAATTTTAATAACGGAATTTTTAGGAGGGGTTAAATAATAATAAATTTTTTCTCTTAGTTTTGTTATGACCTAGGTCTATTTTAAATTTTTTATTCAAGTTCTTTGTAAGAGTTCCTTTAGAGTTTGAAAATACAAAATTGTGAAGTTCAGAAAATTTATTATAATTTCGACATGGCTGATTTTTTCTTTTATATTTAGTGTATTTGAAAGTTTTATCAAAGTTATTTTTAAAATAGATTTTCAATTTTAAACTTTATCAGGAGAAAATAACTCCTGGCACCTGAAAACGAGTAAATCAAATTGAAATTATTAGAGAGAATTTAAAAGAAAAAAAACCCCAGAATCGTGAGGATTGTTTTTTCCGTATTTAAAAAGAATTCCGATAAAAGTTTTTATGGATTTAGGCCTAGAAAATAAGCTGTTTTTCTCATTTAAGAGGGCCTAAATTTGAAGTAACATTTAAGCAGGATGAGTAATAGTTTACCATCCTGCTTTGGCCATGGCGGATCCCAACCGGATTATGGAATAGACATAAAGGTCAGTATCACAATCACTGGTGAGCTCGAGGGCACCAGGGGGCCGGTCCTCTTGGGTGAGAAGTGCCAGGAAATATTAGGTTTTGTGATAAAATAGCGTGCGGATAGAAAACTTGGTTGTCCCGAGGCAAGAGAACCTTTTCTACGTCAGAAGTATGTGGATATAGATGCCAATCGGTAGGATTCCTTGGAACCGAGTATGTGTAATTGTTGAACTATATTTAATTTGAGAAAACAAGTATAATCTTTTACGTAGAATAGGATTTATCGTTTTAATCAAGAGTCCTTCGAGAATATAGGAGAGAAACTAAAAGAGTCTTAAATAAAATATTCATTTTATCCAATGAACTTCCCGTCAGACTCAACTACGGCTTCTATGTGTATCAGAAGCCGCTGCACGTTTTGAAGGATCTCTGTGTTTACATGTGTAAAAAGTGCACTGATCTTGGACCTAAGCTCCATTCAATAGTCCAGATAGTCACAGTTTGGGGAGTTAAATGTTGGGAATGATGTGGTCAAAGCAATTGTCTGACTTAGTGTTCTTGCTTATGTGGCATGGTGAAGAGCCCAGTTGCCACATGTACTGCCTTCCAAAGGCTACCTTCCTGATTCATGGCAACACTTACCACTCCAACTACTTAAACTAGTCCTCCAGGAAGATAAACGGGCGAATAAACTGCCCGTCGCTACTGACTACTTCAAACATCATGATGTGGACCGGCAACTTGGTCTGAACAACTATCGATACATCTTTGGGGGACACAGAAAGCCAGTGGTTGGTTTTTGAGCTCACCACATGGTTCTGGCAGAAATTCTTCTTATCTGAGAAGAACCAAAGCAAAGCAGGTATGAGGGGTTGCTTCAGTTTGTTAACAAGATTCACAGCACGTTCCTTCTGCTTGTACTTCATGTAGTACCTTTTCTTATATCGTATGAGTAGAAATGGATGTCCTCATGAACTAACTGTCTGATAAGAGGATCTATAGACTTTATTGACTAGTTAAGATCGTTGTCAAGGATGGCCTGGATGCCCGCGACCAATTTGGGGGTTATTTTCTTACCTGAACGCTTAGAGGGAGGTATCTGAGCGGCTGCACCCTCTTAATCACAGCCTGACTCATCCAACTATTTTCTGATCGTCTGCGCCTTCTTAAGATTAAAACCCAAGCAGAACAAATTGCATTTTTCAATTTTTAGAGGATTAAATTCAGCTATGGTATTGTTTCCTTCACAGACGAAGCACAACTAAGTCTAGTATGATTGGTAAAGAAGAGCAGAAGAACCGACACCAGAGAGGACAAAAAGGAGGAATTCAAAGTTCATGAGAGCAAAATAAACCAACGCACCCTATATATATATATATATATATATATATATATTATAAATCAAAAGCATGAATCTTTAACATGTATAATGTAACAGAAAATCTAAGGGATTACGAACAAATATCGGCAGTCACTGTTACTCTGAAATCTTTTAGTTACCTTCGCTTCCATCATTAAAAATTAGAGTTTTTAAGGGAAAGTCAAGACACCACAACGCTCTAACGATCTCTAACTATATTGAATGGTGACATAAACGCTAAGATAAGCGTAATATATTTATCTAATTATGCTCTAAGGTAAATGATATAATCATGAAAAACATATAAACAACTTTCTAATATGAATATTAAAGCATGCAAGGAGATATATTTTTTTCGGCATAGATAGGGTATGTTCAAGCTTTATTTCATTAAGATAAATCTTTTCCAAAGCAAAATGAGGCATCTATGAAATTTCAAATGATTCCTGTGTCAGGAATAAAAATATGAGACCGTTTTTTTGTTCTAAAATACCGACACTTTATCGCATATCAATTTCGACAATTTGTTCTGAATGGCGTACGATATGTATTCTTTAATGATTAATCCCATAGCTATTACTCCGTCGAACAAAATAGAGCTCATGCTTTTTGTTTGATTTTCCGTCGAGCGATACCTACCATGAAAATACCATCTCTCGATGTTCATTAAAGCAATACCCATGAAAATATCTATCAACCGATTTTCATTCGAGCGATACCCATGAAAATATTCATCTGTAACTTTTCAAAAGAGCGATAGCCATAAAAATATTCATCTATCACTTTTCACTCGAGCGATACCGATGAAAATATCCATCAACCGATTTTTACTCAAGCGATACCCATGAAAATGTCCATCTAAGGATTTTCAATCGGGCAATACCATTAAAATATCCATCTATCCATTTTAAATCGAGCAATACACATGAAAATATAAATTTTTCCATTTTCACTCGAGCGATACCCATGAAAATATCCATTTATCGATTTTACCCATGAAAATATCTATCTATCAATTTTCACTCCACCCATATCCATGAAAGAATCCATCTATCGAATTTTCCTCGAGCTATAGCCATGAAAATATGCATTTATCGATTTTCAATTGAGGAATACCCATGAAAATATCCGTTGTCCATCAATCAATTTTCACACGAGCGATACCAATAAAAATATCCATCTATTGTTAATCGGTCTATACCCCTGAAAATATCCATGTATTTAGTTTCTCTCGAGCGGTAACCATGAAAATATCCACCTATCAATTTACACTAGAACGATACCCATGAAAATATCCATCCTGTCAATTTTCACTCGAACAATGCCCCTAAAACTATCCATCTATCGATTTTCACTCAAGCGATAACCATGGAAATATGAAATTTATCAATTTTCAATGGATCGATAAGCATGAAAATATCCATCTATCGATGTTTACTACACGATAGCCATTAAAATATCCATCTATCGATTTTCATTCGAGCCATACACAAGAAAATATCCACTTTTACATTTTTCCTCGAGCGATACCCATGAAAATATCTCTATCCATTTTCACTCGAGCAATACCCATGAAAATTTACACCTATCCATTTTCAATCGAGCGATACACATGAAAATATCCATTTTTTTCTATTTTCACTCGAGTGATACTTATGAAAATATCCCTCTATCCATTTTTCCCTCGAGCGATACCCATGAAAATAGCAATCTATATATTTTCACTTAGCGATACCCGTAAAAATGTCCATCTATCCATTTTCACTCGAGCAATACCCGTGAAAATATCCATCTATCTATTATCACTCGACCGATATCCCCAAAATATCCATCTATCCATTTTCACTCGAGCGATAGCCATAAAAATAGCAAACTAACTATTTACACTCGAGCGATACCCATGAAAATATTCATCTATCGATTAATACTCGAGCGATACCCATGAAAATATCTAGAAATCGATTTTCCCTCGAGCCATACCCATAAAATACCCATCTATTGCATTCCACTTTTAATTGAGTAAATTACATGTTAGCCTTTGTTAAATCTCTATAGGAATTCACATTAACCATCTTTAGTAAACCAATATCATTGAGGTCCCTAAGGACGAGACAGGATTTTGTTTGACCAATTTATACCTAAAATATCGATGGACGATCGAGTTATTGATACTCAACAGGTGAAAATTTTAGAGGCGGATAACATATATAATTAACAAGTTTTTCACTCTAGCCTCGTGGACATGGCGCTAGATTTTTGACTTAATACGCCCATAGAGAGTCACAACACCACTATCATTTCCCTTCCGGTCTTCGAAGCACAACCTACCCATTCTTTCCTCTCCGTTCCTGAACTGTGTCGACGATGTACTATTATCCCCTAAGTGGGCACTAGTATGCAATTACCGAGAAGCGCCCCTCTCCCTTATAGGGTCACAAAAGGGCGCCACAAAAGCAGGTTGGTGTCAAAAACATACACTGCGACCTATAATCCCTTACCATCAAATGAAGACCGGTCCCTGGTGCTTTCAGGCTGCACAGTGATTGTCATTCTGCTTTTTATGTGTATTTAAATATCCGGGAGAGGGATAGCGTCCACGAACGAGGGACAAATGGCGCCACGTACCTACAGGGGTTGCAAAGCGTGAATACCGAGAAATTTGTGACTGGGGTGCACGCAATAATGCTCTTTACATACCTGAATTTTTTTTTTTAAGAGCTCATCTGGCGACTGCCTATTTGGGCATTAGTCGCCGTATTAAAAACTGCCTAGTACTAGGCTACTTTAAAATCTAATGCAATAATTCCCCCCCCCCAAAAAAAAAAACCCAAACAGCACCAGAAATTGAAAAAAGAGAAAAAGAAACGAGTAGTAAGCAAGCTCTTGCGTCAGGGGCAGGTTCCCCGGCGCAAGAGCAGGCAACCTATAAGGAGAAAAAACAAGAAAATAAACGAAAAAACTGGGTTAAATAATAGGGAGAAGGCAGGCCTCCCCCCCAAAAGTCAACAAGTCTACCAGTCAAAGTGCACGCACTCATCTCAAGTACAAGGGACAGGCAGTAGCGACCCCGCCCATCCCGGTACCGGGACGGGTAACGTGCGCGAGGATCACCAGACTGGGACAATCGAAAAGAATGTGCCGAACAGTCTGTGGGACGACGCAGTCGTCACAATAGGGCGTAGGCGAGTGCTCCATCAAATAGCGATGCGTCACACGAGTATGTCAGATTCGAAGACAACAGAAAGCGACCTGAAGCCGTCACAGCATTGGCGAATAGGTCCATGGGAAGAGTTGCAGCGCAATGGCACGCAACTTTAAGTTCCCTTCGACCGTCTCCCATCTTCTTTGCCAAGCAGTCCGAAAAGCTGCCCGTATTCCTGCCATGTAGTCGGTGTGAGGAAGAGCGAAACACGGGTCTGGTCGCAGAGTCCTCGCGGACTCTTTGGTGCCCTCATCGGCGCGCTCATTCCCCGAAATTCCTACAAGTCCAGGAACCCAGCAGAAAATAATCTCGACACCCACCCGTTTGGCCAAAATCGTGGCGCCACGGATATCGCGAACCACGAGATGCGGAGAGTCCAAATCCTCAAGAGCACTCTGCAGCTCCTCCCAGTTTGCCTGGAGTCCACGACAATTCCATTGAAGGAATATGCCCTCCAGACCTAGCTCGGAGGAGACGCGGGATCCTCCTCGAACAGAAGACCCTCACGGGAATGGCCGTACGCTTCCCAGAGGCAGAACCCCGGGCGCTGTTGGTCGGACAAAACGCTGAAGGCGCTGTCGCCTTCGAGGACTTAGTGGGGGAGGTTGGGCTCGCCATGCTAGTCTTTTCCTCCCTCCGCCTCGAAACCTTAGGCGGGCGTTGCGGCTTCGGAGGCGGATGGGCGTCTTTTCGAGGAACCACCGTCTCCAAGCCACCCCCTCCAATACAAGGCGTGGTCGAAGGAGCCGAAGCGCTTTTCTTAATGTCCTCCGTTCGGGGGACAGTTTTAGGAACCCTGAAAGATGGCCTGGTGCCTAACTTCAGGGGTGTTGCCTCCTGTGATTCTAACGACTCGGTAGAGGAGCTTGGCCGTTTAGCCTTACGGGGAACGGTCACGCTGGGGAAAGAGGGGGGCAGCGCTGTTTTTAGCCGGGGCTGGGTATAAACCCTTTTTACCGCCAGCTTTATCCAGGGAGCGCCAGGGTTAAGTAGAGCCCGCAGAACCGCTCTGAATGGGCGCGGAAACAACCGTGCTCGTTGGCCTGGATGGGCCAGGAGCAGAGGGTGCCTTTCTAACTATTGAGGCATATGACATCCCAGGCAGAGCCGGGCGCCCCAGGACCAAGTCCTTAGCCTCGCGGAATGAGAGGCGATCCTGGGCCTGAACGGCCAGGATTTATTTCTCAAGTAGAAATGTACCACATTGCTTCAAAGAAGCGGGGTGCGACTCTCCGCAATTGACACACTCGGCCACACACGATTTAGACTTATCGTGTACGGCCTTGGAGCAATTTACACAGACTTTGGGTGACCCCAACTTTGCACGTCTACAAAAACGATTCGTATGGCGGACGCGGTGAAAGTAATATCACCGCCGCAGCACTGGCACGAATGCCTTCACGCGGTAGTGGTACCAACCAGCACGCACCGACTCAAGGAGCTTGTCACAGTCAAACGTGACGAAGAGGGTACGGGTGGGTCTTGAGGCCCCTCCCTGTTTTCTCATCACACGTTCGACTTTGACCGCCCCATGGTCGGCCAGTTCTAAGGTGATGTCCCCTATGGAGTAGTCAACGAGTTCCCTCGCATAAACTACTCCTTTCACAACGTTCATGGTAGAGTGCGGCGTCACACTAACCGGGGAGACGTGAAGTGTCCGAAGAGCTCTTACTTTGGCCGCCTCGGAGGAATTCGCCGCATTCGCCAGAAGGCTCCCGTCAGAGAATTGTTTTACCTTTGGCTCTCTACCAATTGTACTAGCTAATTTTATCCTCTGATGGATCATGTTACCCTTGGCAAACAAGCTGGCAGCAGTGGAGCGAATAACGATGATGCGTTTGAAGCCTAGCGGGCTCGAAAACGCCAGGTAACCTCTGAATGAGGGGCCCCGATGTTATCGAGGCTCCGCCCTGTGCACTTTTGGTCTTTGTGATAGTCAGGGGCTCCGCACCCGGGGAGGCAGAGGGGCCGGATGTGCCGATATTGTCTTGCTCGCTTACCGTAGCAGCAGACCCATATGTCCCCGCTGCTCCTGCGGATCGAGAGGAGCCCCTGTCTTTTTCGTCTTTTTCCTGTTCTTTTTCTTTTTAGGAGAGGAGGGCGCGGAATAAACCCGCTTCTCACTTCCACCCGCAGGAGCCCCTAAGCCAAATGGACCGCCCTCAGCCAGGCCCTTCTCCGAAATGGAGAAGGTCCTGGTGGTCGCAGGGGCACCGTTTGGAGGAGATCCCTCCCTTCCTTCCTTGTACTGCCTCAGAGACCCCAGCCTTCTGAGAAGGACCTTGCATAGGGGCGGATTCGGATTCGGTGCTTGGCGCCGAGCCCGGATTCTCCCCCATGGAAGGCCCTAATCCCTGAGGCTGGGTTGCCTCAAGGACAATGTCTACCTCAGGAAGGCCTCCAGTCGGCTCCCCCCCCCAAAAAAAAAACATCGCAGGTCCCGTTGGCAGTATTGTCATTAGTCAGCTAGTGTGGGGAGGCACAGGCCTTGCCCCCGGCCAGGTGACGGGGTGTTCCCCCCGTCGTAGTCGTAGGAGAGGAGCTGCCCGAGGGCGGCTCCGTCGATGGTACAGGGGCAATTAAAGGGTTGTTTTTTACTCATCAATGGGCATGGTGACCCTCTTTTTATTACGGGATGCAATAACACATCACCCCTTGCAGTAGCCCGCTCTGCAAGGGGTGCCTACCTGCCTGGCAGAGCCAGGTGCCGCCATTTAAGACCACTCCTCCCGCTTGGTGACTTGGCAGCCCTTCAGCATTGTGGCTCCACCTTGGGCACCTCGTAAAATTAAGGATAGCTGGTGAAGTGAGAAGAAAAAGGGAAGTGAGGAAGGTATGGGTGGGGATGAAGCAGGTTTTTCAAAAAACCCATCCCGAACTAAAGCTTAGGGGTTAGGGAACGTTGTCCCCCTCCCCCTCAGCCCCGATCCGGGACGGTTGGCTGAGAAGAAGGTCAGCATCTACCCTGTGAAATTAGAGGCTGACCCGAGAAAGTTGTGGGAGAGGTTGTATGAAAAGCGAAGAAATACAAGTGTTTTGAAGGAAGGAGAAGAGGCTAAGCTGGGGTCCTACGGGGTGCTGAGTCTTGTCAGCACGGCGGCCAGGATGGCAAATCGCCGTACATCTGTGAAACTAGAATGTTTATTCCCCTACGCTCCACTGCAAACAACAGCTGATATAATCCACTATTTCTACCAAAATTCTTCTGTAGAATTATCCTCTCCTCCTTATATAAACGGGATAGATACCTACAGTTTCAATTAAACGGAATGAGCAGATCTGGAAATTGACTCAGTATTGTATGGAACACCAACTCGGATTATTAACATATGAATTCTTTTATATATCAAAAGTGGTTTTGTCCAAAGTAATATAGAAAATGTTATCTATTTCGCACTTAAATCATTATATATGAAAACACTTTCATGAAAGCAAGAACAAAAAAATTCGCAATACAAACCTATTATCCAAATTTAAATATTTCATTTACTACACTTAATTCAACACAGGTGTGAAATGTATTACCTTAAGAAATTCAATTGAAAATATGATTTTACGTCATTATGCATTAATATTACTAAACACAAGCCACGCCAAATCAATCAAATCCTACGCAGACAATGTGGATAGAGGAAAATTCCAAATATCACCGAAAATATTCCAACCCCAATTGCTGAAGCTTTATTCAACATAGGATCACCAAGCGATTTGCCTAAAATGTGAAGAATCAAACGTAATATAGTAGTCGAAGTGATTAAGGATAGGAAGAATGTTTTAATATTGTGCATGGATAGGTATGTAGAGAAGAATGGTTCAGAATTATACCAGGTATAGCTGTATAAGGAGAAATGTTTTAATTTTAGAACATTGCTATGAGTATATGGAAAAATGCTTCAATTTTACACCATAGGTACGTGTAATTGGAAGAATTCATCATTTTTACACCATTGAAGGGAGTATACGGAAGAATGCTTCACTTTTACACCATAGAAAGGGGTATATTGAATAATGCTTCAATTTTACACTATTGATAGGAGTATATAGAAGAATACTTTACTTTTACAACATTGATAGGAGTATACGGAAGAATGCTTCAATTTTACACCATAGAAAGGGGTATATTGAATAATGCTTCAATTTTACACCATTGATGGTAGTATACCGAAGAATGCTTTAAATTTTACACCATACATAGGGATATATTGAATAATGCCTGAAATTTACACTATCGATAGGAGTATATAGAAGAATGCTTCATCTTTACATCATAGATATGTGTATATGGAAGAATGCTTCAATTTTACCCCATTGTCTGATGTAGACGGCGTAATGCTTGAATATTATTCCATTGATTGGTGTAGATGAAGGACTTTTGAGAGGACGAACTTGTGTTTTTCTACTCAGGGACAAACCTTGATTGGACAAGAACTCTTAGCCTAGATTGTGCCATCGCACACAATCACCTTCTCTAGGCTAATGGCTTATTAAGATCATGTTAATTTATTTATTTTATATTATTTATGTAACTACGTTTTTATTTTTCTATACCACCTGAATGTGTGGGGTTTCAGTATGATACTAATATCATTTAATATTACGTTATGTCATTATATGGCTGTTGATTCCCCCTCCCTCCCTTCCAATTGGTCAGTTATCCTCCCTCGTTCCTATACATTGTATATCTTTAACCATAAACATTCTGTTTCCCTCTTTGTAATTCCTAGTGTCCCTTTAAATGGTCTGTGGACGGCACTCTCCAGCCACTTTACAACTTGACAAGCCAGTTTCGTTTCACACTCTATGTTACTTCTATTCATCGCCCGCCTATTGCCTTCACGTCCTATTCAAGATAATTACGTTGACCTTCGCCCTTCTAAGCAATCTCTAGATGGAAGCTTAATTTTTTTTATTAAAAAAAATAACGTCCTATTATCGTCAGCTTTCCGTCATTGACAGCGACCTTATGCCCCAACCGAGGCTACCGAGAAAGCTTTTCGTGAATTTCTTTTCATCAACACAGGGTCATATTCCTCGTCAACACTTGTTTTACTTGTTTTGTGAAAGTAAACAAAAATAAACTTTATATATTTACAAGGGATAATGTAAACAATATTTTTTAATGCGGATAAGTTGTTTATCATGAAAGCAAATGTACTTTTCGCAGGTTCACTATAATTAAAAGTCCACCCAACAACTTTTCAACCTTTGTAATCATAATATGTCTTCCTAAGAACTCTTCATCGTACCCAATCACACTTTGAATATACAAGTTTTGGGAATACCATCTACGCTTTAACTATCCACCGGTTTCACTACTACAACTATATTCTTGCTGGATTTTCTGATTTAACTCCAACTCCTTGAACCTGTTCTAAATTATGCAGCTCATGTTTTTCCAACAGGTTGTTGTTTTTCTTTTGCAAAACTGGTGCTTCTAGAATTTAACTGGTTTTCCATCGAGTGCCCTATTGTTATGTATATTCTTAATTACAGGGCTTAAATATCGTTGTCCTTTTCTACCTGATTTTGTGACTGAACTTCTTCCGCTCCAAAAGAGCTCTAAGTTCTTACTCTGAACATTTGTTCATGTATCTCGTTTGCGCTGCATGAAAGAGTGCCCCTTCTAAAGATACACTTCTAAGATGCGTGATAAATTACGAGTTGCTATATGCCTCTGTCCCTCACTTGGTAGCTTTAAGAGCGTTATGATCATGTCCTCCGTCAATCATTCTCTTAGTGTTGGACAAGCACTTTGATAGCCCACACGGATCAGAAAAGAGACATAAATGCATTTTATATTTTCATAATTATTATTATTATTAATATTTTTAGGTTTAGATAATCCTGAGAACAAAATGTCATCATTAGACTATCAAGTTATAACTCTTCAGGTATTTTCATATCTATATCAATTCAAACAAAGGCAGCCCTCAATATGTACTTTTCTTCGCGTCATTTATTAACAAGAGAAAAATAAAATAAAAATTTTAAAAAATAAACTGGGAGGAGGAAACCTGTTTGAGCACTAAAAGGAATCAGCAACCAAGAACTCAGTTTGTAAATATAAGCCTTTTTATCTACTATGCATTAAGGATTTGTAGTATATGGTAAGAGAAAATTTACATAATTTATGTTTTAAAAGCTTTTGCATATTAAATTTTGCTATATGCAGTCATCTTTTCATATTAAAGAAGTTTTTAGTTAATTAAATCTTAATTTGAATTGAGTTACATTTGAGAGGTACTTACTTGAACCAAGTTCAAACTAATTTGGAAGGATTGTAAAAATGAAATGTAGAAAAGGGGTTACCGTTAATGGTGAAAAGAGAAAACTTTTTTGTTTTTAATAAAAGTTTTACCTCATATTCACACGATATTTTAGATGCCTTTTCTTTCTCACTTTCGTTCCTTACTTTTGGTGACTTAATTGAAGGTTGCATATATTTTCCATAGTTAGATAGTCCTCAGCGATGCGGTCGACTCATGTCTTTGTCAGTGATGATATTATTCCTTTTAGTGCTTGAAATTTGATTAAGGAGAGCTTGTGGTGCCCAGAAGTAGATGATAGAAGTCAGTGATGTTGTTTGTCACGAGTCATGTTCCCCAACGATGACAGGTATGGTGACTTTATTTTTTGGCCTTCAGTTCCACTTTATGCCTAGGAGCAGATGTAGATATTTGGGTACCTTCCTCCCATTCTCTCTTTGTATGCCCTAGTCATTTGAAATACTTACTTCAACGATCATTGAGGCTTTGTTGAACTTATTTTCAAATCACAATGTCTGGTTTGCACGCTGAATTTTCCATACAGCTGCCTGTGGATATTTTTTCATAATATCTATGTATATTTCTTTCCACTGGTAATGTTTTAGCAGTATTCCCACTGTTTAAAGCTGTATTTTATATCAAGTGGAGGCAGTTGCATATCAATCATGGCGCTTGATGCAGCAGTCATCTGTAAATAAGTTTTCACAGCCCAGGATAAAGTGGCTCACACCTTCTGTCTTGACGAGATAGAACTTGCATCTGTCGTGTTGAGTCAACCTGACCATCTTTTTAAAGCGATTGGTTAGTACTTTTTGGTTTGGGGCTGCCCATTATTAATTAGCCTTTTGCCATCAAAAGTTGGCAGGACCTTTAAGCCAGTTAAGTGCTCCCACCCCCGACTACTCTAATATTATTTCATTCCACTCTTCTATGCATATTTCGTCTTTTCTATGGCTTCACTCTGCTTCTACTTTTTGTTTGACAGCATTTATGAAGCTTTTTGCTATCTTTGTAATAGATGTTTGTTCTAATTATAAGGGATTTTTTATTGTTATTGCGTTACTAGCCTAGTGGCGTACTGTATTGAGTTATTAAGTATTGTGTAGTCCTTATAATTCCAGTGTGAACTTGGTTTTATCTCAGATAACCATAGCCCGATTTATGTCATGTTTCTTAGGAGGAAAGCCTCTGTAAGTATTCGTGGCGGTATATTATCATGTGATCAGCTAAGACTTTCCTGTCTTAACATCTAGGTTTATCAATTTTACTTTGGGGCCAGTTAATTATGCCATTTCCATAGCCGATGATTGGTTGTCAAATTGGTTGTTTGTAGGTTTGTTTAGGGGCTCAGACGATTTGTGTGTATGGTCAGGGGATAGTTGATGTGTCTCCTTTTCCAATTTATGCATGACCATTTGGGGAATTTGATTGATGCGGTTGCGAGAAGGTAGCCCAACGGAAGTCAACAGAAATAGTTCAGTCTAGTGGTCAACAAGAGTCATAGCTTATGGTAATGAAACGTTTTTCTTATTTGGTTGAATCCTTAGAAGAGCAGTGTAAGCAAAAAGATTTAAAATGCTGGTAATGAAAATATCAAAATGATTTTAGTATAAGAGAAATGTTTTTTTATGAGTTGAAGACGTTTATCGCAAGAATCGAAGCTTCGCGGAATAAAAAAAGAGTTTTGTCAGTATTTATTGTTCATGCATTGGCTGAGATTCTCCATGGAATGAAAATAAACAATTCTTCCTTATCATAATGATTAAAGTGTCTGCTTTAATATTTAATGCGGAACTCAGAATTATTTGAAGCTATCGATTTATCACATTTGACTTTTTAGGATTCACCTTCTGTGTCACCTGTACTTGGAGAATCTTCAATAGTCAAAATATGCATCTTTGGCAGTCTATATTTTTTTCTGATGCAATTTGCATTATTAACTCTCACCTCCATCAAAAAACCTACACAGACTAAAGTGTCAAAATATCTCATTAAATTAAATACTTCACTATTCGTGATTCGAAGCTTGAGAAAATGAAGAGAAATGGAGAAAAAAATAGAGCAGGAACCTTTAAAGAATAAACTAAAAAGAAATGTATATTTGTGTACTGAAAGGTCAGCAGTCGCAAACCCTTCTACTAAAGATCAGCAGCCCCCCAAAATATGATAGTAAAGATAAGCAAAGAAAAACAAAAGTAAATTATTAAAACAAAAAATACCATGAAAATAGAATAACATTATTAAAAACAAATACTTTTGATTTTTTTATTAATTAATATTGCAAGAAAATGAATTATTAAAACAAAATATAACATCAGAATAAAATAACATCATTAAAAACAAATAACTTGATTTTTTTTTAATTGATATTATGCAGCGATTTTCTGAAATGGTTCTTGTTTATTTGTTTGTCTCAACATGCATCTCAAAGCTATGTTGTAATAAAAAAATCCCTTTAACATCCTTAAATACTCCCAATAGACAATTTATGAATGTCTAAAAGTTTTCTCTTTTATGGCTGGCAGAAAATCGTCAAATAAATATGTGGACAAGTGAAAATGAAAAAAATAATATCCCTACATCGTAAGTGAATAAAGACATTCTTGAAATTGTATCGAAAATAGTAGGGTAATAATACTGGATAAAAATAACTAATTTACGATTATTACCATTATGAAAGCAATAATTATTTCAAATTCGTCTAACATCGCTCGACAACAATTTTTGAAGTTGGAATAAGAAGAGATCAAATGCAAAATGAATTAAAGTGTTATGAATTCTAAGACAAACGCCTAAATTTGTCTTTCAATCAGCTGATAGAAACAAAACTTTGGCGTTTGCGTTAGAGAGGCTGACTTATGCGTTATTTTCTCGTGATTGTGAGAAGAGCTCCTTCCGAGAGCTTGATGAAGAGCTTAGTTAGCTACAACATTGCCTTCTAAACCGCAGAATTATGAGTGCGCAATTGCAAATAATTCTCGATTTATAAGGCCAAGCTAGAATGGATAAAAGTAAATTTTCTATTCTCTTCGAAAGTAGAGATAAAAATGAAAATAACAGATTGAAAGACAACTTTTTTGGTTTGTTTTAGAATTAATTAATTTTTTAAGAGTGAAAACATACAAGCCTGCACCTAAGCTCTACCTTGGTCTGACAGACGGAGGTGTTCGTCTTTCTCTTTCAAATAAGCCACAGTCTAGGTAGTTATGAGCCGAGATGTTCGGAGTGATGTGGTTAAATTAATTGCATGACATGGCACTGAGTCCTTCGCACACGCACTGAATTCCAGCAGGAACATCCTGGATCCAAGTTAACAGAAACTCCCACAAGCATTTGATGTATCACTCCTTGTAGCATCCGTGCTTTTAGAGTCGCCTTACCCTCATAATAACACACAACTCTCTCCTGATCATTTGTGCCGTCCTCAAATTGACACCTAACAATCAAAGATATTCTCATAGAGAGCTCCCGGTGTGAATCACAAACAGCAGATTGTACCTTTTGAAAATTTGGGGCGGATTAAATTTAGCTATGTCATTTATTCCGTCAAAGACAGTGCACCACCTAGCCTAGTATGATAGGGAGAAGAGAGAACCGACAACACGAATTAGTTACCTACTCTATACTCTTCATATATATATATATTTTTTTGTGGAAAGAATTTTAAATTTAATTGATGGATTGTAATTGTTTTTAAGTTATTTGTTAACATGTCAGATAGTCATTAATGTATGTAATTGTCAGCCAATTTAATTAAATTAATAACATTAATTATCACGACATTTAGTAATCGACAAAATAGTGAAGAAAGAATTATCAATGATGGAAGGAATAAATAATTGAGGTAAATGATATTGACAGAAGTCATTGCAGAAAGATGAGCGATTCATGTCTAGAAATATTTATATGTAACTAACAGATGCAAAGAATTAGACCCTAAGTTCATAATCAGCAAATAAGTTTCTATAACGAGAACAGAGGCAAACTATTTTAAACTCTTGAATGAACTCTTAAAGACAAGCAACCACTAAAATATAGTAGTGCAGATGATCCTAAGGTACTCTGGTACGGCTGATATTTACAACGACTACTGGTATCGAAATAACTCACAAACTAAGTAAATTGTTTGGCTTAATTAGCTTACTAGATCTTCTACTTCAGGGACAAACAATTATCGCGGCGCAACTTTCTGAAAAGAGCTAAAAAAATAATTATTTGAAAGGAAGCCATGTAATCTACTTTCACACTTCCCTACAGAGAATTTTCATTTTGCAAAAGAGCAAAGTTGAATGGTAATTAGATTACTTTGTAGGTAAACAAAAACACGATGGTATACTTTCACATAATTGATAATAATATATCAAGACGGGCCATATCGCAGTCTTAAATTCATGTTTTCTTTAAATTAGACCGAGTGGTTGCTTTTATTATTTAAACCGTAAATATCACTTGTATTTTAAAGTTGCAATATAATATTATCGTTTCGATTATTAGGTATAAAAGAATACTGGAAATATTTTCAATATTAATATTAAATATTTGTACAAAACTCTGGTAATACATAGAGTAATTTTATGTTTTAAATTGCTAGGACCATTTATAAGTAATAGAAAACAAGCAACATTTCACTTTATGGTGACTGAACATAATAGCGTTAATAAATGACCTAAGTTGGGAAGAGCTCCTTCATCTTCCATATTTCATTCACAACAGTGCCATTTTAACAGAAATAAGTGCTAAAATACAAAAGAGTAGGAGACTTATATCGATGATTATAGTAGGCCATTCACAAAGTTTTGCCGTTTTGGAAAGGAGCAAAACATTTTAACTAAATTGAATCAATTCTATGATACTACCAGGCAATGGCTTCGCTACTAAGATTAAAATTTAAAATCTATTAAAAGCAGCCATGGTTAAATTTTTATACATTTTCTGCACTTCGCCAATTATAATAATTTTAAAAAGGAACTCTAAACTAAATTTTCCCGCTTTCAAACTATCACGTTGCTAAAATATAGAGTTATAGAAGATATATAAAAATAAATTTTATGAATTTCACCATTTGAAATTCTTTGGGTTCTAAAAATTTCACAAAATTTCGATTCTTATATTTATTTCTGAGCTTCACCATTTTGTTTTTTGATATTATAAAAGAATTATTAGAAATAACTTTGATAAAAAAACATGTCATAACCAAACTAAGATGAAATTATTACTCAAATACTAAAAAAAAATCCCCTTCTTAAATTATAGAGTTAGAGATGGTGATGATGATGATAATATATTTTATCATCAGTATTACTAACTTTATAATTTAAGAAGGGGATTTCTGTAAGTATTTGAATAATAATTTCATCTTAGTTTGGTTATGACTTAGGTTTTTTTATCAAAGTTCAGAAATAAATATGAGTATCGAAATTTTGTGCACCTCTAAAACCCAAAGAATTACAAATGTTGAAGTTCGTAAATTTATTTTTATATATCTTCTTCTATAACTATATTTTAGCAATGTAATATTTTGAAGGGGAGAAATTTAGTTTAGAGTTCCCTTTTAAAATTATTATAATTGGCGAAGTTCAGAAAATTCATAAAAATTTAACCATGGTTGCTTTTTTTTCGATTTTAAATTTTAATCTTAGTAGTGAAGCTCAAGTTCACCCGTATGGGGGAGTGGCGAAGACATTACCTGGTATAATTATATAATTTTTACGTAGGAGACATGTTTCGGATGCAACTGGTTTCCATCATTAGTCCAAGAATAATGACAAAGACGGGCTGTTGGATTCGACCTTTTTTTTACAGCCATTAATTTTTAAGTAAGAGGAAAAAAACAACGACCAGGAAGGGCTCGTAATACTGTTTTACTGTCAACCAGCAGGAGCGATCTCTTCCTGGCCTAAGGGAGAGCCATCCGTTTCGCGTATAGGAAGTCTGGAAAAGAAAACCCGTTCGGCAGGTTCTCGTGAGGAAGGTGGTATGTTATGTATGCAAGGAAAATGACATGGAAGATGCGATACCTTTGCGAATAGCTATCTGTATAATGAATGACCTATGGCTAGAGCTTTCCACACTACCGAGTAAAAATCGGCGCACCTGCAATGCGCGACTAGCTCCTTACGAACGCTGAATTTTTGTGTCCACTCTCACTAGTAGTAACAAGGGGAAATCTAGTAGTTTCTCGACTAGGCCAGCGGGAGTTCTCTACTTCATCAACAATGGAATCCAATATGAAATTCTGTTTCTAACAGTTCATTAACGACCCGGTGATACCTGAGTCATGAAAACGAGTAGACGATAAATATCTCGTGAAACCAACTAACGTAGCATGAGGAAACGTGCTACAGCCGACATCTGCGGAATTGCTTTTCCTCCCAGTCTCAAAGCTTACATGTGGCTATAGATATTCCGCATATTTTCACTTGATTATATACCTTTATGTACTTTTTTGCGGGGATGCCATCGTTGGTTTAGGCTTCTTAGTTATAAGTGATATAAATCACAAGTTTACATCTAGTAGGGAAGGAAAGTCCCTTTGCAGGGCTCCGATAAAGCGATAGTCCAGTAATATCTTCGTTTCCATGACGACGCGTTCGCTCTACTCGTTCTAAACGACCGAATAAACTTGAACGCAACTTAATTAAGTTTCCCAATTCTTTACACCTAATTCATTGTGATACTCCGCAATTACCTACCCGTAAGATAACTCTACTCGAGCTATTATTTCAAACAATGTGGGGGAAGGTGGTTAAAAAGATCAATGTGCAAGATTCCAAACTACTCTGGGCACAATTAATGCTTTATTTCATAGGGAACAAACACTGGGGAACAAATATTTGATCGGGGTAAACATCCTTTGGCATTTAAGAGCGAGCTCCTATAAATTATTAATATTGCTCTAATGAAATCATTCTCAGCACGCATCGTTCGATTCTCATTGGTCATTTTGAGCCGAGATTTTGAGAAAAATACTTTGAAAGTTTCGAGAGAAGCTTTGTTCTCAGAAGGAAAATTCGATTCCTTAGTTAAAGTTTGAAAAAGAAATTAATAGTTTCTAAATTACCAAATTCTCGTAGCTCATTTTCAGGGCAGTTTATTAGAAACCTTTTATTCTGGAAATTAGTTTTTAAAGTTTGTAGTCTTGAAACAAAATTGAGTGCTAGAGTCTCTCTAAACTTGTCTCCGAATTAAAAGTTTCCGATTTACTGCGTTAAAGATACATCCTGCCCTCCTCGAACCTGGCCTAGGAAAGTCGATCCTTGTTCCCTTTAGCACCGGGGAATTAGAAGATTTTCGCGTTCTTTCTCTAATTAACTCGAGTAAATCTCCGCTGATTTCTAACGTTATCATCACTTTTCCCTCCCATGAAGTTGACCATCTTCATCATCCCGCACCGCAGGGAGACAGGAAAGGATCTCCCTTGTCTTCATCACTACTAAATGAAACAGGTCACCCATTCCATGCCTCCCGAAGAGAGGTTTTCTCCTTCTCAGTCTTTGCCACACTCTTTCTTGGCTTTCTATTAATAACAGACGCACGTCAACTCATCTTAGCAGCCGATCTTCTTCAGCAATTTTTACCGATCATCGATTTAAGATTATTTTCTTTCTAAAGGTTTTTTGATGATATATTTTCAAGGACCCGCTAACCAGATGACTTAAGTTGGCAACCCAAATTAATAATATAATTGATGCAGCTAATTACATTGAAATAGTTCCTGACATACTTTTTTTCCAATGTATGTACACAGAATATACCATAAATACCATTCTTCTGGAAACAGGGTGCAACCTCTGTCCCTGTTCAGGAACTTTACACACTAAGTGCCACTTAACAGCTTTCTTCCGCTCATCCCACTCTCTATTCACAACGGGCAGAGGTTGCATCCTGTTTCCAGAAGAATCGTATTTATGGTATATTCTGTGTACATACATTGGAAAGAAAGTATGTCAGGAACTATTTCAATGTAATTAGCTGCATCAATTATATTATTAATTATCGTTGACTTTTCTGTAATGAATTTCAATTAATCATTGGATAACAATAATAATATTAGTTATTACCTTATTATTTTGTAATTCATATTAATCGTAAAATGAATAATACTCATTGCGAATTTAAGTGTAGTAGCAATATTATATAGAAAATTAAAATTTTAATAATAATAATAACAATAATAATGGTAATAATAATAATAATAATGATAATAAAGCTTTATTAATAACTATAATTATGATAATAATGGAAATATTGCTATACTGATATTGATGAAAGTTTTAGTCGTTAATAGAGTCATAATTTATA
Source organism: Ceratothoa steindachneri (assembly GCA_963969495.1). NCBI lineage: Eukaryota > Metazoa > Arthropoda > Malacostraca > Isopoda > Cymothoidae > Ceratothoa > Ceratothoa steindachneri. Next base: position 80,260,207 of record OZ018327.1, read on the forward strand.
TTTTAAAGAGGATTATAAGATCATTATTCTGATTCAAAGCTTCAATGTGATGCAAATACCTACGGCCGGATGCAAAAAAGTGGCCCCAAGACTGCCGATCTCGGCAAACTCCTAATAATATTTTTACAACTTGACCGAGGGTGAGCCATATTTCATCCCCCAACCCCCAAAGTTGGAGAAACAAATTTCTGAATCATCGTATAAAATTGCTTAGTTCTATGAACAAACACATTAGTTGTTAGCTGCCAAACTAAGAAGACCAAAGCCTCGCTGGAACAACTTCAGACACCGAACTCTTCAAGATAAGCCACCGAGAACAAGGAAAAATTTTGATCGTTTAATCGACGTTGAATCCCAACGGCCAGGTTTCCAATTGGAGACTTCCTCCGGTTTCAGTTAATTTCTGGTGGTAGTTTTTCGCTACTCAGGAGTTTAAAGGAGGGTTTTTTAACGGAGTGTTAAAATAGCTGCGACAGGGTGACTACGTCTCAGTGTGTAAGTTATGTTTGGTATTTTGGACTGGACTAAGTTCCCTAGTTTTCCCTTACCCTTGACTTGAGAAGCGAGAATTTTCCTTAAATAGAAAACTAGTCAGGAATGGGAGAGGACTCATCAACGAATGAACAGCGAGTGAACAAATTCCAATATTTTGTGGGCTTATTTAATTTCAAAAAAGTTATTCGAAATTCGCTAGTATCAAACGTTCCCTTGAAAATCCTTACAAATTTACCCGTCTCTTAGCCTATGTCTTCCTCTACCTCCCTTCCTCTCTTCCTTGTGACCCTTACCCCATCCACCCCTATATCATAGTACAGATAAAGATGGTAGAAGATACCGAAACTAGATCCTCAGAATCCTTTAGTCCTGCCCGAGAAGAGCCGCAATTATACCCTAATATGACCTAAATTAACCTAACCTAACCTAATCTAGAATAGATTAGGTTGGCTTTAGTTAGGCGTAGCAAAGTAAGGTTTCATTAAGGTCGAAATAAGCTTAGAATGCCTCATCTTTCCAAGATCCTATAAAAGATCAAGATTGCTAAAGAGAGGAACCTTACTCAAGTGATATTGAACTTTTAAATTTTTTTATTTTGGTGATTCTTAAAACCCATTTATGCTCCTATTAATGATGATTTTGTACACACTTATATTCATGAAAACATTTCAAATTTTTTGTGGTAAAAAAAATATTCATAGCCAAATACCATCGCAATGGCGGTAGAGAAAGCGAACATTGCTCTATTGATTTATAACACACAGATTTTGAGATTACGAGAGGACAACTGAGCGGGATAAAAATAACTAATTACTTACGCGATCAATAAACTTAGTGTGTTTCTTAAATCTACGTTTAGGTTCGTTTTATAAACCTTTTCATTTAACTTTTATTTTATCAGCTTTGTGAACTTTGTGCCTACTTCCTTTTGATCCTTCCTCGAAAGAAATTCTGGCTGAAATGATGATAAGCTTAAGGATATTTCTTTTTCCTAGTCATAGGAACTTCAATGAAACAATTTAAGTGATAGGATTCTAGAGTAAGGATGACTCGAAGAAAATTTAACTCAAGGGAGCCTGAAAGATAAAAAAACATGCGAAAGAAAGTAGAAAAATTAAAAACATGATTGTAAGAATTGAATGGAAGTCGCGCCTTATTTTTTACGGGGAACGAAACAACAAAACAACCCCCCTGCCCCCCAAAAAATAATAAAACCATTCGTAGAAACACTTACACTCTGCTTTTCTTAAATTATAATACTTCCGAAAACAATCGTGTGTTTATGCTGGCCAAGGTCGACAAAGACTAAAACAAGTACATTTCTTTGTGAACAGAAGCAGCTAAGCATTTTGTGCATTGCATTAATTGCCTGACAGTCTTGATTTAATACAATAAAATGCAAACAATCAATTTATCAACATTAATCTTTTTCGATATTCCTATGAGAAATGCCACTTTGCGTATATCCAGTTGAAAAAAAATGATCTGCTTTTTAAGATCTATAGTATCTAATTCTACTTCCACCAGTGTAGAATCGAGTATGTTTAACTTACGGACAGTTTCTAATATTTGGTTGCGAATTTAATCTCGTAGGGAAGCTGGTCTCACAACAGACTTTTGTGCAGTCATTTTTCCCTTACTCTTTGTTTCGCTAACACTCTCTCTCGCGACCTTTGTTTTGTAAGGAATAGTCCGCATTACATCGTAGAAAAAGATTGATAACTTACCATTCGAAGGTTCGAAGGTATTTTTAGTTGCGTGCGAGTCTAGTCGCGAGCGACTCTACATTGTAGTTATCCGGGCGATTTTAAAGAAATTCGGAGCCCTTATGTTGTTTTACATTCTCTTTAAGTCCTCTTAAGGTTAGCCCGGGAATTATTTTGTTTTTGCTATAACATCATAACTATTCGGCTGATTCTAACGAAGTTTAAAACCATTATGCTGTTTTATATTCTCTTTCGAATGATTTAATTTACAAAGTCTTTCCAAGGTTAGAACAGGAATTATTTTGTTTTGGCAATAACATCATAACTTTTCGGTCGATACTCTGCTAGACTAGACTAGGCTATAATATGCTATAATCTGCTAGGCAAGCCTAGAATAGGATATAATACTATGTCAGGCTATTATTGGCTAGGCTATACTATGCTAAACCATGCTAAGATATAATGTACCAGGGTAAGATATAATATATAATTTTAGCTATAAAATGCTATGTTAGGATAGCATATAGTAGGTAGGCTAGACCATACTAAGCGATGCTTAACTAGGGTATAATAGGATAGTATAGGCTATACTTCTCTAGGATAGTTGATGCTAGGCTAGGTTATACTATGCTAGGCTATGCTAAGCTATGCTAAGCTAAGCTATACTATGCTAGATAGGGCTATACTATGTTATACTAGGGTAAACACAAGTATAATAGGCTAGAGAGGGCTATGCTCTGCTATGTTATGCTATGCTAGGTGATACTGTGTAAGGCTACCATAGGCTTGCTAACCAAGGCTATAATAGGCTAATTTAAGCAAGGATATTGTTGTCTAGGGTATGGTATGCTATACTAGTCTAAGATATACTAGGCTAGGCTATAATATGATACGCTTGGCTCTATTATGTTAGGTGTGGTCATAAATCAGAATAAGTGATGGCACGCGACTTGTGTTCAGCAGACCTTGTTTTATGAACATTTTGTGCAAAACCATTTACGAGATTGAGCTAACCCAGGTACTGTTCTACCATAAAAAGTGAAAAAGCGAGGTTTAAGTGAACCCTTGTTAGTCCGCATATAGTTCAGCGCCAATGATATACAGTCGCGGCCATAAGTATTCGGCCACCGCAATTTTTCTTACTCATTGTGTATGACTAGGAATAAGTTGGTGTAGGTTTGTATACATGTATCCACTGCATATGGAAAGAAATAAAGTATCAGCCTCCTTGTATTTTATTTTGAAAATATCTAAAGGTCGATGCTATTAATCGGTAAAATTTTGATATCAGTTTGCTGTATGTTATATTCAAAATGTTTTCATTTAACACACTATATTTGGGATTAATTTGATATTCCATGGCGACTGGATCTGATAGGGATATGATAGTTCTACCGTAGAAAAATAGGTCTGATTGACACGCTGCACGAGGGTGGTCTCAGCTGTCGAAATATCAACCGGGGTTGCTGGATCACATTCCGGTGTTTAGAAGTGTTGAAGAGATTCCAGGAAAATGGGAACATCCAAAACTGGACTTGTTCTGAACCTTCCAAGGTCAGTAAGCAACGTGGGGCCAGGTCTCTGCGTCGCATGAGTCTTCCAGTTTCTAAGAAAACCGAGGTCCAACTGTTACATGACGGGGCTGAGGGTGGCCATGTAATGCATCCGTCATAACAGTCCGTCGCAGGGTGCTTGCACAAGGCCTGAACTCATGCAAAGCCCCTAAAAGCCACTGATCAATCTTAATCAGAAGAAACGACGACTGGCTTGGGCACATGCGTCAGTAAGGACGTGTTTTGTGGTCCGAAGAGTCTATTTTCTAATTGTTCTGAATCCTAAGCAACGTTACAGTCCACCAGAGGCCAGGGAAGATGTGTAATCAAGAGTGAATAGTGGTAACAATAAAGCATGGTGGCCACTCTAAAATTTGTGAGGCTGCATCTCAAGTTCACGGCTTGATCATCTCACCGTTTGTGATGGCAAAATGAATTCAGAGAGGTACCAAGCTCTTCTCAAAGATTACATGATGCGCGAGACCTTTCAAAAAATGCCAGGAATGTCATATTTAGGCAGAAAATTTTACAACTCTGCGTCCACCATACAGTGGCTCCGTTACAAAAAATTACTATGATTGATTGGCCACCTTAGTCTTGGGATATGAATCTACCGAAAAACTGGCAAGACTTGAAATAGGCAGTAAGACGCGGTCACCGATTTTCCAATGAGAAATGAAGGTTATCATCACCGAGGAGTGACCGAGCATCACTTCTCTTAGGTGTGGCACTATCGTGGAGAGCAAGACTCCGAATGTAAATCCTCTCATCACTGCCAATACGGAACTCTCGATACGCTATTGAGCTTCTTGTATTAGTTTTGTGTTGCTGTAATTCTCACATCTACCTATCTGATATATGTTTCTGATGTTTCATGTTTTAACAAATTTTGTATTTTGTTAATTCTTGTTGATTCTTTGGTGACTATATAACTTATTGTTATTATTCTTCCTTATTTAATTTTAATATTCATATTGATATGCAAACAAAAAAATACGACCATGAATTTTTCTAATTTCCCCAAATTTTCGTTGTCCAAAAACCTTTGGCCGCAGTGGTATATTTAAGCTAAACCCACGCTTTATGGGCAATATGCTGTAACTAACATCTTAAGGATTAGGTGCCCTCGCGGAGTCAATACCCATATTAGGCTATGTACTTATATATCTCCTACAAATTTCACTTCCTCTATCTTGACCAGATTTTTGACAAATCTCTCAACCTACCGGTAATATTTCTGCGGCAGCTCCCATCGTCTGTTATTTTTTTAATTTTAAACAAAATAGTACAGCATTTAATTCACAGGAGAGCACAAAAACATCTTCTGGGGGGATATTAAAGGCGGGAATTGTAAAAAACATCTATTTCAAATTATGAGTTGAGTGAAATATTTCCTGAAATAATTTTGGTTCAGGAAAAAATTGACAATGGTGTTCAATTTAAATATTTTTTTCGTTTATGATTTCTAAAGGTTTGGAAAAGAGATTTAGTTTTCCTATTGGTGTTTTTTCTTCACCGAGTATTAGTTGAACTCCTTCAATAAACACCCTTGGCTAAATGTATAGGACACCCAATGTATTAATTCACATATACCAAGTTGGATGCCATTTTGCCTATTTATCGACATAATTCTTCTTGGTATGGGTTTCACCAAATTTTATGACGCTATCCTTCCCCACTCAGCTTGTAATTTTTCATAGTTTATAATTTGTAATTTTGGTAGTTCTTTTTGCTTTTCCAAACACTCCACACAAGTGTTCTATTTAATTTAAGTCTGAACTCTGTGGTGGCTACTCCATATGTGTGATCTCCATTTCACCAAATCATTTTTCGTGTTGTATGTATGGAATGGAGCATTTTCTTGCTAAAATATAACTGCGGGATTTTGTGTTGGGAGATGAAAATTTTGTATTGATGGCATGAAAAATTGTGAGAGCAAGTTGGTAAAATTTGTGGATTTCATTCCTACCCTGCATAAAACCACCTTCATTCGTCACAGCTGGTACCACACAAGCAGCATGAAATGCTTTTGATAATCTTCGTCTCACAAAGGTATCCCCAGAAGTACTAAAAATCTGCAAAATCATTACATAAATTAATTTTTTTTAAATAAGTTTCTCCTAAGATATATTTAAATTGAATTACATGTAAAACAACTATACATACAATGGCTTTTCTTACATACTTGCAAATTACTTTCATCTGAATACAGTTATGAACAAATAATTTAAGACTACCATATTTGTGACATTTAAGAAACTAAATAGAATAACCAACGTTACATTTTGTTTTAGTATGTTTGTATCATAATTAGAGGGAAAGATATACAAAAAAATAGACCAAACACATTTTATTTATAAATACACTCAAATGATGCGTGCAGCCAATATTTACAATGAGGTCCCTTGTAATTCAAAACTACTTAAAATTGTTTTGGTAGGCTGGAAGCCAAATATCCTTACTCATATTCCTCCATTTTTGGTCATTGAGCACACGCAACTGCCTAATATTGGATGGTTTTTCTTGAGCAACCGCTACTCTAAAGATCGCTGTCAAATTCCCTTTCGGGTTCAGATCTGGCGAATTCCCGGGCCAAAGTGCCAAAAGTTCATGTTTTTTTCAGCCGAGAACATAGTTATTGCTATTGCTATGTGACAAGGTGTGCCATCATCCCAAATTATTATTATTATAATATTATTAATTATTATTATTATTATCATTATCATATATATATATCATTATCATTATCAGTAGTAGTTGTAAGTCCCGGAGATGTCTCCTTCATGATGTGGGAGCGACTTTGAAGACCCAAAATCGATGGTACAGGCCTCAGTACCCGCCGCCTCGGCCACCTTGTCAGGATCAAGGAGCAGGCCCCGATCTGTCCCCTGGCCTCGGCACTGGGTATAAATTGGGCGCCGACCCAACTATCTTCACCCCCTACTTCATATATTCCCCAAATTTTTTTTCTCAAAGAGTCTGGGCAACCCAGCCACCCTCAACCTCCAGCTAATTGCTAGGGACATCGAAACCAACCTTGGTCCCGCCCACTTACACATGCATCCGATGCCAACACAACATATACACGAACAAGTATTCCATAAAACTAAATTCATGCCTCAGATGGACACATCGAGGCTGCATCACCATCCCCACTTAGAACACTACACCAGAACCTGGCAGTGCAACCACTGCCTCTACCCACCCCAACAATCCCCACAAAATCACACAAAAACGACATAACCTTAATATACTACAAATAAATATACGCCCCACCATCATCAAACACACTGAACTACAATTTTTTTTGCATAAGTACAACGTACACATAGCCCTCATCCAGGAAACACACTTAACATCACAACAATCACCGAATCTAACAATACAAGGCACAAAGAGTCGACCATTCACTCAAAACGCACGGACTCATAACACTGATACACAACATAATCCCCTTCACAAACATCTCCACCAACGCCAAAACACTCTTATCCAATGATTTAAATATAAAAATACAATCAATGCGAGTTAAAATCATTAACACCGAATACAACCTAATAAACTAATTTATTCAACCCAAATCCAGAATCCAATCAAACTATAAAGCTACCTTAGAACCACTCACACAAATAACAAACTTATTTATCTGTGGCGATTTCAATGCACATCACCCAACATGGCTACGAACAAAACAACATCAGAGACACACGAATTTCAAAGGAGTTCAACACATAAAACATGCTAAACAATAAATCACAACCATTCAGACGACCTTCTAACCACACCCAAAACAGCACCTTCCCTGACATAACCTCCCTCTCGCATCACCTTGAACCTAGAAGAAACTGGGATACAATAACTGACCTTCCTTCTGACTGCATCAAAACCTGAAACACCAACACAGCAAGGCTTCAGGAGATACGACTCCACGAGAACCCTCCTAACCAATCTTACAGAATATATTCTAGATGTTTTTAAAGAACAATGCTCCCTTGAGCAGTAGTATTGTAACAAAAATGCTGACTTCTGCATTTTTTTAAACAAATCCCGAGTAGCTGATTGGCTAGGTCATTGCCCTTTGTCGAGCGAAGTCGCTGATTGTTTGGACGTCATAAGGGATCAACCCACCTCAGTTGTTCCTCCTCCTCCTTAAACCCCCTTCCTATCCCTCAATCCCACTCCCACTCCAGTCCCTTCCCCCTCTCTCGTAATTTCCCCTTATTCGTACGATCTTTCAATCGAAGCAAGTTCAAACCCCGTTCCCCTCTCAGCCGTAAGAACTTGCAAGCGAAGTCTGGTGAAACTCATTTCCTTTTAATCGTCCCACATTTTATATGTTTCATTTTTTAGCTTTGAATCGACTTCTTCGCACATTTGTATGTATATTACTTCTACAACAAAAAATATAAGGAGCATTTGTATAGAAAACCCTCAAAACTGCTGAACGTTTTGATGTATACTTAGGTATAGAAAATGAAATTTTACGAGGAAGGGTCAATAAGTTTTGCAATTCGAATATAAGGAAACGAGATATGAGAAAAAGTGTTTTATTATTTTTCAAAATGACTACTCTTGACTTCAATGCACTTGCGTCACTTGTCCCTAAAGCTTCGAATTCTCGACAACCAGAAATCTCCCGACTGCTGTTCAATCCACTCCTGGACGGCGAGCTAGACACTTCATCGTCCCCAAACCGGCGTCCACGCAGTGCAGCCTTGAGCTGGCGAAATAAAAAGTAGTCACTAGGGGTCAGATCTGGAATGTAGAGGGGATGGTTGAGCTCCTTGAATCCGCACTCGCGCAGGGAAGCTTGTGCAACCTTGGCCTTGTGGACAGGGGCATTGTCGTGGAGGAGCAGGACATTGCGTGTCAACTTTTCGCGCCGCTTCTGACGGATGCACTTCTTCAACCCAGCCAGTTCCTCAGCGTAATATTGGCCCTTGATGGTCCTTCCACGTGGCGCATAGTCCACCATCAACACTACCTCAGAATCATAGAAGATGGTGGCCATGATCTTGCCGGCTGAGGGTTGGGTCCGGAACTTGATGGGGGTCAGAGAGCCCCTGTGCTTCCAGGTCATGCATTCGAGCTTGGTCTCTGCATCCCAGTGATGGACATACGTTTCATCACCTGTCACTATGCGTGACTCGAACCTCGCCTGATCTTGGTTGTACAGTAGCAGCAGCTCCTTCGGACTTTGACGACGTTGAAGTCGATCATGGGGCGCGAGGTTTCATGAGGTTTCTAGGGGCCCAACGGGCAGAGACCTTGGTCATGGACAAATTGTCGTGTATTATGTTGATAACACTTACATGTGATATTCCAAGTTGTCGCTCGATTTTTTCGACTTTCACCCGTCAATTTTCGAGGATAAACCTCTCCACACGGGCCACATTGTCCTCGTCGGCTGCAGGTCCTGACTTCTCATAACTTGTCCTAACTCCCCCACAAACAGCCATCCCCCTTTCTCTATTTTGCCCTACTGATTCGCAAAACTTATTGGAGGTTCCTAGCTTAGGGAGATACTGGGTCTTGTAATATATATAAATATATACATATCTGTGTGTATGTGTTTGTCTGCGTGACGGAAGGGGTAGGTACAACTGAGGTGGGTCTATATGCCAAACTTTTTAACATGGTCCAACATATAATCTTTGATTAATCCTCCTATAGTTTCTTATGTGGAATAAAAAGGACACTTACCTCAGAAACAGTGTCTAGACAAATCTCATTTACTCAAAGTAGATTTTAAATAATTGACGATTAACTGTGCGAGTTCCATTAAATCCATCCGGACTAGCGAGAGTGGGGAAGGAGGTAATCTAAGATTGGTTTGTGGATGGATTCCACATGGCATCAAACCAATCAGCGACTTCACTCACAATAGTTCACTGACCTAGTATACCATATGGAATTTTTATACCACATCTTTTAACCCGCTTATAAGTTAAAGGCTCATTTTCCATGTCACATACAAAGAAAGAGCAAAAAAAAATTCTGCAGATGATAACAACCACCACAAGGCTTTCGCCCTATTTATTTTCTGGCTTTCAATACATTATTGAAGGCCGAAATAAGGATGCAGAAACCTCGTATTGCAGATTTTATAACAATATAGTACAAGAGAGAGAAATTTGAGGCAAATGAGCAATGAGACAGGAGTTTTTTAGGGGTAAGAGAAAGTGACATTAGTAGGACACTAGAATCAAAGGGAGCAGAGTGCTGCACAATTAAGGTAATCCTTTACCAAGAAGACAGAAATAACGCTAGGGGAAAAAAGTTTGAAATTACTGGACGGAACTCGAACCCTGGTCTGCTGATTGCCGGTCAGATTCTCTACCATTAAGCTACCAGGCGCAGTGACTCTACTTCGCCCAAAGCGTTTTGAAAGGCAGAAAATAAATATGGCGAAAGCCCTGTGGCAGTTGTTATCACCCGCAGAACTTGTATTTGCTCTTTCTTTCAATATATATATATATATATATATATATATATATATATATATATACAGGCACAAACACGCCATTTGCGATGAGGCGGTTTAGGAGATGTGGCAACTACACGGATACATTAAGATTTGTAAATAGTGAAGTGGCAACTCCACCGCTGTGACAAAAATTCCTCTAAGTCCCTTTCATTCCACATCAGCAACTATAGTAGGAGTAATCAAAGATTATATGTCTTAACTTAGTTATAGAGGTATGGTAAATACAGATTTAGAGTGAAATAGTTGAAAATAATTAGAATTGCTTAATGAGGCACCGCTGAGACAAAAGTCCCTCTAAGTCCCTTTCATTACACATCAGCAACTATAGTAGGATTAATCAAAGATTATATGTCTTAACTTAGTTATAGAGGTATAGTAGATACAGATTTAGAGTGAAATAGTTGAAAATAATTAGAATTGCTTAATGAGGCATGAAAAGGCAGAATTATTCTAAGTAAGAACCTTAAATAAATTTTTATTTCTTTTCAGTAAATGAGATGTTAAGTCTTTTTCTGAAATAAAGGTCATTACTGTGCCAATTTGTATGACCATAGCGACCTTTTTATAGAGATATAAAAAGGCTGAATTATAATTCTACATAAGATGATAGACTAGCTTTTTCCTTCATTTTAGAGGTATAAAAACGAATATCAAATTGTTCCCATTTGTCATATAAAAATGACATCCTGGGAAAAAATCTTTTATTTCCTCATTGTCCAGCTGAACAAACTTGAAGTTTGCAACTATATACAAGAATATGAAACCACTTACATTTGGAATGGAAGTCCTGTGAGGAGATAAGTGATCTTCTAGAGCATATTACCGTGTATAGTTCATCGTAACGCTTGCAGATTAAGTAATTTTATTATTTTTTTACATTTTCTTTAATCAATGTCGTTAGAATGATTTATTTTACATTTAAATTCAAATCTACATATCTTTCTTGATATTAAAACATCTAAAAAAACATATATAAAGTAATCCGAATTTTTTTATTAATATCTACGACTTAATTAATACTATCCAGATTACATGATAGCATATAATATATAAAATATAATAGATAGACTACATATAATATGATACTTTTACAACTAGCAATAAATATTTATTGAGCATATAATAACGATTTTATTTATATTCTACAAGTCTTCCTTAATACGATCTCTTCGTTTCTTGATCATTATAAGAATCACATTGTTCAATAAAAGCTCGATACAATTTACTATTTCTCATATGTTAAATAAAATATACACAAACAAACTGCAAAAATCTGAAAAGTAACTGAACTCTGAATAGATTGAGGATAACAATTTGATTCAATTTTAGAAAGTTTTTACGAATATAAACATCGTTCTGGTACTCTAGAAAATAGTGTATTAAAATAACATACAAACTTTTTGTATACTAATGCAGCTACCCAATACGACTTAGATCGTTGGCTGTTGTCTGGATTAATCATATAAGCTGTTGGTAGTATTATAGGCAGGAATAAATGAATGTCTCGCAAAAACTCCATGGAAAACTAGTTCGTAGTTTTATTTTGATGCATTAGTTCTATTCTATTTCATTCATCTTTTAAAGGAATGAACTAGTACGTTTCTAGACTTTTCTATCCCAATAACAGACTGAAAACCTATATATGGAACAAGGGAGACTGGCTCTTTTAATGGAGATCTAAACTGTAACCGTATTGATAATTTACTCTATTGTATAGGAGTGGAATATTCGTCAAGACAAGTAATACTCTTTTCGTCATTTAGTTTAATACAATAAATATTTTTATTTTTCAGAAATTGCTAATGCGTAACTCCAATATTCTGACCAACTCCAATATACCCTACACTGAATATATAGCGAGTAAAAAGCCCTTATAGCAAATGGATCTGCATCGTTTTCTTATCCTAATTAAAATTGCATTTCATTTTCAATTCTATTCATATAGATAATGATGCGATTCACATTATAAGGTTGAAATTCAAAGGTTGATGCATCATAAATACCATGAAATGCTGAATAGTCAATCATAGCAATCCCCATCCGCATAGGTATTGTCTCCATGAAAATATTATCCACACTCATCTGTCATATTCCACTCACTGTTGTGAAATTTCGCCTAAGAATATGCGTGACAGGGTACTTAGCGTATGATGTAAGCAACCTATTTTCCATCTCGAGTTGAGAAGATGCTCAAAGATGCATCGATTATTTTTTTCTTCGATTCACTCCATTTCGTTTCTATACTCTCTTTAATATAGTAATGTCCTGCGGGTGAAAGAAATGTCAATTTCTCTTTTTCAGTATAGTTCAAAAGGGTCTCAAGATATGCATGATAGGGTAAATTATTGAATATGGAGCTTAGAGATGACTCATTTTAATAAATGTCAACATTGCTGAACAATGTGTGAAAATATAAATTTCTGGAAAAATATTCTTGCCATCTTTAAGTTCGTTATCTGTTGCCTTCACAAATCTTGTTTTAATATTAAGATAAGACTCACTCTGGTCTAAATAATACTGTACGCTAACAGATACATAATATACAACCGGAGTGAGGTCGAAGAAGATATTACTAGGTAGAGAGTAAGATTGATAATTGGCCCGCGTGGCCAATCATCTCGCTCCCAGACCTTCAGCTCCGCTCCCAAAATGGGCCCAAGACATCGAGGCCCACAAAGCGGCTGCGATTCGACGGGCGCGACTCGTCCTAGACGACGTGCTCGTTAACTGGTGTGAAAGTTTCGCCAGTTACGACCTTTCTCTTGTCCAGGCACGCGCCGCGGCCGCCGCCCCTAGTGAGTCTTCCACGGAGGATTCCTCCTTCCCGGAGAACAATTCTTTTCCTCCTTCTTATCCAGGTTCCATTGTTCGGAAGCCCGAGCTCATCACTCTCTCGTCATCATCGTCTTCTTCGGCATCTTCTGGATCTATCTACAACCCAGATGACCCGGTCGGTGACGCCTTGCGACAGCTTGGAATTAAGCCACCCGTGAGCCCTCTTTCGTCTCGGAGTTTGTCCCTGCCGGGGGAATTGACTCCGCCGAGAGACCCTATCTCTCCTATTGCTACCGTTCACCGTTCGCCCCCATTGCCTCCCATCTCGCCTATACACCCTTCTATGATGTCCCCTATCCCCTCGCCCATTTCTCTTCTCCCAGGTTCCGACAACGGGACTGACGACCGTCTCGAGAATATTCGCAACTTCTTCGAAACTGCGGCCGCTGACCTGGGTGCCTTTCACATCGCGGCCGACCACACGGTTCCACAATCAATTGCGGCCATCCCGGAGCAAGGTTTCTCTGTCCCGACGGTTCTGCGCGTCGACGCCCCGCCCTCCGACGCCTCATCTATTGCCTCAGCCTCTACTGGCCACGACTTCCTCGTCGGCGATATCCTTAGCGCGCCTCCGGACGTGCTACAGGGTCACGGCGGCAACAACGGAAATCAGGACAACCACCGTGACCAGGATAACCGCGACGATCGGCGGAACGACAACCAGGGGGGCGAGGATCCTGAGGTAGAAGAGGAAGTCAGCCATTTCGGCGATCCACTGGCGCCTCAAACCGCCAGTGTGACCCGGCCACTACCATAGATGTGGCCCCTCTGGGTTCTCTTACCGATTTACCCCCCATTAACAAAATTATTAGGTCTTGTCAAAAGGATGGCATTCGGTTCTTTTTCAAGAAAGGATACCACTGCTGGCGCTCTACGAACGCCTCTCTTCTCCCCGCTATCCTCCATCTAGTACAACACGGAATCCTGGAAGAATCTCAGGAGGTGACACGATGTCATCAAGTCTTTCTCGTGCCTAAGCCTAACGGCGCAGGTTGCCTTATATATGATATGGCGCCGGCGCGCGAATTCTACGATCCGCTTGCCTAACCTGGATAAGGTCTTGAGAAATTCGCTCAAGGGAACCCACGCGATTCGACTGGACCTCAAAGACGCCATTTACCACGTGCCTCTGCACGCTAAGGCCCGTCATTTCTTTGGAATAAGGTGTGGTTTACGCACCTTTCGATTTACTCGCATCCCTATGGGATTCGGCGAAGTCTTTACATACTCCAGGCCTCGTTAGGTGCGGACCTCCGTGCTTGGGCGGCCACTTACAACTGTGCCGCATATACCTATTTGGACGACATTTTGTTGCTTGGGCTCCCTGACGACCTTCGGCGCCTCCGCAACGCCATCGTAAATAGTTCGCTTAATATCAATTTAGCCAAAAGCGTTCTTACTCCTTGCCTGCGCCTCACCTATCTAGGCGTACAGGTGGCTATCACCGATAGCATGCCCCTCAAGATCAAGAAGGCGCTCCACTTTGCTACCGAAAACCTCATCTCTGTAAAAGGATGGTCCCGCTTCGCGGGCTTCTTGAATTTTTTGATGCCTTTTCTCCGCCTGCCGTTCTTGTGGGTTCAGAAGTGCTACCTCCAGGACCCTCGGATCCCTGGGGGCGGTTGGTGCCGCCCTCTGTCCTCCTTAATCCACACTAAGTGGACTCACTGGAGGCGTCCCCGTGCGTCTGAAACAATCGTGTACTTCGACGCTAGCCCTTCTGGATTGGGCTGGCATTGCGCCGGAAGAAACTACGGCCTTCCAGTCCTCGCCGGGCCCAACATTTTCCTCAAAGAAACCCTGGCTGGCTTGGTCGCCATGTCATGGGTTTCGTGTGTTTGTCTCCGTGGTGATAACCTCCCCGCTCTTTACAACCTTAAGCGAGGAAAAATCCCCCCAGATATAGTTCACTTCCTCTCGACTCCTGCACTGCTGGGCTTCTCTAGAACGTTCTGGTCTTCTAGCCTAAATCTTCATTATGTTAGATCTGCAAACAACCTGGTGGACCATGCCTCGAGGGCCTTCCAAGCCCAAGGCACCTCTTGCCATGGTGGCGGCTCTTATACCCATTTGGGTATATAAGGAGCGGCCACCAGGGCGAGGCATGGTTGTTTAACATCGCGTTCCTCGAGGTTCAGACGCCCGCCCACCCTGCTCGCTTGCAGATCTCTGCCTTATATAGCTTATTCTGCCAGATATGATCTAGCTTTGTGTACCTTTCTTATGGCTCATAATTATTCGACCTCTGTCCTCTTTTCGGCTTCCTTCTATGAAGTTTTTCTTACTTTTGACCTTTCTCCTTGGTCCATGTCCTTCCTAACTATTTTTGACTATTAGGATTTTTTATTGTGGTCCTCTTGTTTTTCATGTATGTTTTTCAATTTACGTGTAATTTTTTGTATTATTATTATTATTTATTATTTGTCTTTTGAAAATTTTGTACATTTATAAAATAAAGGAAGCGTTGTCTTCCCCAGTTTGGGAAAGGCAACCCTTCCTTTATTTTATAAACGTACAAAATTTTCAAAAGACAAATAATAAATAATAATAATACATAAAATTTGTATACATAACAAAAGAGTACACGTGAATTGAAAAACATACATGAAAAATCAGAGGACCCAAATAAAGAATCCTAATAGTCAGAAATAGTTAGGAAAGACATGGACTAAGGAGAAAGGTCAAAAGTAAGAAAAACTTGATAGAAGGAAGCCGAAAAGATGGAAGTTTGGGTTGGTGTAATGGTAAATAAATCGAGCTCTGTCTTTGAACATAAATGACTTTAGTGAAGAGCATTCCTTTTACATGTCTATGATTTACAGTCGTTGGTAACTTTATGAGAACATCTATGAATCAAGTGCCTGTTTATACTAAGACAGAAACGCATCCCCATCCTCTCACCACCTATTTTCAACTCTTTTCTATTCTTCAACTACTTATATATCCATTTTTGCTTATTTATTCCACTCATTTTATAGATTTCCTCCTATTATCAGTCTCAAGTTTTAACTTTCCTCTAATATATCGTCTAGTATCTTTAGTAATCTTTTTTTTCGTCCTTCCCAGCTGGTTTTTCAAAACTTGTTTCGCGCTCTGTCCATGCATAATACCCTGAACAAAGTAGAAACCGGCAGATATGGCCTTCTTTCCAAAATAGTGGGCGCCGCTCTTTTGATATGGTGCCGCACATCGGAATAAGGAGCGAAGGACATGCCCATTCTAAGCTCCTAACCTTTAAAACACGCGTGGTCATTTCAACATTCCCCCCAAAATTTTAATGCCAGTTCAGAAGATGAAGCTTTATCATCAACTCCCCCTTAAATTATGGAAACTTTGCATCTTAAAGCGTTTTTATATAGATATAAATTAATCTCAACTATACAGAGCTTAGATTTAGATAGCGAGGATTATCAAAGGTTATATTAAATTAACCTTTGTTGAAATTAAGATAAGCAATTCTCATTAGCCTCGACTGCGTCCCGTCTACTAAATGGCAGTCTACAAGGTTAGAGTAAATATAACAGGATTTGGGATGAGATATAAGAGCAAGAAAATCTATGTTAAACTATATATAATGGATTAATTTCTTAATATCATGTTTGATAGATATTTTCATTGCACTAGAAAATTCTTTCGACTGATGAAATAAGAGATTTTTTTCTCTTCACATTGAGCATTGAACGTAAAGTGAGTATTAACGTATATCATTAGACATTGTCCGGTGTGCTTTGTAGATTTTGCAGTAATAAATCTTGAGATGATAATTTCTCTCTTATTTAAGATTTATTTTCTTTACGGATTCTTTTTCATTTTTGTAATATCCTGCGTCTATTTATATCTCATCAGAAGCATAGTTAATTCCTTTTATTTTTGTTTCATTTCTTCTTGTCAATTAGTATTTGATGCATAATTATTCACTTCCGTGATTTTCCGATAGACTGTGAATGCATATATAGGCTTCATAATATTGTAGATATTTCCTTTAAATTTATACTCACAGAGCTCTACCTAATATTGGGTATGGTTTGTTTTAATGGATTTATTCAATTTAACTCTACAGTAGACATGGTGTCTTGAGGGTAAACATCCCAGAAGACTGAGTAAGTAAGGGGGACATAAAAACTCTCTGATTCCATCCTCACAACTGGTAAAAACCTTCCTCATTTCCTACCTTTATATATAACTTCACGAATGAGTGGAGGGTGTTATCACTTACTTTGACGTAGGAGTTGAACAAGTTAGGGTACCTTCTCCATTATACAAATATAGCTTGTTTTTTCCATGACCTTTCAATCCAACTATCTCCTCCACTAACAATTACTTAAGGTAATCAAACTATAATTTCAGTAGTTCTACTTCAAAAGCCCATTTTAATTTGTTCTTCATTTAAATGTTTAATATAATAAAGTCATAATACTGTTAAAATTCAAGATATCTTGTAGATGTCCTCATTCGACCCTGCCTGGTATCCTTTCTTAAAATTGCTGGAAACGCGTGAGGTCCAAACATAATCACCGATCTTATATAGAAACTTCATTTTTTACCTACAATTCTCTGATTTGGTATAACAACATCATTCATAAATTGATCTGTGTCTTCCAACTCATTCTATTTCTAGAATAATTATAAGCATTTGCAAAATTATCTAGCAGGTCGATATTTTTCCATGTATATGAGAGGTAAAATATCTGAAAAGTCTTTCCTCTATTGTTCTTTGTACGCGCACTACAAGACTAGCTTTTTTAGTAAGTCAACATGATATACTCAGATATTACAGTACATATATTCCGTCAATAGACCTTTGATCTTCTTTCCTTTAAGCTATTCTCCATCGTCGGAACATATATAAACTGGAATCCACCCGGTTTCTTCCATGAGAGGTGGTGGGGCTGACTTACTATACAGAAATTCAATGCAATCAATTGGATGATCATTAATAAGTTGAAGAAGAAAGACAAGTAATTTAACCTACTAATAGCTGATTACAAATAGAGGGGTGTGTGGAGAAATGCAAACTCTCACTATTAAAGGGGGTATGGGGTAGAAGCCGCCATTTCGAAAAAATCATCTTAGGATTCGAATTCAAATGCCATTACCAGCCGTTGTTAGGCGCTCCAATGTTCATTTTTTGTATTTATGGCTCCACCATTCAGGCAGGGAGCTAGAAATGCAGTCATTAAATTTCCTTGAAATGGTTGGCTGTGTATTCCATATTTATTTAGTCAAAAATTACAATTTTGATAATTATATCTAGTTTATGGATAAAATGAGGTTTCTCAAGTTAAATACAAGTCTTCTTGCGACGTTATTTAGTTAAGTGGTTACTCAACGAAACAGAAAACTAATTTTGATTTTTAGTTTAAATGCATTTTAATGTTGTTGATTTTTGCCTTTCTTTAATATATGTATCTGATTTACAATATTATTAGATCATGTAACTGGAAAATGTGATATATGATGTGTTTATTTATATGCGAACTGCCATTCTTACAAATGTGCCATAGGTTGTGGTTCATTTAGTGACGGATCAAAAATAATTGCAAACAAAAAATGAATGTAAACTAATTAAATTATACGATATTTCAATATTAAATGTAATATGATAAAAAAAATTATAATTAATATATTGCCGTTTGGTCAGTGATTTAATAATGAATTAAATAGCCGTTTTCATGTTATTAGAGTGCAATTTATTTCTCAATAAAACTGCAAATATTCGGAAGATGATACCCCGTCAAAACCTGATGGGTATCCAGCTGGATCTTTTCAATATTTGCAGGGACTTAGTTTGTATTTCTAGTTTGTACCATATTCCATAGTGTTTAGTTAGTTTAGAAGAAGATTAACCTACTCGCTTTGCTTAACCAAGTCACACCGTAAAGCGAAACAAAAAGTTGCGGTCTTCTCCAATTTGGACAGCTAGCGAAAGAGATCATATACAAGTGGTCATTTGAACTTTCTGAACAAGTTCTTTAAGGATTATGTGAGCCCTATTTAATACAGAAAATAAAATGTAAAAATGCTAAGCATTTAGTGTCTTTTCCTTCCCTTATTTAGTTGTTCGTATTAGCGAAGAAAAGTTTGCGATATACAAGGGGCGGTCAATATGTTTTGCGAATCGGTAGGGCAAAACAGAGGAAGGAGGATAAGTGTTTGTGGGGATGTTAGGACAAGTTATGACAAGTCAGGACCTGCAGCAGCACGCTCCTGCCTCGTCTATTTAAGAAGCAGTAGCTGATCGCAGATCGTCAGATACAAATTTTTAAACAATGGAGAAGGTTAAGCACCGCGCACTGATCAAATTTTTGACCAAAGAAGGCAAGCATGCAAAAGAGATCCATGAACGCATGGTAGCAGTGTACACCGACACTGCCCCTTCCTATTCAACCATTTCTTGCTAAAAATAGGGAGTTCCGCCATGGTCGTGAGTCCCTTAAAGATGACCCTCATCCAGGACGCCCGACAGACGGTACCAACGAGGACAATGTGGCCCGTGTGGAGAGGATCATCCTCGAAAATCGACGGGTGAAGGTCGAAGAAATCAAACCAGAACTTGGAATATCACATGGAAGTGTTATCAACATCATCCACAAAAATTTGGCTATGACCAAGGTCTCTGCCCGTTCGGTCCCTAGAAACCTCGCGCCCCATGATTGACTTCATGATCGTCAAAGTTCATAAAGCCAGAGTTGCACAAGCTGCCCAGCGCTAGTGCGGATTCAAGGAGCTCAACCATCCCCCCCCTACAGTCCAGATCTGGCCCATAGCGACTACTTTTTATTCTGCCAGCTTAAGGCTGCCCTGCGTGGACACCGATTTGGGGACGATGAAGACGTCCAGCTCGCCGTCCAGGAGTGGATTGAATAGCAGTCGGGAGATTTCTGGTTGTCGGGAATTCGAAGCCTCAGGGACAAGTGGTGCAAATGCATTGAAGTCGAAGGTAGTTATATTGAAAAATAATGAAACACTTTTCCTCCTATCTCGTTTCATTATATCCGAATTGCAAAACTTATTGACCGCCCCTCGTATGAAAAAGGAACTAGAATCTCCAACATTCAAAATTCATTCGTTGTAATTCTATATGTGTGTACCAAAACCTCATTAATCTTTAAATTACCCTTCAGAGCCTGAACATACTATTAACAAAGCGGCTGCCACCGTTGGAAAAATCGGCATAAAGTTTGACGCTTGTTCTTTTTCAGTCTTCCCCTTACTCTGTCTCTGTCTGTTTGCCTGTCTACTGGTTTTTCTCTCTGCCTATCTCTCTCTCTCTTCTTTATTCTTGAAGACCTGGAATCCTCATTTAACTATTTCTTTATTTACTATCTAATTAAGTAAATTTAGTTCTCAGCATTTATGATCAATCTAGATATCAAAGGAATAATGTACAGGAATGAATTGCACAATGTAACATGTAATCTTGGTTGCTGATTAAAAGACGAGTTCACAAAATATGTGTTAGCTTTATCAGGGAAGTAAAAAAAAAGAAATCCCGATTGAATGAGAGTCCTTGGTTTGTTTTAAAAATTCAAGTCAGAATCGTCATATTCTCCCCAATGTTTTGCAACTCTCCTTCCCCTTCCCTCCCTACAGCACTTACGAAAAAAACTTTTTTTTATTTAATGGATCAAATTCATCACTTTCATTCTGTTACAGCCATTGTTGCAAATGGAATGAATTGTCACTGTTGTAAATCGGCTATAGTCAAATGAGAAAGGCGAGGAAATGAAGGAGAGGAGGCAATGATTACATTTACAGAAAGGGGAAAGAAGGAAAGAAGGAGGAGAAGGAGGAGGAGAAGAGTAGGAGGAGAGCAGTAGGATGATATGAGTTGAGGGGAGTGGAGAGGGTGGTAATGATGGGCAGGGAAACTGGACTTGGTGGTGGTGGTGGGTGTGTAGGGGGCCTGAAGGTGGGCAGGTACGTTGGGGCTGGTGGTGGGCAGGGCCGATAGTGGTGGGTGGGTAGGGGTCTTGTTTTTTGCCATATGCGGTTCTTGCTGGTAGTGGGCTGATGCAGTGGTGCTGTTGGTGGGCAGGGGTAATTGCGTTGGTTCTACACGGTGTCCACAAAGTCTGGGTACATAGGGGATAAATACATACCTTTAGAACAAAACAATTTTATTTAATTATAATGTTAAGAAATTATATTTTCAATATGATTTCCATTATTTGCAATGCATAATTCGATGCGCCTTGCTAAATTCTGGTGAACTCGATTGAATAGGTGTACATTGCCGTCGATTTCAGCACACTGACTGATAATGCGTTTTCTCAAGTGGTTTAGATTTGCAATCTTCATTGAGTAAACTTTCTCTTTTAACATATCCCATAAAAAAAATCAAGGAGAGAAAGGTCTGGTGAACGAGGGGACTACTCCACATGACCTCTTCTTCCAATCCAGTAAGGAAAAGTGCCATTCAGCCAATTTCTAACATTTGTAGCAAAATGGGCTGGAGCTCCATCCTGCTGAAACCAGTCTGGAAGTTCCTCGCCTAGGCGCTCAATTTGATGCATTAATTTGTCTCTAAACATGTTCAGATAAGTCTCACCGGTTACATGTTCATCAAAGAAAAAGGGTTTTAGCACATGAGCTTTCCACAAACCACACCACACCATCACCTTTTGGCAGCCTTGCTATTTGGATGGATCCATCCAATGTGGATTGTCTTGAGACCAGTATCAAAGATTCTGTCTATTGACATCACCATTAACATAAAACAAAGCTTCATCACTGAACAACAAAAGGTCCTTAATAAAATTGATATTTTCATCCAATATATCTGAAAACAATTCGCACATCTGCATTCGTATATCGGGGTCGTCTTCATTTAAGTGATGCAATATCTGTAATTTGTACGGATAGAACTTCTGCTCTACCAGGATATTTTCGATAGTTGACCTTGGAACACCCAACTCCATGGATGTCCGACGAAGTGATTTCTTTGGGCTAGCAGCAATCTTGGCTCTGACAACCTTTTTCGTTTCGTCTGAAGTCTTTGGTCGCCCGGAACGGGGTTTGTCCAAGACACTGCCTGTTTCTTTAAAATTCGTGACCAATTTCCAGACGGCAGTAAAATAAATAGGTTGCCGATCAGGGTGTCGAAGGTTTAATTCATCAGCGATTTTGTGATAAGACCATCCTTCTCATCCACTTAAGAGTACCAACTCGATTCTTTCTTCTTTAGACAGAGCCATCATTCGATCTGGGGAGGAAAAATCACATAAATAAATAAAATATTAAAATTCCTATGCACCCAGACTTTGTGGACACCCTGTAGTGGGTAGGGGCGGTGGTGATAGAGGTGATGTGCAGGGGCGGGATGATGGTGGTCAGGGTCAATGTTCGTGGTGGTGGAGAGGAACCGTTGTGATGACAGTGATGGGCAGGTAAGGTGGTGCTGGTGGTGGGCAGGGGCAATGGTGGAGGTGGGCAAAGGCAATGGTGGTGGTGGACAGGGAAGAGGTGATGGTGGTGATAAGCAGGTGAGGTAGTGCTGATGGTAGGCAGAGGCAATGGTGATGGTGGTGAGCAGTAGTGGTGGTGGTCGGCAGGGGCATTGGTTTTATACCATTATGTTTGGTATTAAATTCCATTTGAAATAAAATATGGCATCCTTCCTAATTTTTAAATTTCACCCCTCAACTTGACATAAATTGGATATTTGGGGGTTCAATTTAAAAGCGGTCCATTTACCCAAGTTTAAAAGAAAATAGCGGCGAAATTTCACCATAATCGATTCTATTCTTCAGATTAATTCGATGGATGGTAGTTTTATTTCTTTGACAAATGTTAGAAATGCGGCCATATGCTCAAATTAATCTACATAGTGGAAGTTAAATTACGAATTTGGTTCATCTATCGTTCGTTTATCAATTTTCACAATTTAGTATATGGCATAACCATAATTCGTTTTAACTAGAAAGGACGTGTTCGTGTCTCCTCCTTTTAGTGATTTAAGAATGAAGGTGCTGAAGGTAATTGCTATTTTTTAATGAATGTTTATTTAAAATGAAAAAAAATATTATTCTCTTCCATCTCTGTTCTTGAGGAGCGTTGGTGAGTCTACGGGATTTGGAACCATACTTTGACGTTATTTTGAATTTTTAAAAAATCACAAAATCATCACGACTAAGCTATTTAAGCTAAAGCCTTGTGCTTGGTCTGATTAACTAGCAAATTCTAAAGAAAAATTGTTTACTAGTCCCGTAGATGGGATGCTTATAATCCCATGAATTCTAAAACTCCCCAGCAAAAAAGGAAAACCTGATTTCTCCACTGGAACAAAGGTCGGCATAAGAAAAGTTAAAACTTTTTGCATATTTTTCCGACCAACAACTAAAATAAGTAAATGGCATTGAAGACCCCAGATTATTCAAAAACCAGTATAAAGCCACAATCGGGTGTACACAAATCCGTCCGAGTATAAGGAACAATGCGGTAGCGACCCCGCTCGTCCACCTTTTGGAAGGGGAAGCGGGTGGGAGGGTCATTCAGAATTTGACATTCAGAATGTGCCGGGCACTCAGTGCTCCAAGCATTCACATGAGAAACTACTTGAGTAAAGTAATGGAGTGTTGTGCTAGATATTTTTTAGTAAATTTACTAGAGCGAACATTTATAGGGCTGTTTCTTTTAAATTATTTCTTTGATTATGTACTTAAACACTTTTATTACTTTATCTTTCTTCTACTCTTTCTTTGACCCTTAATTTAACTGATGCACGTATTTCCTCTAATCTTCCTCTTTAGGCTCTCTTTTTTTCCGTTAATCTTTTTATTGTCTTTGGCTTTGATCTTTACCTTTTCTACCACTTCATTTGACCTTGCTACCTTCTCATGATAAATATTGATGGGCTTCTTCCCTTCCTCCTCACGCCTTCATTAGTGAATTCTTGTTTTACAGGGGGTGCTAAATTTTATTATTATATATAATCTTGTTATAGAAATTTTTCTTGGAGTTGTCTTTAATAAGGAAGAGAATAAAGTTTCAAAGTTCTCTGAAACACCTTTTTCTTTTTCTTGCCGGGCATTGCATTCATATATATGGTTGGCCAGAAAGTCCTCACTCACATCACTCAAATAGGAAACAGAAAGAAAACAACAAACTTTTATGGAGCAAAATCAATATTTGGTTAGGTTAGCCGTACTCATTAAACTACATTAGGTTAAGTTAGCCTTACTCATTTGAATGCATTAGGTTAGGCTAGCCTTACTCATTCGACTACCAGCTTCTATACGCTGCTGTTGTTTTATTATTTATCATTGTTTAAGCCCCAACTGACAAAAATGAGTTAGGAAAAAGTAGAATTAGTGTTTTGATTCGCTACAGTCACAAGCGAAAAATTTCTACAAGAGTTGCTGTGAATGAAATTTGCGATACTCAAGGAGAAGGCACAGTCAGTCAGGCGAAGGTGCTGAGGTGGTGCACACGTTTCAACTCTGTTGATCTTATCCTTGGTGATCAACCACGTTCCGGGAGACCATAAACCTTTGGCAGCAATTCTTTCGTGACAGCATTGAAAGTTTAACCTTTTTCAAGCAGCCGTGATTTTGCGAAAGCTGTTGGAGGGTCATTTCATCAGATTGTACAGAACCAATTGCATCAAATAGATTTTGCTCGCAAGAATCCTTGATTGGGTCTATATGATCTCACTGAACCACAAGCTGCTCGGGGAATAAAGAGTTGCAACCAACATCTCAATAATCCAATGGACGACCAAATCTGGAGGCGAATTGTCACATAAGATAGGGAGTGGATGTATTTTTTTAATCACGATACGGAAAGAAACTGGGTTCCGAGAGTTGAACAACTGACATCCGTTCCACAACGCAATTGGTTTGACAAGATGGCGATGATCTCTCTCCGGTGGAATTTCCAAGTAGTACTGTATTTTGAGCTTGTTCCACACGATTGCATAATCAACGCTAAATTGTAATGCCAGCAGTTAGACCGCGTGTACGATAAAATAGAGAAGGATTTTCCTGCTTTGATCAATCGAGTTCAGGCTTTGTCTCGGCAAGACAATGTGAGGCCAGACACTGGCAGATTGAGTATGGAGAAGATAAATATATAAACATGGTTGAGATTCTTCCACATCCACCATTCCGCTCCGATGCTTCTCCAAGTGACTATTCATAAAGTGTTCAAATTTATGAATCTGAAAATATTCTTTAGGACCAAATGGTGATGCGTTATGTGAAAATAATTATATTTGGAAGGCTACAAATGTTATTATTGAAAGTCTCATCTTTTTCCTCCATTCTATCTCATTCTTTCAGAATCGCTCCCCTTTTAACTCCCAAGTTTATCTTATTCTTTCAGAAATGCACAATGGCATTCATCCACTTCTATGTGCCCTAATTGCAATAAATTATGCTCCATTTGTCCACTTATGATACATTATTTTGTATGTTTTTTTGGATAGAAAATTTCAAAATTCTTCAAAAAACTTTTCGATGCTTTTTTTACTTTCCGCAAAAATTATACAAGAAACTGACATCTTTTGGACTTTCTTGGCAATATAAAAACAAAGTAAATTCTGCTTTGCAAGCTAAAATGATTAGTGCACCTGCATTTGTTCTAACCATTTATTCCACTAAAGCAATTAAAAAAAAGCTAAAAGCCTTCCAATGAACTTTACCAACTTCAGAAAAAACAGAAGGGGTAATTGCAGACGCCCTTCAATTCTTTCACCAAAGATGTGGAATGTTTATCAATGATGCTTGAATGTACACCAAAAACTGCAAAGCGAACTTGGAATGCAACATCCTACGATTTGGGAGCTTAATGATAGTTTTAAAAAGTTCCAATAAGAAGATATCCATATTAACAGCAGTTGATTACTAAACGATATCCTCAAGTCAAGTTGAAAAAATATCAGAGAAGCAGATGCAAGGATAAATCAATTTTGGCAGTATAGAAGTTTTGGGATAAGATGCGGGAAGAAAAACGTTCAAAACTGGTGCCATCCATGGTGGGGCCATTGGTAGAACCGGTGACGCCACAAACCCGTGAGCTCACTCAAACTCTCGAAGGCGTTTATTGTCCTTAACCTTAATCATGGTCAGTATTCGCGTACGAAATGATGGAGAAATGGAGTTGGATACATATGAAGGTAAATCTCAGTGGGCTACCTTCAGCAAATCCAAGATGAAAATGCCTTGAACGTTGAAAGAAAAGCACCATATGCGGAGAAGGAGGCTGCGAAGGACTTGGCAGCCGCTGGGAAGGATATTTTGTCATCAATCCTTTTCTTACGCTTTCCAAACTGTATGAGGTGTCTTTCTTTTGAGTTTCTGCCAGAAGAATTGCAATCGTGATGAAAATCATAATAAAAAATGGCCCTTGCTTCATGAAGCTTATAGAAGGGGAAATTGTTCGAAGGGCAGTTGTAGCGCTTATAGGCATATCGCTTTTCTCTGATGGTCTCTCACTAGGCCAACTAACACTTTTTAAGGATTTGAATCCTGTGAGTCTAACCACTCGGAAGAGGCGCGCGGTCGCTTCGCTCTTTTCGAATATGTCACATTATGGAGGGGAGTGATTTTAGTCGGGATGAAGAGCGAGAGTAGGGTGGTACAATCTATACTAGTTGGAACCATTGGGAGATAGAACTCACGTAAGAGTTCTTAATGGGAAAGGTGGATATCTTGCTATTATAGCCTTGAGAGACCAAGAGCAGAGCGTTCCTTTTTAAGCAGAGAGGGGTAAGAAATTCCGGTACCTCGGGTCGCAACAGAAACAATTTTTTAGCATCAGTATACTCACTAAAAGAAGTTCGGTCTTGATCCTTGACTGCCAGATTCTCCCAAAATAAATACGACCGACATTGCTTCGAAGAAGCAGGGTGCAGCTTGCCACAATTCGATCATTTAGCCTAACATGATATGTTTAATCGTGTAAAGACATGGATCAATTCAACATATTTCGCGTTGCCCTGATTTTGCATCACAAGTACTATTAGTATCTGAAGCGGTAACAGGGGTAACACTTTCGTGGTAATAGCACGAATGCCTTAACAAGGTATCAATAACATAAGCTCACAACAACTCAGGAAGCCTGTCACTGTCAAAGGTGGTGAATGGTTTTAGGGTGGGTTTAGATCTCACTCCTTGTTTCCTCATCTCGTCTTTGGTGTTTTGTAAAGTTTAGTTAACTTGTTCCTTCACAGGGACAACTCCATTTACCTTTACAAAGTTGCGAGTAGAGTTAGGGTTACCTGTTCAGGCAATCCATCGCGTGTAACGAGAGCATTAAAAATGGCAGCTTAGAAAGTGTCAGCTGAATTAATCTGAATGGTTCCACACGAGAAACGGGCAACCTTCGGTTTCTTACCGAGAACCCTAGATCTTGAAGCTGATGAACCAGGTAACCTCTGAACAAAATCATCGCATCAGTAGAGTGAACTATATAAGAATTACTTGAAGTCGGCTGGCTTAAAAATGCCACGTAGCTAATCGACGAGGGGCCCTGACGTCACTGAGTCTTCACTCACCTCATGATTCTGCTTGTTGGTTCAGGAGCGCTCGAAAACGGATGAACCTAATTGGACTGGTCACCTGCCGAATTGTTCTGTGCCACATCCATATGCTCAGCCCCCTTGGTTAGTAGCACATTAGGGCTTCTTATTTTATCTTCTTATAGGAAAAGGATAAGGAACCACGAGGCCGTATAGGCCAGCTTCTACCTGTTTTTTGCCTAAAAGGTACAGGATCTAGCGGTCTGCATGGTTCCAACAAGAATAAATGATCTCTTTTCTCTTTTCGACTTACAGGGAGCATATTCCCCTTTGCTGAGGAGTTTGCCTGATAGTTGACTTAGGGTCAATGTGGTTCCCACCTATCCGCTGTTCGTCCAGTGAAGACCTTACATTTGGTCACGATATTACCCTAGGTTTACTCTTGTTTTGAGAGGAGTCTCCTTTCAGCCATCTCTTAATTAGCGTCAGGGTCCCTGACTGGGGAATCCATAGGTTCATGGCTTGTCGAAAGAATGCTAGTCTGGGAGACAGGGGCTTCTGCATCCGACTTGAAGTTTCGTGCAATTAGCATTCCAGCCTACAAATAAAGTCATTATTCGCGTGTTGAATAGAGTTAGAAACAGAGCGCAAAGATTCTCGCAGCTCATTATTTTCTTCTGGTAGTCTCGAGATGCTCCTTGCTCTTCTTTTCCTAAGATGTTAATCTTGCTGAGATGAATTATCTCTCTTTTCGTTTGACCCTGAGAAAGCATAGGTGGATTCCACCAAAATCCTTACAGAGTAACCGAAGAGCGGCGCTGGAGAAGAAGGTAAGGAGAAGTTCCTTCTCCGCTTGAAGAAGTTTGGATGGGTCCGTGAGGAAGCAATGTGAGGTACGTCTCCTATTATTAGGTTGTGCTGCCTGAGTGAATCTCACAGGATCGTAAAAGGAGAAACACCCTTACAAATTGGGACTGTTAGGTGTCTTAACAACAAAGTAACTATAGCATAGTTAGATGAAACGAAGAGCCCGTCTCTCACTTACTTTCAGACGAAAAAAACATATATTTGAATATAAGTCGATAGATAATGGAAATACCAATAGATACAAATTAAGCGCTTATTAGTTCACAGAGTTTACATTTTTTTCAAAGCTCAACTGTTATTTTTATCCAATTCTCTCATCTGCTGACTAAATTCTGCATTTCATTTTTCTCAAATCTCAATGATATCACAGAAGAAATCGTGCTATGTAAGTAGAAAAACCAAGAAACTGCTGAAAAAACTGCATTTTCTTAAATGTTTATTTAAAGAGTTTGCTTAGGAATTTGCTCTACGGTCAAAACTTTATTCTGCTTGATTTCATACGTTTCCGGTGTCATTCACTTTTAAGATAGGTTATGAAAAGTATATGCCCACCTAATGGTCGTAAAAGTAGCAAATAAACAGACAGTGTTGGAGAGTGACCTGCCCTTTTTAGGTTAGTATTGGTAGACCAACTTAAGAATATGTAAAAACTTCCGCGTAATATAGGATTTGAATACTTCCATTAAATTAGTCAATAGCTCCTTCTAAGTAGTATCCTATTGGTAAACTCCTAAGGAGATAAGCTCTAGCTCCTCTCAAATAAATCTTGAATAAAACCTTTGTAAACTTTAGATCAGAGACAATCTGAGCAAATCTTGTATTTTTAATAAAGCTAAAAGTCATAAAACTCCTTTTGCTCTCCACCCCTGCGTCGTACTAAGTTTTCATCGAAGACAGGCAAGTAGACAATCTAGGGCCGCACAAGGCATTGCGTCGAGTTGCGGTGACCACTTAGCTTCACACGCCATTCTACTACAATCGGACCCTCTGCCAGAATCATCATTCAACCTCAGATTGCAACTGGTACCAAACTACCACGCAGTCCTTTTTCACCAAGAAGGATTCCGTTGCGCCGACTGCCTCATTACCTTGACTGCGTAGCCATAGTTACAAGGCCAGACGGGAGCAGGTCAATAGGTTGGACGTCCCTCCACCAGTTAAAGGTATGTTCTTGAGGACTGCTCCCACCCAAACACCAAGGGGAGGATGGTGTTTTGCTTTCCTTTTTTGCTCTGTCAATTCTAGATACTAAACTACACAGGAAGAAATTAAATACTCTTGACCATATATAATAAAGGGAGAGGTAGACAGCTATCTATTTGGTCAGCCGCTCCTGCCTATCCTATTCATGATTTTCCGACCTTTCAGTCACTTCAACACTGATTGCCTTAGAAGAGGAAATTCTGAGCGACACCCCCCCACACCGACCAGTAATAACTTAGCGGGAGGTCACTCCTCAAATCCACAGTTCCTTGGACAGACTCAAAGACGGAACTATTGCCCACATGGAAAAGGTCATTAGGGTAAAATAGAATATCCCATTATTCGTACTTATTTTTAGCACCTCACACGCATGCTATTCTGCAACCTTTGGCGTTAAAGTGTGTTGTTTATAGAGAGTAAAAAGACTCTCTTTTGATCAGGCATGAGGTAGGTGGTCGGATCCTTAATCCTAGAGGAAGAAATAAGTGCGCATAGAGGGACATCAGGAATGCACGTTTTTACAGACCCGAGCAAAGAGTTGAAGTCAACTCAGTGAGCTAAGCCTTCTTTAAGATGACTTGGATCGAGAATACGTTCTGTTCCTCCGGACACCAGTACGTGTAGCATTCAACGTATGGTAGACCACCTGTTGGTCATATTCATTGCAATTCCTCAGAAAACGTTTAAGTGATTTTGACATAGATTTGTGGTTAGTATAAGTAAACCTCTTTTAAGTGTCTATTAGCTCTACCATGAGGTTTGCACGAGAAATTAGTAATAGTACATTCTATAAAATCTTAAGACTGCTACCGAATAAGTGAGTCTATTTCTATCTTCTATCCCAGCCATAATTTCCCACATTCTGGAAATTGTATTAAAGTTTGTTTTTTTTGTAGAAGCAAAATAGCCTATATTATTAGGTATGTGAAGGGAATAAAATTTTAAATTTCAATTTTCTCGCAATAAAACCATTTTTCAAATGGAAAATGAGATTATTTGACATTTTGCCCTCTACACAACGTTCTTATAACCGTTTTTTTACCAAGTTTATATAGATATATATATTTTTTTCTTTAAGATGGCTTAGATTTGATTGTACTCCAGAAAATTTTAAAAGAATAACTAAATATTCATTCAGCGCTGGAAGTTACTACGTTCAAGAGAGCCTGACAAAAATGCTACCGTTAGATGTCCTTAAAAAACATTAACAAAAACGTCAAATAGCGTCAGAATTTTTTAGCTTTGAAATTATCGAAATAAGGAGAAATGTTGGATGATTCGCTTGTTATTTATCTTTTCTTTAATTCCTAAATTAAGCTATTTAATGATAACGATTTTTTTATCGACCTGCTACCTTATTTTTTCCTTTGCTTGTTTGTTATAACAAATACACAGAGGACGGGGGCGGAGATTATTAGAGCGACTTGTAAAAAAAAATACTTCACCTTGGAATATGACTTCCTCATTTAAGATAAGATAGATTTAAAATAACTATTGACTCTTACATAGAACGTATGCACACGCTTAACGTACAGGAAGGAAAAGTGTGACCCATCGATCTTCTGTGCGTGGGAGAAAGAAAGAGGAGTTGGGTTTGATAATAATAACTGTTTTGTATGACGTTCTTCAAAGGGCACGGGACTTGACAGATCGCCCATATGTCGAGTAAGGAAAAGTCAAAGAGAAAAAAGAGTCTTCAGGGCACTCTTGACGGGCTCAAGGGACGAGGGATGAGCGTATCGCAACAAGCAGTTCATTCCAAATTCTTGGAACAAATATAGATAAATTACGATCACACATGAGACACAAAAGACTAGGAGGAATAATCATAAAAAGCGGGTAGATGATGCATGAGTGCAGATTTCGGAGCGGAAAGATGTAGTATGACTAGTGGGGAGAAAAGAAAGGACAAACGTTATATAATGATTTCTATCTAAGCAGAATGACCTTAAAGATAACGCTGTATCGAGTAAGGAGCCAGTGCAGATCACGATTACTGGATGACTAAAATAGAAACCTGTGATCAGCAAGAAAGGGGTTGCATTAGTCAAGGTGGGAGGGAACGAAGGCATAAATGGCAAGTTCAAAGCTGTTGTAATGAAAGTAGAAACGAAGAAGACCGAGAGGGATGGGGGGGGGGGGTATAATCGTTGACATTTTTTTTTATTTAATAGTTTTTACGCACAATCCTTATGTAGGTTCAGTTTGCTGAAAGAATGAAGGAGAAAAGGCTAAGGTGGGGCCAAACGGGGCGCTGAGTCCCGTCAGCACGGCGGCCAGAAAGGCAAATCGCCGCGCCCATAATCGTTGATAATATGAGATTTGAGAGATAACTGACTATCAAAGGTGACACCAAGATTTTGAGCTATATCACAGAAGAGGGCATTGGAGGCATCAAAGCTTAGAGAGTAAGCGATAGTTTTACACTGTGCCACGTTACTATAATTTTCTATTCGAGTCACAATCAGGAACCATTAAACGCAAGCAACTCACTAATCTGGCGAGACAACTCGAAGGGGTAATTTTCAAAGAGAACCCGATGAAGCTTGCAAATTTATCCAGGTGCAGCAGAGTATGTACAGCAAAAATACCCTTCAAACAAATGGATTATCGACCTTGTTTCGACTTGCATTATGTCGTCCCGAGTAGCGCAACAAATAGAGGGGGGTTTGGGGAATACAGTGCTATATGTAACTCAATTTCGCCCAGAGGGGCGCTTACATCACTCTGTTACTAAACGCCTCATATAGTAACGCAAGTCATTATTGTGTCTCCAAACTGCTTTAGCCGTTACCCTCAATATAACACCTACGGACTGGAATTTCTTACTTATCAACAAAATCATGACTAGAACCATATATCATTATCTCAAAGAGAGAATTTTTCTTACAGCTTCATAACAATCTTCATAATTTATCCTGAACATATAAATATGTTTTTCGTCAGAAACATCATCCTTTAGTGTAATTTGCTGTTTCCTCTGCATGTCTACACTTATGCACCTTATTAGTCACAAATAAAAGAAAGCTCTCTGAAGCTTTCTCTCTTTCTCGCTCTCAAAGTGTATCTTTTTCACTCTCTCCTTCTCAAGCGCCTCCTCGCTCTGTCTGTCTGTCTCTCTCTTCTATCATCTATTCTCTATTTCATCTCTACACTCTTCTATCTCTCTATCTCTCATCTTTATCTCTTCTCCTCTCTTCTATATCTCCTGGCTGATCCTAGAGATCAAATTCGTTACACTGAAACTTCTCAAACCAATCTTAGACTGTGTGAAGAATTATTATGTTTTCTCCAAATTCTTGTTTGAGACGACGTAGCGATTGGGCAACGTTTAGGCGTGACATGTAATTATATAATAAAAGAGTACATTGCCTTCTACGAGAAAAATTCCTTTACTGGGTAATTTTTGAAACATTAAATATCATATAGTGTGTCTGAATAATTACTGCGAAGTGACCTAGGCTTTCCTAAGTCTCTCTTGAAAGTGCATAGTGACCTAGTCAACGTAGGCTCTAGGTCAGTGTTCCCTTTCAAGCAAGGCCTAGCAAAGACTAGGCTACTGCACATTAACTAGTTGTGTACCCTGTATAAATGTATAAATAAATAAAATATTAAAAACGTGTTTTGTGGGATCTTTGTTTCCAACCAAATAGATACATTATGGAAATTTTTAGAGATAATAAAGAATACATATGGGTTGTTGTTTACGAAATTCAAGTTTAAATTTAGGAAAGTCTTTGCTGGGCCACCCAATATAATGGCCATTATTTTTATTCCACCTTTTATAAAATCTAGATAAACTTTCGTTTATAAAATCAATGAAATTTTAGGCACTTGCGTTCCAAGTGTAATTATCCCCAAGTTCTTTTCCCAGCCTAGAGAGGGCAAATCTTTGATCAACCTGTCAAACAAGAGGGGGTGTGGGGCAATTGTAGGATAGGTAAGCATGCTCCATCTGATACCTGAAGATTGAGTGCCCCACCGGCCCCAACCTGCGGCCGAGTACCCTCCTAGGTTCAGAGTCCGCTTCAGGAATGTTTTTCGCGTATCTCTCCTTACCAGCATCTCTCGAGGGAAGCCATCTTTGATTTCGCTTTAAACGAAATTTAAAAATCGGATCACTCCAGAGTGTGCAATGCAGTGATCTCTGAGGAACTGTCGAGGCTCGACGTGCTCAACCTTTCAAAAATGACAGTCGTTTCATATAGGCAGTGGATGGGTTAAGGGGAAGTGAGAATAAAGTTACTGTTTGGAGGAGTATTAAATTTACAATATTGCTTTTATCCTTAGAAACAGGGTGTAAACTATTTTTTAATTCTTCCTATTTATTATCCTTTTGGTTATTATCTCTCGTGTCTCTCCCTCTTATGCTTACTTATTTCAAGGATGATTTGTGGCATTTCTTTAAATGGTCACGTTAGAAATATGTTGGAACCTTTATTTATAGCTTTAACCATTTGCACTTAAATTTAAGAGCTATGCAGTTATAAAAGAGCTAAACTCTCTCGTTACCAAGATTTCTAACACTAAATTATCAATCAATTCTATTTTTACTCCTCAAAATATGTCAGAATAAACTATTGGGCTGTATTGGATTTTCACTAGACAGCGAGAAGAATAGAACATTCAATTTTTACAGTCGGGAGAAAATGTGTGATAGAAATAGCTATAATAAGAATAAAAATAAACCAGGCCTTTACCATTGTGGCCTGTGTTTATTGGAAAAGGGAAAACGATCA
This sequence comes from Ceratothoa steindachneri, assembly GCA_963969495.1. Lineage (NCBI taxonomy): Eukaryota > Metazoa > Arthropoda > Malacostraca > Isopoda > Cymothoidae > Ceratothoa > Ceratothoa steindachneri. Next base: position 80,294,553 of record OZ018327.1, read on the forward strand.
AATTAAAGAGGGCAACTTGACATAGAAAATAAAGAATCATGCGGAAGGATGAGTTTTTATATAAAAGTGGATGAATAAAAAGAATAAAAATAGCGAAGATCAAGGGTAGCTAGGAAATTCAATAACGATCCTCCCTTTCATCTAACTTTTTTGGTCAGGATACAATATTATACATGAGGAGGAACATGGTTGATTAAACAAAACAGCAAAAAGTAATAAAGATAAAAACTAGTTAGAAAAGGAAGACATATTTCAGAAACTTCATAAATGTTGATAAATCTTGGAAACATGTCTATTTGTCTCTCCTTTGATGAAATCTTTTTCCTAAAGCTAAATGTCTGGGGAAATCCGAATTTTGTAGAATGTATTTTGAATTCATCGACTTCTAAGCGATCAAATCAAAACTTTACCTTTACATGGGAAAACCATTCAGCGCTGAGTTCTGCCGAATAGAAGTCATTTTACTTTTATAAACATCTATTTTCATTCTATTTTAACGGGAGCTGGAAAGTTTGTTAAGTTTATAAGGATGAGCATCTATTTCAATTTCTTTTTTATTGGAGCTGTAAAGTCTGTTAAGTTTATAAGCATAAGCATCTATTTCGATTTTTTTTATTGGAGCTGTAAAGTCTGTTAAGTTTATAAGGATAAACCTCTCTTTCAATTTCTTTTTTATTGGAGCAGTAAAGTTTGTTAAGTTTATAAGGATAAGCATCTATTTCGATTTATTTTTTATTGGAGCTGTAAAGTCTGCTTAGATTATGAGGTTGAGCATCTATTTCGATTTCTTTTTTATTGGAGCTGTAAAGTCTGTTAAGATTAGAAGGTTGAGCATCTATTTCGATTTCATTTTTATTGAGCTGTAAAGTCTGTTAAGTTTATAAGGATGAGCATCTATTTCGATTTCTTTTTTATTAGAGCCGTAAAGTCTGTTAAGTTTATAAGGATGAACATATATTTCGATTTCTTTTTTATTTGAGCTGTAAAGTCTGTTAAGATTAGAAGGTTGAGCAACTATTTCAATTTCATTTCTATTGAACTGTAAAGTCTGTTAAGTTTATAAGGATGAGCATCTATTTTGATTTCTTTTTTATGGGAGCCGTAAAGTCTGTTAAGTTTATAAGGATGAACATCTATTTCAATTTCTTTTTTATTGGAGCTGTAAATTCTGTTAATATTATAAGGATGAGCATCTATTTCGATTTTTTTATTGGAGCTGTAAAGTCTGTTAATATTATTAGGATGAACATCTATTTCGATTTCTTTTTTACTGTGAAGTCTGTTAAGATTAGAAGGTTGATCATCTATTTTGATTTCATTTTAATTGAGCTGTAAAGTCTGTTAATATTATTAGGATGAACATCTATTTCGATTTCTTTTTTATTGGAGCTGTGAAGTCTGTTAAGATTAGAAGGTTGAGCATCTATTTTGATTTCATTTTAATTGAGCTGTAAAGTCTGTTAAGTTTATAAGGATGAGCATCTATTACGATTTTTTTTTTGGCGCCGTACAGTCTGTTAAGTTTATAAGGATGAACATCTATTTCCATTTCATTTTTATTGGAGCTGTAAATTCTGTTAATATTATAAGGATGAGCATCTATTTCGATTTCTTTTTTATTGGAACCGTAAAGTCTATTAGGTTAATATGATTCAACACCCCGCCCTCCAGGTTACTCCTATCCCAAAGATAGCCATGAGTGAGTGATATAAATAGTTCAATCACGCTCACAACAACTGTGACTCATTTTGTTCCTCAAATCGTCGTTACTTCCTTTAGCAATCATCTCATGGCTTCGAAATCAACGATTGTGTTAATAAAAAATGGGAGGAGAGGGTGTTACCACCGCTCTGCTCTTGTTTTCAGGTGATTTACCATCGATCAGCTATTTTATTATGTGGATTATTCAACACTACTTCCCTTGACCTAGAATTATCATCAATTTCATCTATCTGAATTCAGTTTTGTAAATAGTAAAGAAAAAATATCATTAAGAACCTCTACTATTTCCTCATCAAATTCTTTCAAAACGCCTCCATGGCAAAGCTTCGTTTTAACACATATTTGCAAATGAATTTAAAATGTGTTTTCTTATGCAGTTTTATCTGTACTTTTCAGATCTGACACTCGCTTTTTTCCGGAAATGCATACTTTTGTCACAATCGACCTAAGTTCCATAATAGGAAAAGTATGGACTTTGAGCAAAAACAAATTTCAGATCTGAAAAGGACACATAAGATTGCATAAGAAAAACACATTTTTCAAATTCACTTGAAAGATCCAGAGCCAACGAAACCTAGCATTTTGGGGGATACTTTCCAAATGTGGGGGTGAAGCCCCCATAAGCCTACCATAAGATTTGAATACAAACATTGATTGGTGTCGTTAGGCCACTGGTTTGAATAAAAGCTTTGCACAGAAAACACTTTATAAATAAAAGGTTAACACTTGGTCAAATGAGAGCATTAGAAAGAAATGTGCACTTAAATAATCTAACGCAAAATTTGCACTGGGTTTTTCGCCCTTTCGAATCCTCTAATCCCGAACTAACACAGCCACCAGACCACATTAGACAATATAAACTAAAAAAAAAGAAGAAGAAGCCGCAAATCGTTCGAAATATACGAAATATAACGTGCCATTGGTTAAGAAGTCAGAAGACGCATGTGCAGATTGCCTCCAAATCTAAAAGAACTTGGTATTGGTTGATTAGTCAGGACAATATTACGCCAAAAGTTGAAGGAAATAGGGCAAAATGACGCAAAGTTTCAAATTTAGCAAAATAACAATATACTTTCAAAAAGTGAATAACTACGTTATTATTAAGTTCCAAAAGTTGAAAATGACATCGGTGAGCATCATTTTAAAAAATAAAAACGTTTTTGAAAATATAAAATCATAAATGTGTTAAAACAAATCTTAACCCCATCTATATCTAATAGACCATATTTTATCACTGCGTGATTTGTTATTGATTCTCTAATAGCTAAAGAATTTTCTTGGATCTTTATTATTATTTTGATCTAAATTAATTTCTTCCACTCTTTTGCTCTTATTAATAATCTCATTTAGCTTATTTCTGGTCGACCTATAATGATTTAAATTGTCAAATGTACTTTCTCTTGGTAAACTCTGGTATGCTCTTTTCTTCTCAGAATTTTCCTAGCTATATCCTGATTCTAACACAATGGCTTCCTACATTTCTTCCCAATAGCCTTCATTGGAATACACTGCCCTTGGACTATGTTTAATATAGTCTTAAAAGTGTCCCACATCTCATAATTATTCTTACCACTAAATTATATATCCCACCTAATCTGATTTAGCAAGTTACGTAATTTATCGTAATCGACCCTATCAAAGTTTAGTGTTTTTATGGAGTTTGTTGATGTTCTATCTTTCACTATTCCCAAGTTAGAGCAAACCATCTGATCTTCACTATTTACTAATGATTCCCCGACAGTCAATTCCTAAACCTAAGGATCATCATTTGAAAAAACAGATCTAATATATTCGCACCTCCTGTTGGCCTATTAAAAATTGAGTCAAAAAATTATCCTCAAAGCATTCTATAAAGTTAGAACTTGTTCTATTCCTTCCTATCATATTTTCCTAGTACACTGAGTTTAAATTAAATTCACCAAGAATAACTGTATCTTACTCACATCCTTTACTTATTTCCCTGATCATTAACTCATCAATACTGTCCAGGTGGTCTGTAAGAGCCTCCCAAGTGTATTAGTCTATATCTTTACTGACCCTAAAATCTTTCCAAAGTGCCTCAACTTATATTTGCTTCATAGAATTAACTAGATTTGAAGAAATGCTATTTCTGATATAAATATAAGCAAACTACCACCAGGCCTATCTTTGCCTTGAATAATGTAAATATGATAACCTATGATTCTAAGTCAATCACATTGTCATTAAATTTAGTTTCATTAACCTACGATTCTATACACCTATTATATCTATATCTTTATCAAAATATAACTAAATAACTCATCCTTTTTATTTCTAAGACTAAAAGTATTGATAGGGGGCACAGCCATATTTAGTCAAGATTGAAAAAAAATGCATAAGAAATTAATTATACCAGCGTCTAGAGGAAAAAATCATTCTTTAGGTGTAAGAATGTTGGGGCATGGCCCTGGCACTAAAATTGAACCAGCAAAGTGCCTCACAGGAAGAGGAAGAATTGCAACAAATTTCCTCGCGTATGTATATATATATATATATATATATATATATATATATATATATATATTTGCAAACTGGTCTGGAATTCAAACGGGAAGCCGTGAAATCAGATATCAATAAAAGTTGGTGACAACCGCCTAAGTATTGTTCTGGTAGCACTCGCTTTCCTGAGCGGTAGTGAAATTTTCCCTGACGGTAAACGCGATCCTTGCTTTTGTCTCGCTTGTTTTTGTTTTTGGAATTAAACACTTATTTTTCTACGTGATTTCTCTCAGTCCTTTCGCGATCACAAGTCTTCGGTAAGCCTAGCCAAGTCGTTATATTATTTGAGTATTTTTTTGGAGTCAGATACGAGATTAACCTCACCCTTCATCTCACTCGTGGGACTTGAGGTACCTCTCCAAATTATCCGCGTGATTTTTAACCTTCAAACTGATGACGGTTACCTTTACCTTCCTCATCCTATAAAGTGTTGGTCCACCCCCACCAGAATTCCATTGGAATGTATATAGTTTGAGTGCCTGACTCAGCTTTGGGGGAAAAACAAAGGAAACAGACACTTGGAAGACGAGGAAGCGTAGTTGGCGGGTGGCGTGGAAATTCTAAATGATCTTGATCTATATATTGTGGCGGGAAGATGCCCCCAATGGTGCTGTATGTCTTCTTTTTTCTCGAAATATTCATCTTTTGGCGATCATGCATAAGATATTTATTAATTATGATTTCATTATTTTTATCGCATTCTTTGCGTAAAAGTGTAATTATATATGTATGATTTATGTATGCACTTTTCACCAAATAGAGACAGACACCTGACAATACTCTTGGAAGAGTTACCAGATAATACTCGAATGCTATTTTCAACAATTTTCCAAGTTCTCAATCACATATACATTACATTTCGATTATTTATTAATTCTTAATTGTATTTTTGTATTTTTCTAAAGAAAAATTCCCATTGTAATTCACTAATGAAAAAATCTAGAACCTTGATTTAAGGGTGAACTGGAAAAGGCTATTTATAGAAACATTTACCTCTTCCTAGAGGGTAACTCGTGGAACATAGGTAAACCATCGATATAAATACACTTTTATTTCATAGATTATTGTATGTTTTTCTAATTTGCCCCTTATCTTACCCCGCATTTTTAACATTGAATTTAAGCCACGTATCTCAAAGATTTTCTTCTTTGATCTAGAGAGGGAGGGGTTAATCAGCGATTCTCAGCATGGGTTTAGATCAGGTAGATCATGTTTGACTAATTTACTAGACTTTCTGGAGTTTGTAACAAATCAAGTAGATAAGCTAGAGAATGTAGATGTAATTTACTTGGATTTTAGTAAAGTATTTGATAAGGTACCACATAGGAGACTAGTTCATAAATTAAAAATGATTGGGATATGTGGGGGTGTTTCAAATTGGATAGCTGAGTGGCTGAAAGACAGGAAGAAAAGGGTAGTGCTAAATGGTGTAAGGTCAGAGTGGAGGGATGTTATCAGTGGGGTTCCTCAGGGATCAGTTCTCAAACTATTATTATTTGTCCTCTATATAAACGATCTTGGGGAGGCAGTTAATAATAAAGTGTAAATTTTTGCGGATGATACCAAATTAGCAGCTGTAGTTAAAGATATTGATGATAATTTTAAAGTGCAGGGGGATTTAAATAAATTGTTATCTTGGGCACATAAGTGGCAAATGACTTTCAACCTTGATAAGTGCAAAGTTATCACCATGGAAAAAGATAATAGAGAATTTAACTGGATGGGCATTGGCTGAGCTCAGTAGAGGATGAGAAAGATCTAGGAGTAGTAATAGATAAGTCATTGAGGGTTTCTAAGCAGTGTATTGAAGCAAGAAATAGGGCAAATAGAGTGCTGGGTTTCATTAAGAGAAATGTCAATTACAAAAGTAAGGAGGTAATTCGTAAACTTTATAACTTTTATGTTAGGCCACATCTAGAGTACTGTATACAGGCATGGTCCCCACATTTTAGACATGATATTAACCTTCTCGAGTCAGTGCAACGGAGGGCAACTAAGATTATTCCTTCCCTGAGGCACCTTGAATATATAGATAGACTGAGGGTATTAAATATGTTCTCGTTCGAAAGAAGGTGTGTGAGAGGGGATATGATTGAGCTCTTCAAAAATTTATCTGGGATAGATAAATTGGATGGTAGCAAGTTTTTTGAGTTAGAAGATGGAAATAAGACTAGAGGTCACCACTTTAAAATTAAAAAGCAAGGGTGTAGGTTGGATTTAAGAAAATAATTTTTCACCAATAGAGTGGTAGACTTATGGTACGAATTGCCGTGGAGGGTAGTAGGTAGTCCAAATTTAAATGTATTTAAGAGTAGGCTGGATGATTTTATGGGGAGGGAAGGTTGTGATGGTACCTGAGTTTTGTATATATTAATATTTGTATATATCTATAGCTGCATGATTTAGTTCTTGACAAGCCTTGATTAGTGATACCCTTGTTTCTGGACGCAATCCTCTGAATGTAGTTTTCTTGGGAGTTTGGGTGCCTTAAAAAAGAGGCCGTTTGACTCGGAGGAACTATGATGGGCCCTTGTGGCTTTTGTCATCTGTTATATTATATTGTGGGGAACTTTGATTTTGTCTTCCCCTGGCGATGGTGCTTTTTGTGGGTGGGTTTTTGACGGATGCGGATGACCTTTGATAGGCCCTTGTGGCTTTTGTCATCCGTGAAATTATGTTATTTTATGTTATGTTAAGTTACTGTAACGGCTTTATGTGGTTCCAAGAGCTGTGCTAATTAAAAAAAACTAGGGAGGAGAGCAGCAAAGTTGTGAACCGATTTACGCACCTCATCACAACCAACACAAAATTTGGATCTCTCCTCTCCAGTCTACACTACCCACATGCAAAATAAGTGTCTTATAAGTGGGCTACAAAGTTTTCCATACTCTCAAATTGTATAGAAAATGAAACATCAAAATCTCCGGCTACAGACAAAATTCATCCAACCAGGTTACAGAGTTGAAGAACGAGATCATAGCGACACTCAAAACAATTTTGAACAAATTGTTCTTTCAGACTTTAAGTTGGCAAATATTAAACATTTTTTTTTAAAAAGTAGAAAAAGAGTAATCGTAAAAACTATAGACCTATGAGCCTAACGTCACTTGCCGGTAAACTTTGGAGATTCAAATTGTCTTTCATGGTGTTTGCAATGCTTTTAATTCCATGAGACTTTCTTCCAATTACATGAGAAGTTATCGCGTCTCTATTGTGCTCATATAGTTTCTTTAGAATTTTTCACTCTATCAATAATCTTTTCTTCTGCTTATGAAGTTATTCTCCTGTATATCATTTATTGTTCTCATTTGTTGAATAAAAATTTATATATGGTGTTTCATGTGTTTAAGTGTTTTGTTATTCTCAATTAAGTTTTCACTTAGTTTGTATAATATTTTTTATGATCGTCTTAAATTTGTTTTATTATAAGAGCTGTTGAATTTAGTATATTCTATTATATCTACAATAGTTCCATTCCGTCTAACTATTTGACTCTTTTTTTAAAGTGTTTTAGTCAGCTTAGGGGAGGATTAGACGACGCATCATATGTTGCTAACAAAAAAAGTAAATTTCAAAATAGTTTGGCGTTAGACTTTTATTGCATTCTGTTAATTATGGTTCTATCGCGTGTTCGTGAGTTCGTTGAACTTGTTTGCTAATTGATTTGGATGATATATATATATATATATATATATATATATATATATATATATATATATATATCGTGGTATTGCAAGGGGCGAGTAGTGGACGTGCGTAGAGGTTTGTTACGTACTTCAAAAATTCCTTGATTACGTTTTCTCTAAGAGTGCTATATTATTATTATTATTAGGTTATTTTAATCTTTGAGGATTTCTAGTGCTATGCTCAGCGTTTTAAGGATTGAATTAAATACTTCTAAGAAAATAGATTTTTAATTACAACATAAAAAACACAAAAGTGAAATTTTAACAAAACAAACTATACAGCTATGAATTAAACGAGTTTAAGTGAGACTTACTAAATTAAAAAAATGAATATAAAGTAATGGTTGACCCGAAGCTCACTTTAATATTGGACGCTAATTGACCTTCAAAAAAATTAATGGAATTTATTTACCTTTGAAACAACCACACTTGAATCTGGTTGGAGACTGACCTTGGCCTCAATTTTTACGTAGACGCAAGAATGTTTTTTGCGGCCAGGCGCATGGAGTATTCCTAGACACTCCAGCTGTTTTTCTGGTGCGGGGATAGGCTTAAAGCCACAGGTGATTTCGGTGCGGGCGACAGATAGCGTTTAGCACGTAATCTTGGTAAAATTATTTCAGCCACAGGACCGTGAAAGTATGCTTCTTCCAATCTTCTGGTTAATCTGGGAATACTTCGCAGTGACGAGCGCTGAGCAGACGAGTGAATCATTTGAGGGAGTTCACTTTGGGCTATTCCTCAATGGCGAGGACTATCTCTGGGTTTTGTTGTAAACTGAAATAGGGATTTCTCTGACGAGAAAAGATTAAGCTTGTTTCTCAATACAAGCTAAACTAAATTTCCGTCTGACTACCAGGAACTGGCGCAGCATGAACTTCTTCTCTGTTCCTTTCGTTGGGTTGCCGGGCACTCTAGCTGGAGTTCGTCGTCTCGATCGCTAACTCGATCTACTTGTTCTTCCACAGTTATCTGCATATATACTTCACCACCCAACTGAGGGTAGGGGAAGGAAGATGAGGAATGAAGTCTTCGGAATTAAGCCTCCTCCTCTAACGGCGCTTCTCCGAGCGCCTTTCATTTAACCGTAAAGGCAGCTTCTGGCTTTTGGTCGACGCTCCTCTAATTTCGTCTATGAAGTGAAATTAAATACCAACTCTTAGGGAACCTATTGCAGGTGTAACCAATATTAGGCTCGCCAGACCCGAAACTTGATGATTTGAGCATCTCGTGGTTGTGGGGAGGCCTTTGGGGTGGTCCTCGAGGCGAGGAGAGTGGGTGGAATTTAAGTGATCAGGTTACGCGGCCCCAATGCTAGGACGTTGCAGTTACCGAACAGAGTCTCTGTTTTTAGGGTGATATATATATATATATATATATATATATATATATATATATATATAAATATATATATATATATATATATATATATATATATATATATTATAGTTTTAGTGTCAAGATTCTGTGAGTTTGTTCAGTTTATCATGAGTTTGTAGGTTTCAAAAATATTTTATTGCTACCTGTGTAGAAAGAGCCGATCAACGATATGTATTATAATTAAAGATTTCATAATGAATAATATGGAATATATTTAGTTTTGTTTACATTTGTTTCACTCTATCTTCATCTTTTGCGAAAAGGATTTCGTGATGTGAATGTTTATTCTTAACAATTCTACCATTCTCTGTCCACTTCCATTTCATTTGTCTGTTTTTGGACCTTTCTTTTGAACAAGTACAAAGTCTTTGTTCTTCCAATTTTACATTGTAGTACCGCATAACTATCTAAAGTTCATTTTTCATGGTTTCCTTGCTTAGCCAATGCTCTAATAATTTTGGAAGCATCGCGTCTCTTCCTGTTTCTTTGTATGACTGCCGCATATTCGTCTACAACTTCTTCAACTCGGTGAGATTTGTAAGTTTTGAACTTAGATTATCTGCACGGGTAAGTTTAATATTATACATACTAGTTTTATTAATAAATTTTATATTTGTTTTAATTTTGTTATGAAAAGTGTTATATAATGGAGCATATGGATTCCAATACTATCAACATTTGTCTCGTTTCTACCCCCCATACGCGACCTTATGACGGATTTCAATTTAATAAGTTTTTGACATTTTGTTCTCCTTTTACTGATGACATTATGTTCCATTTTGTTTGACGTTCTACTAGTAGTTCCTGGATATTAGTGTCATTTTAGTGGTAGGATTTTTAGGTAGTTAAACTCAACCGTTCTTACCCAATCGTAACAGAGTCCAGATTCTTATCTATTTCTTCTCATACACTTGCCTGCCTTTTACCGTAGCTGGATCTCGTTAGCCTCCGTAGAATGAAATGAGGTTTCTACGCACTATCTTCATATTAGTATTGATCCCGAAAATTCATTAAGGTGGTTCATTTAATTGCCTGTGTTTCTACATTATAGTTTCTAATTAATGCCTGAAAATGAGATTAAACAGTAAAGTGATATTTTCTCGGTTTAAAATTTAATTATTGGCGATAATTTAGGTTGGTGGGTGTATATATTATAAAGACGTCGGTGGTAAAATAAACTTAATTGGATTTATTAAATCATTATCCCTCTTTATTGTTGTTTGCTCCTTTTGGCTTTCAGCCCTAATAGGCTAGTTTAACTTTTACATTATTGCCTCAATATTTATGGTATACAGGCAAAGAATTTTTTAACGAAGCCATATTTACCAATTAGCTAAGAAATCACTTTATGAGTTGAGTGCAAAGAGATATGGGAAGTCTGGGATAAATATGTACATTGAAAAAAGGTTATTTAGTTACTAAATATCATATTAACCCTCGATAACAAGGTTTATAAGATTACACTCCCTTACACATAGCGTGTTTCACACACACACCATCTAAAACCATTCAATATATATATATATATATATATATATATATATATATATATATATATATATATATATATATATATATATATATATCCCGAACGTTACAAAAAATGCGTAATAAATGCATACATAAACCGCGCGTTCCCCCATTGCTCAATATGGAAAGATACGCATCATGAACTTGAGCCTGCTACACAAGTACTCGTAAACAGTGGTTTCACAAACGGAGACATAATACACGCTGCTATTCTTGTAGTAGTATACTCTACTGCAAGAACATCATGAGCACTGCCTACAAAACAGATGGACAGATGAAAGAGTTATAAAGGACATCATAAAGAGAGAGGTCAATCAACACAAAATGAGAATAATGTATCCTTCATAATTTACTATAGCAAACGCAGCTCCAATCTCGTAATGAAAAACATCCCAGGACCTCACCTAACACCCAGGCGAAGTCACCTGATATATGAATATACTTGTAAAATGGAAGACTGTGAACTCAAACCTCATTCATATATCGGAGGAGTGAAATATAGCTAACACAAAGAATAACCTATCACTTAAGCAACAGTGCCTCTAGGACACATAGGTTGGAAAAAGATGGAAAACAACTGGACAGGAAGTCACTTGAAGGAATACCGGAATCTTAGCACAGGCTCCAACCGATGAGAACTGCTTATATTAGAGGCCATATACATAAAAGAAAAGCAGCCTAAATTAAATATTCAAACAAATTCACAATTCATTTTGCCTTTCCCCCGTCCGCTAGCCACTAATAATAATCTCTCCCCCATCTTAATCCTCTAACCATTATAGAGTCTCAACCATTTTGTATGTACCTTCACGCGTTTAAAGAAATTCCATTTCCTATAAATATGTTCGTATAAATGTTAACACAACTGATCACATATATAAAAGCTCTGTATCTTATTCCCTAGTTACAACAGTTTAGCCTTTGAAAATGATATGCGTATATATCGAAACGCGTCAGGCCAATAAAGAATGTTGTTTTGCTTAGTGAACCAGTTTTTGGCCCTCATGCTTTAAGACTTTCTAAGGAATTTGGGGGAACTAATCAACGGATTAAGCCAATACCAAAAGCGGAATATAAGACAAATCGAGAGGCTCGAAAAGAAAACAATCTACCATAAGTTAGCTGTCGCCTTCAATAAAATATGTTAAGAGGAAGAGCTACTGCCCAATTATACGAATATATATATATATATATATATATATATATATATATATATATATATATATATATATATATATATATATATATATATATATATATATATATATATATATATATATTAAGAGAGCAGAGGGGTTGCGCGTTGCCAGGCGTATACGTACTTTTAGGATAAATAAGCAGGCAAAATTTAGGAAGTTCATTATTTTATTATAACTTCTTGGTATCGATGTTTCGGGTAGGAACCCATTCTCAAGGATATGAGATTATAAATATATAAAAACAGAAGATTTTTTTAGAGAAGTTATCAGATATTTATAAATTAATTATATATAAAATGGGAAACAGCAGACGCGGTAATATTCAAATAATAAAAATGCTAGAGCCAACAGAAACGGATGTAACATCTTTTAATTTTCACAAGGTTTCGAAAACTACAAGTTTTCATCTTCAGGCTAAACTACAAGGTTACTAAAATTAAGGCATATGAAGAAAACATGAAAAGGTGGTCAATATGACAATGAATTGCTTTAAAAGGTGACAATTATAAAATATCAATAAAATGTATAAAGATGTTAAACTACTCGTATAAGTTATAAATTTTTAAAAATATAACTTGGCAATAGTTAAATTTGTTTTAAAACTGATTAACAAGGGGTAGTTCAGAAAAACAGCGTTAATAAGAACAATAAATTTGTTTTAAAATTTTAAAATTAATTAAAAACTATAAGAGTAATTAGCCTGGCAGTAGTTAAATTTGCTTTAAAACTGACTAAAAAATAGTTAAGATTATCAACTATAATAACAAGAATTATTTTAAACTTTGTTTTTAAAATTTGTAAAAATTAATTAATTCAAAACTGTAGGGTGTAAAAAACATTTAACAGAAAAATTGGTTGCTTTTGGTACTTACTAGAGTAGATCCATCCTAGATAGTGAATAGTGGATTTAATCAGAGGCTAATATTTATAGGTTACAGTGACGCTTGAGAGAGAGAGGGGAAAAAACAACTAACCAAACAGTAGTTAAAACTGGTTAATTAATAACGATATTGCACTTAAATCTTAATTGTGTGTAGGTTTGCAGTGTTTGATAGATAAAGTTTCAAGAATGCTAAGGCATTGTTGGTTGTTATTAAAGGCTAATACCTTAAAATTAGCATTAGAAATGTCAGTTTTACAATTTATGGCGTGTTCCCTAATAGAAGACTTCTACTTCTTGCTTAATATTTTGCCTGTGGGCCAACTAATCTTAATATGAGAAGAGAACCTAGCTCCAAAAGAGCTGACAGTGCTGCCAATGCAAGAGGATACAGTACAACTGGGGCATTTAAATAAATAAACAGCATTACTGCGGAACTCTAAATAGATATGATCTTTAGTGCTGAAGAAACTCCCTATTAATAATTTTTTTATAAAAAACTATTTGGTGGTTAATTTGGGGAAAATATCTTTTAAAAATGAATAAGATTTTTCTTTTAAAACTATCGTTTAAAACATTCATCTCTGAAATTACCAAATATATGGGTCTTTTAGGAACTTCTATGGAGGTTTGAAGGGGCTCAACGAGTTTATCAAGGAACTTTTTAAAACTCTATCATACAGGTCACAATGAAATAAATTCTTTATAAATTATTTTTTAAGAAAAATCAATTCATTAGGAATTGAATGGTAGGTGAACGTTAAAGAAAAACTTCTATGTAGTAAGGTTTTTATTGTGTATATTTGTATTTAAAATCACAAACACTAAGGTAATTTAAACCTATTTCTGTTAAAGCCTTTTTTTCGATAAATGTTTGTGTCAATTTTTCTCTGCTCATTATCATGAGTGACTAGAAGATTAAGAAAAGGCATCCTATCATTTGACTGTACTTTCATGCTAAATTTAATGTTTGGGTGTAAAGTGTTAAAAATTCAAGAAAAGTTGGCTATGACCGCCATATAAAGGTTCCTTAATGCCTTACATATTCATATTGGCTGGATTAAGGCCATGAAATATCAAATTGGGCATAACACGAAAAGTGGAAATTGAATTTGGGGAAAAGAAGGTCAGGAGAAAAAGAAACTGGTATTGAGGTAATAAATAAAACCTGACAAGAGACGTTTCTCTGATTCTACGAACACACTTTTTCACTCTGGAAATTCAGCGGTTTTAGGCAATGTAGTAATAAAATTATCGTTGAGGTGAACATCTTTTATATTGAATTAGGTGATTCCAATAAACTAGCAAAATTATCAAAGGTTTTTTTTAATTAATTAATATTTTAAGGCTTTAAGGATTCAACTTGAATCTGTGTCGTAGAATGACCCCAACAAATACGTCATTTCTACCCAATAGGCGTGGTCGCTCAAAGTCAACGCATGACCTTGATTCTACTCTGGTCCAGACAGAGATGGGGGATAGAAGTGTATGGGGGAAGGGGGGGACGAGAGCGAAGGATTTAAATTCAAAAGAGTGAGTGCAGTTGGCCGATATTAACTAATGAAGGTTCCAGCTATGAGGTTTATGAAAAAGGAGGAACAAAAATAAACTTTAATATATACAAAGTTATACACAATAAAGAGATTAGATGAAATAATAGCAATAGATACTCTAGATATATAAGGACTCAACGTATTAGAGATCTTCAAAGCGGCTTTCCGGGGAGGGCGGCGTCGAGAGGCGATATGAACAAACACACAGAGAAATGATTAGCCGGATAGCAACAAATGATTCGTCTCAGCCTGGCTTGGGCTCGAGGCTTTAAGAGATGAACCGAGGGATCGGATGGTTATTCAAAGGACTTTAACCACTAAGAGTTTAACCTCTGGTAGGAACAATAACTGAAGGAAGTATTAGCACTCAATGAAGTGTACCGAAAGCAAGGATGGGCCAATTGAGTGGGGCTCAGATCCTTCAGCATAATTCTAGCCTACGGCTCGTCGAAAAAAGGGAGCGTGATCGAGAATGGTGTATTTCGTTGTAAAGAGCAGGCATATACTGTTGATGCCCTATTGGGACCAACAACATATAGGGAAAATATCTCCACGAACCAACACGGAGTTTGAGGGATCGCAGACACTCCAGCGGGGGTTTCTAGTTAAGACCCTGGGAGACGACAGAAGAGCGCGTTTGAGATTCCAATCTCTTGCTTATGGCGGAAAGCAGTTCGATATTCTGAGTGTTCTCACGGTCCTCGCTCACGTGCACTGACCTCAGGCCTGACCTCGTGGTTTCAACGGGCCGTATGGCAACAAAGAACCTCTATTCTCGACAATCTGTTTACCACACTATGGAGTTGAGGCACTTAAATGCCACTAAAACTACGGCACTTTCCCACTTTATACCCTATTTGTCACTGGGGCATCAATCATGTCATCCACGTCAAATTGCCTTTGCACAGAGATGAAGTTTGATATGATCTGGTCCATTCATGGTTCAGCCTTGAGCAGAATTTCACCAGCACGTCAGAAATTCAAATCAAACTATACGTATTTTCCACATTATCCACTTACCCCTTGTAGGGAAATCAATATATCACCCTAAAAACTAAGGCCCTGTTACTTAATCACAACGTCCTGGCATTTGGCAGAGTAACCCAATTACTTACCCCATACCCCAGGGGCCCCTTGCTTCAAAAACCACCCGAAAGGCCTTCGAACAACCACGACATGCACTAATCATTAGATTTCGGGTCCGGCGAGCCTACCATTGGATAAACCATCAAAATTTCCACTGAGAGTTAGGATTTGATTTCACTGCATAGAGGTAATTAGAGGAGTGTCGACCAAAAGCCAAAAGCTGCCTTTAGGGCTAAGTGAAAGACGCTCGGAAAAACGCCGTTAGATCAGGATGCTTAATTCCGAAGACTTCATCCCCTTCCCTCCTTTCCCTACCCCAGTGGGGTGGTTAAGTATATATGTGGATAACTGTAGAAGAACAAAAAGATCGGTTTAGTCATCACGACGACGAAGTCCGGCTAGAGTGCTCGCCAACCCAACGAAAGGAACACAGAAGAAGCTCATGCTGAGCCAGTTCCTGGTGGTCAGACCGAAATTTAGTTTAGCTTGTATTGAGAAACAATCTCAATCTCCTCTCGTTAGAGAAAACTCCTATCCCGGTTTACAACAAAACTCAGAGATAGTCCTTGCCATTGAGGAATACCATAAAGTGAACTCACTCAAATGATTCACTCATCTGCTCATTGCTTCTTAGTGCGAATCATTCCAAGATTAACCAGAAGATTGGAAGAAGCAAACTTGCATGGTCTGGTGGCTGAAATCATCTTACCAAGCCAACGTGCTTAACGCCATCCGTCGCCTGCACCGAAATCATCTGTGGCTTTAAGCCGATCCCCGATCCAGCCAAACAGCTGAGTGTCTGAAAATACGTCCACACGCCTGGCGGCAAAAGACAATCTTTTGTCTACATAAGAATAGAGGCCAAGTTTAGTCTCAAACCAGATTCACGTGTGGTGGTTTTAAAGGTAAATAAATTCCATTATTTGTTTGAAGGTCAATTAGCGTCCAATATTGAAGTGAGCTTTTGGTCAACCATTACTTTATATTCTTTATGTAATCTTGTAAGTCTCACTTAAACTCGTTTAATTCGTAGCTGTATAGTTTGTTATGTTTGATTTCACTTTTGTTTTTTTTTATCTGGTAATTAAAGATCTATTTTCTCAGAAGTATTTAATTCAATCCTCGAAACACTGAGCATGGCACTAGAAATCCTCAAAGATTAAAATAATAAAATAATAATAATAATGATATAGCACTTTAGAGAAAACGTAATCAAAAAGTTTGGGAAATACGTAACTAACCTATACGTACGTACACCACCACTGGGTCCTTGCAATACCATGACACTCCTCCTTCAGCCTTTCCAAATCTCATTAACGCAATCAATCCACGTTTTTCACTGTCTTTCAACCCTTCTCACATCCTTAATTTCGTCATCCTATATTCTATTGACCAGTCTATTAACATAAGTTTTCTGTGTATGTCCATACCACCTCAGAACATTTTTTGTAATAACCTAAATTACCCTCTTCTCTGCCACATAATAATCTCTTACACAATCATTCCTCAATTTATCGACCTTTGCACACTGAATTTCGCCCTCAAGTTCCACTCATCTTACTCCAGATTCTTCCATCTCTTTTTCTACCGTAGTATAACTCCATACACCATCGTTGACACCAGCATGCACTTCTGTACCTTCCTGCAACTTACGATACTCAGATCCTTAGCATTTGTATAATGCTTTAATCACTTTAGACTTTACTACCCTATAAACTTTGAGGTCGTAATCTGCTTCATCTGAATCACTACCTCTTACAATACATTATAGATATAACCTCGCACTTGCTTAACGAAAACACTACGGAATCGGATAATACACCCTACCCTACTTCCACCTTTAAATATAATTCCCTTTCACTTTTCTGGATTTCTTTTCAGAATAAGCCTCTCACACACCCTGTGAAAACCTACAATCTAAGTTGCTCAATTCCTCTCACTCTCAACCAACAATATTTCATCACCATATATCAACATAGAGAGAACCCATCCCTCACCATTTTTTATCATCTTCATGCACCTTTTCTTAGTGACAACGTACCTCTCTCCCTACTCAATCCATTAAGATATGAAACAGCCAAGGCAACATCACATAAACTTTATCTTACTCCACCACTTATGTCATACGAAACACTCCAACTATCTTTCTCCTTTACACAAGCCTTAGTTCCAAAATATATATGTAATCTTTATAGTATATAATAATTTACTACTCACTCAATACATTCATACCAGGTGTCATAATGACTTCCTAACTACAACCATCATAGGTCTCCTCCATATCAATGAACCCAGCATATACTTTACATCTCAGAGTCCTTAACTTGCTTACTAACTATAAATACGTGAGCCACACTTCTTCTCCCTGCTTCAACCACCTTTCCTTGTTTATCCCCTATCAAGCCCTCAGTTACCCTTCTTATACACACACTCATAATATATTCATTTATTTTATTTATTCAGTAGTACTTGTAACCACTTTTCTTTTCTACTTTAACTTTATACAGCGGCACTATTATTTCGTACGCTGACAGTTCAGCGCAATACAATTCAGCGCTAACAATTAATTCCCGACGATTCAGCGCGAGTCAATTCATCACAAGGGTTAGATTAAGTTAGGTTAAGTTAGGTTGGTTGTTTCCTCGTCCAAAGGCCCTATCTTAAAGATAGTTTATGTGTGCCAGCAGTGGGTTGGTCACAGCAGCAGATGATATTGTTGAAGTATTTAACTCCCCTTAGAGTCAATGCCACGTGAAATCGAAGAATTATCGAACTCTTTTGAAAATAATTGTATCGGTCGCCCCTTCCGGCATGGTAGAAGACACCCTCTTTTTAAACCAGCAGCGTATAGTATCTTTAACTTATTCAAAAAGATCTACCTAAGACAAACATTACAGTAGAATGGTGGCACCGAGCCATTCAGGTATCATTTAGTCATAACCAACAAATGTATAGAATTTCCTAGATTCGAGGGAATCATATGGAAAAGACGGTTTAAGGCTCTTAAGTGGACAAAAAGGTGAGGCTAAAAATTAGAAATATAAAAGAATTTTCCGCTTTAAAGAAAGTACGAGTATTGGCTGATTATGGAAGTCTGGCGATATTTAAATACCTTAGAGTTATAAGTTATTAAATTGATTTACAAAAGTAGGCAAAATTTTATTCTAATTTGTGAAAAATTATACATTATTTCCCGTAATATATGTATATATGTATATGATATGAATGGTTCTACAGTGAACTGTACTTGTGGTGAATTGACGTGCGCTGAATTGTCTTTGCGCTGAAGTGTCGGTAAGCGCCATTACTCATTTTCCAGTCTTAAAGCATTCTTTTACTTGTAAGTGCTTTACAATAGCCACATGACTCAGTCCATACCACATTCCCCGCCACCTTTCAGTATCTTAGCGATTATCTCATCTCCTCGAACTGCCTTCCCAATTTTCAGACTTCTCCTATCACTAAACACCTCTTACATGCATATCGTTTCCGTACTCCGATACATCACCCAATTTATGTCCAGGATGCCAATCGTATTTACGAAAGAATTTCTTTTCATGCCCATATTTTTCAACTCATCAAATTCTTCTCGCCATTTTAAGAGTTACTGGATTTAATTTGTACGTTTTTTATTTTTACCTCTATTAGAAAATCCATTTCTCATCGATTTATACTTCTTTCTAACCCTTTCGTTTTTAATCAATTAAAATGTAAGTTGGAAAAGAAGTGTAAAAATAAAATATATTCTAAAACTCTACATATTGTCAAAGGAAAAAATATCAGATTACATGAAAATTAAGATATTTCAGATGAGAAGACTTCTCAGATTTTGAGTAGAACAAAAAATTGACAAATAGAGATAAATACTATATAATAAATAATTCTAATTAGCCAGCGGAAACTCGTGATTGGGATGAAATGTCTGAAGACAACATTTGAAAGGAGATGAAAGTTTAGATATACAAGACGCGTTATTCAAGCGCCCAATGCTCATGAGAGGGAAATAGTTTAGCAGCCATGCCTATAGCGAAGATAAATGGCGCAAGAACTAGCTTCTGTTATTAGTGCTGAAAGTAGCAGTGGTAAAATACACAGTACAATGAATTATAGATGTGAAAATGATAAGGAAAGATGATAAGAAATAACTACTGATGGTTATCATTTGAATCCGTGGGTCATTTCAAATGGTGTTCTTAAAAAAGGTTAATGAAGAGAGGCGGAAGTTAATGTAAGTGAAATTGAGCAGAAGGATGATGGGAAGAAAAAATAGAGGAAGCTATTTGTAGCGCATCGAGCTAGAGGAAGGTTGACGTTCTTCTCATGGACATATTCCAAAATTTGATGTAGAGAATAATTCATGTATCTAAGCTCCAGTGATCCTTGAACTAAATTGGTTACGGTGGTATATAATAAACCCTTTATGCAGAAGGTTATGGAGGTTTCGTATCCAAGCCTATCACCTACATAAACCTTTTCTTTTACTGTTCTTATATTTCTTAATGCGGGGTGGGAGAAGTGTGTTCTCTTGTAGGGGAAAAAAAGAAAGAAGAAGGCTAGTAAATTTGGGTAATTTAATTTATATATTTCATGCTGGGTAATAGGCAACGGGTAAGTAAAGAAAGAGTTAGAACACGGAGGTAGGGTAGGCAGAGAGAGAGGGGCAAATAGCGAGAGAGATGCAGATATATATATATATACATATATATATATATATATATATAGAAAGAGAGACGCATAAAGAGAAAGAAAGACTGACAGAGAGAGGCAGAAGCTGAGAGAGATGGTGTGTGTCTGCCTTAACATATTAGCCATGAGACATATAGAGAAAAAGAGACTGACAGACAGAGACAGAAGCTGAGAGAGATAGTGTGTGTCTGCCTTAACATTTCGGCAAGAGAAACATAGCGAGAAAGAAAGACTGACAGAAAGAGACAGTAGTAGAAAGATATAAGGTGTGTCTGGCTTAATCTGTCGGCCAGAGAGACATAGAGAAAGAGAGAGTGAGAGACAGAGAGAGATAATGTATTTCTGCCTTATCATGTCGGCCAGTAAGACATAGATATAGAGAGAAAGAGAGATAGAGAGAGAGAGAGAGAGAGAGAGAGAGAGAGAGAGAGAGAGAGAGAGAGAGAGAGAGAGAGAGAGGAGAGAGAGAGAGAGAGGGAGAGAGAGAGAGAGAGGCAGAAAGAAAGAGAAAGAGAAAGAGTGAGAGTGAGAGAGAGAGAGAGAGAGAGAGAGAGAGAGAGAGAGAGAGAGAGAGAGAGAGTAACAACAAGGAGTAACAACAAGGAAAGAAGGTACCCTAGGAGACCTTACGGTCCATTCAAAGAGGGTACCTTTGGACTAGCAATCGAGCGGGCACAAGGCTGCTCAATTGTTTTGCGTCCCTAAACGGCCACTTTTCAAGACTTTGTCTAGTCTTGACTTGAACTGGTCAACAGATTCACTGTTGACAACTTCGACTGGAAGTGCGTTCCACATACCGCAGATACTGTAAGTGAAAAAATTTCCACACATATTGCGGTTGTAACGCTTCAGTTCAAGTTTGAAGCCGTGATTGCGCGTTCTGTTCTCACTCAGTGTCAAAATATCCCGGTAGTCAACATTGTCAAACCCTCGAAGTATTTTGAAAACTTCGATGAGCTGACCACGCTGTCTACGGGTTTCCAGCGAGAACAGATCTAATTCCCTTAGTCTATCCTCATAACTTTTATGTCGGATAGAGGGAATCAGCTTGGTTGCCCTGGCTTGTACGCGTTCCAATCTCGCGATGTCCTTTCGCAATGAAAGACTCCAAAATTGTACGGCATACTCCAGGTGCGGTCGGACAAGTGAGTTGTACAGGCACAGTACAATCTCCTGGTTTCGATAACCAAACTGGCGCTCAATATAGCCTAGCATCCTTTGGGCCTTTTTCTCCACCTCAATGCACTGTTTCGAGAACTTGAGGTCACTAGTGATTGTTACACCCAAGTCCTTCTCAGTGTCACTCGATTCAAGAGCAGTGCCCTTAAGGATATACTGAGATTGGGGGTTTCTGGGGCCGATATGCATCACTTTGCATTTGCCCACGTTAAAAGGCATTTGCCACGTGTCCGACCACTCCCCAATCTTCCCAAGATCTTCCTGCAGGCGGGCAGTATTTCCATCCCTTGCAACGTTCATACCAAGCTTGGTATCGTCGGCAAATTTGGAAATCTTGGCAACCATGTCACCGTCCATGTCGTTGACGTAGATGATGAATAGTAGTGGTCCCAGGACAGAACCTTGAGGCACCTTGCTAGTAACGGGCACCCACTCAGAAGACTGTCCATTCACCACCACCCGTTGCCGTCTGCCACTTAGACAGTTCTCGATCCAGCTGGCTACCTTTCCGTCTATGCCAAGCGCTCGCACTTTCCGGAGAAGGCGGCGGTGTGGTTCCTTATCAAAGGCTTTCTGAAAGTCTAGGTAGACCACATCCACCGCCTTGTCCCGATCGTGCTCACTAAAAACGAAGTGGAAGAATTCCACAAGGTTCGTCAGGCATGACCATTGCCTTCGGAAGCCGTGCTGGGATCTCCTCAGTAGAAGGTTTGACTCTAAATACGACGTCACTTTGTCCACCATGATGCTTTCCATGAGTTTACCGACTATCGAAGTCAGACTGATAGGTCCTTAGTTCGACGGTTGGTTACGGTCTCCTTTCTTGAAGATAGGAGTCACCTCCGCCTCACGCCAGTCTCTAGGAACGCATTTGGTCCGGATTGACATGTTAAAGATAGCGCACAGATGTCGTGATACTTCATCGCACACTTCCTTCAACACTTTAGGTAGAAACCCGTCCGGTCCAGGGGACTTATTGGTCTTTAGGCAGCGATCTTTTTCTTTATTTCTCCTTCGGTGAAGTCCATTGCCTCCAGCTTTTCCCCCGAGTAGGAATCCGTCGGCTGGGGAATGGGACCACACTCTTCAGTAAACACTGAAGAGAAGTAGTCGTTGAGGAGGTTAGCATTTTCTGCATCTGAATGCTTTAATGTCCCCTCCTCATTCCTCAAAGGGCCAATCGTTTGACGGATTGGTTTACGGCTGTTCACATATCTAAAAAACTCCTTGGGATTCTCTTTACAGAGTCTCGCCACTCGGAGTTCCTCAGACCGCTTAGCCGCCCTTATACTGGACTTCACTCTCCTAGCTAGCCTCCGGTATTCGTCAAAGTCACCCGAGATATTCGATTGCCGGTACACATTTCTCTTCTCCCTAAGCAGTTGGCCGATTTCTCGATTAAACCACTTTGGTTGAACAGAGGACCGACGGGGGCATTTCAGAGGGATAAAACGTGATTGAAGACTCATGAATGTGGTTTTGAAACTGTTCCAAGAGTCTTCAACAGCATCGCACTCTTCTAGCCTCACGTCAGTCAGTCCCGCGCGTAGACCTGCAAAGTCTGCTCTTCTCAAATCCAGTTTCCTTGATTTACTAGTTGCAGGCTCTGCCTTGGGGACTTTGACTACAAATCTAATTAGTCGGTGGTCACTGCCACCGAGCTCTTCGCCAACAGAGAGGTCCTCAACGATGTCATCCTCAGAGGTGAAAACCAAGTCGAGGATATTGTCTCCTCTCGTTGGCTCTCTCACCCACTGAGTGAGGAACTCGTTGTTCGTAAACTCCAGGAGTAGTGCGTTCTCGCCACAGGGTTCTCTGGTTTCCCGGGCAACTTGTGTGTTGAAATCACCCATCACGATACACACTCTGTCTTCGACAAGTTCTCCTAGCAGCTGGTACAGATCTCTGTCCTTTTCAACGAGTTGGGCAGGAGGCCTATAAAGCACCAGGGTCCTGTATTTGGCAAGACCTTACGGTCCATTCAATGAGGGTACCTTCGGACTAGCTATCGAGCGGGCATCTCCCCGCTCCATTGTCTTATGTCCTCCCTAAACGGCCACCGCAGATACTCTACGTGAAAAATTTTCTACACAGATCGCGGTTGTAACACTTCAACTTAAGTTTAAAGCCGTGATTTCTTGTTCTGCTCTCATTAAGGATGAAAACTTCGATGAGCTGACCACGCAGTCTATGGGTTTCCAACGAGAACAGATCTAATTCCATTAATAAATCTTCCTAGCTTTTATGTCGGATAGAGGGAATCAGCTTGGTTGCCCTGGCTTGTACGCGTTTCAATCTCGCGATGTCCTTTCGAAATGAAAGACTGCAAAATTATACGGCATACTCCAGGTGCGGTCAGACAAGTGAATTGTACAGACAGAGTACTACTTAGTTGTTCCGATATCCAAACTGTCGCTTTATATAACCTAGCATCCTTTGGTCTTTTTCTCCGCCTCAAAACACTGCCTCGAGAACTTGAGATCACTAGTTATAGTTACAGCGAATTCCTTCTCAGTGTCGGTGGATTCAAGAGCAATGCCGTTAAGGATATAATGAGATTGGGAGTTTCGGTGCCCGATATGCATCACTTTGCATTTGTTCACGTCAAAAGGCATTCGCCACGTGTCCGACCACCCTCCATCTTCTGAAGATCTTCCTGCAGCTCGCTGGTACACACAACACCTAAATGCTTAATATTCACTAATGGTCTAACTGATCAAAGGACTATATTATCATTTAAAACCCTGGGGTTGCAATTCACTTCATTTATCATCCCTTCACTCATTAAGCTTATCTTGACACTCGATTCTCGTCTCAAGCTACTTACTATTTATTCCCTTACACTTTTATACATTCAATTTTCTACCCTCTATCCACACATCATGTCAAATGGTAGGATCAACATATCTAAATCCTTATGCTTCTCAGCCACCAACGCAAGGTCATTAGCAACGACCAACATACATATATAAGAGACTTGCCACACCATTCCTCATCAATCTCACAGCATTTTGCATTAATACTATACATACTTGTTATCTTACTCTATACATAAATATATTACACACAAGGGGGCATAACGCGATTTTTTATTACACCCATACATGTGAAAAACCACCCGCTATGGCTCCCTTTCACCCCAATTCGTGCCCTTAGTTCCAACAGGAATACTACTCTCACTATGACTCACTACATACATTTAAAAGATCATACACATTCGCCAGATCAATGAACCCACCATATACTTTACATCTATTATCCCTTGTTTCAGCTAGCTGATTCACCCCTACTTCCACCCCTTCTATATATTCTGCCTTGTTGATGCCCTATCAATCCATTCAGTTTACCTTTACCTCTCGACTGATTTATCCCTCGGAACTTCTTGCATTTGTATATCTCTCCTTTATCATTGCTTAAGTAATGGTGGAAGTATGGGTAAACCAGCTTGTCGTAGAATTCTTTCTGATAAGAACCCTACTTACCTGACACCTCTTTTGTTTAGTGTCGTAGAATGCCCCTCCTTTTTGTTCTATCTCTAAGAGTGCTAAGAGCTGTCTAATATACTTTGATATCGGAATATCTTAAAGAATAGAGCCGTTACCAAACACGTCAGGATATAAAAGAAACGCCCACTAATTCACAAAATAAACTTATATTTTATCTTTAACCATTGAATACACAACCTTTATACTTTAACTACAGCAATACTCTAAATATTATTATAAACAAGAATTAATTAAATTAGTTTCCCCACAAAAATTAAGTTCACGTTTTCTCTAGACAAAACAATAATATAAGAATTAGGCTTACGGACTCATGTGGAGTTTAAAGGCCTCAGAAATATTTACTCTTGACGCGTGTAGATGGGCGGAATTCCACGGTCGTCTTGGCGAGGGTAGCAGCTGGGGGGTCCACACGTTCTTCCGGGGGGGGGGTTCTTCAGGACGAGAACAATTTCGGTGCTTTATGCACCACCTAGGCAGTCGTGGTCTCTCTGGCGAGATGAGTCGAACTTGGTTCTTAATTCAAGTTAAATTGGAGTGCGGTGTGATTACCGAGTAACGAGCTCGAGGAGGAGCTTTTCTCCTTCGTTACTAATTTCCTTATGGACGAGGACTGAACTCGGGGAGGGTCTTCTTCACGGGCGAGGAAAACGGAGGGGGGTTTCTCTGGCGAGAATAAGTTACTTAAAGTTTGGTGTGGCCACCGAATAACGGGCTCGAAGGGGAGCCTTTTCCTTCTTCTTCTTAATTCCTCAAGGACGAGGAAGACCCCTGGTGTTTACGGTGCACCAGGATATGAGGAATCTCTCTGGCGAGAGTAAGTCGAACTTACCAAAGTTCACTTATTGTTTGGTTTGATAACCAGGGACTTAGCTCAAGGATGAGCTTTTTCTTAGCCCCTTAAGGTAGGTAGCCCTGCCTCTCTTGCAGGGTGCTTCTTGGTCTGGCGACACAAGTAAACTACCTCTCCAGTCTCGGTAGCTCGGTTTTGGATCCGAGGACTTCGTCACTTAGAGACTGACGTATACTACCAATCCAGTCTAGGTAGCTCGGTTTTGGATCCGAGGACTTCGTCACCTGGCCTGACGTATACTACCACGATTTTCCTCAGAGTTCCTCATTTATACCTCGCACCCCCACTGGGGGAGTGGTAAGGGGGAGAGGGGCTTGAGGACGGCCCCAGGAGAGTTCTTTTTCCTAACGGTCTTTCCCACGAAGTCAAACATCGGCTCCTCGTTAGCCATCGAGATTGGGAGAAACCCGTCTCCAATTTCTTGTTCGACGTGAAACTGGATCTCACTCTCCTGGGGGAGATCTTACCTTTTTGACCTTTAGGGTCTTTCATGGCATTGGGTTGTGCCACACTGTGGTTAAACACTGACCCGCCGATGCCTGGGGCGGATGTCCTTGCGGTAACCACCGCCTTGGGACTGCATCACGAGTGAACGGGGGGGAGGGAAGTGACCATTCCCTTACACACCTCCCACCGAAGAACTTAATGGGGAGAGGGGGATGCCCCCGGGAACTCAAAACAACTTACTCAACCTAGTCAAGCTTAGCAAAGTTGTATTTCTTTGAGCCCTCTCTTACATTAAGTTTCCTTACACATGAGCGCCCACGAGCGTGTTTACACAGGCAATGTGTCGAGCTAGACCTACTCGCAATACAATTTTACATAGAAAATTAAAAAACCTTAATTCATCGATTACCCACAAAAAAAAACAAAAAAAAAAGCTACTTCCTTACATTTCTAAGGTTTTTTTTGAGAACTTAAATCCTACCGATTAATATTAACACGAACAACAAATGAAAACATGGTTTCACGCTCATTAGGTACTGAAATAACCCTCCATGGTTTTTCCTCTCCACCTATAGAGCAGCTGTACATTATCGGCTCCTTTGATGTAGCTGATCCTAAAATGGTGCTCTGTGACCATTATTCTACCGCGCCTGAGTCGGCCGTTCGGGTTATTGAGTCTACCCAAGTATGGTACTAAATGGTAGCGGTATTTCAACCTACTCGACTTACCCTTTTTATGGTACTTGACTACCTTTAAACTGAACATTATGGCTTGAGCGGCCTGTTGTAGCGGGGCATAATTGATGGGAGCGTAGGTCCCATAGCTCTCCTTTAACCAGGGACACTGGAAGATCGTGTCTGGGTTCGATCTTTGGGGATCGAGAAAACTTTTCCCCGCGAGGTCGTTAATGGGCTTGGCGCTCACTACGACTTGGCGATTTAGCGGTAACTCCGTGGACGTTCCGTTCGGGGGGGAGACTACTAGGGGTAGGGGATACTCATCCGCGTCTACCATTTGACTAGTCTTACCTGGGTGCATAGCCATAGCACCTCTTTCCTCCTTCCTTGTCAACTCATTTGACTCGCTTCTCTTCGCCGGTAGTTCCTCAGGTACACCTGCTCGTACCTCTACCCTACCTTCTTCTTCTTCCCTGATAACCCCATTTGTCTGGGTTCTCCTCGTAGGTTCTTCCTTAGGTACTCCTTCTGGTACCTCATTCCTACTTCCTACTTCTTCCATCGTTACCCCATTTGGCTGGGTTTCCCTCTATGGTCCTTTCTTAGGTCCAGGCCGAGCTCCAACTTCCTCGGCCTCTATGAGATTCTCGATAGGTGCTTTTTCGAGTGCGAGGAATCTTTCCTTTTCTTCTCTCTCTTCTCTTCCAGCTTGAGCACGTTCTTTTTCCCTCTGTATTCTCCTTTCATCTATTTCTTTTTTAATCTTTATTCTCCTCTCTTTTGACTCTTTTTCCCTCTTCATTCTCCTTTCCTCGGCTTCTTGTTCTGCTTTCGCTATTTCGTTTTCCCGTAGAGTTCTTCTTTCTTCATCTTCCAGCTTTATCTATAGTCTTCTTTCTTCATCTTCCATTTCTATCCTTATTCTGAATTGCTGTGCTTCTCTTTTCAACAGTATTATTCTTTCGCTTGTTTTACCTCCTCTCAGCATTCTTCTTTCCTCTGTTTCTATTTTCCGCTGTATTCGGGATTCTTCACTTTTCCGGTTCATCCATATTTCCATTAATTCACGTTCTCTTTTATCCTCTCTTATTATATCCTCTTTTTCTCTCTCAAACTATATTAATTCTTGTTCTTCTTCTATATCCAAAATTCTTTCTTCTTCTACACAATCTATTTTTAATTCTGCCATGACGTAGTCATGCATTTCTGTGCCTTCAAGTCCCAGACTTTGGGCTTGTTGGTAAAATCTTGTGACTGGATCCATTTCGTGTTGGTCCGTCGATTTTTCCTTTCTGTATTCTCAGGTAATTATGCCACCACTCACCAGGTAGCGCTCAGCATAACTTACCCCTAATCCCACTACTATGCTGATTGAAATATCACTCCCGACTTCAAATTTACCACTAAACCTACCAATTACCTTTAGATTGTTACCACCCCTAACTCTACCAATTTTCCTCTCGTCAATTATTCTCTTGTTCCTGATATTCCTTTACCTGTTGGCTCTTTCTTAATTAGACACTGTTGGGTTTTTTCTAATAATAACCCCACACCTGACACCACTTTAATTATGTCGTAGAATTCTTTCTGATAAGAACCCTACTTACCTGACACCTCTTTTGTTTAGTGTCGTAGAATGCCCCTCCTTTTTGTTCTATCTCTAAGAGTGCTAAGAGCTGTCTAATATACTTTGATATCGGAATATCTTAAAGAATAGAGCCGTTACCAAACACGTCAGGATATAAAAGAAACGCCCACTAATTCACAAAATAAACTTATATTTTATCTTTAACCATTGAATACACAACCTTTATACTTTAACTACAGCAATACTCTAAATATTATTATAAACAAGAATTAATTAAATTAGTTTCCCCACAAAAATTAAGTTCACGTTTTCTCTAGACAAAACAATAATATAAGAATTAGGCTTACGGACTCATGTGGAGTTTAAAGGCCTCAGAAATATTTACTCTTGACGCGTGTAGATGGGCGGAATTCCACGGTCGTCTTGGCGAGGGTAGCAGCTGGGGGGTCCACACGTTCTTCCGGGGGGGGGGGGTTCTTCAGGACGAGAACAATTTCGGTGCTTTATGCACCACCTAGGCAGTCTTGGTCTCTCTGGCGAGATGAGTCGAACTTGGTTCTTAATTCAAGTTAAATTGGAGTGCGGTGTGATTACCGAGTAACGAGCTCGAGGAGGAGCTTTTCTCCTTCGTTACTAATTTCCTTATGGACGAGGACTGAACTCGGGGAGGGTCTTCTTCACGGGCGAGGATAACGGAGGGGGGTTTCTCTGGCGAGAATAAGTTACTTAAAGTTTGGTGTGGCCACCGAATAACGGGCTCGAGGGGGAGCCTTTTCCTTCTTCTTCTTAATTCCTCAAGGACGAGGAAGATCCCTGGTGTTTACGGTGCACCAGGATATGAGGAATCTCTCTGGCGAGAGTAAGTCGAACTTACCAAAGTTCACTTATTGTTTGGTTTGATAACCAGGGACTTAGCTCAAGGATGAGCTTTTTCTTAGCCCCTTAAGGTAGGTAGCCCTGCCTCTCTTGCAGGGTGCTTCTTGGTCTGGCGACACAAGTAAACTACCTCTCCAGTCTCGGTAGCTCGGTTTTGGATCCGAGGACTTCGTCACCTAGAGACTGACGTATACTACCAATCCAGTCTAGGTAGCTCGGTTTTGGATCCGAGGACTTCGTCACCTGGCCTGACGTATACATACTACCACGATTTTCCTCAGAGTTCCTCATTTATACCTCGCACCCCCACTGGGGGAGTGGTAAGGGGGAGAGGGGCTTGAGGACGGCCCCAGGAGAGTTCTTTTTCCTAACGGTCTTTCCCACGAAGTCAAACATCGGCTCCTCGTTAGCCATCGAGATTGGGAGAAACCCGTCTCCAATTTCTTGTTCGACGTGAAACTGGATCTCACTCTCCTGGTGGAGATCTTACCTTTTTGACCTTTAGGGTCTTTCATGGCATTGGGTTGTGCCACACTGTGGTTAAACACTGACCCGCCGATGCCTGGAGCGGATGTCCTTGCGGTAACCACCGCCTTGGGACTGCATCACGTGTGAACGGGGGGGAGGGAAGTGACCATTCCCTTACACAGCTAACTGAAACAACTTCTCAGGCATACTTTCACTTTTAAATCATATACAACACAGCCACCAAACTCCTTTCCACAGTACTATCATCAGTACTTCAAAGCATATATTATCTACTCCAGCTGCCTCACAAGACTGACAACTTCTTCCATGTAAGTATATCTCTCCCATACAATTATACAGCACCCAATTTACGCCCACAAAGCCAATCACATTTACATTAGCCTTATCTTTCATACATACCTATACATCTTTCAAATAATTCCTGCTATCTACATATATTTGACCTTCGTATTGTTTAAAAGTACCCTGTCATTCTTTTTTTTTATGTTCACCCCACAATATTTTTCCTGTCTCTTCATCTTTCTTACCTCCATCCAGATATGCTTCTTGTTTCTATCTGGATCCTCATTCATCTTGTTTTTCTACCAATCGCTTCGTTTGGTGATTTATTTTATTGTTTTCCTTTCTTCTCTTGTATTCATTCAACAAAATACCTCTGGTATCGTCATCAGAATAATTAAGCATTTGCGTGTACACCTCCTTCTTGATTTCCGCACATAGCATGATTTACATTGTCATTCCTGGATTCAAGATTTCGCTTCCTCTTTCCACTTTTAGCAAACCCACAGACAGCCCTTTCACTATCGAACTGAAACCAGAAACTGCCACTTCCTTACCGTTGTCCAACATTTTCCCTATCTCTATGCTCGCACTTATTTCCTCTCTTTTACTCTTAAGCATTCTCAGATACACCCCCATTTGTCTGTGATTCAATAAGGTTTCACCTCCATTATACCTTCCTTCCTATCTTCTCAACTCTCGTGGAATGGCCAGTCTCCCTCTCTCTCTCTCTCTCTCTCTCTCTCTCTCTCTCTCTCTCTCTCTCTATATATATATATATATATATATATATATATATATATATATATATATATATATACATAGGTGCTTTTGGGGCTTTAAGCTGAAGTTGGTTGAAGACCGTTAGTAAATGGGGAAAATTGTCATAAATCCAGTGGGGATGGTTTATTATTAACTTTGCAGGGTCCTTTTAAAAACACATATTTTAGAGTGCAAGTTGGCCAAAGATTAACAGGTAGCTGGTACGCGTTGTGATTGCAAAAGAAAGACAATGACGAAAATATATCTTTAATAGCAACAAAAAAATATTTAGAGATACACAAATATTGAGTTTAAACGGAATGGTCGCACAGACGGAGTAAATGTTTACGCTAGGTATAGGTGGGTGATTTAAAGAAGGGTTTCAAACCGGGGCCCACACACAAAGAATGGATCGATTAGGTAAGACACATTCTAGTTAAATCTGCAGGCGGCAACAGTTACAATTGCTTACGTGCTGGTTGCAGCATAGGGGGAAGTCAGGTTACCCCTCGCTTCAGATGAGGGAGCACTCGTAGATGGGAATCCTCGTCAGATACACGCCGATTGACTATGGCAGAGTTCACGGATGTCGATTTATTTTTCGTTCTCGAATCGAAATCGCCGATGTCTCCTATCGTGGGTTGGAGGTGAGCGTCTTTCAGCTCGTTCTCGGGGGTAGGCGGGAAGTCCATTAGTGCTGATTACTAAACTGAGTCGAAGTAATATATAGATGCCCGGTGAGGTGGCTTTTAGTGATTTGGCGGCCATCTCCACGCACACGTGTGATTTTGGGGAAAAGTCGGTGACTCCTTCGGGAGGAAAGCGGGGGAGAAATGTTGGCGTGGAATGTTCGACGAACTTCGATCTTATGACGGAACGCAGGAATGTTGGCTGAAAAGCAGCCATGGGACACGATGAAATCGGTCCCTGAGCAAATACAGCTGAGGTGTGATAACGGCGTAGGCTGCACCCTCACCCTGGTTCAGCCGTGCTTTTAAAGCTCCATGCGGTGATCTCAGGACCACGTAGGTACAGAAGAGCACGTGGTCGCCCTTCGACCTTATTCTGCTACATCATCAATACACTAAACACTTTAAACTTAAACAGCACATTCGTGCGATCAAATAGTCACATGCCTCCTACAGCTTTCATATCAATTACCCCTTACAGCATCCTCTTATGCACATCCTTGCTTTCAGCCCATGATCTTACCACTTTCTCTTCATTCTTATCATTCTCTCGGTATACTAAAAGCTCCACTCATCTCCACTCTCCTTCTGTCACCTATTCATTCTTTCATATCACCTACAACCATCAACCTATATCAATTCCAAATTCTATCCACCGTTCGTGCCATATCATTCAAGAACCTGTCTTCCTCAGCCCTACTTCTATTATTACAGGAATAATAAACTAAAACCACACGCAGTTTCACACTTTCAAATCTCATTTTCACCCACATAATTCTCGAGCCCACACACACATACCAAACGATTGTATCGTGCCAATTATCCCTAAAAAAAACAGTGCCACGCACTTTATACTCATTATACCCTGATCTAATTCTGATTGCGCTCAACTCACTCAACCAACACACTCTTCATTCATTTTCATGTTTGTCTCACATAGAGCAAGCATCTGTATTATCCCTGTTTTTAAAGACAGACTACCATGCCCGTTTTTGCAACATCCACATAATCCGTAGCCCACTTGATTCACACATTGACGAGGAGTCTTCAGCCTGACAGTTTTGGGTTTCCGATATTGCCCCGTGTCGTTCTCTTATGTAAAGCCCTCGAAGGGTTGATTCCCAGAGCAGCGCAATCCTCTTTGGGATTAGTCGCCATATAAGACAGACGCTACAGGGTCTTATTGTCATTCTTGCTACCCAACAAAATTTCAGCCCTTCCGATCATAAAGAAATTGAATAGTATACAGCAACTGAATTAATTGTATAATAATGGGTGTTCCATTAAGACGGATCGCAGTTAGCAGTAAAACTGCGATCCGTCTTAATGGAACACCCTTAATTATTAAAGTCCAAAATTAATTGAAAATTTCCATTTACTGTGACAAAGATTAATTCTACTCATCTCGTTAACCTTTATTGCAAAAATTTCCCTATTTTCTCCATATCTTTCTCAATTTATTGCTTTTCTTTTATGTGATTGGCAAGGAAAAAAAATCATCCACTTAAGCGTTTGAGTAGACGAAATAGGAAGCTCATTCCACCTAATTAGTTTTCTTTCTTAAGGCTTTTCCATTACGATTTCTTTACGTCCCGTTTTAAATTTGTTTGGAAGTAGGATTATAGTGCCAGATTGCCCCCGAGGCACTCTTCCTGTGGATTTCCACTTGTTTGGCCAAGATTCTCATGATTAACCAAATATGCCGAAGCGGGATTAAACTAAAATACTTCGAACTCATGCAATCACTCAGATTATAAAATGAAATAAACCTTTATTTTTTAAATGTTAGGCGCCCATCCGGCGAATGCCTACTAGGGCATAAGTGGCTGTACTCACAACAGCCTAGTACTAGTCTACATTAAAATAACAATATGTAAAACAAAGAAAAAACAGCAACAATAACAATAAAAAAAGGAAAGAGGAAAAAGGTAACATGGGGGAAACATGCTCCGGCGTCAGGGCGAGGCCCGCCTCATCTCGACGCAGGAAGGTGCGACCTACAAAGACAACAACAACAAACAAACAAAACAGTTAAATAAAGTAGGGGAGGCCAACCTCCTCCCAAAAGTCCACAAGTAATTGTGTACAAACCTGTCGCGAGTACAAGGAACAAGCGGTAGCAACCCCGCTGATCCCGGTACCAGGACAGGTAGTGTGCACGAAGATCACCCAGAGTGGGACATTCAATGAAAATGTGCCGAACAGTCTGGAAAGCAACACAGTCGTCGCAGTAAGGCGTAGGCGAGCGCTCCGTCAAATGGCGGTGCGTCTCGCGAGTGTGTCCAATTTGGAGACGACAGAAAGCAACCTGAAGTCGTTGCGGCATTAGGGGGTAGGTCTATGAGAACAGTCGCAGCGCAATGGCACGCAGATTTAAGGTCCCCTCCGCCATCTTCGATCTTCTATGCCACGCAGCCCGGAGAGCTGCCCGTATTCAGGCCATGTAATCGGAGTAAGGAGGACTGAGACGCTGGTCTGGTTGCTCAGTCCTCCCGGATTCTTTTGCGCCCTCATCGGCGCACTCATTCTCCGCAATTCCTACATGTCCAGGAATCCAGCAGAATATAATCTCGACATCTGCTTGGCTCGACAAATCCATGACGTCACGCATATCGCTAACCAGGGGATGTGGAGATTCGAATTCCCCAAGAGCACTCAGGGCGCTTTCTGAGTCACTATAAATCACAATTTGGGCTCCAAAGCGGGCACGTCACGTAATTGAAATCGACCCCCTCTTGGGACTGTAGCCATCCGTATTTACTGGCACGGTTTAGGCGTGACACGAAGTGTGCTCTCAAAAGGCCAAACGTAATACTCCCGGTGCTGTAGAAGCTTTGGGAGCAGAGGCTTGGTGACAAATAGTCAGAGGATTTACCTTCCAGGATGACGTCCTAGTTAAAACCAGGGGTTCCACCGGCCCAAGAGCTATACCGAGCTTTCGAAGGAGTTTCCTAGCCCTAAACCCAAAGGGCTTAGGGTGGGACTGGCATTTCTTAGCGGCATAAGCACCGTCGAGATCAGCTCCGGATGCAGTGAGAGCTGTTGGCGACTGAGGGAGGCACCGAGGTCGCACGTACAAGCGAATAATGCACTGTGCATGGCGCAGAGCTAGTGGCATCTCCCCAGCATCAAAAGTAGGCTCTCAATGGGGGAAGTGTGGAGGCCACCAGTCGACAGGCGAAGGCCGGTGTGTTGGATCGAGTGAACCTCCCGCAATACACGCTCTGCTGCGGATGCATAAAACTCGCATCCGTAGTCGAGCTTCAACAGAACAAAGGATCGATAAAAAAGTAAGGCAGTAGCTCTATCAGCGCTCCAGGCATTGAACGTCACGGAGCGAAGAATATCCATGGCACGGGTACAAAAGCCCCTAAGACTGCGAATATGAGCCTCCCAGATGAGGTGTCGGTAAAATACAAGAACAAGGAAACGGTGAGAGGCACCACTTCCAGGTGCACCCTATTTAGAAACAAATCTAGGTCTCGGTGGAGCCGTGAATAGCGGTAGACGTGCATTATTTTAGTCTTGGGCAAGGAAAACCGAAGCCTGTACGCTTCGGCATATCGAGAAACGTGCTTTAATGTCTGTTGGAGTCGACTCTCCAGAATTAGCATTTGGGCTGCACCAAAAGAGATTTAATGGTCATCCACGTAGAGCGTAGCGAGAGCATCTTTTATCAGCACGGGAGTGATGCCGTTGATTCGCAAAGCAAAGAGTGTGACACTAAGGACACTTACCTGCGTGACACCCTCTCCCTGCTCCAGTGGGCCGGGGAGAGCTTCCCCCACCAGTACGTGGAATCTAAGATCTCGCAAAAATTCAGGTATCGAGATTGGGAGGCGCCCCTTCGTCTCCATCTTGCGGAGACTATCCATGATACTGTATCACCATGCGGTATCATAGCCCTTCTCCATATCGAAAACCCCCGAGGCGTAGTACTGTCTAGGAAGGAAGGCCTCGCAGACGGCATTTTCCAACGGAGCAAAGCATCCGACGTGTAGTGGAACTTGCAGGAATCGCAACTTGGATACGCAGGAAGTTATAGAGATTGGGCGGAATTTGGCCGTGGTAGAGTGATTCCTTCCCTGTTTGCGAAATGCGAGCACAGTAGTGATTTGCCAGGAATCTGGGAAGATTCCCTCTACCCAGATCCTATTGAGCAAATATAACAAAAATGCGATACCTTGCTCACTTCAGGTGTTGAAGCACTTCCTACGGAATATCGTCCAGACCAGGGGCGGTGTCCGCGCACGAAGCAAGAGCGGAACGCAACTCACTCAGCGTAACCCTGTCGTTGAAGGGTGCTCCGCTTCTGGAGCTAAATTGTTTGCAGTGGCCTTCTGCGACATCACGACGCGCATTGAATACTGTCGGAGCAGCATCACAGCTAGATAATGCGGAGATAGCGGTCGCGAAGGATTCCGTCAGGACGGGGGGTCTGAGCTTGCGGTCCCATTCTCCTGGAGAACGAGAGGGGGATCATGCGACAACCTGCCCAGATATCCTTTTTACTCGCTTCCATACCTTTGCTAGAGGGGTCTTCCCGTTAAGTGAAGACACGTATGCCCGCCAAAAAGAGCGGCGAACTTGCTTTGAAATATACCAGAAGCAAGTCCTAGCTCGACGAAATTCAAGGACAGTGAAATCGTTCGGGTGGCGCTTATAGCGCATGTAAGCCTAACTCTTTTGTTTGAGGGCCGTCTCACACTCCGCTGACCAACACGAGATTGGTTAGCCTCCAAAATGGCCAGACGTTTTAGGAATAGCAGTTAGGATCACGGCGATGAGGTTGACAGATAAAAACTCAATAGCCTCATCAACCGACCTAAACTCTTCGACTGAGATAAAAAATCAGTCATTTCCTAAAATGCAGACTACCGTGCCCACGCCAAGCACCACCGGGGCGGGCTATCGGGCTGCAGCGGCCAAGAAAATGATGGGAGTCATCGACCACCCCCACCCAAAATCAGGATGTGTATCCGGAAAGCACAAATATAGATCGAAGTTTTAAAATGAAGTGGTTCTCGGGTGCTGATGCCTAAACTCGTCCACATTTATTTCCTATCTCTAGCTCGTCGATTAGGCCAGCAAGGCCTTGACCCCTGGTATTAATCGAGTAGTTTCCCTAGAGATGATGTCTTCCGTTAAGATCTTAGACTACGAAAAAGGACCTAGGCAACCGTGCACGACGCGTCGGAATTCACCTGCATTGAAGTTGGCTGACGTTGGAGTGTATGGGTAAATAACAGGATACCTCCTATCCAGGCGCAGCTGCACAGATATTAGCTGAAAGGAGGTATCGAAAGCAAAGAGGAACGGAGACATCAAAAAGGGTGTAAATCGCGCATCTCCCTGCCCGGCCTCCATCCCGTGGTGGTGAGCTCTTAAAACTCTTATACGACTGGAAAGTGGGCAGGGGGTACGTGCTCAGCATGGTATCCAAAAAAAAGATAGCTTACGGTGAACGGGAGGATTCGAGGCTCTGCAGCTCTTCCCAATTGGCCCGAAGTCTGCGGCTATTCCATTGAAAGAATATGCCATCTAGGCCTAGCTCAGAGGAGATGCGGCGGCCCTCTTCAAAGAGAAGACCCTTACTGTAATGGCCGTACGCTTTCCGGAAGCAGAACTACTGGCGCTGTTGGCCGGACAATGCGCTAAAGGCGCTGTCGCCTTCTTGCACTTATCGGGAGAGGTTGGGCTCGCCAAGCGATTCTCTGCCTCTTTCTGCCTCAAAACCTTAGGTAAGCAGGTTGCTACGGATGCGGAGGCCCCTCTTTTGGAGGATCCACCCCGCTTAGAAAAAGCGGGGTGTGGCTCTCCGCAATTAACACACTTGGCCACAAACGATTTGGACTTGTTGTGTGCGGCCTTGGAGCAACTTACACATACTTCGGTTAACCCAGACATTGTGAGTCTACACGAGCGATTAAAATGGCCGAAGGGGTGACAGTAGTAGCACCTCCACGCCAATGATACGAATACTTCATGCAGTAGCGATACTAACCGGAATGCACCGATTCAGTTCAACCTTGACTGCCACATGGTCGGCCTAGCTCTAAGTTGATGTAATCTATGGAGTATTCCACGAGTTCCCTCATATAAACTACTCCTTTTACGAAGTTCATGGTAGAGTGCCATCAAGTGTCTGAAGGGCACTAATCATGCCCGCCTCTGAAGGATTCAGCACATTCGCCAAAAGGCTCCCATCCTAGAAACGGGATATCTTCGGCTCTCTACCAACCACACTAGCTAAATTTCTCATCTGATAGATCATATTGCCCTTAGCCAACATGCTGGAATCAGTGGAGAGAATAACAAGGAAGCGTTTGAAGCCAGCGGGCTCGAAAACGCCAGGTATCCTCTGAATGAGGGGCACCGACCTAATCAAGGCTCCGTCTGCGCACTTGCACTCTTGGTTTTATCAGGGACTCCTCATGCGAGAGAGCAACGGGAGCGGACGTGCCGATCTTGTCTTGGTCACTTCCTGAAGTGGCAGCAGACCCATCTGCCTCCGCAGCCCCCGCGGATGGAGATCAGTCCCGAGTCTTTTTGGATTTTTTCTATTTTCTTTTCTTCTTTTAATGAGAGGAGGGCGGGGAATGAACCTGCTTCTTCCCTCAGCCGGCAGGAGCCCCCAGTTCCGATGGACCGGCCTTAGCAAGATCCTTCTCCGAGA
The DNA here is from genome assembly GCA_963969495.1 of Ceratothoa steindachneri. NCBI lineage: Eukaryota > Metazoa > Arthropoda > Malacostraca > Isopoda > Cymothoidae > Ceratothoa > Ceratothoa steindachneri. The sequence goes on from OZ018327.1 coordinate 80,332,814, forward strand.
TGAAGAAGGTCTTGGCTGTCACAGGGGTACCACCCAGAGGAAGAGATCCCTCCTCGCCTTGTAAAGCCTTGGAGACCCGAGCCATCTGACGAGGACCTTGCTCAGGGGTGGTCTCGGGTTCGGTGCTTGGCACCGAGCCCAGGTTCTTCCCCATAGAAGGTCCTAGTCTCTGGGGCTGGGTTGCCTCAGGGACTATGTCCATCTCAGGGCAGGGGCCTCCATGTGGCCATCCCCCTCTCTGCCCCAGGACATCACAGGTCCCATTGGTCATATCATCTTTGGTCGTGGAAGAGAGGGGGCCGTACGGTAACCTCCTCTAAACTTAATATGGGAGCCCGCAGGTCTTTAGAGGGAAGGGGTCGACGGTCCCTGTTTTCCTTCCTCTCCCTAAGGAGGCTGGCCCTATCATGCCGCTCCCACCGGTAGCGGTCAATTCTGGGCCGCCTTCCCGCTTTCTTGCCAGTCTCCTTGGAAAAAAAGGAGGGAGGCACCTGATGGCACCTTTAGAGAATGGGGTGAGGGGGAGTCCTCTACACCCGTAGGCAAAGGAGAGGAGTAAGCCTCCTCTGCGTTAGAAGAAATTTGGAGGGTCCCATGTGAAATCATAAGGGGGGGGCCTCCATTTCTTCTGTATAGCTGCTTGAAGGTGACTGCGTCGTTGGGGAAAAGGAAAGGGATAGGAGTTTGTTTCTTTTAATTTCATCATCGGGCATCGTGACTCATTTCTCTCCACGGGAAGCAAACGCCAATCATCGCACGCAGTAGCCCGCTCTGCCAGGAGTGAGTACCCGGCTGGCAAAACCAGCTGTCGCCATTTGAGGCCACCCCTTTCTTTTAGTGGCCTGGCAACCCATCAGCATGGCGGCTTCTCCTTGGGTACGGCGTAAAATTGATAGATAGGGAAAGTCAAATAGAGGGGAACTGAGGAAAGTGTGGGTAGGGATTAAGTAGGTTGTTAAAATCTTACCACCCCAGATCGGATCACTGAGATGAGGGAAAGTTGTATCCTCCCTTCTCAGCCCTTATCCGAAATAGTTGAGTGAGAGGAAGCTGGTTGGCATCTACTCTGGGAAATTAGAGGCCGACCAGAGAAAGTTGTAGGAGAGGTTGTAGGAAGAATGAGGAAGTAGGGTAGAAACGCAGGTTGTCTGAAAGAATGAGAAGACGCTAAGCTAGGGCCGGATGAAGTGCTGAGTCCCGTTAGCCCGGTGGCCAGGGAGGCAAATCGCCGCGCCCCTTACGGGGCTGAAATAGACCATGCACTTGCTCAGCTTTTAAACTGAAATTGATGGCATTTAATCGCCATAGTTTCTTTCAAATTACAAAGCACAAGAAACTTGTGAAGAAAGTTGTTTACACCCTTACTAGTTCGGAGGTGTTGACAATTAAAGATATATCCAGCATTGTAGGGAATCTGAAAAAAACACAATTGAAATGAACAAAGTTTACCACAAGAAAGGAATTCAATACGAATTAAATGGCGACAATCATAATCTCCTATCAGAATATCTGACGTACCTCTGGTTTGATTCCGGATTTCTCAAAGCTACATGAAGCGATTCTAACGGAACCTGCTGTTTCTTATGGTTAGGGTAGTTAGGTGTGTTGGTTTGATTTAATGATTCCGAACCTTTTCACACGTGAAGAAGGTTAGGTCAGGTTTATTTTTAAAGTTAAGTAACCCCAAAAGAACCAAGGATGGCAAAAAATAAGAGGAGAGAGGGTGGAAGTCCGAGGTGAAGGTCAGGTAAAAGCAAGAGAGGATATGGCAGAAGTATTATTTGCATAACTTTTATTTCCGCATGGTTGAATTTTAACGTAATATTTATTGATTCTATCATTAGACATATTTACTGTAATACTTTCAATGATATATGAGTGAGTATAAATTCGAATTTTGTAATATTTTATATGAAACGAAATTTTCTGTTATCGCAGTATTAAATCATTTTTTTACTAATTTGGAACTGCTCAGTTCTTTAGCTCAAGTATTGAGTCACAATTTATATCAGTAATCTATTTTACTATTTTCAAGACTTGAATAAATTGAGTTGCCTCCGCCTTTTCAAATTTGAAGGATGAATTTCGTTGATCGTTGCTGGATGCGTTCCAATAATAATAGTCCTTAGTCATGCATTGGAGACCAGAATTGCAACGCATCCTAGAAATGAGGCCTTACAAGCGTTTTATATAGGGCAAGGATGATAGCTTTTGATTTTTAAAAGCCCTAAATATGTATTCTAAAACCCCTTTTCAACTTATTCAAGTCTTTAAAATAATAAACGAAATTACTAATATAAATTATGACGCAATATTTGACTCAGATAACGGAACAGCATCTAGGAATTACGGTTCCAAACTACAGTGCTTTGTTTCGAAAATTTCAGATCACTCGAGATAAGGCACAAATCCTTCTTCCTGTTGACTGCGTTTAAAAGTTAAGAAACCTTATTGTAATCTCTTCGGATATTATCGTTACTTCTGTGCATTACCTTACTCTTGCCTACCTTTAATTGCATCTGCCGTCTTCCCGACCATTTTATCAGTTTATTCAAATCTTTATTTCAAGTAAATATGGTGTTTAGCCCTAGTAATTTAGTCCCATGAGCGATATTTTTCAATTTTACAAAAGAAATTCGTGTCTTATTTTGGCCACAATTTGTGAATATTCCATGAAAAATTCAATCATATTAGTTATGCATACAAATTGGCATCCTAAACCTTGTTGTGTGGCATTTATTTACTTATTTACCTCTATATCTTCTATGATCTTATCTCTAACAATGTACTCAAAGAGTTTACAAACTACTGAAGTAAGTGAGATGAGCCTAAAATTTCAGGATAAGTATATAAACATTTTGAAACCATTTGTGTCAGAGATGCCTCTTTGAACGCCTCAGGAACTGCTCTTTGGTTAATAGACGTTTTGAAAATGATTTATCTATTTGCTTTTGATTTTTTAAGCTGGATTAGAGAGATTTTATCAGGACCCAGCAGTTTGGAAATGTTCAATTTCTTAATATATAATCTAACTTCATTTTTCCTTATGTTGATATTTGAAAGAGTAAATAAAGCCTTAACCAAAATTTATTTCGTATTTTCTTGTTGTTAAGTTATTTGATTATTCAACGTTAAAAATATTCACAAAATGTTCCTTTAATGTCTTCAAAACCTGCTCCGGATTTTCAGTAATAATATTCTTGGCATCTTGAAGGACCAAAGGCCCCTACTAATTGCCTTACGGTTATTTTGGAAAATTATTATTTTAGTACCTTTAATCTACAGTTTATCTACGAAACCACCTAGTTAGATCTATTAATGCTTCTTGTTTCATAGTGAACTATTCAGTTATCGATTGTGAAAAGGAACGGTAGATATAATTATACATTACTTGGTGAACATTTTAAACGTTTAAAATTTCATCCCTATTTAAAGTTTTCAGCTGGAAATTTAAATAGGCCATATGTAAAATTTAAAGTTCAGAATAAGTCGAGAACTTCTGTGACCATTTTAAGAATATTTAGTTTCAGTCGAATTATGCTGTGTTCACTGTTTCCCACTGATGTCTCAAATGTGGATACTATCAACTTCTTTCCAGATTTGTCAAAATTATGTCAGAATATTATATTCGTGTGTCGGCTCTTCTAGCTTTTGAGGCATGATCTTATAATTTATAAATTTAAAATTGTATGTCGTTTTATGTGGGATTTCGTGCATGTATGCCGATTCATTTAGAAAATTCATGCTCGGAAAGTTGAAGTCAATGGATATAACCATTTCTTTTTGAATAATTAAGACTTAAAGCGTTTTAAAAACAATAATATTGTACTCATCCTGTTGCTTTATTTGCCTATAGACCAGAAGTATATTTATTTTATTACTATTTATCACAATCTCGTCAGTTAAAATGCTAAGTGTAATATTTATTTTGATATCATTTATTATCGCGACTAGTTTGTTATTCATGTATAAAATAGTTCATCTAATTTTTCCTTTAGACTTTTATCTATTAAAAGTTTTAGAATTAGGTAAGTTAAATCCATCAATTAGGTTCTATATAGATCTTTCTCGTCATATCTGTGTAATAGTGATAATATCAGTCTTCTGTCGCATCTAAAAACCTCAATTCATCGATCTTGTTTCTAGTTTGATTCCGTGAAGAACGTTCTATGCGCTCGTAAAGCTAGTACCATAGATGGATGAAATACATAATTTTTTCCTGCAGAGAACGGCAAGAGAGGCTTTACTGTATGTAGCTCTTCTATTAAAAAGACTTAAAGAGGCAGGGAGTTGTCTTCCAAGAGTGAGAATCATCCTGCCCCAATCAACGAGAAACCCAGCCGTCAACCAGAAAACGATGAGGCGAAATCTTAGGTCAGGTGTAATACAACTTGCTTTGAAGGCTAATGTGAGCTATGTGACAGTGCAATGATTGCTGAAATATGATCTAAACTTGGTCTATTTCAGATCGCTAAAGGATATTTCTCATATACAGCCCAACCAAAGAATAGCGTCAAAAGAGAAAGCCGCTCTTCCAACGGCTCTTTCAGGACAAGCAGCTACCAGTTGTTAACAGATGAGTAGTAGTTCTCTGTTCAGGCCAACCATAACACAAAAAATTGAGTTTGTGCCAAAATATAAATGAAATTTCGATTGAACAATGAATATCTATTAGGAGACAGAACCTAAAATCTGTGATGGTCCGTTTAGCCGTATCATCTACGGGCAAGAAAACAACTTTCATGTTTATTTGACCATTGTGAAGGTGAAAGTCATCTTTTGGGTGCATGCCACCATAGGAATTGCCAAGGTAGCTCCTTAACAAAAGGAAGCACATTCAGATACAGCCAAAATTTTCAAGACTGCTGTCGGTTAAATTTAAGGGTTTTTGGTCAAATGAACTTTCACTTCCTCATTCGGTAGATTTGAACACAATGGACTTTGGAGTGTAGTCGCTGCTTAAGCAGAAGGTCTGTATCAAATATCATCAAAGTTTCCAAGTTCTGGAGGGCAAACTGGAGAATGCTAGGAGGAAATATCACCTGAAACTCTAATGAGGTCATACCTAGACTTCGTCTCGCCAACAACGCAAAATGCGATCAAATCGCAAATTAGTTACATCATCTTGAATCATATATATTTTTAATTTATGCTTAATCATTATGAAATATTACATTGTCTTTTGAAAATAATTAAATAAATATCAGTTTTCACTTCGTGTTTCCACTCTGTAACAAGCAAGAGTGTCTTCTACTATTTTTATAGCATTAAAAAGGCAAGAAGGACTTGGATCCGTGTTATTAAATCGAGACCAGAACAAATCAAACTCCCAAACGCTTAGGACATTACTTTGCTTATAAGATTTAGCGATTCTGGAACTGGTTAAAAAGCTTACTGATTTTCATCTTATTTAACTTTTGCAACGTTCTAATCAATAATATGAGCAGTGGATACCTAGCTACAATGAGAATCATCAGCTCCTCCACACATATTTTCATCCGCTTCCAGATTCAGCTGTTATGCAAGTTTCACAAACATTTGCTCTGTTCTTCGAATCAGGCTATAGTCATTCATGCTAGTGGTGCCTCTTTTGTTATTTCGCTTACTGCCTGTGGATTTTTCGAGTGGTTTATGAAAATAGAGCTTAAGATGAAAAGTTCTAGATGCATTTTCCCCAAGTAAAAGCGTTACTCTATTATCGGAATGTGAGGGAACCTCACGTGGGATCTCTTGAGCAGACGGAACTTCCACGCGCTGCAGAAGGCCCAGATAGGCCTAAATTGGTAAACCTAACCCCCCCCCCTCCACAAACGGTAGCCTCGAACCGCGTCCCCCACGATTCACCTTTACGCGGACTAGAATAGCCTCTGCAAGAAGATTCGAGGCTATTCGAGAGTAGAGCTGTGTCCCGCTTACCGCCCCCCAACTCCGGGAGAGCCTCGGACATATATAGCGCTTGACTCCCATGAGGAGACACAGAGTTGAGAGGTCTCGCCAAGAACCCAGAAGATTCCCCATGGTTCCAAGTCAAGTGCTAGCAACAAAGCAAAGTGACAGCTGGACTATTTTCTGTATTTGGAATTAGCCTCAACCAGGAGGTAATTCCACTGAACGATCACCCCGAGTGATTTTCCAGACTTCTTTCATCAACTCCTGTCGAAGCCCTACTCATTTCGGGTAGCCGAAATACTCTCCCCTGGAACGGAAGTTACCGCACCCCCATTGCTTTTGGAACACCATCATCACTCCAACCTCCCGCTCTGAAATCCAAGCGACCTCACCTCACGTGCAGAAGACATCCGTAAGCCAACCTCCCTCCCCTCTTCAGTAACTGAATTGAGTTAATCTTCCCCCCTTCGTTTATTGATGTGATTTTTGCCCGTTAATTCTCTGAGGTAATTTTACCCTTCAATTCTCTTATTATTTTGTGTAAATAAAATTATATTTTTGCACATGCCTCTTTAAATAACCTTGAGCTTTGCCATTGTCCATAATTTACCTGACCTCGTTGCAATCTCTTGCTACTCAGCCCGTCTAAACTCGTGGTTTTCCTTCTTTTTTGTCGGTTCGCTTTCAAGTTATTGGTCCTTCCCTCATAGATATAATATGGAATTGATATAATGTAATGTCATACCACGACAGGATACTTTATTCTCATTTATTATTTTCTCCTCTATTTGAATGTTCGCGCGAGAAAGGATTTTCTGATAAAAGATGTCCGTTTTATCAACATTAACAACTTGTCTGACAAATATGAAACTTTACTTAAACTTTTTTGTAGGAACTCATCTGCACTGTACTTACAAGCCTCTGCCTCTGCACTTACTACCTCTCCAGGCACTTACACATTGAAACCAGCGCGATTTTCATATCTCGTATGCAACTATTGCTTGCAGCAAATTACTGCGTTTATTCTAGAAATTAGTCATTAACTTTCTCAAACCTTTTGCTTTAGCACTTTTGAATGTTATATATCAATAATATTTCCATCTCTGTTATTGCGCATCCACGTTTCATAGATATTATTATTATCGTTTAAATGCTATCTTTTCCTTTCATCATGTACTCCTTCAGTCGTTCAGAATCCTTAACAATCATATTCAATTTTGATACAGCAAGGTCTGATTTGCGTGCTAGAGACGATAACCTTTGTCCAGATTCATATTTGCTTATTTCTTATTATAATCAATTTAATCTCTAAAGTAATAGCAGTACGTTTGCGTGATGATTCTTTTTTACTACAAACTATTGTAAATACAATGGAAGGAGCACAATAATATGCAATATAAGTATATCACTGTCAAAATAAATGGATTCTCGGCCCAAGACTCACGGGAACAAGGAAGGCGCAGTTGGCTACCTCGACTGGCTGCGCCAGCTTGCTCAAACGTAATTCGGTTGCCTTGTGTAGGCACTATTTAAAATATTGTTTATGGCGGGGATTAATTGAGTATGGATTTAGTTATGTCAATTTATGTGAGTAAAAGTTCGTTTGCACCTTGTCGAACGCCTTGATCAACATTTCTACCTATAGTATCATTATGACATGCTCTATGCCCTATTAAGCATGGGCAAGTTCGTTATCCTTTTACTCTATACTTCACATTTTACAGCGTTGCTGTAGTATTTAACAATTTGCTTTTTTTTAAGTATAGGACACCAACATACAACCATTGCGCTACCTATTATCACATTATTAAATTAATTTATTTTGTCTATCTCCCATCTTCACACCATTTCCTTGTTTCAAGAATCTTAAATCTATGAATAGGCTGACTGTCCCTTCCGATTGTTTATGTCTATTTTCGCCAAATAGACGAAATCCCACTTTCCCTGGGTATAACACAGGGATCAGAATAACTTCAGTTCATCCAAGATCCCCTCGCTTACCTCTTCAAGTCAAGAAGCCTCGCCACAGCCCCCACCTACCCAGTGAAAAGCATCAGCTGTTTTCCCAACCCTCTTCGTCGAAGCGAGGCAAGCTCCCAGTCCAACTCACATAAGATTACCAAAGAGAGTAGACTCACTTTCACGGTCACCCAACTATCGACTCCCTCTGAGTTCAGGTAAACGAATCCAAATCTTATTCATTTTTTTTGTTACTTCCTATTCCGTGCGAAAGTGTATTTAAAGATTAAATATTTAATTCGTTTATGTAATTAAAAGTATATTTTTTGTCTGAATTTTTTAATTAGATCTTCGAATGCTAAAAATGGCAATAGATATATAATAATACGAATCCGCCCAGGTTAAAGAATCAAATTAAATTAAAGCACTCTTAGAGATAAGTGGAACGGAGTTACTCATGTACGGAGCAAACGTACATACGTACTCGGCTCTAAACCACAACACCTCAATTTTTTATTCTCTTTCAAACGCCACTTATCACAAATAATTTAACTATTATTATAATTATCCACTAAAATTCTCACCCATAACAATTCCCAGTTCAATCCACCATTCCTCAATCTCTAATAAATTAAATTATCAATTGTTTTACTAATTAAACAATAATTTTCCATACCAAATACTGATTTTAAAAGAAACCTTGTCTAATAGATTGGTTGCATTGACTGAAAATCCATATTTATATCTCATTTGAAGTTTTCTTTTTAAATTTTGCTTTCATATACTTCATAATCTAAGATCGGGCCAGGGTTTTGGCTAGGAAGCCGCTACTATTGCACAAGAAGAACTTTTATATTCAAGGTAGAGGCACAATGAAATGTGTATAAAATAAATGTAGTGATTTAAGTTTATTGAGACAAATCGAATAGGAATTGTAAGTCCAATATAAACGAGGTTGGAAAAGAAAGCAAATGATACGATTAAGGACGCCAATATGTATTGGTGAATGTATTTACTACACTATCATTCTCTGGCTTTGTGATGAGTGAGTACTGCAGATTTCGACGGAAATAGTTTATAAACTTTCTAATTAGTGTGAGACAGTTTCAAAAATAGGGTGAAAGAGAGGTAATACTGAGTTTCACCTCCCAAAAGATAAAAAAAGTCTACTTGAATAGCAAACAGATCTTTGACATCTTGATACAACTGTTATTTATGACAGTCGCAAAGAAAGGTCTGATTAAGACTGAGATTATTCAAACCTTTCTTAGATTGTTTTTTTTAGGATAATCGACCACAGTGAAAATCAACAAATGAAGACATTTCCTGAGCAAAGTATTTAAGGAGAGTTTTGTAATGAAAGTGTGAATATAGAGAAAGTGAAAATGTGTGGAAAGTTTAGAGTCGCAGGCGTTGGAGCCTGGAGAGCAAATAATCGTCCACATGTCAGCTGATGCTGACAGATAAAGTGGCTAACATACGATGAGAATCGAACAAGGTCCTGAAAAGGAAAATTAGTAAAATATTAACCACTCATTGAATATAAATTATTTTTAATCTTTGATAAACTCCTATGAGCATGTTATGGTATGTATATAGAGGAAGCGATTTGGTGGGGTACCGAGGAAGTGACATGAGTTTAGTCCAAGACAGATAAATTTGATCAGATTGTGCTCTGTTGAAATTACTCTTAAAGAGACAATTTGAGAGGCTTGAGCTGTGTTGAAATTACTCTTAAAGAGACAATGTGAGAGGCTTAAGCTCTGTTAAATTACTCATAAAGAGACAATTTGAGAGGCTTAAGCTCTGTTAAAATTACTCTTAAAGAGACAATTTGAGAGGCTTGAGCTTTGTTGAAATTACTCTTAAAGAGACAATTTGAGAGCCTTGAGCTCTGTTAAACTTACTTTTAAAGAGACAATGTGAGAGGCTTGAGCTCTGTTGAAATTACTCTTAAAGAGACAATTTGAGAGGCTTGAGCTCTGTTGAAATTACTCTTAAAGAGACAATTTGAGAGGCTTGAGCTCTGTTGAAATTACTTTTAAAGAGACAATGTAAGAGGCTTGAGCTCTGTTAAAATTACTCTTAAAGAGACAATTTGAGAGGCTTGAGCTCTGTTAAAATTACTCTTAAAGAGACAATTTGAGACGCTTGAGCTTTGTTGAAATTACTCTGAAAGAGACAATTTGAGAGCCTTGAGCTCTGTTAAAATTACTTTTAAAGAGACAATTTGAGAGGCTTGAGCTCTGTTGAAATTACTCTCAAAGAGATATAAATTAAGTAGATTGAGTTCTATTAAAATTGCAATAAAACTATTCTAAAATAGATAAAGTTTCAGCAGTTGGAGCTCTTTTAAAATTACTCAAACATTACTCTAAAAGAGATACAAATTTAGCTGTTTGGGTTCTATTATAATTACTGCAATGGAGATGTAATTCGAGTCGTTTAAACTCTGTTAAAATTACTTTAAAGGAGATACAATTTAAGCAGCTTAAACTCTGTTAAAATTACTCTAAAGAAGGTAAAATCTGAACAATTTGAGCTCTATTAAAATTATTTTAAAAGAGACAATTTGAGCAGCTTGAACCCTGTTAAAATTAAACCAGAAACAACAATCGAATTCTTGATTAAGATTTGGTCCAAGAGAAATAGAATCTCAGCCACATCAAACCCAGAGGTCTCAACATTCAGGGCGCCTCCTCAATCTGGGCTAATTTCTTTGGACCTCAGCTTAGTAGCCTCTCAGCCTCCACATGTTAGCCTACTAAGATATATTAACATACTCATTTATTTATACCTATCTTAATCTTATTTCCTTGACGGATTTACTCTGTGTATTCATATTTTATATATTATTACACAAAATTATTTTCCTTGTTTAGTAAAAGGGGAATGGGGTGGGCTGCTCCACAAACTGGCAGCACAGAGCAACTACAAGTTTTAATCTGGCACTGAGTAGAATCATCGATGCTTTAGGGAATGTTTATAGGGACAATGGCAACAGCTTCTTTTATTCCACTCTTTATCCATCGCAACTCCACCAAAAAATATTAAGATTTTTTTTCCATTTTAGTAGAATTCAAGTTGCTCAAATGGTAATACTAGTCAAACTGATGTCTCATGTTAATCATTGTAATCATTTGCTCAATATACTTACCAATAACATGGTTGTAGTAAAGAATTGAAATATGTTGTTTATTTTGGGGTTAATTCGCATATTCCAGTAAAGTTTTGTATTTTTTTATTATATTCAGTAAATAATGGAAAACAAGCACTTAGAGAAAAGATAATAAAGCACAATAAATGCTCCATGATTAAACCTTAAGAAAGAAATAGTAGATAATAGTGAAGTATCTATGAAAAGTTGTAATGGCTGTCAAGAATTATACATTGATTGCATTTGTCAAATCAGTCAAAGATATAGCATTATTTACAACCACACAAGCCCATCCGCATATCGAGCAATTGATTTTGTGGGGAGAATTCGTGTCGTCACTTTGGTATTAGGAAAGAGCAGAACCAAATTATTATCCTCTTCCCTTGGATAAATACATTCCACGGAAATAAATACCTGGCCAGTTTACTATCAATTGCCACAAAATTCATAGGGAATTTACAAAGTGGAAGAATGTCAAATCATCCCTTGTAGTTAGGGCTGAATTGATTTGCCGTAAGGGATAGAACAGGCTGGCTTACTTCACGATTCCTCATTTGATCCAGTAGTTTTTCTTTTATATCAGGGTAATTAAATATCGTAACATTCGCTTCTATTGTGAGGTTTTTAAAGTATAGTTGAGGAAATAATTTACCCTACTGATAATTTAGTTTTTTACTTTATTCCTGATTATAATTGAGAACAATCAAAACTAATCAGATGAATTTTAGGGTGTACCTGATATCGATAATATCGCGTGTAATTTCCATGTTACCTATTGTGTCTGAAAGTTGCAGGTAATATAATTCCATGTAACAGTTCAAACCCTATAAATTATATTTATAATAATTTTGGAGTATTTATTTTTTCCAGATTTATGATAATATTGTGGTTTAATGTTGAAGTAATACAAGACTAATCCAGGATATGTCATCACTATGTCAACAGCGCACCATCGCTAATTAATTCCAAAAGATTTACTGATTCTAAATTGGCTGTTCTCTGGCTGATCAATACAGAAAATAGGCGCTGCTATAAGATGCGAGAAAGAAGACTTAGAATGAATTAAATAAAAAAATGGCAAGATCTCAAAACTAGAATTTGCAAGAGAGGGATTAAGAGAACAACATTCTGATGGATAGTATTTATTCCGTGACTACTTTTAAATGTTTCGCCTTTTTACCTTAGGGTACCATGAAACAAAACAAAATATCCCTAAAGTTTACTTTAATTTTCTAAATATAGTAGTAGATGCAGAAGTAGTGTTAAGTTTTCTTATAACGAGAAAAACTAAAGTTATCTACAGTTCTTAAAAAATAATTAATGAATTGGGTTGTTTGTTTCAAGAATTAACTCATTTATGACTTAAGTTCACTTTTAATTTTGTTCCTTCCAAACAGAATCATCCAATTTTATTAACTGGAAGTCTACCTACAATAAAGTTAGCACCGATCTTACTTAAAGCTCTCTAACCTACAATTAAATCTTAATTCCAGTTTACTATAAAGGTAAAGCTTTGTATTTAATCATTGTAGGTTAAATATATTCCGGATTTACATCTGCTTGGCTCATATAGTCCCTGTGACTTTAAAAATATCGACTTCAAGATTCTATTTCAGATTTATATTGCTAATATTATCATCTAAGAAAACATTGGGTGGGTGGTAGAAGCCAGGTAATTTAAATTTATCCATTCGTTAGAGTTTAAAATAAATAGTTCAACATTTACAGGCGTAGTGAAGCCATTGATTTTTTGCCTAGCATTTATCAATGCATTAATAGATGAAGGAAACGGAATAATTGAGATGAATTAAAATGTAATTTCTATTCTAGCTAGATAAAATGGATAAACTGCGTTACCACGTTAGAAAATTATATGTACAAGTGCAAAAGGAAAGCTTTTAATAACTACGTATGAAATGTTTCCCAGAGAAAATATTCACTTTTTACGAAAACTAAAGTAAAAATACAACATAAATCAAGGCACCATCGAGGACTGGTTTCTAAATATCAAGTAAAGGTGTTTGGTATGCAAGATGCTCTGGGTAATTTGTCGCCTAACTTCAATAAAAGAAAATAACACAGGGTTTAATTATACAGATATATTTACCAAAGTTTGATGTTAAAAACTTGTAGGATTGCTGTACGATTGATTTTATTCAGTAAAATTGACGTCAGCCTCAACCATGACGTCTAAATGGTGTCAGAACTGGCTTCATGCCTTTTCGACAGACTTCTTGTTTAACTGGGTGAAAATTATCGTGGTCCTGGACCTAAGTTCTGCATTTGTAGTCCCTCTCTCAACAACGCCACACACATAATACTCCAGGGGGGAGCAGCGTGGGAGGTACGGATGCTATATACTTGGAATGATTTGGTCAAGAAAATTGTATGATCGTCATAACTGGGTCATCCTTCTTGTGGCATGGTGCAGAGTCCTGCTGATACGCTTACGGCATTCCACCAGCGAACTCCTAGCCACAACCAAGACCAGCTCTTCCAGGCATTTGACTCAACCTTATGTTTTGAGATTCAGTGCCCAGGGCAGATATACCGGGTAATAACGTTGCCCTGGTGGTTTCCGAGCCGCCGTTGCCTTGTATTCAAAGTCTGAGTTATCCAACCCTTTTCTGATCTTCTGCACCGATCTCAGATTGACACCCAAAGCACTCGGAGGTCCTCTCATATGAGCTCCCGGCGTGAATCCTAAGATACATAGGTTACCTCTGACAAATTTTGGGAAGATTGAATTCAGCCTTGGTATTGCTTCCTTTACAGAAGAACGATGCTCAACTGAGTCTATTATGATATGAAGAAGATAAAACCAACGCCAGATAACACGCATTTGAGGAATTCCGTGTTGATAACAGTGAAAAATTACACTTCGGACCCTATATTCAATTCTAGTATATCACTAGCACTTGAGTATATGGAAAAATCGAACACAGAGACAAGGACAATCAAAAGTATTGTGAGAGAACGATCAAATCTTTATTCATAGTGATGTATGGTGAGGCTGTAGAAATCTAGCCAGAAATCCAAATCACCAGCTAAGTACCGTAAACTACCACCTACACAAAAAGCAAAAATTAGCAGACTGCGATGATGCAAACGCGAATTTCAAGCAGATATTTACAGTATTTTTGTTGGAATGAAATAAGGGAAACAAGTTAATTTGGTTTCGTGGTAAAAATGTCTTACTTTTCTTTTTAGTAAATTAAAAGTATTTATTTTTATTAGAGTGAATTGTTTAATTTATTCTTTCATGAATAAAATTAACAAATTTCTTACAATTTCTTTATATTATATTGGAATTGGGTTTTCTAATTTGGACATGAGCTTTATTATGTCAATAAATTGAGTTAAGGTTTTTGATCTGATCCTAAGTGGTTAAATTGGATTTTATATGTGTGACCAATTTATGACCTTTAGTCTATTTATAAAAGATATATTAAACAATGTTTTTGTGGCTCGATTCAGAAATAGGTATTTCTATTCTGATTCCTGCACCTACGCCCCCTCCAGATTTACAGATAGTCTTTCGAACTGGATATTTTTGATCAATTTTATATAGCTCCTCATGCAGACACCAATCAGGTCACAGACGGTGAAAATAGTTGGAAGGAAGAAACTGTTAACTGATAAAGTTTTAAAAAAATAAAAGCTTAAATATAATAACATCCACGAGAAAAAATATTAACAAGAAGCATTAAATGAAATTCTTAATACAATGCAAAGAAGAAATAAAATTAAACAAAATTTCAAATAATATGGAGTAAGCTGCCTCCTTCAAGCGCTAGCTCCTAATGACAGAAACAAACGATAGCGACCAAACGCACCACAGCCTCGCGCACGAAGCCCCCTTGACGATGACATTAAACTAAAACGTGGCGTACAGTAGGACGTCAAAAGCATTCATAGTATGAAGGTTCAGGGGGGAGAAAATGAGTTGATAGCATCAAAGCCACAATGTCCCCCAAAACTTTAAATTTTAGATCTCCGTCTCCAATTTCATTTTCATGCCGCCATTTGAGGTGACTTGATATCTGAAAGAAAACCGTGTGGGGATAAAAGAAGTGCCAGTACGCTTGTTCAATCAGCGTAAACATGCTCATTGTGCTCAATTCTAGCAACCCTTCATTTCTCCCTGAACCAATAAAATGATGTTCTTTACATTTCCACTACTTCCAGTAGGCACGGCGTAAGGGAGACTGTGAACCAGATGATGCAGAAATTTCAATATCTCAAGAGAATCTAGCACGCTCTATGAGGCACTATAAATTACAAAATGGCTTCCTAAATGGACACGGCATGTAATCTCACGTAGCGATCAGTATATTTCAACCAGCTCAGCCATTAAAACAGATACAGTACCCAGAACATTCTCGCAGGCTTCAAACTTGCGCCCCACCGCTTCGGATGTGGAGAATTCTGTATATATTAGCATGGTTCTACTGTTGACAAGATGCAAGCTCCAAGAAACACGAATCAATATACCTTGAGGTGTAGAGGCTTTCATAGCAGAGTGGTGGCGGTAAATGTTCATAAGTGGTATCCTCCATGAAAGCGACTTTGGCCGAACCATGGGCCAAATTGTGGAAAGAGTTTCCTCGACTTAAACATGCAAGTTTGGTGTCTCTTGTCATCATACGCACCGACGGGTTTGGCTGCGAGGAAATGAGAGCCGTTTCTTACTCGATACGAAAGATGGTTCACATCGTGGCCGGCCAGGCACTATATAAGAATCACAATAATTATGAAAAACTTTTTGGTAGTCTATTGAGGTCAATGATGACGGATGCCCTCATATTCAGGGCATCATACCGTCACTAGGTTCAAACGGGTAGGAATATGTGCAAAATTCATGACTCGTATCATGACCGAAGAGAGAAGTGCCCTGGTGACAGGAGAGTCTCGAGACGACTAGGTTTCATCCTTGGCTGCAAGGAGCTGGCAAGACAATTCAGGTAGTGGTTTTTCACCAAACACATAACCACGGTTACAAACTGAAATTACCGCAATTCCAATGGAGCATTTGCAGCAAATTCTTTTCGAGAAAATCTGCGGAACGTGGAAGAGTCTACCGCCACAAGTGGTGAAAAACTCGTCTGTCGAGTAGTTCAAATCTCGACTGGATGAGATAATCCTGACTTGACATAGATGGTACTACCTTGGTATAAAACGTATTATCCAGTATAGTCTTTAATCAAGTAGAAGGTTTCAGCTTATCTATAAAAATTTTCTGATTGTGTTCTTTCACATCCCAATCGGGTTTCTTTTCCGCTTTCTGGCCCGCAAAAGTGGGTGAGAGAGGTGGATGTGGATAGCCTTCATCTGTGCTACGCTTTCTAGTATGATCTATGTTAGGGCTTTTCAAAATACTACCTTCACGGTATGATAAACATTGTCCTTTGAGGTACTGATATTCCTTGTGACTCCTTGTGACATTGACTATCCTGGAAGTAATTGAGAAGTAGCTACCCTTTATTTCTGAATTTGAGGACGGTTAGATAGATTTACAAATTATAAATTTATCTTCACCGGTGTGCCAAGAATAAAGAGAAAAATAGAGATAGACTGAATTTGTCCTACATGTCTGGTAAGTTGGTTCTTAGCTCTAAGCACAACAAATGCCACACCAATATGGATAATGTAGAGTTGGGAAAACCAGGGCGTAGAAATTAAGAATATGTAGCGAGATTTAATTTATGATATTTACAAGTTACTCTTATTACAAATACTATATATACTAGACTTATTCATACTAACAACTTATACTCTTCCATCCCTGAGAAAATTCCAGAGGAAATTCTCCAAAACGCAAACAAAGACATTGTGATATACACAAAGACAATTAACAGCGTGAGTCCCGAGCAGTGAGTGATTGAGTGCCAAACAGCATTGGCGAGATTAGCACCCATTGCGCGTAACATTGAAAATTATTGGTTACCCCTCCTCACAAAAGAAAAGGAGTAATTGCCGAAATACTTATTATAAATTAAAACAAATTACAACCTTAATAAGAATAATTGCACTTTCATGCAGCAAGTCCTTTTCAGACGCTCTTGGAAGGGGACAAGAGGCAAAAAGTGAATCGCCCTATATTCAAAGATGCTAGCAACAAACAAAAAAAATCAAAGAGAGAAGGACTCTTCAGAAAAGCACAATTTCCTAATATATATAGTATAGTTTTAAATATTTTTTAATGCGCTTTCCGCTAGCGACACAGCTATCTTCATCCGAGACATGTAGTATGGCGCACAAGAATGAAGCACTGGTGGAACTTAAGAATACAGCTCGGAGACTATGCCAGTGGTCTGATGTTCCGACAGCCAAGTTTGTTATTTTCTGTCAGAAAAGAACGGTCAGGAGATTCTCTCAGCTCTAAGCCACAATTTTGATAATCAGACACCTCCATTAAGCTCTATCTTTAGATGCGTGTTTCGGTTAATCTTTTACATTACCTAAGGCAATCCTTATCGTGGATGAGTACGACTTCACTATTTATTATTGGAGTTGGGTACTCTTGAGATTTGCATGGAAGAAAACTCAGCGCCACCAGATATCCTTTATGCCATCCGGTTTGATTCCGTTGCCAGAGTCGTTGCATCACACTTTGACGCCTAGTCAAGACAAATGGTATCATATATGATGAATCATTAACCTGCAAATTTAGATGCAGAGGGACCTTCCTATGACCAAAAACGAAATCAGAGGAAGTTAGTGGAACTAGATCACCTACTTCATATGAAACGTAGGAAAGCAGCCTACGGTTAGAGAAATTATCCATTCTAGAGAGAAGGGTGTTCGTCTGATTCCAGCTTACAAGGAAGGTAGCAAGGATTCTTTTTAAGGTGCCTTTAGTAAGACCTACTAATCTTTCGACAGAACCCATATTTCATTATTTCCTTCTCTAAATGTTAGGGTTGAAAGAGATAACTTTGCCATCAATCGTACTTTTCAAAACCGTGCCATCCGAAATATTTGGGGGCTGACCAAATATTCCTCAAACTAGCTGGTCATACGAGGGGCGGTCAATAACTTTTGCAAATCGGTAGGGTGAAACAGAGGAAAAGGGATGGCTGTTTGTTGGGGTGTTAGGGCAAGTTATGACAAGTCAGGACCTGCAGCCGCACGCTCCTGCCTCGTCTATTTAAGAAGCTGTTGCTGATCGCAGATCGTCAGTCACAAATTTTTGAACAATGGAGAAGGTTAAGCACCACGCAATGATGAAGGTTTTAACCAAGGAAGGCAAAAATGCAAAAGAGATCCATGAACGTATGGTAGCAGTGTACACCGACACCGCCCCTTCCTATGCAACCATTGCTTGCTTGAATAGGGAGTTTCGCTAGTCGTGAGTTCCTTGAAAATGATCCCCGTCCAGGACGTCCGTCAGACGTGACCAACAAGGACAATGTTGCCCGTGTGGAGAGGATCATCCTCGAAAATCGACGGGTGAAGGTCGAAGAAATCGAGCGAGAACTTGGAATATCACATGGAAGTGTTATCAACATCATCCACAACAATTTGGCCATGACAAACGTTCTCAGCCCGTTGGTTCCCTAGAAACCTCACGAAACCTCACGCCCCATAATCGGCTTCAACGTCGTCAAAGTTCGGAGAAACTGCTGCTCTTGTACAACCAAGATCCGGCGGGATTCGAGTTACGCATAGTGACAGGTGATTAAACGTGTGTCTATCACTAGGATACCGAGACTAAGCTCAAAAGCATAGCCTAGAAGCACAGGGGCTCTCCAACCCCCATCAAGTTCTGGACCCAACCCTCACCAGAGAAAATCATGTCCACCATCTTCTAAGGACCATCACAGGTCCATATTACGCCGAGGAACTAGCTGGGTTGAAGAAGTGCATCCGCCAGAAGCGGCGCTGCAAGTCAACACGCGGTTTCCTGCTCCTCCATGACAATGTTTCTGTCCACAAGGCCAGAGTTGCACAAGCTGCTCTGCGCGAGTGCGGATTCGAGGAGCTCAGCCATCCCCCCTACAGTCCAGATCTGGTTCCGAGAGACTACTTTTTATTCCGTCAGGTCAAGGCTGTACGGCGTCCACGCTGGTTTGGGGATGATGAAGATGTCCAGCCCGCTGTCCAGGAGTGGATTGAATCGTAGTCGGGAGATTTCTGGTTGTCGGGAATTCGAAGCCTCAGGGACAAGTGGCGCAAGTGCATTGAAGTCGAGGGTAGTTATATTGAAAAATAATAAGACATTTTTCCTCATATCTCGTTTTCTTATATCCGAATTGAAAAACTTATTGATCGCCCCTCGTATATGCAGCGAGAGAAGGGGGGAAGGTGATGCTTGATTGTGTCGGGGGTCACCAGTTCCTTATTAGAAAAATATTCCTTCTCTACTTATGAATCAAAGTTTGGGTTTCAAGTTCGTTTAAGAAGGTAGCGTGGTATTCATTAGCGGGTACCTTCGCTGGAGAGAATGCAATCTACTTACGTTGCAGGCGGCCAGATGGATAGACCAGCTGCATAGGACTAATAAGAGGTCAACGATCAACGATCGAAAAAAGGTAGAAAATGTGTAAGGATAGAGGAGATAGGTAGAATAGGTGTATAATAGAGAGAGAGAGAGAGCAGTTGTGCCAGGTTGTCTGGCTACCTCAGTCTTTTATATCTTTATTAGCTGTAGTTATTATGACTATTTCCTTGTTGCAGCATTCAAGCCTTTGAATTCTTGTAGGCCTCTTGATGGTTGGTTGACTTTACATTTACTAATGTGTCCGCTTCAGATCTTTTGTTATATTTATCCATTTATTGTTAATTTGTTATATTTATCTATGTATTGTCCACTTCGGATCTTTTTTTTATGTTATCCACTTCGGATCTTTTAGTTAATACTGTACTTATGTTTATTTATTTATTCTTCTTATTTAACTGGCCACTTAGGATCATTTATGATCAATTTGTTATCATCATTTGCGTGAAATAAATAAGTTTGGTTTTCTTTATCCATCGTTTAATATTGAATTGTCAATGTGAGTTAAAATAGGATTAATCTTCTGGTCGTTTCTCAATAAATCGGTTGGATTACTTGTCGAGCTATTATTTGGCTGCTTTTAAAGGCTTGCCTGAACCTTAGGTTCTGCATATCTAAATCAGGTAGTCTAATCGGGTTCAGCACTTCTTCTGGCATATTATCATAGACTTTCTGCCAAATGTTCTGTGCTCGTCTATTTAGGGTAACGTTTAATGGCTCAGTCTCCGTCGCTTCATGCAGTAATCTAGTATGAATGTAGTCAAGCAGTGACACGTTGGTAATAAATCTTATTGTCTTATTTTGGATATTTTGAGCTTGCTTAATGACTGTTTTGCTCAGGGTATTAAGGGGTATAGCCGGGTACAAAAGAAGTGGTCTCACCAACAACAGTTAGAGTTTCCTTTTGTTGCTCTCCGAGAGATGTCTAAAGCGATAGAGAGACTGTAGTGTTTTCGCAGCAACGGCGAGCTTTTGTAGGTAATGGGTTCTGTACCCATTTGATGTTAATTCCAAGCCTAGAACTCGGCCTTTTCTTGAGTACTCATAGAGCTCATCCTGCACTAGCACGTCCGATGTTTTTCGACGGCCAACTGGTATCACTCTGAACTTCTGGACATTTGTTTTTATCTTATTTCTTTTCTCATAGTTGTTTCATTAACAATTTCCCTCCCTGTCTTGTTAGCGATATCATTAGGATTTTTGTAAACGCTGGTAATGATTTAAGTGATATCATCTGCTAGTTGTACGTACTGGGTAAGGTCTTGAACAGGATGTGGTAAATTCCCAGTATACACCGAATACAGGGTGGGGCTGAGGCAACCCCTTTGAGGTACCCCAGCCTCGAGACTAAAGGGTATCCCTTATGTACCATTTATCTTCATCACTGCTTCTCTTTCCTCCAGGTAGTCGCATAAAATCCTGGTTAAGTTTCCATCCATGGCTAGTTCACTAAGTTTGCTTTTAAGACCCGGTAGCCATACCTTGTCGAATGCCGAGGCCACGTCGCGAAGTACCACATTGACATTACGATTCGTCGCTTTTCCAATCGCTATTCTCTCCGTAATTAATGCCAGAGCCGTTTCCGTACCTAATTTCCCCCTGAACCCATGCAGGTTGAGAGTTGTATAAGTTATGGGTTTTCAGGAAGGTTCTTAGTCTGGTGTTGAGAAGTTTTTCGAGCAATTTGCCCATAAACTCCAACAAGAAGATGGGACTATAGCTGCCGATTTCCTTCTTCGGTTTGCCAGGTTTCAAAATAAAGATCACACGGGCTTTTTTTAATTGGTCCGGGAAGTATCCAACATTGAGGCAGGCATTAAATATCTCCGGTAGACATTTGTTGATGTTATTGGGGGCATACAGCATATACATTTTAGTGATGCTTGTTATGCCTGGCGCTTTTTGTTTAAAGCTTTTGATGGCCCACTCGTATTCTTCATGCGTGAACGGACTACCTTCTTCTTGTGCAACGCGGGATCCGTCCACGAAGTGATGTGGAGTTAGGTTGGCACCTAGGTCCTGCAACCTAAGTAGAACATCTTCTTCATACCTCTCATCAAATAACTCATTTTCCTCATCGCTAATGCAAAAGCGGTTTTGCCAATATCGTCTTAATTCTCTCTATATATCAAGGTCTTCAGTATATTCTACGCCGTTGACTCTAATACTGATGTTGTTTCGAGGATGATTGCATTTCAGTCTCTTTATAAGACCAAAACTTTTTGGGATCTCCTTCTGCGTCGATTTTAGCAATGATTTCATCCCACTGGCCTCTCGTCTTCTCTAGTATGAGTTGCCTGATCTCGTTTCTCAATTGGCGCAGCTCTTAGGACCGTTGTGCCGTGTTACCATGCATATCTATGAAGAAGACTGCCTCCAGCTGATCCATTTTCTGCTGTATATTTTCGTCCCATCTTGGAGAAGGGAGAATTTTATGCTCCGTCCAGGGGATAGCCAGGCGGTCAGCTTCTAAGATTTTCGAGGTGAGAAAATCGAGTTTCTCGTCGATCTCTTCTAAGGTTGCCCCCTCGAGATGCTCGATGTGCACTTGGCACAGGTGTTCACGGTATAATTCCCAGTTAGCTCTTGCTAGGCATCTTCGTTTGGGAATCTGCACTTGTATTGGAGAAGTAGAGACGTGGGTAATCATACTTATATGATCTGACAGTATGAAAGGGCCCGGGAAAGTAACATGGTTAAAAGAAAAGTTACGATTTGTTAGCACAATGTCCGGTGTGGTCGACGATATTGCTGTATGGAATGTGGAGAAGTTTGGCCCTTCTCTTTGCACAACTCCTCTGTTTATTAAGAGGCTCAGTGAGTTACCAGTTCCATTAAAGGACCTCGTATAGAGGCCTTCTTGCACCGGGCATTCAGATCTCCGACAAGTATCGTTGAGGCCTCTCTCCTAAACAGCCGCATAAAGTTGGGGATCAGTAAATACGGGCGCCTGGGCGGTTAATACCCGACTGCAACCAACAGGTCATCATATGTCATAGGGATCTTTACCGCTAAATACGATTCCTCTAGGTCCTATATTTCTTTAAATCTGATGCCTTTCCTGATTGCAATTGCAGCCCCGTCGTACCTTACCTTTGAGTGGCTAGCCATTAGAACCTTATAGTTATAAATCTTTATATGTTCTATTCTATCATCTAATCCATACTCCGAAATAAGCACAATATCGGGATCAGCGTTTCTGATGATTTCATTGTATACACCGCTTTTGTTCTTACATCCGTTAACGTTCAGCGAGAAAATCTTAAGGTTCCTGATGAGTTTGGTAGAGATAGCCATGGTTTATTGATATTAGGATGCTTAACTTTAGTCCATTTTTCTCTGGCTGGTGACATTACCCTACCAGATCTTTTCTTCCTGTATTGTTCTTGGTTAAGGTTGATGCAGGACTCGGGGCATATTTCTACTTTGCCCTTTCTGAAGGCGTCCAGGAGTGATTCTTCGGTGAAGTCTGCATCATAGTCCCATTAGTGACTCCTTCTATGAGCTCATTGACATTAGCTTTCTTTGGAATGGGAGCAGATGGGGAGCCATAGATTTTCATGCACAGATCTTGGGTCGTCGGATAAATCGGTGCACCGGAGGCAGATGTCGAAGCCACTGGTACAACCTCCTCATTTTATGGCAGAGTCCCTTTCAGTTGGTCACTGATTTCCATCTGGGAGTCCTCTCTTACGGCACGTTCTTTCTTGCGCAAGCGCGGATCGCGAAAAGCAGAGCAGGGTCTTATCTTTGGTTGCTTTAGATTCGATAATTTGGCTTGAAATAGTTCTCCTGAGGGGAGGTTATCCTGGATCCACATTGGCTTTAGTCCATTCTGCACCAGCATCTTATTCAATTCAGTTGCATAACTGCCAGGGTTCGTTATGTTCAAGAAATGCGCGTGTAATATGCACATAATAAGGTCTGGTCTCATGTTTTGGTCTATCTGAATCATGGTTTTCTGCTCGGAAACTTTCGTCGCCTGTGCATATGAAGTAGTCCTTCTCTGGTTACTCTCCTCGATCATGGTTTTCTTCTTGTCCGTTATCAAGACCTTCTTGATTGGGCAAGCCATTGATAGTATACGATGGAGTTGCCACAATTGATACATTTCTTATTTGGGCTAGTACACTCTCTCCACGTGTGGCCAGATTCTGAGCACTCAGAACAGATCTTGACCGTAGCCTGACAGTCCTTAATGGCATGCTTTTCGAGGGCATAGCAGGAGAAGCAGATCTGCACCGGCACGAAAACCTCTCGCTCAATGCAGCCGGCGGAGATTTTTGTATTAAAAAAGACCAGTCCATTTTCCGCCGCCTTCGTTGCCATCTCAGTGGTTTGAAAAACTAATTTGAACACATGGGAGTGCTCTTCTCCTTCGCGGTTCTTGAATTTTATAGCGTCGTCGATCTTTGCCCAACTTTGTTTTGCCTCCACTTCTTTTTTTATTTCTTCAGCCGAGTGAGTACCAATGTAAGGGTCGATACGTCTGCAAACGATCGATCTCTTGGCTGATACATGTGGAGGAACTAATGGTGTGAGGCCGATTTCTTCTAGTTTCTCCCTTGAATTTGCACTTAGAAGGTTGTTTAGGTCTTGATTCGTGTCGCAAAAGGCCAAGTAACCATAATATTGGTACTTGAGTCGGCAGAGAGCAATCCCAAGCGATGAGAAGACGGTTTCAAAGTCCGTCTCGCGCCAAAACTTCTGGCAGCACTCTTTGACATGGAGTGGGACTCTCTTCTCGCCGTTAGGGTCGTACATGACGGCCCCAACAGCAGGAGCTACTTTAACCTACCAGGCCCTCATCGCGGGGGCGAGTACCTAAATAGACTTTGGTTCACTCTTTCTGCCCTACCTAACTAATATGTCTATCAGGGTCCTCCTATCTGTCCTAACCACTCCGCCCCAGAATGGGGCCCCCTTCTTCGTGCCCCCTGCAGGGCTTCCTTCCGGGGTTCGGACACGTCAGAGGCAGACGTCTTCTACAGACCTTAGCGGCAGAAAAGTTATCAGAACCAAAGTTGTGCTGGTGTTAAGGGAACAGACAAGATGCAGGCGAGAAACTCCAGTTCATCCAAAATCCCTCGTCGGCCGGGTTTACACCCTCACGGGTGTGCACGCGCGCGCAAGCGTGCGCGAATGTCCTTCGTAAAACCAGACGGTTTCCGTTGAACCCAAGTTGGCGTTCTTTAACAAGCTGTATAAATTTTTCACCTACTGGAGCAGCTGAGAATTCCGAGAATTGTAGAAGTAGGACTTTGCTTGTAAGAGGTAAAGTCTTCTTGGAGCGCAGTCAATAAGAGGTGAGTGCGTGAGGAGATTAATGGTTGGCCAAAGGGAAAATACAAATACCAGGTTTCATTCAAGGTTATTGAAAGATTAAAAACAAAAAATAAACTTTAATTACACTAATAATGCTAATTATGGAAAGATCTACAAAGGCAAAGGAATAGGAGAATGATGTCGCTCCCAATGGAATAATAAATCAAATACTAATCATTTTAACGGAGATCAAAATATGGGACTTGGTCAGACAGGAAAAATGTGGGTAAACACTGGGGAGTCCAATTAAACGGTCGGGAGGACAAAAAGGGTGGATTATCCTCAAAAAGGGATAAAGGGATTTTTCCCTGATGGCTTGACTCTTGGTGAGTGGAGCGATTCTTACGAAGCGAGCTAGTCTTCCAGCTCGAGGGGCGTTGAACTCTTGACAGAGGGGTCAGAATTACCTGGGTTACGAGTAAGGTAATTTCCAGGCTTGTCGAGACACACTCGAATTGGGATGAGTAATCTCAGACGAGGGGGGCGAGGTTTGCTTGGCGGCATGAGAAGAATGGTTTGCGCAATTCTCCAAAGAAAAAGTGGTTTTACTAATTTGCCGATTGACTGTGGCCAAACTCACAACAATCTGTCTAGCTGACGAGACCTAACTCTGAGGTTCAACTCGAGACGAGGGGCTGCATCTTCGCGAAATAGAGGGCGGTACTCTCTGACGAGTAACGGTTGACCTTAAGTTAAATAACCTGCTGCCTTCCTTGCTAGAAATCCTCCAGGCCAGGCAGTTTCTTGGGATTAACCATTGGCGCCAGTCTCTTCAGCCACAGACGAGATAAGACGACCGACGAAGCTTCTTCTAGGGTCGAGTGTCGGAAAAATGCATCTCAGCGGTGGATAGGCCGAGTGATCAAACACAGGTGTTACCACCGCTTTGCAGTTTTCCTACGCAAGAATAGTTCTTTCTCCCGTCGTTTATATATCTAGCTTAGGCCCACGTGATCTCTGTTTGAAGGGGGATGGCTCAAGGTGGAACTTAGAGTTCGTTCCCTCACGGAGGGTGTTCGCTAAATAAGTTCGTATTTGGATTTATAAACAACTTGATAAAAATAACTATATTTTGAACTTGACTTTTCTCAGGATGAATGAATGAGAGTCAGTGAGTTTAAATCCTCTTTTCGGTGGAAAGTGTACATGTAAATGCGGATTGAAACACTTGTAAATCCTATCCATCGAGGACTGTCTGAGGATGAGGATTAGAATGAATGGACTTTAGGTCAATTTAATAGTCCTTCCTCGGTGGATGGAGCACAATGTGAAGACGAATGGAAGAGACTTATGCTTCCGGAATTAATGTGACTGACTGTGTCTGACTGTGGTTGTGTTGGACTATATATAGTCTATAGACTATAGAGATAGTGGGCGTGACCAATAGAGTTCTGGGAGAGGAGCTTGGTCTGAAGTGAATGTTTTTTGAGGTGTGTTCGTGACAGAGAGAGAGAGAGAGAGAGAGAGAGAGAGATAGGGGGTGCCGAAATTCTTAATCAAAGTATTAATGGGAGTAGAGATAAATGGTGAGAAAAGGATTGATTATAATGTCGCGAGAAAATATGGGACAAATGTTTATGAGATTTATATTTAAGTGTTTGGCGCTAAAATAACAAGAACCATAGCAGTGTCCTGATAGCCAGACGGATTTAAGGGAAAAATGTTTAATCCAAAATTGAATTAGGCAAATTCACTGGTGGGTCGGAATATTTGAGCCTGGGAAATTACCGTATACGAGAGTGTGTGTATGTTTGTGTAGATGGATTAGACATATACCGGGGTCCCAAAATTGAGTGCGGATTTTGATGAAATTGAAAACTTTAATGAAAAATTCTTGTTGAATTATATTCATTTTTAAATTGTGCTCTGCGCAAAATTGTAGTCTTCCATGTACAGGGTGCCTCAAAATTTTGATTTGTGTTTCAATCCTTTTCTTATACCTTCTCAGTGGATATTAAAAAGACAAAAAATGATGTTTATTTTTCGGCTCAATTATGATTACAAAAGGAAAACAAAGATTCAGCAAAAACAAAAGAATTTTTTTTTATTATTCAATAAGTGCTCCTTCCGCATCTCTGCAAATTTAAATCAATTTTTTGCACTGCAAAAAACATTGTGCAGCATTTCTGGGGTTATTTTTCAGCACTTCTGAAAGCATGCGTTCTTTAAGTTCAGTTAAATTACATAGTTTTTGTCGATACAATTTTGCTTTGATAAAACTCTACGCAAAGAAATCTAGGGGAGTTAAATCTGGAGAACACGGGGGCCAACATCAGGCTCCACCATGTCCAATCCATCGATTTGGAAAGCGACTGTTCAGGTAATCTCGGACAATTAGAGCATAATGACATGGTGAACCATCTTGTTGAAACACAACACTATCAACTTTTGGAGCATATCAAGGTAGATGATGCCTGTCACAGATGCTTCCTGAAAAAAGAATGGGTTATAAATTATAAATTTGGTTATTCCAAGTCACACATTAACTTTTGGAGAGTCTCTTTTCCATTCCTTGAAACCACTTTGTCCTTCATTTTCCCAGATACGACAATTGTGTTGTTAACTTTACCACCTGTGTGGGAAGTCGCTTCATCACTAAATAAGATGTTATCTAATTTGTTTATTTTCAATTTGATCCACAAATTCTACGCATCTTGCTGCTCGATTTGGATAATCTTCTTTCTTAAGGAAGTGCAGTAATTGAATGTGATAAGGCTTTTTGAATGCAAGACTGTGCACTGTTGTCTTGTGCATATCAAGTGTCTGGGTGGCCTTTCTCACTGAAGTCCTTGGTTCATTTTCAAACAATTGTCGAATATGGTCAGTTTTGTTGGGGTGAATCTTTATCCATCCTCTTCCTTTCTCATCTTGTACGGATCCGGTTCTTTTGAATCTGTTCACAAGTAAACAAATCGCGTTATCTGTAGGTCCAGGTTTACTAAACTTTCTTTGGAACTTTTCTCATACTTCATTAAATTTTGCTCCTCTGATATAAGCCATCACAACAAAAATCTGCTCTTCTGTATTCATTATTAAAAGGTTCTGAAAAGGATTGAAAAACAAATTAAAATTTTGGGAGACACTGTACACGGAACACTACAATCTTATCCAGAGCTAAATTTGAACATGATGAACATAATTCAACGAGAATCTTTCATAAAATTTTCAATTTTATTAAATTACGCACTCAATTTTAGGACACTCGGTATATATCCAACTATCATAATTGATTTCTGGGCAGGAATAATTTGCTTTGTGCTTATTTAATTTTATATAGTTTTCATCATATCCTATTTTTATGCTCATATATTTAATCAGTTTTATAATCTTTGGTTTAATAGTGCTTGCTCATATTCTATCTGGTTGAGTAACTACATGCTGCAAGTTTTCTTTACACCCTATTTCACTGCTTACTATAAAAGCGCAAAGTACTCAAGTTTCTATTCCATAGTTCTAATCCCACATTCTGATTGATGTTAATCTATAGCTCTTTACTAAATAATTGAGGAGGAATTACGGTGGTAATAAGGCGTAATTTTACACACCCATTTACATATTATGGAAACTGAGGTTGTTCGTTTTATTTTGTACATTTTTCTTTGAAATTAAAAACACAATCAGGTAGTTTATATTTACTTTGAAAATAATGAGAGTTTATTAAGAGACTTTCAGAACCAGTTCCATTATTTCCCAGAACTCTACAAACTTTTGTAGGGTCGTTTCATGATAGGGTGTTTTTATTTCGCTTCTGTATGATTTTGTTCCAGACATTCAGTTAATTGGAGTAAAACAACTTTCATTACTGACTACCGCATCCTTCCTCTTCATAGTGAGCTAGTAATCTAATATTCATGTACATGCCCACTCACAACGGTTTCAAGTAACAATCTGTTTATTAATATAATTTAGAGCTTGGGAAAAAAATCAAGATTCCCGCCGTCTTTAATCGTCATCCTTCACTCATGCCTAGCAATCTCTAGTTTTGTCGCATTCAAATAACATTTTCATTGCACATTCATAGATTACTTCCTTTCTGTTTGTCTTCCAATAATTTCATAGCCTCTTTCTCAGGTGGGGATGACGCACTCTTCAACTGTGCATCTCGTCAGATGACTTCCCCAACAGATATACCTATTGAGGCTCGTCACTTTTATGAACGCCAGAGATTATTCTTCCCTAAATGTTTGCCTTCATTCGACGTACTAACACAAAGACTGATCTCTTCACTTGCACTCAAGGCAAACTCTTTCTCGGTTGTCTTTTTCCCTCGGCCTCACAAGTTGAAACAGTTCTTGCTTTTTTTCTTGCTTTACGAAGCTCCCTTATTTTCTCCCTAGTGATTTATATTATTTATCATTTATTTTATTCTATTTATGGTATGCAGCCACCAATCTCTTTCCTTTTGGGACGAGATCATTAGAACCTATATGCTTTCTCCAGCGTGGGCGAGTTTAACCTATATCTACTTATCTCTCTCCCAGTTAACAATTAATCTTTATTAGTGCTTATTCATGAGTTAAACAATTTCTTTCATGTATTCATATTCTTTGCCATTTGTAATAAAACCAAATATCACGAGGAAATTTGTTTAACTAAAAAAGATTAAACGCCTTATTTCGGTTCAGCCTCTTTTTCAATACGAGATCCAATATAAATTACTACTTTAGAAGCATCACTCTTTTTACTTACATTTCAACAGATATCATTTGCATCGCAAATGATGCCAGCATCGATGCATTTCTGCCAGATCTGTCGATTTACAGAACCAGAAACATTCCCTAGTAATGAAACGACAAGCCGAACCTGTGGTACTCCTTGCAGGAAGAGCTTGAGCTTCACATGCAGATCTCAGGTTTGTAGACTACTGCTTATCCAGCACTGCATACAAGCTGTTGGTCTAAATTCTTTTTAAAGATTAAAAATACATATCTCCTTATAATTTACTCTTGTTCTATTATTTTCGAATTCATGCTTATTCTCTAGCCCCTAAGGCCAAAATCCCCTTTTTATTGGAATTCTTTTTAAAATAGAAAAATGTCCTCTAATAATTTAGTCTTTGTTTACTGGGTTTTAGGGAACAGAAACTATTTCCTCAGACAAGATATTAAAATCGAATGAATTTAAATCTCATAACAAACGGGATTAAATATTACTGGTAGGACTAGGAAAGGTTTTTATCACGTACTGGGGGTAGTACATGATCTGGTCTAGTGTAAATATACATTCTACAGTTTCATGGTACTCATGATAGTTTCTCCCTTGAACAGCTGACTTAAATTTTATTTGATTAAAAGTACGAAGCGCTGGACAAATTCAAAATTATCCGATTTTATTTTATTTTGTAACAAATTAAAAAACAAATGACTAACACTATGTTTAAGTAAGGAATGGATTCTTTTAACGACTCTAAAGGGATCTTGTAAAAATGAAGTTTCCAAAGGTTTATTCGACATTAATATAACCTAACCGAACTTGACTTAACCTAACCAAAATTATACTAACCTAATCTAGCATATTTTAGACTAGGTTGGTCAGGTTAGGTTTAGTTAAGATAGGTTATATCAGGGTGAAAAAGACCTACTGATGCCTCATCTTTACATCTCTGTAAAGAAATAAATAGGGACATTTTTTACCTGCTTAGGACCAGTCTAAATACTTTGCAAATTCTTCCTTTAGAGGATCCACCTCAGAAATTTAAAAATATTATTGGAATTGAACTTGTTTTGCCCCAAATGTCCTGGGATGGCACTCATGTGTACAAATGTCCTCGTTTGGCACGCATGTTTACAAATATCCTGTTTGGCACGCATGTGTACAAATATCCTGGTTTAGACTCATGTGTACAAATGTTCTGGTTTGACACTCATGTGTACAAATGTCCTGGTTTGTCACTCATGTGTACAAATGTTCTGGTTTGGCACTCATGTGTACAAATGTCCTGGTTTGTCACTCATGTGTACAAATGTTCTGGTTTGGCACTCATGTGTTCAAATGTCCTGGTTTGGCACTCATGTGTACAAATGTCTTCGTTTGACACGCATGTGTACAAATATCCTGGTTTGGCACGCACGTGTACAAATGTCCTGGTTTGGCACTCATATGTACAAATGTCCTGGTTTAGCACTCATATGTACAAATGTCCTGGTTTGTCACTAATGTGTACAAATGTCCTGGTTTGGCACTCCTATGTACAAATGTCCTGGATTGGCACTCATGTGTACAAATGTCCTGTTTTGTCACTCATGTGTACAAATGTCTTGGTTTGTCACTCATGTGTAAAAATGTCCTGCTTTGGCCCTCATGTGTACAACTTTCCTGGTTTGGCGTTCATGTGTACAAATGTCCTGGTTTGTCACTCATGTGTACAAATTTCCTGGTTTGGCACTCATGTGTACAAATGTCCTATTTTGTCACTCATGTGTACAAATGTCCTGGTTTGTCACTCATATGTATAAATGTCCTGGTTTGGCACTCATGTGTACAAATGTCCTGGTTGGGTACTCATGTGTATAAATGTCCTGGTTTGGCACTCATGTGTACAAATGTCCTGGTTTGGCACTCATATGTACAAATTTCCTGGTTTGGCACTCATGTGTACAAATATCCTGGTTGGGTACTCATGTGTGCAAATGTCCTCGTTGGGCTTCATCTCTACCAATGTTCTCGTTTAGTATTCTTGTGTACCAATGTGCTTATTCGGCACTAATGTGTACTAACGTCTTCGTTTAGCACTCATGTGTACCTATGTTCTCGTGCAGCACTCATGTGTACCAATATGCTGGTTTGGTACTTATGTCATCAATGTCATCGTTTAGCACTCATGTGTACCAATTTCTTCGATCGGCACTCATGTGCATCAATGTTCTCGTTCGGCACTCATGTGTACAAATTTCCTCGTTTAAAAGTTACGTGTATTAATTTTCTCTTTCGGGATTAGTGTGTACCTATCTCCTCGTTCTGTTTACATGTGCATTAAAGTTTTCGGTCAGTAGTCATATGTACCAATGTCATATTTCACCACTTACGTGTACAAATGTTTCGCTCGGTACTAAAGTGTACCACTGTCTGCTTCTCGGACTCAAGTTTACGAATGTTTTCCCTTGGCAGTCATGTTTAACAGTGTTTCGTTCGCCACTCATGCGTACCATTGTCCTTGTTTAACACTCACGTGTCCTAATATTCTCTTTCGGGAGTAATGTGCACCAATCTCCTTGTTCGGTACTCACGCCCTTGTTTGGCAGTAATATGTACCAATATTTTGTTTGACACTCATTTGTACCAATGCCCTCGTTTGGCACTCATGTGTACCAATGTCCTCGCTCGGCACTCATGTGTACGAATGTCCTCGTTTGGCACTCATGTGTACTAATAACCTCTTTCAGCTCTCTTGTGTACGAATGTCCTTGTTTAGTATCATGTGTACCAATGTCTTCGTCTGGCACTCGTGTGTTCCAAATATCCTCGTTCTGCACTCATGTGTACCAGTATTCTCGTTTGGCACTCATGTGTTCCAATGTCCACTTTAGGGTCATTTGTATATTACGGCAATTGCAAAATAGAACCCATAAAGGGATTCTCCGTTAAAACGCTTAGTAAACGGTTGGTCAAGAATGAAAATCCTTAAAGATCTATCAGTCGACTGTTCAAGGGAAGAAACTACTAGTACTGCCACTGATCTGGAAAACGTACTCTAAGCCAGATCATGCACTAGCACAAGTTCTTCATTGTACCACATTCTAGTTCTATCAGTAAATACTAATCGTTTTCCTTATATGAATTAACATTATTATTATTCTTGGTCCTTTCTTTTTGCTCAATTCACGTCCTCGATGCCTTTCTTCTGTTCTTATCTGCCATTGTTGTTACTAGTAGGGTTGTTCGGATTTCTGAGCTCCCTTGGTTTTTACGAACTTGTTTCAAAAACTTTTAATAGACTTTAAAGGCTTTCTAAAGTTAGTCGGCTTTATTTTCATTTAGTTTTTTTTTCCTTCATTCGTTTTCCTCTCTCTCGATCTCTATAAATTTGCTTACGTTGGATTCATTATGAAAGATTTGTGCCAGCATAGGTTATTCCTTCAAGTAGTCTCCATTTTTTAAAATCATACCTATGTATCTTCCGCTTAATTTTACTTTTGCTATCTTCTCTTTAAGAACCTATTTTCAAAGTTTTTCTTCGGCAGATACCCTCGTTAGATATAAAACTAATCATTTATAAACAAATAAAATCATGCACGTTCAAACATTCCAGAAATCTAGTATAAAATTCCAAATAGATCAATTAATGTCTCAACCAGTACAGTTCCAGCTCAGATAGCGGGTGCTGTCCTTATCTTTCTAGGCTTAGACAATGTGGGTCTTATTGCCATAAATAAGTATCGACACACTGTAAATATCTCTTCTTAGAACACCTGTTGCTTGAATTGTCATCCGTCCGATAACAGTTTGAGTAACGGATACAATGATGGATTACCAGATACATTACATTGTACATGGTCGTATGACACGGTAGCAATAAAAATGGAAAGCTAGCTTTGTAATGGATTATTGTAGGATCCCCTCCACATTTATCGATGTTAACATTCTGAAGCGTATCATTCGGTTGCGTACATCGAGGTAATTCTGAAAAGTGTAATACGTAGCGTACTCCAATGAAGATGTCATGAAAGGCTTTAACAATGGCAATGAAGACTACAGCTACAATAGCCCTTTAATTTTTATAAAAGACTTAAATTTACCAACTTGCTAAAACAAATTGAAATCCTTATTTGTGGATAATCCAACTAAAATTTAATAAGATACTACTAAAAGGTAAACGATTTTCCAGGCTCTTAATCAACTTATATCAAGTGATATAAGTTAATGGAATTTTCAAAAGATTAGTGTTGAATCAATTAGATGGTTTCCCTCGTTGCATAGGATATAGTAAATGTCATTTACAATATCACCCAAATCATTAGATTTGATTTAATGATCTAAGAATGGCATTCAAAGAAAACTCAAAATGTAATTATGTAAACATGGATATAATATATTGTATGGTGGCAAAGATGGAGAATACCTACCTATACCATCGTCCAGTTCATGTCGTACGAGGTGAATAAGCGCATAAAGGTACCGCTGCTTCAGGCGCTTCTTCGCGAGATACAATTTCTTATCATGTGAGTGTAACGATTCATCTTGGTATTGGGTGTGAAAGCCATCAACTCCATGCTAATCCTGCTCTTGGGTCTCATGGCATGAATCAAATGTAATGGATGAGGGAAGTACCCGTGATTAGGGGGAAGAGCTGATAGGAATTGAATATGCTTAAAAGATCGCAATGTGAGTCATGTATGAAGGAGATGGAGTAAAATAAGTTACAGTATACTTCACTACGAATACTAGTAGTGGAGAAATGGTGGTTGTGCTATTGAATGAGGTATGGCATGGTGCAGTGTTCCGGTATGAAAGCGGTATTGTGGTAATTTATGGGTGCGATTGAGATTTTTAAGATGTGATCTGTGTCAAGGATACATTAGATGGAACCAAAGAGTGAATCTGGAAGTGATGAATGAAAATACAAATGGGTCTCTGTTGATTGAGTAGACAATAACAACAATCAACTAGGTGGGAGGAGGAAAGTGGTATAAGTGAGGTAGTTGCTATACCTGGCGAGACTGGTATAAGACTTCTAGGTATCAGTGATGAGAAAAGTTTGTGTAGCAAACACATTTTTCAGCACATAGATGCGCATAAATGGGCAAAGAAGTCAAGAGGAAGGTAAGACTCCATGGTCCAAGAGAATTTTGCTAAAGGCTGAGAATAAATAACGTGAGTGAAAATTCTATGTGGTATTAAAGTAACATAAATAACTACAAGAAATTGATTTTAGGATGAGGAGACATGAGAAAGGAAACAATAATAGGAAATCAGAAATGAAAATTTGTTAGATTAGGGAGAAACTGAAGAGGATATGAGATTCCGACGAAATTCGCAAACAGAGAAATCGTTCAGGTGGCGCTTATAGCACATTTAGGCATAACTCTTCTGTTTGAAGGCCATCTCACAGTTGACTGACCACCATGGAAGCTTTCAGCATGCAAAACGGCCAGACGTTCTTGGAATACGTCGTTAGGTTCCCGGAGAATAACTCAAGGGCCTCACCCACCGACCTAAACTCCTCGACTGGGACAAAGAAATCAGTCATTTTTACTCAACTGCGGATCATCCCGCCAACGCCAAGTGAGTTGATCTTTCATGCGGCAGCGGTCAAGAAAGTTATATTTGAATGGGAAAGTGATCACTATCATAAAGTTCATAGAGCACCTCCTATTCAATATCAGGCTGTGCATTCAGAGAGCACAGGATTATGAAGTTGTTCTCAGACATTGATCGAGTAAGCTCCCGATACAGTGTTATCGCCAAATGAAACAGGATCCGTAGCCTGAACGGCTAGGATTTCCTTCTCCAGGAGATACGCAACACATTCTTCGAAAAATAGCGGTGCGGCTCTCCGCAATTAAAACGTTTGGCTATACACTATAAGAACTTATCGTGTATGACCATGGACCAACTTACACACAGTTATAGTATAACCGACATAAAACGTCTACAGGAGCGATTCGTATAGTCGAAGTGGTGGTAGTACTAGCACCTTCACGGCAGTGGTAGAATGCTTTCACGCGATAGCGATACCAACTGGCAGACACTGACTCAGTTAGCCTGTCACGGTCGAACGTAACAGAGAGTGTAGTGGTGGATCAAGAGCCTCCTCCCTGTTTTCTCATCACACGTTTGACAATGACTGCTCCATCTTTGGCCTGCTCTAAAGTGATGTATTTGAAGGGGTAGTCCACGAGTTCACTCGAATAAACCACTCCTTTCACGAAAATCATGGTAGACTGTAGCGTCACACTAACCGGTGAGCCATTAAATGTCCAGAGGGTATACTAATCATGGCTATCTAAGAAGGATCAGACATTATTCAGAAGGCTTCCTTGCGAGAAACTGGGCATCTTTTTCTCTCTAGTACTAAAGCTAGCTAATGATCTCATGTTGCCTTTAGAAAACATGATGTCATCTGTAAAGCGAATTCCCAGAAAGCGTTTGAAGCCAGAGTGCTCGAAAACGGCAGGTCGTCTCTCAATGAGGAACCTCGACGTAATCGAGGCTTAAATAAGTGTATTTGCTAAAGTGGCCATTGTCTGGTCACCCCCACACAAAGGCCTCTTGGGGCCGGAAGTTTTGAATTTTGTCTGGTCGCTTGCAGATACGGCAGTAGACCCCTCCGCTCCCGGAGACCTCATGGATGGAGATGAACCCTAATTCCTCTTTCTCTTTTCTTCCTTCCTTTCCTCTTAGAAACGGAGAGTAAAAAATTAAGCGGCTTCTCTACACCCCTGGAAGGAGCCACTAGGCTGAGCGGACAGGTTTTATCAAAAACCTTCATAAAATGGAGAAGTTCTTAGCTATCAAATGGGCTAAGCCACGTGAGAAGTAGCTTTCATGGGAAAGATTGAGGTTCGATGTTTGACACCAAGCCTATCCGTGGCTGAGTCACCTCCAGGATCGTATCCAGCTCAGTGAGGGGTGCTCCATGTGGCAATCCCCCCAAAGCATCGCGGCTCTCAGCAAGGTACCTTCCGCCATTTTCCAACTTTTTAGAATTTTATTAGCGCATCTGGCGACTGGCATGGCCGGCTAACTGACTTCTATCTGAGAAGAGAAGAGGGAATTGCCACTGGATCCCTTCAAGATGCATACGCATTCTTGCCAGATGGGAGAGGGTACGGTCCGAAGGGCACTGCTATCCTTTTCCCGTCTAAGTAACTTTGCCCTATCGACCCATTCCTACTGGGATCGGTCAATTTTGGACCCCCTGCCTGCTCTCTCGTCAGTCCCCTGTGATAAGAAAGGAGGGACTTCCGCTGTTACCTAAATAGAGTCGCTCATGGGTTACTACAAAGAAAGGGATAAGGTAAAACCCTCCGCATCCTTCAAGAAAGGAGAGGGAGCAGCGCCTTCTCCACTGGAAGAAGTTGGATGGGCCCTTGAGAAAGAAAATGGAGAGCTACTTTTTTCAGAAGTGAAGCTGCCAGAGGGCGACTCCTGAAATGCCAAAGGGAAAGACACTTTACCGCATGGAGATGGAAAGAAAAGAGCCCTCCACCGGTTGATATTTTGTTTTGTTAAACCTCGTCCTCTTCGTAAACTAGGGGGATGGGACGATGCCGCGCTTGGACATACTTGCCTCGTTCAATTGTCACCATAATTTGAATAAAATGTAAACAAATGTATGGAAAGTAGATAATGTGACATCCCATTGCCTTGCGAGCTAAAGAGAAGTCTCCATAGGATGAAAAAGTTCTAGAATGTGATTATTGACTGTCATTTGCCCTAATGGGGTGGGCTAAGATGGGCCTTGACAACACAGCCCGCCAGTCCGGTGAAATTCTCCTCGAGCTTTAACTATAAAGAATGGTGCCTACCTTGCCACCTAATATGTGTACTACAAGAAAGTGAGGTGAGTCGACGTTACAACACACTTCGTGCCGAATTCTCGCCTTAGTCAACGAACTTTGGGCCCTCGCAGCAGCTAGTCACCTTGCGGTGCACAGTGCCGCTCCACTAAGGACCCAAAAGAGGACGAAAGTGCGCCAGCCAATGAGAATCTCTGTGGATAGATGAGCAAGTTTGGAAGGGAAAAGGCGGTTATGTATTAAATAACAATAGAGATAGGCGGGTCCACTAACAAGGAGGGTGGGTGGTGACCTATTATTATTATACCCTGCTATTAGGTGATCCCGGGATTGCAAGCAGCTAACCAAGTCACCATGGCTAGCGGTCCGAACTCTATCCAAGTGAGAATAGTTCTCCTGGTACGAAGGCCGGGTCGAGAAAAGGTTAACAAGATAATAGTGATAAAATCATAACTAATATTAATACTAATAATTAAATAAAGATAAAATAGCATTGAAAGTGAGCAAAGGGGAAGCGCATCAACAACTTTACACAGGGTCCATCAGAGTTCAAATCAAGGCAGCGAGAGGACTTCCCGAATCGGATGTCGGTTTGGAACGATGTGCAGCTCCTCTAGGTACCAAGTGTAACAGGCTACAAAGGGTACCCATCTGCGCAAGTTTTACATATTATGAAATAAAAAATACTTTTTTTTTGCTCAGAAAAGATCATCATCATCACTAACTCTATAATTTAATGAGGGGATTTTTTTGAGTATTTGAATAATAATTTCATCTTAGTTTGGTTATGACTTAAGTTTTTTTATCAAAGTTATTTCTAATAATTCCTTTATAATATGAGAAAACAAAATGGTGAAGTTCAAAAATAAATATAAGTTTTAAAATTTTGTGAATTTTTTAAAACCAAAAGAATTACAAATGGTGAAGTTCAGAAAATTTATTTTTATATATCTTCTTCTATAACTATATTTTAGCAACGTGATATTTTGAAAGTGTGGGAATTTAGTTTAGAGTTCCTCTTTAAAATTACTATGCAATGGCTTCGCCACTCCCTTCTACGGGGGGGAGCTTGCGCTTCGCTACTAAGATTAAAATTTAAAATCTAAAAAAAGCAGCCATGGTTAAACTTTAATAAATTTTCTGAAATTCACGAATTGTAATTCATTCCTTTTAAAACATTATAAAGCATTGGATAATCATATTTATCTTTTCTCAACTTCACCATTTTGTATTCTCAAACTCTAAAGAAATTCCTAGAAATTACCTTGATAACAATTTAAAATATACTTACATAAGTTCTAACCAAACTAAGATGAAATTATTATTCAAATACTCAAAAAAATCCCCCCCTCAAATTATAGAGTTAGTGATGATAATGATGATGATGATTTAACCATGGCTGCTTTTTTTCAGATTTTAAATTTTAATCTTAGTAGCGAAGCGCAAGCTCCCCTGTAGTAGGGAGTGGCGAAGTCATTGCCTGGTCTTTATTTAATTTATATTTTTTAAAACTTTTTTTGAATTTATACAATTAGTTTTAAAAAACGCACGAATTTCTTCAACACCTCATCCTCTCCTTTAGATCGATATTCACCTTTTATGGAGGGAACGTGATCTGATGCAATTGCATTTATATTTTCAAATAAAATATTATGTTTGTTGATGTAATCTGCCAAGAAACGGAATATACTGACGCCTTTCAAACAGCTTTCAGATATTTAGAAAACAAAAAAGTTAATCCATTAAACACTTTTAACTGAAATAATATATAATCCCCCCTAAATATATATATATATATATATATATATATATATATATATATATATATATATATATATATATATATATATATATTCACTTTTAACAGCTCGACTAGTAAAGGTGAATAGAAACTTTGAGGTTCAGATGTAAGTCTTTCTTGAACATCTTTACCCATTTCGTCAATCCGTCGTGTAATGATCACTGCAAGGAGGATAAGTCACAGAGGATCTTCTTCTGGAAGAGGCAAATTATGCCCGCGGGTTCCAGGGTCTGGAAATCACAGTCATCTTTCTCTTACCTGAACTATGACAGGCTACGATCTCCACCTACCCCTACACCTACAGTTTTTTTGTCACGTGGACGAGACTCTGTAAGTTACTATGTCGGTCCATCGGTCGACAGTCGGATGGTAACCATTTTACTTTTCAATGAGCTTTTTGACAATTGCATCGCAGCTGCTCGGCCGATTCTAACATAATTTAAAACCCTTACGTTCTCTCACATTCTCTTTCGAATAATATAACTGTCAAAGTCCTCCCAAGGTTAGTCCGGGAATTATTAATAGAAAACTAACTTTGAGTCGGATTGTCCCACTTGCTGAAAGTTTTGAAGGGCGAAAGGTCATGAGTCAGAATAATTGAGAGCACGCGACCTAGGTCTGTTGACCTTATTATATGGATGGAATGATGATCTCTCTTATGGTGAGAAGCTTTCCTACTTAGGTCATAATCACGAAATTTTATCTATAGAAGGTGTAAGATCCCATTGTGATGGGCAAAATTCAGCAGCTCAAAGTGTTATCGATTGCAAAAGTGGACGAAAAAGATCTGAAGATGAATTTGGCAATCCATTCTCGATCTATGTCTACAATTACCTGATATTTGTAGATACCGGTTCTTGGGTCGAAGACCTGGTCATCCTCTACTATAAATGCTCGATTGGGTACATGTAAGATCAACTTTGTTGCCAAACTATTCGTTTAGACTACCCAGAACGCTCCTAGAACCAATTCCGTGCAACCTGAGACCTGTTGACATGGTTTATTGTCATCCTAGAATATTTCTTCTTTGTTGGGGTCCATGAAGTTCATGAATGGGCGCAAATAGTCACCAAGGACTGCAGATTAGTGGTTACCCTCCAATGACGTGTTTGGGTGGAACAGCGGATCAGCACATGACAGGTAAGGCACCTCACACCAGTTTGAAACCATCATCAATCTGCAAAATGCTTTATTGGCAACAGGATCTATAATAGAATGAGGTATGTGCCACACCAGTATCCTATCGCAGCCTGAAACAACTGGAAGCGTGGTACAGGGAAGTCCCAGTCTTTCAGGGTCTCTCGTGTCGTACTGCCAAAAGCGGCTCTCTGGTGGATCTTATGCACATATATCCAATAGAAAGTGAAGAACTTTACAAAGAGCAGAACCATATAGGTCTGGTGCCTCATTCACCGAATATGGCTGCTATTTGCGCCAGTGTTAATTATTGTTACCCTGGAAATTTAGTCAGATGACGTTGGTCAAGATAATTAAGCACCCGTGGTTGGCCAATGCGCTTCCCAAGGCTGGCGGTAATCCCTTCCATGAGGTATATTTCGTACCAACATGACTGAATAGATCGAGCGATGTTGAGTGTCCCCACTCTTATGGAAATGGAATGACCCATCGGTGTGGCACCCACGAATATTGTCCTTTCTAGCGCCTATAATTTACGTCGCCTTGCAACGAGCAGCCTAGTCGGTGTTTATACTGACCTACGAGATATCAGATCACAAATGATACATATTTTGGAATTTTTATGACGTCATGGTACGGTGGCGCTGCCCACATTACATTTGCATATTTCTATCTCATGATATTTTTTACTACAGTGTATAATGCAATTAATCTATTATCTTGATCAAATTCTATAGGAGCTTTGGTGAAGAAATTAACATTTTTATATTCTTAAACTTTACTTTCAGGGTTTTAGAGAAATCGAGATTATAGCATTTTTTTCTGAGTGTGTTTTATAGATTTTCTTTAATTTTGATTGTTTCCTGACGCTGTTACTTGAAGTCTATTAACTCTATAAGAACAGATGAATGGTTTCATTGGAAAGAGATGTAATAAACCAATATTTTAAATATTCAGTAGAATAATGCCGACACTTCTATGAAACCACACAAAATTCTGGAGATCGCTATCTGCGAGGCTTTCTTTGGCATGCACCATTGTGCCACGGTAATTTTCGATCTAGATAATGCATATTATGACACTCTCCTTCCTTTGGAGCCACGGGGCGGCTCCTAATTTTATGTGTCCTTACGAGATCGTCCATTTCGCTCACTGCCCTCTCCGAGCACATATTACAAGAGAAGGCAGTTCAGCGAACAAACGCCGCCGGCCTTGCAGGAAACGCCACACGGGCGTTGGTTTGCTAGGTCTGCGGCGCTTGTTCGCTTCGCTTAGATAATTTAGAAAGTGTAGAAGAGAAAAAGGTTTTTATTTCACACCTTCAAAATTGGTGTGCAAGAAAAAAATCCCTTTCTCATTTTTTTTTAATGTATAGATGGAAACACACACGCGCACACACTAGGATCATTATAATAAGAAGTTGAGTAAGTGCACTAAAATTACATTCAGCCATATAGGAAGCTGAAAAAGCAATAAGAAAAGTTTGATAGCTTCCTACAACTTTGAATACCTTTCATAAATTTCCGTTTCTAGCCATAATTCTTGGTATGAATGTTATAGGAGGGGTTTTAATTCGACGTCATTTTTAAATGAAATTAACTTCTATTACATTGCATAGTAAGTGTTATTTGTAAAAACCTCAACAAATGTGTTTATCAGCCAGTCAGGTATTTACATGTTAATGAGATCCTGATATTTACAGTTCTTGTCCTCGTGGATGGAAAGAGTTAGAATGGAGTAAAAAATCAAGAGTTCATCATCAAATATGGAGTTGTGAACATCATAAACATTTTCTAGTCGATCAGGTGTTGGAAATTGAGATAGCTCCCGACGACCAATATTATGCCGACAGAGTGAAAGCTTGTCCATGAATGTACAAATAACAAACAGATATTTTTTATATATGATTTACATCGCATTTTTCCAATTACAAATTCAGATCATTGAATAAATGCGTTAAATAGGCAATGTCACCTTTGCAAGCTGAGTGTTCGTCACTGAAATAACTCTTTTCCTTTTTTCTCCGAGAAAATTGGATGATCTTGTTAAAAAGATGAGAAATTCGCTTCAAACAGTTTCCTTTGGAAACTGTTAGTAAAAGGAGACAATCAAATTCTTCATTATTGTTGCAGATTTGTTGAAAGATTCAAGAATTAAGAGAGGGCCTTTTTTATTTACTGTGGTAATAACAACCCCAAGGGATTTATAAAGACGATTACTCAA
Source organism: Ceratothoa steindachneri (assembly GCA_963969495.1). Lineage (NCBI taxonomy): Eukaryota > Metazoa > Arthropoda > Malacostraca > Isopoda > Cymothoidae > Ceratothoa > Ceratothoa steindachneri. Next base: position 80,375,263 of record OZ018327.1, read on the forward strand.
GCTCCTACCAATGAGATGTATACGATGAATGATGAATTAGGTAATGTATTGTGAAAACATTGGGTACGTACAGCTTTCTTTAAAAATGCAAGAAAGCCTCTATACCGTCATGTTGAGGTTGTAACACCGTCCGTTGTACAATAATTATATTGTTCATAGGGATTTCTTTTTCTTTGACAAACTGCTCAACTAGAGCAAACATGGATTAATCTTTAGCGTATTTTTCAAGTTCTTGGGACAGTAGATTCGTCCAATTGTAAATCAGGGTTGATTTTTTAAGTATGTTATATAAAGTCTCTAAAATTTCCTCGGTCACTTCATCAATTATTCTTTGTACAGAATTATACTAAGTGAAATCGCTTTGATAATTCCACTTGGTGACAGATGATGTACTATAGTAGCAATGCCTTCGTCTGTAGCTGGCAAAATAAGTTGTTCTTAAATTGTATGAGCTTTCTCTGATCTCGCAATTATCCTAGAGATATTATATGAACAAACACGTAAATCTTCGTATTTCTGTGATTGTTTTGTCATAAAGGAGTGAATTGATTTTCTGTTGTAAAGTTTAAATCGTAGAATTATAAAATATCACAAATTTTCTTCTACTTAATAGGAAAAGTTTTCTTTAAATGATTGAAAAGCATTTATGGCTTCATGGCCTCGTTCGAAAATACTTTCTCGCAAAGGAGTCACATTGGCTTTTGATCATTATAAGGGAAAGTAATAAATTAAAACTTTAAATATTCAACAATATACTATCGGGATTTTTATTTAATGAGTTTCTGACATGATTAGGGAGAAATTCAATCACTGTAAATAAAGTAAATTAAGTAATATAGCGACATTAAGTTATTTCACGAATAACGCCAACAACCACCGCCAACTTTTCAACAACTACTGAGTTATACACTCTATGCTCTTTATACTATAGTAGTACGAAAGCGTTACCAAAATTGTTTGTTTAACAAAAATCGGACGTGATAATTATTCCTAAAAAATTCCAGGGTACTGAAAGAAAAATGGAAAATCCTAATCGATTTTGAAATAATTCAACAAAAGTTGGGTTAGAAGGTAAAGCGGTTGTAATATGCATGGCGGAATGACGGGTTACAAATGGCTAATACTCAGTATGGCATAGTTAACTTGTAACGTTAATTTATCTGTCAAAAGTATGGGCCCATAACTAGCATTGATATTTTGAAGAGTTTGTAGAAACATTAATTTTGAATAATTTTTGAAAACTTGAAATAAAAATGGATAAATGACCAAACCCCTTGTCTATGTTCACCGCCCCATAAGTGAATTATAAATTTACAGTGCCCCCTTTTTACACAACAACGCCCGCAAGGGGCGCTAGTGCCATTTGGAAATCACTGGTCTAAAGCTTGAATTCAGAAGAAAAACTTACTCCTTTGCCTCCAAGTATTTATTTGAAATGGTTATTTGAACCATTACGGAATTATCCTCTTGATAACTGGTGTTATCGGCAAGTTTCCTACATAGTCATCTTGTCAATACATGAGAGATTCCACTCGTTTTATATCATACACAGTGCATGATGCGCTCATACAAGCGGATTCGGCGTATTCTCCACCTCTAATTGCTCTAATTTCGTCCGAAGAAGAAATTTCCGCTCTCTATGCTACTGGGAGACTACAAGGAAATCCCTTCGAAAGTTTGATGCAGCTCTCGGACCGGTTGCGCCAATGGATTTGCCTGAGATGCCATTATGAATAATAGCAGCTTTAAATTTATGTCTTTAAGTCTCTGCTGCCTACGCTAAAACCGAACTGGGAATATTGCGTTCGTACTTCTTGGAACATGTAGTTTGTGACACCGTACCGTACCCATATTCACAGCTGGCACAAGTTCCGAAGGAAAAAAAAATCTACTGTGCCACCTTTCACTTGTTTGAAGCAGGCCGGGCTCTTCCATCCGGGTGATACGTCTTTTTTGCACTGCCGAATTGTTGGAGACCCTTTGATAAGTCTCTAGCCACTCTCAGAGTGCACTAATTGCCCCTGAAGAATGGGAATTTCCACTTTCCTTGTTTTAAAGTATACGTGACGCCGTGTATGATGCGAGTTGAGAGGTTAATGAGATTGTCTTCTGTTGTGTTCCCGGACAGGTAGAAATTGCCAGAAACGATCGCACTGATAAGGAAATACGCCTGTCTTCACACAGACTGAGCCACCCTACAGGTATTTTGCTCTTCCTTAGTATCACTACATGAAGGGGATTAAACGAGCCCTTAGAGGAGCCTAGCAAGGAAGACGGGAGAAGGCGCGCGGGAAGTAAAAATTTGAAGAAGTTTTGTGGAAGATACCTGTCCATTACCGTGAAAAACGAGATTAGCTACTGTTTGTCTCTAGTAATGGGGTCAGACACCTGCACATCATTGATTGGTGGTAATCTGTTTTAGAGGACAATCCTAAACATACTTTTACAATTTTTTAAAATATTGGTTGCTCGCGTGGTTACATAAGGTACCCAAGCCTCCTCAGAGATACCTGAAAGTGGCTCTAAATTCCCGTTTTTCTGTTTTATCACTTCATCATCATCACTAACTCTATAATTTGAAAAGGGGATTTTCTTTTGAGTATTTAAATAATAATTTCATCTTAGTTTGGTTATGACTGATGTTTTATATCAAAGTTCAGAAATAAATATAAGTATCGAAATTTTGTGAATTTTTAAAAACCCAACGAAATACAAATGGTGAAGTTCAGAAAATTTATTTTTATATATCTTCTTCTTCCATAAATATATTTTAGCAACGTAATATTTTGAAAGGGGGAAAATTTAGTTTAAAGTTCCTTTTTAAAATTATTATAATTGTCGAAGTTCAGAAAATTTCTAAAAATTTAACCATGGCTGCTTTTTTTAAGATTTTAAATTTTAATCTTAGAAGAGAAGCCATTGCCGGGTTTTTATATAATTTATCATTAAATTAAAATATTTACTCGTGTTAATTATGTATCAATATTCCGGTAGCTGTACCCTCATTGATGGTAGCTGCGTGATCTTCCCAAAAAAGGCCCTATAAATTCTATATTACCTTTAAGCCCCATTTTTCAGAGATTTTGAGATTAATGCAATTTTTGTCCCAAGCAACGACGAGGCTTCAACTTGTTCATCATTAATCTAAAGGAAGTTTAATCGAGAATATTAATGATGCTTCTGCGAGGATTAGAAGAGTTCATTAAGATTTTTTCATGAATATTATTGCCCAATGGGAAAATTCATTGCTCAAACATCTTGCAATTATAGTTTCACCCAAACTATATTAAGTAGTCCGTTACTATAGCAACGATTAGCCACCTTCCTATTGCATCGGGTACACCTGGGGACGCTCCGCACCCTGGCCGAGGAGGTGGTTGAAAACAATCCCATGTACTACCACGGAAAATTGAAGGTTAAAATAGCAAATTGATACAGTTCCATTTAAGCATATTATATTAGTCCATTGGATACAGTCATTCGACGTGGAGGAAAAGCGCCCCCCAGGCATGAAGGTGTCTACTCATTGCTATGGCAACCGCATACCATCACTGCATCCATTGCAGTTTGCCTTGATATATTAACATACTAAAGGCCGATATTGCCATGTGAAACCACAATTTCAAGCCACTTTGACTCTTAATATATAATGATTTAAGGGTTATTATATATTTTATATATAGTGCAATTCAGGCATCAAAGGGTTAAAGTATACATTTTTATATCTTGAAAAGAAAAGTAAATAATAATGTCTATATATATATATATATATATATATATATATGTCTTTTTATTTAAATATAAAATGTTCTAACTCTGGGCAGATGAAAAGTATGCAATTCTTTTTGGAAAATATTTTAATGCCTTAATTAATTGGAGGGGAGGGGGATAGGGTGATATGCTGGAAAGCGCTGCCGCTCAAGGCCAGCAGTAACCTCCTCACTGGCTAATGAAACCAACATAAAGATTAGTATGACATTCGTTGGTGAGCCTTATGGCGCCATATGCCAGTCTTATTTTGAGAGAGGTTGGGGAGGTGGGAATAATTTTTTTGTGACAGTAACCGGAGAACCTTCGTCACCAAGATGAGAAGAGTACCCCGTTCCGACCTATGGTTATGTGGTTACAACTTCATCGAAGAGGTGTGCTGTAAAGACGGTAGAGGAAGACAGCGGTGTTACTGATGGTCATGCGAATGGTGACATGTGTAAGGTATACCTATCCTTACAGTGGTAAGCATGGTCCATCCATTAATCGGTGCCCGGTCCTCTAAGTGCGTTGAAATTTTTGTCTGCCCTCGCTTTGAATTAAACCCGACACCTCGACGCCATAAGTCCAACACCGTGTCCACTAGGCTAGTGAGAGATTGATGAATAGTGTTATTTAGAACTATAGAAATAATAAAATAGTAATATTACTAAAAATAATTCATTACTGTAATTAATTTGTATATATATTATTTTCTGCAGAATTCGTTGTTGGCAATGCCAGAATCCAAAGGTTTCTTATAAGAAACCTTTAGTTTTTAATACTCTTCATTCGCTATTTTTGTCCAAATTTCATTCGGGTTTTTTTCCCCCATACTTTAATGGAAATCTATCTCACATCGTTCGTAGCATTTGATTGACGATGCGAATCTGGATTTTCAAATTCCACTTCAGATTTAGGATCAAATTAAAGGCCGGGGGCTAACCAGGCCATTTTCATATAGGGATTTGATTATGTTCTTGTTGCCTTTGGCGGAATGTTTCGGATCCTAATTCCGCTGATAGAGTAAGTTATCATGTCTTGGCCGACGATATGGAGTTTTTCGTTAATGTATCACGGCGCATGGCTCCATCGATCCTACTTTCAGCTAAATGGAGTCCCATTGGACCGGGGAAAACGAAGCACCTCCCATACCATTATAGTATCTTTATCATGTATCAAAGTTGGGACGCTCTTCTATGGTTCTTATTTCTCGTTATTTTCTTATAAACTTTAAGATAATTGCGGCAAATAACTCGAGTTGTCTTATCAAACCAGAGAAGATTAGTTCAATAGATATCTAGTGTGTGTAAATGCTCCCAGTGAACATAAGATATGGCACTGGGTGGTAACCCTTAAAAGTTTTAAACGAAACACTCTTCTAGCTCTACAAGATCTAAACCCATGCCAATGAAGCTTGCTACTTACAGTTTAAAGTTTAGTTTTCATTCCCTCTGTTTCTAGATATGATAACTTTGATTTATTTTCACACTATTCTTAGACATCTGATGAAAGCATGACGGAAAATCTTTCGAGGGGTACCCGATCGAAGGCGGTTCACGGTTGAGTCATGTTCTTCCCACTTTAGAAATATCAAAGCAAAGATAGATAGATGCAGATTTAGTTTTGCCACCTTTGCTCCTGATATACAAGTTAACTACAGCACCTTTGGCATTTATAGACTGTCCATTTGTGTTCGGCAGTGAGTGTCCTAGTGAAATGATAGCTCATATTATTCAGTCTGCCTGCCAAATTTGTATTTAATACTGCATTCCACGTTATTTGCTTTTCCTTGAAGGACTTGCCAAATTCTATATCCTTCTTAGATCCTCTCCTGCCTCATTTTCTACTACTCTTACCGGGAACTTTTTTTAATAGTTTATTAGACCTGTTGAAATCCACTTCTGGTTTCTCTCTTCTCAAAAGCGTATTCAACCGAGCAGCGTACTTTGAGATGGACTTTCTCACCCACTTTCGAGCTACACTCCCGAACAACATGAAAGCACGATTTTCCTGTCTTAAATTATTTTTTTTAAATAAATTGAGTAGGTAAATGAAATTTCCATGGTACTTAAAGCATGCATTTAATATATTTTATGAAGATTTCATATTTTACAATCGTATATTCAAGAAATTCTACTAAATAAACTAACAAAATAAAATATTGATACGTGCAAAATAAGAGAACGATTTTTTCAAGAACATTCTAGAAGTTTCTTGAAATTATCTGGCAAAGTTTGGCTCAGTAAGTGAGAACTGTACAACCACCATTGTTTTCGTACTCAATTCTGCAGAGAGCCTACCATAGGTGAAAGTGACTCCTGAGCTCCATCAGAGAATTATTTGCTTGAAGAGTTCGGGTAGGACGCTTTCTGCTATTTAAAGAGAGATAGTAAGCTTTAAAAGTAAGATTTTGCACGTTCTAAAGTTATACAATGAAAACAAAAGCTATATATCTCCTGCAAAAGTCGGTCTACCCAGCATAACCACCGTCCAAGAAGGCAGAGCTTTTAGGCGCTTCTTTATAAAGGATTCCTTAGAGCCTGTAGCAGGTATTTCTCGAAATATTAAGAATAGTGGCAAAAACTGAACTGCTTCAGAGTGTCCTGCCGCCTCAATGCATCAGGGCTAAAAGCTCGTCCTCCAACAATCAAGCTAATCATATGTAAGAAGAATTAGAAGGCGAGACTCGAATAAGTCGAAGCTCATGTTGTTTGGAGGGATGAAGATTGAGAAAGAATTCAGTTCAGTGACGAAAGCAACTTTAATTTAGTTGGATCTGATGGCAGACGCTCTGCTAGACGCGCTGCAGGTGACAAACTTAACCCGAAATGTGTTAAAAGTCTACCAAGAATGGAGGAGCAGCGTCATAGTTTGGAGGATGTTTTCGTCTGACGGAGTTGGTCGGCTAGTGCAAATGATTGGAACGGTAATTGTAAATGTGTATCTAAACTCGTACAACAGCATGTTATGCCTCCTATCCGACCAGCTCTGAATCAGCTAGAAGTAATTATGCCAGACAACGTGCCCTACCATACTGCAAAGTGATTAAAATAATATTTCGAACAAGAAGATATCGAAGTAATTAAGTGGCTCTCTCAGAATCCGGACCTGAACCCAATTGAGAACCTCTGAAAGATCATTTGAGAAAAGCTCGAGATAGCAGCCTATAACTGTGATGGATTTATGGAGGAAAATTAAGGAAGAATGGAACAAAATAACATCAGAACTTTTCAAAATTTGGCGATATCCTGTGGCCGTCGTTGTTCCGAAGTAATAGAAAACAAAGTTTCCAACACCTCATATTAGGTGTATTTGCTTTCTAAGCAATTCTCTAAATGATCGTTTTCCTATTGTGAACGTGTCAATATTTTATTTTGTTAGTTTGTTTAGTATAATTTCTTAAATATATTAGGTTGATGAATAAGTTCTTGCGGTTTTTTTAATGTTGCGTTGATTTAAGTTTTGTTGAGATGATTTGTGCACATATTAAGAAACAATAATAAGTAATGAGAGCCAAATTTGCAAAGGTTAGGCTACGTCTCTTAACAGCGTAGACTATTAGGCTTTTGCTTAGGCTACTTCTTGAAGTTGAGTACTAAGTCATTGCGGTTTATTTAAAAGTTGTGTTAATTTAATTTTTGTTCTGTACCCTCAAAATGGAATGTCAAGTTAAAAGAAAGGCGCATTTTTGACACTTGTTGTTATTCATTTATAATCGAGACGGGAACAATACAAACCGTCGTGATATTTGTGCTGTGTGAGGAGAAAATGCTTTATCAGAAAGGACAGCTCAATGGTGGTTTTCACCTTTCAAAAACGGTCATTTCAATCTTAATGACGAAGAACGTTCGGGTCACCCCATTAAGTTGGATGAAGATCGATTGAAGGACCTTCTTCATGAAAATCCTCGTCAATCGACTAGAGAATTGGCTGTAAATTTGGCTTGTGATCAGAAAATTGTTGTGGATCACCTTCATTCGATGAGAAAAGTTAAAAAACTTGGTACATGGGTTCCACACTGTGATAGAACGGGTTGAGGCAGCGTTAGTTTCCACTCCTATCACATATTATTTAAAACCACGATGCTCCCACGTGCATCTTCGCTTCGCAGCTTGGCGCCTTATCGCAGCCACCGGATGTCAATGTTTAAACAAGGAGGTTATCGTCCCTCCCGCTCGCCCCTATACGCCGACCTCGCCAGATTGAGTTAGACTTATGGGCAGATAAGGCATTGTTCCCAGCCTCGGCTGTGCATTCCCTCGAAGTTCCCACTCCATTGTCCCCCACGCCAAGGGAGTGTCTCGACTATTTAGATGGAAACTTTACCACTAAGATCAGATTGGAGATCTATATTTTCGTCGCGAAACATCACCACGACCTTCTCTCACTTTGTGCGCCAAGGCAGCGTTAGTTTCAACTCCTATCACATATTATTTAAAACCACGATGCTCCCACGTGCATCTTCGCTTCGCAGCTAGGCGCCTTATCGCAGCCACCGGATGTCAATGTTTAAACAAGGAGGTTATCGTCCCTCCCGCTCGCCCCTATACGTCGACCTCGCCAGATTGAGTTAGACTTATGGGCAGATAAGGCATTGTTCCCAGCCTCGGCTGTGCATTCCCTCGAAGTTCCCACTCCATTGTCCCCCACGCCAAGGGAGTGTCTCGACTATTTAGATGGAAACTTTACCACTAAGATCAGATTGGAGATCCATATTTTCGTCGCGAAACATCACCACGACCTTCTCTCACTTTGTGCGCCAAGGGACCTCGACCTCGAGATTCACCATCACTTGTCCAGAAGGAACACAAAATCCCTAGATTGCCAAAGTTCGACCCTTTGCGACGCCGAGTCCAAAAAGCTTCCCCCTCGTTGTTCAGACAGAGAACAACGTTAAAACAGCCATTGTTTGTTCGAGCCCAGTTGACAAGAAACGGTTCTCACCCTTCTCCCGTGTTCAGAAGAGAACACCGTAGAACAGTCATTGTTCTTTTGAGTCCGTACGCCAAGAAGTGGTTCTCACCCATCTCCCTTGTTGTTCAGAGGAGAACAATATTAGAACAGCCATTGTTCTTGAGCCCGTAGACAAGAGACGGTTCTCACCCCCCTGTTGTTCGGAAGAGAACAACGTAGAGCAGCCATTGTTCTTAAAGCCGTTCGTCTAGAAACGGTTCTCATTCCCAAGACGCCACGTCAGGATCATCTTATCCCCCCCCTCCTTTCAAGTGGAACTCGCCAGCGGACCGAAAATTCCTTCACGTCGCCTTCCACTGCACCACTCGTATAAAGTTACGTAAGCCAAACGTTACCTTTGAGTATTGAACCCTTTTGTCAATTCTATCCTGTGTTTTAAATGGTTTAGCGAACCATCCCATCTCTTTAACTCTATATTTGTTTTACCTTTTTAAATCCTTCAATCCTCGGATTAGCCCGAGCCCCCACGACCCTTTCCATTCTCTGTTTATGTAAATATTTTCCGTCTTGTATTTGTTGATAGTTATTATTAATAAAACTCTATTTTATTAATGATAGCAATATTATTATCCTTGAGCTCAGTTCCACTTCTTAAGCATATCGAAGATACATAATATCGGCCCGCCAGACATCACGCACTCTAAAGATAATTAAAGAAGTTCCCTCAACGAATAGTTACATATGGTATATCGTCGAGAGTCCATTCTACGACATATATATATATATATATATATATATATATATATATATATACTAATTAAATTTGGTATCAGGTGTGTAAGGTTTAACGCTATATCTTTGCAAACACTGGTCTCAGTCAAGTAAAGCATATTGTTATTCGTTATAATAATAGAGTATAGTAGTTCCCTTTTGTTTTAACGATTGCCATCCCCTTTTTTTAAACTTAAGAAGCTGGAGTAGCTCAAGGAACTGTTATAATAATTTGTTTGTGTATTTTTTGTGATTTTAGTCAGTGGTTATTTAGATCGAGAAACCAAGTACGAATAGGTCAGTGCCCATATTTAGGTAGGCTCATTTCTCTAGAGGCATAATTCTTGTTGCAAGGACATTTAGTTGGTTGAAGGGTGCGCCTCCAAGTGCAAAGATGACTCAGTTCGAAATCTTTAAAGCGCAAGGAGAATCCTTAGGACTCTCCGTAAAAGAACTAATTGAGTACGTTGAAGAGGAGCAAAGAACAAAACGAGAAAGAGAAATCAGACGAGAAGAACGAGAAAGAGAAATCCAACGAGAAGAAAGAGCAATCCAACGAGAAGAAAGAGAAAGAGAGAAACGGATAAGACAAGCTGAGCTTCACTATCAGATTGAATTAGCTCGTGTTGAAGCAGAGATACAGTCCGCCAGTTCCAGTTTCCGTTTCAAAGACCCCCCAATCTCTTACTAAAGCTTCCCAATTTCAAGGATGGAGAGGATTTCGGAGCATTTTTAGCCCACTTCGAAAAGATCCTCGAAATCAATAGCATGGATCTGGAGGCTGAAGGTGTAGCCAGATTACTTCCCCTGTTAAATTGCAAATTGCGCGAAATTTTTATATCTTTACCATCTGAGTGTACAATTAACTACAGCACCTTAAAAGCTGAGTTTTTAGGCCGCTCATAATATGACTCCCGATTTCTACCCCCAAGAATTTCGAGGAGGTCGTATTAAACCCGAACAGACGTTCCGTCAATTCGGATACATTCTTCAGAGGAATTTTAAATTCTGGTTAGAATCTTCAAAGGTTAACCGAACTACGAGTCCTTAACAGACTTCGTGTTGCGAGATCAATTTTTGGCGTCTCTCCCGACGGAGATCCGCGCGTTCGTCAAGGATCGCCGGTGCCAGACCTTTAAAGAATGTACCAAAGAAGCGGATGTCTATGCCGCAAGCCATAATTTATACCCAAAGGAGAATCGAACTTCTCACCAATCCCCCTACAAGGAAAGAAGGAAGGATTCGCGCCCCTTCACAGGAAAGCCGACGAAGTTTCCGAGCCCGTAAAACCCCAAAACTTCTTTTCCCCAAACCAACAACGGGACTCCAAACCTCCCGTTAAGATTTCTCCTCCATCTCTCTTCCCGAAGCGACCAATCATATGCTTCAGCTGTGGTGTAGAAAACCACATGAGCTGGAATTGCCCCCAAAATTCCAGGCTTAAAAGTGGACCAGCCCACCAAGTTCACCAGATTAATGCAACCCCGGCTCCCCTGGTGGTGCAGACCCATGCAGAAACTTCTCCCCTCCCGTCAGGCCACCAGGTAAATTTTATTTTTAATAAAAGTTCATCGGGAACTTTGAAATTTGAGAAGGGCAGCGTGAACGGCTGTCGAGTATCGACTCTCGTCAGGGACACAGGATGTACGTGTTTCATCGTGTTCGACGAACTCCTTCCCCAGTGGACCCTAACCACAAAAAATTTGCGGTGGTACATGACTACCTTGGGCGGGCGAACCAATTCCCCGTTGTTAGATGTTACCTGCAGTGTCAATATTATGATGGCTGGGCTGATGTCATTTCAGCACCCATACAATTCTGTTCCGTGCTTATAGGACAGAGCCCCCAAGTAAGTTTCGACCCTGTGTCTCAGGCAGCCCTTCCTCGAGGCCGAGATAAGAAAGAAGGTTAGGAGCCCTTCCCAATCAGAACCCCGATACCGTCCGATTTCTCGGGGACCCCTAACCAGGAATTTAGGACGACACAAAAGGAGTGTGAATTACTAACACCCTTAGGTGATAAGGCCCAAGACGAGGACACGGAGACTGTCCGTGGCCCCAAGAAAAAAAAACCCCAACGCGCCCATGGAGATACCTTCGTAGAACTGGACGAAACATCGGCGCTTGAAGAAGATTACCCCGCGGAGTCCCTTGAAGTAATACAAATAGTGTGCACCCAACCTGATGCCGATTACCCTCCTCCTTCCCTACCAGGCGAGTCTTTGAAACCTTCTGACCTGGATATTGACGCGCAGCTGACACCACATCAAAAGAGTCAGCTACAAGAACTATTTAAATGGAGTCACCATTTAACCACCCTATTAGCTCTCTTCGAACGACTGCGCGAAAATGGCCTCACCATTGGCCCCAGCAAATGCGATTTTGCCCACGAAACCATCAAATATTTGGGTTTCAAAATAGGACAAAGCCAGTTGGGTCCCCAAGAGGATAAGATTAAGGCAATCGCCAACATGCCCCTCCCGATTACAAAGAAGCAATTAAGATCATTCCTAGGATCAGCTTCGTACTATCGGCGATTCGTTCCGAATTTCGCTACAATTTCGGTGCCCCTCACCCAATTGTCTACGTTGGAATGATGTCGCTATTTCCCATTTTAATCAGCTCAAGAGTAAGCTCATTTCTGCCCCCATTTTAAAGTTTCCCAACCCGGAAAAATCCTTTGGGATTAAGAGAGACGCGTCCAACGAGGGCATTGGAGGTGTACTCCTTCATTACGAGGATGACGGCACGAGTTATCCAGTTGCATATGCTAGTCGTCAATTATTACCACGCGAAAAGAGATATGCCACTATAGAAAAGGAAGCTCTATCAATTATCTGGGCCATAGACAAATTCAAGATGTACTTGATAGGTAAAGAATTTCAGATAGGAACCGACCACCGTCCGTTAGCCTATATTAGGAAGGTGCGGCACTCCAACGGCCGCATCCTGCGCTGGAGTTACTCTTGCAAGAGTATCAATTGAAAATAAATTATATCAAAGGTTGCGATAACCAGGTCGCTGACGCACTCAGTAGGAATGCGTTACCGAATAGCGTAGAGTAATTGTATTCATAGAATTAGTATCTCCATGTAGGTATATACCGTCTTGTACGACTTAAATTAAGATTCTCTTGTAATATAATTAGTTAATGTATATGTATGAATTTTGTAACGCTCAATGTCTATATTTTTGTATGTATATATTTGTACCCATTAAATTACGTATAAATTATCGTGTCCCATATGTACTAATTTTATATCATTTCATTGTTCCATGCCTTTTTATTATTAAGTTGTATTAGAGGGTATTTTCCCTTATAATCAGAAGATCAAAATAATCATATGTATTGAGGTAATACGAGTTAGGTGCAGGAAGGTACGGTTGGTACAAGAAAACGGGTTCCCCACAACGGAGCTCTATCGTTGTCCCTTCTATCTTTTTCCGAAGTGACAACTTCCCCCGGAATAGAGAGGTATGATACAACGGGTTGAGGCAGCGTTAGTTTCAACTCCTATCACGTATTATTTCAAACCACGATGCTCCCACGTGCACCTTCGCTTCGCAGCTTGGCGCCTTATCGCAGCCACCGGATGTCAATGTTTAAACAAGGAGGTTATCGTCCCTCCCACTCGCCCCTATACGCCAACCTCGCCAGAATGAGTTAGGCTTATGGGCAGATAAGGCATTGTTCCCAGCCTCGGCTGTGCATTCCCTCGAAGTTCCCACTCCATTGTCCCCCACGCTAAGGGAGGGTCTCGACTATTTAGATGGAAACTTTACCACTAAGATCAGATTGGAGATCCAGATTTTCGTCACGAAACATTACCACGACCCTCTCTCACTTTGTGCGCCAAGGGGCCTCGAACTCGAGATTCACCATCACTTGTCCAAAAGGAGGACAAAATCCCATGAGTCTTAAAGTTTGAGCCTTTGCGATGCCGAGTCCAAAAGGCTTCCCCCTCGTTGTTCAGACAGAGAACAACGTTAGAACAGCCATTGTTCGTTCGAGCCCCGTTGACAAGAAACGGTTCTCACCCTTTCCCCGTGTTCAGAAGAGAACACCGTAGAGCATTCATTGTTATTTTGAGTCCGTTCGCCAAGAAACGGTTCTCACCCTTCCCCCTTGTTGTTCAGAGGAGAACAACATTAGAACAGCCATTGTTTTTGAGCCCGTAGACAAGAGAAGGTTCTCCCCCCCCCTGTTGTTCGGAAGAGAACAACGTAGAGCAGCCATTGTTCTTCAAGCCGTTCGTCTAGAAACGGTTCTCATTCTTAAGACGCCACGTCAGTCCGCCTGAAACTCACCAGCGGACCGAAAATTCCTTCACGTCGCCTTCCACTGCACCACTCGTATAAAGTTGCGTAAGCCAAACGTTACCTTTGAGTACTTAACCCTTTTGTCAATTCTATCCTGTGCTCTAAATGGTTTAGGGAACCATCCCATCTCTTTAGCTCTATATTTCTTTTACCTTTTTAAATCCTTTAATCCTCGGATTAGCCCGAGCCCCCACGACCCTTTCCATTCTCTGTTTATGTCAATATTTTCCGTCTTGTGTTTGTTGATAGTTATTATTAATAAAACTCTATTTTATTAATGATAGCAAGATTATTATCCTTGAGCTCAGTTCCACTTCTTAAGCATATCGAAGATACATAATATCGGCCCGCCAGACATCACGCACTCTAAAGATAATTAAAGAAGTTCTCTCAACGAATAGTTACATATGGTATATCATCGAGAGTCCATTCTACGACATATATATATATATATATATATATATATATATATATATATATATATATATATATATATATATATAATATTTAAATTTGGAATTAGGTGTGTAAGGTTTAACGCTATATCTTTGCAAACACTGGTCTCAGTCAAGTAAAGCATAGTGTTATTCGTTATAATAATAGAGTATAGTAGTTCCCTTTTGTTTTAACGATTGCTATCCCCTTTTTTTGGAAACTTGAGAAGCTGGAGTAGCTCAAGGAACTGTTATAATAATTTGTTTGTGTTTTTTTTTTGTGATTTTAGTCAGTGTTTATTTAGATCGAGAAACCAAGTACGAATAGGTCAGTGCCTATATTTAGGTAGGCTAATTTCTCTAGAGGCATAATTCTTGTTGCAAGGACATTTAGTTGGTTGACTAGTGCGCCCCCAAGTGCAAAGATGACTCAGTTTGATATCTTTAAAGCGCAAGGAGAATCCTTAGGACTCTCCGGAAAAGAACTAATTGAGTACGTTCAAGAGGAGAAAAGAACAGAACGAGAAAGAGAAATCCAACGAGAAGAAAGAGCAATCCAACGAGAAGAAAGAGAAAGAGAGGAACGGATAAGACAAGCTGAGCTTCACCATCAGATTGAATTAGCTCGTGTTGAAGCAGAGATACAGTCCGCCAGTTCCAGTTCCCGTTCCGAAGCCCCCCCCCCAATCTCTCACTAAAGCTCCCCAATTTCAAGGATGGAGAGGATTTCGGAGCATTTTTAGCCCACTTCGAAAAGATCCTCGAAATCAATAACATGGATCTGGAGGCTGAAGGTGTAGCCAGATTACTTCCCCTGTTAAATTGCAAATTGCGCGAAATTTTTATATCTTTACCATCTGAGTGTACAATTAACTACAGCACCTTAAAAGCTGAGTTATTGGCCGCTCATAATATGACTCCCGATTTCTACCCTCAAGAATTTCGAGGAGGTCGTATTAAACCCGGACAGACGTTCCGTCAATTCGGATACATTCTTCAGAAGAATTTTAAATTTTGGTTAGAATCTTCAAAGGTTGATCCGAACTACGAGTCCTTAACAGACTTCGTGTTGCGAGATCAATTTTTGCCGTATCTCCCGACGGAGATCCGCGCGTTCGTCAAGGATCGCCGGTGCCAGACCTTTAAAGAATGTACCGAAGAAGCGGATGTCTATGCCGCAAGCCATAATTTATACCCAAAGGAGAATCGAACTTCTCACCAATCCCCCTACAAGGAAAGCAGGAAGGATTCGCGCCCCTTCACAGGAAAGCCGACGAAGTTTCCGAGCCCCGTAAAACCCCAAAACCAACAACGGGACTCCAAACCTTCCGTTAAGATTTCTCCTCCATCTCTCTTCCCGAAGCGACCAATTATATGCTTCACCTGTGGTGTAGAAAACCACATGAGATGGAATTGCCCCCAAAATTCTAGACTTAAAAGCGGACCAGCCCACCAAGTTCACCAGATTAATGCAACCCCGGCTCCCCCGGTGGTGCAGACCCAAGCAGAAACTTCTCCCCACCCCCGTCAGGCCACCAGGTAGAATTTAATTTTTGATAAAAGTTCATCGGGAACTTTGAAATTTTGAGGAGGGCAGCGTGAACGGCTGTCGAGTATCGACTCTCGTCAGGGACACAGGATGTACGTGTTTTATCGTGTCCGACGAACTCCTCCCCCCAGTGGACCCTAACCACGAAAAATTTGCGGTGGTACATGACTACCTTGGGCGGGCGAACCAATTCCCCGTCGTTAGATGTTACCTGCAGTGTCAATATTATGATGGCTGGGCTGATGTCATTTCAGCACCCATACAATTCTGTTCTGTGCTTATAGGACAGAGCCCTTAAGTAAGTTTCGACCCTGTGTCTCAGGCAGCCCTTCCTCGAGCCCGAGATAGGAAAGAAGGTTAGGAGCCCCTTCCCCATCAGAACCCCGATACCGTCCGATTTCTCGGGGACCCCTAACCAGGATTTTAGGACGACACAAAAGGAGTGTGAATTACTATCACCCTTAGGCGATAAGGCCCAAGTCGAGGACACGGAGACTGTTCGTGGACCCCAAGAAAAAAAAACCCAACGCGCCCATGGAGATACCTTCGTAGATCTGGACGAAACATCAGAGCTTGAAGAAGATTACCCCGCGGATTCCCTTAATGTAATACAGATAGTGTGCACCCAACTTGATGCCGAGTACCCTCCTCATTCCCTTCCCAGGCGAGTCTTTGCAACCCTCTGACCTGGATATTGACGCGCAGCTGACACCACATCAAAAGAGTCAGCTACAAGAACTATTTAAATGGAGTCACCATTTAACCACCCTATTAGCTCTCTTCGAGCGACTGCGCGAAAATGGCCTCACCATTGGCCCCAGCAAATGCGATTTTGCCCACGAAACCATCAAATATTTGGGTTTCAAAATAGAACAAAGCCAGTTGGGTCCCCAAGAGGATAAGATTAAGGCAATCGCCAACATGCCTCTCCCGATTACAAAGAAGCAATTAAGATCGTTCCTAGGATCAGCTTCGTACTATCGGCGATTCGTTCCGAATTTCGCTACAATTTCGGTGCCCCTCACCCAATTGTCTACGTTGGAATGATGTCGCTATTTCCCATTTTAATCAGCTCAAGAGTAAGCTCATTTCTTCTCCCAATTTTAAAGTTGCCCAACCCGGAAAAATCCTTTGGGATTAAGACAGACGCGTCCAACGAGGGCATTGGAGGTGTACTCCTTCATTACGAGGATGACGGCACGAGTCATCTAGTTGCATATGCTAGTCGTCAATTATTACCACGCGAAAAGAGATATGCCACTATAGAAAAGGAAGCTCTATCAATTATCTGGGTCATAGACAAATTCAAGATGTACTTGATAGGTAAAGAATTTCAGATAGGAACCGACCACCGTCCGTTAGCCTATATTAGGAAGGTGCGACACTCCAACGGCCGCATCCTGCGCTGGAGTTACTCTTGCAAGAGTATCAATTGAAAATAAATTATATCAAAGGTTGCGATAACCAGGTCGCTGACGCACTAAGTAGGAATGCGTTACCGAATAGCGTAGAGTAATTGTATTCATAGAATTAGTATCTCCATGTAGGTATATACCGTCTTGTACGACTTAAATTAAGATTCTCTTGTAATATAATTAGTTAATATATATGTCTGAATTTTGTTACGCTCAATGTTTTTTTTTTGTATGTATATATTTGTACCCATTAACTTACGTATAAATTATTGTGTCCCATATATACTAATTTTATATCATTTCATTGTTCCATGCCTTTTTTTTTTATTAAGTTGTATTTAAGGTTATTTTCCCTTATAATCAAGAAATCAAAATTGTCATATGTATTGAGGTAATACGAGTTAGGTGCAGGAAGGTACGGTTGGTACAAGAGAA
Source organism: Ceratothoa steindachneri (assembly GCA_963969495.1). Taxonomy (NCBI): domain Eukaryota; kingdom Metazoa; phylum Arthropoda; class Malacostraca; order Isopoda; family Cymothoidae; genus Ceratothoa; species Ceratothoa steindachneri. The sequence goes on from OZ018327.1 coordinate 80,392,850, forward strand.
CGAGTTCCCCACAACGGAGCTCTATCGTTGTCCCTTCTCTCTTTTTCCGAAGTGACAACTTCCCCCGGAATAGAGGGGTGTGATAGAACGGGTTGAGGCAGCGTTAGTTTCAACTCCTATCACATATTATTTGAAACTACGATGCTCCCACGTGCATCTTCGCTTCGAAGCTTGGCGCCTTATCGCTTCCACTGGATGTCAATGTTTAAACAAGGAGGTTATCCTCTTCTCCGCTCGCCCCCATACGCCGACCTCGCCAGATTGAGTTAGGCTTATGGGCAGATAAGGCATTGTTCCCAGCCTCGGCTGTGCATTCCCTCGAAGTTCCCACTCCATTGTTCCCCACGCCAAGGGAGTGTCTCGACTATTTAGATGGAAACTTTACCACTAAGATCAGAGTGGTGATCCAGATTTTCGTCGCGAAACATCACCACGACCCTCTCTCACTTTGTGCGCCAAGGGACCTCAACCTCGAGATTCACCATCACTTGTCAAGAAGGAGGACAAAATCCCTTGAGTCTTAAAGTTCGAGCCTTTGCGACGCCGAGTCCAAAAGGCTTCCCCCTCGTTTTTCAGACAGAGAACAACGTTAGAACAGCCATTGTTCTTGAGCCCGTAGACAAGAGACGGTGCTCACCCCCCCTGTTATTCGAAAGAGAACAACGTAGAACAGCCATTGTTCTTCAAGCCGTTCCTCTAGAAACGGTTCTTATTCCCAAGACGCCACGTCAGGATCATCTTATCCCCCCCCCCTTTCGGCTGGAACTCGCCAGCGGACCGGAAATTCCTTCACGTCGCCTTCCACTGCACCACTCGTATAAAGTTACGTAAGCCAAACGTTACCTTTGAGTATTGAACCCTTTTGTCAATTCTATCATGTGCTCTAAATGGTTTAGGGAACCATCCCATCTCTTTAACTTTATATTTGTTTTACCTTTTTAAATCCTTTAATCCTCGGATTAGCCCGAGCCCCCACGACCCTTTCCATTCTCTGTTTATGTCAATATTTTCCGTCTTGTGTTTGTTGATAGTTATTAATATAACTCTATTTTATTAATGATAGCAATATTATTATCCTTGAGCTCAGTTCCCCTTCTTAAGCATATCGAAGATACATAATATCGGCCCGCCAGACATCACGCACTCTGAAGATAATTAAAGAAGTTCCCTCAACGAATAGTTACATATGGTATATCGTCGAGAGTTCATTCTACGACACACACGCTTTGAGCGAAAGCAAAAAACTTCAACGCTCCACGATTGCCGCAGATTTGCTTGCTCGTCACAAGGCTACTCGCGGATATCATGACAGATTTCTTCACCGCATCATCACTGGCGACGAAAAGTGGTGTGTTTATGTCAACATGAACCATCGAAAACAATGGCTTAGCCCCAATAAGAAACCACTTCCGCGATAAAAGCAAGAACTTCATCCACGAAAGAAGATGCTGTGTGTGTGGTGGGATCGTAAAGGCATCCGTCTTTATGAGCTCCTTGCGAACAACGAGATTGTTAATACTGAACTCTACGTTTAACAAATGTATCGACTTGCCGAAGCTATTCTTCAACAGTGACCTCATCAGCGTTATGGAGTCCTTCTGCAACAGGAAAATGCTCGTCCTCACATTGTCAATATGACAAAAGACGCCATCCAAACGCTTAATTGGGAAATCCTGCAGCACCTCCATATTCGCCAGACTTGGCGCTATCGATTCTCATCTGTTCCGATCGCTCTCCAACAATTTGCGCGGCGTTTCGTTCAATACCGATATGGAATTAAGAACCTGGTTAGACGAATTTTTCGAGTCAAAATCCAGAGATTTTTATTTCAGAGGCATCGGAAAACTAGTTGAACGTTAGGAAGAAGTTGTAAGTAACAACGGAAAATACATTATTGATTAAATTGCATATTGTTATCAATTAAAAAGGAAGTTATTCTAAAATTGTTAATGGTAATGAATAAATTTGATAAAACCGCAAGAACTTATTCCTCAACACAATACGATTGTATCATATGAAATCTTCCTAAAATATATTAAATCCATGCCTTTATATACCATCGAAATTTCAGTATGGCCATCGCTTTGGATGAAGTGAGTATGTCCTCAGTGGTAAGTAGTGTGCATGCAGTTAAAAGAAGAGCAAATGTAAATGAATGTCTCTTATGTAGTATGGTTCGTGAAAATGCGGCTGTGCTAGAGGAGGTGAGTCGGTCTAGTGATGAATGCAAGAGATTAAGTGAGTTGGCGCATGAAGTGAGAAGGGATGCGAGTGTACGCTTGAAGAATGAGGCTAATACTAGGAGAGTGGAAGATAGGTCTAGACTAGGGACTGGAGAGAAAGAAGTGACTGAGGAAAGTGAAGATGAATGGCGGGTGAATATGGATAGAATGAATATTTTAGGACAGGTTAGGTGTGTGAGTAAGAGGGACATGGAACCTGTTGACTAACAGATTCGATGCCCTGAGAGAGAAAGAGGTTGAAAGTGATTTGTCTGATATGGTTTTAGTTGAAAGTGGAATAAGTGGTAGTTTAAATCAGAACAGGAGGAAGGGCAATGCGAGGCTTAGGGAAACTAGGAGGCTGACTGAGGTGCTTGTGATGGGTGACTCTCAGATTAGATATTTAGATAGAAAGTTCAGTGCAAGCAAGTGGAAGGGAGTTTGCTGGTTGATGGTGTAAATGATGTGTCTGAGAGGTATGATAGTCTGGTGTCTGGTTGCGAAAGGGATGCAGTTGTGATTACGCATATGTATTTAAATGATGTAAAGAAGGTGGGTTTATGTGAGTTACGAGAGAAGTACAAAAGGTTAGTTGAAAGGATTAGTGAAAGTGTTGTGAAAGGCGTTGTTTCAGAGGTGCTTCCAAGATTGGATGTTGAGATGGAATGGTTGTCTCGTGCAATTGGACTGAATGAGTATGTGAAAGGCCTGTGTGAGGAATCAGAATTAGTGTTTGTAGATGTATGGAATGACTTTTGGGAAAATCAGGTATTGTATGCTTGGAAGGACTCTATCTAAGCCGGGCTTAGGTTGACGTGTTGTGGCAGAAATTAAATAGTGTCGTTATGTCTTTACAGGCAGGAAACTAGTTACTGATATTGGTCAGGGAAATACAAGAGTAGAGGGTGGGGGAGGGAAAGGAAAGAGATCAAGAGGAGATAGAGCGGAATGTATACAGGCTAAAGGAGGTACTTCAGGGTTAGGAGGGCTGAGTTGTCTTTATACCAATGCTCGTAGTCTTAGAAATAAGAAAGATGAGTTATTTAGTTATATTAATGATAAAGTTATAGATATAAAATACGTAATAGAATCATGGGTTAATGAAAATAAATTTAATGACAACGTGAGTGAATTTAAACTACAGGGTTATGATATATACATTAGTCAAAGGAGAGATAGGACTGGTGGTGGGTTGATTATTTATATCAGAAATAGCATTTCTTCAAATCTAAATAATTTTATAAAGCAAGGAGAAGTTGAGTAAATGGGGATAGATATTAGGGTCAGAAAAAATAGGCTCATACCCTTGGAGCCTTTTACAGCCCACCTGGACAGACTGATTGTAGTGATGAGTTAATGATCAGGGAAATAAGTAAAGGATATGAAGTAGATAAAGTTATTTTGGTGACTTTAATTTATATTTTGTGGACTGGGAAAATATGATATGAAGGATTGGAGCAAGTTGTAATTTATAGAATGCTTTGAGAATAATATTTTGACTCAATTTGTTAATAAGCCAACAAGAGTTCCCAATATATTAGATCTGGTTCTTTAAAATGATAATCACTTGGCTCAGGAATTAACTGTCGATGAAGCATTGGGAAATAATGATTATTTTATCAGATAGTTCGTTTTTTTCTTGGGAATAGTGAAAGGTAGAACATAAACAAACTCCACGAAAACTCCCAATTTTTATAGTGGCGATTACGATAAATTACCCAGCTTGCTAAATCAGATAAGGTGGGATATAAAATTCAGGGTAAAGACTAGTTATGAGATGTGTGGCACTTTTAAGACTATATTAAACATAGCCCAATGAAGTATATTAGGAAGAAATGTAGGAGGCCATTGTTGTGGAAACACAAGATTGCTAGAAAAGTTTCTGAGAAGAAAAGGGCATACTTGAGATTACTGAGAAGAAGTTATTTTTAACAATTTAACAAAAGGTCAACCAGGAATGAGCTAAATAAGATTATTAAGAAGAGCAAAAGGGCATAAAAAATTAATTTACCTCAAAATAATAAAGATCCAATAAAATTCTTTAGCTTTTATAAAATTAATAACAAATTGAATAGTGATAAAATAGGGCTTATTAGATAAGAAGGGGTTTTGAAAGAATCTGATGAGGAATTAGTAGAGTTTCTCACTGATCATTTTTCTTCAGTATTTACAGAATAGAATCTAGATAGATTAATTGATAATAATTTTAGGTCAAGGAAAGTAGTGTTGAATACCATTAATGTAAACAGGGAAATAATTAAAGGGCTAATATTGGAGGTAAATACTAGTAAGTCATCTAGCTCAGACAACATTCATTCTATGTTATTCGAAACAGGTGTAGATAGTATTGCAGTAGCTCTTGAGAAGATATATACTAGATCAGTAGAGTTTGGAGAAATAGCTAATGATTGGAAATTAGCTGATGTAGTGCTAATTTTTAAAAGATAAGTAAAGACACCCGAAAAACTCTAGATCGGTAAGCTTAACTTCTATAGTTTGTAAAATTCTTGAGATGATAGTTAAAAGGGGAATTTCTGGCCATCTTGTGAGTGGTAGGTTAATAAATGATGCTCGGTATTGGCTTAGAAGAGGTAGATCGTGTTTAACAAATTTACTGGATTTTATGGATTATGTATGTCGTGGTATAGCAAGGACCGAGTGATGGTGTAGGTACGTATAGATTTGTTACGTACTCCAATCTCCTTGATTAAGTTTTCTCTCTAAGACTGCTATATTTGATTATTATAATTATATTATTTTTTAATCTTTGAGCGTTTCTAGTGACATGCTCAGTGTTTCGAGGAATCAATTAAATACTTTTAAGAAACTAGACCTTTAATTAAAACATGAACCAAAAATTAAAATCGAACAAACAAATTACACAGTTTTGAATTAAACAAGTTTAAGTGAGGCTTACTAAATTACATAATTGAATATACATTAATGGTTGACCCAAAGCTCACTTTTATATTGAATGCTAATTGACCTTCAAAGAAACAGATAATGGGATTTAATTACTTTTTAGCCTCACACTAGAATCGGGTTTGAGACTGACCTTAGCCTCAATTTTTATGTACCCTTAAGAATGTTGTTTTCGGGGAGGCGCGTGGATGTTTTTACTGCCACCCCAGATGGCTGTCTGGCGCGAAGATAGCTATAAAGCCACAGAAGAATTCGGCGCGTGCGACGGATGGCGTTAAGCACGTTGTCTTGGTAAGACGATATTACCAATGGGACGGGGAAACTATGCTTCTTCCACTTTTCAGGTCAATCTGGGAATAATTTGCACTGACGAACGAGTATCAAACGAGGGTATCCTTTGACGAAGGGGAGTACTTAAGGGAGTTCACTTTGGGGTAATCCTCAATGGCGATAACTATTTCTGTGTTTTGGGATACACCAGGAAAGGGGTTTCCCTGACGAGAGATAGTTAAGCTTGTTTCTCAATTCAACTTAACTTAAAGTTCAGTATGACCACCAGGAACTGGCTCAGGATGAGCTTCTTCTACGTCCCTTTCATTGGTTTGCCGGGCACTTATGCTGGACTTCGCTGTCTTGATGACTGACTCGATCTTCCTCGTTTTTCTGCCGTTATTCACATATATAATTCTCCAACCCACAGGGGGTAGGGGAAGGAGGGTGGTGGTGATGAGAACGGCGGACTTAATTCTCCTCATCTAACGATTTTTCTCAGAGCGTCTTTCACCAGGCCCTAACCGCATCTTCTGGAATTTAATTGTCGCTTTTCTAATTTCGGATATAAGGTGAAATAAATACCAATTCTTAGGGGAAATCTTGCTGGTTTAACCAATGTTAGGCTCACCGAGGTAAAAAATCTGATGATTAGTGCATTATGTGGTTTTGGGCGGCCTTTCTGGTTATCCTTAAGGCGAGGGAAGAGAGAGGGGGCTAAGTAATATGGTTACACTGCCAACAATGCCAGGACATTGCGGTTACCGAAAAGGGCCTCAGTTTGGAGGGTGGGATATCAATTTTCCTACATTGTAACTAGAAAATTGGATAAGGGAGGGAATGTTAATGTAATTTACTTAAGTTTTAGCAAAGCCTTTGATAAGGTTTTACATAGGAGACTAGTTCACAAATTAAAAATGCATGGGATATATGGTAAAGTTTTGAATTGGATAGCTGAATGGCTGAATGACAGGAAACAGAGAGTGGTACCGAATGGGGTGAGGTCACAGTGGAGATACGTTCTCAGTGAATTTAAAATAATTCAATGCAATATGTAAGTAACTAAGGCAATGAACTGTCTTCATATTATGCATTGAATTCTTATTTACTCCACTATAGCTTTAACTTTCCCTGGAATTGATCGATTGAGTGAAATGGACGCGCAGTATGGATTCGAAGCTTAAAAAAACTAGTCATATTTTATAACTTAGTATTTTGTATGCATTTGTTGTGATAAAATTGCATGACAATATGGCTTTTATAGTAGGGGTCAGCTGGACACGGATCGTAATGCTAATGGTTTTTTTGGTTATCAAACCTACAGTTTTCAAGTTAGCACAAATCCAAATTGCATAACAGGTAACTCACATAAATAACTTTATTTTTCACATACATAACTTTGAAATATGTTTAACAGTTCAGATTTATGGTGTAATTTTTTTAAAAATGTTTTTGTACGGATCGATCCATGTAGGACAAGCTCCGTACGCCCTTGGTACCATTTTTGGTAATTTATTTTCATATACCACAACCTAAATTGAAGGATCTACTACTACTAAATGTACACAAATGTTCTGAGACACATATAATATTAAAAAAATGGTTAGAATTGTTATTTTACAACATTCTTACATAGGTATCAAAAATAATATAAAAGATAATCAATTTTTATATTTTCTAGAACATTTTGAGCAAGTAATGTGCAGCCGTCATTGTTTATCTTTGGATAAATATATCAATAATCTCATTAAGCAATGTAAAATCCCATCTTACTGCAATAATGCAACTGGAAAAATGAAAATTGAAGTTCATAAAATTGAATACAAAATAGACTACAAGATTATAAGTGCCAAAAAATAGAATGAAAATTAGCCTACAATAGGATAAATTAAGCAATTACGTAATACACTTAACTCAGCAATATATATAGTTAAATATCGCTTCTCACGTAAAATATTGTGAGGTAATAGAAAAAATAACATCATTTAACACTGATAAAAAAAGTCAGCTTTGCACTTTGATATCTTGTATTATTTTCATTTTTTGGCTTTTCACATTTAAAACACAAAACAATGTTACGTGATAAAAATACAGTAGTTTCAAAACTAAATGTTATTAGTATAATTTTCAAGAATTTCCAAATTTTGTAGGGATCGTGTACGACGCACCATTTTATATATAATGTAAACACAGAAATTGCCACGCTCGTCACCTTTATAAAATCGCAATCATTTTCCTTCACAATGATCATATTTGCCATGGAAACCCTGACCAGCAGATTCATGCAATATTCACGAGCACTGCGGACTATAAAGTAGCTCGTAAAAATTATATCAGCCACGTAAAATATCAAAAAACTTACCTAGCAAACAAAAATGGCGTCAGAGCTCCGCGGGAAAGAGAGGGGAGTGACGTCGCATCAGACCCGTTTTCTATGCCAAAGGTAAATTTAATCAAGCGCATATTTGGCAAGAAGGTCCGTGCCTACTTCACTATATCTTTTAAAAATGAGACATCTCAGTGTGTTTTCGACCCTAATATTACCTAACCTAACTAAACCTGAATTATCCTAACTTAAACCTAATCTAGGATAAGCTAGGTTTTAGGTTAGGTTAGGTTAAAATAGGGACGAAAAAACCTTGGAATGCTTCATTTTTACAAGATCCTTTATTATTATAAGACAAGTCTTACGGGACCCAACAGGTGTTTGTATTTATTTGTCCCCATTAAATATATGTATTGATATTAGTATGATCATACATCTACATGAGTCATAAGTTTACATAGATATGTGGAAATGCGACCCAAAATAGTTAAAATTAAACATAATATCCATTAAATCTTTCGAAGGATTTTTACCAGATACTCAAATTCTCCAGAACTTTTTAGAATATGCTACTAAATCGAATTCGGTGTAGATGAGGAGGCTCTTGGACGATTGTTAGCTTATATTTTGTGCGCATCTCATAATGGAGAAAGGTAACAAACATAGGGGAGATATATAAAGGCGTGGGTTTTTTTTCGCGTTTCAAGATGCCTGCGACACGTGCAAAGAAATATCCAATCGAATAAACTTTCCTTGAGGATCAGTTTACACGATCATACGCAACTATATGGACACTGTAATATTCAAACCTTTGCTAAGTGAAAGGAATCCCGAATTATTATTATCTGACATTTTTAACATTGTAGAGAAGTCACGGTTACCTACACCTCTCCCTCATTAAGGAGCAAATATATTAAGGTTTATAAGTAGCTAGATCTAATGTTTCAAAGAGAATGGCACAGATTTCTAAACCTAAATGACCGTCTTGCCTTCCAGTCTCGAAAAAAGCCATATCTTCACCAACTCAAATTGACGCAAGGACCTGGTTTTCAAAGTGGCACGTTCATGTAATAAAACAGTTTGAAAAAAAGTATTATGGAGAGTTGAAACGGAAAATAACTATTATGCTAAATCTGGTGAATCATTTCTACCAAACAACAACTTAAGTATCATAAACAAGGATGAGGAAGCATAAAGTTATGGGATTTGTTCTCTTATTATTCTTAAGGAACACTTGTGTAAAATCAATATGCGGATGGAAATAACAAAAAAAAAAAACCGTTTCCACTGTTACTCATGTGTCTTCCCAGTGATGGCCAAATAAGTAGGCCGGAATTGCTAAAGCTGCCAGAAGTCGCCTTGGAGGTATTGCAAGATGTCGTTGGTTGCACCAGTTGTATCTAGATATACTGTAATAAGGAATGGAGGAATATTAATAGAGACCTATGATAAATGGTTTACATCTGTATTTGACGACAAAGGTTTTACGACTCTACAAATTATTTTTCCTTAGTGGGAAACATAGGTTCTCTGTATTATGGGGGTTACGTTTGTTGTAGTTGCCTTGCTTATAGGGGAAAGGTGCGACTGAGTGATGTATATCATTATTGACTGTTACCCGGATTATAGAGGGAATGGAATTAATGTCACAGATATTTTGGAGAGGTCCCTCAAGTCCTGCGAGTGAGGTGATAGGTGGCGTTAATTTCGTTTCTGACTCCAAAGATACTCAAATAATATTTGACTTAGCTGGGCTTACTGAAGGCTTTATAATCGAGAAAGGCTGAGAGGAATTACGGAAATAAAAATAAATATTTAATTCCAAAAAACAAAACAAGCAAAGCAAAAGGGAGGCTCGCGTTTACACGATACGGTCAGGGAATATTTCACTACCGGTCAGGAAAACGAGTGTTACGGATATAAGACTTAGGCGAGTACAACGGGGGCTTCGCGAGGCTAAACGAAACGTGATTAGTTCATTATTATCGATCTTACGGTGTCTCTCCGTCTGTCTGACTTAACTGTATACCCAAGTATTGAGGCAGGATTTTCTCATCTCATGGTCTCCGAAGCTAATCAACTTACGGCGCCTACGAATTTTTACTTTTCCGATATAATTTTGTCATTTCTGAGAAGCAAACGGCTGTCTCGTCCTAATTCCATTCTCAGGCGCGGAATGTTGGTTTTTATTACACTGTCGCCAAATTTTACTGCTATTTGAATTCTCGCCTTCCCGCTTAATTTCTTGACCGGTTTACACACACACGCACACACACATATATATATATATATATATATATATATATACGCGTCGAAATTTGTTACAATTATTCATATTCCTGCGAGACACTTTGCTGGTGCAATTCTATTGCCAGGACCATGTTCTCCACCGAACTTCCCTGCCATTTCTGGAGTTAGAAAGAGAATTGAAAATCCTAACTAGTTAAGCAGTTACATTTATAGCATACGTGCAGGGCAATGAAATTTTACAGCACTTATAAATGGATACAACTGTGCTCAGAGAGGGCCTGCACAACCTGCCCCCTAAAAATGAAATGCAAGAAATATCGCTAAGTTGTAGCTATAATTATTACATTGCCTAATGTTACAAGGCAAAATGGTTCAGCGAGACATGTATGTATATTTATAAAATACAAATTTTAAAGGCACGTAAAAAGAAATATCCTGGACCAGCGAGGCTTGTATATGAATTTATGTCTCTTATGACATATTTAAAAGAGTGGCGATTAATTAATGTTTATGCAATGCTCAATAATAATAATATAAAATATCCTTGGCAAACGAGACCCTTCTCCCGGAGCGCGTGACCATTCCCGGCTGCTTGTTTTCTTCCTGGGTTCCTGCTGTGGTGTCGTGCGCGTTGCCAGAGGTCGTATCTTCTACTAATACAAGTTTTCTGCGCGGCGAACTGTGACTGGGTCTCATGTGCCTATCCTGTGTCCTTGCGAGACTCTGTTTACCAAGCAAGTCATCATCGCGTAAGGTAGGCCATTTCGTCGGTTTTAATCTATTGAGACAGTGTCCCTTCTTCCATCAGGGTATTCCAGCTTGAATACCTTGCTGCCACGCTCGATCACCGGAAAAGAACCAGCATATAGCGCTTCGAGTGGTTTACGAACGCGGTCTATCCGTACTCAAACATGCGTCGCATTCTGTAGTTCTCGGTGCACGAAAGACTTAGGCACCGAGTACAGGTGTCCTAAAGATGCTCTCGTGAAATCGATCTGAGCCATTGTTGATGCCAGCTCTTTAATAAACTTAGAAGCTGATTTCGATGAGGATGAAGGACTAAAGGTTTTGGGCACAATAGTGTGGTGCCCGTTACAGCCGTGAAGGGAGCGAATCTAGACTTGGTGAGCAAGACACGAATGCCTTGGAGGATTATTGGTAGTGGATACAGCCAGCCTTATCGACGAGTCATTATGGAGCTCTTTAGGGTCTCGTTAACCCCTTCCACCACCCCGTTTGTAGAATGTCTGTATGATGTAGTGCGGAGCCGATGAAAACCAACGAGAGCTGACAGATCTTTGACGGCTAATTTTCAAGGATTGACATGCGAAGCACTCCCTTGTCCAGGAGCGGATATCCCTCTCCATATTGGGCCAGTAATATCGTGCTTTGATCAGCCCAAGCACAACCTTGATTCTAGGGTGACACAAGCTATCTAGTTGATTGTAATTCGTCCTCCTACACGCCATAGGCACGAATGGTCGTGGGTATCTTGATGTAATTTCACACAATTGCTGAGCTTCCCCGCGAAAAGGGAAAGATTTTAACTACAAACACAGTTCCTTGGTTACTCCGTCATTTCTCTGCGCTGCTACCAAGGAATGGAGGTCAAAAGAATCAATCTTGACTTAGTTGAGGCCCCTTGAAAGACAATTAGCGAATACGTTGTCCTGACCACGCACGTAGGCGATATCGCTGATATACTCCAATATTGCTGTCCAATGACGTTGCTGTCTATCAGTTTTGCCGTTCAATGGCAATGTAAATGCAGACACTAATGGCTTGGGATCCGTTCAAGAGGTTATGCGGCGCCCTTCAATCATGTGCTTAAGGTGGACGACAGCAAGATACGCTGCTAGGAGCTCTCTGTCGTAGTTGGAGTACGCTTGCTGCGTCCGGCTTAGCTTGCTCGAGAAAAAGGCAACTAGTCGTGGGGATCCGTCAACCATTTGATGCAAGGCAGGACCTGCCGCGAACTGGGAGCAATCTATCACCAGCTAGTATGGGGAATCGTTGGGAAGCGGCTGGTGGAGTTTAACGGATCCAATTAAAGCTGACTTGGTCTCCTCAAATGCTCTCAGTGCTTCTTGACTCCATTCGAGCTGACGAACTTTGAGTTGCAAGCGTATAAGCTCGGTCAACGGAGCTGCAATTGTTGAAAAAATAGGGGATCATTCTGGGGTAATATCCCAACATGACTAAATAACGGCGCAGACCCTTTGAGTCTTTTGGTAATGGCATTTCTGCTATTTCTTTTACCTTTGTGGCCGGTGGACAGATTCCTTCCACCGAAATGTGATACCCGAGGAAATCAATTTCTTTCCTCGCGAATTTGCATTTCTCCAATGAAATCCTTAGCCCATTTTTACCAAAAGTTTGAATACTTCCTCCAAATACTTCAAGTGGTCGTTCATGATATCCAAGCAGATCAGAATGTCGTTTATATATATATATATATATATATATATATATATATATATATATATATATATATATAAACGAACCCCAATCCTCGAAATAAGTTGTCCAGGTGCAGTTGAAATGTGCTACTTGCATTCCATATACCGAAAGGAAGTTTGACGAATTCCCAGAGACCAAGAGGAGTTGTAATCGCGGTATTCTCTATATCTGCCGGATTCATTGGGATCTGATGGTAGGCACGGAACAGATTCAGCCTTGAAAAAATATCTTTTCCATGGAAATGGTCCGTCAAACTTTGAATCCGTGGCAAGGGATATCTATTGAGCTTCTTAATTGCGTTGATGCCCGGAAATCTCCGACCATCCTGTACTCTCTGGGCACCTTCTTAGGCACTAAACGGATTGGTGAGGCCCATGGCGAGCTCTATGGACGCACGACCCCCCACCCCCATTCAATAGCACTTCGAGTGTTGCTTTCGCAATCTGTAATCTTTCCATCGAAAGAGGCCTTGGCCCTTCAGAGGACGATGGGGCACTGTCCTTATCGATATTATGGACTACTAAATGTGGTGATGGCGGTGCTGGCTGAGCAGGGACGGGTCCGTACAGAGACTCATATCCTTTCAGGATTGGCCTGCACGGGCTGGGGGCGGTATGTTCTGAAAGTAATTTATGATCAGCGCTACCACAGGTTACCTTGATAATTTAGCATAGGATGCAAGCTTGGTCTGTTCGTATACCAATACTCCACGCGCGCATTCGACAAAAATGTTGAAATTCCATAAAAAATCAATCTCAAAGAGCAGAGAGTTGGTATTCGCGACTATAAACGACTACCTAAAGGACAGAAGAAGACTAAGGATCGCTATGTCCGTGTGAACCTCGCCGTGCACCTTGATTTTTCTTCCATTTGTTGTTATGTTCACGTTGGATCTGGGCAATTCACTCGACCTTGCCAATTCCGTCGGGATTATCTAGATACTTGTTCCGGTATTAATTAAATATTTGCAATTTTTATCATATATTTTTGCGGCGACGGTGAAAACCGTCGCCGCAAATTATATATATATATATATTAAACCGGTCAAGGCATTAACGAGAAGGCTAGAATTTGGTGACAGTAATTTATATATATATATATATATATATATATATATATATATATATATATATATATATATATATATATATATATATATATATATATATACATATATATATACACTCGTGGACATTTGTTACAATTTTAGTACCATGGCCATGTTGTGCACAGTATAATGTTAAATTCTGTGTCCCATATCATCTCAGATTGCATTTTGGCTTTCATTTCCCTTGGCAAGTAGATGCAACATTTGTTATATCATAGAAAATTTAAAAAATATTTATAGTATACATAATTAAAAAACGACAACCTACACATCCATCTAGACTTCTCCTTCAAAGTGTAGGTAATAGGGTCATTTTGAGCTGCTGAGCAATATTAAACTTAACATCTGCAAATTGTTAGTATAACACTGGTCTGCGTTGTTTTCAAGGTTACAAAAATATAATACCTGATTTTAGTTCAGTCTTTTGCACTGAATCTGAAAATCATGCTCATTTTACCCAATCAATTCAGGTTTTTTAAATATGAGTACATACCAAAAACAACTATATTTCCAAATATTTGTTGTAAATGAAACACATAATAGCAAATATTGGACCGATTTACTCACAGAAGATTTACAGAATATTTTCAATAGATAGCATGAATAGTACAATGCACAAAATAAGCTACTCATGAATGAATGGTCTCTTCAGTGACCTCCGATTGTGCCGAGCAGACACTACATCCCTCTTAAAGCACCAACAGTAGTCAGCCAGAAAGTTCATATCCCATTGGCCTAGATAGCGTTCCTCCATGACACGGGTTTCTTGGTGAAAGTGCTCACCCTGTTTTTCACTGAAGTCTCCGCAATTTTCTGGAAAATAGTCCAGATGGGACCGAAGAAAGTGCATTTTTTCACTGACATACACGCACCAAGTTTTCGGAAATTCTCCATTACGTCATCAGCCATCTTCTGGTACTGAGGATTTCTGTGGTTACCAAGGAAGTTTGCAATAACTAACTTTAGGGACAGCCAGGCAGAGAGTTCAGTAGGATTTAATGAATCATCAAAACTAGAGTCTTTTATGAGTTCTATTATCTGATGACCATCAAATATACTTGCCTTAAGCTTCTCCATGCTGATTCGTTTGAACTTGTGATGGAGGAAGGCAAATCTTCCACCTTCCCTGTACAGTGATTTTACAAAGTTCTTCATTAGGCCGAGTTTGATGTATATGGGTGGAAGTAACACCTTGCTCGGTTCAACCAGAGGGTGGGACATAACATTGTGTGACCCGGGTTTTAATCCTTGTCTTGATGGCCACTCTTGTCTGACATAATGTTGGTCGTCAGCCCGACTATCCCACATGTGCAAAAAGCATGGATAATTTGTGTACCAACCTTGAAGTCATAGGATGAGTCCAACAACTTTAAGATCTCCACAAATCAACCATTTATGTTTCTGGTAATTGAGAGCAGACAACAGACGTTTTATGCTGTTGTGGGATTCTTTCATTTCAGCCGAGTGTCCAACAGGAATTGATGAAACATTATTTCTGTTATTCAGAAGAACTGCCTTGAGACTTCTGTTAAATGAGTGAATAAAAAGTCTCCATTCCATGGCAACATACTTCATAACCAGTAATTTCATCAGTTCAGCAATATTGTTACAGTAGATCAGTGAAGACACTTCATCGAACATAAAATTTTATGAATTCACTCTCGCGTTCCCGATACCAATAGAAGGTTGTTCTTGGGGCAAGTAGATGTTTCTCTCGAAGACGAGAACCCTGCCGCTGGGCAGACTCCTTAGATAGCTTCAGGTCTCGTGTCAAGTCGTTAAGTTCGGCTTGGGTCAATGGTACCGATCGGTCGTCCTCTTCTGGCTTGTATGCACCACACTCACCTGCATCATTCATATCAGTAGATTCAGAATCTGAACCTGATTTCATGATGACATCCGGCTCAGTAACAGGAACATCTGGTCCATGGGGGATTGGCTTTATAGCAGAAGGAACATCAGGGTATTGAACATGGTGCTTGTTCTTGCGATTGATGCCTTTTAAATTTGTATGCAAAAGTAGCAGTCGGTAACGTGATCTTTACCTTCCCTTCCCACCATTGGGGCACCAAATGGCATACTCTTTCTTTTCCTATTCCTCAAATCCCGCAAGTTTTCCACACATGTTTTGCAGCAGATATGGGGAGCAAATGCTTTATCCTGGTCTCCTAGTTTGACTCTAAAATAAGCGTAATAAGCCTTCTTCACAAAATCCGTGATTTTCGATTGACGGTCTGGAAGAACCACGTGGCGGCAGATGAAACAAAATTTGTTAGGATGGTTCTTATACTTCCGATCCATCGTACTGCACAACTAGACCTAAAAAGAGAAAGAATAACTAGTTATTTAAGGTAAGCCATGACCAGCTGTGGCAAAAACAAAGCCCATATACGCTTGGATGATAGCGCCATTTGGGAAAAATATGCTGTAATAAAAATCGAGTGTATCTTAGAAACCAGACCTGACCAAAGAAAATGAATGAGATCTTTGAATTTAGCACGCAAAAAGGATCCTAATTCATTTGGAAAACCCTTGACGTTTGAAAAAAAGTTTTGAAACGCAGGCCAGTGTAATTGATAATATCAATTTCGCTAGAATAAATTCGAATTATAAAGAGTAATCACCCAAAGAATTAAATAATCACATAATAATTACAGAAATCCTTCGTAATAAAAATTTAGAACAGAATATCTAATTATCCAATACTGAATGATAAAATATAATATTCTCTTGTGCGCTCGGGCGTCTAGGATTACTGTGTTTTCAAGGCTTCAACTCTGAGGAAGACAGAAATGTTATTTACTGATATGGAAATAATTTGGTCTATTTTGTCAAATCTCATGGAAAAAATGCTCCAGGATAAAAAAGAATTGGGTAATATTCTGGACATCACCAAAGTATTCAAGTTTCTGTTCTTGACTGTCATTATTCACAAATACAAATCTACTCCTGTGGCCGAGCCATCGTTGCTTCAAGTTCAACATTTGGTTAGGGTATATATATATATATATATATATATATATATATATATATATATATATATATATATATATATATATATATATATATTAATGATGGAGTCGTTCCTTGGCAACTTGATTCGTAGTAGGGTAGGAATATAAAGACCCACGTGATAGTTCAAAACATTTAATTTCCGGAAGTTTCAGTCATTAACATCTTCAGCGAATTGAACTCTAATAGGAATACAAGAATTTTTTTTACGAATTACCTGACAGAATTGTAAAAACAGGGCAAATAATTCATTATCCGTTACAATATAAAAAATATGTCAGAATTAACAAGACATGAATCAGAAACGAAACCAGAAAGAAAAGCAAGCAGTTAAATATAAGTTAAAAAGAGTTGAATATAACGGGTAAAGCGATCGATAAATACGAGTTTGACCAAGAAACGAAAATTTAAAAATTAATTAGATAATATTCCCGGGAGTAACAAATATGAATAATAAACATGAATTAAACTCTTATAGGAATACAAGAAATTTGTTTTAAAGTATTACACGACAAAATTGTAAAAGCAGGGCGAACAATGAAAAATGAAAAGTAAATTAAAAAGCCAGGAATTAAAGAGGTCAAAAACAATTGAAACAGGGGGTAAAGGTAATTCAAACGATAAAAAAATACGAATAACCTAAGAAACGAAAGTTTAAAACTTAATTAAGTAATAGTGAAGTAACATATAAGAATGATAAACACGAAACTAAGGTAAAAATCTTTTATATATAAAATCATTTTGATACAAAATAGACAAAGTTTATTTTTATTTTTTTTTTAAATAAAGACAAAGAATAAAAAGGAAAAGGAATTTTTTTTACACAGAAAAACTAACCTTATTTCGTTGCAGCTGATAATATCATTTGATTACTATGGTCGGAACAAGCAAAGAGGAAAACTATGTAGGAAGATATGGTTAGTTGTATGTTTCTCTATTTGCCTATATAGTGAATAATTTGAGGGAGGATAAATAATCATTAAGTTCTGGGTTAATTTGTTGTATGAAAAGTGATTCCAGGATTTTTAATTTTGGAGAAGAGTAAGCGGAAGATAATAAACAGAAAGAATCAGAGCTAAGCTGGTGGTTAAGTTTTTGAGAGTGTTGACTTATAGAGGAGTGTTCAGGTTTAGATATAGGAATGCCAGTTCTATATGACACTTCCATATGCTTAACAATCCTATATTTTAATTGTAGACTAGTTTGGCCTACATAGCAACTTTGGCTGGTCGCACACGTAAATTTATAAACAATGGAGGATCGCAAGCATAATGGGAGTGATTCTTTGTGCCGAAAGAAAGAAATGATAGAAAGAGTAGTAGAATTAATAGGAAAGAACTGGCATCGAGGAAAGAACTTATTAGGAATCGAGAGTAAAATTTTATTGAATTTAGTGGTAAAATTAGAAATAGAAATTTTCCTTTTACATATTAAGCAAGAAAGAGAAGTCTTCTATTAGGGAACACGCCATATTATGTAAAACTGACATTTCTATTTCTAATGTTAAAGTGTTAGCCTTTAATAGCGACCAACAATGCATAAGAATCCTTGAAACTTTATATATAAAACACTGCAAACCTACACTCAATGAAGATTTAAGTGCAATATCATTATTAATTAACTAAATTTTATCTACTGTTTGGTTAGTTGATTTTTTAACTACTATTTGGTTAGTTGTTTTTTTCCCGCTCTCTCAAGCGTCACTGTAACCTATAGATATTAGCCTTTTATTAAATCCACCATTCACTCTCTTAGATGGATCCACTTTAGTAATTATCAAAAACAACACATTTTTCTGTTAAATGTTTTTTACTCTTGCAGTTTCTAGTTAATAATTTTTACAAATTTTTAAACAAAGTTTAAATTTATTCTTGTTATTATAATTGATTATCTTAACTATTGTATAGTCAGTTTTAAAGCAAATTTAACTATTGCCAAGTCATATTTTAAATTTTAAAACTTATAACTTTAAATTATTATACATTTTATTGATATTTTATAATTATTAAATTTTAAAGCAATTCAATGTCGTATTGACCACTATTATTTTCAGGTTTTCTTCATATGTATTAATTTTAATAACATCATATTTTATTTAGGCTGAAGTTGAAAACTTGTATTTTTCGAAACGTGAAAATAAATAGATGTTACATCCGTTTGTGGTGGCTCTAGGATTATTCCTCAATATTTCTAATTTAATGATACAACTTCGTTTCGAGGGCCAACCTCATCATCAAGTTACTGGAAATTAAAATAATAAAAGGAAAACTAATTTAGGGCAATACAATACTGTATGTCACTATTGTTTAATCAGACGTTTTAAATCTTGTAACTAATCAAACTAATGAGAAAGGTAATGTAATTAACGACTAACAAGAAATGGAACGGATGAAATTTGGTCATTGAGGGGGGAAGGGTATTATTTCCAGTGCCTTGATGATGAAGCTGGACCTCGAAACTTTCGAAACGTTGGTGTATTAATAAATTTGAAAAATAAATCTGATTTCTGTTGCTCTGTTTCTCTCATATATATATATATATATATATATATATATATATATATATATATAGGGTGGCCCAGAAGGCCCAAGACACTCCACGTACAACCTTTGTATAAATATGTTATTAACGGAAAGTAAATGTAATTTTTTATGAACTGTTGTATTAATTAATTATTGATATTTTATTAAAGAAAAAAAAGGAATAGTCAGTGTTATGATATACGAACTTATCTCTGGTCTAGTGGATCATTATGCGCGCCTTCGTTGTCTTGCAAACGCCGCCATGTTCTCTGGGCAATCTTTTTTTAATGTCTCACTGGAACTAGTTCGGAATGGCGCTTCAATTGCGTCTTTTAGTTCATTGATGCTCTTTTATCTTCTCTATACAACTTTGGTATTGATTATTCCCTACACGGAGTTGTCTGTAGTTGAGAAATCAGGACTCCTCGCTGGCTAGTTTATTGCATTTGAACCACGGCTAATCCAGCGGTTAGGGAAAGTTTCATTAAGAACCTGCCCCACTGATCGTACGTAGTGAACTGGGGCACCGTATTGCTGAAACTAAATGGTATTTATAATGACCAATTCATTAAGGTGAGAGAATAACCAGTCTTTCAGCATAGCTCCATATGTCTCCTGGTTAACACTGACTTCAAAGAAATATGGCCAATCAAATGTTCTGATGTCCCACCTGCCCATATCATAGCATGTAGGCCATTTTGCGCAATCTTTTGTTGGAAGTAGGGGTTACTGTTTGACCAGAATTAAACATTACGACACTTTGCACTTCGATAAATAGCACACTCATCACTGAATAATATCATTTTATGAGAACATGGAGAATCAGGAAACTGTGCCAGAAGGGTTTCACAAACATGTTGACGGGTAACCATGACATTGTCTGACAGCCCATTCACGTAAATTGCTCTAAATGGCTTAATTTCCTAGTCTTCTTTCAAGTGTCTGCATTGTGGTACCGGGAATTTTAAGCTCGGCAGAACGCTTCCTAGTGGACATTTTGGTGATCGTGCGACAGAAGCTGCAACAGGTGCACAGGATTCCTGGCGAATTCGTCGTCTTCCACTTCTTTTCTGTTCTAAGACAGATCCACTTTGAGAAGTCTTTTTTTCCCATACGTACAGGTTGCTTCTTGATGGTGCTTCTTTTCCGAAGCATAGTCACGTTATTACGGGATCTTTCATAAACCCTTACTGCAGCAACCAGCAGTTCTTCAATCATATAATTACTTGTATCCGTCATTATTTGCAAATAATACGTACAAATATAAATAACTAAAGACATAATTAATCACCTGAAGACTAAAAAAATATTTCTTAGCCCAACGTTGCCTAGGACACTATGTAACTGTAGTGTCCTGGGACTTCTGGGCTAGCCTATATATATATATATATATATATATATATATATATATATATATATATATATATATATATATATATATATTGTCCCCTTCAAAAAAGATTGGTCCATTTTTGAGAAGCAATATCTCAATAACCATTGCAGCTAGGGACATTAGAAAAAAATATGAGAAATGAATCGTTAATCTATAAATACTTATTATTTGTCAAAATCGTCCTAAAGTCATTTAATCAGTCAACAAGCTTTAAATAAATAATGTAAAACATTTTTTTTATTTGTTATGCTCGGAAGCGGAACAAAAGAACAAAATTTGTAGAGTAATGCAATATTTGGCTGCGGTTGATGATAAAGGAGGGCATATTGAACCAATCATTAAAATTTAAATTTAGTTTAAAATTTTGAACTTTTATAAAGGTAGCAATTTAGAAAAAAAAACATATTTTTTTCATTATTTTTTTAAGGCGAATTGACTGATTACATGACTTTAAAACGATTTTTACCAAGAATAAGTATTTATAGATAAAGGATTCATCTTTCATTCATTTTTATATCATGTCATTAGCTTCAATTGTTATTGAGGTATTACTTCTTAAATGGTCTAATTTTAGAGAGGCCAGTCCGTATATATACTCAAACCAACGCGGGATTTTCCAGGAAATCATTACTAAAAGAGATTCCTACAAAAAGCGTCAATTGAATGGAAGTGAATACGTATGGAAGTCATACATGGTCAAAAAAAGACTAACTGGATTATTAGAGACTAGAAAAGGGAAATAAAATTTTCTTTCTCCTGCTTTCTTCTCCATTCAAGGTCGGTCCCCTCTGCACGTGCTCGCAATCATAATACTTTCTTCTTAAAAGGGGATTTGCCTCGATATTGTTAAGTAAATTTACCTTTTATAATCAATCTACCCTCTGAATGTCCTTCTAATACATTCTAGTATGTAACATACCAGATTTATTTTTGCTAAATTTAATTATTCACCCTTTATTACAATATGGTTTTGAATATCTTCAACGTGTTTTAATATTTTATAGTTTAAATTTATTCTGACCTTGAATTCAGGTTTGGATGAAAGACTTAAGTGGATTGAAGTTTTCGAGTCTTCTGAATATGTTTCGAAGCAGAAATGAGGGATTGAAGAACACTGAGACTCCACTAACAGACTATTCTGGAGAGCCGGTATTCTTTCCTGCATTATTCCCTTAAGGAGTGTTTAGCTGCGATAGTGCGGGATGAACGGGGACTTCAGATTCCACGAGTTATTTAGCTCTCACAAGCCATTTGTAATTGCAAGCTTTAGTTGGATTAACTATTACTTGAGTTAGATGGCAAGAGGATTACGAGAAAATACCGAATTTGCATTTTACCTGTTTAAAGACGAAGTATTCGCTTTTTATTTATTTATAATGGAGCAGAAATCAAGTGTACACGCTGCCAGATAGTTATGCAAAAGATTTTGAAAGATGTTGAATGGAAAATTTAAAAAATAGAGAGAGCAAAAATGATTAGAATTTTGAAGTTCGAATAAATAAGAGAAGAGACTACTTTCAACGCAGCGCATATGAATAAAATGTGCAAATGAATAATAAAATTAATAATAAAAACCTAGATTTGTCTACTTTAGTCATATTCAAATTAAAAGAGAAATTACGTTAGGCAATTATGTTTTCAGCAATCTCTATGTAACTTTTATTTTCTTCCGTAATGTTGAGGCTAAGCAAATCTTTTGTCTTTTCAACTTACTCTATGTTATATCTGGGTTATTGTAACCGGTGAAACATTTAACCAGAGTTAAACATTAACTTCTATGTTGCCTCCATGCTTACGCTAATTAAATTGTCCTCGTTTAGAAATTTAAACTTCGATTTTAGTGAAACATTAAACTCTCTTTCGTATTAATGTTGGTTTTAATGTTACTAATCTGATTTTCAGGTCTTCTGAACACATGAATGATAACTTAATATACATGCGAAAGGACTTTCTAACTTGTGACTTAACGGGGAAAATTGAGTAGAAGGAATATTTGTTAAGAGAAAGAGAGATTTTGTGTTTGTGTTTATATCTGTGAGATAAAGAGATTTTGTGTTTGTGTTTATGTGCGTATAAGAGAGTAGCTCACAGGTTTTTGAGTAAATAAAAGCATGAAGATACCCCGTTTAGAATTTGCCACTCTGCCTAGGTGCTGTCTTAGTTAGGTAGCGCAACTCACTGTGCAGTTTGCAACATTTATTGAATTTCTCAGCTTTCTTTAATTAACAACATGGGCTTTAACATAAATCGATACAAATTGTATACGGTAAAAGAAAGCAAGTTCTGTACCAGACTAAAAAAGTATACTCAGGCAAATTTACACAGAAATAGAACGATATATGTATTTCACTTTTAAATATTATTATTTTTTTAAAAAAGTGGACAATTAAACTGGTAGAATTTCCAGTGCATTCTTACCCCCCTCCTTCTTCCCCTCTCCCTTTACCTCTATCTCTCCCTCCTCTCCCCCCCTCCACTCTCCTTCTCCCCTCCCTCTTTCCCTTCTCTCCCTCCCCCTTGCACCTTGTCACTTCCCCCTCCATTCCCTATCCTCACTATTTCCACCTATATCTACTCCTCTATCTATATCTAATTATCTCTTATATATTTAAACTCTCTTCTCTCCTATGGGTAGAGTGTTGAGAGGAGGGAAGGAAGAAGGGTGGAGGGGGAAATAGTTGTGAGGAGATAAGGGAGTGGGTGAGGGGGATAGTGGGGGAGGAGGAGAGACAGGAGTGGGGTTGGGGAGAGAGGGGAGGGGACAAGGGGGAGAGAGAGGGCAAAGTGTATATTTTTAGAACGTGATTTTTTTAATAATTTTTAATTTTATTATAGCTTAGTTTATGAATGAGCTCGTTCCTCACCCTGCCCCCCCTGTCGAGAAGGGGGAAGATGGGGGGTCGGGGGTCGGTAAAGGGATTAGGGAAGATAGGGAGAAGGAAGGGGGAAAGGAATTGGAATAGGTGAGGGAATGGGATAGGAGGACGAGTAAGTGATGCGATAGGGTTAGAGGAAGAGTGAGATGAGAGGGTAGAAGAACATGGAGGTGAGGGAGGGTAGAGATGATCACAATCGATTTGAAAGATCAAATAGGCGACGAAATTATTCGTACACCAAGTAATATTCAGTATTTGCGCTTATTTCTTGAAATTGGTAGGTGGCATGACGGCATGTTCAATATATATTTATAAGAATGTGGAGATGAATGCAAAACATGGGTTTGAGAACTACTAATGTAATATAACAACAATTCCAGAACAGCAACATTAAAAAAGCTTTATCGTCAAGATTATTCATACAGAGAGGAAATCATAATTAATTTCATAATTATACACGTTTCATGCACTGTATTTCATGTATAGAGCATTCCAGAATATTCTAGAAATATCCTTGCAACTTAGTTACAAACATTACGTGGAGCACACACGTGTGATCCGCGTGAGTCCTTGTTGCCAGCCCGATGGGGAAGACGAAGGACTTCAGCGTTGACTTACAGCAGAAGATTATTGACTTCCACAAGTCGAGAAACAGTTACAGCATTATATCAAAACGTTCGGCGACTGTACCTAAATCAACGGTACAATCTGTTTTAAAGAAGTTAAAGGAATGAGGTACGACGGAAACTTTGCATGAGTGTGGAAGAAAACCGAAAATGTCAATGAGAACTGTACGAAAACTGTGTCGCTATGATAATACGAACCCTAGAATTGTAATGGACGGCATTGCTAAAGAATTGGATACGAAAGGCATCAGCGTAAGTATATGTACGATACAGTGTTGTTTAAATAAGAATACATTGAATGGATATCGACCACGACGGACACCTCTTCACCTGCCGTGTCATATTGCTGCACACATAAATTTCCCAAAAAGCTTCATAGATAAAGACAATAGCTTTTGGCAACGTGTCCTTTGAGGCATTAAACAAAAATCGAACTTTTCGGCCATACAATGCTAGGAAAATTGTGTCCCAAAGAATACAATACCAACAGTTAAATATGGAGGTGGTTGCATATTCTTTTGAGGTTGTTTTAGCTCTAATGGGACAGGTAAATTAGTTCCAATACGAGTAAGAATCAAATTTGAAGACTATGTATATAAATTTACTGGATGGAAATCTAAAAACATCAGCTAAAGATCTTGGGCTAGGACGAAGGTGTACCTTCCAACAGGATAATGACCCTAAGCATTCATCTACAACTGAGGCTGAATGTCTTTGCAAAAATAACATAACAACATTGCCATGGCCCTCGATGAGTTCCGACCTGAATCCCATACAAAATTTCTGGGACGAATTGAAAGTTAGGATAACTCGTCGGGCTGCAAGAAATCTTTTTGAATTAGAGATTGTGGCCATTGAAGAATGGATGAAAATCCTAACTGAAACATGTTCAAATTTAATAAAGAATTATACAAAACGATTGCTGAAAGTTGTAAAGATGAAAGGCCACGCAATTAACTATTAATATGGTGGTTATGTTGAAACTTCCACGCTGTACGAATAATTTTGACGATATAGCTTTTTTAATGTTGCTGTTCTGGAATTGTTGTTATATTACATTGGTAGTTTGCAAACCCATGTTTTGCATTCATCTCCACATTCTTATAAATATATATTGAACATGCCATCATGCCACCTACCAATTTCAAGCTATAAGCGCAAATACTGAATATTACTTGGTGTACGAATAATTGCGTTGCTATAAACTCCCTTTCTTGGACGTTGAGGATAAAAACATCAATGGCAGCAACATCACTAAAGTACATAGGAAAAATACGGACATGGGAAGATGCCTCAATGCACGTAATTTGCTCATACATCCGCCAAGCTTATAAATGCCGCTCTACGTGGGAACTTTTCCACCAAGAGATTGCACGAGTAAAACAAATACTCGTGAATACTGGTATCTAATCTTTTGGTCCTTGTTTCACCGTTAATAGGGGTTAGCGAGTATAGTAGTACCCTCTCTTCCTAGTGCAAGATAGATTCTTATTTTATTTTTCATGCCTAACCCTCTTAGATTGTACAGTAGGTTAAGCATCGGAAATGCCTTGTTCTTTCTCTCCGTTATATGTTGTTTGTAGCTTCCTTTTGTTATTATGAGTCCTAGCATTTTGCCCTCACTATGATATCTGTAGTTCTGATATTCAACTACAATTTCAGCTGTTTTGTTCCTTGAGATTGAAATTATTGTAAATTTACTCCTGTTTGTCCTTACCTTCCAATTTCTTTCGTGGATGTTGATGCTGCTGATATCTAAAGCTGTTGTACTTGCCTGAAAGCGTACGTTCCTTTACGGAGTGACGACGAGTTGGCTTATGTCTTCCGCAAACTGTATATTTAGACAACCAGGCCCTACTGGTGGTGGCAGGTCTGCTGTGTATATTGAATACAGCGTGGGGCTGAGACAGCTTCCTTGCGGGAGTCCAGCATCCAATTCGAATTCTGGTCCTGAATAACCATTGATCTCCACATATGCTCTTCTGTCTGCGACATAATCGCAGAGAATTCTCTCCAGGTTGCTATTCATCTGGAGATTTAAGATCTTATATTGCATTCCTCTGACCCAGACTTTGTCGAATGCTTTTTCTACATCTCTCATGACCAGATCGAGGTAGTTATTCTCTGCTTTGGCCTTTGCTATTTTCTCTGTTATTATGCCAAGTGCCATTGTGGTGTCTCCGCCTCTTCTGAATCCTAACTGATAATCATTATAAAGGTCATTTTCTTCAAGATATTCTTTAATCTTCTGTTAAGAATTTTCTCGAAGACTGCCCATGAAGTTCAATAGCAATATTGGCCGGTAACTGCTGAGGTAGTTTGGTCGTTTTCCTGGCTTTGGGACGAATATCATTCCCGCTAGTTTATAGCTATCATGGAAGTAACCAGTGTTTAAGTACGCGTTAAAAATATTCTTTAATGCTCTGATGATTATGTTAGGTGCCTTGGTAAGATTAACTCTGGTTATTCCTGAGGGGCCTGGTGCTTTCTGGTTGAATGATTATATTACGCCTTTGATCTCTTTCGTTGTTATGTAAGCCCCTGTACCCAGAACTTCCTCCATTTCTCGCTCTACACTTGGTGCTGGAGTGATCTGGTTTATGTTTTCTCGCAAGACTGTGTGGACCACTTCGTCTATCTCTGGATTTAAGTCTTCGTCCTCTTCTGGTGTTATGGAGAACACTGATTTCCAGTGATTACGAAAAGTTCTTCTGTGGTTCTCTCTTCTTGGATCTTTTCTCCCCGTTCATTCTTAATTGTTATTTTCTCTCTCGGGGGTCTGCCTTTAAGTCTATTTATTAGTCTCCAGTTCTTTTTTGGTCTTCTTTCTTCGTCTATTTTCTCTATTAAGCTATCCCATATGTGGCTTTGCTGTTCTTCTATGAGATGCATCAGTTCTTCTCTCCTTCTGATTTCTTCATATCGTTCTCTATTTGTTCCATGGATAATTATTCGGCCTAGTATTCCTCTTAGCTGCTTATTCTTTCTCTTCATTTCCTCTGTCCATCGAGGATGTGGAAGAGTAAGGTATCTTGTCTTTGGTTAGACTTAAATTCCCTGTTACCAGAGACAGGCTTTTGAAAACATTAAGGATTTTGCCACTGGCTTGGACGTCCGAAAATATTAGAGTTTATCTCTTTTATTTATTATTATTTTCTTGCATGAAAAAGAAAATGTAAATTCTATACAGGAGAAATGTTAATGAACGGATTAGGTAGTGGCTTCTGTGGGAAGAAAGTATGTATAACTTATTGTTCACGTTTATTATTCAAGAGAAAAAAATATATATATTTTTATTATAAGTACAGGGTGTCCAAAAAGTGAGATTTTTTTAATTTTTTATTTAGTCCGTTTTTCAGAACTTTGATTAAGGGCAAATTCACAACTCCGCAAAACTATGAAATTTTATTTTAGATTTATCCAATCCATCATTTACATCCAAAGAAAATGATTTTGACACTTCAATATCGGGAAATTACGATCGAATTTCATGATTCGTCAGTTGATTTAGCGTTTGAGGCATTCGATTTTAGTTTGTGACTTGCCACGATGTAAAAAACGACATATACTGTACAGTCCGTTTGCAGATGAAGCAGAGACGTATGCGAAGCAGTGTTGAATACTAACCACGGATATTGATTCGCACACGCTCTTGCCAGTTAAGGATGTCTAGGACGGCTTTGTAGTTCAAAGTAAGATACAATCAGCTCATGTACACAAACAAAGTGCGGTTGGTACAGAAGTTGCAACCAACAGATCTTCCGCAACGCTTAAATTACTTGGTTCATATTCAAAGGCTGTCTACTGATGATAACGAATTTGTTCACAAGCTAATTATGAGTGACGAAACTCATTTCTCTTTAAACGCTTCTGTGAATAATCAAAAGATTCGGATCTGGAGATTGGAGAATTCTAGAATAATAATAATAATAATAATAATAGGTATTTATAATGCGCCCTTCAGGGTTGTTAGCCCACCCAGAGAGCAGATTGTGTAGCGAGTGCAGAGAAAGTTTAGAGGGGAGAGAAGGCAATTCTGAAGAGGTGAATCTTCAGAAGACGTTTCAAAGTAGCAAGGGAGGGAGAGAATCGGACTTCGGCAGGAAGAACATTACAGAGTCTAGGAGCACAAATTGAAAAGGAAACGTGACCCATCGAGCAGAGGACAGAACGAGGCGTGTTCATGATGGGAGCAAGGTTAGACCGGAGTGCCTGAGGAGTTAGATGACGGGAGAGGGGAGAGGTCAGACGAAAAATAAAGTGGAGCCTCGAGGTTTAGGGCCTTGTAGATGATGAGAAGAATTTTATAGTATGTAGGAAGCGAATAGATAAGCAGTGTAGCTCCTGTAACAAAGGCATCAAATGAGAGAACCGGGGACGGCGGAAGAGAGGCCGGGCAGCATAGTTTTGAACTAGTTGTAGGGGGCGAAGGGACGAAGAAGGGAGATTCACTTGAAGAGAATTGCATTAGTATAAGCGTTAGGTGCCGAAGGCATAAATATCTGTCTCAAGGCTTCGTTAATCAAAATGGGATCGAATATGTGAGAAGTTTCGGAGGAAACCCAGGGAAAACTTACAGATATGATGGATGTGCAGTTAAAACGAGAGTTTCTCGTCGAAAATTTCCCCTAAGATTACTGACGGTATCAGAGAAGGCGACATTGGTTTCCCCAAGGTTAAGCAAGGGGAAGAGAGCTTTAGATTTCTCCACCACAAAGTGGTACTAACAAGGAGAACTTCAGTTTTATTGTGGTTAAGTTTGAAAAAGTTGGCAGACAGCCAT
This sequence comes from Ceratothoa steindachneri, assembly GCA_963969495.1. NCBI lineage: Eukaryota > Metazoa > Arthropoda > Malacostraca > Isopoda > Cymothoidae > Ceratothoa > Ceratothoa steindachneri. The sequence continues at coordinate 80,421,620 of OZ018327.1, forward strand.
TCGTTTATGGACGTGTAGGCTGAAAGGAGCTTCGTACTTAATTGAGAAAAGGTCACAGGGCATGAGGAAAGATATATCTGACTATCATCAGTATAAAGGTGAAAGGATAGCCCCAAATAGCGAAGAAGGGAGCCAAGAGGAAGTAAATAGATGCGAAAGAGGAGGGTACCAAGGATTGAGCACTGAGGCAACCCAAAATGAATAAGCGTGAGATCGGAGGAGAAGTTATCAAGCGTGACCGCCTGAGTGCGGGAGGAGAGGTATGAGTGGAACCAATCAAGTGCAGTCTCCTAGAGACCAAGGAAAGTGTGAAGACGATCAAAGAGGACAGTATAGTCGATGGTGTCGACAGAAGAGGAGAGGTTTTTGACGTACAACCCCTATCGGCTGCCTTACGTAAACTGTCTAAAACATTAAGAAGAGTGGTTTCAGCAGAGTGCTTCGCTTTGAACCCCGATTGGTACATTTCATCGATATTGCAGTTAGAAATATAGTCATTAAGGCGAAAGAAAACCACTCTCTCGAGGATCTTAGAAAGGAATGGAAGCTGTGAGATAGGAAGATAGCTAGATGGTTCAGAGGGGTGAAGGTGTGTTTTTTAAGGATATGACGAATTGAGGCAGGTTTGAAGGAAGAGGGAACCAGCCATGTGGCAAGTGAAGTGTTAAAGAGATAAAGAATCAGTGAGAGGACAGCAGAGAGAATTTTGTGGAGGAGTTTGGGTGGAAAGACGTCCTTAGGGGATCCAGATTGGTTAGAGCGTGAGATCAGGGTAGTTACTTTCTTAGGGGACACCGGAGTGAGGACGTTAATTGGCAATGGAGTATGGTTTGGGAGAACAGCATAGGCTTGTTCAGACGACTGGGGTAGCACGGCACGCAGGTTAATAACTTTATCAGAGAAAAATTTAGAAAGAGTAGAGGAGTTGATGGGATGAGAGGTGGGGGAAATTGGGCTAGGCGAGAAAAGACGAGAGAGGAGACGAAAGGTAGTCCGATGGACATTCTTGCTCTCAGATAAATGTTTGCGTGAATGAGCCTCGCGCGCTGATTTTAATTTGGAAGAATAAGTCGAAGTATCAAGACGATAGCAAGTAAAATGGCGGTCCTGTCCGTCCCACCGGAGCATGCTGTACGAAAGGCTAGTTCTTCAACAGGTATGGACCTCCTTGAACGAAGGAATTCCATGGTGAACCAAGGGGTGCGGTGAAGGCGGTTTGATGAAGAAATAATAAGGGAGCGTGCACGTCAATACAGGCAAGTAATGATTGGTGCAGATAGTTTAAAGGTTTGGTCAGGTGAAGCAGTATTATGAATAGGAGGTATGGCAGAAACAACGTCGTTAAAGAGAGAAGTACTATCAATTAACGATAGTCGCCGGAAAGGAGTAGGATCTTGGGACGAGCGAGGAAGTAGGTGGTTGGGAATATAGAATTTAAAATTGAACACGAAGTGGTGGAAATCGTATTAGAAATGTCAGTTACTGTTAGATTAGAGATATGGAGGTTCGAGATAATTAAGTCCAGGGTATGTGTGTTGGAGATGACACATGTTGTGTAAGAGAGAAGAGGTTGATGATGTCAATGAATGCACGAAAAGTGTCATTGTGGCTATGAATATTGAAGTCACCGAGAATAAGGAGAGAACTAGTAGAGGATAGTTCGGAGAGTAGGTTACTGAATTCCTCGAGAAATAAGGCTGGAGACGAGCTGGGAGGTCAGTAAAGGACCAAAATATTCAGAGCGGGCACAGTACGTGAGACAGCAATGAGAGCCTCAAATGAGGTTAGAGGGGAGGAGGGAAGAAGATTCAGGGAGAAGGATGAGTTGGAAATCAGTGAAACTCCCCATTCACGGTGGTTCCGAGAAACAGGCGAAAGCCTGAACCAGAATTAGACTCGAGCCAGGTTTCAGTAAGGCCAAGGAAGGAAACCCGAGTGCGACAACGAGGTCATGGACATACTCCGACTTATTGGTCAGGCTTCTAATGCTCAGAAGAGACGCCTACAGCGCGAGTTCGGGGGATACCAGCCCACTTTATCTCTACGTATGTAGCTGGGGAAAGACGATAATTTAAAGCGTTGAGTGAAAGGAGTGAGTCTCTATTATACATAGTAAGGGAGAAAGGAGGCAGAAAAGGCGAGAATTAAGAAGAACGCAGCAGACGGGAAAACTTAACCATAGCTAGACTCATAGAAAGTGGGAGAAGGTTCACCCAGGCGAGGTGTGGCTGTAGGGTCGAGTTCGCCAACGCGATTCGTGAGAGTGGGAGAGGGTTAGCTAGGAAGGAAGACAAAGAATAGCACGTGGCAACAAATGAATCAATGGAGTTAGAAAGAAGTTAATATTGAAGCCGAAATGAGCAATGAGTTATAAATAAAATTTGGTACTTGCAAGCAAGACTACTAGTGAATGGGAGCACAGCACTAACTAATTAAAAAGCAATGAACACAATGCGGTAATTATAGTTCACACAATGAAATTAATTATAAAACACTAAGATCACAACGCGGCAACACAGATTAAAGAGCACTTAATAACAGAATAACGATGAATCAGGAGACAGATGATAAGAAAGCCGATAAAGAGCTTTGGGAATGAAATTGATCGTCGGGTAAATCGAAGAAGCTCACACAACAACGTTCCTAGAGTTGCATCCTCTCAAATGCATTCATGTGTAGAGTAACATCAGAAGTGATCATTGGACTATATTTTTTGAAAATGAAATTAACAATGCAATAATAATCGGTAGTGAGCGATATTGGGTGCAGAACAAACCTGAGATTCGGTTTCATTAGATGAAAGCACTCTTCAGACAGCCTGAACAAAGATAGAGCTTGTAAGGCAAACCTTTGGTCACGTTCTCCTGATCTGACACCTTCAGCAAGAGTTAACAACCATTGTTATGGAGAATGATATCGGAAGAGCAAGTTTGTGCGAAGTCTAAAATCGAGGACGTTTACATCATATAATTATTAGAATCAAATGAGAATATATTTCCATACTTGAATTTTCCTTCTTCCTAAAAATAATTTTGAATAATAAAAAAATTAGAAATTATATTACTTTAAATCCAATGAGATTTGGGGGTCACTGTATATGAATAGTTTCAAGACTTCTCACCTCACCTTTAACCTGTATAATAAACATTGTGAATCACCTACACTGCTTTTATACAAAATCATTGCAAACGGAAAGGAAAAATAATATGAAAATTAAAAAAAAAGAAATAATATACATAATTTCTTAATTATATTGGAAAAATAGATCAAGTTGAGGTCAAATACGTGAGCCCTGTGTGTGAAAATATTAATCTCCTAAGAGGAGGGTTTAAGTAGGGCTAAATCTTCATGGGTATAGATTGAAGAAGTAAAGGGAATCAATTAGAGCCGACTATGCAATCTGTTGTCTGACTGTGTCAAGTGAACGATATCAAAGCTTGACATGATTTCAGTCTATTTGATAGTTTTCAAATGTATGTTTGGTTGTAATTTTTCTAGGTATTTGGTGGACGCTTTTAGATATCTGTGAGCAGCGTTTTTCCATGAGTTCATTTTCTAATGTCGGGGGAAATCTGAAAGATATCTTATTGTTAATATTTTTCACGGTCTTTAGAACTTTTAATTTAGGTTGTGACTCAAGGTAATGTAACGGCAGTTGCTGTTATTGTGATTTGTGTTGTTTGTCTCTATGCTGTGGCAGTCAATTTTTCTTGCTGAAAGGTGTGTGTAGTTTATGAAATATGATAGGTATGACATAAATCTATAAATTACTTTAATGGTACAAATTCCTCTATCGAGGAATTGAGCCTCACAAGTTCTATATTCCCTTTCAAACACAGATCGAATTACTGTCATTTACTTTGTCATTAGGAACCGAATAAAAATGAATATAGGCGCTTGATTGTGTAGGATATTCTATATCCTCCCTCTTTAAGAGCTGTTTTGTGCTTGTCGATTAAGGATGTTTGTTATTTACATAATAATGTTATTTTATGCATAAGTTTGAAGTGTGCTCAAAGAACTACATGAAGCTGTTGTAAAGATTGACTAGCTGTAATTTACTGATCAGGGTTGATTTGCGAGAGAAAGATGATATGGGTAACTTTGTGCTACACTTTCTCCTTAAGACTTTTAAAGAGGAACAGCTTTATTGGCCCCTCGCAATCCTGGCAATATCGTCAATAAAGCTCTGTAGATATGACTTTATAGGAAACAAAGGAACATTATTATTTTCAAATTAATTATGGGTTTGTGATAAGGAAGAAGTTAGGATGGCATTCTTATGCCTGGATTAAGGTGGGGTTCTTTTGTGGCATGGAGAATGGCTAGACTCGTATTCGGTTGATACTTGCCTGTTTGAAATGTGGTGGTGAGTGTGGGATACCATTTTGTATAGCATTACGTTACATTTGTAGTAATTATTCTAGCAGAAATTTTCATTTATGATTACTAATTTTTAAGCAATATAAAACAAACTGCTCAACAATTTGTTTATGAGAGAAAGATGCTACTTATAAGAGGATAAAGAAATTAAAATGTGTTGTAAAAAGAATAAACTAAAGAAAAATCATTTCGAATTATATGTAAAAAATACATTAGTGTTTATGTATGAAGAAACTCTTAGATAAAGTGTTATGACCAGGCAAAGAGTAGAACCCGAGAAGTTATAGCACTTTTTGGCAGACTTGATTGACTTTGTTGCAAAAATATGATTAAATGCTTATGGGAGATCAAGCTTTGGAAAGAGCTTTGAACCTGCTAATAGTGAGCTAAGGTTAGAGAGGAAAAAAAGTAGGATAAGGGTCAGATAGGCCTGTAAAACTAATTTCTATTGATGAAAGATGCATGAATGCGGTAAAATGTAAAAGGGATAGCTTGATGATGTTTCCCATTTGCATCATTTAAAATTCATCTGCAATAACCTTGAAATTTGCAGGAAGTAAACATGGGGCTAGAATAACTGTATAGATGTTTAAAAAAATGATTGTTTGTGTGTTTAACTAGCGTACCTGCCACTCGATGATATTTATTTCTCAATAGCTTTCTACTAGCCACTGCACTAGAAGACATGGTCGCCGAAAAAACATTAAACCTAATTCATAGGCCACATTCAAAGAATATTAATAGCCCCCAAAATCACAACAAGGTAAAAAACCAAGACAAAAAACAAAACAAGCAACTGAGCTAAAAGGAGAAATGGCATGCTGCTACATCAGAGTGACGCACACGTCCCTCCGGTACCCAAGTATGCAACCAACATTGTAAGAATATATAAAGTGGAGGAGGCCAGCCTTTTCCAAGAATTCCATTCCGCCACAATCAGGTGTGCAAAAATACGTGCCAAGGACAAATGACAAAGGAGTGTGAGCCTTCTCCTCCCGCTACCTGGACAAGTGGCTTGTACGAAGATCCCCCAAATTGGAACATACCAAGAATGTGTCAGATAGTCTATTGAAACACGCAGTTGCCACAGTAAAGTGCAAAGGAGCGCTCCATCAAATAGTGGTATTTTCTGAGAGTGTGCCCCATTTGGAAATAACAGGAGACTTTGTTGCAGCTGTTGAGGCATTGGAAGTAGGATCACGAGCTACGAGAACAATCGCGGTTCAATGGTATGCCTGTCATTCTGCAATACAGAACGTCAGAGAACACATCATAAGATGATCGCGTGATTCCTTCGGCTCGCGGTGCACTCATGGAATTTCGTGAGTCGCTGTAAATCACAATTTCGTATCTTAACCAGGCACGAAGCGTAATCTCCAGTACCAAGCCACGTAATGCAAACAATCACAGGTGAAGATAATGCAGCGCCCGGAAGAGCCCGTTTGACTTCAAACATAGTGAACACTGCATGTAAGCCGACCTTCTCTTCAGAGTTCGAGCCATACCTACACACTGGCGCGGCTCCAGCATTACAAGAAGTATGCTACTGAAAGTTATAATGCAATACTCTTGGCGTTGTGAAAATTTTGGGTGCGGCGACAAATGATAGGAAGGCACAGGTCGCCAAAAGGAGGCAGGTGTTGTATATCGTGGTCAGATTCGGCAATCACGCACGGCTGCGGATGCATAGAACTTTCATCCGTAGTCGAGCTTAGAAAAAATAAAGCGAGATAATTAATTAGAACGGTACCCCTATGAACAGCCAGGTTATAAACGTCACGGAAAGAAGAATATCAATGGCATGAGTACAAAAAACCTTAATGCTGCGAATATGGTGGTTTCAGATGAGGCGTCTGTCGAAACCATGGCAAAGGATACGGAGCAATTCTACCACCTACAGATAAGCACTATTTTGGAAAGATCTGAGTCAGGTTAGAGCCGTAGATGGAGACATAAGCAAAGTAGCTTAGGTTGGCTAAGGAAAGCCAAAACCCATGTGATTAGGCGAAATCAGAGATGCGGGACAATAACTGTTTAAGTTGACGCTCTTGAGTTCATACCTGTGCCGCACCAAAAGAGATCACAAGGTCATCTACGTATAGCTTAGAGAGAACATCTTCCGGAAGCACCGAAGTGATACAGTTATGCCTAAGGCAAAGACTGCGAGATTGAGTGCACTTCGGTGCGGGACGACCACCTTTTGTTTTATTGGACCGGATAGCGTCCCCCACCCATACGCAGAATCGACGATCATGCAGAAATTCCGATATAAAGATTGGGAGGCGTCCCCTTGCCACTAAAATATGGAAGGTCCCCATGATACCGTATCGATTTGCAGTATCATGTCATCTCCAGATCAAAAAATTCAGTGGCGAAGTGCTGTGTACGAAGGAAGGCCTCGTAGACAGCTTTTTCCAGCTGAGGTAGATCACTCGAAGTGGAGTGGAACTTAGGAAAGTCGCATTGTGCATGAGACATTTAGACTACGCTGTCCATGATTTAATCTAATATTGTAATTACGAACTTCTCCATTAACTTGCAAAGGCAGAATTTTAGGTAAATTGTGCGAAAACGGGGTGGGATCATGTGATCGCCCCCTTGCTTGCGAAAAGCAAGCACGCTAGACATTCGCCAGAAGTAAGGAAAGTACCGTAAGTAGGGGATTTGGTAAACAAATTTAACAGAAATGCCATGCCTCGCTAGCCTTGTTGTTGGAGCATGGATTTTGGATATCGTCCCGAAAAAAGGCGTTATCCATGCATGAAGTGAGGGTGGAGTGCAGTTAGCTTAGCGTAAATTGGTCTTAGAAGGGTTCCCTGTCTGTGAAAGAAAAGCCCAGGTTTAATAAATGCTGGCGGAGTTGGATCCCTGCTATAGAATGCAGAGAATGCGGTCACAAAGGATTCTGCCACGGCTGGGGGTCCGAGATTGCGGTCCCATTCTTCTGTCGAACGGGAGATGATTCCTCCTGAATCTTACCTCGCATCCTGAAACAAGCTTTCACACTTCTGTAAGAGTAGGTTCCTGTTGAATAAAGATACGTAGGCCATCGAAGAAGAGCGACGTGCGTCCTTCGAATCATACTGACATCTAGCCTTTGCTCGAATAAATTTGCCTACGGTGAAATCTTTTGAGGGGCAACTATAGTGCATATAGGCATATCACTGCACTCTGAGGGCCGTCTCACGCTCAATCGACCACCTAAGAAGAGGACAGACATTATATGAATGCTAGTGAGGCCATAGAGATGAGGGTGTTGGCGAAGAATTAAACAGCATCATCAATCCAACTACAGTCCTCGACTGGGCTAAAAAATCAGTCGTTTCCTTAAAAGCGGGCCACTTCACACCCAAATCATGGTGTGTCAGAAGAAAATAAAGAGAGATCGAGCCAAAAAAAGTAATTTTTTCTCAAGCAGTGATGCTCATTGGATCAGGTCGCAAAAAACAAACTCCTGGGATTGACCACGTACTCCCCGAGAGGAGATGCCTAACGTCCAAATCCCCTAGAAAGAGAAAAGGGTCTCGGCGACCGTGCCACGACGTTGCGTAAGTTCCCAGCTTTGAGGTAGGCTGACATGAAATATAAGCTGAAATAAAACTATATCTCCTATCCAGGTGTAGCTGCATTGTTACTGCCTGGAAAGAGGTATTTAAGCTAAGAAAAAACGCAGACATTATCTCGGATATAAATCGAGCATCCACTTGTCCATCCCCTAGCCAGCAGTAGCAGAGTGTGTTCTTATATCTCTGAAAGGTGGTCAAGAAGCACACACTCAATATGTTTTCCTGAACACAAATCGCTAATGAGAAACTGGAGGATACAAGCTTCTGCAGATCCTCCCAGTTAGTACGAAGTCCACGGCAAATTCATTGAAGGAAAATGCCCTCCAGGACTAACTTGAAGGAGCTGCATTGGCCTTCTTCGAGCAGAATACAATAGTAGGTATGATCTTAGTCTTTCTGAAGCATAAGTCCAGGGGCTTTTGAACAAAGAGGTCGCTGCAGCCATCGAGAACATTTTGTGGGAGAGTTTGAGCTTGACTCACGAGTCTTTTCCGCCCCCTGCCTTTGGAGGAGGAAAACTTACAGAAAACTTACAAAAATTACAAAACTGACAGAAATTACAAAATTTTCACAATCTACAGAAATTACAAAACTTATATAAATTACAAGTTCGTAAGAAATGCCACTGAAAGAATGCTGATATGAACGAAAAAATAATAGAATAAAAAAAAAATATAACCTAAAAATCAAAAGTTAATAAGATTATTTTAAAAACGTAACCTAGAGAGACACAGCTTGGAAGGGGCACAAAAGAGGCGAAAAGTGTTAAAGTTATGTGAAGTGAAAAATTATGGAAGGTACACTATATACTATCTAAGAAGCTAAAAATTGAGAGATCATTGTGGGCTTGAGGGAGAAGGTAATTTTGTCTATCGTTTTACAATTTAAAAGAAGAATTAAGGACAGTTAAGAGAGGAGAGAGAAAGAGAAAAAATGAAGAAAGAAAGAGAGAAAAAGAAAGACTGTATAGAAAAAAGAGAGAAAGGAGAAAGAGAAGGAGAAAAAGGAGCGAGATAAAAAGAAAATGCGAGCTTAAAAATTATAGAAAGGAGAGATAAAAAAGAGAAGACAGCGTATAAAAAGAAATAAAGAAGGGAGAGAGAAAAGGAGAGGAAAGAGAGAGAAGGGAGCGAGCAAAAAGAAAGAGGGAGAGAAGGATGAGTGAAAATTAGAGATGGGAGAGAAAGAGAGAGAGGACAGAGAGAGAGTCCTTCTCTTATGTGTCGGTTTGGTTCAAAGGAATAAGATGAACCTCGATCCTGTTCAATCCTCTTAAGGTGTGACGTAGCACGTTCCTCCATCTCTGTTGGGCCAATGACTCCTTTATCGCCCGGCTAAACGATGATTTGCGAGGTTTAATATTGAGAACCAACAGCGATGCATGTTTACATACCTGTAACACTCGTATATACCGAAATAATCAAGGGAAATCTCCCTTCATCCTTATCTCCTGTTATTTCTCGTATTTTCTCTTTTCCTCCTACGACCCCATGGGATAATGGAACGTATTTCAAATTTTACGTCCATTGAAATTTTTGGCCGCTGATTCTCTAAACCACAAATGCCACGATTTCAAAGGATAACAACTCGCTATTGTCATTTTCATAACCAATTTGCCCCACGTAGCTCTTTAGAACCCTATTGTACATCTAAGAAAATGCTTTTTTTATCCCTCTTCTACTTAGATTCTAAACCACTCCTGTATTTTATAACTGTATACTCTTAACAACCGATTTTAATATGAAATGCATTTGTGGCGATAAGAACTAGAAGGAAGTGAAACGCTCCTACACTTTAGCACGTACACTAGTGATACAGATCACTTTGTCAGGATCACAAGCGAATTGTAGAACTTCAACTTTGGTAGATTTGGTGTCGCATCTGAGGGCAATAGAGTTAGCCGAGTGGAAACACCACTTCCTGTTTTAGCGAAGTTAAGCTACATCAGGTCTTGTTAGGGTAACTTCAGAGCGGCTACCATACACTGTAAAGAGACTTGGTTTTGACTCTCGTTAATCAATAGGTCCGAAGAGCATTGTAATAAAAGGCATCTTGAGTTTTGAATTTGAGAGAAGTAGTGTATAATTATTATTAGACTGATTATTGTATACTTATTTGTATTTATAATAATAAGACCCATCGTGTATTTATTTCTATTTTTGTCTTCGTTCGTAACACCCGAATCTACTTATTTAAAAAAAAAATTGTAATTTATATTTCAACGAATGGGTATTATATTTAAAAATAAAGTTGCTTCACCATTTTCTTTCTTTTATAAGTATAATATAAAACGACTACATATTGTTAAATTATTTAATATTGAATAATTATTTAATAAATAAGATAATTGTATGTTTTTTATATAATTTTAAATGTAAAAATGGTGAAGTAACTTTATTTTTTATATAATATATATAGTTTTTTGTGAAGCGAAGTACCGCAAAAAGTAGCGCAAAGACCCCCTTCTGCCAACCCCACTTAAGGTTTAGGGTGAGTATATTAATATATATAAATATATATATATATATATATATATATATATATATATATATATATATATATATATATATTATATTATATATATATTATATTATATATATATATATATATATATATATATATATATATATATATATATATATATATATATATATATATATATATATATATATATATATATATAATTTTTAAAAGATATCCCAATTGCCTTTATAAACAAAATAAATATAAAATCTTCCTTTAAAATGAAGTATCCGGTTCCAAAGAGTCTTAGTAGTTCAATAATATACTTATTTAAATGTCCTGAGTGTTTCCATGGAAAATACATTGGAAACTCCGTGAGAACTCTGAAGGCAAGATTCTCGTCTCATATTGGCATAAGTATTCGAATAGGCAAAATACTTCAAACTAAAGAAAATTCAGCGATCCGAGATAAAATGAAATAAGAAGATTTCGAAATTTTAAATTTACATAAATGCCCAATTACACTTCCAATCTTGGAAACATCATATATAAAACAGCTCAACCCAGACTTAAAAAGTGATTTGTCGTCGGTTTTCCTCCTACCTAACTAAATTAAAAAGTCAATAGCGCTTAGTATATTGTTTAATAACATATATATTTTTAAATAGTTTAATATACATATTAAACTCATAATCCTACTTATGAAATTTAAGTAATATTAGCAGTTACTAATTTAATTAAAAAAAAAACACAAAAAACAAAACAAAACAAAACAAACCTGTCCTTTTACTATAAATCTAAACTCTATTTTTTCCTATTCAAAGCTAAAACTAGTTATCAATGTTATATTTGTACCTTTAAAAATGTTCTTTAATATATATTTTACAGGCCAAAGAAAATGATCGTATTACGGTCGAAACGTCGTTACTAAATAAATAAAAAAATGTTAGCAGCAATTTTCCTTGCCCTAGGATTTCTGTTAAAAATTAAATTCAGGCTCTCGAGAAGCAATCCTCATCACTATATATATATATATATATATATATATATATATATATATATATATATATATATATATATATATATATATCATGAACTGTTGAACTTCTTCCAAATCAGAGTTTCAATATGAAGGTGAAAACCAAGCATGCTATTGATAAAAGCACTGTATTTGTCTGGAGTTGAAAGTTTCGAGTTCCTCGCCTCATCATCGGCACTAAGAAACTAAAATAGTTAGGAGTTAAAATTTCTAGTTTTCATAAAATACTAAAATTGAATAGTGTAATTTAAGATAAGCTGCTCAATACAAGAATAAAAATTTCAATAATTCATGATACAATATATGTAAAGATTGGTAGCAGTTTGATTTATATTTAAACCAGGCAATAATTTGGCTTCGCTACTAAGATTAAAATTTAAAATCTAAAAAAAACAGCCCTAGTTAAATTTTTATAAATTTTCTGAAATTCGCCAATTATAATAATTTTAAAAAGAAACTCTAAACTAAATTACACCCCTTTCAAATTATTACGTTGCTAAAATATAGCTATAAAAGATATATTAAAATACATTTTCTGAACTTCACCATTTGTTATTCTTTGAGTTTTAAAAAATCACTAAAGTTGGATACTTATATTTATTTTTGAACTTCACCATTTTGTTTTTTGATATTATAAAAGAATTATTAGAAATAACTTTGATAAAAAAACCTAAGTCATAACCAAACTAAGATAAAATCATTATTCAAATATTCAAAAAAATCCCCTTATAAATTATAGAGTTAGTGATGATGATGATGATTAGGTTCGATTTTTAAGATGTAGTGATTCTAATATACGGAGTTCGTTGGGATGGGGGCTATGACTAAGTATTTTAAAGTTATCCAGATTAATTTCAGAGTTGCATACTTTGATGTGATCTTGTATGGGTGAGGGCTATGGTGGGTTTGTTTAGAATCAGCCTCCTACGGGTCGACCTTCCTCCATGCTGCTCGATGAGGCAATGGATTACCTTAATGGTCGACCCAATATAAGATGAATCGCGAGAATCACAACTATATTTATAAATAACAGATGAGCGGCAAGGGAATGGAATTTGGTCCTTATAGCTGAAATAGGATCCAATATTGCACCCATTTTTTAATATGATTTTGGGTATAGATATGGATATAATTTATTTAGTCTTTTTAATTTCATTTACAAAGTGGTTTGATTTTTTACCAAAGTAGGAGAGACTAAAGAAAATGGATAATTTTTCTACAGTATTTTCTTTGGGGTTTCTTTGATAGAAAGCATTAAGAAAATTTTAATGTATTTTTCCACTAATGAGTCAGGGTAGCCATTATTTTAAGAGAAAGTTTTTAGAAAAGAGAAGTCTAAATGCAGCAGTCTATATGAAGAACATATATTGTAGGCTCGATCAATAAGAATTTTTATCGAGTATAACTTAAGGTTTTCTGGCAAGAAACTAAAGAAGCTTGTGCCTAAACCTGTAAATGTAGGCCTCTCTTTAACTGAGTTTCAAACTTCGTTCCTGAACGTTTAATATCTATATCCCAAAATGAAAGGCTACAATATTTCTCGATCTCCATTGTACTCCAAGGTTAATGTTGTTCTCCCTATACCGGCTTCCACTATTATTAAACTTATTTCCATCTGTATTAACAACTGTAAATTCACCTTTGACGGGAAATATTACCGTCTAATTTTTGGAATGGCTATGGACAATTGTTTGTCTACGGTATAGGCTAATCTATATATGGAATTTTTTAAATCCAAAATACTTCCCTAGACCAACATAATCCCTATTTTATAGATGTTGATGACATTCTTTGTTTGTGACCAAATGATCTTAATATCAATACTTTTCTTGATAAAATCAACACGTTAGTCCCCTCAATTAAATTTACTTTAGAAAATGAAAAAGATAACACCATCCCTTTCTTAGATATTTTGATCCACCGAACAGACCAAGGTTTCAAATATGAAATTTATAGAAAACCGGCAGGCATTGATTGACTCATACATCCATTACTATTCTGATCGCCATATTAGTATCTAAAAGGTGTTTTCTCTTCCATGTTTCTCCGTGATTTGAGAATTGTTTCAGCCGAATATTTGGAAAAAGATGTTGATAAGATATATAATATAGGTTTAAATTTGTCTTACCCTTTCTACGTACTTAAAAATTGTTATAATTCTGCTAAGCGTTCATTTTATCAACCTAATCGTAACATCCCTAAATTTCATGCCAAAAATGTATTAGTTTTAACTTTTAACCAGATTTTCATTAAATTACCTCGTTTACTAAAACCTTTGAACATAAATGTTATTTTTAAATATGAAAACACTATCCATCGCCTTCTCGTAAAAAATTCACCCCCTAAACCAGGCATTGTATATTCTATTGGTTGCAATAATTTGAAAAATGCTATTATGGACAGACAGGTAAAGAATTGAATGTTAGAGTTAAACAGCACCAAACTATTGTTCGTAATTTTTGTCAACAATCTGCATTATTTTTACATATCTATAGTCAGGATCATACTATTAATTGGAATATTTCTAAACCTGTAATTAAATATACAAACTACATTTCAATAAATACTTTCCCAAATTTTAATATTAGCCCTGGATTGTTTAGCCTAGATCCTATCATATCAAATTATATTAAATCACAAATTAAAGTGTTTAAAGAATTTGTACCCCCTAGTTAGGGTTTTGATGCAGGTAGGCGTTTTAACCGCCACTCCTTACTATTTAAGACATTGTCAGTTTTGACCTACGTTATTCCATGAAGAGGTCTTTTAGAATAAAAACGAAAGCGCTCGGAATCGTTTTTCCATTTTCCTTGAGGGTATTATTTATCATATATATATATATATATATATATATATATATGAGAGGACTCACAAAGTGGCACGTGTGGAAAGCAATAATATGAAAATTACCCCGCAGGAAAATGAAGAGATAAATTAAAGCACTTTCGAACTATATTTGCAAGTTCATTTTGAATGAATAGCATGAAAATGTAGAAGACAACCTTATACAGGGTACAAAGATACGAAGGGAACCCCCATCACATAGTAAAAACCAATGGAAAAGAAAACAAGACCGGAAAATACCAAGAAAAAGAACAATAGGCAACTAATAACAGACATATGCATCCCTAAAACGATATACACACAACAATGCCACGGGTTAATTTTTATATATATATATATATATATATATATATATATATATATATATATATATTTAAGTAACAATACAGATATAATTTTTATTCATATCATGTCTTATAGAATATTGGTATTAATAATAAGTTGGGCAAAACAGTTATGATAAAGACACTGAAATAGAAATACATATGATAGAAAGCCGTGTTGTTTTTTTTCATCTAAAAACAGTTTTCACGAATGCAAAAAAAAACTCAAAAACTAAAAATAATGCCGTCATTTTTGACGCCACGGATACAATAGTATTTATTAATTTTCGGATATATGATTTTCATTTTAGACAGATGAAACAATTCGAAGCCAAATAAAACTTTAATATATCTTGATATGGTGTGATAAATTTTACTCTGCTTGACAGTCTACAAGTCAGCCTGGATTGATTTTGCAACGTCAGTTGTCCTTCTTTGTTTATGGAACCGAAGGGTTGTACTGATTCTTGCCGATGCTACGAAAGAGTGAGAGAAGATTAGTAAAATTAAAAAAGAGAAACTTAAAGCTATGGAAAAAGGAAAAAGATATGAAAAGAACAAATGAAAAGATGAGAAAATCAGGTAATTAGAGGTTGAAAGAAGGAATCAATGTGAACTAGACCTAGAATGAAAGTGAGAAAGCTAGATATTTATTAGTAAAGGAGTAAACCAAAAGGGAATAGGAAGAAAAGTCGAACCGATTAAAATGAAATAGTGAACGGGTGAAGATTTTAAAAAGTTAAAGAGTTCAAAGGGTCGAAGGTTGACAAAATGAAAAGTAAAAGGTTTAAATGATACAGTTTTTTTATTATTATTATTAAGCGTTTTACGCCCTCTTCAGCCTAAATTTGGTTTTAACCAGGAGGTGTACATTTACGATGCTTAAATTCTTTCAGGTTGGAAATGGGGTTGCCATTTGTTTGTGGATCAGATGCGAAACTTGATTCTAGGATTGGGTTGTTTCCGAAGTTTCTAGCTCTCTTCTCTCGATACTTTTTGCAGTATACTATAATAATGTGAGGAAGGGACACTTTGGTGGTACATGTGGCACATTGTGGTGGGGTAGTGAGAAGTGGAGAAACGATGACTATGGGTCGGCCTGATGTGTCCCAAGCGCAGCCATGCTAGGACAACTTCATTCTTTTAAGTTTCTTTGAATGAGAATGCCCATTTTTATATGTTCTTCTTGTTATAGCGAAGATGTGCGCCATTCATTTTGCCATTTGATTTTTATGGTTTTGCTGAAGAATTTGTAATAATCTTTGAAAATAACATGATTCTATGGGTAATATTTTGGTTGCTTTGGTTGATTTTGCTGCTGCTTCGGCATTCTTATTGGCTAAGGTTGCGTTGCTAGAGATAGATACTAATTTATCTCGAATTTTGATTGTTTTAGGATTTCAGCATTTTCAACGCACTATTGGAGCACGAGAAGATGATATTGTAGCCTGTTGTTGTGGAATTTAGAGCTTTTAAAATTGTTGCCAGTCCCGCTGACAGAACTACGACATTTGGGTACTCAAGTCATTCTTGTCTGGTTTGGCAGGATTGATGCGCATACCACACCGTTGTTTGATTTGGATCCATCTTTGAAGATTGTCTGGCTGGGTTTATGGACTTCCTGGTGGCCCTGGAAAAGAGTTTATAATAATAGGGAGATACATGTTTGTTAATCTTTCTCGATTTCACGCCAATAATTAGGAAAATATTAGACCAGCTTCGTTGCTATAAAATGGGTGGGTAAACTCAGGGCCGGACCTGGCATAGGCGACCAATACGGCCGCCTTGCGCGCCATCTGCTGGAGGCGGCGTCCAACTGCCGTCCCCCCTACAAAAAGAAAAAATTAATACATACTGTATTTACGCTTAGTTGATATGCCATGTGTTTTCTCTTAAATGATAAACAAATAAAATAAAAAGTAAAAACAAAATATAAATCTACGATAATCTATTCTGTGATGTTGACCTCCTGGCCCCCTCTCAAGACCTGCTGCTGCCGCCACACCGTGTATGTATACAGTGCAAGGTCAGTGGGTAGCGCATCCCAGCGGTTCTCATTAAGGATGGTAGATGGATGTCTTCGTGTTTCAGCGTCACTGTCAACAAGTCACTTCTTAAACTTTTGCAATGAAAAGACAGCCCAAGCTGTCAGGTGGAACTTACAAAAAGAGAAGAAAGGAAGAGAAGGAAAGACGGGCCCAAAGTAGAGGTATGTGTGTGTGTTAATTATCATTTAACAAGTGACAGCGTTCGTTGACTTTTAATTTCGACATTACTAGCAACATGTACTACCATTTCTATTATGCAATATGCATGCATGTCAGAGTTAACTTTACATGTTAATAGTTATTACATTATAGCAAAATGAGGTCATAGGGCGACCCTGTGCCCTTTTGTATCCACGTGGATACCAAGATAACCACATGGGGCTGTGAAAGCATGGCTGAACCTGTGCAAGGAGGCGGCCGACACCGTTATCACACGTCCCAGCTGTATTTGCCTAGGGACCGATGCCATCGTCTCCCACGGCCCGCTTGAAGATTGAAATCCGTTGGACATACCAACCAAAGTTATAATGATTCCACCTTCCCCCAAAGGAGTCACCGAATTTTCCTTAAATTCGCTCGCGTCTGGAGCACCTCACCAGGCACCTATATAACGCGTCGTATGAGTTTAGAGAGCAGCACTGTTAGACTTCCACCTACTCCAGCGAACGAGCTAAAGGACGACCCCTCCAGCGGCGATTTCGATTTGAGTTGAAGGCCAAATCGATCCGTCAACTTTGCCATAGTCAATCGGCAAGTATCCCCATCCGTGAACTCTGCCATAGCCAATCGCAAGCTTCAACATCTGTGAACTCTGTCATAGTCAATAGGCAAGTACTTGACAAGGATTCCCAACTCCGAAAGCTCGATAAGTGCTCTCTCGTCTGAAATAAGAGGTAACTTGACTTCTCCCGTCGCATTCATCGTAGCATCGGCCTCCAACTGGCCTATTTTCGGCAACGAGCACGTAAGGTAATCGTAACCGTTGCCGCCTGCAGATTGATCTTGAATCTGGCTTACCCCATTGCTCCATTATTTGTGTGAACGCCCTAGTTTAAAATCCTCCTTTAAAATCACCAAACTGAATCTGAGGTCTTTAATCCCTTAATTAACCAACCTGTACCTCGTGTGGACCTTTAACTCCGTCTGGGCGACCAATTCCTTAAATTCAAATTTTAGTGTAAATATAAATATCATTTTGTTGTTAGTAAAGATATATTTTCAGCATTGTCTTTCTTTTGCAACTCCTGCGCCTACCAGCTACTTGTTAATCTTTGGCCAACTTGTACTCTGAAATATTTGTTTAAAAGGACCCCGCGCAAAGTTAATAATAAACCATCCCCGCTGGACTCATAACAATTTCCCCTTTCACTAACGGTCTTCAACCAATTTCGGCTCCAAGCCCCAAAGTACCTAGGTATATATAAATATAGAGTCTGGCCATTTCACGACATATACGAACTAAAGTTTAGTACATCACGACGTCATAAATCTCTAATTGTAATGCAGAAATGCATCTGTATGTTTTGTAAGCGCTGCAAACTGCAATTTAGTGCTCCTAGTACTACTATAAATTAATGTGTATTTGTATTATTTTGTTTAGATACTCTGAGAAAATATTTGCAGAAACGACAGGTACCAGTAGAAGCTGCTACAGAGAAGGCCTCAATCTCACTGTCTTCTTTACCTGAAGCCCTAGGTGACATTAAAAAGGAATGTAAGTTTTATCAATTAAGGATTATGACTGCAGTACTATTACTTACTTTTTATGATCTGTATTTTATGTAACAATTATTATTATTATATAGGTAAAATAAAACTTGTATCAGTATTATTAAACTTTATATTAAAAACACAAACTGAACAATCCCGAAATGTCATAAAGATGACTGTACACAGACAGATTACCTGTCTGTATTTTGTAAGGGGTGGAAGCTGAGTGTTAAGAAGGACATAAGGGAATGATTTTGATAAGTTTCTGTTACAACTTGAAGAAGATTACTCCGTGGAGTCCCTTAATGTAATACAGACAGTGTGCATCCAACCTGATGCCGATTACCTTCCCCCTTCCCTAACAGGCGAGTCTTTTGAACCCTCTGACCTGGATATTGACGCGCAGCTGACACCACATCAAAAGAGTCAGCTACAAGAACTATTTGAATGGAGTCACCATTTAACCACCCTATTAGCTCTTTTCGAGCGACAGCGCGAAAATGGCCTCACCATTGGCCCCAGCAAATGCCATTTTGCCTATGAAACTATAAAATACTTGGGTTTCAAAATAGGACAAAGCAAGTTAGGTCTCCAAGAGGACAAGATTAAGGCAATCGCCAACATGCCCTTCCCGATTACAAAGAAGCAATTAAGATCGTTCCTAGGATCAGCTTCTTACTATCGGCGATTTGTTCCGAAATTCGCTGCAATTCCGGTGCTCCTCAGCTCACTTCTAAAAAAGAATTCCCCCGATCGGTTACGTTGGAATGATGTTGCAGTTTCCCATTCTAATCAGCTCAAGAGTAAGCTCATTTCTGCCCCCATTTTAAAGTTGCCCAACCCGGAAAAATCCTTTGGGATTAAGACCGACGCGAGCAACGAGGGCATTGGAGGTGTACTCCTTCGATACGAGGATGACGGAACGAGTCATCCAGTTGCATATGCTAGTCGCCAAATATTACCACGTGAAAAGAGATATGCCACTATAGAGAAGCAAGCTCTATCAATTATCTGGGTTATAGACGAATTCAAAATGTACTTGATAGGAAAAGAATTTCAGATAGGAACCGACCACCGTCCGTCAGCATATATTAGGAATGTGCGACACTCCAACGGCCGAATCATGCGCTGGAGTTTACTCTTGCAAGAGTATCAATTTAAAATAAATTATCTAAAAGGTTCCGATAACCAGGTCGCTGACGCACTCAGTAGGAATGCGTTACCGAATAGCGTGGAGTAATTGTATTCGTAGGATTAGGATCTGAAGGTATGTATATACCGTCTTGTACGACTTAAATTAAATTCTCTTGTAAGATAATTAAATAATGGATATGTCTGAATTTTGTAACGCTCATTGTCTATTTTTTTGTATGTATTTATATTTGTACCCATTGTCCCCCACGCCAAGGAGATGTCCAGGCTATTTATTTGGAAACTTTACCACTAAGATCAGATTGGAGATCCAGATTTTCGTCGCGAAACATCACTACGACCCACTCTCACCTTGTGCGCCAAGGGACCTCGACCTCGAGATTCACCATCACTTGTCCAGAAGAAAGACAATATCCCTTGAGTGCCAAGGTTCGAGCCTTCGTGACGCCAAGTCCACAAGTCTTCCCCTATTGTTCAGAAAGAGAACAACGTAGAACAGCCATTGTTTTTTTGAGCCCGTTCGCCAAGGAATGGTTCTCACCCCCTCTGTTGTTCAGAAAAAGAACAACGTTAGAACAGTTATTGTTCTTTGAAGTTCATTGACAAAAAACGGTTCTCAACCCCCCCCCCTTGTTGTTCAAAAGAGAACAACGTAGAACAGGCATTGTTCTTTTGAGCCCGTTCGCTAAAAAACGGTTCTCACCCTTCCCCCTTGTTGTTCAGAAGAGAACAACATTAGAACAGCCATTGTTCTCGAGCCCGAAAACAAGAGACGGTTCTCACCCCCCCTTCACTGTTGTTCAGAAGAGAACAACGTAGAACAGCTATTGTTCTTTAAGCCGTTCGTCAAGAAACGGTTCTCATTCCTAAGACGCCCCGTCAGGATCATTTAAGTCTCCCCCCTTCGGCTGGAACTCGCCAGCGGACCGAAAATTCCTTCACGTTACCTTCCTTCGCACAACAAGTATAATTACTTAAGCTGAACGTTACCTTTGAGTATTTAACCCTTTTGTCAATTCTATCCTGTGCTTTAAATGGTTTAGCGAACCATCCCATCAATTTAACTTTATATTTGTTTTACCTTTTTAAATCTCTTAATCCTTGGATAAGCTAGATTCTCCACGACCTTTCCATTCTGTGTTAAGGGCAATATTTTCCGTTTTGTGTGTTGTTGATAGTTTTTATTAATAAAACTCAATTTAATTAATGATAGCAATATTATTATTCTTGAGCTCAGTTCCACTTCTTAAGCATATCGAAGATACATAATATCGGCCAGCCTAGACATCCACGCGCTCTAAAGATAATTAAATAAGTTCCCTCAACGAATAGTTCTATATGGTATATAGTCGAGAGTCCATTCTACGACAATATATAATAGTAAATTTTGAACTAATTTATACACAAAAGGTGTAAGAACGTTCTAATTGATACCAAAAGAAGAGTATAACATACAAAAAGGCTACTCATGGATGAATGGTCTCTTCAGGGACTTCCAATTGTGCCTAGAAGACACTAATTCCTTTTTCAGGCACCAGTAGTAGTAAGCTAGAAAGTTACCATCCCCACTCCCTTGTTAGCGTTCCTACTTCACTGGATATCTTGCTGGAAGCGCTCATACTGTTATTGACTAAAGTCTCCACAATTCTCGGGAATATAGTCCTGGTGTGACTGAAGAAATTGCATTTTAACTGACATGCGCCGACCAAGTTTGCGGAAATTCTCCCTTAACTGCCTTTTCATAATGATGACTTCTGTGGTTGCCAAGGTAATTTTCAATGACTGGCTTAAGGGATAACCAGGCACAACCACATAAAACTTGGATACTTTTTATACTCACCTTGAAGGCATAGGATGAGTCCAACAATTTTAAGATCTCCACAGATCAGCTATTTGTGTTCCTGCTAGTTGAGAACAGAAAACAATGCTTCATCAAAACTGGTGTCCTTGATGAGCTCACTTATTTGAGGACCAGCAAATACACATGCCTTCAGTTTTTCTATACTGTCTCGTCGAAACTTATGACGGAGGAAAGCAAAGTAATTCATCAATCTGAGTTTGATGTACAGGGGTGGTAGCAATATCTTGTTCGGTTCAACTAAATGGTGGGACAGAACCTTGAGTAAACCGGGTTCCCTATCCTTGTCCTGAAAGCCACTCTTGTTGTCAGCCTGACTGTCCCAAAAGCACATAAAACATGGATACTTTGTCTACCTACCTTGAAGGCATAGGATGAGTCCAACAACTTTAAGATTTCCAAAGATCAGCCATTTCTGTTCCTGGTAGTTGAGAACAGACAACGAAAGGTCCATGCTGTTGCAGATTTCTTCCATTGCAGGTGAGTGTCCAAAACGGATAGATGAAAACTTATTGCCGTTATTAAGAACTTCTTCAAAAATTATTTTAGATGAGTCAATGAAGGTCTCTATTCCATAGCATCATACTTCAGGCCCATTAAGCTGAGCAGGTCAGCAATGTTTTTACAGTAGACAAGTAAGGAGTCTTCATCAACGTGAAAATTTTTCTAAGTTCTTTCTCGCGGTAACTAAACCAATAGAATGTTGTCCCTGGTGCCAACATTCATTTCTCTTGAAGACGTGAATCTAATAGCTGAACAGATTCTTTGTAAAGGTTCAGGACTCATGGCAGGTCGTTGATTTCATTTTGCCTAAATGACACCAGTTGCTCGCCCTTTTCTATCTTGTATGCATTAAACTCAGCTGTATCGGTAGTGACACTAGCTTTGGAATCAGAGCTAAAACCTACGGTGAAATCAGGCACAGGAACAAGAAGATCGGGGCCACGTGGGACTGGTTTTATAGAAGAGTGAACATCGTGGTTTGAACATGAGGCTTGTTCTTGCGATTTATGCCATTATAATTTGCAAGCTGAAGTAGCAGTCAGTGATGTGATCTTTGTTTTCCCTCTAAAATTTTGAGGAATCAAATACCATACTCTTCCTTTTCTTATTAATCCATTCCCATCAATTTCTACACATGTTTTACAGCCAAGATGGGGATCAAATGGCTTACTGTGGTCTACTAGTTTTACTCCAAAGTAATCATGATATGCCTTTATCACAAAATCCGTGATTTTTGTTTGACGGTCTGGTCTGCAAGAGCGATATGTCCGCAGATGTAACAAAACCTATTCGAATGATTCTCACACGTACGATTAATTGTAATCCAAATCTAGACCTGAAAAGATGAAGAAAATAGGTTATGTATGGTTACTCATCACTAGATGTGACAAAACAGAAGTAATAAACGGTTGGATGATAGCGCTATTTTGGAATATACGTTCAAATATAAATCGAACATATCTTAGAAACCAGACCTGATCAAAGAAAACTACTTATATTATTTAATTCAACATGCAAAAATAATTCTAATTCAGTTGACAAACCAGTGACCTTTGAAAAAAACATTTTGAAACGCAAGCTAGAGTAATGGAATGTTCCCGTTTCGAAGCAATGCTTACAGAGTCTTCACTTGACAACGGGGCTAACACCAATTTAATTTAAGATTAGGTGTTTCTTTTACTTATATTTTTTAAAATCATGTAGTAAGAAAGTGAAAGGGAAAGGTGCCGCTCTGTTTGCTCATTATGTGCCGACAGTCTGGGATTCTTGTAAGCAAGCTTGTTTACGAACGCAGTAGAAGACGATCTCGACATCCACTCCATCTGAAGCAGCCATTAAGTCGCAGATACAGTGAATTAGGGAATGTGGAGGTACCATTGCCTTAATAACAGTCATTGTGCTTTGTGAGTTGCTACAAAATTCAATGTGACCTCCTGAGTTCTAGATTGAGTATTATCAAACCTTGTACTTCAATTGGGTGACCGTATCTTCATCGTATCCATTCGAACTCACGCTACTATGCTAAATTAGTTAAAAAACCATACCCTGTAATTGGAAACCTACAATTTTTCGGCGATAATCTGTAGGATTAGCAAAATTAAACATTCTTTAAAGAACCTACTAACCCTAACCTTTTACATCATTGCCTAGAGCTCTTGCTAACCGAGTGGATAAGGCGTTGGTCTGCCAACCTCGCGGTACCGAGTTTCAACCTGGCAAGAGCTGACACAAACGTGAGCGCAAGTAGAGATCTGACCACCAATTGGTGGACGGGCTCTGATCAGCCCTGTACTAGACTGAATAGATCTTAAAATTCTCATTAAAAACATGGCTAATTGCAACACTGCTTTCTTTCCTCTACCATCTTTGCAGCACAACACACTAGCATAAAATTGCTGTATTCTAAGGAAAACTGCCGATAGCTACGAGTATCTATATCCTCAAACCTCTGACCCAGAACAATTCCTTCTGCCCCGGGGCGACCAAGGTTCTATCTGAACGCTGTTTGGTGTAAAAAAGATAATACTTCCTGGCAACTCTACTCAAAGAGGACTGATCCCTGATGCCTCATTAGCGATAGTCATACTGACTTTTATATCTTTTTTATTATTCGTTCGAGATCCGTCTGAATAAAGGCAGGTTGATAAATCACAATCACTACTACTACTACATCATTGCTCGGGAAATACTACAGGCAAGTACTAAAATTACTAAAATAGTAATTTACTTGCTGAATAAAAAGCAACAGACAATTTAGATATGCCTTTAGAATATATTGTTAGTAGATTTTTGGTAAAAAGAGGGGGTTAATTTTGAATAAATAGGGAGCAAGCAATATTTGTGTTTTTTTCACCCCGTAATGATTACAAAAACCTTTCTTCCTTATGTAATAAAAGCTGTGACCATGGCTTTTAAATTTGGTGTCTTAGAAGCTTTCTTGCATTGCATAATCAGATTGAACAATCGATTTTTCATGACTTTATAAGGGGTGATACACCTTGTGCGCCATCAAAATAGTACTCCTAAGACACTATTACCACGACTGGAGTAAGTATAACATTATTTAGTCTTCTAGAACCTTTGCGCCCGTCTCAATCAAAATTACCCCAGATAGAACTAGGGCATCCCACAGAGTACCTTAAGGAGTTAGTCGTGTTCATTGTTTCTTTGCACTAACTGCACCAACTGGTATGTATTTTTTAACTGTCATAAAGTGACTAGAATAGATATTGAAATAAAATATGAGATAATTCCCTGGGTTTGTAAAACAGCGAGAGGTCAAGTAACAAAACTAATTAAAACTAATATTTTAACAGGTCTTTTGTAGGGCGAGTCCACTAGAAATGGCTGAATGTAACTTAATCTTCTTCTGACAGGACTAGGGCGTCCCTCCGGTTGCTTTACACTCACCGCACAAACGTTTATGTAGTTTTTCAACTATCAAAGAGTGTTCAAAATAGACATCCAAAGAAATTGTGAGATAATTACCCATTTTATGCAAAACAGCGAGAGATCAAGTATTAAGACATCTCTTTCGACCGGTTATGGATGGTCCTCTATAAATGACCGAATAAAACTTGGTCTTTTCCAGAGAGGACTAGACCGTCCCCCAGACCGTGTCATTTTATGCTTTACACTAACCTCGCCAACTGCGCTGTATTACCTCCCATCGTTTTCTGAAAACAGCGAGCGGTCAGGTATTGAGACTGCTATTTCGACTACATATATTTTGGTCGGCACACTGGAAATGGCGGACTGTAAGTTGATCTTTTCCGCACACGACTAGAGCTGGCCCATCGCGCCCTAGGCACCGGGCCGTATTATCATTTGGTTTACATTAACCGCACCAACTTTTATATATATTTTTAAATGTCGGAGTTATTTAGGACAAACATCGAGAAAAATGATAATTCATTGTTTTCTGAAAAAACAGGGAGAGGTAGAGTAGTTTGACTGCTATTTTGACCTAGTTTATTTGGGCCCTCTTGAAATAGCCGACTGGAACTTGATCTTTCCCAGACAAAACTGGTGCGGCTTCCTTGGTGCAGTAAACAGCGGACTGTGCTATTTTTTGCTTTATCCTAACCGCCAAAACAGTTACGTATTTTTCAACTGTCAAAAAGTGTTTAGCATAGAACACATAGTAGTGGCAACTATCTCTATGATTCAGTTTGTTGGTGCCTCAAAGATTTTGGTGGTCAAGCTTATCAGTGCCAAGCTAGTCGCAAAAGAGCCAACAGGCATCAAGAAAATGTCGGAACGTGGCAGTAAAAGGTAAAGTGTGCCCTTATGTCCTCATAAATGCCTGCTTGCAAATTTTCCATCCCATCAGAAACACGCCATCTGGATCAGTTTTTTTCAATTTCGCCCATCTCAGCAGCCGACAGAGATCGTGTGTGCCTGTATAAAACGCAACCGGCCCAAATTAGAACATAAGAGGAATGACTTCTAATTATTTCTCGAAGATATAGACGGAACTTTATTTGGTAGTTGCTTGTGTGTCATATTAAATCCGCAATTATCGGTGCTGATTTGTTTTCAATTACAAATTCATAATTAATTAAAAAAGTGTCAAATTATTCGATGTGGAAACTCGAAGTGTTTGTATTGTAATGTTATATAATAAAGCAGCGCCGTGATTGAATCCCACAATACGGTTACTTATACACGACGGTAAGAAAAAGTGGTGCAGTTAAGGAAATTTAAAATCCAACCATTTCTTCATCGTCCTTCTATAATATCATCACACAAGGACCAACGGCAGCGTGCGAAGCCAGTAGGCTTCCACTAAAGATAACTGATTTAATGAAATCATTGTTGAATGAAAGAAAAATCACTCTTCAAATCACATTTTGCATCTCCTCTTAGGAAATTTCAGGAAAAAATTATCAATCCCTTAGAGTAACAGAATATTCCTTAGACGCCTATTCAATAATAGTTAAAAATAGTTTTCTCCTCCCTTTCCTTACTGATTACCTCCAACATTGAAAGTTTGCGCGATTTTTTTTAAAAATATCTTTGAATAACACTTTTTCCAAATCCCTATGGACTCAAGTTCCAGTGTTGCAGTTACAGTGTTGACCCCAATTGGGCTGTGCGAATGTGTGTCTTTATATCAAAAGAGTTAAACAATAGTGCACACCCTTTACAGAGGTTATTTCCCTATGCCTAACTAGGCTTAGTATTTACATTGCATATGTAGACGACCTCCTGGTTGTCAATAAGGATGCGAAAGAACATAAACAGCAGTTAGAATAACCTTTCGCCCGATTACGATTCCACCGATTGCAGATCAATTTGGCGAAATGAGTTTTGTTGTTGGTTCCATAGACTTTTTGGCTTCATATTCAATTCTCAAAGTACATCCCATGACAGCAATAAAATCGAACCGAGTACGAAAGTCCGGCGTCCTCAAATTTTTAACCAATTGAAACAATTTTTAGGACTGATCAACTTCCACAGACAGTTTGTGAAAACCCCCGGGTATACCCTTCTTCTATTAACTAAACTTGTCAATGCATGAAAAAATACTACTTTAATCCCTCTTAGAATTGGACCACTCTAAAGAAAATGCCTTTCAGCATATTAAAAGAGACTTAGCAGAAGATACTCATTTTGCACACACCCCAAAATATTTCCGCTTGCCCGACATTTGCGTAGCAGCAATTATAGAATACCATCTGACGAGGACTGGGAAGTTCTAGGTACATCAGTTATACATTCAAGAGCACCAAATTAAATTATCAAACATTCAGCAAAGAACTATTAAGCATATTTTTAACGTTAAAATATTTCAAATATATGTTGGAATGATCGGAATTCCATGTTGGGACAGATTATCGTACAATATTGGGAGCATTCATTTCCCATGCCCTAAAACATTCACTATAAGAAGTACTCGCCCCTGAATACATACCTAACCCACTGATGAAATAAGAATTATTTAGGGTAGGGAAAACCTGAGCGACGAGATCGCTAGAGCTCTAATTTCCACATATGATGCGATACCCTCCAATCACCAATTACACTAATCCTCCGTTGCACAAAGTGACAACCTTACCTTATTAGGCAACCCAATTTTACCAGATATTACATCCTTTTCAACACTAGATTACGAATACCTTGCCAACGATTATTCGGAAGACGAGGAATTGATAAATTTGAAAGAATATTCTTCAACTTCGTTCAACCAACATCATTAACTCTGCCTTTCTCTAACACAGCTATTATTTGCAATCTTTCCTGAGGTTTAGTGAGACTATACCTCATTCCTTAATTTCTCAAACTGGCGTTTGACCAGAGGCACAAATTGAGTCATTTGGGAACCCGCTTGACTAAAAACTCTATCTAAGATCGCTTTGTCTAACAATCCATTTATAGTCAATTTCTAGATTAGGTTTGGAGCCGTTCATCATGCCAAAAAACGGAGTACACCGCTACAAGAAAATCCCATATTCACAATTTATATATACAGATAATGCGTTTTTCTTTCTCTATTGACATAGTATGCATTTTTTCCAAGACCTACGAAAGATTTAGATACAATCTCACAGTCATCTGTGGCTAAATTAAATGGGTGAAAGCTTGCCACGTAAGAAATATGATGCCGCATTCCATCATGGAAGCCTTACTCAGTGTTTTCATGCCACGATTCGGCGCGTCAGTCAACTTATAACAGACATACTCTGCGATTCAAGTGACGATTGTTTAATCAACTATTGCAACTGATAGCAATAGACAACATATAGAGGGTCTTTCAACAAGGACGTTCGAGCTTTAACACCAGCCATGTTGTTAAAGTGACATCTGGCAACCTCACTGTGAACTGTTCAGTAGTACTTGGAAAGTTATGATGGAAGGTTATAGCGTTGAACAGCGTGTGCAAGTTATCAAATGTGTGTTCGCTCTTTGGGCTCTAGAGCAGTTGGAAGTTGCCCCAAATTTCCCCCCAAAAATCATCTTCAGCGACGAGGCCCATTTTTCGATGAATAGATTTGGGAACAAGCAAAATTGTCGAATTTGTGATGAAAACAATCCATATGAGATACATCAGCACAAATTACATCCCAAGAAAGTCAATGTTTGGTGCGGATTTTCGTCTAACGGAATCATCGGTCCGTATTTTTTTGAGAACGAAGATGGGATTGCCACAATCGTCAACGGCGGGACCTACAGATCGATGATAAGCAACTTCTTGTGGCCTCAACTGGATTATATGCCTGATATGGATACTGACGACATGTATTCCAACAGGAAGGCGCTATGTGCTACAGTGCGCATGCCACGACAGACATTTTGCACCAGCGATTTCAGAGCAGGATCATATAGCGCGGTGGCGAGGATAACTGGCCACCGAGATCATGTGATTTAAAGTTATTAGACTACTTTGGGGGGGGGCTACCTTAAATCGCAGGTCTATGCGAATAATCCGCAAACAGTTGATGTCCTCAAAGTCAACATAACGAACATCAT
Organism: Ceratothoa steindachneri; assembly: GCA_963969495.1. Classification (NCBI taxonomy): domain Eukaryota; kingdom Metazoa; phylum Arthropoda; class Malacostraca; order Isopoda; family Cymothoidae; genus Ceratothoa; species Ceratothoa steindachneri. The sequence goes on from OZ018327.1 coordinate 80,450,482, forward strand.
CCAGCAAATTCAGCCAGATTTATGCGACAAAATCATCGAAAATTGGTCCTCCCGAATACGTTCCACCAAACGAATCCACGGCGGACATTTGAACGACATCATATTCCACACTTAATGCCATAAAATAAATTGAGTGCATATATCACACACAACTTGTTTTATTTAAATTTAAAAATTGAGCGCCCTTATTGAAAACCCCTATATATCACCCCTCGGGAATCTCCGTGACAACTCAAAGGAGAGAAGGAGTAAATTGAAACTTGAATGTTTCGTACCTGTCAAAAGGCACTCCCCAAAATGAGTTAGACAACCTCGCGTCGGTGTTATTATTCATACGGAGTTCACTAAAATTGGATAGCCAATATCACCTGCATAGGTGGTGTACGCCTGTAGTTTGCTGCTTCCGGGTGATTTATTCCGACTCGCAGTAGCAATCCATTCAAAAACAAATTCATCTTAGATTTGCAATCTAAATGAATGCAGTAAGACCGATAATCTCCATAGAACCGACACATCAAGGTACGTACACCCTTTAACAAATAGAAAAATGTACCTTCGTTCGTGTAAGGGGCATGAAGTACTTAAAAGTTTCACACACCCTTATACAAGCTCGCACGGAGTTCACTAAAATTGGATAGCCAATATCACCTGCATAGGTGGTGTACGCCTGTAGTTTGCTGCTTCCGGGTGATTTATTCCGACTCGCAGTAGCAATCCATTCAAAAACAAATTCATCTTAGATTTGCAATCTAAATGAATGCAGTAAGACCGATAATCTCCATAGAACCGACACATCAAGGTACGTACACCCTTTAACAAATAGAAAAATGTACCTTCGTTCGTGTAAGGGGCATGAAGTACTTAAAAGTTTCACACACCCTTATACAAGCTCGCACGCTGAGTTGAAAAGCACTAAACACGTATGTATATGTGCCACAGAGGATGAAGAGGCAAAATAAATCCTGTGTTCTCAATCACAGCCACGATCCCTTCAGATATATCAACCGACGTATTATTCCCCCTGATGTTTTAAAAGAAGCTAGTCCGTTGGGATGAGTAATCCAACTCAATCACATCCTATCGATTCATAAGAACTAAGACAACCTATGGATGTCCTTCACGTTTTTTCTCTTCCTGCCCTTTTTTTTTTTAATTTACCCATTACCCCCTCGTTCGGAATATTCGTATGGATAAGTGAAATCCCAAATCTGATTTTTTCTAAATATAAAACGGGAACAGTCAACGATCAAACTAGCTTGTTCTTTCAATTTGCTTATTATGCGGTACTGCATCTAACCTATTCTCAAAGTCTCAGTGTTTGTTGAGGAAATTAACTGCTCTCTATATTGTTTAAATTATAGCGTTAACTTGTTAATCCATTAACTACTATTCCAAACGCCTCTTTATGGCAGGCGGAATAATTTATCTGGCTAAAAGTATCCCATAAACATTACAGTTCATCAGCGCAGAACCAATGTAGAGATAAATCGTGATTTGTATCCGCATATAGGATTAACATAGCCCCATAAAATCCGAACTAATTTTTGCCTCAATGCACGAAAATTGTAAGCATATTGCCCCATTGCCTAATTACTGTTTAGAACAAATAGGAATGCCCCCTTGTAAGGAAATATCCCTAGCTTTTTTCTAAACTCCATAATATTCTTTTATCTCATGATAATTGTTTTCCTGTTAATTTATCCTTGGTTAATTTTATAAAGCAATTGTCAACGACCACATTATATTCTTAATTTTTTAAACTAATGTCATTAGCAAATTATCATTAATTCGTATCCATTTTTATTCTTTCTCTCTTTCTTATTATTTAGTCAATTCAGTTAATCATAAGCATAAAGCTGATATTAAGCACCAACTAATAAAAAAAAATTAATTTCCCAATAAACCTCTAAAATTCACATAGACCGAATTATCATTCTTGATCGAAAAAGGCGACCGTCAACTTAGCCTCAGAAATAAACGGAAACAGCCTTGAACAATTCAGTGTTAAGTAGTCTGTTGGAACTAACTTTAATATCGCCCTTAGCATTAACATTTACGCTCTTACTTATTTAAAAGGGTTGAAGTATTGCATGCCCCTCTTCCGGTCTCACAAAGTGACATAATTATCAATAAAAATTCAAATATAAAATATTACGTATTAACATAAAGTAAAATCAAATTAGAGTGAGTGATCATTATTTATAGGGGGAATTGTAAGAAAAGTGGCGAGAGAAACTCAAATGAATAAGTTAAGGGGGTAGGAAGAGAGAAAACGCAGTAGGAGAGGAGAGGGGAAGACAGCAGTTGGGTCATTATTAAGGAAAGGTTTAAATATTTTAATATACATGGACTCTAATTCTAATATACGGAGGGAAACCTTATTTTTACATTGTTCAAGGATTTTAAAGTTTTCAGGAATGACATCGGTTTTGCATTGTTTAATGTAAGCTCTTATGGCTAATGTTTGTATCCGTCCTATTACTGATGCATAAGTGAGAGAACGAAGGTGCTTGCTATATATGTACGTGCCTCGATCACAGTGAGGACAAATGAAATGATATACCTAGGGAACTACGCAAGATCCGAAGAAGTATGTCCTTTACAATGGAATATTGAGCCAATTGCTAAATTATTATTGGTGAGAATGAGTTAAAATAGAATATGGGTGAAATATTGCTGGAAAAGTTTTAGAAATTCTTTGCGGAAGGAACGGTTAAGGGGCCCTAAGATATATAGAGTGAGTCCTCGGTGAAGGTGCTAATAGGTAACGAGGTCTCATATATATTGTTGGTTAATGAATTTTTTAGGTAGCTGTTCTTCTAAATTAATGGGAGATGAATTGTTTTTGAAGAAATTACTAAGAAAGTCGAATTCTTTATGGAGAGCGGAGCAGGTTGAGCATATGTGATAATCACAGTGAAGTAATTGTTTTATAGCATTGGTTAGGGAGAGTTGGTCGCAGTATATCGAAAAACAACCTTCACTGGAATAGGAGAAAATGTTTTCAGTTTCAGCAACCAACTTTGTATTGCAAGTCAGGGAAGGTCAGCAAATCAATCAGAGAATGGCAAAGCTAGAACGTTTACAACATTAAAGGAGATAGTAAGAACTGTATTATAGAACGTCTTTTTAGCGGAGGAAAGACAATTTAAAAGGAAAGGGTAAGGGTAACACAAGTTGTGGTCGATTTCAAAGATATTAGAGAATTCGAGATCCATATATTCAAGGCTCACAGAAATAAAACCCTAAGATTTATAGAAGAAATAACAAAGCGTTTAACTTTGGGACTATGCGCAGAGTAAAAATGGGTATAAGAGTTTTAATTAGTAGGTTTGCGAAAGATGAAATATTTAAAACCAGTCTGGGTTTTATGAAAAAGAAGATCGAGAAAGGAAATGGTTCTATTATTTTCAACCTCATGGGTAAATTTAATAGAAGAGACAAGTGAATTAAGTTTAGAATTAGACCACAAATAAATAATATTTTCAATGTACCTGTACCAAACATTAGGGAAGTCAAGGGTAGTAAGAAGGAGTCTTGTTTAAACGAACTTCATATATATAAATTAGAAAGAACAGGTGAAATATTTACCGTCAAATGAAAACTTAAAATTTTTAGTATAAGGTAAAATGGGGTTAATGAAAGTAGTAGCAGGTAAAGTAAGATCAATATTGGGCAATTTATCATTAAGAAAATTGAAAAAATCTTCAACCGGTACTTTGGTAAACAAAGAACAGACATGGAAAGTAACAAGGGTAAAATTGTTAGAATTACTGAATGAAATTTAGTTTAGAAATAAGGTCGTAGCTATTAGTAACAATTGTATGAGAAATAGTCCCGACTAACTTTGTAAAAATGAAATAAGTTATTTAAACAGAGCATAAGGAAAAGATCCAACAGAAATTATAATCGAGCGTATTGAAATATTTGGCTTGCATGTTTTGACTAGTCCATAAAAATAAGGAAGGGTGGCGTTACTAGACTTGAATGTTGAAACTAATTCAGGGAAGTTTTTAAGTAATAAGCATAAAATTTTATAGAAGTCACTATTAACTTGTAGAGTGTGATCTTTGAATACCGGTAAGTAAGCATCTTGGTAATTTATTAATGCATTCATTTTAGTAATATATATATTTTTATCCATAATGATAACGGTTCCCTTTTCTACTCTGAGCATACTCCCAAAGTTAAACGCGCTGTTTTTTCTTTTATCTTTCTACCGAATTTATGTGTTGTGAGCCCAGGATATATGGACCTGGAATTCTCTAATATCTTTGAAATCGGCCACAAATTATGTTACCCTTATCCCTTTCTTTTAAAGATGTTCTATAATACAGTTCTTACTATCCGCTTTAACGTTATAAACTTTCTGATTTTGCCCCGCTCTGATTGGGTAAGTGACATTCTCCGTCTTTTAAAAAACCTCTAACATTCCTGTTGCTTTCAAGTACGAGTCGAATATTAAGCAATATAATTGTTTACAAAACATGTAATGATATAGACTGCTCAGACTTCATTTAATAAAAAATGCTAACTCAGAATAAAGTTGATACCCGATAAATGAGGTAGAAGAAATGGAAAGCGACTTTAAAAAGGTAGAATTCTATTTCCACTTTTCCCTACGTGGAATTTATAGAGAAAAATACATTTGGAACTGTAAAAAAGCGATGCATGTCCACCTAAAATCCCCCTACTACCCTCCCTGAGGAGCAGCGAGGTGGGCGTAAACTGGATTGCCATTCATTTAGTCCCTACCCAACTGTATCGTTCTCTGTGATAGACATGATTGGGGGCACCAACGAAAGCAGTTTTGAGTATTAGCACACTGTGGAACTCGGCGTCTGAGGCACCCGGAGAAGGGGCAAGATTGCAACTTCTGGGGCGCGAGAAGTGGGGGCCCTTCCCCACTTTTCCACTCTGGGAGCTAAGCCAGGACCATAGAGGAAAAAATAACCCCGTCTCTATGTATGCCGGCTGCAGCACTGATACCAAAACCCTCGAGAGGCGGCACCCCCGGTTAGCGATGGTTGATTCCGCGCTAACTGACAAAAAGTCCGCCATACAATCACACCTCGTGAGAGCCCTTGCCCCGGCTTCATCCATCCTCATCATCGCCCCATCCAGAAATATATGTTCACTACGAGGATGGGGTAAGTCACTGACTCAACCCTATTAACGAGAAATCACAGCCCCAAAGAAGAAGACTCAAGATATTCAACCATCTTCCAAACACCTGCAGAAAAAGAGAAGAGGCATAAATCAGAAAGGCTCCATTTTGCCTCAATGGGTGCAAAATGGCCCAAGAGAACAACAGAACACCAGAAGAATTCCTCCGTGGGTGATCAAAAGGCAGAATAAGCCGAATTGGGATCAAGTATTTGAGCTAATGTTCAAGAAACTCAACATTGCCCTTGTAAGGCTTCTAGTCGCCTACTCAAGGTACGTCACGATCTGCGAAAGGGAAAATGACGTAGAGGCTATTACGAAAGAAGAAGCTCTGGAAATCCCAAGAACCATTAGACTTCAGCCTGCTATTGCCCCACAAATACAAGCTCATCGCAGTGTCGTTTGAGTAGACTCGATCCATTGATCGGACAATATAATAGAGAGAGAATTAAAGAAGAAATAGAGCGTAGACAGAAAAGGGCTAAAGTCACCGATGTCATCAAATTTAAAAACAGACGAGACACCAGTGATTACACCCATGTATTTGAGGTTGTCTTCGCAGAAACCTCGATAACCCAACGGGCGAAAAAACAAGGCTTGCTTATGTTTAACGCCAAGGTGAGTGGAGACCAGATAGAGCGAGAAGAATTCCTTTCAGTCCAGTTTTGTTTGAGCTGCTACAAAATGGAGCAGCACGCCACCAAAGACTGTAAAGAGCCTGAAGAAACGTGTTCTCAGTGCAACGAGAAGGGACACCACTGGAAGGACTTCCGCAACAACTAGGAGAGATGCATCAACTGCGGGCAAGGCTACAGATAAATGGCTATGGCATGCCTGGTCAAAAAGTAAATAATAAACAAAAAGAAAAACGACAAGAAAGTGGAAGAGGTATTCATATCGAATATTAGTTACGCATGGGTAACTAAAGCCACGTACACCGAAACCGACACGAAGAAAACATATTTGAAGATAGAGAACGAAGAGTCTACAAAAATCCTAACGTGCATCCTCTATGATCAAGATAGGAAACTAACCCAGCCTGGTGCTTCGCAAAAGAACTCAACCAAATGTTGGCCAAAAACGGAATGAGCCAAATATGGTTCCCGGACGACCCTCCATCAGGAGACATCCTTCTGCTGCAAATGGTTCATAATAGTGCTAATGAAAGGGATACTAACAAGGACGAAATAGAGAACGAGACACAGGAACTTAAAGCTGTTGCGATAAAACCCACACAGGCTCAACCAAATACAAAATTCAAGAGGACAAGCGAAACGGTGGAATTAGCCTCAACGGAATCTACTGACTCCTCGGACTCCTCCGACTCAGAAAACTCTAAAAACAATAAAAACAAAAAGGGAAAGAAAAGCTCCAAACTGCTCGATGCATATAGGATTAATCTCACCATTGATGCTTCAGAGAAATTCCCCTTCACTGAAAATATGGATGAAACAAAAATTCTAAATGGAGTAAATAAAAAATATACAAATGGGAGTACGACACATTGATTGAGGTTGAAGTGGATGAGGAGCCCATACTACGCCATAACGTTACTTTGTATGAACACTCGTATGAGTAGATCTCCAACACAAAAGTTAAAAAGAAGAAGAATGGAAGAAAGAGAAACGCCACCCAGAAACACCAGTAGAGATAGACCAGCATAGATAACATGAACAATAGATTGAGGATTCTGAGACTCAACGTTAATGGATGGGAGGGGATAGCAACAGCATATGGAAATATATTCGTATGCTTGATCCCGACATAATACTGATAAGCCTATCTACCCGTCAGAAACTTCTGCATACTTTTAGTGCACCGGAGAATGGAATTCTTAGGGAGTGTCCTCGATGCCAGATGCCGATTGGCGGACTATTGTAACACCAACGAAAGATGCCGAAACTTGGAAATGATCATGGGCGGGAAAAACATCGAGAAGATATGGCCGGATTGCCTGATCTACATTAATAGCTAATCAGCCACCAAACCTGCCATTATCTTGAAAAGCGGTGGTTTCCCATTCAATTACTATAGCGAGCCGGGCCCAACAACTCACAGCGACCACATTGCGATATTAACCACAATTTCACTCGCGTTGATCCAGCTGTCCGCCACACCACGTAAGAACTACGCCACAACCGAATGGGACCGTTACAAGACTCTTAGAGGAGATTGACGAAGAACTAGAAAGAGTAACGATTTCTATCATCGAAGCTGACCGCGAGTGCGTTCCCAAAACAGGATACAAAACGCTACCTCAGCCCAGATGGAGAGAGCAAATAAAGAGGATCGCACATGAGCATGGGGAGTGTAAGAAAAGATCATACGGGAAGGTCTAAGCCAGGAGGAAAGCGCGCTACTACGCGGGCTAAGCTCCGAACTAAAGGAAGCAATAAACATCCAACAGGCTGAGCTCTGGGATATCCTTATAGCCGGGGTAGACAGGGAGCTGAGCCCGGCCAAATTCTGGCACCAAATCAGGAAACTGAAAGGTTTGAAAAGAAATGAAAAGGCTCGGACCAGAGAGGAAGGGAAATATATAGAGTATGCAGCGGTTCTGGAGATAAGATTCAACGTCTACTGGGAGAACGTCTTCTGTATCACGAAGCAAGACAACAACGAGTTCAACCAGGAATTTGAGCGCCGTCTGATTGACGATCTGAATTAGATAATACACCGCACGCATCAACACCACCACTCGGACATGTGAAGAGAGATGGTTGACCATGGTCGCCCAATAACAACAGAGGACATCATGGTCACTGTGAAATACTTCAAACAAAAGGCACCAGACTGGAAGGGCATCAGTAAAAACAATTGGGTAAATTCTCCACAGCAGATCATTTAGGGAATCACCAACATTTTTAACGCTTTCCTGAACATGGGCTAGTTCCCGACGGCCTAAATGTAGCTAAAATCATATTTATACCCAAGGCTGGTTAGCCCCCAGATCAACTCTTCTCGAGTTCATGTGTAAAACCTACGAAAAACTCCTTCAAGACCGGCTTGAAGACTAATTAGCCAAACTGGTCGCTCACAACCCCCAGCAGCATGGATTTCGAAAGGGGTGAGGAACGGAAACTGCCCTCGCCCTTCTAACGGAGAACATAGCCCACTGCAAAACCAAGGGAAAATACGTAGAGGAGTGCTACGCGATATGCAGAAGGCCTTCGATAAGGTTTGGCTAAGGGGGCTTCAATTCAAGATCCTGAACCTCCAGCTGAACCCACTCTTGGAAAGGGTCCTCTGTGAATATATAATGGAGAGAAAAGCCCAAATCTCCATCAAGGGCATTTCAGGACTTGAATTCGAACTCGAGGCGAGAGTTCCATAAGGCAGCTGTCTGATTTCTTTGCTGTACCTCGTGTACACAATAGACCTCCTTGCTCCGGTGTGGGACGACACGATGTATCTGCAATTTGCAGATAACATCAAAAAAATCGTCTCTAGCTCCTATAGGAACACTGTAGTTTAAGTAAGGGATACAGCTGCCGAAATAAACAACATTATCAGATATTAAAGGATGTGGAAAATTAAAGCCAACCGCCAATAATTCCAAATAATCCCAATGAACCGCCGGAAAATAGATGACGTCATCATAAACGACGACCTATAGACTTACTCGAAAGAGGGTAACCTCTTGGGTTTACGGTTCACCAGGTCTGGGTACAAAACCCACATCAACACCAGAGTCTCCCTAGCTAAAAGCCAACTTCGGAAACCATAAAGGTTCCGGAACCTTAACGCCCCAAACAAGAAGAAGCTATACACTGCCTTGGTACGCTCCGTCCTGTTGTATTCTGCAGCGATAACGCAGTTGACAAGTTGTATTTCTCTCAGGATGATGCAAAGAGTACAAAAATCAAGCCACCCTGCTAATTGCTGGAGCTAGAAGAAGCGACCGTATTAGGCCAACATACCTGGACGCAAGAACAGGGCTTAAGCCAATTAATACAGAAGCTCAAAGGCTAGGGAGAAAGACTTAGGAAAGGATAAAGCAAACAATTATACCCATATTCGACAACCTCAACATTGCAATTCCACATGAGATGCGACACAAAGTTGCAAGGTCAGCATTATTCCCAAGCGGAAGAAACTGCACGGGAGAGACATTAAACCCGTTTTTAAATAACCAAGATCGAGAAATACGAACATAAGACCGGACAAAATCAAGAAAGAACAACCAATATAGACTAAAACAAAAAAATGAAAACCGAACGAAGAAGAGATATATCAAATAAGACTACATATATAAATAAATAAAAGGACAAACAATAAAAAGGGGCGAAATGCCCATAAAAGGTGTGAAGAAACGAGAAATGAACAAAATAATAAATAAAAAAAACTAAACAAAAGAGGCTAAGAGACCATCAATAGAAAAATAAAAAAATAATAAAAACTCATTTAAAATAAAATAAAATAAATAAAAGAGGCGAAAAGCCCACAAAAAGAAAGAAATAAAAGTAAAATAATAATAGACGAAAATGAAAACAAAAAAGCAAAATGCCCACAAAAATAAAATTAACCTAAATAAAGTTAGCAAAAGATAAACTTGATAGGTTAGAAAGCTACAACGGAGGAAAAAATAAAATAAAATAAATATATATATAAAAGGAAGATTCAGACCGGCTTGGCCGGTCCAAAATGCCAACAGTAGGAACACAGGAGTCCTAAATATAGCCCTCATCAGGCTTATTGACTCTCCACGAATACGCTTCGATATGTTGGACTGATGACGACATTGAGAAGATAGTGTAAGAAAAAGCCGGAGAGCCCCTCCGAAAAATTGGGCTTAAAGCTTCCATACCTCAAGTAATCCTTGTAAGACGAACGATAATGATAAGGAGGCTCGACCCATTCTTCACTGACAATAGTTGCGAAGACATCAAGGCTGAGCTAACCAAGCATCAAACATGAGCGAAGATTTCGAAGGTTGAAAATTTCGGGTAAAATATTGTTACCATAATCTTCGAGAAAAAGTCGAGATGGCTCAGAGGGCCATGAAGGAGGGATTCTTTGGCTCTACCTTCGAATAGCTCCTGAGCAGGTCGAAGCTGAGGAATTTATTAATCTGAAAAGCTGCTTCTGTTGCCTTGCCGTGGAAAAACACCCCATGAAGGAACGTACGACACCCGACACCACTTCCTCCGCATGCTCAAATATTGGTCACGGATGGAAAGAGTGTACGTCCTCTGCGAAGGGGACCACAGGGCCTTCGCCATGAGATGTCTTGTCACTAAAGAAGCTCTCAAAACAAAACAAGAAGTAATAAAGCAACACAAATAGGCAAAAAAGAAGACCTAGGTCGAAACGGCGGCGACCATCATTGGAACCGCAGCCCCGAAGCTTATGATGCCAGGTACAAGGAAAGAACTAATGACTATGGTCATTGTTGCTCACCTAGCGAACTTAGCCAACCCCAGCACTTTTTGGACGAATTAGATCGTCTCCTACAAAAGACCGTTTTTAAGAAAAAGCTGTGGTTCCCGCCCAACCCCGTGTCGCAGGAAATACTAAATATCCAGTTTGTGGACGAAAAACAAAAAGATGCAAACAAAGAAGATAAAGCATCAAAACGCAACAAAAACACAAGAAGAAGTAACCAAGAATCGAAAAAGAGCGGAAACTCAGAAAAGAGCCCGAAAAAAAGTCAAAGAAAAAAGAAGACGGAAGTAAGAAAAGAAGAAGTAAAGGAAGAGAGTAAAGAAAGGGAAAAAGCCAACTTCTATAAAGCTTAGAATAAGATGAAGACGAAATCCTAACTATCCTGGAGTACCCTTCACAGGGAAAAGGGATATCCTACTGCGTGGTTTCTTCTTCGACGCCCAGGAAGTGAATCTCAGTCTTCGGTGCTTCTGTATGCAGACTTCCAAAGGAAAACAGAAAAACTGCTTGAAGGCACCTACCGTGGCGACTACAAGTGGACCTACGAAGGACCTTATTCGCGAAGGAAATAGGAGGACTACTGATGGAGCGCGCGATGTTCATCCCGACCTCGTGCATTTACACCGCCAATATATCCACCTACAAGAAGATAAAAATAGCAAAAATCTAATAAATAACGATAATAAAGTGATTAGAGCGAAAAATAAATAATAATTTCGAAAAGTAAATAACGATAATAAGTGAATAAATAGCGATAATAAAGTGACTGAATTAATGATTAAAACAAGTTATTACGTAATAATGAAAAGTGAATAAATAAAGTAGAAGTTAATAACGAAAAGCGAATAAATAATGATAATAAAGTGATTAAAACAAGTGACTAAAATAAATAATGATTAAAACAAATTATTGATAAATAATCTAAAATGAGAGAAGTAAATAACATTAACGAAAAGTGAATAAATAATGACACTAAAGTGATTAAAATATGTTTACAATAAATAACCAGACATGACTAAAATAAACAACAACAAATAAATGAATAACTCAAATTAGAAATATGTAAATCCTTTAGTAATTGAATGCGACCGAAAATGGTATATGGTTATATTAAAATTTAATAATGTTGAGAATGTGAACAACCTATTCTAAAAATTAGTAATATGTTTTCAAACAAAAACAAACCCAATAAATGCATAATATCAAAGATAAAAATAACTAACATATGGGGGAAACCTCTTTATTTCCTACTCATACTCATATCTTACTCTTATCCGCTAATTGAACAAAACCTTTCACCACTATTACCATATATTTTTTTACATATACTCGTATGTATTAAATTTTAAATATTTGTAAAAACTTATCATATTTCTCTTTCTAAATATATCATTCATGTAAATGGCTGCTCGGTGTGCCGGCAGTTAGTCACCCCTTCCCGCTATAGTGTAGCATTGTGCCCATTTATTTTTCGGAATTACATTGAATTACATTGAAGAGTGAATTTGTTTGGACTCGTTTAAGAGTAGTAAATAAAAACTGTAGAAAGCGGAAAAGCGCGATACTTTTCGTTCGGAAAGTGGACCACTAGCTTTTCGATTGGAGAAAGTGGAGGATGAAATATCCACACCTTTGATGGATAGAAGGTCTGGAGCCCCATCAGTACTATTCGCAAGCTCCAAGGATAGCCCAAAGGTACAGTGATAGTCATATACTTGGACTTTGGTCCCTTCACCTTATTCTCTCATTCCACTCCTTTTATTTTTCCTTTCTTTTCTAAATATTTACCGCGGTGTATTTATAAATTCCATCACATTTACTCATTACACAAACACCAGGAACCCCCTCTTCCATTTCACCTCCAGCTATCTTACGATGTTTTCAGGGGAAATGAGACAGAGGCAAGGTATTTGAAAAAGTTTTAGGTTCCCTGAATATTGCACTAGTTCAACTCATTGTAATCTATAATGGTTACTCGGCTATTTAGGTGAGGGAGGCTGACTGTGAAGATTAACCTCAAGCAAGGGTGTAAAATGCCCCAAAACAATCAATTTAAAATGACCACACCGCCGCAAATACGATCCCACCGTAGTTTGATCTGTAGGGGCCTCGACTCCTGGGTCGGGTGCCACTCAGTATACGAAATACAGACTGAAATTGAATAGAACCACCCATGAGCAAAGGTAGCTGAGGTCATCAAGTTAAAAAGTTACATACAGGTGTTTAAAGTTGTCTTTGAGGACACGGCTATGGCACAAAAAGCGAAAGAAAACACTTTACTTCTCTTCAGTTTAAGATTTTGCTCAGATCAGATGGAACGCGAGGAGTTTGTTGACTTGCAAATGTGTTTTCGGTGCTACAAATACAGCAAACATACTAAATCCAACTGCCTTGGAAAGGACCTTACACTGTGCTCTATCTGCACCGATAGCGACCATTTCTGGCTTGACTGTAAAAGTAACGATTAAAAATGACTAAATTATGAAGGCAACCACCGGACTATGTCTATGTCATGTCCGGTTTAAAAAAACAAAAAATCAAAAACAAACTCAGATAAATTGAAAAAGCGAAGAGAAGAAAGACAATACTACTTGCGCCAAAGTAGCCAAAGCCGCGATTGCAGAGTCCAACAGCCAAAGGACATACCTGCATATTTAAAACGAGAATTCCACCAAAATAATGGGTTGCATATATTATGCACATATTGCGAGCATTACTCGCCTCGATACCTTTGACTCTGAGGTCAGCGCATGTTCGTAAAAAACGGAATGCAGGAAATGTGGTTTCCGGACAATCCGCCTTCGGAAAAATTTATGCGAATTAGCGTAACTCCTCAGTGCGAAAACTTATGACAAAAAGTTCCCACGCCCCAAAACACAGCCAATGCACGCGATCCGCGTCTAAATAAACCAAGAAACAAGCAAACACCAAAACAAGCGCCCGTAACACCCAGGAAAAATACCACCACTACAAACCATACACAAAAACACATCCAACACGGAAACAGTGCGTTCCAATGAGCCCACCTCTTCACGATCGAGAAAAATCTCAAAAACCCGCTGTCCAAGGTCAACCTCCTCCTCTTCGCACCAGCTCAAATACCATGCAACAAGATTCAACCTTAAAATATTTACTCCCGAGTCGGCTCCTTCCTAAAGGAGCTGCATTCCCACAAAGTAGCGGAAGGTCTCAAGAAGGAAGGGTACAAGTGGGAATGTTCGAATGGGGTTTACGAGCGGCAGTTCGAAGAGGCCCTCGCTCAAAACAAGGTGAATTAACCACATACTGCTTTTTTATGATCATGGACACGAAATATAGGGAAAAAGAAAGGACAGGGAGAGCACCCCACCCAGAGCCCCACACGGGGCTGAAGTAGAACCCGAATAAACGTCTAATTTAATCCCACACACTACAGAACCAACACTACAGAAAATGGTAGACAAACTTACGATAATACACATGAACATCAATGGGTGAGACAGAAAAGGTTGCACCTCTGGAAATATACGAGTAATACGACAGAGTAACCCTGACCTAATACTCATATCGGAACACGAACTGAGTCAACAAAAGCACTTAAAATTTGTTCAGTACGACGTCTTAGCAACAAAAACTACAGTCAGGAACGATATATATATATATATATATATAATATATATATATATATATATATATATATATATATATATATATATATATATATATCAGCAGGAAAAGGAGAGCAAGTACTGAATATAACATATATTGCCAACGTTTCGGGCTTTGGACCCATCTTCTAGGCTAGAATATTAAAGATTTATATAAGAACAATTGCTTAACAATTATGAGAACAATAATAATTAATGGCTTTAGGCTAAAAATGTACTAGGATGTAAAACAAACAAATATCAAAATACATTATAAAGGACAAAAATCTGTATATTAAGTTAAAAAATAAATAAATTAAAACGAAATTAATAAGGTTACAATTGGAAGAAAAGGAAAACCTCAACAAATACACTCAAATTTGTTATCTGATTCGGAGAAAGCTGTGAAATGAATGAATGAAATTTAAAAATTATACTACCAGAAAAGATGTGATTTAGTATTAGTTTGTTCTCTGATCTATGTGGTTTGTTGGTCGGAAAAAAAATCTTAGCTAGTTGGTTGTTTAAGTGGTAATTATTTAATGTTAACTAGTTAAAAAAACAGATTTAAACGAAATTAATCAGGCAATATATTACGGTATGGAAGTAGAGTCCTTATTTAACTGAGGCTGATTGTATTTAATTAAATCAGACTCATTTATGAGAGGGTCAGATTTAGATTTTGATGCAGCTAATATTTAAAATTGATTATAATTTATAGGTATTTTACATGAATAGGAATGAGATCGAAGAACAGAGTTTTCTTTTACGGAGAGATCCATTCCTGTTCTGTAACTGACCCCACGGTGAGCATCAATGCGAAACTTGAGAAGACGTTCAGTACAATCAATATAAGTTCCCAAAGAACATTTAAGACAAGTATATTTATATACTATTCTTGAATGGGGTCCTTTACAGTGAACAAAGAACTAATTTTTAAGGGGTTTACAAAAATTGGCCTTAAATTAAAATGCGGATAGAATTTTTACAAAATATTCGAAAATTCCCTCCTAAAAGTATCAGTTTGATATCCCATAAAGGAAAAAGAAATGTTTAATTTTTTGCGGGGCACATTATAATTATTTATAGGTTTAAAGACATTATTTAAAAGTTCCTAATGCAATTTATAAAAATAGGGGGTGGCTGGTTGTTTAATTTAAAAAAAGTTTTAAGTTTGATCATTTCCAAATGGAATAGGGTCCAGTTATAACAGATATTGAAAGCACGGTCAATTAAGGTTCTACGAGCATTAAATTAAATTGATAGGTGCAAAAGCTGTAAAAGTTTAAACCAAAGTTAACAAACGTTAGCTTTTGGGAAACAAAAAATACAAAGCAAGCCTGATTCTCTTCTATTTTTACATCCAGAAACGATAAACTGTTATATGTTTCTGGTTCTATTATAAATGAAATGTTAGGGTAATATGAGTTTATAAAGTTCTTGTAAAGTTCCAATTGAGCAAAGGTAGGGAATAATGTAAAAGTGTCATCTATGTATCTTTTATAGAAGTTAGGTTTGAATTCTCTAGGACAATCATCTAAAAATTTGGTTTCCAAATGGCACATGAAAATGTTAGCGACGGTTGGTTCAAGTGGAGAACCCATGGATATACCATCGATTTACTTGTATACTTTTTTAAAAAGTGAAAAATGAATCTTTGACAGCTAATTCTAGAAGTGTTTTAAAGGAAGATCGAGGAAATCCATAATGTAAGCTATTGTGATAAGGAAATAGTTTATTTTAAATTTTATCTATGGTTTCAGTTAATGGAATGTTTGTAAAGAGAGATGAAGCGTCATAACTGACCATATGACCGTTAGAACCGAGCTGCTTGAGTTCATCTACAAATTTCTTAGAATTTTTAACAGTATATTCATTTCGAATTAAATCAGAGAGAAGGGGAACTAAAAATTTAGCAATTTCGTAACTAGATGAATTGTAAACGGCCTAGTTACGATATTGCTAAATTTTTAACTAATTAACATTAATTAATTACCACTTAAACAACCAACTAGCTAACATTTTTTTCCCGACCAACCAACTACATAGATCAGAGAACCAACTAATACTAAATCTCATCTTTCCAGGTAGTATAATTTTTAAATTTCATTCATTCACCTCACAGCTTTCTCCGAATCAGGCAACAAATTTTAGTGTATTTATTGAGGTTTTCCTTTTCTTCCAACTATAACTTTATTAATTTCGTTTAAATTTATTTATTTTTTAACTTAATCTACAGATTTTTGTCCTTTATATTGCATTTTGATATAATTTTTTTACATCCTAGTACATTTTTAGCCTAAAGCCATTAATTATGATCGTTCTCATAATTGTTAAGCAATTGTTCTTATATAAATCTTTAATATTCTAGCCTAGAAAATGGTTCCAGAGTCCGAAACGTTGGCAATATATATATATATATATATATATATATATATATATATATATATATATATATATATATATATATCAGGGAAGAAATGACAACTGGTCCGACCAGTTGGTGAGAGGATAAAGCGAATGGGGAGAAATTCGTTCCCCCGAGTGTGTGGGTAATAATTATAAAAAATAAGAGTGCAGATTGGCTTAAAGGTCAATTATGGCCGATAGTCGTTCAGGGTTAATAAAAGAGAAAACAAAAATAAAGTTTAATAACAAAAAAAGAAATATTAAATATTAATACAAAAGAGGGTTAATTGAGATATGTGATTAAATAAATGACGAGCACATTCGGTGTCAGCAAAGAGTATTAAAATGGCTACACTAAGCCGCAAGTAAATAATACAATTGGTTCGGGAGAATACCAGATTATAACGCGGTCCGCAGCGTCGACGTCCTTCACGGGGTAAGCGTCGAATTGGAGGTAACTCAGGGAAGCAAGCATGCAATCAAGGATATAAGTTTTACCACAGGGTGGTGATGAAGCAGGACGGGTTTTACCCCAGGGTTCTCAATGAGGGACAATTGTTTTTACCAGAGCGTTCTCGATGAACGAGTACTGGCTCGAATTCACGGAAGAACTGCCGTTGTAAGTAGCTGCCAATTGACTGGGGCGATGGCTACGGCGTAGAAATTTTAGTCGTCGGTTTCCGAATAATCTACGGAGGATCCGACTCGAGAACGTAATGTGTCTTGGTGCGCGGGCGTGCTGTACTGCCTATCCGGCAAAAAACCTCTGCCCTATATCTGACGCGTTAGGTGGAAGAAGGGTCGAAGCCACATTTTCAAATTTTTCAGGAGAGACTTCCAAAGTTTGTATATTATACATCTTGCAGTCAACTGGTATTATCCAAAGTTTTATCGTTTACGTCTATTTTAACATTTTCTTGTTTGTCCTTTTTAGTTTCCATTTGTTCTAACGAATTTGTATAATATTTCGAGGCGTCTGTTGCCATTAATTTTTTTAGTTCTTGGATATCAATTTTCTTTTCCTTTGTTATTGGGAGCATCTTAGAATACTTTGGAGGCAGTGGAGCTCGAGCTAAATTGAACAAATTGCAGCTGTAAGAATTTCTTCCTCTTTGCAGCCTGACAAGATGACTATTACTGTTTAGGCTTGTTTGAAGTCTAGAGGAAATCACGTACCCTTCTTTGTATTTATGATCCAAAACAAATTTTCTCGCATCAATAAATTTAATTGCGTTTGATTTCCTTTTGACTTTGCGCTCTTGTAAAACGTCAAAATCGAAAAAATTACTTTGTTCAAGTTCTACAACTTTAAAGCGCTGAGAAATTTGGATATGAATTAGTTCTAATTAGACTCTGATATTTAGTATAACGATAAAGTAAGTTATAAGAATAACTTATCCGTGAAAAACGCCATTTTGAAATTTTGTGGCTTAGGCCTTTCTTCCACCTAACGCGTCATATGTAGTCGGCCTGCGGCGAAATGGACTCGGGGCCACGGCGTGCTCTCATCGAATCTGAAGTCTTCGGCTTTGGCTGAGGAAGGAGGAGAATCCTAGATATGGAGTCAGTCGAATAGCTCTTCGGGCTCTCTCGTGTCCCGATTAGGGTAGGTAAGCTTAAATCGCCTCGGGCACAGGAAATATGACTCGCTAGATAAACACAGCTGGTTTGATAAAAGCATGTTCACCCGATTCCTTCCTTGCTTCTCAGGCTTTTTGTTCCAGGTTAAGGCCACGTGACTCTTCTAAGAGTTCAAGGTTGACCTTCAAATCATATTAGACTCTGTTTCTCTACATCTCGTCCTTTCCAAAAGATAGCGCTTTTCTCAGACGAAGGGGAAGAAAAGGGGCATAAAAAAAGGCGTTTTCCCACGCGGATGGTCAAGCGGGGGAACAATTCAAAGGGACATCCTAACCTGTGTCGAACAAGTGTGCACAACTAAAAACTCACTGATCTGAGTTTAGGTATATATCAGAAAAAACAACCATAAAAGGTTTATACAAAAAAAAGTAATTAACAATGACACATACAATTAAATGGAAATAGACCCCTCAAAAAGGAAAATAAATATACACAAGGGAACGTTTGGCGTCAAAAGAGTACAAGATAAAATATACAGGCGGTGTTTATATTACAAAAACAGGGTCTTTCTTTTTTCCTTTCTTTTCTTAGCCTACAATTAAATGTGCAAAGAATAGGGTTGTTTCCTAATGGTCGTTTAGCTGGCCAAGGGGTTACGGCTAAGGTTATCTGATATACAATTAGCAGGCCCTTTAATGTATTAAATTTTAAATTGATATTCTCAAAGGAGTAGACTCCATTGCATAAGGCACCCGTTATTATTTTTGATATTACGAATGTATGCAAGAGGCCGGTGGTCCGTCTCGATTATGAACTCCTTCCCTATCAGACACATTCTAAACTTCTGGACACTGCATATGATAGTCAAAGCTGCCCTTTCTATGACGACATAATTCCTTTCGCGCGGTAACAACTTGCGACTTGCGTAAGCCACAGGATAGCTTTCGCTGTCGTCACCATACTCAGGAGCACACAACAAATGCCCCCGTTACTCGCGTTCGTCCTGATTCCAAACGGCTTATTAGGGTTCGCAGGCTCAGGATGGAGGCGGACTCTAATTTGCCCTTTAACTAGTGGGAGTGGAAAATAGACTTCGAATTCCACACGACGCGATCCCTTTACTTCTTTTGGAGGGGCGCACATAAAGGTGATGCAAGGGTCGCGAAATTAGGGACGAATCGCCTGTAAAACGAGGCGGATCCTATGAAGGATCAGAGTTGCCTTTTAGTACACAGCAGGAGCATCTCGATTATTGTCCTAAACTTATTCTCTTAGGGCCAAATCTAGTTTCTTTCGATATTAAAATCCAGATCCTTAATCGTTTAGTAGGCCAAGTAGCACTTGTTAGGGCCAATCGTGAGGGCATTCTCGCGTAGCCTACTTAACAGGGCTTGGAGAGAGAATAAATGCTGGTGTTAATTGCTGTTAGTAACGTATATGTTGTCGAAATAAAAGGAAACGTTTGGCAACCCATCTAGGATTCTACGCATCATCCTATTATAGTTACTGCAGGCCGTTAGTAATTCAAAGGGAAGTCGACGAAACTGCATAAGACCTTTATCGGTTTGGAATGCTATATAATTTCGTACTCTCTTCCGAAAGGAAATTTGGTAATAAGCCTTGCAAAGGTCTAGTTGGAGATAATTTTGCTTCAGCATCGAAGACAGTCACAGAATTTAGCTTGCGAAAATCAACGCACATACGGTACGTACGATCAGGCTTTGTACCATCATGATAGGGGAGAAGTAGCTGGAATTGGAGGGCTCGATGATATTAAGCTTATCGAGTTTTCAACCTCCGAATTAAACGCTTGCCTCAGGTGAATAGGGAGAGGATACGTCTCCGAACGGATTGGCTCTTAGGTTGTAAGAGTGATGTCATGCTCAAAATTGGTAGCAAAACAGGGGACTTCAGAGATTACATCTTCAAAGCTATTTAAAAGGTGCTGCAGCTGACTATTTTGTTCTGAAATCAGCCGTGTGTCAATATTTAATCCAGTGGGTGGTAATTCTGAGGCGTCGGGTAAGGTAGGGAGAGGATAATCCTTATCCTGCTCCACGCAGACGCCTGGTATTACATTAAGGGAGTCCACGAGGTAACCAGCCTCCCTAGTTGATTCTTCATCGAATAACTTCTTTTAAATAGGCTTTAAAGTTCCATTTCATTCTGTGCGAATACGTTTGCGATAGAGAGGAACAGGATGGTAAATGCGGTTTTTACCATCAGCAATTTTCCAATATTGTGGCAAAAATGCCCAGGGAACAAACTCTCTTGGGCAGTTTCACGAATGGCCGAGACGTGATGACGTGGAACGCCCAGCGAATGAGCCTCGGTGCTATTACCATCCGAGCGGGCTCGGTACAACAGACCTTCTTTCATGGGGCAAGAGGCAGTTTTGTGGCCGAGGGCAGGCAGAAATTTGCTCGTGGCTCCAAGCTTTCTCCCACAGGGAAAGGAGGGTTTCGCACTCCTTCCGTACTCGAGCGAATTCTTCCCTCCTGACGCTACTAAACTCAGTGTCGCAGTGGGCTTCAAAGAGAACTTGTATCTGGGATTCTCTTTTTGCCTGGGCCCGATTAACAACGGGCTAAGCCACAGAGTTGAGGGACACTTGGGGGCACTGTCCGGTCAAGATTGAGCAAAACCTAATAGGGCCTGAAACGACCTCAGCCCAGCCGGTGAAGTATTAGCACTCAAGTTAGCACTTCATAATGGGGAAGCATTTCACGCGTCTCAAGTAGTCGTGAACTACTGCAAACTTTTTGTGGTCAGGGGACACTGGGGGAAGTAATACCTATGACACGACGATATACGTGTACACTGTATCGCGATCGAGAGTGGATACTCGGTATCCGTTTAAGATCCGTTTTCAAATTTTAGGCCTCTGGGTGAGCTTTTATCGAACAGGAAATTGACCTGATAGCCGAGAGGGCTGGGCAGCGAGAGAGGAGTGGGGGTTTCAGGGCGAGATGATGGGGGAGCAGGAGCGGCGCTCAGTTGGTGGACTTCGTGAACGGAGTTATTCCGAAGCTTGGAATTCTGGGGGCAGTATGGACGCAAGTGCCCTTCCACGCTGAATGTAAAACAAAGTATCAGTCTCCTGGGGAATGACAACACAGGGGAATTGGGAATAAGAGGTTTGATATCTCTGGGTTCCGATGGGGAAAAACCTCTGGGTTTAAAGGAGCCCGCTACATTAACGAATTTAGGGGCGTTGCGCGGAGGGAATCGTGAGTTATTAATCTTGGACTTGGGAGATGAAGGGGCAGTCTTCTTATTCTCCTTTTGATAGAGGTTATGGCTTGCCGCGTAGACATCTGCCTCTTCAATGCACTCCTTTAAGGTGTAGCACCTATGATCCTTCACAAATGCGCCAAGTTCCGTGGGCAGCTCAGCCAATAAATGATCCTTAAGTGGTGTCTTCTTCCAGTCCCCTCATCTAGTTTGCCTAGGTGTGACCAGTGTGAAAACATCGGTGAAGTACATGATAGATACAGTCATGACAAATCAATGAGATCTAAATCAAATTCAATTAGGAGGGTCGCATTGGTTGGAAGACCAAGAGTAATGCGTACAAGATGGAATTCAAGAAAACCAAGATCTGTTCTGTAATGACAAGTAAGTTGCATTATACTTATTAATTGTTGCTGTTGTAGTTTATTGCCTCTTATGAAGAAATTTATTCTAATGGGCATGATGCCTATAACATTATTTCTCTAAAGAAATGTACAAGTGAAGAAATTAAATTTAATTTATATTTCAAAGTGAATTTGGCTTATACCAAAAACATACTCACACACACGGCCCAGTAGTGTAGCGTAGCGGTTTGCAAGTTGGCTTCCCAAGCCAAAGAATCCGGGGTTCAACTCCTACTCACTAGCAATGAGTAGGTACGGGATGTCAGTCAAGGAGTTGTGACCTTGCTTTCCTGGTTTGTGGTGTGTGAGTGATATCAGACCTACCCAAAGGCCGATCCATGTGAGCTTTAAGCTGTTTCTCTAGGTAAACAACTGAATAAAACAAGCACCAGCCCACTATGATGTAAACTACACATACACACACACACTCAGGAATTCCTTTGACCGATGTTTGAGGCGAAGTCGGCGCCAGCGTGAATGGTCACAACAGTTCAACGAGTTCTTATAGCTTCTTATAGAACTCATGACATAAAATTATTTGGAAAGTCTTTATCCAGTCACATTAATTTTGGTGTTTATTCATCACTCTGGAACAAATTTTGTAAGTTACTATATTCAGTTACAAAAATCATTTTAAAATTTACCATATTTTATTAGCTTCTAAAGTGTAAGTTTTTCTTTTATTCATTTTACTATGGGATTACTTCAATTATTTCTTAAATTATATCTACAGTAGGAAACATAAATGTTGTCCCTGGCCTGGTAAGGCCATGGATCTTCAGCACAAAAAGTAATTTCAAATTTACCTTTTGATCTGCAGGAATATGATATGACTTTTTAAACATGTCTGTGATATAAGAGTCACTTTAATTTATAATTATGGATAAACTTCTTATAGTTTTTTTTAATTAAAAAAGAGTACAACCAAAATATTCTTTTATATAAATAAAACTATTCTAATTAATATATATATATATATATATATATATATATATATATATATATATATATATATATATATATATTGTGAGGGTATGGAACGTACATACTCGCATGCCGCCAGACAATCGTGGGAACGAAAGAAATTTGTCGTTTGAGTTGACCTTCGTCTCCTCTCTCTCCCCCCCAACCCTTTCCCAACTGGCGACAGGAAGTCTGACGAAAGAAGGCCTATCTCACAGAGAAGCCTTAATTCTATTTGCCTTCTTTATGATACCATGGAGATTGTCCAGAAGGCGCTGCGACAAGCGAATTGTCGGGAATGGAATCTCTCTCTCGATTTCACACAGTCCGCGGTATAAATCATAACGCCATTCATCCCTGTAGAGCAGTGTCCCAAACCTACTCTCGTAACCCTCACGTTGAATGAGAGTCGTTGCTGTAACGTATCGACTGCCAACGCGCCGCCGAGTTAACTTGGTTGCTCTCTCAAACTGTTCCTGAGGCAAATCCCGCCCCGCAGAGTCTGTGACTAGAAGAATACGCTCTGTTGCTCAACGTAACTTGAGAAAGAAAAGGAACATCCAAATAGTTACTGGAAGTTACTATTTGTTAGTGTCACATCCAGTTAGGAGTGAACTAACCGGAATTGCAGTCAGCAGCCCCGAACCCGTCGTCTTATCCCCCCTCTCCGGAACTGCAGCCAGCAGCCCCGAACCAGTCGTCTTATCCCTCCTTTGCCCGAGAACTCGTGTTAACTCCACCCGAACCACCCCGTCTGGAACTGAGTAGTCGTCTCTCCAATCCATCACAATTAATGGTAATCTGAAACCCACTGTCCCTCTATTTTTAAATTACCTATTTAATTAACAGTGATTGATACTCCCATTGAGTCATTATAAATCTAGACGCTTAACGTCAGTGTTTAATATTTAATTCTTATTTACCTAAATGCCCGCTTAACTATTGCTACTACTTATTATTTTTGTGTAAAGTAAAGTTTATTTTTGTACGTGTGTTTATTTGTGGCTCCTTCTTTTTGACGTACCCTTGGCAAGACTTTAATTAAGAATCCCTTCGGCTAATTTATTCAACCTCTATTATGCACTCTTAGAATTCAACAATCACAAACCTCCCCCCAGTAACAAGTGGGACTTTTATAGTGAGAATCCTGGCTACGGCACAACCCGCCTCTAACCAGCTTTCGCACGTTCAGTAGGAATTAAAGTATATATATATATATATATATATATATATATATATATATATATATATATATATATATATATATGTATATATATATGAAAGTAGATTGAGTCATAGGGTCTCAATACCATCGACTCAATCAAAAGCGGTGTGTCCAGATCAAGGACTAGAATAATTATTGGACCAGACTATGAGCAATTCTACGACATATATATATATATATATATATATATATATATATATATATATATGAACCTAATATATTTTTTTATAGCGTCAGGTTTCGTTTCAGCTATTACATTGAACCGGGCCCCAATTTTCCGAGCGACCACTAGGCTATTAAAATTACGATAGCAAAAGCTACAAACAAGCGAAATGGGAAAATTACAGAAATTCCCTTACAATGTACATCCCCGACCCGTTATATGATTTAAACTTAGAATAAATAGATGAGGAGCTGGATAAACTTACCATTACCTAATCAAAGCCGATTTAAATAGTATTCCCCGTATTGAATATAAAACTCTTCCAGCTCCCTCTTGGCCCCTTCCATGAGAGCCCTGGCCCAAGAATATAAACACTTGTTTAATGTAGTAGCGTTGATAGGCGCCAACCACAATGCATACAGATGACTAACAAAAATAAGAGACGAACTACGGACGCTAATCACGGACCTGTAAACACTACTATGGGACAGACTTATAGAGAGGCTTGAATAGAAAAAGACTCTCACACTTTCTGGCAGACAGTAGAACGTATAAAATGAAAACCTCTACACAGAAATTACACGAACAAACATAACAGCACAACACTTACGGAGACGGACGAGATTGAAGAAAGTTTTAGAAATTTCTGGTCTTTAATCTTTAAAATTACCCAAGAAGAAAATGACAACTGCGACCACGGATTTGAAGAAGACGTAATACAACAACTAAACGCACAAATACATAAAACCTGTCTTCATCATTGCGTGTCACAAGAAGGATTAATGAGGGACTATGGTAGCAAAATCACTGCACTAGAACTCTCCGTTACTCTAAAATCCTTTCGTCAGTGAGCCGCGAGCTACACGGGCTATCCCGCGCAAATTATATCCAGGCCCCACCTAACATTTGGAGTGGCCTACTAAATATCATGAACACCAATCTGAACACGGGCTATTTCGCCGACCAGTGGAAATTGGCCAAGATGATTTTCAGTCCCAAAACGGGAAAACCCCGGAAGGCCCTCCAGCTTTCGCCCAATATCTCTTTTAGAATTTGCCGTCAAGGTCTTCGAGAAGAAATTGGCTAACAGGGTTAACTATTTGCTGGAAGAAGCCAACTTGTACAACGAGCAGCACCGCGAGGGACCGACATGGCACTAACCCTTGTCACAGAAAAGCTCGAAAAGATCAAGGCAGATTAAAGGCATGCCAACCTGGTGCTCCGCGATGTCAGAAAAGCTTTTGACAAGGTTTGTAAGAAAGACTTACAATATAAGATCCTTTAAGTAGGCCTCAACCACATTCTTGAGAGGATTTTGTGCGACTACATAATGCAGAGCAGAACATATATACAAATCAGAGAACATAAAGGCGCCGAATTCGAGCTCGAAGCAGGGGTCTCTCGAGGGGACTGTCTCAATCCCCTTTTCAATCAAATCAATCATTTCCTGTGGCATCCACGGGAATGCATAGGGCCTCAATAAACTCAAGCCACCACGCTCTATCTTGAGCTAATGCGTCAAGATCTTCCTAACAATCATCTCCTGCTTCGCGCCTCATAGTCCTTATCCAAGTCTCCCTAGGCCTACCCTTTTATACAACATTTATACACGTAACCTACCACAACCCCTCTCCGAGGGTTCGGTATACTTTCAGTTCACTGACTATATATTGCAAATTTGTACAGCCGCTTATGTTCACAGGGATTTCCTGGCGAGAAACACGGCTAGGGAGATAGCTAACATCAAATCTTTCGAGAGGAGATGGAGGATAACAAGCAATGCCCCAAAATTCAAAATAATTCCCATGTTTCGCCAGACCTTCAACGATATACGTATGGACGAGGATCTAAACCCTTACTACAGAGAAGGGACGTTTCTGGGGTTCAAATCACCCCTAGGGGTTACACGAGGCTCCTATACCCCCTCACCCCTTGCCGCTGAACGCGAGTGTCGAGACCCACATTGCGAAACTACAAAAATCCAGAACAAAGCGGTGCTTATTATCACAAACACCCGAAGAAGTGAACACAAAAGACAGAGGGAGCTCCACGCCTCGGTTGGATTATCTCCGATCAAGGTGGCGCTCCACGAGAGAGTAAGGAGGATCTGGCAATCCATTGGCACCTGCTTGTCCCCGAGTTCTCTCGTACACACTTGGACATCGAGGTCGTTCGACAAAAAAGACCTTTTAAAAGCATCAAGGCTTTTGACAGACGGCGACGTGACTCCAAAGTACACATGACAAAGTCGACAAAATACAGCAAATGACTAGTGTAATATTCAGGTTTCTTTAGTATTAATCACAACACTAAGATTACGAAATTTTAGAAATAGTAAATTCAAAAGTTGAAATTCACTTAAAAAACTTTTTCAAACACCTACAGCGGGAAAAATACCCCGCCCAAAATAAAGACTTGAATTCCAATTAAACCAAATCAAATCTAGCCTAATTAAATTAACAGGTTTAATTTAATTATTATAAGCTATATATTTTATAGTTTATAATAACAAAAAAAAACAACAAAAAAACATAAAAACTTAATCAAAATTCCAAAACAGAGCTACCCTTTAACCAGGGACCTATTTATTCTGTCTCCCACACCACCTCTTTTCTCCAACCTCACCCAATTTCACCACTTGACTCTCTCACTATCTCTCTCTCTCTCTCTTGAAATTCCCTAACTTTGTAAATCCAAGTCCAAGTCCGCCATGTATTAATATAGGTGGAGTTTACTTAGTCGAATGTTCTGGCTGTCGGTAAATATTTCGGACAAACAGGCATGCAACTGTTTTCTGTATCAATCAGCATAAATACAATGTACGGAAAGGTGAAAATAATAGAGCGTGTTTTGTTCACACGTCCAAGAATGACCATTATTATTTCTTGGGATTTAGTCAAATTAATTTATTGTGACAATGACGTTATAAAAAGAAACATTGTTGAATACTCTTTTATTAGCCATTCCTATAACTTTAAACATTTCCCATGGCCTTTTCAAAATTGATGCTGTTATCAAAAACTTATTCTTAAAGAAATCAGTTTGTACTCATATTCTTAGTTATGTGTCTAATACTCATAGTTAAGGGTACACAGTTTGCTATCTTAATTATTTTATTGATTCTGCATTAAAAAACTGCTTTATTACTTTTCCTCCCCCCTCGCTCTCCTTGACCCTCCATTCAGTTGCTTCTCGTGTCTTCCCTAATCTTCCTCTTTAGGCTATCTCCCCTTCTGTTAATATTTTTATTGCCTGTGGCTTTGTCTTTTACCTTTT
This sequence comes from Ceratothoa steindachneri, assembly GCA_963969495.1. NCBI lineage: Eukaryota > Metazoa > Arthropoda > Malacostraca > Isopoda > Cymothoidae > Ceratothoa > Ceratothoa steindachneri. The sequence goes on from OZ018327.1 coordinate 80,477,914, forward strand.
CTGCCAGTTTGTTTGACCTTGCTACCTACTCCTTATAAATCTTGATGTGCTTTTACTATCCTTCTCCTACTTCTTCATTTGTGAATCCTTTTCTTAGAGGCGGTGCTCTACATATTTTTTCTTTCTTATATATAACCTTTTTATATTAATTTCCCTTGTAGTTATCTTGTAGGCACTCTTAAACAACTCTTCCTCTTTTTGCCTGTGGGACATTGCATTCATTGCTAACCTCATGTTCTACTTTATTAATTTTGCATTTTATATATATATATATATATATATATATATATATATGGAGAAGTGATACACTGAAACAAGAAAGAAGACATCCTACTGGAGGTGACCCCGAGAAAAACCAGAGAGTAAAGAACCATTGCCCGACAAGAACTCGAACCTCAGACCTCTGGTTATCTAGATCAGTGCTCTACCGACTGAGCCAACGAGACACGTTACCTATGACAACGCATTTCATCAATTTAACTTTTTCGTTCGCACCTACAAAGACCACCGTTCAAATGAAACCCTGCCTGTAAGGACGGAGAAGATACAGTTGTAAAAGCCCGACATCCTTTCTTTGAGCGCCCGAAAGCGGCTCAAGGAGTAACCCCTACGATTTATTGCACAACATTTTAGCAAGTTGTGGCACTTCATCTTTCTGCTAGTGGACGAAAGAAGTAGGTCTAGGTTTGTGTTCCGAGTAACGACGGGCTATCACTTCAGAAGGCAAAGTCTTGTAGAACTCCACAATAAAAGAAAGAAACCATCACTGAATGAAATGACTCCTCCATCTAGCTATGCTTTGTCTAACACAACAACAAAGAAACTATCTTTCCTTTCTGTTTCTGACTTTATTGCAAGCCTTATTACAGTCCTGTCTTAGATAGACCGAATGTGGCCAAAATGGCCTTTGTTCCCAAATTAGAAAAACACCCACAAAAGGGAAAAATTACAGACCGATATCCATGATGGATTTAGGAAATTTTACAGCAAAGATAATCGATTGTATACTACGTTAATTCTTAAATGAAAACAAAAATTTACACTCTTTGCAATTTTGATTCCGCCAAAATATAAAAACAGAGATGTTACTCAGTGTCATTATGAATTTAATATTGAAAACCGAGGGAGAAAAGGCGAGCATAGACAGTATGCGACTATGTAATGTAAATATATGCCCACATAGAACTGGAAAACGACCACTGAAGCCTTATTAAACTAGAAACTGGACTACCACACAGTGGATGACTGAGAAGCACATTGTACTTGGTGTATCCTGCAGATACCCCTCTACCTAGAAAAGAGGGATGCTTCAATATACAATTCGTGGACGGTGTGACTCAATGGGTGATTTGCTCCTTCGGGAGCAAATACTTACTAAACAGAAAACATAAAGCAGAAGACTGAAAAACATTTAAGCGTAGAGTCATACTCATTAATTTTAACTTACATACATAAACAACGTGAAACAGATTAGCATAACCTCCAGGCAAGCTAGCAACCCTCTTCAAACGACTTACTTCCTTCAATTTCAACCCTAAAACTTCCACTCACTCTCATCGGGCCTACATATGACACGAGGGATAGGGACATAAAAAAACTTAATATAAAGTCGATTGGAGAGAATACATATCGTCATTCGGATTGCATTTTAAGCTGTGAGTCCACTGAAGACCTTGCTTATCTATTTTGTTTCCTTCTTTACTTCTAGCTGTTTTATGCTGAACCTTTCTTCTCCCCGAGGCTCTTAAACTCTGAGTCTGGTAATACTGATGTAAAGAGCTCGGAGGACTACAAGGGGGTCAGGCCCTCGTCAACCTCGTCACTCCTGACCAATCCAGGGAGTGCCAGGGTGGGGGAAAAGGTGTCAGTTGATCTGATTCTCCCATTTTCCTATTCATTTCATTTCATTATATTCACTCTTATAATCGGTTTCTGTTCTTCTATAACCCCTGTAATTTTTCGATTTTATTATATTTAATTTATAGTAACTAAATAAGTATCATTCATTTTGTAATTTTAATCATTTTAGTTAGCTTCACCTAATTTAATAATGCTAATAGTTTCCCAATGAATGTCATTCTATTATAAAGGGCGTTCCATTAAGAAGGATCGAATTTAGCAGTAAATAAAAGTGTTATTTGTAAAAATTTATTGATTTCACTATTGAATCATGTTAGTTGAGCCATGGCAATTATGTATGAAAAATAATATCGCCTAAATGTCCGCCAAGGCTTCGGAGGCACACCTCCACTCGATGGTCAAAATCTTTGATGACTTCTCTGCATAGTTGCTCCTTGATCTCACCAATATGCCTTATTATTTTATCCTTCAGCTGTTGAATTGTTGTTGTCTTGTTGGCATAGACCTTACTTTTGAGATGATCCCAAAGGAAGAAATCTAAAGGCGTCAAGTCACACGATCGTGGTGGCCAATTGACCTCGCTGTTTCGAGAGATAATGCGACCTGGGAACTTCGCATTTAATAAAGACATTGTTGCATTGACTGTGTGGCATGTGGCGCCGTCCTGTTGAAACCACAAATCTTCGACATCTATAGAATTCAATTCAGGCCATAAAAAGTTGGTTATCATGGCACGATATCGTTCGCCTGTCACCGTAACAGAATTACCAGCATCATTTTCGAAGAAATACGGCCCAATGATTTCGCTAGCAAAAAATGCACACTAAACAGTGACCTTTTGTGGATGCAGTGGTTATTCAACAATCTTCCTGGGATTTTCATCAGCCTAAATGCGACAATTTTGCTTATTAACGAATCCACCAAGATGAAAATGGGCTTCATCACTAAAGATGATTTTTTTGAGAAAAATCATCATCGGCCTGTCTTTGCTCGTGCACTCAATTGACGAATGTACGGCGCTTCAAATGGTCAGCAGTCTTCAGTTCTTGTGTCAATTGCATTTTGTTAGCGTGTAGAAACAAATCTTTTGTCAAAATTTGATGTAACGTTGTTGTGGAGAGGTTCAATTCCTGCGCGAGATGACGAATAGAGGTGTCTGGATCTTCGGCCACATTCTCGCGCACTGCAGCAATGTTTTCAGCTGAACGGCGTAAACGAGCACGCAATGGCGTTTTCATATTTGCCACTGAGCCCGTTTGTTTGAATTTACGAACAATTTTCCCAATTGCACTCTCGGTTGGTCGATTATGTTGACCAAAAAAATCGCGAAGTGCCCGAAATTCGTTTCTGTTTGAACGTCCATTTTCTCAATAGGCTTTGATAACTTTAACACGTTGTTCGATTGTTAATCTTTCCATGGTTAAAATTGCCAAAGACTGAGGTTGTTAAATCTGAAAGAAAAAGAAAAAAAATCATTAAACGCTTAAACTTAACTCATATTTAAAATTGGTCCTAGCTATTGAATGAAAAAATGTTCCAAGGAACGAAACGTCGGTTAGGAATAAAAAGCTCTCTCTATCGCCGCATTAGATTTCATTTTCATGTCATATATATCATAAATTCAAAGATTTTCCTTCCACTGTTGAAAGAAACCCTTTGTCATCTTTGTGAATTCTTGTCGGTCTTGTGCAATTTGCTTCTAAATTTTAGCATATATTGAAGATCATATCTCAATTATGATTTTGCTCTTCCTTTACCTTCGTCTTTTATCAAGTGGAGTGAAATCTGTAAATTTTCTCGTGCAACTTTCTTTTTAGAATCTTGGCACGTCGTCTGTCCAGCTCCATTTCAGGTTTTATATAGCTTTCACTATTTCTTGAAGTTTGGTTTGTCTAGGTATCCAAGTGGCTGATTTCCTATCACGCCAGGTGAGCCTCATTATAAAGACTTCATGGGTTCTTTGAGTTAGTCTAAGTTTTAATGTAATATTTTTGGGGCAGGTTCAAAGTTTCTGCTCTATAGGTTATAGTTATGATTATGCTTTATTTGTATACCTTTCTTTTCAGGTGCCTAGGCATTTTCTTTTTAACATAATACTTGCCTTTCTAAATCCGTTCCAGCATAGAGATTCCGCTAGCTAGATTTCATGACTTTTGCTTCTTAAAAAATAATTTTTAGCGGACGTTTTGCATTCATGGGTAAATTTCTTGAATCATTGCTTGACTGTCTTTTAGGTAGTAAGCTATGAGTACCATATCATATCTGCAAATCTCGACTGAGGTAAGCCCTGCCTTACTTTTGCCAGTTTAGCTTCCTTACAGATTTGTTCTTGATAGGAGGTGATAATATGGAAGAGATATCATCTCTTTGTCTTAATCATAATGAAATAAAATGTAGGATCTGCAATTTTAGTGTGTGTCTTATGATATTTATGTAAAGCGGATGTATACCTTGATTTTTCAAGTCTCTTATGGCTGCTGGTGTTTCTTTTGAACCCAAATGCTTTCTGGTAGTCTACAAATACCCAATGTAGAAATATTTTGTACTCTGATCTTTTTCCATTTAGCTGCGTGGAAGAATGCATGTAGTCAAGCGTTGAGAGGTATTTTTCTCTCTCTGAGTTCCGTCTCTCTTTTTCTCTCAGTCTACGTCTCTCTATGCCTGTCTGTCTGTCTCTCTCTTCATATCTACTTCCTCCTTCCTTCGCTTCCTCTTCCGCTTTCTCTCTCTCTCTCTCCTCCTTCTCTCTCTCTTCCCTTCCTCCTTTCCTTTACCCCCTCTCTCGCTCTCTCTCTTGCCCATTACTTACCTCCTTCCCTCTCTCCCTCTCACTTTTATTTTTTTCTATCTCTCTGTTTCCCATTACAAATACAATAAATTAGATTCAAAATCCGGATCCGGGACCATAAACTCCAGCTAATAACACATACAAACTCTAAACATATACGCACTTATTAACACCTCCACATACGTAAATGCAAGTGGCAATAAATATATCCATTTAATTGAGAAAACTCAAAGAGAAAGAAAGCCGATCAGCATATGTAGCATAAACCTCCTACACACACATACCTAGACACCTGGCAGAGGCATGAACAACTACTCGGTGTATCGAATCAGATACGCGATAAGGACCTCATTCTCGCCCTCAATTTTCCCTATCTCTCTCCACGTAGTTTGAAAGAGGCCGCTTTCCATATGGTACACTGTTTAGCATTAGTCGTGCTCTCTTTTTGTTTATGTATATATGCATCGAACTATACGGGCGGGATACGGTAATTTAGCATATATAATAGAACTCCCTGAGAGAAGAAACATTTTGCTAATGGATTTAGTCAAGAACTGGTGTTTAGAGAAGCGTTGCAACTCATATCGAAAAGCCTAGAACATCATTCATAACTTCACTATATCGCTCAGCAGAATCAACTACTACCTCAGTGAAGAGCGAAATCTGAAAATTGGAAGGAAAGGAGTGTCCAATCTGGAGTTTTAATACAGCTGTTGAAAAAGGTAAGTGCACAATTCGAACATTTAGCTTATCGTTTAAATAAGGAGTGAAGATTTTCTTTAATAAGAAAATTTAAATTGATTATGGTCTAAAAGAGAAAAGATAAGAAATTTTAAAGATAGATTTTTGGATTTAAAGAAAATGTTTTTTTAAACAACAGTAAAAACATTATAAATTGAAAGAAAACAAGTAAATTTGATCAAAAGGGAGCTATATATTTAAATAACGCGTTGAAATACGACAGTTTAAAATAATGCATCATATTTCGACGACTTATATTTTTTCTTCACACACCAACAATTCATGTTGCCTATACAAGCTCTTATTACTCTGATTGAATAGTAATCATGTTAATCGATTGTTTAGTAATTTACGACAAACAAGCATGTGATTAATGTGAAATTTCTTTTATCCAAAAAATCAACGCAGTTACTAGAATTTCCACACTCTCTTGAAAACCCTGAAATACTAGTATAACATTTTGGATACAACACCAAAGAGAGAAATCACTAACACAAATAAAAGAAAAACAATAATAAAACTAAGCAAAGAAAGTGAAGCTAAAGCTTTAAAAATCACTAGTACTTGGTCTCTTCTGTCGTACATTTCAAAACAAGTATAAAAGGAGTATTCGAAACATTTTATAATGCACTTGTGAGGCCATATTTGGAATATCGCGTGCAATTTAGGTCACCACATCTCGAGTGCGACACAGAAAGATTAGAGCGAGTCCAGCGTCGAATGACCAATATGATTCATCACTTGAGAAAATGAAGTAGGTGGAGAGCTTAAAGATCTAAATCTTTTATCCCTTAGACCGAAACGCATACGCAGGGACATGATAGAGTTATTTAAAATCGTTCATGGTTTTGAAGATGTAAGCAAATCAAAATTTCTAATATTCATATCAAATGAATCAACGCGTGGTCACAACTTTAAACTTGAGGGGCGTCACTTTCGGGCAGATGAACGAAATTCGTCCTCAACAGAACTATGAAATCTAGAATAATCTACCAGATGCAGTGGTTAACGCAGCTAGTATAGGTTAATTTAAAGACATACTTGATAAATGGATGATGACAAATCCTAACCAAGAGTTATTTTACGGTAGATAAGAAAAGCACGATGGAAAGTAAAAAATAATAAACTTGAAATCTGTTTTTGTAGAAAATTTCTGCCTTCGGTTTTACTTTGCCTTTTTTCATCATAGACATTTTTATCCCATAATCCTTCCGGTAGCCTATTAAAGATCAGTGGATCTGTTGCTATCAGTCTTTCGATGTAATATTGAGGTAATAATAATATTGCTTTTTCGATTTAGTCTCGAGTTTGCGAAAGGTTAACTTGGCATTTGATATTATATTTTTTAAATGATTCTTGATAGAAATAAAGAATATCCTTTAAATATATTCTAATTGTCCATATTTATTGTCTGACGTTTCGTTATTCCACTGATAACATTTTAAAAGTCAAAAAAAATCATATCTACGTGTTATTTATAGTAATACAGGGTCATGTATCTTATTGGTGTAACATTATGTTTTCTCATTTTTATGGTATTTTTAATTTATTTATATTTATATTATTTATATATTATGGTCAGGAATATCATTAGTATATGTGTAAGGCCTTACGAAATTCACCACATCTGGTGTTTAATTCTGTCTTTGGTTTGAATTAGAATAGTTTCTGCTAGTTTTAGGTTTGGTTTGTTGTTGGATCTATAAATATTTTTTATGTTAGTTTGTGTATTTCTCATAAGTCTTCGCTAATTTTGCTTGGTTTAAAGCGATTTTGTTGTGCTCTAGTTGCTAGTGTGTTGGTGGAATACCCAACATATGACAACGTAGAGTCGTCACTAGACCGTTAAATTGGATTACCACATAATTGTTTTTAAATGTTTTTGTCTCGTGGAGAATTTGCAAGAGAGTTTGTTGCTTTTGTAGTAACATTGAACTGATATTTTTTGTATTCTTATTTTGTCGACGAAGGCGTTGTTTTATAATATTTATTAATAATATTTCTTCTGCTCTATGTTTTTCCAGATTTTGTGATTCATAAAATTTAATTTCCGCAGTCGTTTGTTTGTTGTTTATTTTTTTCCTTTGAGTAATTTCTATATTATTGAGGATATTGTTTGGTTTATAATTATTAGTGAAAAATTGTTGTTGATGAGGTTTTTCTTAATTCGTTTAACTTTTGCGTTGAAGTGTTTAGGTAGAGCATGCTTTGTATGCTCAATTTATTACTGTGTATTTGAGTAATGTTTTGTATCTTTATGGTGAGAATGAATTATAGTTTAAGTATAAGCTTTTGTTTGTTGGTTTATGTTAATGCTATAATAATAGTAAGCAAAAAGCTTATATATGTTAAAAAGGGTAAAATACTCACCAAAATTGTTTACTTCTCTGACTAGATATTTCCTAAGTTAACGAAGAAAATTTTCTTTTATAACTGACAATGATTATAAAATAATAACGGAGACAATTAACGGGATAATTTTGCCCTTTTTTAAATGAAGTTCGTAAGGATAATAATGAATCAAAAGTAAAGATGTGTGGAGGTGCATGGATCGAGTATGGTAAAGAGGAAACTACTAGTGCTGAGGCTGCTCTGAATTCTTTTCATTATTTTGCCTCAGCAGGTGCCACTGTGGGGTTATCAGTGTGATGAACACGTAAACAAACTACAAAACTTAAATCAATAATAGATTCAACATCTCATCCTACTCCACTAAAGTCTGTGTTAGCCCATATCCTAATGAACCATAGATATTCATGCTTGTTCTTGGATGGCTTAGAACATTGGAGAAAAAGGTGAAATTAGGTTAGAAGCTCTTAGTATCGATTTGTTGCACTCTTTTTGTGTGGATATTGCTCAAGGTTCTAAAACTACACTAATCCTTATATGATACGTTATTCTCTTTATTTTTTGCTGATTTTGATTTCCTTAATGCATAAAATAATAACCTTTCCGAAGTATTTTATGAGTATTTAACTTTTTCTCTTTGTTTATGACATTTTTTATGTAATTAATGAGAGAAAACTTTGGGGTTTTGCCCATTTATGATGAATAAAGGCTCTCTCATCGATAACAGTTAAATAAAAATGCAACTTGTAAATAAAAAAATTTCACTAGTTCAAATTATTCCGTACCTGCAATAAGTTTAATAAACATATCTATTTTTTTATATTTAATCATATTAACGAGCGTTCGTATTTGTGAAGAGGAAGTCCAAGAAACAACTTAAAGTTATAACAAACTCTTGAGCTTCCTATAAGGAAGAACGATACCATCCTCTTTGAAGAGGATCTGATAACAGGGTAATCTTATTCTTATTCTCCCACCAAGAATTGGGATATTTGTATTCAACAATGGATATAGTGAAGTCTCCTTTAACGTTATCGATCTTCGTTTCGTTAATATTAGGGGTGATTGATAAGTTCGTGGCCTGAGACGCATAAATCTGTAGTAATGCAATGCTCTGTTAATCGTCGATCTTCGATTATCATGTCATGGAATTTGTCAATGCCTTCCGGTCTGAGGACGATGGCAGGCTTTAATTGACGAGTGTCATCTTCAAGTTTTTTTCTGCAACGTTTGAATTCAGCTGCCTATTGCTTAATCATGCTATAGAAAGGGTAATTCTCCCTTAGTGTAGAGACTGTCTTTGTGGATCTCCTTAGTTGATAAACCCTTGATAATGAGGTAGTGAATGAAAGCACGATGGCTTATTTTGTGCATTTTGTTCAAGAATTGCTGAGGCACTACTATTTCATTTTCTGTTAAAGAAAAATAAAGCAGTCGGAGACTCAAATTTCGTATGCATCCATTCGAAAGATTGATCTATGAGGTTTAAGGTGTATGTAACTCAAAGGTAAAATGTTAATTGCATCCGTTATGTTTTTTAATATTGGTCAGTCGATAGTGGAGTATAATATACTCAATGCAGGTTTTCATCGAGTACACATCTCGATAAATTTTAGCAAAGAGCACCGAAGGAAACGGGTTGAGATGAGCATGAGAGCAGTGCTGCTTAATATCGGCTAGAAGGAGACCCCAATGTGTTAAGGCCTCAGCACAGATATTCCATTCGCTAGTTAGCCAATCTACAAACATTATTAGACCCAGAATATAGTATTTATAGAGAACAAAACAGTATGAAGGATGTCAGAGGTATAGAACAGATAAATGTGTCTTTAAAAATTAGCTAAAAAATTTCCACTTTACTGAAAAGCCATGGCAAAGATTCTCTCAAACTCAGATGGTTTCATGAGCAAATGGAAATGACACACTTGGGTTCAGTCACAGGTTGAGATGAAAGGAAGTTTTGGTACTTTATTCATGGCTAACATTAACTGCTACAGGTGACAACTAAAATGTTTCCAAAGGTAGTCGAGACCGCATGAGTGCTTGTGCTCTTTACGCAAAACTCAATAATAGACCTGGATAATAGCTTCTCTTATACTTTTACATACGGTTGGAAAGTTTTTTATCACAATTTTGGTTATCGCTTTTCATTAGTTTCCTTTTTTCTAGTTAGGCCTCTTTCCCTTCGTCAATCTCTTCCTCTCCTCAAACTTCCTTTGCCGCGGCAAGATTTATTTTCTGGGCGCAAAACTGCCCATTTATTGACCTAAATATTAACTGCGGTTTTTAATAACACTTTCCTCCCATTTATGTTGTTATTAAGAAAAAAATAGAGCCAAGAGATGACGATCACGCAACGTGACCTGCCTTCTTCGCGGTATATGGACAACCTTCTGAAATTTGTGAACCAGCCCGGTCTATGGTTGCCTTGTAGTTTCCTATTTGGGTTACTTACCTAAGTTCAACCCTCTAGTTACGAGTATGTACCTCTTTTCCAAACAGCATTACAACTCCGTAAATTTCGGTTTTAATCAATAATTTAATGGTTAGAAATACGAAAAAATTAACTGCTATTGACATACTAATATTACAGACGAATAGATTGAGGCAATTTTGTTCAGAAATTAATTCTATACCTTTTTCTATTATTTGATTGTATACAATTTTTTTAACATTTAGGAGCAATTTCACAGTATAACATTCTAAATATATCTTAGTCAACAGCATGGGCGTCCTCAGAAAAAAAGGCAGGGAATGGGGGGAAAAATATGGAGATGTGTCGTGTCGTGAGCATTGGTTGTGTTCATGGCCGTCCGCAGGGGGGCACGGATGGGCATTTGCCCCCCTAGAATATATCGAAAATAAGATATGATTGCATGGAAAATACAAGATGAATAAAATACAATGCGCATTGTTCAATCTTTTTATTGAGTTTTTCATTATTCAAGTATTATTATTAGTACTAAGTGAAGAGGACAGGGAGTGGTCAGGGATCTCTTCCAAACTTGTCAATGACCCTGTTCATTATCTCTGTGTTCTGGCTGTTCACTTTTCACGGTGGACACTGAGCCCACAGAGGCCGGACAAACGTTGATCGGTCATTGTTGACCTTAACCAGGTCCTCACCCTGCGCATTGGGCTAAAAGACCTCTCCACTGTACATGTTGTTGCAGGTAGAGTCAGTTCGATGAGGACAGCCTTGGACAGAGTGCTCTCCTTCAACAGCTCAATTATACCTAGAGAGAGAGAGAGAGAGTGAGAGGGTTGTCATCCAGTGGGGCCTTATGTTTCTGCACGTTATACCATGCTAGTATTTCTTTAACAAGATTCTCAATTTCGTATGTTTCTCTGGGTTTTCACAGTGGTGAGGAAATTGTTGGCATCTTGTAGTGCGCTTTTGTGCCAGGATGAAAGCATTTGCTTCCTCCCGTGCTGATTGAAGTCTTTGTATTTGACAAAAGGAGTCACGGTAAAAGCATCCCTTAGATGTCGTTGCACTGGTTGAGGGAACAGCACAAAGCACTTTTCAAGTGATTTGAGTAAGACAACCAGGGAGAATATTGGTTTATCCACGGGTGACGGAAACAACGGGAGCCCTGTTAATCTTTCTGATAGTTGTAATCTGTTGGTGAGGGAACATATGTGTTCATCAGGAGATCATATATTTTATCATTGGTCAAATGTTCTTTGGTGTTGACATATAATCCGATATCCAGAGGATGAAGCAAGTCATTGGCCACTGTAGCAAGTGGTGTTTGGGGTGGCATCTGATTGGTTGCTGTGAGTAACTGCTCATCATATCCTCCTCTACGCTGCTCTGCTGGTTCAGTATGCGTCTCCGATGTGCCTGGGGTATCTTGATTGTCGATCGAGTAATCAGATTTAGGTTTTTTGAAGAACCTCCTCATATCCATTTCACAATCCTAAAAAAAATGGAATATATAATATTATATATTAAACTATCCATATAAAAATTATTTTTAAGTATCTTAGATGTCTTATCATTAGGATATTTAAAAATACAGTAACTATTACATGTAAAAACAAAACTACAGTACTATTCATTTATTGGTATTAATAGTATAATAATTTAATAGTTTAATAATTTATACTTAATAATTTAATAGTATTAAATGTAAAAACAAAAAAACGGAAAGAACGACTGCTATCAAATGCTAGCTGCCTATATTCCCCACATATTCCTATATTTCACCTATTCATGAATTCCAGGGGTTGGGGGAAAATGCCCCTCCCCCCTCCCCCTGCGGACGCCCATGGTCAACAGATATTTCTCGTTGATAAATAAACATCTTTGGTATGTTAGAGAGTTGGTATAGTTATACCAAAAATTGAATATTTTCAGAAAACCAGAGGTTAAAGCACGGACTATATTATATATATTATTTGTAGAAAACTCGTAGAATAACATAACATAACATAATTTCACGGATGACAAAAGCCACAAGGACCTATCAAGGGTCATCTGCATCTGTCAAATCCCACCCACAAACTGCATCCATAGGAATGTGTCGGATCATGAATCTACAATATACAATTTAAACAATCCATAAGATTGTGTCCGATCATGCATCTACAATTCGAACCATACACAAGAATGTATCAAAAACAAAAAGCATCATCATCAAGACTCGTCAAAATCCAAATCAATTGTAATATACAATAATAAAAAACTGCATCCACAGGAATGAGTCCAGAATACCCTTCAAAGTTAACCCTCCTTCCCCATATAATCATCTAATCTGCGTTTGAATACATTCGAGTTTGGACTGTCTATCGTCTCAACTGGCAAACTATTCCAGTAATCTACCACTCTATTGGTGAAAAAATATTTTCTAACATCCAACTTGCACCTCTGTTTTTTAATTTTTAAGTGGTGACCCCTAGTCCTATTACTACCTTCCAACTCAAATAACTTGCTAAAATCCAACTTAGTTATACCAAAAATTGAATATTTTCAGAAAACCAGAGGTTAAAGCACGGACCATATTATATATATTATTTGTAGAAAACTCGTAGAATAACATAACATAACATAATTTCACGGATGACAAAAGCCACAAGGACCTATCAAAGGTCATCCGCATCTGTCAAATCCCACCCACAAACTGCATCCATAGGAATGTGTCAGATCATGAATCTACAATATACCATTTAAACAATTCATAAGATTGTGTCCGATCATGCATCTACAATTTGAACCATACACAAGAATGTATCAAAAACAAAAAGCATCATCATCAAGACTCGTCAAAATCCAAATCAATTGTAATATACAATAATAAAAAACTGCATCCACAGGAATGAGTCCAGAATACCCTTCAAAGTTAACCCTCCTTCCCCATATAATCATCTAATCTGCGTTTGAATACATTCGAGTTTAGACTGTCTATCGTCTCAACTGGCAAACTATTCCAGTAATCTACCACTCTATTGGTGAAAAAATATTTTCTAACATCCAACTTGCACCTCTGTTTTTTTATTTTTTAAGTGGTGACCCCTAGTCCTATTACTACCTTCCAACTCAAATAACTTGCTAAAATCCAACTTATCCATCCCCGAAAAGATTTTATAAAGCTCAATCATATCTTTCCTTACACATCTCTCAAATGAGAGCATATTTAGTACGTGTTCAAAGAAAAAATCAAAGCCACGAAACCTACAAGAAAGATTTAACCGATATTCCAAGAACTTTCGAACTCTATTGCAAGTTCACTATCGAGGAATAGCAGTAATTTTTAATAAAATGAGCGTACGAGTTTTAAGCTACTAAATCGTGTCTTACTTCTTCGTATCGTTGTAATAGCCGAGTTGATACGGCGTTGGCCTCCCAACGTGGCGGTACCGGGTTCAATTCCGAATCCCGGCATGAGCGGACACAAATGTCACCGCACGGAGAGATCTGGCTACCGATTGGTGGATGCACTGTGCTCAGCCCTGTATTCGGGTGAGTAGATCTTACACCTCACACATAGCCAATCACAACACTGCTTTCTTTCCTATCCCGCATTCACGCACAACACACCCACACACACACACTCTGTTCCAAGGAGTCTTGCCGATGGGGATCTATATCCACGTACTTCTGACGTGGAACAGGTCTCTCTTCCCCGGGGCGACGAAGGTTCCACCTGAACGCTGTCTGGTGTCAAAAAAATAATGCTTCCTGGCACCTCTTCCAAAAATGAGGACCGGCCCCTGGGGCCCTAGGGCCGAGCAGCGATTGTCACGCTGACCTTTATGTCTATTTCATTATCTGGGCGGAAATCATCCTAGTACTATGGGATTGGGGTTGACTTATAGGGATATAAGTAGCCAAATGGAAAAGGGGATCTTCTTGACGTTTCTTAGGCTGGGTAATCAGGTGATCGGAGTCGTTCGGCGCTTGGACCCTTTTTTCACGGATAACTCTTGCGAAGAGATTAAAGAAGAGCTCACCGCTAAACAACTCTGGGCCAACATCACCAAGGTGGAAAAGTTTGGAAAAGGCCAAAGCATCGTTAAAGTCATTTTTTCTAATATATAAATGGCTAAAATATCAAAATATCAATGGCTGCTCGGGTCTTACCTAAGAGTATCACCCGAAAAAATACAAACGGGAGAATTTATTCCCATCGACTGTTGCTATAAGTGCTTTGCAGTCGAGAAGCATTGCACAAAAGTCTGCATGGCAACTGAAGAGTCATGCTCCGAATGTGCCAAAACCGAGCACGGAGGGAAATAATGCAAAGAAAGGAAACAAAAATGTGTTAGCTGTGGAGGGGAGCATAGTGCCTTAGTCATGAAGTTCCTCATCTGCAAGGAAGCACTCCGTGCAAAGAGGGAGTAAAACCAAAATGAAAAGGAGGCAAAAATAAAAATGAATTACGCGGAAGCAGCGGCCTTTAAGAATAACGAGAGAACCAATGCCCCGAAGCTGGTGATGCGAAAGGAGGGTAGAAAGGTCATGGCTATGGCCATCTACGCTCAACTGGCAAATCTAGCTAACCCGGGCTCTTTCTCTGAAGAACTTAACCGTTTTCTATAGATGACTAAGAAAAAGGTTTAGTTCCTCGAAAACCTTCCAAAGAATACGCAAAACAGAGCCCACGGAAGACCCCAAAAAGAAAGAAGCAAGGAAAAGAAGAAACTTCAGAAAGGGAAGAAAAAACGAAGAACGGAGCGAAGAAGAAAAGAAAAAAAAGGAAAGAAGAATAAAAAAGCAGAAGAAAAAAACGAACAAACAACCACGGATGAAGACGAGAAACTGCAAACTAACTACGTGCAGGTACTTCTCACCGAAAACAAGAAGATCCCAGAACAAGGGTACTTCTTTGACGGTGCGGACGTGGACCTCAAGGTGTTTGGTTCACCCCTGTGCCCGCCCTCAAAAGAGGAGCCAGAACTATTAGTGCATGACAGAGTCGCAGGACAGTTCAAGTTCACCTATGAGGGACCCTTCTCACCCGAAGAAGTGGCAGCACTGGTTTTGAAGGGCACAGGGTACATACCAGCAAAGTGTGTACACACAGTGAATATGACAACATTTAAAAACATTTAAAAGTGGTCAAAAGAAATCTGAAATAAAATAATCGAAGTGAAGTGTTAAGTGACTAGAAGTTCAAGCGGTTAAAATAATAATAGTGAACCCAATAAGTGAATTAAATAAATAAAATAATATATGTAACGAAACGAAAATTTAATCAGTAAAAGGGAGATAATAATTAGTGTGTGAATATTAATAGAAATAAAACAAATAACCTAACTCAATCTGAAAAAATTAACGACTTAGATACTAGAAACAATCTAATTCAAAATAAGTTAATAGAAAGCATTAAAAGACAGTGTAAATTAACATAGAAATACGATGTGATTTAAATTAATAGCTGGACTAACAAGCTTAAAAAAAATATTACAGTAACAGAACAGAAGTATTTAATAACCAACTAACCATTAAGGAGTGTATAAATATTGAACAAACTAACAAAAGTAATTAAAATTGTATAATTGAGAATAATTGTATGTATATAACTTAGAAAACTCTATATTTTCAACTCTTATGATTAAAAATGTAAATAGAATATTGTATGTACTGTATAGCACTAACTAATTGAATTCCATGTCTTCGGGAACCTTTATCTTCTTGTACTATTAACTATCTCTTCTCTGCTAAATTCTATTTTTCCCACTGTTCGCTATTTTACATGTATGTAATTCTCTCCATTGTAATTCATCTCTTGGCTGCATTTGTCGCTTGGATCGTTCTCTTGCATACTCGTGAATCGGTATGGTCAAATCTTTTAAATTTGGACTGGATTTCATTCGAATAAGGTTGATTGGATACCGCTTTGTTGTGCTTGACCGGATATTCCACCAGCAGTGATACGTTTATAAGTGGCTATTTTCTCCTTTTGGAGGCGAGTTGACGGAAAGGAAGAACGACTCCTCTGCATTCCCTGAAGGTAAAGTGGCCTTTTGTTCATTGGACAATTTCCGCCTTTTCCACATACCATTCTTCCTTATTTTCATAACGGATCCCTAAAACTACATACACACTAAGTTACATCAATTACAGAGTCGGGTCCCCCAGATTCCCTCCTAAATTACGCCCTTGTGTGCAATGACGGAGAGATGAAGGAGACGTGGTGTATTTCCCTGAGGACCTTGCCAGGCTTGCAAAAAACGGACGGAGCAAGGTCTTCGAGATAATTTACGGCGAGCTCAATATTGCCCTCGGGCGGCTAATTGATTTGCCAAATGGCTACGCGGATATTTGTGCGAGGGAGGAGGACATCGAAGCCCTCTCCTCCCTGCGTGCTTCAGACACCCTTCTAAAAATTGATCTCACACCTCAGACGCTGCCACAAATATGCACACATAGAAGTGTGATCTGCGGACCCCTCAACCCCTGGGTTGGAGGACACTCAATTGACCAAATTACAGACGAGATTTTTTGGAATCATAAGTGAGTAAATGTAGCCGAAGTAATCAAATTCAAAGACTACACCCACGTTTTTGAAGTTGTCTTTACCGAAACCACAATGGCGATTAAGGCAAAATAAAACGGCCTTCTCCTCTTTAATGTCCGCATCTGCCCCAATTAGATTGAGCGTGAGGAGTTTGTTAACCGTAAATGCACTTCAGGTGCTACAGGTATAACGAACACACCACGGCCACTTGCCGCAACTCTATATTCACAGTTTGCTATGTGTGTGCCGGCCACCAAGACCATTCATGGCGCGAATGTAAAAATTCGTCCTAGAAATGCCTTAATTGTGGTGGCCCACACAGAACCATGGCAATGACCTGTCCAATAAAAAAGGAGCAACAACAAAAAACAAAGGACAAAGGCAGAAAAGAGGAGGAAAGGAAGGCTAACGCCACCTACGCGAAGGTTGCCAAGGCAACGGTCGTAGATATTAGTGTGGCCACTGCAACTACATACCTGCAAATTGAAAACGAAAAGTCGACCAAAATAATGTGTTGCATATATTATGCACACATTGCTAACTTGACCAAGCCTGGCATTTTTCAGAAGAAACTGAACACCATGCTCGTGAATAACTGTATGAAATACAATGTGGTTCCCGGGAAACCCTCCGTCAAACAAGGTACTTCGAGTGAATCTCTAACCGGAGACCGAGAAGAGCAGCCAAATGCTCCGGACACGAGTAATGCCCTTTCACGGGATCCTCGAGTGCAAGCTATGGCCTCCCGCCAGAAGGCACAAACGGAGACACAGACACACCTAACTACCCTAACAAAAGCACGAGTCGAGCGGAAGGAAGCAGTTGCGGCGAGGCCTAAGAAGGTGGAGCATTCGCCCCGCCTCCAACAGATATTGCAGTCACGTCGAACCAGTAGGTCCTCGTCTTCGAAGAATCGGGCTTCCAGATAAATGTACTACTCGAGGATGTTAAACGTCAAAGTATATGCTGCGGAAGGGAACTAGTTTCCTGACGATGCAGGCCCAGAATATATTATCAATGGACTTAGGGCCGGACAATACAAATGAAACTACGAGGCTGACATAGCTGAAGATATAGTAAAGTAGGCTCTCTTCCGCGATCTTGTCCAATTCTCAACCGACACTTATGTTGTTCTCTTGGACGCAGAGTTCTGTAAGAAGAGATCCGGCAAGGGAAAGACTTCTCCGTCCTCCCCATAAGGAGCAAAAGTAGACCGAAAATTAAACACTCTTCGCCATAACAACTACGCTACTTTGCGAGCGTTGCATCAAAATCTAGCCACAAAATTGAAGAAGACATTACCCAAACGGAAACATCAACCCTAACATGTAACACTCTTACCGATTATGACAACCCAATTTACGATAATGTTTCACCGAAATTTGACCTACCGTAGTAACAAGATTTACTAGTAACTACAAAAGCTTGAATGCCAACCAATTTTTAACCCCTAAAACAACACAACACGAGATTAACATTGCCAGCTCTACCCTTTGACCAGGGATCTATTCATCCCTGCTCTTGCGAACGATCTTTTACTATACTATTTACTTTTGCTAGAGATACCCTACCACCCTGGGTAAAAAAACATTCAAACTTATACTAAACTTACCTTTGCTATCTTTTTCAAAACCCTTTCACCACTATACTTTCGCTCTACTAATATATACTTCCTAACGTGTTATGTCCAATGTCTAATTCATCTCTTAATAAACCGATGACCGTTGGTCGTTTTCCTTATTGCTAGCTCTGAAATTTTGGTTATAGAACTCTGGCAGATTTACCTCACCTTACCCGGGAAAGGAGGTAACGGCTAAAGATATTCTTTTGCCAAACGCCTTCAAAATCTGTTTTTCTTTTTATAGAAACCAGTCTTAAGATAGAGAAATACTATTGTTGTACTCACCATCATCATCACTAATCCTCATCTTTTTTATTATAGCGGCTCCACCTAGGCAGATGACTGCTTAAGTCCACGGCCCACCCCCTAAGTAAACTGCTGCCGGGTGGAGAGTAGGATTGCCATTCATGTTTCGTCTTAACTATACCGGGAAGTTGACCTAGAATGATTGGGGGCATTGAAGGAATCTGGTTTGAGGAATAGCCCACAGCCGATAACAATGTCATAAACTATTTCGGACAAGGAACGAACTGCTACCTCCGCTGCCCATCACAGCGGAGGCCCCTTCCAGGACTATAAAGCGACATACAACCGTCTCTATGGTATGTTCGGATGCTGTCGCGATTAAAACACCCTCGGAGGGGGGGGCGTTATCAATAAGTCTGCTATACAATCACACCCCCGAGAGGATCCCCCTGGATTCATCTCAGCCATCTATTATTCATCCAAAGGGCAATTCACTTTTCCATCTAGGCAGCAGATAAACGAGGAGGGGAAGTACCTTAACCCCTAAAGTAAATAATAAAATTAAACATAAAGGAAAAGTTAAATTAATACAGACACACCAACTATTGAGTCTGTGTAATTGTCCCAAGACAAAAACTCAGTTTTTTTCAGGAAGTAAGATTTGCAGCCCCCGCGCTAGCGGGGCTGCAAACAGAAAAAAACGGCGTCCCATCCCGCCACACGAGACCCCTGAAGACCATAGGTGGAAAGCAAAAGCCGGACCGAGGCAAGGTCTTTGAGACGGTCTTTGGTAAGCTGAAAGTGACTATCTTTAGGCTAATTGAGACCCCAGCCGGTTACGTCACCATCTACCAGAGGGAAGCAGACATGTAAACCCTGACAAAGGAAACGGGACAAAGTGTTCTAAAGGAGATAAATTTCCAGGCAAGCAAACCACCTCAGATCTAGGCACATCTTAGCGTGATCTGCAGATAGCTAGATCCATTGATAGGGCAGCACACGAGGGAAGAAATAGCTGAGGAAATAAGCCGAAACCAGCAATTGGCCAAAGTCGTGGAGGTGGTAAAGTTCAGTAACAAATGGGACAACAGCGAAAACCAACACGTGTTTAAGGTCATTTTCATCGAGACACAAATGGCATAAAAGGCCAAAGAAAAGGGGCTGCCTCTTTCCAACGCAAAAGTCAGTGGAGAGCAGATTGAGAGGGGGGAATTTAACTCCATTCAAGTATGTTTTCGCTGCTTCAAAATGAAACAACACACGGCTAAGGATTGTAAAGTACGGGAAATGACCTGTTCGAAGTTCACTGGGATAGGACACGGGTGGAGAGATTGTAACGCACACACCGAGAAATGCCCCAACTGTGGGATGAACCACGAGGCTATGACCATGTCCTGCACAAGAAAGAAGGAAATAATAAAAAGGAAGAACAGCGAGAAGAAAACCGAAGATGTGAGATGAGCAAACACCTCCTACACCCAGGCAACAAAAGCCGCCCCAGCCAGAGTCCCAGAGCTACAGCAGAAAACCTATTTCAAGCTTGAGAATGAAAACTACACAAAGATTCTCACTTGCATACTTTTTGCACACGTAAGGAATCTTACACAACCGGAGACATTCTCAAAGCCACTAAAACGGCATGTTGGATATGTGGTTTCCGGACGAACCCCCCTATCTGGAGACGTTCTGCAACTGCAGTTCTTGCACTTGGACGCACCAGAGGCACCGGCTACCTCATTTTAAATGGATAATAAACCAACAAACGCTGTGACAGTACCGGAAGCCACGCCAGGACCCAAGAAGTGCGTCAGGAAGGACCCGAGGGTGGAGGCACGAAGGCACCCCGAACAGCAAGAGAAAAAAGCGGCAAACAAAATAAAACAAGCTGGAGGAAATCTTATTATCTTCAGAATCTGATGATGAGGAAGTCAAATATAAGGCTCATAAGAGCCCAAAAAGAACAAGAAATAGGGCAAGGACCGCGGTAGGCACTTATGAATATGATGGAGAGATTGATCTCAAGCTCTGCGCGACGGAACGGAAACCATTTCCATAAACATCCTTCACCTCGGAGATCTACCATGGCATCCGAGATAACAGGTATAAATGGACCTACTCAGCATCAGTACAAAAATCAGTAGTTGAACAAACCCTCCACGAAAACAAAATTAAACTCTACAAGGACTCCTGCTTCACTCTCAGTGAAGAAGAATACAAAAAGATCCCGAACGGAAAAACACGTGACAGTTAACAAAACAAACCAAACTAAGAAACTCACTCAAGCAGAACAGATACAATGGAGAACACAAACAATGCACTTAAAATACTCACCCTCAATGTGGACGGATAAAGAGGAAAATACACAACTGCACAGCAATACAGAAAAATCACACACAGCAACGATTTGATGGCGCGGTCATTGCAATCCGGAAAAACAGTAAAGTCAAAACGCTACCTGACTTAGATGAATCATTCGTGGCTGTCGAAATCCTAACCCTAGTTGGAGGCCTAACAGTGGCGGCAGCCTGTCAACGCCCTAAACGCCAATACCTGCCGATCAACAACTTCTTCACCATCTTCAGGCACAGAAGACTGCCTTGTTAGGAGGCGACCTAAATGCCACTGCAGAACATCTGGATACAGGCGCGCCGACGCAAGGCAAAGTAACCTGGAGCTATTGTTCGAAAGAAATAGGCTCCAGAGTGTCGGGACAGATTTTCCAACTTACCTAACCGATCGTTTGGCGAAAAAACCGGACATTGTGTTAGCAAAGCTGGAATTCCCCTTGAACAACAGCAACGAACCAGGGCCCGTGGTCCCGAGCGATCACATCCCCATCATCACCAACATATCGCTTGCACAATGCTCAAGCCCCCTCCCACTTAGGAAAGGTTATGCGAAATCTAACTGAGATCAATATAGAGAGATGGTCAGCCGCTACCAGCCTGCTGATCTGAGCGACGCAAATCTCGAAAAAATCGATGAGGAGATAGATAAGATCACCAATCTCCTAACGAGGGCAGACGAGAGTTGCGTCCCTAGAATCTCTTACAAATTTTTTCCGCAACCTAGGTGGCCGGATGATATAAGGGATATCGCCAGGGAACACAAGGAAATATATGAACAAATCGGCATAAGAGGCCCAAACAGGAAAAGGACAAGTAGAATGAGGCAGCTAAGTGAGGAACTTAAAAACATCATCATTGTAAAGCAAAGAGAAATTTGGGACGATATCATGGGCAGATTGGACAGGGAAAGCAATCCTGCAGTTTTTTTGAAAATCATCCGCAAACTTAGGGAATGGCCTCCTAGGCCCAGAACACGAATCAAGGAAGGCGCCATTTCATAGAGGACCCGGAACCTCTCGAAAAAAGATTTAGAAGACACTGGAAAGAGATCTTTGCAATATCACCTGAGGAGAACGAAGACTTCGACCAGTTCTTCGAAAACCAGCTGCTCGAGGACCTTTGGACGATGATACATAGGACCCACCTTTACCCGCAAGTATCGAGGGAGAGATGGTTAACCTTGGGCGCCCTATAACCTTTGAAAAGACCATAAACTCTTTAAGGTCCTTCAAACAAAGGGTGCCCGACTGGTCTGGAATCACGAAGAACAACCTCATAAATGCCCCACGGCTAATTATTGAGGGCCTGGTGAACACCATGAACGCCGCCCTGAATACAGGGTACTTCCCAGACGGTTCAAAGATGGCCAAAATCATCTTCATCCCAAAAGGGAACAAGCCTCCAGACCAGGTGGCTAATTATCGCCCAATCTCTTTCCTCGAGCTTGCAGCCGATAGGCTACAAGCTTAACTGAGCGAGTTAGGAGCGCACAACTCGCAAAAGCATGGGTTTCCTCCAAAAAGGGGCACAGAAACAACCCTGGTCCTTCTAAGAGAAAAGAGCGAAGGGTTACTATGTAGACATCGTGCTGAGGGACGTGCAGAAGGCCTTCAACAAGGTTTGGCTGAAAGGACTCTAATACAAGATCATATGCCTCCAGCTAAAATCGGTCCTGGAGAGTCCTCTGTGATTTCATCATAGACAGAAGGGTGCATCTCATGATCGAAGAGCACAGAGGGCCAGAGTTCTAACTCACAGCGGGCGTTTCCCGTGGCAGCTGTCTGAGCCCTCTGCTTTACCTGGTCTTTACCATCGACCTCCCGACTCCAATACCTAGGACACGATGTATCTGCAATTTGTATATGACATCACGCAAATCGTCCCTAGTGGGGGGTGGAAAGAGACGGCACAGGCAACTCATACTAAGGCAGATATCTCTAATGTAAACCACTTTGAAAGACGATGAAAGATCCGAAAAAATAGGAGACAAGTTTAAGATCATTCCGCTGAGCCGCAAGTTGACGTGGCCCATTATCTGGCAGAATCTGGCGAAGAGAGAAATATCCAAGCTGTATAGATTTAGAAACATTAGCCAGGAAAACATCAGGAAAATATACCTGATGTTCATCCGAGCTAAGCTCATCTACCCTGCAGTAGTGACTCAAGCGGCCAGCAGGACCTCTATGAGGAGGTTCCAGAGAGTGCGGAACTCTGCATCCCTATGCATTACCAAATGCAGAAGAAATAAACATCTTCAGCAAAGGGATCTGCACCGCAGGCAACGTCTTCAGCTCATTAATAAAGTAACTTAAGAAATGGGAAAAAAGGTCTGGTCGACACTGAGTAACGACATCATCCCGGAACTAAGAGCAGCAGGGAAAAATATCAGGATCCCTGCAAGATTGCATGAGAAAGTCGGCCGAAATCGATATTTCCCAAGCACAAAACTCTGCGCTGAGGAGAACACAGAACTATTATTCACATAAGACACTCATACATACTGTACCATAATAACATAACAAAATAAGACAACATTTCTGATATACATTAACGTAAGAAATAAAAGTAACACGAACACGAGGTGAACTTCTGAACTCGACCGCCTATTAAGGCTTGAAAGCTCAGAAGTCCACACAGAATTATTAAATATACCAAAAAGACATACAAAAATATGAAGAACAAACGAATACAAAGAAGAACATACATAAACAAGATGACATAAAAAACACTAAAGACAAACAACATAAAGGAAAAATTAAAAAAACATAAATAAGTAAATGCTTGCAATGCTTTCTGAAGCGGAATAAAACCCTCCCAACTTTAAACAACTATCTTCTACTACTATCCATATTTTTTCCCCTATTGAGTACATCATTTTCCTTATTGACTGTTCAGACACCATTGAGGCATACAAGAAGTAGAGCTAGATGCTCCAACGACGAAAGAAGAGGTGGAAGAAGAAAGAATTTGTAGAAAAAGCGCAAACTAAGAAGCAAGAAGAGAAAACTACTTTCACAGTGTACCAAGGAGTCCCACTTACCGAAAAAAAGGAAGTCCTTGAACAAGGCTTCTTCTTTGACGGAGAAGAGCTGTCCTTTAGAGTGTAAGGAACACCGGCCTGCGTACCCCTAAGCGGTAACACTCGGCTTCTAGTCGACGGCATACGGTGAGAGAAGTACAAATGGACGTTTAAGGGCCCGTACTCTCTAAAGGAAGTTAAGGATATTTCTGTGGGATGACGCAATCATCGTTCCTGAAAAATGTATCAGCATCGTTAGAATGTCCGAATACAATGAACATGGATACGCCCAGAATCCCTCGACATAGTAAAATATATATATATATATATATATATATATATATATATATATATATATATATATATATATATATATATATATATAAGTGTTAAAGTTCAAATTAATAACAAGAAGTCTAAGAGTGAATAATAGCATAAATAATTCCAGAAACGCAAGCGTCAAAAGAGTTAATTGTAAAAAGAAAAATTACCATTGGTGTTAGAAGTTGATAAGATAGCAAAAAAGAGTGATTTTTTATAAGGAGAATAGTCAATATTTAATTTATACATATTTTTAAAAGAGAAATCCACAGTGACAATTTAGAAAAAAAACGACGACTAAATGCGAGAATATATTGTTAACAATACAACTAAGAGATGGGAAATTTATAAAAACATACTAATGTAATTTAACATCGTGCAAAAAAATGTAGAAACTGAGTTTTATAGAAAGAAAACGACAACATAACGTAAATTAATTATCGTTGTAAAAACATAATAATCAACGGAACAACAATAATATACAATAATCAATTTAATATTTATCTAAAAAGTAATTGTAATATTTGGGAAAGAGTTGACTAGCCCGACCTCCGGGCAGAAGATGATATACTCAATTTTAGTAGGAGTTGGGATAGTGGAAGATATAGTGGGTGAATAATTAAAGCGGGGAGGGGGCATTTTGCCCTAGTAGGGAGGGCATCGCTTTACTTTTATTATTTTTACTTTTGCTTTTATTATTTGTTTGAACTTTGGTCCTATGTTTGTGTATTTTCATGAGATTTAGTGTTCTTCTTATTATTTGTTTACAAATGATTAGGTGTACTTATTTTTGTTGCAAATATTCTGCTTTCAAGCCTTTATTAGCTCTATTTGCCAACAATTTACCTCGTGATACTTATATGTTGTACTAATTGTATCGTTTGCTGTTTAGTTTATGTATAAATTGATGAGATGTTGTTTATACTCATTGAATCTTAAATGTTGTATTGTTTCGTCTATGTATATATTGGTGCAATGTCTTTCTGTGAGCATAGTTTTGTGCTCGGAAACTGACGTTGGCGTGAGACTTTTGCCCGTAGCCTCGCAGGTATGTTAAGCCTGCCGCCTGTTCCCTGTACCTCCGTAGTGACACCATTCGTTAGTGTGGACCAGACCTTTTTTCCAAGTTTTGGGGTAATGACATTGATGGACTCCAAACGTTTCCTCCTGTGCAAATCTCTTTGCCTAAGGTGATCACGCCTTCTGACTTTGTTAATAAGCAGAGATGCAGTGCTCTGGACACGTTGAAGTCTTTTCATCGAAGATTTGCTGGCCGTTTGAGTAACCACTTCGGGGTAGATGAGCTTAGCCCGGACATACATCAGATATATTTTCCTGATGTTGGCCAAGCTAAGATCTCTAAACCTGTATAGCTTGGAGATTTATCTCCTTGCTAAGTTCCACCTCTCCGTGTGGTGTTTCGAGTATCCATGGCCGGTGATCTTTAGGCCCAGGACGGTGCCTTCGGCGGAGTAGCCGTATTTCCTTCCATCTATGATGATGGGCCATGTGAACTTTCAGCTCAGCGGGATGATCTTGGATTTGTCCCTGTTGGTCCTGATCTTCCATTGTCTCTCGTAATGGTTGATGTTGTTGATTTCCGCTATTGTGCGACCTCCGGGTAAGTGTATACCTTCTACTGTATTTTACCTTTAACAAATTTTCATTCCTTCCATTTCTCTAGTACCCCAACCCAGGAGTGTGAGGGGGGGGGGGCATCCATAAGCTTTCATCTTTCTAATAATAAAGTTAAAAAGAAGAAACACCACCAATTCGGAGGAAAGTCGGCATTTGATAAAGTAGGTACAGGAAAGGGAGAGCGAAATCAAAAACGTGAAATCGTTTTTACATTTCCTTTTCCCAACGGGGAATTAAGAGGAGACAACACATTTGGAACCCTTAAATTGCGAAACCTCAACACCTTCATTATTTATAATTTAACTGCTCGGAACTCCTTGACAAAGTACACCGGCTTTCTACATCCCTTTACCCGGTAAAGGAGGTAGCAGTTACGGTAGTGTCCTAAAACCACCTACGCCCTCTTAAGGCCTGCGAACACCGCCGACCAGACAACAGTCCAACGGTTAATTTTTCTTATTTACCCTTAAGAAAGAGAGAATATTGCCATTTTTGTCCGTTAGGAAAGAGAGAATGATACAACTTTTTATCCGTTAAAAGAGAGAATAATAAAATTTTTATCCGTTCAGTAGGAGAGAATAATACAATTGTTATTTCGTTAAGAAAGAGACTAATACAATTTTTATTTCGTTAAGAAAGAGATATAAAACTACATCTTTATTTGGGGTTAATAATTAAATAAAGTTTAATATTTCATTACTCCCTTCAGAACATATTACTTTAGTTTACTGTGAAACAATCAGAGAATTTCATAAGACTTCAAAATGCTCGCCTTTGAGGTGGTTTTGAGTCAGGTGCGATTCTATAATATGCTTCCAGCACCACAGGCTAACTAACTTGTATCACACCTTATGAACTCAAGAAAAGTCAATATTTATTAACACTATTCTGCAACGAAAGAATCCTCTAATGACGCTATCTCAAAATGCTACAACACGGCCTAGGTTACGTTCGCTCGTATGAAGATAGGAAAGCAAGGCGCTAGTTTTTAAGGTTAATATTAGTTCATTTTTATTTTACGAGCACGAGGCAAAGTTCTAGCAGTATTAGGTTATTTAAACATATTTAGTTTAGTGAATTATGCAGATTAACGCTAAAAATAAATGTCAACGAAAAAAAGGTGATAAGCCCGAATGTGGTGTATGCAAGGTATAGATAGGTATCTGGTATAGTCAAAGATGGGTAAGATTCCCAACTTTGATGATCTTGAAGATCAGGATCAGATCACCCAAATTGATCTTGAATATCAAGTTCTGATCACCAGAAAAAATGTAATTTTGAAGATCCAGATCATCATTGTGACTTTAAAAATCACTTTTCAAGACCAATTTTATAGGAATTGATTTTTTTTTTAAAGAGCTCATCTGGCTTATAGGAATTGAAAAAAAGTTGTAGTCTTGTATAGTAAGCAAAGAAATCTTTAATCTCTTCAGAAAAGTATCAATCCTAATTCTATCCTGAGAGCTGAAAAAATACAAACATCGCATCCTACTCATGGACTTTGTCATTAAATAGATTTAGTTGATAATAATGATTTATTTTATTTTAAAAGTTCAAGTACAAGGGATCATAACTACAAGATATATAAGCCTTTCACTCATTCTGATCAACGTAATTTATTTTACAGTGTGAATAATTGATAGGCTGAATAGTCTTCCCGAAGCAGTGGACAATTCCTACAACTTAAACATTTTTAAGAATAATCTTGACAATTCCCGATAAATAAATCAGACTTTAAGGGAATTGAATACAAGTATTATTGGAATAAAATTTACATATGCCTAATATTAATAAAACAACGTTAGTCAGCTAAATAATATTGATTTCTAACAGATTTCTAAAAACATAAAACAAATAGATAACATTTTACATCTTTTATTTTATCTTTCATGATCGCATCATTGCTTCGTGCCATTGATCAAGGTCAGCGAGTGCTTCATTTCGTTGGTTCCCACTCATTGTCGATACTTCGCCTACTAAAGTTGATCATGGCGGTCAAAGGTTGATAGTTGTGTGTGTCACGGCTGTCATCACCGTCGTTGGGTTGCTCGGGATTAGGTCGTCATCTTTTCGCTTAATGGCACAGGTTCAAATCTAACTCCTTATTCATTTTCTTATAACCGTTAAAATAGTTTGCCCCTATTTTAAGATTACTATATCTCCCATTTTATTTCTTAAGGTTTAATGGTACATTTTACATCTTTTATTTTATCTTTCATGATCGCATCATTGCTTCGTGCCATTGATCGAGGTCAGCGAGTGCTTCGTGTCGTTGGTTCTCACTCATTGTCGATACTTCGCCTGCTAAAGTTGATCATGGCGGTCAAAGGTTGATAGTTGTGTGTGTCACGGCTGTCTTCGCCGTCGTTGGGTTGCTCGAAAATAGGTCGTCATCTTTTCGCTTAATGGCACAGGTTCAAATATAACTCCTTATTCATTTTCTTATAACCGTTAAAATAGTTTGCCCCTATTTTTAGATTACTATATCTCCCATTTTCTTTCTTAAGCTTTAATGGTACAGGTAATAATAGTTTCCTTAGCGTTTGTCCAGGTTGTGTTAACAGTTTTAATTTATTTGGGCCTTTAAAATCCATTTATTATACATCACGTGTGATGTGATTTTCAAATATTACAAATAAAAAAGCCCGTGGCCCCTCCTACTAGAGAACTCCTGTCTTGTCTCTTACTGAATAAAAACCTACACTTCGTTTTTCGAAAGGCTTCTTGAATCACCTTGTTTGGGCTTGAGGATGGTAGCTCTGGCGATGAGCGTCATGGTCATTTTAGCGAAGAGGGCTTAGACACAGATTCAAATCCAAATCCTTTATTCAGTTTCTTATAACTGTTAAAATAGTTTGCACTTACTATATCTCTCATTTTATTTCTTTAGTTTTAATGGTACACGTAATAATAGTTTCCGTAGCATTTTTCCGTGTTGTGTTACCATTTTCCATTTCTTTGGGCCTTTAAAATACAGGTATTATATATTACATGTGATGTGAATTTTCAATTATTGCAGACGCACACACGCATATATATATATATATATATATATATATATATATATATATATATATATATATATATATATATATGTATATATAAATATATATATATAATTGAAAATCATATGACACGTGATATATAGATGTATTTAAAGGCCCAAGGAAATGGAAATTGGTAACACAACCCGGAAAAACGCTAAGGAGATTATTACATGAACCAATGAAAGCTTAAGAAAGAAAATGGGAGATGTAGAGAACGGAAAGATAGGACAAACTATTTTAACCGTTCTATGAAAATAAAAAGAAGTTGGATTTGAACCTGTGTCATCAAGCGCTCATCGGTCATATGACCACGACGCTCATCGACAGAACTACCATCTTCAACCGCTTTTTTTCGTGTTGTGTTACCAATTTCCATTTCATTGGGCCTTTAAATGCATATATATATATATATATATATATATATATATATATATATATATATATATATATATATATATATATAAGAGAGAGCCAGGGCACCAGAAAAGAAATGTATTTTCTAGATTTATCTAAATTAAAACAACGTTTTGAAGGCTAACCTCATCAACTGAGTACTGAAATTATATTTTATATGCTCATTAACATGGAAGTGGTAACATATGGAGAATTGTCTACCGTCGCATATTTGGTATAATATATGGTATAGTATCTAGAGATTATGCAAGGATTAATAATGGCAACAGTAATTCTAATTAAAATGAGAGTGGTCAAGTATGGGGAACTGTTAACGTACAAAGCACAATGTGAAAGACAAAGTTTGGTCATTGAGTGTGGGTTTGCTTTCTAATATATATATAGATTCAATGGTTCGTAAATTATACAGCGAATGCACGCTCCCGGACCATACAAATGCCCATATTTTTTGAGCTCTCACAACCAAAGGAACTCTTGTACGCTTCTTTTGCACTCTTATAGCTGCCGGCTTTTTTAGAATAACAGAATTCAAAGACCAGTCTAGTATAAAGGGCATTTTTTGCTAAACGAGCTTGTCGGCGCACACAACTCTCCAGAAACATCCTTCTTTTCGCCACGGGGGACTTAAAAAATAGATTATTTTATTAGGCTGTCATAATTTATTCATGGTTGCCTAAACTTATCACTCTCGCCACTCCTGCCTTCTAAAGCGTAGCTGTGTGTACTGCCACTCATAACTTAGTTCGAACTATGCCCGTCATGTAACAAGGCATACTTCGAGGCGGTTGGGAGAGCAGGTTTGTGGACTAGCCCACTGTAAAGCTTTTCGTCATAGGCATTCCGGAAAAGAGGCGATGCTGTTACCTGTATCCCTAGGGGTCCAGCCAAGACCATAGAGGGACATGCAGCCGTCTCTATGTACGCCGGAAGCAGCCTCGATAACCAAACCCCAGGAGGGGCGGCATCCCGGGTGGTGATAGTTGATTCGATCACCACCCATCAATAAGTGCACTATGAGTCATCTTTCTGAAGTGCCTCTCCGGGTCCATCATCCAATTCATCCATGATTTTCATCCAAGCAGTTACACCGGCTGTGCTAAATATTGTGGGAGCGGAGGGTCTATTTTCGTTCTTATTTTCATAAACTATATTACTTACACCCAGACAAAATATAAACAGGTACAAGGAACGCAATGCCAAGAAAGAGGCTCCTCACAAGCCACCATGTAAGATTCTGAGGGTGCGAAGAGGGTTCGTCTTCGAATCGTACCCGAGAACGATAAACCTTCGAGGGAGAGTACCCTGCAAACAATATACGCTGACATCGGAGTCATCCTACTGAGGCTTAGGGGTCAATACCATGAATATGTCGCACTCTACAACACAGAGAATGATTTAGGCCTCCTCTTAAGTGAGGATCCGGCCAAAAGACTGGCCGAAATCGTACTCGCACCTCGAACATCATCGAACGTGACTACGAGGAGATCGGTAATCTACCGACGTCTTGACCCATGGATCGGAGCACATTCAGCCAAAATAGTAACCCCCCCAAAAATAGTAAGATAGTTATATCTTTCCTTTACTCGTCGAGGCGGTGCGAGGCCCTCCGATTAAGACTCGTCAAGTAGTCTCCTCCCGACTAATCTCGGCTAACTAAAGTGATTGTTGTACCTCTAAGGCTCGGATTGCATTCGTAGTTTCTTTCTAAACCCTATCGGGTTAGTAGTCGGAGTATTGATCCCTTGTGGCATGAGTAATTATTGGTACGTGTTGATAATTTTCCCATTGCTGAATTAATTAATAACTAGAGAGTGTAATTATTTGTATTATATGTTTTGTTGTGTAATCAAAGATTATTTTTTCAATTCTTTGTCTAAGTCCCCCAACCGGTTACCAAAGCCAAATTAAATAAGACCAATCCCGGCCAACCATATTTAAAGTATTCGAATAACAGAAACGCCGCGCACTCAACGAAATCCAATTTCAATTATTATTTTGGGCTGCCGTATTTTTTGCCTGAACAAACAAAGGAATCGAGAATTCGCAAGAACTGCTTAATTCTACGACAATATATATATATATATATATATATATATATATATATATATATATATATATATATATATATATATATGTATATATATAACAAAAAACAACAACAACAAAATTAAAAACTAAAGCAAAAGTAAAAAAAAATAAATAATAAAAAGTCAAAAGCACAAATGCTCAAATGAGAAAACGAGAAGAAAGGCTTGAAGGCTAAGAATACAAATATAAAATCTAGCAAGGGGCATAGTTACATCCTCACCCTAGTTCAGTGGTTGGCAACCTGCGGCTCCTTCAGTTCATTTGTGTGGCTCCAGAAGCTCCTTACAAAATAATAATAATATTCCATCAAAAGATGACATCAAATACTGTAAATAAAACATTCCAGGCAAAATTATATATATATTTTTATTCAACTTCGAAAAGATCTGTAGCCATCAATTTTTATGATTTGTAAACTGCAAAAAATGGAACGCAAAAATCCGGAAATCTGTCATTTCGCGAACAAATTCGAGTCAAGGTAGAAACCCCGTTATAGAGAACCAACGCGTCTGAATATGACATAGAACGGTTAGGACCGTTAGGTGACTATCAGCCACTGCTTACAACTTAAACTGTGCTCACCTGTGTCGTATATTATTACTCATTTGATACATTATATAAGATATAAGACATAGAGAATTAAGAATAAAACAATGGCTGCTAAAAAGAGAAAAATAAAAGATGAAAATAGACTTCCATCCTGTCTGATTTGTAAAGAAGTACTGTCCAATAATAAAAAGTGCAATCTTGAAAGGCATTTTCAAAAAAAGCATAGTGCATTTGCTGAGAAGCATCCAAGTGGAGATGCCAAAAAAAAAGCGGTGGAGGAACTGAAGTGTAATGTAACATTGAGTTAGAATGTATTTACAAAGTGGTTGAAATCGTCCAGTAGCACAACTGCTGCCAGTTTTGTGATTAGCCATGAAATAAGAAGGAGAGGAAAGCTTTTCACATACGGAGAATATATTAAGGATTGCTTTATTAAGGCATCATAACATATCTCTGAGTGTCTTTATAAACAAGGAGGAAATAGTGAAGAAAACACAAACTGTGTTATTGTCTGCAAAGACTGTGAGAGACAGAACAATGAAGATGTAAAAAGACATAACTAATAAACAAATAGAAAACATTAGTTCTTTCCCGGGTTTTTTTATTTTTTGTGACAAGTCATGTGATATTACTGATATAGCGCAAGTTGCACTTGTTTGTCGGTATGTGAATTCTGAGGGCCTTTAAGAAGGGCTCATTGACTTGGTACCTCTCACTGGTCAAACTAGAGGTGAAGATGTCTTTAGAGCTATTATCTCATCTCTGGAAGCAAAAGAAATAAACACCAACCATATTATCTCTGTTGTAACTGATGGGGCACCGAGCCTGATGGGAAAACATAAGGGATTTGTTTCTCTATTATATAAAAAGCTAGATTATGAAGTGATATCATTTCACTGCATCGTCCATCAAGAGGCTGTTTGTGCACAGTCTTTACCTTCTGAATTCAATGAAGTGATGGCATTAGTAAGGAAATGGTAAATAAAATTTTGGCAAAGGCTTTGAACCACAGAAAGTTTCGCGAGTTCTTGGAAGAGGCTTATTGCTAATATTCAGACCTCTTTCTTCATAACAAAGTCCAATCGCTTTCTAGGGGAAAAGTGCTTGAGTATTTTGCAGCCTGCTTGGGAGAAGTGAAAACATTTTTGCTTGAGAAAGGTGATGCATGTCAAAAGCTTACAATACCTGAATTCCTATAAAAATTCAAATTCATGGTGGATATCACTTCACATTTAAATTAACTCTGCCGAAAATTGCAAGGAAATAAAAATACCGCTTTATTCCTTTTAGAAGAAGTACTTTCATTTGAGAGAAAGTTTGCATTGTTTACTAGAGACCTGGAGAAAAATGAGTTTCTTCATTTTCCATCATTGAAGAAATACAGAGAAGCAGCAAGCCGTAAGTTGGATGTTGGCAGCCTAAAAATGTTGTCTTGAATATGGATATGTCTTTTAAAGGTCGTTTCCAAGAATTCAGGAGGGAAAAGGCAACATTGTCATTCGTGATTAAAACACTCGAGGCAGACATCTCTGTTCTAAATTTTCTAACATATTCTAAAGTTAACCGAACAGAAGTTGAGCTTAAAATAGCTGATTTGAAAGAGAAAAAGATTTGAGCTTTAAAATTTAAAGTTGTACTGCCTGACCTTGAATCGTTAAAAAAACAACAAGCCACACTAGCAGATCAACACAAGTGGGGTAAACTACAAAATCTGAAAAAACACGATCAGATAATTTTTTGAGGTATGGAGTGCATTACCAGACACTTACAATAACTCCAAGAATTATGCATTTAGTATTTTGTCCATTTTCGGATCCACTTATTTGTGTGAGCAAGTTTTTTCAAGTATGAACCTTATAAAAGACAAATAAGGAAACAGACTAAATGATGCGAGCTTACAATCTTGCCTAAAACTAAAGACCATTTCTTACTCTCCAAACATTGAGCAGCTCTCCAAGGAAACCCAGGAACAGATATTACATTAATCAACTACCTTAGGTAAGTTATTGATAAAATTATATTTGTAATTTAGGCAGATTTTGATAGATAGATTCCTCTGAAGGACAGTGTAAAGAGATTTACTACACTTCCTACCAAAAAGGTGTTAATGCAGTTTAGAAGGCTTCCCTTTGGCTTTGTTACCGCTTGTAGCAACTACAACCGGATGATGAGACAGATTTTAGACGGATTGCCTAATGTGTCTTTCTATTTTGATAATATATATATATATATATATATATATATATATATATATATATATATATATATATTGCCACGAGCGATTGGGAAACCCAGCTGACTGCCCTTCATTCTCTACTACAAAGGTTAAGAAGCCACAACCTTACTATCGGGCCAAACATGTATCATTTTGCCCTCGATACAATCAACTACTTTGGATTTCGCATAGAAACCAACGATTAGCCCAGCCGGAAGAACAAATTAAAGCCATCACGAGAATGCCGCTACCCGTTAACAAACAGCAATTAAGGTCATTTATGGGCTCTACCTCCTTCTACAGGAGAATTATTCCGAACATTGCCTCGCTTTCCGCCCCCTTATACGATCTTCTAAAGAATAGTAACCACAATCGACTCGCCTGGACCCAGTCTTTAGTTGTTCAGCTTTAATCAACTCAAAGGTAAACTCGCGACTACCCAGATCCTGCGGTTACGTAATCCAGTCGAGCCTTTTGTCATCAGGACAGATGCTACTCGTAGCAACGATGGGATAGGTTGCGTGTTAGTGCACTACGGACCTAATGACGAGTGTTTCTCCATTGCACACGCTAGCCGAAAGCTGTTACCCCGTGAGAGGAATTATGCTGTAATCGAGCGAAAAGCCCTCACTATTGTATGGGGAATCCACAAATTTAAGACTTATTTATTAGGCAAAGAGTTTACCATTAAACAGATGACGAGCCGCTGACGTACTTGAAAAACATAAAAAATAATAACGGTAGACTGATGCGTTGGAGCCTATTTTTTTGCAGGAATTTCAATTCAAAATTACATATCTAACAGGCTCAGAAAATTGTATAGCGGATAGCATAAGTCGCAACCCCGTTGATTTCAGCCCCAATAAAACTTAGGCCTAATCCTTGTGTGATTATTTCATGTACATAGGTATAACTAACTCTCGGTCCTTGTTAGGACACTTATTTGTGTGAGCAAGCTTTTTGTGTAACCGAAGCCCGATGTGCCTCTGCTGAATTTTCTTTTTAAATTTTTAAGTTGTTGAGTAATTTACCTTGGCCATGTCTACCATGAACTTTAGTTTTAGGTACTATGAATTTTTGTTTTTACTTTGTGACTGTGCTTATATGTAGTCGTAGCTATACCCTGGTTGAATTATTTATTACCCTTGCTATCGTAGTAACGGGTGAACATGTTTTCTTAAAATCCCGAGTGTAATTATTATAAAACCATTGTATACATGAATTTCTTTTTGTTTATAATTGGCACGACTCGTGGGAGTGTACTCGGTGTACAACTTTAATTACTATTAATTGTGATGTCACTTCTCTTGTGCGTTCCATCTTAATGAAGGAGGTGTGTCGAAGAAAGAGAGATTGAGTAAGATTTTGTTTAAAGGAGTCGTGTGAAACGAGAGTTATCGGGAAGAGCAAAGCTCTACGCCCGTCGGCAAACTTCCGGCGAGATTAGCCGAAAGTTTCTTCGGTTCAGTTGGACCATCAAAACCCTGCCGCCGAGCTATAAACGCCAAGTCGGTGAGGCAGTCTTAATTACTTCCGTTTGAAAATATAGGAGTTCCGGCGAACGCCTATATATTCCCCGTCACAAAATTAATCGAGGAAGTATTCCGTCAGAATCCACTCAAGGAAGAGTCCCGAATACCTATCTCCCCGCCCCTTTAGAGAAGACCTCAGGTCGTAGTGTGAGCTGTCTCTACGCTGCTCCCGAGTGAGACAAGGACGGAAAATACAGAAGGTATTCGGAAGCCTCTTTTAAGACGTATGTGGAATCATCCACTGATAGCGCCTATCCTCGACCGATAGAAAACTGTGTCATACCGGCTCGCACTTAGGATCTTATTTGGAACGACGGCATCAGGATCAAGGGATCCGTCTAGAAGAAGCACACAGTATTAGTCCCACAGAAGTCTCCCTCCCCCCCACACACACCTGAGCGTCTACAGGTGAATCTTCCCCTTTTGAGCGTCTACTTGGAGAATCTTTCCCGAGCGTCTACTTCCGGTAACCCTCCCCCTCTCCAAAAATAGTAAGATATTTACACCTTTCCTTTCCGCATCGAGGCGGTGCGATGCCCTCCGACTAAGACTCGTCAAGTAGTCTCCTTCCGAGTCATCATGGATAACTAAAGTGAATTATTTTGCCCCTAAGGCTAGGATTCCATTCGCAGTTTCTTTCTAAACCCTATCGGGTTAGTAGTCGGAGTATTGATCCATTGCGACATGAGTAATTATTGGTGAGTGTTGATAATTTTCCCATTGCTGAATTAATTAATAACTAGAGCGTGTAATTATTTGTATTGTATGTTTTGTTGTGTAATTAAAGATTATTTTTGCAATTCTTGTTTAAGTCCTCCAACCACCAAAGCCTAATTAAATAAAACCTATCCCGGCCAACCATATTTAAAGTATTCGAATAACAGAAACGCCGCGCACTCAACGAAATCCAATTCCAATTATTATTTTGGGCTGTCGTAGTCCTTGCCCGAACAACGATAGAATCGAGAATTAGGCAACAACTGCCTAATTCTACGAATATATATATATATATATATATATATATATATATATATATATATATATATATATATATATATATATATATATATAACAAAAAATAACTAAAGCAAAAGTAAAAAAAATAAATAATAAAAAGTCAAAAGTACAAATGTTCAAATGAGCAAACGAGAACAAAGTCTTGAAGGCTAAGAATACAAATATAAAATTTAAGACTGCCAAAAAAGGCAAATTGAAAATAAAAAACTTAAGCGTTTGAAAGCGAACCAGGCACAATTCATAATTCATTATCATCTCCATGTATCAAATTACTTTCATAAACATCTCATCAATATACGCACACACACCAAACACAATATATCTATCTTTCCTATCTCTCTCTACACTTTCATCTCTTATATTATCCCGATCCTGATCCCGAATCAGACAGCGTATTAACTAACAATAATATAGAAAATTTATCAATTTTTACCTGTGAATTTTAGGATTCGGCTTGAAATATACTAAAAGAGTAGTCAGGTTTGGCTAGGGAAAAACCCTTTCGGTAAGAAATTCCTGAGGGCTGTTCGACACTTAAATGGAGAGTGGCTCGTAACGGTCTGTATAAGGAAAGAGCGAGCCGATTGTATTCTAGTTTGAGGTGATTATTTTTTATTATCGAGCGAATTTCATCGCCCATTTTTAATGTTTGTGCGCCAAAGCACAAACGATCAAGACATTTCCTTATACCGTTTTTTTTGTAAAAATGGTTGGGAATCCGTTATTTTGGAAAACTCTTCATATAATAGCTTGTAATTGCAGCATATTGTAAATGCTCTATGAGGCAGAGTGTCAATAGAATTATTTTTGAAAAAGCGTGGAATAGAGCCAAATAAGTTTGTTGCTAGGTCAGTAAAGGATAGCCATGCCAAATTCACTTGTAGATAATCTAATGATGGTGCGAGTTAACTTGATGTCTTAATAAAGCAGGTAGCCATTATTTTTTCATTTCTATTGTAAATTGTAATTTAAGTGGTTGTTTCTTAAGGAATTCGAGAAATTTAGAGGGATTTTATTTTTTCCTCAACAGGAGGATGCAATAGCTAATGAATAACCTATAAAAGAGCGGGGAGAATTCTTTGGGGCAAGCTTGGAGCCAAGAGGCTTCATAGAGAGAGAGGAAGATAGTTGCGAAGGTTGATGACTGCATACTCCTTTTCTGGCCCTCGTATGATCCAGGTACAATCAAGCAATTTTTGGTTGTTTATGTTATTTAGGGGGTAAAATGCTTTTCAATAGTAAAGCTGATTGAGCAAATGTGAAAGATATCTTAAAGCTGAAACTAGTGACAGGTGAGGTATGGTTTCCTGAGGAGAAACTTGTTTGGCGGAATCCTTAATTGTGATAATGTACAGGTACTTTAGGTTTATTTTATTACTAATTAATTCTACAATTTCTGTAGCTTGGGATGTGCGCTCTTGGGGCGCTTCCATTTTCGAGCTGGAATCCCTTGCTTTAACTACCGCCCTCATCGCCGCCCCCCGGGCCTTGCTCTTCGGAGATAACCAGGCTGCACTGTGGAACCTTAAGAGGGGAAAACTCCCCCCACGCTTCCTTGCGGCTTTCTCAACCCGCGCCCTGGTGGCCTTCACGGCGTCCTTCAGACGAGCTTCAAGAAACCTAGCCTATGTTAGGTCCGCCCGTAATCCGGCGGATCGACCGTCCAGAAGCTTCGCAAATTTATAGGCGTGCTGTGGGCGCCCCCGCCTACGACTATTTAAGCGAGCGCGCCCAAGCATCTGGACGGTCGTTTTCTCTGGATCTTGGAAGAACAGGACGTTCTCCCACCCTTCCCGTTTCCCCTTTTGTTTATTTTATCTTTGTATAGTTTTTCCCCTTTTTCTCCTGGCATAATACTTGACTTTTCCTCACCTGTAAAATTAGTATATAATATACACCCATTCCGCAAGCAGCTACACGCCCTTTCAAATTGTACGTTTATCAACATTTCTACCTTTCTCATAAATCACACTGAAGTCGTTATTATATCCAATTGACACGCACTAATATAAGAAAGATTGCAGCTCACATAAGCAGCAAAAGAAACCCTCAGGAAACCCTTTTTATCAGTTTAGTAAAGTTGTTAAAGTCATCGGCAGCTTCATGCAAGTATTCATTTTTATAATGCAAGCTTTTCATGACATCAATCAAGGCAGTGCATACATTACATGGAATGTTAGCTAGTATATTTATTTTTAGATTGATACTCGTATGTGCTAAATCTGCTTATTTTTTAACACCAAGTAAACCTTTTTAATAATTTTCCACCGCTATTTAACAGTCCGCGTTTGTATCCATGCCTATTGCTTCTGGCGAGCTCTATCCATGCGATATTTACAACGTTATCTTTTGCTGCTTATGTGAGCTGCAATCTTTCTTATATTAGTGCGTGTCAATTGGATATAATAACGACTTCAGTGTGATTTATGAGAAAGGTAGAAATGTTGATAAACGTACAATTTGAAAGGGCGTGTAGCTGCTTGCGGAATGGGTGTATATTATATACTAATTTTACAGGTGAGGAAAAGTCAAGTATTATGCCAGCATGTCCTTTCAATAAACTTTCCTTTTTCTGATTTGTCAACTAATACACCTGCTGAGATGGATACAATAGAGTTAACTACATATATTGATGTTAATTATGAAATAAAATTCAAGTGTATTTTCATTATATTAACTTGTGCCTTAAGTTGTACTCTATGTGGTACGGATTTGGTAGAGTCCAAAGTCCATTTCTGAAAAGCCCTCTACGAGGTGGTATTGGGGGTCTGCACTCAATTTCTGATTATGTATGTGTTCGTGTGCTGAAAGAGCTTGCTTCTCCTGGAGGAATATTTAACGCAGGACCTCGTTTGAGGTAAAATGGATCTAATCTTACGTCACGGACGTAAGACTATATCCAACAACCACGAGAGGATAGGCTGTGGTGATTGGTGTTCGTTGTTGAATCGGCGAGGTGGTTTCACGATTTGGTTACGAAGTCTGTAGCTTCGGCCAGCTAGTCCGCAATTAGTTGCACTGCCTGGCAACCATAAATTATACTCTTTACACCCTTTACATGAAGGATGCAATTAAGTTTTTGTAATTCTTAAATGTCTCGTAAGACCGCCCAATGAGTACAGTGCATAGCCCTAGTTTCCAAAGATGCAAAAAAGTTTGAACGAATACCTCTTGTGATTGTTACATGTTTGGTTGGATGTAGAATATGAAAAGATAGAATGGTGTGGACGTTGAACAATTTTTGTTTTAGTTGCGGTGTGTTACGTTTGCTTTCGTGTGAAATTTATGTTTTGAGGATGGATTATTAATATTTTGTCTAGATGGGTCGCAAAGGTCTTCGATTTCAAAACGTCTCTTTCCTTCATCTCTTATGAGTGTAAATGGTCCATCCCAATTCTTATATAATTATATATACACATTCGGAAGTTTTACGCCTTTAGGTGAGCAACTCTTACCGACTCTGATATTTCGAAGAAGATTTTGCTAATAAATCTTTACAACCATTTCCTGATTCCTCTTTTCTAGAGTTTCTCTCACAACTTCAAATATTCTTAATGATATTTGGGCTTAAACTTTAGTTAATACACTCATCTCAAATGAGGATAAAATATTTTCTCTATCTTGTTCGGGAAAATCAAAAGTTAGTCTTATGTTATAATGATAGAGAATAAAATTTGGTGTCTCCAATGGAATCATCGTATCCATTGCTATAGCAGACTGTGCTAATGGAAAACATTTTGATTGAGCGTTATATGCTACGATTGAGTATTCTTGATTGATTTTGCATAATTTACAGAGGAACTCAAAGAATTTGGATGTGAAAGTAGGATCATTATCAAAGATAAATATAGATGGCGTGAGTTTCCTTGCTCATATTTGGGAAGATGCATCTTTCGAATAGAATCTTTACTGTACATTTGGGGCCAATATGTTCATATAGTGGGATGTTATGGCAATGCTTAAATGCTATTATTTTAAGTTATTTGGTGATTTTTATTAATTATCTACCACTTTGAAATATAGGATGCCTTCACGCACAGTATATTGCTGAGGTTCAGAACTGTATGGTTGTATAAATATTTGCAATATGTCTTTTATTTATGGGTCCTGTTTTTGAGAAGTAGGTAAATAACCCTGATTAAACACAAGAAGAGCATCTCCTTTCTAGACTACCTCACCCAATTTGACCCGAGAACGGGCGTCAGGTAATGAGTGATGTTTACCGGCTCGATAAACTACTAATGACTAAGCTAAAAGGATATTTCTACTTATACACTCCTTATTACTCATGATAATTTACCATTCGGTACAACTTGTCCATTATTATCTAAAATGTAGGCTTGGAAACAAAATTTCTCTATCTACCATATAGTTATTTCATCTCTTTCTCTAAAGTTGCCTCAAACTCAACAATTTTTAAAAATTCTAATAACTAAATCTAAGTTAGGATTTCTTTCACTAAATATTCTAACTCTGGTTGAAATCGTGGGTATAATAAGGGTTGGTACATTTAATGACGGTTATAGTAATGATGCTCATTGATACATTATTCTTTTATGCCTTCCTTAGGTTTGTACTTGTTATTATTCCTGTATATTGAAAGAAATTATCTAACTTTGGTACCTAGGTATCGTACCTATTGATCAGTGGGTCGAATTCCGGGTTGTATGAGTGTACAGAAGGAGTTATGATTTGTGTTTGGATTCTCACTAGGTTATTTAATTTATAGGCAGGGTATTTCCTATCTTTACAACATGGACTATCTGCTCGTCGGTGCCCGTGCTTACGACACTAGAACAATAGTTTGGGCCCCAAGACTGTGGAAGAGTATGGCCTTGGCTATCACAGTTAAAGCAATGAATGTATGGGGTTTGTTGCTTTTTCTGATCGATTGACGGTAAATAATTGTAGGAATGCGATGGAATGATGTGTTTTTGGAATACGTGGACTGCTTGATGAGGTATTTTCAAGGGATCTGTATGAAGCAGTAGGAGCTATGTATGCTCATGCTGACCTGTGTTGGATGAGATTTATTTGTGTATCCATGACATATTTTGCTTAATATCTAAATATTCTTGAAATTTATTACGTGAAGCTACAGGGAGATTTGGGGTGACAGAGCTAGCAATTGGGAAATTATATTGCTTGGTTTTAAGCAGCCATAAGGGCTTTCCCTAGCAATTTATGGTTAAGACTTAAAAAATCTACATTCTTCTCCTTTTTATAACGAGTTTGGATGAAAGCAGGCATCATTTTGAGGGGCAGAGTATATTTGGCATCCTTATATCTTTCTGATAAATGGGCTTTAAGTTCTACTCAGGTAATAAGCTTTTGCTATTTCTAGTAAATATATGACTGTATCAAGGGTATTTCCTTCTTTAGGGTCTATAAATTTACGAGCCATATTTATTCTCATGTCAACGCGTATGATGATTTCGCTAAGAAATTTTGCCCGTGGGATTCGATCTAGGTTTCTACTTTAGGTTCAGTGATATTACTATTGATGGCTCCTTTAAATGAGAGTATGCTGTTGGGAAGAGCCATGGATCGACTAAGATTAATGTAAGTTGCCTTTTGATTAGTAGCCGGAAGTTTATTGGGTATGGGTGAGCCAGAGGTGCCAAATATACCAGGGGTTCCAGCGTTGGTAATAAAATCAGTAATGCGAGTACTGGTAGCTGTATTATCCAATTTGTTGGCATTGACTGAACCTAATGGATCGGAAAATGTAGGAGAGTTAGGTGAAACGGAAATCCTGATCAATTTTTTTCTCTGCCACTCATAGACTATAGTAAAAAAAAAAAAGAATTAAATATGCTTGGAATGGACTACACTTAAATAAACTGGCTAAAAACACACAAAAAATCAATTTTATCATATAAAAATGCAAAGAAAATAGTTCGTTTGAACTATAAAAAACCTTTCAAACATCTACCAATAGTAATGTTTACCATATATTTTAATGCATGAAAAATGGGATAAATCATTTTCACTAACCGATTTGCTTAATTAATTCCTAGTGTATCACTAGTGTATAATATGCGAAGTTCTCATTTTTTATTAAACTAAACTACAGTATAATTTACCTGTTTAATTTGAAGAGACGATGTTGATTATCTCTTCGTTGTATTCGAGGAGAAATCTGAATGGAAGCAGTAGAGTCTTGAGCCAATCTTGAGGAAAATTAAAGACGATTTTGAAGGAGCTCGTAGCCGAATATCTAACCAAATGAGGCGTTTATGGAGTAGAGTGGTTGTGAATTCTGATATTTAATAAGTGGTTAGCTTCAATAAGGCTGCTTCATATTTGAATCCAAACCAATTGTTAAATCAGAATGTATTACTGCGTAGATACAAGGAGAGTGTGGGCAGGGCGCTTCAATGGAAATTACAGAGCAAGTAAGACCTCAGAACAAAGCTTTGAAAGCGGTGAGCAACTTAGTTAATATCGTCTAAATGATTGACCAGAACAGAAGAGCAATAAGTCGCGCCAGATTTTCGAGCTCCGCCGGGGTTTTAGCTGGTGGAGCAGAAGTGCCGTTCTACACATGAAAATAGAAATGTTTTTTACCTTAAATCAAATAAAAAACCCTACCGAGAAAATAGATCACCTAATTGTGAAACCCTCACCGATTTCTACAATTCACCGATAAAGGCCCAAATTTATCGATAAAGACCCCAAAGTACCGAAGAAGACATCCACGAAAAAAACCCCTACGAATTACACTCACTACAAGATATACGAAAAAAAACAAAGACACTAAGCACAACACTAAAGTAATTAATAAAGTAATTATTATGACAATAGCAAATGCGCATATCATACCTAAGGACATTAAATGTTTTTTAAAGACAAATGGCTTGAACGCCATATATATATATAAATAAACTAACTCAAAGACAACAAAGGAACCACAAAACCAAAAGTACTTAAAAGCGATACGCCTGATCACCAGGCACTAGCATCTCTTTGCGCCCTATCACACTTCGTTCTCTTTTCACCACTTGTCTATTTTCCGCTCTTTGTCCCCACACCCTATTTATATCCCCTACCCACACCTACTCTTACAACAATTCCAATTCATATTCAGGAGGACTGGGGCGGATCGTGTGTGGTAAACCGGAACGGTTCGACCCTGGATCTTCTCCCTCCTT
Organism: Ceratothoa steindachneri; assembly: GCA_963969495.1. Lineage (NCBI taxonomy): Eukaryota > Metazoa > Arthropoda > Malacostraca > Isopoda > Cymothoidae > Ceratothoa > Ceratothoa steindachneri. Next base: position 80,521,827 of record OZ018327.1, read on the forward strand.
CCTGCCTCATTAGGGGTGGAACGTGGAAGGTCCTGATTACACTGTACAACAATGAAAAACTTCTGGGAATGAGATCAACCTTTCTAGGATTATCTTTTTTTTGTAAATCAACAATATAGCATTCGTCTCTTTCTGTGACCCTCTAGTTTCTCGTACATTAGCATCTTCCTACGTTAAATATACTGATGGTTCCGTAGGGATTGAATGCAAACAGGATTGGGTCGAAACTGAAAACTCTGAAAGTTTTAGACCCACTTTGGATATAATTTGAATGCGATGTTCCTAAGGTATTTGTCAACCTAACCTATGAAATTTATGAGATGAGAGTATACTCAACATTTGTTTAGTTATATGAGTCCAAATCTGTGGTAACTCTTACGTAGCACTTGATAATTTTGTAACTTACTATAAATGCTTCATATTTTATTCTTTTATTTAATATTTGTTGTTGTTACTATTTATATTACTTTTCACATAACGTATTTTCTTTACAGGAAACAGAGCTATAATGCCTATAGAATGCCAAAATTCCCCGTCAGTTTGTGTTATATATGTGGATAAGTTACACTAAGCCAATACAAGAGATAGTTGACTAAACATGTGAAGAAACTTTATGAGCTGTACTTTGGATGTAAAGTGGGTGACCAGGAGAAACGCTGGGCACCTCACATATGATGTGTCAGGTGTACAAGTTTCCTTTCGCCCTTTTTCAAAGGCAAAGGGCTCGGCCTTATGTTTAGCGTCCAATGATCTGTAGGGAGCCAAAGAACCATTCAACGGTTTGCTACATCTGCTTAACAGATATAAAAGGTTGTTATTCAATATGTTTTCCTTTCTCGCCTTTGATATATTTTCAAGAGATATATCAATTAAAAAGATCAAAATACATACTATGTTGTAGTCCTACTATTTCTGCCAGTAATATCCATTTTTAGTCTGATTTTATATTATTTTACTGCAGGTCGCAACAGAAAATGCAAGAAATCTATTATGTAACCAGATCAATCATTTTGCTACCACTCCATATAAAACTGGGCCTAATGAAGCAATTTACCAAAGCACTGCAACATAACAAGCCATGTTTCCAGTACCTCAAAGCGATCTCCCCTAAAATAAGTGATGCCAAGATTAAAGAAGGCATATTCATAGTCACTCGATTCGTCAACTTATAGCTGATGAGGACTTCAAGGCGACATTGGATGAAACTGAGCTAGCAGCCTGGCATGCATTCAAAGATGTATGCAAAGGGCTTCTGGGAAAGCACCAAAGAGCCCACCGAGAGCGTATAAAGGAGAGCCTTATCAAGTGCTACCAAGATCTCTGCTGCTTTATGTCACTGAAGATAGACTTTATTCATACTCATCTTTCCTTCTTCCCAGAGAATGCAGGAGATGTGAGTGATGAAGATGGAGAGGTTCCATTAAAATATAGCGTCAATGGAAAACCAGGTATAAGGGAAAATGTAGCTTTTATATGCTGGCTGACCTTTGCTGGAACCCGAAGCGTGACACACCTGAGACGTCTTACAAACGAAGAAGTAAATACTAAAATGTAGGTTAATACATTATATAATGCTAACAAACATACTGATTCATTATATGTTCATGAATAAATTACAATAAGGTGATAATGCTAGAATTTATCATATGTATTTACAGTATTGTTTGATTTGTGTCCCCTTTCTGATCTTGTAACTCTGGCTATAGCGACAATGACCCTAAGTTGGTAGATGGGGCACAAAGTCTTAGTTATTAGGCAGTCGGCGCAACGGTATCTTTCTTGGTGAAAAAAGAAAGCCTGGTATTTTGGTACACGGTGCAATCTGAAGTTAAAAGATGATACTTGCAAGGGGTTCAGTCGTGGAAGAAGGACGGAAACTCTAAGTGATCACAGCAAGTCAATGTAATTTGCTTGCCCGTCTTCGAAACCCGGTACAACGAGGTGACGAAGAGCAAAGGAGCTGTATGGCTTTAGCTTTATTCAAAATACAAGATTTGCTTAGAATTCCAGCTGGTCTAAAGATTTCAAGGGTTTTATATGAAAGGTAGGGGCTCACCTCCAAAGGGGCTTACCAATAGGATACTGCTTAGGAGGAGCTATTAGCTAATTTAATGGAATTCTCCTAATCCTATATTACATGGGAAGAGTTTTCACAGGTTTTATAAGTTGATTTACCAATGCTGAGCTAAGAAGGGCAGGTTAATATCAAACACTGTATGTTTATTTGCTACTTTTACGACCAGTGGGCATACACTCTTTCCTAACCTATCTGCAAAGTGGGTGGCACCGGTGAATAGAAAACCAGTATAACTGATTTCTAAGCATTTTTTTATCAGCAGTGTTTTCGTTATTTTTGCTTACATGGCAGATTCTTGCAGCAATATCATCGAGAGGTGGAAAGGTTAATTACAAAATTTATTAAACCTGAGAGAATTGGATATTAAGGAACATCTTGGCTTATCCCAGTGTTTGGGCATTGGTATGGTTAGACGGGCTAATTTTGTTGTTGCATCATTTACGGTCGAACGTTCAATCACAAAGGTGGGTTATATATGAGAGACTGAGCTAAAAAACAACAACTAAGCTTTCCAAAACAAAAATGTCAACCTTGATCAGCTGCTAAGAGTTTAATTCGTATCCGTCTATCTATTATCTATTGATCTATCTGTCTATCGAATTATATGCAAATGTGTATTTTCCCTAAGTATGAAATTGAGATGTGGGCTTCCCGTTTCATCTAACTATACAATAGTTACTCCTATCTGTTAACACACTTTGCAGTATGACTGGTGCAAAGAAGGCTAGAAAGACAGCAAGTAGTAAATGCTACTAACTCTGCTCAATCGGGACCATACGAAAGTGAACAACAGGAGGAAACTACCACATAGGAAATGGAAGAAGAGACTATAAAACCACACGCAAATACAATGAACGAAAAGACCCACAAAAGTGCGATAGCGAATCATCGAGCCCTTCAAAATAGCAAAGTGCAGCCTTCGTGTAAATTAACAGAGTTAAGGAAGTAAAATCAGCGCAAGATGAACTTAAAGAAAACATCGTCCAGTCAAGGAGACAAAGAGGAGAAACAGATCGATACACAACTATACATAGAAATACATTGAAATTCTTGGATCACGAAAAGAACCTTTTATGAAAACATTCTCATGGAAATTGACCCATATTGACTCATGCATTAATTAAGATGATATGAAATTATAAGGAATTACCACTGAATTATTCCCATGAGCGTTATGATGGAGTGGCGATTACAATCAAGAAAAGCCCTAAGTTCCGAATGGTAAGAAACGTGTAGGAATCGTACGTGGCGGTGCAAGTAGAAATGGAACTGGGTGCTTTGATAATTGCCATTTGGAGCCAACTACCAAGGAACTAGGGTTTGCATATTTACAAATTCTAGACTATTTTCAACCACAAAAAAATCATCTTTAAGTTATCTATAAAAATTGTTCTCCTGAAACCCTAGCAATACTGAGATGTCAACAAATACATTTTGAAAATCCATTATTGGTTTCTTTGTGATTTCCAATCAAAATAATTTTTGTTTCGGGAGAAACAAAGCTGATTCATGTTCCCGTTTTTGAGCGGTTGAGAGAAGTCAACCTGAAAATAATTCACAAAGGCTAAACTATTGGCAGATGCGTTTTCGATATTAAGGTCTATTTACGCGGAAACGTAAAATAAGAAGGGAATGAGAAAATCACAGGGAGTCTCAAGGAATAAGAATACGTCAAAGGACGTTATCCAAACTGTAAAAGTAAATTTTTTGAACAGTCCTAACATACAACTCTACAAAATTCATAGTACAGATGAAGGTTCTCTCCACCAACTCTGCATCATTGGAAAAGCGGAAATGATACATGACTTTGCTGGTGAGAGTAACCGATTTTTTTCGTGTAAAGCTTAGGATTTAGATAAAAAAATAATAACCTATCTATATGAAATTTATTGAGCACTAAATACCACCGAGTAAATTATTTTTTCTTTTGGGTGATCAACCCTGGAACTTATAATTTCCTCTGCATACTCCATATAAGATCAAGTTTCGTACCAGATTAGCCTGAACCACCTAACCTAAAGCTTCCAATTCTTGGTTCTTGTCTTATTATTTTTAATGATAAACAACTTGTGAAACATATCCTCGAAGCGTTGAAGGATTTTGATAAGCACTACCAGTTGACCGCGCAGTCTCTGAGTCTCTTACGAAGAGAGATCGAATTCATGAAGTTGTGTCCAGTTGTGTTTATGCCTAATCGACGGGATTATTTTTGTGGCCAGGGTGTGTTCGATTTTACGCCGTTCGATGTCTTTTCGAAGGCTAAGGGATCAAAAATGATCCGCCTACTCCAGGGATCAAACCAACGAGTTATATATGCATATAATGGAAGCAGAATTTCCTTGTTTAGAAAAGAGTCTGCCTCTTAATGTTACCCAACCATAGCAAAGCATTTTACTCTACTAGAGAGACCTTCTGAATATCATTTAAGTTGCTGGTAATTAACATACTTAAGCCTTTGTCCAGGTCAATAACTTCTAAATCCCGGCCATGTAGAGAGTAGGCCTACTTAGAATTTCCATATCCGCTGTGCATTACTTTCAACTTTTTTAGTTGAAAGGCATCTCTCAACCTCTCAAAACTTTCGGCACACAACACATCCACACTTAATTGTGTCTCGTGGCCATATTTACTAATGTGACTAAATAATTCATCATCTATATCAAAGCTTCCCAACATTTTATAATCCAGCGCCCACTATTACGAATTTTTTTTTTAAATAAGAAGCTTTTTGCCCACCGACCTAAAACCTGTACTAAAATGTTTACTTACTTTTAATGTGATCCTTGCGGTTGTTGCTGATTAATTAAAGAGTCTGTGTTAGGTTTAATTTTCGTAAGGGACAAATGGAGGTCCCCTATTTCTGACATTTTCAAGCAATTTCTTTCCTTTATAAAAATATAATTCACAACCCTGAACCCACTTTCAAACGTGTATGAGGTAGGGAAAGCCACGAGTAGGGAAGAAAGTCTGTTCCATAGAATTGGATACAACTGGGGCAATTTCTTGTTCTGCCAAAGTTGTAGATATCCTCCTTCGTTAAAATTTGCTTTTGATTCAGAATCCTATTTTAATTGCCATCGTTCTTTATGGTAGGAGACTTCAACATCATTCGCGATTGTGTTAAATGGAATTTCCATCCATGCATCGAAGTCAAAGTTGAGGATATCTTCATATCAATTTTCTATGTCTTTATGTAGTGTATTAAGATGATTACTAAATATATCCAAGTCGGCTTCTGTGAGCTTATATTTGATTAATGACATTACTGGAAACTGATGCAATTATATTTCTTTTGAAAACATTGAGTTTGTCAAAAAAATAAACAGACTACCATTTTACACCCAATAAGTGTCATAATTTTCCATTGCAAATGCCAGTTCACATCATTCAACTTTGTGAATATGTTAGCCAAGTAAACGACATGATTCTTTACTTCTCTTACTTGATGGTACAAACTAAATTCTTTTTCACTTTCCAAAAACTGCAGCACATATTCATATAACTGGACAAAACGTATCAAGCATTGACATTTTGAAAGCCACCGAACTGCAGTATGCACAAGTAGTCGAACATGTTCTTCAGCAGAATCCTGACATAATTGCCAAAAACAATCGATCATTTTTAGCATTTGCTTTAAACTTGTTAATTGCATTTACCTCAATATTCAACGATCAGTGCAGACTTGGACTCAAATCTTTGGCAACAAGATGTTGCCTATGCATTATACAATGAATACAGCAAACACTAGGGATTTCCACTTCCAATTCCGCTATAAAACCGCAATATAACCAACCATAGACTGAGCTACATATGTCACGCAAGCAATGATGTTTGTCAGTGGGCTGTTATTCTTTTCGAAGTATGATTTCACAGTTGCAAACATTGATGTTCCTCTTGTATCTGTAATAAGCTTATAAGCAAAGAGCATCTCCTCTTGAAATACATTTTTATCATCAAAGTAGCGGACATATGCCATTAGCAAAACATCATTATCATTAATTGTTGATTCATCTATTTGCAAGGAAAATGATCCTGTTTGCCGTATAGATATAAGTTGCTTTTCTACTTCACAGGCCATTTCATCAATGAGTGGCCTTACTGTATTATTACAAAGTCGTAATATATTAGTACATTTGTTGGGTCCTGATGCATCATTGTTGAAATTAGCTCTTGAAAACATGGCATTAATAACTGTTCACCAATATTGTGTGCACTGGTACTTTTAGCGGAAAGTTCTAAAATACGGCAAATAGCAATGAGTCCATCTAAGCTCTTTTCAGTGGACCTTTGAAACATAGAGTTTATTATTGTACGTTTTTTAAATTGTTCAGCAATATCTTGAGAGAATTGTATAGGCTTGTCTTTCTTTTCAAAATGTTTTGTAATAATATGTTCCGCCAATCTAGACGGCTTCATTGCTTCATTTGAAAAGGATTTATGGCATAACAAACACATTGGCATTAATTTAATTACAGGCGACTTAATAAAACCATATGCCAAGTACTCATGTGAATACAAAGAGGAATAATTTTTATTTGGCCCCATTGTTTGAATATTAAGGAGTTAACTTAAAATAACACAAGTTAATTAAACAAACATCACTTATTTAATGAGACGAAAGAATAACTTCGACTGAACTTTCACAAAATAACACAGCTAATTAAGCAAACGGCACTTACATGACGAGACGAAAAACTAACTGCGACTGACCTTGAAAAATGACGCAAGAAAAAGATGAAAGTTGCCAAAATTCACACTAATAGATCTATGCCACTCATGGAAGCGAAGTAACCTTATTTTAAAGGGTAGATCACCATGAAGAAATAAATATATATATAATTTCTTGGTTGTTTGGAAGCGATGTTGTATTGTATAACACAAGTGCGTACCTCCCACCTGATTTTACAAATCGACCAGAGTTGGGTGCTACCGCTCAGGTTGATAAGCTCTGATCTATATTATTAATATAGATGGTTAATAATAAAAGACTAAACCTTGGGGCCCCTTTCGCTACTAACGGCTAGCTAGAGGTTTAGACCTTTAATCATAATCCTGTGCTGCCTACAGAAATCCAGTTCTCAATCCAGCGACAATCTTTTAGTTAATATCCAGCGCTTGCATCTTAGTTAATAGACTCCGTGGTTGGTTGTGAGGGAAATTTAATAGAGTTCACTTCGGAAGTCAAAATAAATTATGCCCACCACTAAACAACGTCCTGAATCTATCTTTAAAAAAAACCTCCAGCAAATTAGCTAAGCATGCCTCTTTCCTCACATCTTTTACAATACAGATGTCAGGCTTAACGTATAGTAGTTGCCCTTTTTTTCTTTTTTTTTATGGATCATAATAGAATTAACAATGTGCAAGTCCTTTAGAAACTCCACAAGCCGTGTTGCTTTCTCATCATGTGATTCATAAGTTCCTCTAAAGTATTCGCCTCATCTACAAGTATCACGCTCACCCACGCTATCTTATCTTGACTTTTCTCGTAAATGCTGAGGAAAATTAATCGTTAAAGACATTGCAGAGAGACTCTTCATGAACTGTCTCGTCTCGCTTTTCCTACTCCCTAATTCATTTTACATTTTGTGATTCCTTATCATACATGTCTAGGTTTTTCTTTAGCGACACACTTCTCACTTGCGACACGCCGTCTCTTTATTCCAGTCTGGTTGCGATTCACACTTTGCAGGCATAAACTCAGCTAGTTAATCGATTAGCTTTTATTTGAACCAAAGTTAACTAATAGGGGCACCGGTACTGTTGTCGGGAGGGTGGTTACGGCTTCTGAATGCTGTTCGCAGTCCGGTAGATTCTGTCTAACTAAAGTATAGCTTTCCGCAGCCTACATTCTACATTTTCAAGGAAGGATTTCTTAGGACCAACCTAACCTTATTATGGTCACTACTCTCAACATACTCGTCCACTGACAGAATCGTGAGATCGTCCTCAGTAGTGAAGAATAAATCTAAAATACTACTCCCTATCGTCATATCGTTAACTGAGTGGGACAAGTACTTCTATTTAACAAAATTCACGAGGAGTCCCTCGTCGCCACTGAGTTTTTCTCAGTTAAAGCGACAGTTGAGGTCACCCAAAACGATAATGGGAATACCATCCACTAAATAAGGCAATTTGGTGGTACAAGTCTTTGTCCAGTTCCTCGAGCTGATAAACCAATGATTTCTTTACTTGCGAAAAGAAAACAAATGAATTGACTAATGAGCAAAATTTTCAAATTGTATAATTATTAAGGGATGAGCAGACATATGAAAGAAGATAAATAATTGAAAAGAAGAAAAATATAGAAAATAAGCTTAACGAACATATACGCTACCAAGAGGTGATCTTGTCGTTCCTATGAAGCTTTTGGGCGTCTAGAATACGTCTTCACATGAGCGTAACTATACTTTTAAAAGTCTTTAAAGATCCTTAAGATGGTAACTAGAAACTATCTCTTTGCATTTATGTCGCTTCGATGTAGAACAACAATGGTTGTACGCTTTTCCTTGGAAAGTACATTTATAACCTATATTGGTCATCATTTTACCCTTTTGATCGAATAACAATGCTTCAGGGACAAAAACATCTCCTACAGGAACAGAACCCAAGCGTGCTTTTGGACTCAGCGAACGAATGCATTTTTTCCTTATTATTTTTTTAAATGCAGATCTTTTAATAAACTGACAAAAATATGAATATTAGATAAATTATTTTTATCACGTAAATTTCAAACTAATAAAAAAATAAACATAAATATATTAGGCACAAAACCTCTGGCATTACTACATATATATAAGTATAATGAAGGCAATACTTGCTGAGAAGACAAAATAACGCCAGGAGAAAATTTTGAAGTTCTTGAGCAGGACCCGAGCCAGGGTCTGCTGATTGCGGGTCAGATGCTCTAGCGTTAAGCTACCAGGCACAGTAACTCTACTTCGCCCAAAGTGTTACCCTATCAAACCCAGTATCTCCCTAAGATAGGAAAGTCCGAGGGGTTTTTATACCATATCTTCTTACCCGCTTACAATTTAAAGGCTAATTATCTGACTGGCAATCAGCAGACCCGGGTTCGAGTCCAGGCCAGGGAATTTCAAACTTTTTTCCCTTGGCGTTATTTCTCTCTTCTGAGTAAGGATTGGCTTCAATGTGCCACCCTTTGCTCTCTTTGATCCAAGTGTTCTTCCACTGCCCCTTTCTCTTACCTTTAAAAAACTCCTGTTTTTTGTTTCTTCGTTCATTTACGTCAAATTTCTCTTTCTCTTCTACTATATTGTTGTTATTTGGTCTGCAATGCATGCAAGGTTTCTGCATCGTTCTTTCTGCCTTCAAAATGCTTTGAAAGGCAAAAAATAAATATGAAGAAATCCCTGTGGTGGTTTTTACCACCCGCAGAACTTGTATTTGCTCTCTCTTTGCATGTGACATGGATAATGAGCCTTTAAATTGTGAGCGGGTAAGAAGATATGGCATAAAAATCCCTTAGGGAGATACGGGGTTTGTTATGGTAACACTTTGGGCAAAGTAGAGTCACTATTCCTGTTAGCTTAACGGTAGAGCATCTGACCAGCAATCAGCAGACTCGGGTTCAAATCACCGCCAGAAATTTCAAACTTTTTTCCCATGGCGTTATTTCTATCTTCTAAGATTGCCTTCATTCTGCTTCTCCTTGATCCTAGTATATAAGTATTATGTGAATGCGGGTCTTGTTAATTAATTTTACTTTAGTTTTACTTGTCATAAGTTGATTGAGATTCTCTTAGATTTATTTTTACCTTGCTACCTGTGCTGGAATAACTGATAAATGATATGTCTTTAATGAGATTTTCCCATTTGTTCCGATCTGTGCGTATGTTCTGTTTTGTCTTGTTTGAGAGAAAGAATTAATCCTAATGCGAAAGTTTTTCCTACTGCTAATTCCAATAATCTATCTCTAAGGTTTTATCCTCAACTGATCTAATTTTCCCTTCTCATTGGCTTTCGTGTTCCTCCTCGATAATCTTTGTATAGAACTCCCAAATCACATCTTGAAGTAATGCTTTCTTTGAGTATCTGCTTTCATGAGAGGCCTTTAATTTCTTCGTCTAAGCGAGAATTCGTAAGTACTTACGCTTGAATCATCCTTTTGAGAGTAACAGTTTGATATTTTAATAATTATTTTCAGTAATATATCGCATAGTCTTAAGTTTCTGTTAGATAAGTTACTATTTTATGGTATCTAGGTATTCTTTTACCATATGAATATGCACCAATTCTACCTTTATAAAAATATGTTACTATTTTTCGAGTGTATCTGTGTCTTCTCTTTTCATTGTTATTTCAATTAGATCAATTATATTATATTTCATTCTTCAAATTTTTATAGTAATTTTCATCCTTATTTAATTGGCAGTCACTTATTTGATATTTTAATTATTTAAATATTATGGACTTTTGTAATAAAACAAGAGCAGCGGAATTATTTCTTGCTGGCTGTCATTTACCGTCCTTTCTCACTTCTTTTTGGTGACCAGGTTTTTTGTCGCCAAATATAATACCACATTCAAGTTCCATTAACTGAGCATTTTACTAGGTCACTCATCATCCGATGTCACAAGATTCTCACCGTCGCATTTACTTAAATTTAATATGCTAGGGAACTCTCTTGAGTAATCGCTTTATCTGCATGAACTTGGCCACCATTACTTTCGCGAAAATTAACTCTTCCTGTTACCTTCTTGTTACCTTACTGATACCAATTTGATACCTGATGCCTTTACCCTTTATATGATCATTCGCTTGTTTTGACTCTTCAGCTAAGTCATGTCTTTGTTCATCTTATTTTAGTTTCTTAAATAAAAACGATAAAAATAAAGTGCTTTCAAAATTCATTGACGTTAGCAAAAACGATAAGGTTTTCTACTCAAATTTCTTTAAAAGACTATATTTTATGACGTCCTGAGTTGACAAACTTGTAACTTAAATGTGAGAATTCTCAAAACAAACTGGAACTGATAAGAAAAGTTTCATTCTTTTTATAAATTAAAGAGGAATCCCTTTTCATCTACACTTAATTTGTGCATTATTTGTCCGATGGAATTTTCAAAAGAAAGTGGTGTTTGTTGTTCAAAGCATTATGGACTGCGGAGTATTTTTCATTAGCAAATAATTGAGTATATTTGCAAATATATATTTTAAAGTCCATGTTATTTCTTTTTCTCCTTCTTCTAGTGACGTCAGGATTATACCTAGATATCGTTTAAAATTTCGATAAATGTATTCTTTATTGCATTAGAAAGGCAGATTTGTACTTTCCTAAGTACAAACGAACGAGTTGAATGTTTCTCAACAAAATAATTTATTAGTATTCTTTGTTTATTAAATGTGCCAAACTCCGTAGGGGTCTCATTGCCTGAAACGTTTAAAGAAGAGGACAGTGAAGAAAGTGGAGATAAGTCGCTCTAACAGCGAAAAGGGAAGAGGAGGGGGGCTGAGATGAAGCAGGAATCGCGGACCTCTCCTAAATATGCCCTGATATGCCACAGAGGAGGAGGAAGGGGGGAAAGCAGCAGAATAAATTCTAAAATTATTCTTAAATTTACTCCCGATTCCGTTGCTTCCACGACGATAATCGCGTCTAGGAAACAATTACGGGTTTCATCTAAAGAATGTTTATATCTCAGTCTTGCTAAATTTTATCCTTCGTGGCATTCTTTGGTGTACCTGGTAATCCAAATGGTTAAGAATTGTCATTCATGGTTACTTGAAGATATAACTTAAACTTCGCCAGAATTCAGAAAAATAAGTCATCAGAGTACATAAATTAGCCCTATTTGTTTTAATTCGTCCTTTACTACCGATTTACATTCAATTTGAGACGACCCTCACTGGAGATCAATTTAGCGTCGAATCTAGGCTGCTCCTCCTTACGGTATATGGCCCTCGCTGCAAAGTCGAAACGTATCAAGACTCTATCCGTTGACTAACTACAACTTATGTTGCCTTACTTTATTTAACTTAGTGTTATGTTTCCTCCTCAGGTCGTATCCGACAAACAAAGGAACTGGCTTTTCTTCTTTTTATGATAGAAATTTTACTCCCCTGCTTCATACAGACACGTGAATTAAGGAGAATAAAAATTATACACTGTCTCCAACCATGTATATATTACACTGAAAAACTGACAAAAATGAGAGAAACATTTTTTCGGGGGATGGGGGTAATTTCATGTGTAGATCTTGAAAATCACATATGTTTTACTGAGTGAACCACGACGTTTATGTAATCGATTCAGTGAGTTGAATTCAGTGTCACAGTTTCCAGGTATATAATAAGAAAAATGTATTATTTCATTTTCTACTTTGTGTATATTAATGAATCATGACAGCAGTAAAGCTGTTCTGCTACACATGAGAAATACCATCCCACTTCATTTGCCCACTTATTTGTTTTAAGAGAGTCACGCGAAAGTCTTTCTTTCATTTCAGATCGCATAATATGCAATAACCATGAATAGCTCGTTTGTGCAAATTTGAACATCATTTTGCCGCCACTTCACACGAAACAAGACTTAATGAAACATTTTGTAAAGGCAACAGAGCAGAAAAAGATTTCATTCCTCTGTCTCAATGAGAAATTTACTGAAGCTAGGATCATTCAAGCCATGTTATTCGGGCCTTAAATTTGTGATCTCCCATTTGATAAAGATTTTCAAGCACTGGTGTGTTAGAGTTCGAAACATGGTGTGCATTCAAAAGCTATGTAGTGGCCTCCTGGAACAGCACAGGGACAGCCAACTTGTTTTATTGGACAAACTTATCAAATAAGCAATGTCTAAGGTAGAAAATGTCATTCAAACTACATTTTCGTCATTCGCTTCCCTTCCCTTTTCCAAGGGACTCCGAAATTTGTTATACAGTGTTATCTAAAAACCTATAATAGGCGAATCTACTAATAGATTCAGAGAATTATTATTTCTTTTAATAAGCTATATCCTAAGAAAATTCAGAAGTGAAATTGATAAAAGTTTTGCCTTGCATAAAGAAATACACATATTAATCGCCTTACATAACTACAGTTAAGAAGGAGCAACGAAAATGGATCTGAAGATCCTATTTTAGGGTTGAAAAAATATCAAAAGTATAATAACCCTGGTTAGAGAATTATGGACCCAATCCTCCAATTTGACTCACCAGTTCACGTATCTCTTGGAAATTTGAAGTATACGGTACTTTACATGAGGTATACAAACAAGGGACTGGGTGCTCAAAGAAATCAACAGATGCTGTCGCTTTTGTTGAACTGTCCAGTTTTTTCATTAGAATGCTAAATGGAAGTCTTAGGTCACGAGATTATTACTCGCCTTGAATTAGGATAATCTGGCTGGCAGAATCTATTTCTGCGTTTACTTTCAAGTAAAAAAAACAAAAAAACAGAAGAGAGCTAATTTGTGGACAAAAGTGTTGTCTGATATGCTGCATTTAAGCGGAATGTTATAATCTATCGTGTGGTTTCTCTTCCAAAGGTATGGTAGGTTCATTGTTTTTCGATGGGACGGGTAACGGTCATAATTACCCCGACATGCTTTGGGAAACAGTTTCTATGCAATTTAAATATTATAAGGAGTTGGGGTCATTTGCTTGAACAAGATGGAACACCTCATCATCAAAATGACGATTAAAGGAACGTCCTTGATTTAACATTTCATACTCGGTGGATCGGACAACTTTCATCAGATTTGAACCGACTTGACTTTTTAATGTGGTTAATTCAAACATAAAGTATAAAGTAAAAGTCCTACATCAATTAGAAAATTAAAGAATACATTTGAAGAAGCATGTTGAAATATTTTTATAAACATTTTTGTTGAAGTTTACGAATCAGCGAATTCAAGAGCACAGTGATGAATTGATGCTGATGGTCAGCAGTTCGAACAGTTAGGGTAAGTTGAAGACGGATCGTACAGCTGGTAGTTTTTGGACATCAAAACTAAAGTTTTAAAGTTAGCAGAAATCCAAAGTGTCCAACAGTTAGATCACATAAATTTGGGGTTGAGGAATAAGTTCTTGCGGTTTTATCAAATTTATTCATTACCATTAACAATTTTAGAAAAACTTAATTTTTAATTGATAACAATATGCAATTTAATCAATAATGTATTCTCCTTTGATATTTACGACTTCTTCCCAACGTTCAACTAGTTTTTCGATGCCTCTGCAATAAAAATATCTGGATTTTGACTCAAAGAATTCGTCTAACCAGGTTCTTAATTCCACATCAGTATTGAACGAAACGACGCGCAAATTGTTGGAGGGCGATCGGAACAGTTGGAAATCCGATGGAGCCAAGTCTGGCGAATATGGAGGATGCGGCAGGATTTCCAAATTAAGCGTTTGGATTGCGTCTTTCGTCATATTGGCAATGTGAGGACGAGCATTGTCGTGTTGCAGAAGGTGTCGTGTTGCACAAGGACTCCATAACGTCAATGAGGTCGCTTATCACGAATAGTTTCGGCGGGTCGATACATTTGTTGAACGTAGAGTTCTGCATTGACAATATCGTTGTTCGCAAGGAGCTCATAAAGACGGATGCCTTCACAATCCCACCACACACACAGCATCGTCTTTCGTGGATGACGTCCTTGCTTTAATCGCGGAAGTAGTTTTTCATTGGGGCTAAGCCATTGTTTTCGATGGTTCATGTTGACATAAATACACTACTTTTCATCGGCAATGATGATGCGGTGGAGAAATCTGTCCTTATATCCACGAGTAACCTTGTGACGAGCAAGCAAACCTTCGGCAATCGTGGAACGTTGAAGTTTGTTGCTTTCGCTTAAAGCGTGCGGAACCCATGCACCGAGTTTTTAGACTTTCCCCATTGAATGAAGATGATTCACTACAGTTTTGTGATGACATGCAAATCGTACAGCCAATTCTCTAGTCGATTGACGAGGATTTTCATATTTTCATGAAGAAGGTCGTTCAATCGATCTTCATCCAATTTAATGGGGCAACCAGATCGTTCTTCGTCATTAAGATTGAAATGACCGTTTTTGAAAGGTGAAAACCACAATTGTGCTGTCCTTTCTGATAAAGCATTTTCTCCGTACACAGTACAAATATCGCAACGAGCTTTGGCTGCGTTTGCATTGTTCCCGTCTCGATTGAAATGAATAACAACAAGTGTCAAAAATACGCCTTTCTTTCAACTTGACATTCCATTTTGAGGGTACAGAGCAAAAATTAAATTAACACAACTTTTAAATAAACCGCAATGACTTATTACTCAACTTCAAGGCGTAGCCTAAGCAAAAGCTTAATAGTCTACGCTGTTAAGAGACGTAACCTAGCCTTTGCAAATTTTGCTCTCATTATTTATTATTTTTTCTTAATATGTGCACAAATCACGTTAACAAAACTTAAATCAACACAACATTAAAAAAAATGCAAGAACTTATTCCTCAACCTAATTAATACCTCTATTGTTCACATACAAAACTTTGAAATGTGTTTACCGTACAAAAAGTGTTTTTGTACGGATCGTGACCATTTAGAATCTCTCCGTATCATTTAATTTTTTGTGCGGGGGAAGGGGGTATGTCACAACTCAAATTAAAGAATCTGCTACTTCTAAATCATGCACAAATATTATGTAAAGACATATATTTTTAAAAAATAGTTAGAATTGTTATTTTATAACATTTTTAAATAGGTCTAAAAAATTTAAAAAGTATTAAATTTATTGCTTTTATAGAACAATCTTTAGCAAGTTATGCACAGCCTTCATTGTTTATCATTGCATAAATATATTACTAACCTTACTAGGCAATGTAAAATCCTAATCTTACTTAAATAATGTAACTGGGAAATTTAAAATATTTTAAAAATATAAAAACTTATCCTATTACTTAATACATTTGACACGGCACTCTATATAGTTAATTCTTGCATTGCATCTAACGTCAAATAATGTTACATAATAACATGAATAACATCATTTAACACTAATAAAAATGGTCAAATTTTCACTTTTGTATCTTGTATTTTTATTCTTTTTTGGTCGCTTTTTAACATTTAAAACACAAAACAATGTTACGTGATCGACATACAGTAGTTTCAAAATGAAATCCTTATTAGTATAATTTTCACGTGCCATTTTATGTAAACTGTAAACATACAAATCCCTACGCTGGAAACGGTTATGAATTCACACCCATTTTCCTTCACAATGATAAAATTAACCATGGAAACCATAACCAACGGAATCATCTAATATTTACGAACACTGTGGACTATAATGTAACTCGTATAAATTACATCAGGCAGATAAAATATACAAAAACTTTCCTAGCAAACAAAAAAAGCGTCGGAGCTCCACGGGAAGAGAAAAGAGGATCAAGTCCGTTTTATAGGCCAAAAGTAAAGTGAATCAAACCTATATTTTGGCAACAAGACCTTTTTTACAGGCCGTGTCCGTGTACGATCCGTGTCCACTTCACTCTACGTATTTTAAAAAAAAACAAATCTATATATCATTTCTATATTTTGTATTTTACCTATGAAAAGATAGGAAAATCATCTCAATAGGTGAGTGGCTTTGCCTGTTAAAAGGTTTATAAAAATATATAAATGGTTTTGGGAGACTAAATGTCCGTAGAGGACCGGTGTTTCAAAAGGTTAGAGTTATTTAACTCGTCTCTATCTTTCCGTCTGTTTCTATTACCAGCCCTCTATCTGTTGTTGATGCTTGCACTTGTTATTTTCTTTCGGATATTTTCTGTATTACTGCCTGTTCGCATCATACTAAAATCCTTAATTCGAACTTTTCTTTTAAGTCTTGTAGTAACTGCTCGGCCATGATTTGGCCGTGAGGTTGCAGAATTTTCGTGATAAAGATCTTTATTCCTCAGTTTATTTCATTCGGTTATACATTGGTTATAGTGATGATCACAGCTCGAATGAGTTATCTTAAGTTGTGATAGAACGGTCTGAGGCCGCTTAAATTCAACCACTATCACATGTTGTTTAGAAACACGTTGCTACCCACGTGCATCTTCGCGTCGAAGCCGGGCGCCAAATCGTCACCTGAGTCAATATTTAACCAAGAAGCTTCATCCCCCCCCCTCCTCCGTTTCGCCCCATGCGTTGATCTCGCCAGATTGAGTTAGGCTTATGGGCAGATAAGGTATGTGCCAAGACGCGGCTGAAGCAGTCCCTCGAAGACCCACTCCATTGTCCCCTACACCAAGTGGATGGCTCCGACTATTTATATGGAAACTTTACCGATTAGATCAGATCAGATCCAGATTATCTTCGTGAGACATCACGCCGATCCGGTCTCACCTTGTGCACCAGGGGCCCTCCACCTCGAGATCCACTATTTTTGTCCAGAAAAGGACAATATCCCTTGAGTGCCAAGGTTCGAGCCTTTAAGACGCCAAGTCCACAAGGCCCCCCTCCCTTTTGTTCAGAAAGAGAACAACGTTAGAACAGCTATTGTTCTTTGAGCCCGTTGTCAAGAGATGGTTCTCACCCTCCCCCCTGTTGTTCAGAAAGAGTTCAACGTTAGAACAGCCATTGTTCTTTGAGCCCGTTGACAAGAGACGGTTCTCACTCTCCCCCTTGTTGTTTAGAAAGAGAACAACGTTAGAACAGCCATTGTTCTTCAAGCCCGTTCGTCAAGAAACGGTTCTCATTCCCAAGACGTCACGTCAAAATAATTTAATCCCTTTCCCTTCGGCTGGAACTCGCAAGCGGACCGATGTGCTTTAAATGGTTTAGCGATCCACCCCATCCCTTTAATTTTTATTTGTTTACCTTTTTAAATCTCTCCCAAATCTTAATCCTCGGATTAGCCAGATATTCCCACGACCCTTTCCATTCTCCTGTTTATGTAAACATTTTCCGTTTTGTGTCTTGTTGATAGTTTAATTAATAAAACTCTATTTCATTAATGATAGCCATATTATTATCCTTGAGCTCAGTTCCACTTTTTAAGTTTAGTGAAGATAAATAACATCGGTCAACCAGATAACTACGCACTCGAAATATAAGAATAGTTCCCTCAACGAATAGTTATATATGGTATATCGTCGAGAGTCTATTCTACGACATAAGTGTATCTAATATTTCTGTAATTTCATCATCTTGAATAAATCAAACCGATTAGAAGATGCAAATCTGCATTCTTGAAGAAATGTTGCAATGCATTTGAATGTTGTGGATACAGTTTTCGTAGGTTTGGCATTATTTTTCCCCACAAAACATTAAATATATATGTAATTTTTTTAGGTTATCCTCAATGATAATACTTTTTTACTGTTTTTATTAGCCGCCTATTTCTCGCAGTTTTTTTATTAGTATGCTTCGTGTGATAGAACGGTTTGAAGCCGCTTAATTTCAACCGTTATCACATGTTGTTTAGAAACACGATGCTACCCACGTGCATCTTCGCCTTGAAGCCGGGCGCATTATCGCCACCACCTGAGTCAATATGGAACCAAGGAGGTTTATCTTCCCCCCCCCCGTTTCGCCCCATGCACTGATTACGCCAGATTGAGTTAGGCTTATGGGCAGATAAGTTATGTTTCTCAGGCACGGCTGTGCATTCCCTCGAAGCCCCCACTCCATTGTCCCCTACGCCAAGGGGATGTCTCGACTATTTATACGGAAACTTTACCACTAAGAGGAGATTCGAGATCCAGATTTTCTTCGCCAGACATCACTACGATCCAGTCTCACCTTGTGCATCAAGGGCCCCTCTACCTCGAGATCCACCATCATTGCCCAGAAGAGGACAATATCCCTTGAGGGCCAAGGTTCGAGCCTTGAAGACGCCAAGTCCACAAGGCTTATCCTGTTGTTCAGAAAGAGAACAACGTTAGAACAGCCATTGTTCTTTAAGTCCGTTGACAAGAAACGGTTCTCACCCTTCTCCCCTGTTGTTCAGAAAGAGAACAACATTAGAACAGCCATTGTTCTTTGAGCCCGTTGACGAGAAACGGTTCTCACCCTTCCCCCCTGTTGTTCAGAAAGAGAACAATATTAGAACAGCCATTGTTCTTTGAGCCCGTTGACAAGAAACGGTTCTCACGCTTCCCCCCTGTTGTTCAGAAAGAGAACAACATTAGAACAGCCATTTTTCTTTGAGCCCGTAGACAAAAGACGGTTCTCACCCCCTCCTTTTGTTGTTCAGAAGAGAACAACGTAGAACAGCCATTGTTCTTCAAGCCCGTTCGCCAAGAAACGGTTCTCATTCCCAAGACGCCACGTCAGGATCATTTAATTCCCCCCCCCCCCGCCCTTCGGCTGGAACTCGCCAGCGGACCGAAGATTCCTTCACGTCGCCTTCCTTTGCACAACACGTGTAATTACGTAAGCTGAACGTTACCTTTGAGTATTTAACCCTTTTGTCAGTTCTATCCTGTGCTTTAAATGGTTTAGCAAACCATCCCATCCCTTTAATTTTTTTTTGTTTTACCTTTTTAAATCTCTTCAAAATCTGAATCCTCAGATTAGCTAGATTTCACACGACCCTTTCCATTCTCTGTTTATGTCAATATTTTCCGTTTTGTGTGTTGTTGATAGTTTTTATTAATAAAACTCTATTTTATTAATGATAGTCATATTATTATCCTTGAGCTCAGTTTCACTTCTTAAGCATATTGAAGATAAATAATATCGGTCAACCCAGACACGACGCACTCTAAATATAAATGAATAGTTCCCTCAACGAATAGTCATATATGGTATATCGTCGAGAGTCCATTCTACGACACTTCGTATTGTTAGAAATTGTTGGTAATATATTGATGAAACTCTTTCTAGGACTTAAATGTTCAGGGGATGCTAAGAATCTTTGGATTGGGTTTAAGGTTCTTTATGTTTAAGTATTTGTTATTTATTGTTTGTCTGTTCTTTGTATGTGCTGATGCTGAATTGAATCCCTGTCCTGGTAACTCTAATCATAAGTGTCGAATTCTATATAGTAACAACAGGGAGCTATACACTAATCTTGATGAAGTGCAAATTGCCTATAGGGATTTTGATATTGTTCTGTGTTCTGAGACTTAGGTGTCAGATAGAGGGAATATTTCTGAATTAATCCTATTTGATTTCAATAAACCTACTTTCCTCTTACGTAACTCTAGACCACGAACTCGTGGCTCAGCTACCTATATCCTGTCTGGATTTTTCAGCCTCTGATTTTAAATGTAATTTTAATGAAGTTCAATCAATTAAAGTTAACAGTAGAATTAATAACTTTTATATAGTTAGTCTATACCGTAGCCCAGATTTGGATAGTAGGATATTTGATTGTCTTCTTGCTTCTATGAATAGAATCAATGAGTCTGACCGTAAGTCAGCTTTTTTATTATTGTCGGTGACCTGAATGTTCATCATATAGAATGGCTCAACTGAGTCGGTGACACTGATCGGTCTGGGCAGCTGCCCTTTATTTTGCTCATTTTTCTGGAAGTGAACAGCTTATTACGGAATCGACTCACCAGAATGGAAATTCCCTAGGTTTACTATTGACAGGTTTACCGGGTGTAGTTGACTCGGCTATTAAACTTCCTCTTTGTAGGTCTGACCATTCTATTATTTCTTATAAATTGAAACTTAATTTTGAGGTTCCTAATATAAATATATCTCGTAAGAGTCTATGTTAATTCTCGGTCAGATGGCCTTCTGTATTCCATTACTTTGATAATATACAATAGAGTAATATATATAAATCTCCTAATCCTATTGATGACTTAAATGCTGCCCTTGTTAATATAATGAACCATAGAGTTCTTACTAAGATCATAAGATGTAGATTAAAGGACAAGGGGTGTTTCGTGCTATAGCAATTAAACACACACATATATATAAGGACAATTACACGCTAATAGCTTGGTGCGACCAGTTGGGGAGGAATAATGAGTATAGGGGAGAAATTCGCCCCCTAGTGTGTGGGTAGTTATCAAAGTAAGAGAGTGCAGATTGGCTAAAAGGTTGAATGATGTCAGAGAGTCGTTCAAGGTTATTTAAAGAATGCTACAAAAATAGAGTTTAATAACATAAGAAAGAAATATTAAAAATGTACAAAAGAGGTTTAAATAAGATATGGGTTCAAATAAGTAACGGACACACTTGGTGTCAACAAAAGGACAAATCCAAGGGATTTAAGCGGTTAATTACCTGAGTCGGATCGGAGTCTTAAAAGGGGCTACACTTAGCCGAAATACCAATAACAATTGTTTTGAGAAGACTGGATTATAACGAGGTCTGCAGCGTCGACGTCTTGCGCTGGATAAGCGTAAAGGAAAGGTAACTAAGGGAGGCGAGGATGCAACAAGGAAATATGTTTTACCTCAGAGTTCTCGATGGGGGAGGGGGTACTGATACTACCTCATGATGCTGATGAAGAAGGACTGGTTTTACCTCGGGGTTCTCAATGAGGGAGTACTGATGCGAATTCACGGAAGAACGTCCATTGTAAGGAGCTGCCAATTGACTGGGGCGATGTTCACGGCAGTACCTAAAGAAGCTAGCGAGGATCCGACTCGAGAACGTAATGTGTCTTCGTGCGTGGGCGTGGTGTACTGCTTATTCAGCGGAAAACCTCCGCTTATATAGGCGATCGGCGGGCGGCGAAATTGCCTCGCGCCACGGCGTGCTCTCCTGGAATTTGAAGTCGTGGGATCCGAGATAAAAAGCCAGTCGAATAGACCTTCAGGTTCTTTCTCACATCACGAGTCTGGAAGGCAAGCTTAAATCGCCCCGGGCGTGGGAAATAGGCCTCGTGAGATAAACACAGATGGTATGTTAAAGCTATGTTCACCCGATTCCTTTCTTGCTTCTCACGCTTGTGTTCCAAGGTTAAGGCCACGTGGCTCTTCTAAGGGGTCAAGGTGGACCTCCAGATCCTATTAGACTCTATTCTTCAACAGTGTAGTTCACTGGTAATTGTAGAATGGCATACCAAAAGAAGCAATTTCCCTATCGCTTCTGGTCTCACAATAAATCTAGATTGTTATGGGAAAGTTCTGTGATACTTAGATCTCATGCTCAATCTGTTTATGCTGATGCACAAGTAGAATATAATAGTCATTTACGGGAAATTCTGACTAATGCATGCCACCTGCACAAGTGATGGTCCACTTTAAAGAATTTTCTTTTGGGAATTGATTCTGCATTACCTCCCATTTGAATGGGCAATCGAACAATGACTTTTGATCAATCTATTAAGGGCGCAGTTTTGTCATCTGTTTCAGAGAAAGCAAAGTGATAAAGAACTAAATATCCTATTGACTTGTTATCCTAATCAAGAACTCTCATATGTTGCCTTTAAGTCGTTAGAATTAAAGTATTATTTAGATGATTTGGATTCATTCGGCCCTACTGATACAAATAAAATATTTCCACCGTTTCTGAAAATTTTATCTCAGCAACTGGCTCCTAAACTTGCCAGTATATTCAGAAGTCCTCTGTCTAGTAGTTTTCGAGTGTCCTGGCAACTACCAATTTTTCTCTAATTCCTAAGGAAGCCTCTCCTAATAATATAGACCAATTTCTATTATTTTAATTCTTTCAAAAGCTTATGAAAAGTTATTAGCAAGAAGGCTATACAACTTTGTGAATTTCAAAATTTTTGCTTGCTATGCAATTTGGTTTCGGCTGGGTAGTAGGCCATGATCTGCAATCCTTTTGGATTCTTACTCCGAGACCAGGGTTATTTCCCTCGATCTTAGCCCTGTTTTTGATTTAGTAAATAATAAGGCTCTATTGTATAGAGTGCAATTGATGGGCATTGGTGGTGCAATTATCAATGTATTCAGAGAATTTTTTATGGCCGTCAGCAGCGTGTTTTAGTTGATGGAATTATAGGACTTTTAAACCGTTTTTGTCGGCGTTCCACAGGATAGTGTTTTGGGCCATTTGTTTTTTATATTGTACACTTCCGACTTGTTGTCAAATTTATAAAATGAATTAATCACTTATGCTAATGATAATACCTTGTATGCCGCAGTTAACTCTCCATGTAGTCGTGCTGCTGTAGGTGATTCTTTGAATAAAAACATTTCTAGAATACAGTTGTGGTGTCTTAAATGAGACATGAAGCTAAACTCATTTAAGACAATATATACTTGTTAGTAGATCGAGGGCTCATTACCCTCCTTATCCACCATTGTTTCTATGTGGGTCTCCTTTAATGGTATCTTCCTCCCTTACACTGTTGGGTGTTTTGATAGATTATAAGCTTACTTTTGGGAAGCATCTAAGATCTATGGCTAACTCTATTGCACAAAAACCTGGACTGCTTCGTAAGTGCTTCAGGGCACTAGGTAATGAAGAGACTGTTTTTAAATCTTTTTCTTCATTCATCCTACCATGTTTTGAGTATTGTATGCCTATATGCCTTCTTACATCTAAATGTCTTCTTAAATTATTAGAGCGAGCTTTAAATTGTATTTGTTTGATTCTACCAGATTTAACAATCGATTGGAGAAACGTAGAAAAATTGGTGGTTTGTCTGTCTTGTACAAGACAGACACCGATAGCACCCGCAACTCGTTTTAAGTTCACATCATCCTCTCGCGCAAATGACACGTCCCTCAGAGGCAACTAAGCTTTGTACCGAATGTACAGATCTGAGTTATCGACTTCCCTAATTTAAATTTTTCTAGCGATCTGAGACTTAGCAACCTAAGGACGGGATGCTGCTTTAGGTACCTGTTACTTTTATCCACAATAGACCTATTGGGCGTACCTTAGCTCTAAATGACTATGCATTTTTACATATTAACTTAAGAACTAATCAGTTTTCCAAATGTTTTGTTCCATATTATTGCAAATTATGGAACGATCTTCCAAATGAAATTGTTCATTGTGCTAACCCGAATGCTTTTAAATCTGCTGTTAATGCTTTTTTTAATGATTTATATGCCTGTATGATGGACTAACTGGGACTGGCAGACACATTTTTATTTATATTATTAGTTAAATTATAAATAATTGTTTTTGTTATATTTTAATGAATTCTGGTGTCTAAGCTTTATGTTTTAAGTTATTATGCTACTTATGCTCTTCTAAAGTGCCTTTGGGGGTTTTGTGTGATTTTTGCCCTGTTTGGGGCCTTAATTGGTTTCTATAATATGTGTAATTTTCCTTAAATAGTTGATCTTTGTTCTCCCTATAAGTTATTGTTTACCCACCATTAGCTATTTTCTTTCTTTTAGGATGATCCATAGAAAACAATAATTTGAGAGGTATCTATATAATTGTGTAAAATGAAAAAATATGTATATAAAGCTTTAAATTACGGATTGAAAAAACAAAAAAACAAAACTTTTGATCTTGTTTTAAAAGAGAATAAGAGGAACCCTTGGTCACAATTTAGATAGCTTTAAATTTATATATGACTCCCACCCCCGCCCCCAACAAAGTTCGTGTAGTCTATCTAATCATGGCCAGCCTGTAAATTAAGACTTGCAATCTCTATAAATACGTAAATCAGCTTAAATTTCATTGTTGGTATTAGCGTCTATATACTAAGAGTTCAATGCAATGAAATGATCATTTGTAGAGAACAAAATCTTTATTGATAAAATTAAAGGAATATTTTCGGAGCATCAGGCTCCACGCTTTGAGCTGTACCACAACTGCTTAGATATCGTCCTAGGACATTCCTTAATAGCAAACTATGAAAACAAACAAAAAACCCAATAAAAATGACTACGAGTGAAAGAGTTGCAAAAAAACAAGTAGAGTGAATATTTGTAGTGGTCTGACTACGCAGTAGGTAGGCTTGTAGTATTAAATACAAGCATGTCTTACAAATATATTTGTTAATTTAGGTAGGAGTTTTTCTTATATGCATGTTTTATTAAAGACCAGGTCTAGTTGAGCCTTGATTAGCTTCTTTCTTTGCTTTTCTAATTTCCTTATTATTCTTTTTCCGTCTTGCGAAAGGTTATAGATAAGTGTTCCAATATTCATGGTTTATTTTAGCTAGCTGAGCTTTCGGTTACTATTGACCATCTTCGGAGTGAATTAATTTTACACTGGTTAAACATTTAATGGCATTTCATTTATATACTAAAGATAATTTAGATAATGAAAAGAAGGGAGAATGTGGTTGAAAGGAAGTAGTTAGAAAAGGTACATTTGGGAATGGGACTTCGGTCGCCATCAAGAACCACTACATGCAACATGGAATTCAACTAACACGAGAAATTTTCGTACAAAACACCATTATCAAAAGGAGAAGTGACCGCACACGCCTTCATATCCTGGAAGCGATCCTAATCTACGTAGATAAACCAAAGATTAATGCCGAATTGACCGCCACCCAGCGAACCTTAAAACTGTTTACGGATTAACGGTCAATAATGACCGAAATCCCATTACCAAATGTACCTTTTCTAACTACCTCTTGTCAACCACATTGCCCCTTCTTTTCATTATCTAAATTACCAGTGTAAAATTAATTCGCTCCGAATATGGTCAAACGTAACCGAAAGCTCAGCTAGCTAAAATAAACCATGAATATCGGAACACTTAACTATAACCTTTCGCAAGACGAAAAAAGATTAATAAGGAAATTAGAAAAGCAATGAAAGAAGCTTATCAATGTTCAACTAGACCTGGTCTTTAATAAAACATACACATATATATACTCGTATAATGTAAATATTCAATAATGTATGAGAATAGGATGGGATTTGTAAATGTACATATATATTTTTATATAAGCATGTGAGCGTGAGACACAAGAAGGACAATGGAAAATGTTTGAACACCTGCTTTGATAAAACTGCCCAAGATGTGGCTTGAGATAGAATTATCAAAGACGGATATTAAATGGACAGCCCGGTTTAACACAGCTGTTTACCGTAAGAGGTGTTGGGGTGGTAGTTAGATGATGGAAATCGGACTAGAGGTCACCACTTGAAAATTAAAAAGCAAAGGTGTAGGTTGGATTTAAGAAAATATTTTTTCACCAATAGAGTGGTAGACTTCTGGAACAAACTGCCGCAGAGGGTAGTAGGTAGTCCAAATTTAAATTTATTTAAGAGAAGGTTGGATGAGTTTATGGGGAGGGGAGGTTGTGATGGTTCCTAAGTTTTGTATATATTAATATTGTTTGTATATATCTATAGCTGCATGATTTAGTTACTGACAAGTCTTGATTGCTGATACCCTTGTTTGTGGACGCAATCCTTTGAATGTAGTTTTCTTTGGAGTTTGGGTGCCTTAAAAAAGAGGCCGTTTGACTCGGATGACCTATGATGGGCCCTTGTCGCTTTTCTCATCTGTTATATTATATTTTGGGGGACTTTGATTTTGTCTTCCGTGCAGTTTTATAAGCCTTTGCAGCTTTGACATCCAAAAACTTGCAAAGTGCTAAAATTTTTATCAGAAGCGAATCTAATGGAAATTTATTATTTTATCATTTTTAAAATGAGCTGTCGATGGTGCTTTTGGAGGGTGGGTTTTGACGGATGCGGATAAACTTTGATAGGCCTTTGTGGCTTTTGTCATCCGTGGAATTATGTTATGTTATGTTACTTTCGTCCGTGCTACTAGTAGTAGTCCATCTATTTTTGACGATGACATCAGAACCTGTGCGTGAATGCTTTTAAAGTGGTCAAGACGTTGCACTGGGGTGGGGCCACTCCCTCGCCCTTAAGAGGCGAAATCCAGTGGTACGCAAGACCGTCACGATTGGAGACTCCCTTGGCTGCGGTGGATTGGACGTGGCGTTTAAGTTGCCTGCTCATACCCTCGGCTTTCCACAAAGCCCCGCAACATTGCATCCATGACCATTAGATCTCCTAGTTGATTTCATCCTCTCAATCTGCCATAGCCACCTTTGCATGCTAGGGTAGACACGCCCTAACTCACCGAGGGTTTGAGACCCGTCGGCTCACCTCAACCTAGTTTAGCCCACCTGTCGAAGCGGTGTACAGGAGTGTGTCGCTGTCATATGTAAACATGTTTTGGAGCCACAGGTGAGGGCTTAGGGCCAAGTGGGGATCAATGACGGACGAGTTACTCTTCAAGAAGTGCGCGATAAACCCCTCCGCCAGAGGTACTGCCGCTTCCTGAATGCTCTTCTTCAAAGTGGTTAAGGCCCTTCTTTGTCAGAGCACGCCAGCAGGTTTTGTCCCGTGTACATTCCTCCAGTTGTTTTAGAGCGATTCCGGCAAAGGATAAAAAAATAAAATATGTCAAGTGTCCGTAAAATTTGTAGCGTTTTTGACTAAGTACACATTTTTACCTATTTTCCTTTTCAATATCGACCCCTTCTTCTATAGAGAACATGAACACAGTCTAATTTGATGTTGCCCTTCTTCCTTCGGAATAGCTGTATGACGTTGATATTTTGGGTATACATCGAGATCTTCCGTTTTCTTTCGTATCTGTTGATGCGGTCTATTTCTCTGGCCGTAGATTGTGATAGAAAATCTGGGTTCCTGAAGGGGAAAGTAACTATCTGGCAGATGCCGTCGTCGAACTGGATATATAACGTGTCCTCCCAGATAGGTTTAGGAGAGTTGATGTTGTAGATTGTGTAGAGGAGGGTGGGGTCAGGCACCCTCCATGCAATACGCTGTAAGTCAGATCGAATTTTGGTCCAGGATAGTCTTTGATACTTATGTAGGCTTTACTCTCCCTTACTTAGTCACATAGTATTTTTTCTAGTCTTGGACTTAGCCCTAGTTCGTTCTAGTATTTTTTACCTTCGTCCTGTTCTCCATACTTTGTTAAATGACTTTCTAACTTTTCTTACCATTGAAGGAGGAGAATCGATAGCATTCTACATGTTAGGTGTGTGGCGGGATTCGTAGATTTCGCAAAATTCGTACGGTACAATGCCTGTCTTTTACGCCCTGTATAAATTGGGGTGAAAAGTAGATTTTACTGAGTAGCAAATACGAGGGATTGCATTTGGCCGTGCCAAAGGCGATCCGGTAAAGAATGTAGCGGAATTTTCAGGTATATTTATATATATATTCATACCAGTTTACCTGCGATAGAAAAATTTGCGCGCCTTAGGGAATTCTCGTCAGAATTGTTGCCGCAAGACAATACTGACGGACGGGGACTGCCGGAATGTTTCACGGTTTGTGGCTAAAAATTGCTTCGCTTACAGGCAGGAATTTCTGCAAGACGTAATCGCAAGGACTTCGACACCCATTACTGAAAAAAAGATACCACCTGTGAACTGCATAGCATGAAAAATGGAGCAGAGTGGCAAAAAAGAGGCCTTTGCACATTTCTGACCACAAAGTTACTTGTCTACAGTGGGCAAGAAGAAAGACAGTAGACCGTAGAGGGCTGGAAGCGCGTTACCTGGTCAGATGAATTAGGTTTCTGCATGCAAATGAAAAACCCATGCGTCGTATTCATCGTAGACCTCATGAGGCCTTCAAGGAAGATACCCTTTTTTGACACCGTGGTAACATACTAATTCCTGTTTTCTAAGATGACGACTTCCGCATTCACCGTGATAGAACTATGACATAATTGCATTATGAACATTCAGAAACAATCACACATCTGAAGTGGTCCGACAAATCACCGGAACTGAACTCCATCGAAAATCTATGAGTACGTCGAAAAACGGGTCAAACGTCAGGAACGGAATTCATGCAATTTGGCTGAATTATGCAATTCTTTGATGAAAATGTGGTTAAACATTGATTTCTGCTACATTCCAAACCTTATTAGCTCCATGACAAGAAGAATCGCAGCAATCATCTAAGCTCGTGGAGTTATTGCAGGCTATTAGGGACACTCCCGTCCAACATGACTAATATTTTGTCTGGTAGGTTTATTTATATATAAAGACAGTAGCAGCCATAATGATCCGAAAAACCTCGGTTTCCAGCACAAAACTTACAAGTCAAGGGCTAATAAATAATAATTATAGTCATCTTGGTTCGACAGAGTTTAAGAGGAGATGAATGAAGCTCACATAGTAAAGGCGATACCTAAGTGTAAGAAAGAACGAGTACGTGAGTGTGCACAACTTTTGTACACATAGATCACTACAAAGAACACCCAGACCTTCTGAAATAGCAAATGTAGTTACATTTGTGTGGTACGCATAAAGCAGAAATTATGAAATAAGATAAAAATAGCAATAATTAAGAGCATTCGAATCAAAACAATGATATGATTCAATCGGAATTAATCACATAGGTAAATTTACAATAATGAAGATTCTTTGGCATGATAAATAGAATAAAAAAAGTAAGGAGTAAGTTGTACATGAATATAAATGATATTAGTTTTTGTGAACTAAATTTTATAAAAGTAAAATGATGATTAAAAATAATTATACATAATAATTAGGTCAAGTGTGTAATAATATTAAGACAATATTTACATGCTAAAATTTAATATACAAATGATGCATTTTGAATTTCGTTGGTCAAAAGGTCATTTTTCCTCCAACTAGTTCAGTGTCAAAATCGAAGGATAAAAATAAATTGTTTGAGAAGAATTTATGTCTTGTACAGATATAATGAGAGAGTGTGAAAAGATCTAACAGTCGTTTGTAGTTGCAATTAATTATATCACCCATCAAATCATCATACCATTTAAAAAGTACGTGGAGGGGTTAAAACATAAATACATTGGAAATAGTGAAAGGAAGTCAGTTTGCTCATATTGTAGATGTGGTGGTATGAGGCGGATAGTATTGTTTCTTAGATTCCATGTAAGGGAGCGTGGAAGACGTCTGGGAGGGAGATTGTCAATGGCTAGTATTAAAGAACTAGGGGTAACATTTGCAGTATAATTTGTTGGGGAATCAAAATGTGCTGGTTTGATATTGCGTATGTGTGCCTTGAAGGGGCCAGTCGATCCTTGGGAGAGTATATAAATATTGATGTCTTATTAGGATTTTATATGGGCCCTTGTATGGTGTCGAAAAACTGGGGCGAATCTGTGTGTCCTTTAGGAAAACATGAGTGCAAGTATCAAGCTCCTTGGGAATAAAAGTATCTTGTTTCAAAATAGGCCTGGAAGTTATTGGGGCAAGTGAGTTCATGGTTTTGTGATGTTGTTGTATTGATTTGTGTTGTAAGGGATCTGTGTTTCTGGTAACAATCAAGTAACCTGGGAGTCGTAAGGGAGTGCCGAAAACAATTTGTGGGGGAGAATATCCTGTCTACTGACAGGAGTTGTTACGCATAGCAAGTAGAGTTGCAGGTAAAATTTTAGCCAATCACTAGGATCTCCTCTGGCTAGCAGTGAGCTTAATAGGGTACGATAGTATCTTTCTTACACAGAGTTGCCTTTGGCGTTCGTCGGCGATGTAAGAATGTGTTCTGCGGCAGTTAGCTTTACTAATTCCTGAAATAATCCTGAATGGAATTGAAGGCCATTATCAGAGATAATTTTAAGCGGGGCACCAAATCTTGAGATGCAATGAGTAAAAAAGGCGTCAACCACAGTCGCTGCCGTCATGTCCTTTAATGGATATACCTCAATCCATTTTGAAAAACGGCATATAACAGTGAGAAGATACTTGTACCCTTCTTGAGTTGCAGGAAAACCCCTGACTAAATCCACATGAATGGTGTGAAATCTAGACTCTATGTAGTGCAGTAAATTGTGTGTAAGGCGACTTTGTGTGTGGTTGCACTTTGGTATTCTGACATAAAAGGCAATTACGAACCCAAGATCGAATATTTTGTCTTATTGCCTCCAGACAATTCGCTCTGTGATAGATTTGAGAGTGGCTCTAGTACCTAAATGGGCAAGATTATGATAAAATCAAAGATTAGTTTGCGAAATTCGGAAGTGCAATAAAGCCATACAAAACCTTTACATGAATCGCAAATGAGGTTATGGCTGCTTGTCAAATGAATCTCCGTAAGAAATTTAACAACCCCATGAATCTCTTCAACTCGTGTAGCGTCTTGGGGACAGTGATTTTATCCTGTTTGGGAGATATGCCTTGTGAATCAACAAGATAGCCAAGAAAGTCGAGCGCGTCTACCGAAAAGATACACTTTGCAAGGTTTATCTGTAATTCGTGTAATTCTAATGTTTAAAAGAGGTGTTCGAGTTGTTGCAAATGTAGAGTTTCGTCTTCACTGTCTAAGAGCAAGTCGTCTACATATGAGAAATGAAACCCAAATCCCCCTAAACATGATTGATATACCTTTGAAATATTTGTAAAGAGTTTGACATTCTCCCTGGAGTAAGACCAAATATTCATTAAACCCCAGCTGGGTCGTCATAGCCGTCTTCTCAATGGATGCAGGGTGTACAAGGATTTGAAAAAAATGCATCCTTAAGGTCAATTATAGAGAATTTAGTGGTCTTTGAGATTTGCCGTGAGGTCGTTAAGGTAGGGTAAAGAATATTTGTCTCTAACTGTCACATAATTAAGTCGCCTAAAGTTATAAGTAATGCGGTGACTAGAGGGAGAAGTGGGGGATTTGCTTGTTCTAATTATACCTTCTGAAAGCATAGTTTGTATGCTGCCCTTGACAACCTTTAACATTTTTAGAGAAAGGCGTCTTGGCCTCGCAGCAACCGGGAGGCCCTTGGTTAGAATAAAAGATGAAATAAGGGGAAAACGCTATGCCTGCTTTGAGGAAAACACGTTCATTACTTGGTTTATAAATAACACTATATGTAGTTGTTTAGTAATTGGTCTATCTGGGACCCATTGAAAATAAATGAAAGGGTGGGAAGAATTGAACTTTTCTTTATGGCTTGAACGGGATAAGTTCGTGATACCATCAACTAAACACGATTTCCTTAAATTAACTAAAAAATTATAGTGTACCAGGAAGTCGGCACCTAGTATAGCACATTGTACATCACAAATTAAAAATTTTCACACAAAATTGCGCCCTAGTCCTAGTGAGAGGTTCAAAGTTTGAGTGCCAAAAGTACGAATAGGGGGGCCAGAAGCTGTGGTGAGGGAAATGTACGATTCCTTGTCTCTCTGCACTAGGGTAGAGGGTAGAATGCTAATTATAGAACCAGTATTAACTAAAAACCACTTTGGTATCAGTAACTTAGAAAGAAGGGTGGGGAGCTTACAATTACGCAACGTCATCCATCACTGCTGCCAGGGAAAATTCAGCATGGCACTCGCCTCTTGGCACCCGGGAATACAGTGACGTACCAGTTGAGCGAAATTCATGTGATACCAACCAATTACGTTTTCAAGTGTAGAGTTGTAAGAGTAATTGGAGTCGTGAAGAGCTGTGCCGCCGCGATGGTGATCGTCCTCTTGAAGGGTCCTGAAAGTGTTCTAAGGATGCTATTCTGCGGGAGAGGTTTGCCGATTCCTCTTTTATAGGGGCCAGTGCTGTTTCCATTTGTGACTAAAGTCTGGGATGGGGGTAAAGCCTTGGCAATGGCCGTTAATCGTGCCTGCGAACTACGACTGAGGGCACGGTCGCAAGTTGGTCAAGAAGAGTATCAGAGGCCAGAATCTCGAGGGCCTCTTGAATGTGGTGTGGGAGCCGGCGGACAAAGGATTCCCGAAGAAATTCATGACTCACATTGTGTCCCAGAGTGTCACGTAATGTCCGCAATAGGTCATCGGGTGCAAGACGGAAGAGTTCTGATTTGCGGGCTAACATTTCCATTCTTTGAGCAGTAGTCGAGGTATACTTTTCGAGGGTAGCGTCCCGGAGGGAAGTGTAAGAGAGGGTAGCAGTTTTCTTTAAGATAGGTCAAATTCCCTCTATCAGCGTATAGGGAAGTGCCCTTATAAGTGATTATAGTTTGTGGGCGTTAATACACTACGCTACGCAGAGAGCAGTTTGGTTCTCTGCGTAGCGTAGTGTACTAACGGCATACTTTTAACTGTGATCAAAGCGGTGCTTGCTGCCTCAATGTGTCTGGTTCGAATCGCTTCCCTGCACCTATTTTTTCGAAAAAAGGTAATAAAAATATTACTGCAAGGAAAAATTATTCCGTTTTCTATTTAAATGTGGTTTAATGGATTCATATATATATATATATATATATATATATATATATATATATATATATATATATATATATATATGAAATGAAAAACTCACAAAGTATCACGTGAGGGTGGCAAATGAATGCAATATCCCGCAGGAAAAAATGCAAAGGTGTTTCCAAGTACTTTCGAACTTTAATAAGTTCCTTATCAAGGATAAGGAACTTATTAAAGTTCGAAAGTACTTGGAAACACCTTTTCATTTTTTCCTTTCGGGATATTGCATTCATATATATATATATATATATATATATATATATATATATATATATATATATATATATATATATATATATATATATATATATATATATATATGTATATATATATGTATATATATATATATATATATATATATATATATATATATATATATATATATATATATATATATATATATATATAACGGGGGTCAGAGAAGTTACTACGCAGTGTAAATATAGTTCGGGTTTGGAAACAATTGAAGCATCTGCTTTGCTTTTCATATAAAGGGTATCCAAAAATTTTACAAACTAGATTTCTTGTAGACAACGTAAGAGTTGTATTCTCTTCACTGGGATCCTGGCGTAACTATTTATTTCCAGTGCATAGTAACTTCTTGGACACCCGTTATATATACATGGGTTGAACAAAATAATTGGAACAGTGGAAATCTAACACCAATAATTCAATGAGGCATTATATTACGAATATCCATCCAAATATTTCATTGTGAGTGTTTTGTTTTTAGTGTAGATACATAGTTTTATTTATCAATGTCGAGGAATAGGTCAAGGGGTGGTTGGAGTTTTCCCCGACACTTATATATATATATATATATATATATATATATATATATATATATATATATATATATATATCATATTATTCCGAATGCGAAGGTGTCGTCGTACTACTCCTTATACTTCGTTCAGCCCGTGCTCTGAATCTGTTTATTGAACAAGAGTGCTTACATGTTGGCTACGGAGGAATTGAAATGAACTTTGCTAGTAAGCGACCCAAAGGAAGTTAGGTACACGACAATAAGAAAATAAAATTTTAATTAACACTAAACAAGAATATATATATACATATATATATATATATATATATATATATATATATATATATATATATATATATATATATATATATATATATAAACAAATAATGTGCTTTGATAGATAAATCAATAAGTGTATCTCGCATATCTCACTTGGCCTGTAAATAACTATTCACGATGTAAATCCCTATACACTTGTAATGTTGGTAAGCTTCGCGGTGAAATTGGGTAATGTGAAAGGGAAAGGTTACCTTAGAATCTGATATTCGGGTGGCGCTGGTGAGTGAAGATGGTGAGATAAGGGGTGGAGACGATGAGGTAGGTTCTCCAGGGACCAACCTGATCCCACAATTCCTTCTCGATTTTGCTGGAAGAAGGCGGTGACGGGAGCTGTTTGTTAAAGAGGGCCCCACGCTCGTGAACTTTGAGAAATTTGCGGTTCCTATGTGAGGGGGAGGGGGGGGCGAAGTGACCTATCGACGCGTAGGGTCACGGAGAAAAGCCAGGATGTAAATTTCTCGCTTAGGGAACCAGAGTGGGGCTGTTTGTAGCTTCGGCTCTGACACGTGAGTACGAGCTTGGGTCCGCACTGACTTACAGACCAACAGGGTAAGGAGCCTCCCTAACTGGGATCGATCTCCTCTGTGAAGACTTGATGCTTCGACGAATTACCACAACACCTAGATATATGTCAATTCCTTTCCCGTAAGACGCTATGCAACTCTACTACTGAGGGTTAAAAGAATACATCTTTTATACTCGAAACTCGGGAGAGGGTCACATGGCTCCGGAAGTAGATTTGATATCAATTGTCCTTCTTAGGGTGAGAGCGGCTTGATTATTTCCTCCATTTCGTCCTTTGCAAACTTCCGGGAATCACCGGAAGCCAAGATGGGCTCCCATCTATTGATAACCAGTCGACGCAGGAACGCGGTGGTTAGCTAATATGGTCAGTGGATTCTTCCGGGGGGAGGGAGACCAGACATCGGGACGGAAGGAGAAGGTTTGATAACCGGCCCGCCCGGAAGGGAGGTGGGAAAACGGGGATGCATTATGCTATTCTCCTACAATCAACTTTAATGATTATTTGTATTTCCTTTTCATATTGTGATATAGATGCTGAGATGCGTGGCCTCACTGAAATCGAAAAAGGGTAAATTGTTGGAACTCAAGTTGCAGGAGCTTCCGTCACCAGAACAACTAAACTCCTGGATTTTTCAAGAATTACCATATCAAGGACCATGACAGAATTCAAGAAGCAGGACAAAACCTCCAGCAGGATGAGTAATGGGGCAGGACTTCGAAGTTTACTGAAAGAGACTGACGAGTGTTGAAATGTATTATGTTGAAAAAATTCCCGGACAGCTGCCCCTAAAGTGACTGCAGACTTGAATCAACTTCTCAATAGCCCAGTTTCGACCAAAACTGTTCGCCGCAAGCTCATTAAAGCCGGATATCATGGAAGAACCGCCATCGAGAAACTTCGGCTTTCTAAACAGAACATTCAGAAAAGGCTGAACTGATGTAGAGATCACAAGGGCTGGTCGACAGACTAATCGAAGCAAGTAATATTCTCCGACGAGGCCAGTTTTTCT
Organism: Ceratothoa steindachneri; assembly: GCA_963969495.1. Lineage (NCBI taxonomy): Eukaryota > Metazoa > Arthropoda > Malacostraca > Isopoda > Cymothoidae > Ceratothoa > Ceratothoa steindachneri. Next base: position 80,557,528 of record OZ018327.1, read on the forward strand.
CTTTTCCCCACTGCAGGGCGAGTTTGTCTGTGGAGGCTGCACAGGAAAGCTTTTAATCTTGACTGCCTTCTTCCTATTATGAAGCACGGATGAGAGTGATGTTTTAAGCAGCAATATATTAGAATTCTCTTGGTCCAATCGTCGCCAGGCGTGGTAGGATCAACAGCAACGAATATCTAAATATTTTAGAAGATCAAGTCCATCCCATGGTCCAGACATTATTCCTTGATAGTGATTGCTTTTTACAAAATGACAATGCCCCAATACACACCGCTTATATGATTAAGAATTTGTATCAAGAGCATAGGAGTGAGCTACAACACAAGGAGTGGCTCACACAATCTCCAGATCTTAATATTATTGAAGTGGTTACGCCCCACCGTCGTATCTGAAACAGCTGGAGCAGGTATTGCAAGAAGAATGGCTCAAGATTTTTCTCACTGAAGTCAGGAAGCTGTATGAATCAATTCCATGACGCATAGACACTGTTCAGAAACTAAAAGAAGGACCAACTCCCTATTAAATAAATATTCATTGAATTTAACACGTGTTCAAATTATTTTGTCCTACCCATATAAATATATATATATATATATATATATATATATATATATATATATATATATATATATATATATATATATATATATATATATATATATATTATTGTAGGGAAACGGAAATAATAAACATGAGGTAGAAAAGTTTAATTCCCTAGGTACGATTGTATCAAGTGATGGTTCTTTAAAAAAATGAGTTTGAGGAAAGAATTAGGAAAGTTAATCAAGCAGTGGGCATGTTGAAATCTGTGTGATATAATAATAATTTTTTAATACACAGTAAGGATAAAAATTTATAAAAGTATGGTGAGACCAATTCTTATATATAGACATTTTTGGCTTAAAAATTAAAACGTTGAAAAGAATATTAAGTCTACGATGGCAGGATAGGGTGACAAATGAGAGCGTTAGAGAAATTACGAAAGTACAACCAGTAGACGAGTATGTGAGATTGTCGCGATGGAAATAGAGGGGCATATTTACAGACGAGAGGGATGATATGTGCAGTATGCACCAAAGTGGAAGGGGGGGTAGGTAGCTGGAAGAAGAGGAAGAGGTAGACGGAAGGATACATATATAAGGTAGATGAAGAGAGAGGCGGGAGATAGTTGGGATGACGAATTGGAGGAGATGGCTCAGGATAAATACTGGTGGAGAGAAATTATTATTAAGGCCCTCTGCATCCCGGGTGGCATAGGAGATTGATATATATATATATATATATATATATATATATATATATATATATATATATATATATATATATATATATATATGCATATATATATATAAACTCTTTTTTTATTTTTACTGCATTTGTATATCGCTATCTATTTTTAATTGTATATAGCCATTTATTTCTATTGCTTAAATATTAACTTGCTTTCCTTTTCATTCCATTGATTCATTCGTTGCCACGTGTTGCTCTTTGTCTTCCTTCCTTCTTTGACTCGCATCGTACTGGCTAACCATCCCCCAAACCCACGCCTCACCTAGGCGAACCCTCCCCAACTTTCTATTAGTCAAGTTAGGGTTAAGTTTTCCCGTCTGCTGCGTTCTTCTTAATTCTCGCCTTTGCTCCTTCCTTTCTCGCCCAATATGTATGATAGAGAATCACTCATCTCACTCAACCCTTAAAATTATTGTCTTTCACCAGCTACATACGCGAAGATAAAGGGGACTGGTATCTCCCGAACTCTCTCGATTAGGAGGGGGCGGAGATTTTAGGCGTTTCTCAGGAACCTCGTTTGCCCTACCATTCTTCTTTTACTCAACATCTCCACAACTCCTCCTTTCTCCTGTGTCCAGCGGCAAGCGCTGTCGACGTCTCTTCTTAACATTAGGATCCTGACCAATAATAATAATAAATTTATTATAATGCGCTCTTCAAAGCTAGAGGCCTTCACAGAGCGCACGTTCGGCTGTGGGCTAAGATCAGGTGGGTGAGTAGGAAATCCTGAACAGATGCGTTTTCAGGTGTCGCTTGAAAGTGCTAAGTGAGGCAGCAGATCTAATTTTGGCTGGAAGAGCATTCCAAAGCTTGGTGGCACAGACTGAGAAGGAACGGTCGCCCATTGAGCAGAGGGACGAGTGAGAAGTATTCAGGAGAGAAGCATGAGATGACCGAAGGGCCCGAGGGGCGAGACGTTGGGAAAGGGCTGAGGAAAGGTAGGTTGGGGCATTTTGGTAAAGGACCTTGAAAGTGAAGAGAAGAATCTTGAAATGAGAACGATATCTGACAGGTAACCAGTGCAGTTTCTGAAGCAAGGGCTTAGAAGGGGAGAAGCGAGAGCGACGGAGGAGTAGATGGGCAGCGTAGTTCTGGACTAGCTGAAGGGAACGTAGAGAGGGGGATGGTAGATTTACAAGAAGAGAGTTACAGTAATGAAGGCGGGAGGTAATGAAGGCGTGGGCAGTAGTCTCAAGACTTTGGCGATCGAAGTTTGAGTGAATGCGGGAGAAGTTACGGAGGAAACAAAGGGAAGATTTACTAATATTGTGGATGTGGGGCTTGAAGGAGAGATGCTTATCAAACACAACGCCCAGATTTCTAACAGAGTCAGAGAAAGAGACAGAGTTTCCACCCAGAGGGAGGGAGCGAAAGAGGGATTTAACTTTGTATACTAGAACGGGGGTACCAACCAAAAGAACTTTAGTTTCAGAGTGGTTAAGTTTGAGGAAGTTAGCCGATAGCCAGTCCGAGATAAAAGAATAGGCAGACAGGAGGTCACGGATTGAGTGGGCCATGGTTGAGGGGGAAGAGGAAATAAAGATTTGAGTGTCATCGGCATAGAGGTGAAAGGATAGACCGAAATTACGTAGGAGGGAACTGAGAGGGAATAAGTAGATACTAAAGAGGAGAGGGCCGACGAAAGAAGCCTTAGGGGACACCAAAGCGAATGCGAGTGGGGTCAGAGGAGACATCGTTAATCACTACAGATTGGGTGCGAGACGAAAGGTAAGAGCAGAACCAGTCCAGAGCAGCGCCAGAAATGCCAAGAAAAGAGTGGAGGCGATCAAGCAAGACTGAATGGTCAATAGTATCAAAGGCAGAGGAGAGGTCAAGTAGAATGAGGATGCAGGCACAACTCCGGTCAGCAGCTCTACGTAAGCAATCAGTAACATTGAGTAGAGCGGTTTCGGTAGAGTGCCCAGCTCTAAAACTTGATCGGTAAGTCTCATCAATATTGCAGGCAACGATGTAGGAATTAAAGCGTGAAACAACTACTCTCTAAAGGACCTTATAGAGGAACGAAAGTTGCGAGATCGGGCGATAGCTAGCTGGGTCGGAAGGGTTAAGCATCGGCTTTTTAAAGATCGAACGGATTTGGGCACATTTGAAGGAAGAAAGAACAACACCAGTAGAAAGGGAGGTATTGAACAGGTGGAGGAGCATTGGGCGTATGACAGGCAATATTTTGATTAATACTCGTAGCTTGGGGGAACAAGTCAGAAAAGGAGCCAGATGTTTTAGAGCGGGAGAGTAAGGCAGACAACTCAGAAGCGGTCACGGCAGGAAATACGTTGAGCGGCTGGGGGGTGAGGGTGATCAGGGAGAATGTGAAAGGCCTGGTCAGGCAGTCGTGGAAGGGAGGCACGAAGGTTGATGATCTGATCAGCAAAGAATTTCGAGAGGATGCTGGGGCTGATGAGGGTGGGGACTTGTTATGAGGAGGTAAGAGAAGAGAGCAGGTAGAAAACGGCACGGGGGTTATTCTTATTGTCGGCTAGCAATTTGACCAATAATTCGGAGTAAGTACATGACCTCGTTGTTCGCACTGGGGTTTCCTTCCTTGGCCTTCACAACACTTGCAACCCCTCGAAACCACCGTGGAGAGGGAGTTGCACTGATTTCCGACCCATCCTTCTCCCTGAATCTTCCCACATCACCCCCTCTAGCTTCATTTGAAGCTCTCATTGCTGTCTCTCGCTTTTTTAACGCTATCCAAGCTCGTATCCGGCCTTATTTCTTGAGGAGTTCAGTAACATACTCTCCGACCTATTGTCTACTGATTCTCTCCTTATTCTGGGTGACTTCAATCTTCCTAGCCACAATGACACTTTTCGTGCATTCATTGACATCATCGACCTCTTCTCTCTTACGCAACATGTGTAATCCCCAACACACATACATGGTAATACCCTGGACTTAGTCATCTTGAACCTTTATATCTCTAATCTAACAGTAACTGACCTTTCTAATATGATTTCCGACCACTTCTTGTTCAATTTTAAATTCTATATTCCCTACCACCTACTTCTTCGCTCGTCCCGAGATCCTACTCCTCTCCGGCGAATATCGTCAATTGATACTACTTCTCTCTTTCTGCCCTACCTCGTATTGATACTACTGCTTCACCTGACCAAACCTTAAACTCTTTGCACCAATCATTACTCGACTGCCTTGACGCGCCTTCCTTCTTCAAACCACCATCACCGCGCCCCTTGGGTCACCATGGAACTCCTTCGTTCAAGGAGGTCAATACGTGATAATGAACGAGTCCTTTGTAACGCACGCTCCCGTGGGCAGGACACGACCTCCCTCTCACTTGCCTATTGCCATACTACTTCGACATATTCTTCCAAATTTTAATCAGCGCGCGAGGCTCATTTACGCAAACTTTTGTCTGAGAGCAAGAATGACCCCCAGACTATCTTTTGTCTCCTCTCTCGTCTTTCCTTGCCTAGCCCTATTTCCCCCACCTCTTTCTCTCATCAACACCTCTACTCTTTCTCTAAGTTTTGTCTGATAAAGTTATTAACCTACGCGCCATACTAGCTCAGTCGTCTGAACAAGCCTATGCTGTTTTCCCTGACCATACTCCATTGCCGATTTACTTACTCACTCGGGCGTCATCTGAGGAAGTAATTGCCCTGATCTCACGCTCTAACAGATCCGGATCCCCTAATGATGTCTTTCCACCTAAACTCCTCCACCAAATTCACCCTGCTGTCTTCCCACTGATTCTTCATCTTTTTAACACTTTACTTGCAACATGGGTAGTTCCCTCTCCCTTTAAACATGCCTTAATTCGTCCTATCCTTAAAAAAACACACCATAACCGCTCTGAACCCTCTAGCTATCGCCCTATCTCGCAGCTTCCATTCCTCTCTAAGGTTCTCGAGAAAATGGTTTTCTCTCGCCTTAATGATCATATTTTTAGCTGCAATATCGATGAAATGTACCAATCGGGGTTCAAAGCGAAGCACTCTGCTGAAACCGCTCTTCTTAATGTTTGAGGCGGTTTACGTAGAGCGGCCAGTAGGGGTTGTACGTCCATTCTGGTCTTCCTAGACCTCTCCTCTTCTGTCAACACAATCGACCACACTGTTCTCCTTGATTGTCTTCACACTTTCCTTGGTCTTTCGGGCTCTGCACTTGATTGGTTCCGTTCATACCTCTCTCCCCGCACTCAGTTGGTTCGCTCGATAACCTCTCCTCTGAGCCCGCGTCCATTCATTTTAGAGTGCCTCAGAACTGAGTCCTTGGTCTCCTCTTCTTTCGGCTCTACTTACTTCCTCTTGGCTCCCTTCTTCGCGATTTGGGGCTTTCCTTCCACCGCTATGCTGATGACACTTAGATATACCTTTCCACATCCACTGTGTCTTTCTCTCAATCAACTACCAAGCTACTTTCAGCCCATACCTTAATTGACGAATGGCTGTCTGCTAACTTTCTCAAACTTAACCACGATAAAACTGAAGTTCTCCTTGTTGGTACCGCTTCGACGGTGGAGAAATCTAAAGCTCTCTTCCCCTCCATTAACCTTGTAAAAACCAATGTCGCCTTCTCCGATACTTACTCTACACTCGCTACACAACCTGCTCTCTGGGAGAGCTCACAGCCCTGCAAGGCGCATTATAAATACCTATTATTATTATTATATTTATATATATATATTATATATATATATATATATATATATATATATATATATATATATATATATATATATATATATTTGGAATATTATAATAGAGGGTGCGGTTGGTGGATTTCACATAATTCTATAAGAAGCGGGCGGTATCATTCTGTGCTATCCGCCAACTGCATCATATATCTATATATATATATATATATATATATATATATATATATATATACTTTGAAAAAAGTTTTATACGATGTGTAATAATTTTTAAAAACTATATAAGCACGTAATCAAAGCAGTAAAAAATAGTGTGTAAAGCAGGAATTATTTTTATTTCAAAATTTGTCAAGCAAAACATAATCTGCAACCTCGCTCCAACTCCCCGAATAACTAACCATAAAGATATGAATGCAACTTCCCACAAAAAGCCACAAAATATAATTAATCTCTTACAAAAATAATTTAACCCTATAGAAAGCCATTCGTCCTTTACTTATCCCTGCATATAATAGGGCAAATGAGGCTCTTTTGAAGATATATTTTCTTCTTGTGCGGGTCCACGCTATCGAAGTCTAACTGTATATATATATATTCCTAATTACAGAGACAGCGAGACCTATATAAAAAAGGTGAGTGTCAGGAACTGTTACGACATTCGAAGTTTGATTGCAAGACAACCAACAACAAGCCGCTATCAGAAATCTTCAACCAACCACTTCAAACCGGTGAGCTTTTTGCATTGCAATGTATAATCTCGCTACGTGCATAATCTAAAAACGTTTTTTTAATAAATCGATTCGTAAAGGAATGATTTTTCAAGGGTTATGGGAATTTGAAGTGTTCTTCCATATTCAAGTTTATTCAACACCTTTTTATCGTTAGAGACAATTAGAATGATTAATATTGGAATGGATTTAAATACAGTTCTTTGAATGATTTTAGTCCGTATTGCACCATTACAGATGTTATGCTAACCTCGTTGAATTGTCAAAATATAATTAATAAGATGACAATGAAAGAGACAGCGAAGTGGGGATAGAGCCGTATAGGCGGGGATAATGTAAAAACGTTTAAAAATAATAATTGAAGATGATTGAAGAAACCAAAGTGTTTGTATCGAATATTGCATGACTCGACGCTAAGGTTCATTTACCTAATAACCTCTTTCCTCCATTCCATCCTCACTCCTTCCTTCGATTATTTTAAAGAAACCAATTAACCGCCCAGAGTTTAACTCTTGCGGATAGCCAAAGCTCCACAATCGCTTCTTTTGTTGCCGCTGTGCATTGGATGTGGTGAGCGAATCTCTGACGCGAAATTTTCTCTCAATCCAACAGTTCTGTTACGTTCAAATCTTAGTGGAAAATGGCTTCACAGAAGAAAAATCTCTCCTCCACAATTCAGGTGAGTAGAGTTGCATTTACAACTCCCCATCCCCCTTTCCCTTAGCCACTTATACCACCCACTCGGCAAATGAATTGCAGTACTAGATAGGAAATGGTTGAGTGCGTTTAGACTGACATACCGTGTGAATCTTCTTGGAAGTGCGCGCATGTGATTGGAAGTGAGAAGTGATGTGAGGTGATAAAGTTATTGCATCATATATCATAACCATTCTGATTATTTAGTACTGAAGTGTTTAAGATACGAGAGAAAGGTAGTGAGGTTGAGTGGCTGAGGGCTGAGTGTTATGAGAGACTCCTTTGTTTGTGCATTTAATATAATTAGTACGGAATTAGTTAAACATCACTCTTTTGCTGTTATGGTGTTTATGCTGTTTATGGTGAAAAACAAAGTGATGTTCTTTGCTGACGAAGAATCTGTTACTAAGGTCTAATCATTATGGAAATAAAAATATTGAAAATGAATGATTTCCTCTTTAAAAAAATTCTGCATAGTCGAAAATTTAGTATTTTCCGAATCAACGAAATGATACTAAGAATGCAACAGCGTATTAGATGTTACCCTTAATGACATCCATCGGGTTGTAAAAATGTATTTCCAACTATCTCTCCTCCTTCATGCAAACGCCTCGAGCAAGATTTATGACATTCTGTCAGCGATTTACTATTTCGTGTCTACCTAATTGATATTGCAGTCTGTCTTCATCTTATTTTTTGCCATGCCTCTCCTCTTATCGTTTAGATCTTATTCTTACTTTCATTTTCTTTCCATTGTGGGGAATCCTACCTTTGAAAACACCAGTTTTCTTTATTTGATCGATTATAAAGGAAGAAAAACAAGGGAATTCCCTCTCTAGAAATGACCTGACGGCCACTCATACCTTGTGACGGAAGCACAGAACAGCCAAATATTTGAAAGTGAAGTTTCATGGTGGAATTTTATCATTTTTCTAGGTTCTTGTTATGTCTGCGGTTCTGCTGTCTCTGTGCGAGGGTTTCACGATGCCGTTCTTTTGGGGCCGGAGAGAAATGGCCAGTTGTCCTAATCTGGTCGGAAACAGGGACCTGTACGAAGACCTGTCCAGGATTTGCTCCGATTGCCAAAACATCTTCAGAGATAAGAATATTGAAGGAAGATGCAAGTAAGTCACGTCACTCTTCTACGTCCAATATCTACTCACCTTCGAGTCGTTTAGTAATTGTGGTATCCGGGGTAATTCTTTTGATAATTTCTAGTTTCATTCAAACTCTCTTGCTTAGCAACATAAACTCAATACAGAAGAGGAACTAATTTAAGGCCGTTACGCGCTTTCATGGTCCATTAGTAGTTGCCTGGGATTATTCATCTGCACATTTTCATCTCCTTTAACTATTACAGTAATCATTGTATTACTTAATTTTCTATTTCATTTTGGTAATGCCCATGCTATTTTTTTGTTATTCAATTGATAAATAAAAAAAAGAATTGGAGGTTTTAAGAAAATGAATAAGTTCCTGTCTCTATTTCATTGTTCCGAACGAATTAATGTTCAAATAATCATTTTTCCCATCGAAGGGAAAATTAAGGTCAATTTCATGCTTTCGCAGCTTACTCTTTCTCCAACTCTCTGTCTTTCTCTCTCTCTCTCTCTCCTCTCTCTTTCGTCTCACTCTCTCCTTTCGCATTCTTTCTTTAAGAATTATGTTTTCGAAAAGTTTAAAGTTTTCATGAGGTAGATATGACCATTGCCAAAGGAGTTTACAAACTCGACTACCACTGGTTAAATATGTATTTGTCACATTAATATATGTAGCGTGTAGTTTGATCTTAATTTATTATATTTATTTTCACATTTCTTTCTTTCATTCTGTTACATTAACCCTAGGAACCAATTAAAATTGCGTACCTAGTCGAACAGAGGCAATTTTTTCCGCTTGTATCTTATTGTGCTAATTTTCGTTTTATATTAAAATTTATAATAATCCATTGGGAATACTTAATGTTTGGATTTTTTTCCTGTATTAATGGACCAATGTTATAATTTTATGATGCTATTTCATAGGCCTCAAGCAAGAAATACTACGATATGGCATTTTCGTTCTATGCACTAAGTAGTGTTTCTATTTCTTTATAGAAGTGACTGCTTTGGCTCGTCCATGTTCGAATCTTGTATCATGGCGCTAGAAATCGCCGAGAAGATGAACGTTTACAAGATGCATGCAAGTATCTTGAAAGGCGGTCGAAAGTGAACTGTTAATTAACTTCCCACCATTTCTCCCGTCCATTCAATAATCACCCTATGACTGAGTCACCGAAACTCAAGCTTTTCCCGTTTACTGATCGCTTTACCCCTATCCGTTATAAACCTCTACGTTTTTGGAACAATCTCAGTGATTAAAATCTCATTTCAACTCAATTATGTGTGTTAAGATGATAATGCAGGTACCAGATGTTAAAACACAAGTATTATCTTCATTGCAACTTTCGAGTTAATCGAAAATTTCCTAGAAATATCTTTCAGTCCTAGCAAGTATCTATAATTTAGCTATTTAAAGTATCATCTTGTATTGAATCAAGGGGCCTCTTTGAGCAGCTAAATAATGTATATTAAGAAAGAACTCTACGTCAACTGAAAGTCTGTGGGTAACACTGTTTAACAGGATTAACGTAATCTCGACATTAGTAAAGAAACAAAAATGCAATTTTGTTTTGGTTATGTTTTAAGTCCAGTTAAGTTTTTACTGAAATAGGGAGAAATTATTACTAAGTAAATATTTTTTTATGTTGAACCAAAGGTAATTTATGTTTGTTTGTTTGCCTCGGCATGATTTTATACGTAAAGTTTTGTTTAGTCATATTTGTTTTCCTATATTTATTGCTATTATTTATATTGATATTTATATTTTTATACACTTTTAGTTAGATTTTATTGAATCGAACTTTCTTTGATAGCATAATGATAATATTATCAATCAATAAATTATCATTTTCATGTTATATAACTTAAATAGCACATTAGAGGGGTCCTTGGGAAGCAAATCTCTATATGTGTAATTTTAAAAATCAATAAAGTTATAAAGCATAATTTAGTTTCATTTATTTCCAGTATGATCAATCATATATTCCATGCGTTTAATAAAACGGAAGATTTGCCCTGCATAGGTAGAATTCGCGGAGGCAAAAATCTTTTCATATAATTCAGGCATTTGAATGAAATCAACTCGCTTAGGTTTATTCTTAAATTTGGCTCTTATTAAAGGGTTCTTGACTGATAAGTTCACGTATATGAATTGATAAAATTATTTAAAAATAACAGGGAAAAGAGCTTGGGAAGTGCTGAAACATCGAAAGAGACGAATGATTTCCAAAGAGAGGAAAAACAAATTCGTTTGGGTACGTTACTAAAAGTAGGGGGAGGCCTACGTTCTTAAGTAAAGATCCAAGGATTTAGAATAACCTCCCAAAAATTCCTTAACAAATGAGTTAAAGAATTATATGCAAGTTCCTTTAGAAAGTAACCATATTTATCTAATTTTTTAACCATTCTGGTTGCTGTAGGCTTTGACTAGATCAACTTTAGTGAGGTCAAGCCACTTTGAAAACAATTTCTGGCTCTATCGAACAAATTAACAATGATTTAACATTTTCTTGCATCATGAGAGGTGTTATGTTGTTCTGCTACGAGTATACTCTTATATACAAAAACATAATTCTATTATTCTAAATCTCTTGTAACACCAGTTAATCTAGTATTGTAAGCTAAATATAGGTTTCAAAGAACAAGCTTCTGAGAGAAAATAGCAAAATACAACTGAAAATATAATTTTTCTTCAATTAAATTTTCCGTCCAAGCAGTTGTATAAGTTTAGTTAGATTTAGTCTCTTAATGCTTCAAGCATTGCACTTCGTGCTCGTTATTTTTAAAATAGGAGATACCAAAATATTCCAAGCCGTTTTGTTTTCAGCAATAAAAGTCCGATAATATTTTTTTTCAGTCCTCTAAGTTTACCTGACGTTTCTGAATTGGTTTGCTAGTTCTTTTAGTTTAATTCATCTAACTTTGAATTAAACATGAAAATTTTCACTCAATTTTCTTACTCTTTGATGATTATCAGTAGACATTTTTCTATTTTTCATCACTGACATCAGTTTAACGAATATCTAAAATATGTGATTTCTGAATAACTATTTTATTTATCTTCAAGAATTTCAAATACCCGAAAATGACTTTTTGTCTTATTGCTGGAATTACTTAATGTCAATTTTAATGTCACTTGTAGAATATATATCATATGATATGTAAATAAATAACCAAAATATATCTTTAGAAAAGCACCAATTTATGTATCTAAAAATCAAAATCCTTAAACTCTACTCTGAAGAAGCATTTTGGTAAAGTTTAAAAAGAAATTTAGAGCTTTTAAACCTCGAATGAATATTAAATAGAAATATTTGAAAGAGTATAATTTAATAAAATTGTATATTAGACCATTAAAGAGGAATAATCTATTATTTGGATGGAAGTTGAAAAACAATAAAACTCTTCTTTTAATTCAGTAATGAGGAGCTGATTTGTTCCTCCCCTCTTAAACTCCCCTTATTTTTAGTTATATTCCTATAAATCGCTTAGTGCATCACGCAATGTTCTTACCAATATCTTCCACGCTATGTGCCCCTCAATTTGCAAAAAATATATTTTGGTTCTTTGATAAACTACAAATGGAAAAATTCGCTATTCATCGATTCAACATAATTTAAATGTATGCCTTTCTCTGGTCATTACACCACAGTCAATTCTTTTCGAACCTTTACTATTCTGGTATTTCCTCAGATAAAAATTATTCTTAGAATTTTCATAGTTTCAGAGAAACGTCTTGAAACTTGAGCACTTCTGCATCACTCGCTGTTTTTATATCCAAGAAAAGCTACTCTGCTTCTCGCAGACATCTCCTCTCAATGGTTTTCCCATGAAGGAAAGAATTTGAGCTGTCGCTCTTCTCTTTCTCGTTAAAATGAAAGATGATGGAATTTCTGGTATATTGTAATTCTCTAATGTGCTTGGTATATATGTTTGTCCCGTGCCATATGAAGACTTTTCTTTCTGCTATTTTTATTAGACAGAATAGCAAACTGAACTCGGCCAGTTTTGCCTTTCTTTATAGTCCGAAATTTTAAAATTTTGTCTTAAAAGGAGAATAAAAAAATGAAAAATTATCGAGTATAATTCAACCAATTTTAAAGAAATAAATTAAAAAAATAATAATAAAATAGTGAATAATTATCTAATACAGTTCAACCTTTTTGAGATTGGCACTTTGTCGTGTCATCTTTAACACCAGTGATATTGAATTATTTCTCACCTTTGCCTTATGTTGCAATACCATCTTCTCTTTTCTGGTCATTAATCGGTCGTAGGAAGAACAGAGATTTTGTAGTGTAGGATCCGATAAATTTCATGAACTAGTAAGCATTGCATCACCTTACCTAACACCCGATACTACTCCTATTTCCTCTCCTTTCTGAATTCTACAAATTCAAAGCATTCGATTAAGGGAACTTACCCTCATTTAAAAGAGATCTACTGTCTTTTAATGTGCATCTCTTTTCGTTTAAATGGGACTTACTGTCTTTTAAATAAGACATACTCTCATTTAAAGGGGATTAATGGCTTTTAATTGTCATTTATTTTCTTTTAAAGGAGATCTACCGTCTTTTAAAAGGAAGCTGTCTTTTGGAAAAGGGAAAAACTGTCTTCAAAAGGGGACCTATCTTCTTATAAAGAGCCTTAGTGTCTTTAAAAGGGACTTACGCTCTTTTAGAGGGGGCCAAGTATCTTTTAAAGGGATCTACTCTCTTTAATTTCATATAATGCAACTCCCTGTGGTCAAATTGTTTCGGGGTGCGGCTGAGCTGAGTTGACCACCGCTTCTTTCAATCCAAATAAACCCCAATTTGGGGTGGGTCGTACCTGGATAGAGTTCCTATTCGGAGAGACTTCTCGCGGGCTGAAGTGACACATGAAAATGAAATCGCACCACCGCTATCTCTTTCTCCCTGTTTTCTTCCCACCCAACATATTTACTCTGGCATCTAGAGCTTTTGCTCGCCGAGGGGATACGGCGTTATTTCCCAACGTCGCGGTAGCGGGTTCGAACCCGGCAAGAGCGGACACAAACATCAGCGCACGAAGAGATCTGGCTACCAATGGGTGGACGCGCTGTGCTCACCCCTGTATTCGGGTGGGTAGATCTTACACTTCTCATCACACACATAGCCAATTAAAACACTGCTTTCTTTCCTCTCCCGTCTTCGCAGCACAACAAAACTCTCTGTTCCAAGGAGTTCTGCTGATGGGTATCTCTATCCACATACCTCTGACGGGTCTAGGTCCCTATGACCCAGGGCAACGAAAGTTCTACCTGAACGGTGTTTGGTGTCAAAACACTATGCTTCCTGGCACTTCTCCCCAAAGCGGACCGGCCCCTAGTGCCCTTAGGCTCACCAGTGATTGTCACACTGACCTTTATGTCTATTTCATTATCCAGTCGAGGATCCTCCTAGATGAAAGAAAGTTGGCGAACCGAAACGAAACAAAACTCTTTCGTCCCGTATGGTTTACACAAATATTTACTATATAAGTTATTTACTCATTAACATATTTTCTTCCATCATGTGAGTCACTTTCTTTAAGCAAAAGACTTTCAAGCGCATGGGAGCCTTTTTTTTAAACCGGTTTAACAACCTCTTTTCCTTCGAGTTGGGCCTAGACATGAGAACGATTGAAGGGAATACAAAATGAACAGCGAAAAAAACAACAACAAAATATTAAATAACGGAGCGAAAAGTTCTTTAGTATAGTTCATCCCCCGCTAAGACTGTGGGGAAGGAAGGGCACTATCAAAGCTTCGAGAAATAATAACCGAATCACGTAGTCAAACATCCAAATTCTGCGATTTGATCTAAAAAAAAGAAGCCAGTTCGTCTCTTTGAATTACCGTTCAGATTCGCTCCCTCCCTCGGGCCTTCGGAATAGCCATCCACGTTTGATAAGGGGAGGGAATTTATTCCTGCTATCGTCATCACCCTATTATTTGTCCCGTTTTTACTCATTCTTTATTATCTCTCTCTTATCTTCTTCTCCATCCTTGTCGAGGCTGCTCTTATCTGCAATGAGTCGATTTGTTTGCATACAAAAGCGTTTTGTTGTCTCACGTAGCTCTTTCGATACCGGGAATTCTGCTTTCATACTCGGGCACACGTATACTAAGGGTTTCATAATAAGAGGCAGTTTAACACTTGAACCACCACGTTTCCAGGAATGTTGGTTTAGCAACTTCCTGCACAATGCTTTGTTTGTAACCTCTATCCTCTTCTTTTAAACCTAGTTTTGGCGATGTCCCCACTGATATTCGCTCAAGTTCAAAGAATCTTTAAAATGAATTCAACTTATTACCACTAACCAATGATTTATGTTAAATTGCCTCATAGTGGGATTAAAATCGTTATATTACGTGCTCCTTGTACTATTTTGGGGGCCTAATTTCCTTGTTGCTATATCTTATCTTCTTATTTCATCCCAGTGATACCCAAACAAACTATAATTTAGCTTATAGATATAGCGATTTCGACTCTTTTACAAAATCACCTTTATCAACACATCAATCTTGCTTCACTCTCTTGCAAACAAATACATATCTTTATTTGCTCCAAAGCGTTTTGAAGAATTATATGATATCTTTGTTTTATAATGAATAGAAAAAGATGCGCAAGGAAATATTAAAGATATAAAGGCACTCTATTATTGGGAAAATATAATATTTTTTAGCTTCTGTGGAAGATTGGCTCTTAGGTTTTTTCCAAGCGTTCAGATTTTTTGTTATTTCCACGATATACTTAAAATTCAGAGTATTTATGATGCACCAAAAACATCATGCAAACTAGTTTGGGATTACCCAAATAATTATGTGGTATCTAAGACCAACTTTACAAAAAAACGATGATTTATTCATTGAAAAACTGCATTCTTTCCGAGGAGCTCTGCTTGACGTAACACTAAACAACGACTGCCTATGTAACGGGATCGGTGACGTGAATAAATTGAGTATTTCGTCATAAAAATACATTTTTCATTTGATTTTCACTCAATATTGATTTTTTTTTAATATGTTAAGCGTTGAAGTATTTCTCCTACGTAAAATACATATGAATGATTTAAATGATATAGTTAAAAAAATTGGAAGGTAAATGTCTTGTTTACTTTTCGTTTTGGATTTGACAACTCCAAAGGTTATACTGAAAAAAGATCAAATAATCCATTGAGACTTATTAGGCTTCCCACTACTCACAACTACTAAAAAGAATCCCTCCATCCGCCACCGAAACAATACACAATATAAATTTACACAGCCATTTCTCCCACGAAGCACCGGGGCGACGGGAAAGCAATACCCTACTTTAACGCGTTTCACTCAACATCAACAATTTGGAAACCATCCTGGATCGCAGAACCAGAATATCTCTGAACCGTCTACGATCAAGACACCACCACTCACTACATGAATACAAAAATAGACTAGATCCTGCCTCCTCCCAGCGGCACCTGCAAACTGACCAACGACACGACTCATCTGATTCTCGCCTGCCCTAACCTCGCACACCTCGGAGCCCACTATGCTGTTACCCCACTTGGAGAAGTCTGCAGGAGGACGCTCGCCGTGGATGAATTTCTGAGTTCTACCTGGTTTTACTGAAGAGAATTCGGGGCCCCAAAGTAAGTAAGACTTTAGTTTATATTTAACCTGGAATGGTAATTGGCTCAATAATATAAAACTAAGTATTTGTCGGGTTGAAGTAAGGTACCGTCTTGTGAACACCAATTTACTTTTTTAGGACTCTTTGGTCTTTAGCCTCTAGGTCTGCCCTTTATTCCGGTAGAATAAGGAGATCATGGAAAAATTGCAAACCAAAAATTATTGATGCTAACAATATCCAAAGGAAAGGTATTGGGTTCACTCTTATTGATACTAGCAAAAATCAGGCCTACGGGCGTTTTTGTCTGGCCTGCGTCGCTTGTTCGCTTCGCTCACAAAATTAAAAAAAGTGTGCGAGAAAATGTTTTACTCTACAGGACATTCAAAATTGGTGTGCAAGAGAAAATATTTATTTCACATTTTTTTTTAAATACACAGATGGACACACATACAAACAGACAGACGCACGCAAACACACATACTACGATCATTATATTAAGATGATACGAATGAGCTTTACAACACAACATCCAGGCGTCTTTTCTCTTGCGATTACCAATTTACGCCCTTAGTGAACATGTAAAAGCACTTTAAAGACCATTGGATGACGAGAAGTTTAATAATAGGTTATCCTTATGGCGTTTTGAGCCACTGTGCGTAAGTATAAGGATATTATGAGCAATAATTTGCGAAAGCCGAACATAAATTATTGGGTTGTAAAAAGTTTAATGTTGTTTTGAGTATCGCTATAAAAGAGTTTTCTTGAACACTGATAACAGTTGCAATAGAATAATAATAATAGTAATAATAAAAATAACAATAAGAAAAATAGTAATAGAGAATTATGGGCAATAATTTGTGAAAAATGAACATAAATTATTGGGTTGTCAAAAATGTAATGTTATTTTGAATATCGTTAAGAAAGAACCTTCCAGAACCCTGGTAACATTCCTATAAAATACAATGAAATAATAATAATAGGAAAACTTTTGCGCCTTTCAAGTCCATGTACCTTTCCAAACACCCTTACTATCCAATAAGGATAAGCATGGGAGAAGAATGAGAAGAGGTAAGTCATCAAAGTAAATTTGATAGCACCAATGAAGGGTGAGAGTCGTTAGTGTATATAGCAGGGAGAAATTTCCATATTCTAGAAACAAATATAATGAAAGCATGATCACCCAAATAGCACAAATGACTACCAATAACGAGTAGGGTGGAAGGAAGAGAGCCATAAAAATATTGTAATCATGGATGTGAAAATTGTCAGTGAAGAAGATATATGAGATAATGAAGTCTTATTATATATCTAATATATAAGAAATAAAAACTTAAAGGGGATTTATAAATTGAATGGAGACAGCTATGCAAATTAAATAGCAGGTAGAGAAACACAGGATGTAAATTTTTGAACAAGTTTGAAGGATTGAGGTGTGGAACCTCCCTGTTCTCTGAAATAGAAGCAGGTGATGGTAGCCCTATTCTAAATTAACGAACATGAAATCAAACGACCTCACTGGTTACCGTCCAATCTCTCAAATCCTATTCATCTCAAAAGTCTTTCAAAGGGTGGTTCAACCGTGATTCTAGATGACCTGTCCTGTTTCGACCCAGATTAGATCTTTGAGTCTGGTTTTAAGTCAGCTTTTTATTCTGGTAATTATGGACCAGTCTGGAGCATTCATCACAAAATTATTTAAAAGGCTGGTGTCAACCCTGATTCTAGATGACCTGTCCTCTTCCAACCCAGATTAGATCTTTGATTCTGGTTTTAAGATAAGATATAAGAATGAATCAGATCTCATTCATGTAAATGGCCGTCTTCGTCGTTCAGCCAATGCTGGTTAGCTTTTTATTCCGGTAATTCAGGACCTCTTAGGCGCTATAAAGGTCCCAACTCTAATATGAAACTAAAAAATAAATTTAATAGTATATTTGATGTTTTATTTAAATCTGAACTTTTTTTGCAAATGCATAGAAGTCTAAAAATTTTAACTAATAATTTTACCAGACTTCTGTTTACATGGACAAAAAATAAGGTTAGGTTAAAGCAAAACACATCAATCTATCGTTAAGATGCATTTTTTACTTTTACCTAAATATTCTATACTTACTGAACCAGGCCAAATGTACTATTAATCTATCTGCCAAATGGTTCAATCCAAGCATGATAATACTTTTTCGATATTCGTTCAATACCTACAAATTCCCGAACGCACGTAAATTCACTCCATATATTATATTTAGATTTTCCCAACCTGTTTTCATCTATCATAACAATAATCTCTTTTTCACTCTTGGGTTGGTTTCTAAGCGAAAATTCCCAAACTTTTGAACCCATCGACTTCTAGTTGAACCACTACTTGTGAACTGACATCTAATTGCGTTTGGCTTGATAACAAAATAATTTCTTTTTTCGTATGCATAAAATTCCGCAATTTACGAATGTAAATTTAAACAAAAATGGATATCAGATTTAAAGAAAACACAAAAGAAACATTCGGATAAAGATGCTTGGTGTTGTTGGTTCTCGTTGTGATCTGTATCAAATAATAACCCTCGTCTTCCCTACTGGTTGTTCCTAGTAGTCGTCTGTGCGGCTTGGGTAATTATGTTTACTCTATATTTGTTCCGAGAATGTGGAATGGCCTGCCTGCTCCAATATACTCCCCCCTCACTTCCATGGTCCGTTTGATCGTGACTTGAAGATCTACCTCTTCTCTATAGCCTTTCTTTAGTGGATAGACAGAGGATCTTTAGAGGCATATGCTTTTGAATAGCGCCTACAAAAATCCCTATCTTTATTACTAATTTGGAATAAGAATGGTAAAACAGACATAAGAACAAAATAAAGAGAAAGGAGAAGAATAGAAAGCAATTAAGTTATATTTCATACTAAAACAACCTCATTGTTTCTATATTGCTACGGTTGACCTTCTTGAATTTACATATTAGAGTTGAGGAGCACAAAGACACAGTAAAATGTACTTGCTTTTTTTGTTTGTTGTCGTTGTTTTTTAGGGGAAAAGGTGTGGAAGGAGAGATAGAGAAAGATTGCCAGCCCCCTTCCCTCCCTTCGCCGGTCATCCTGAGATGACCGGAGGGAGAGGGGACTTCCCCTCTCCTTGAACCTTGATTTCTGGTGTTGGCGTAAAAAACAATTAAATAAGATATTTTATCAAACAAAACTTTCATATCACAAAAGAATAAGATAAGCAATTTATGTATCATGTGACCAATGATTTTTGTGCTCGATTACAAAACCTCCAGGAGTAACAAATCTCCGTATACAGAATATTAAACAGCATGGGCGATTTGGATTAAAGGAAGCTATTCACAATTAACGAAAATCCTACTCTTGGGAATGAATAAAAACTAGAGGCTAAAAGATTTTCCACAAACTCTAGTGGAAATTACTTTTCGTGTCGGATTGTCAACGCATGGAATCGATGCCCGAGAACATAGCGGTAAAATATTGGGGCGTACCGATGTATGGAAATAAGTATACAAATATTGAAATCTCCTCGAGTGAGCCGTAAGCCTTTGTGATTTCCTTCCTCTTTGTGACCCTTTGTACTCCAACACCGAATTTGTCTTGTTTCTAATAATGGCTATGACTTTTTTTCTCTATTTAACGATTAGTGATAAGACCGTGCGATTGGTGTTAGCAAATAATTAAAAAAAATACCAATAATTTGGGAGCGGGAAATACTGAATTATCTTTTTATTAATTTTATGGACCCATCTGGCGACTGACTGCCTACTGGAGTAAAAGTCGCCGTCGGAAATACTGAAATGACCATGGGGCGGGCATTCATTCCGCCGTCATCAAATTATAATAATAAATTTACATATAAAGATTCGAAGCTCCCCCAAACTTTTGACTCGTTTATTCTTATATATTTTTTTAAGCCATACTTATATTCTACTATTCTGAAAGAATCATTTAATAATAGAGAATATATATAAAACAGTTTTTTAAACCATCGCGATTGAATGTTCCTTATATGATACATTTTAAAATACAGCTAAATCTCAAAAATAATTATTAAATTCAGTGTTATAGTTTAGATATGTCCCAAAACTACAATAAAGTTAAATTCATAATTATCTGATGTGTGGAACAAATTCGGATCTGAGAGAGTTAGTGCTCTCTCCTGTGTGAACTACTGTTATTTATTACCAATGCTGTGTAAGGTAGTAATTATTAATCATCAATGCCCTTCTCAAATTTCCTAGATGTAGGAATTCACGTTACCCCCTTCCCCCCCGCCCCTAATATCCTGGATCCACCGCTGAGTCGAAGAAATCAGTGAGTTTTGCTATGGTCGCGTTAATGTAACCTAAATAAAATGTGATCAAATCTTAATTTGTTATATTTTTCTAACTTTTAAATTAAACTTCACTGACACAACTATGAAATGTGGTTAAAATAGCACTGATTTGCCTTCTCAGCAGTGCATCGGACACACCAAAGCGACGCTCCTCACTTATGCCATGCAAGTGGCTGTTAGATTGTTCTATTTGATATAGCCACTTGCTTTGTGTGGTTTGAGGAGATTCCCTCAAGCGTGTCCTATGCACTCGTAAATATGCTACCAGTGCAATTTTAACCGCGTTTTTTTCTACATTAGGATAACTGTAGGGTATTTTTCCTTGAGTCACCCTTCAAGGAATGAACTCCTTTTCAAAGAAAATTATCGTATTTTCATAATGGCTAACCAAAATAAATTTTATTGTTATGTGTTATTTCTTTATAAGATTATAAGGAAGATAACCAGCAAATGATCCGTGGCTAATTTCTAGACTGGCCCCTCTTCAATATATTCCTATACATTTCAAGTGGGAATCCAAGCGTTTTTAAAATATATTTATAGATGATGACTAGACGACGTTAATTGGCAAACTATTTAAGAAATTAACCACTTTATGCGTAAAGTAATTATTATTTATATTTGTCCAGAATCACCTCTTTTTCAATTTATAACCGTGATTTCTGGTTCTTTCGTACACATCCAACTCGGAGGAAAAAAATCCACTTTCATGTTATCAAAGCCAGGCAGTATCTTATAGATTTGAATAAAAATGAGACTAGAACCTATGTATTTCATATTTTATAGGAGTAAGTTCGTTAACCTTTAAAAAGTTCGGTATTTGTAAAAAAAACAGCTTTTGATCACCCCTCCATTTTTCGGAGACCACGTGCTATGGAATCGCGCCATGGACGACGTGACTTTTTGTTTGAACATTCTTGAATTTTCGACTCCTGAGCACGTTGGGAAAATATTTTCCAATCCTGCGAACTCCTCCCAAGCCTCCCCCACCCCTGCGGTGGCGAGGTATGAAAGAACCTCTCTGTCTTACGTCTTGCTGTTAAATAATGAATCGACTCCGCCTCCGGATTAAGATTTCTGAAGCTTGTGACTCGTTTCTCCAGATTCTGTATTTTGAGGAGTTCATTCAGCCCGCACCTCAAGGCCGTCCTTATCGACTCGTCCCGTTAGCGTTCGTCAGAAAGCAAGAATTCTTCAGCCGTGATTCTACCCAAGTCAATTGGAAGCTTCTGTGAACGGCAAGCCTTTGAATTTGCGCAACAGTCTTCCTTCGTTTAATCGAGCCGAAGGAAATCTCCATTGATTACCTTTGAGGAAAGAATATTCCTTTTTCAGTTGAATTACGGGAATTCCCACATTCCCCGTCGAACGTCATCTTTGAAGTTTGGCTATCTTCATCGGAAGGTTGATTCGGATCGTCCCCCACCTTCCTCATTCGCATCGTGCCCCACTTGCCTCATCGGATCGTTTTCCACTCACCTCATCGCAAGAAGGACCTTCCTCGAAATCATCGACCCGTAAGATTGAAACCCACTCTATTATTAGTAGTTTCCCCTTTTGATCTGAGCTTAGTAACATTAATCAATTAATTCTATTTGAGAATCCCTCCTCATAATAATTATCAAGACATTCTTTCAATTTAAATAATTCTCTTTTGCCTATTATTATTCTTATTGGGATCTATGGGAATAAAATTATATTTTATTGTCTCATCTTTAACTAAGCTTGAACAATACCCTTGGCTTATTCAAGTAAATCTTGCAAACCATTTATGCACTCTGTCTGATTATTAAGGATTTGAAATCCAACGCCTTAAGTGTGACCTCCTAGTCGGTTGTTAATCCCTACGAACAGTCCTTCAACGGTTCGCGGTGCCGTAGGTGATTAAGTCACCCCCCACCCATATAATATATGAGTTGTGTATGCTATAGAGTGGTTGTACCACACAGTATCAGATCTTCCTTTTATAGAATACCTTCATTTTATTGAATGTATCCATTATTTGGTTTAACTATTACTAGATTTCTGCTATTCACTCGACAGGGCAAGTCATCTTGACTCCAGTGCGTACCCAGTCTCGGATGTCAGATTTAGCAGCTTCACCTCACCTCTAGAGAATTATATGCCCCGGCGCCAAAGTCTGTGGGATGATCTGCAACTTTAATTCTTTATAGAGCCCTCTTTACACCTTTATGAAAGAGATTATGCCCTCGTTTGTTTTCATTTTAAAATGATAAAATTTACATAGTCCTTTGGGAGGAGAGTATCAGGAATGTTTCTATAAAGGGTTATTTTTTAACCATTTTATTGACTCATTGCTAAAATAATCAAGGCATATATTATGCCTCCATTTTATGTAGTTCGTACTTTCCATTTTGCTACTTAAAACCTGCCAGAGGATTTAGGAAAAAAAATTGGTAAGGTTTTTACCGCTTTTCATTTATTTAAGATGCCTTTATTTTCTCAGTGGGGCACTACAGTTTCCAGTGAGATCCGAACCGATGTCATTCTACAGCATATGGTAGCCGCTATGAACTCACGACAAAGAAAGCATCAACTGCGCGCTTTGGCTTGCCGAGTCTAAATTCTTAGCAGCCTTGACAAGACACTCCACTATTCATTATAAAAAATTCATCACCTCAGAAATCCAATAAGTAGATAGATGTAAAGTTTAAAGAACCTGCATCAGTTAGGGACAAACCACGATCTGAGAGACCCAGTGTAAGTGAAGAGTCAATGCCAGAAGTCGTAAAACCTTTTGAGAGTTCAGAAAATCACGGGTGCGTATCGAATGAAATGAAACATGCCGGTAACGAGAGGGACGATAATTCTACAAAGTTTAGTGGATTAACTACTTACAAAAGGAAGATTAGTCTAGGAAATTAGATTTTCGCCATATAATAAAATCAGAAATTGATAATACAGGTTCTTTCATTGAGCCATTGACCCTTTCGATGAAGAAGCGTTCCATGTCCTCGGTAAAGGGAATCGTCATAACTGCTCCATATGGTGACATGAACAAAACGCAATTAGTCTGGACACATGAAAGTAAGTTTAGCAAAGGTTAATGTGCGGTATACAGTCAGAAAGTGTCACAGAATCCTCTTTGATGAACTTTCCGTTTTTGCAGAAAAATATCTGATGATGGTGCAGAATTTCTTCATCTCTGACCTAGTGTGACTAACCTTTTTTTAAATAACACCTTTTCCAAACTGAATGCTGACCCTTGCTATTGAATGTTCGGTAGGTTTTTCCCATTTTCTCATACTCTCTACAAGGCACGATCAAGAGAGCGTTCCAAACTGCATGACAAAGAAGACATGAGAAGGCGAGCAAGAATAGGAAGTTGCAAGTAAGCCTGTTGTGACTTTTCCAGTGGTCCTATTCCCGAGATCCTTGACAAGTCAATTTTCTCGTCTTAGAATCGGGCACACTCCCAAGATGCAGCGCCATTAGATGGAACGGTCCCTGATCCTATCTCTGAAGTTGTCTTGTGTATCAGATTTTCAAGCACTTTTGGTTGTTCCTAGTCAGGAGATGTCCATGAGCGGTACCTGTTAAAGTAGTGTGAAGGACGTTGTCGCTAGCAGCCTTCCCAGGTCTTTGGGATGGACTCGCGTGTGTTAGGTTGTTACATTTTTAGTTTTGGGTGGATACCGACCTACACTAACCATCTTAAATTTTCTAAATTCTTGATGGCTCGCTTGGGGCCCTGAAAGAGGCAAGTCATCCTTCTGCAGTTTAGCGTGACATTTTCATGGTTAATTGTATATTGCTAATCGTTTTTTTGTTTTTTTACTTGTTTAATCTAATTCTTCGCTTTATTTTCATCGGATTGTTGCCATAGGTGGCCACCAGACGAGAGCATTGCAATTAAAATACAATCAAATTTTCATCCTTTATCCTATCGTATCACACACAGCGCACTCACTTGCCATTTAAATATATCTTACTCTTGATATTTATTCCTTCTATCTCTATGTAGTTTCATTCCATTATATTTAAATAAATATCAAGGAATTTTCTATATATTTCGATGTTACTTAACATTAACCCCTTATCAGGACCAGGCCATTGATTTCCCCTTCATTTCACCTTAAGAATCACATATCAAAGGCGATCATAGGCATTCACAAATACATTTTTAGCAAAGAACTACCCATTTTCACCAAAGCGTTTCATGCTAATGTTCCTATCATTAAATTAATCCTACAGCCAGTATGAATAAGTGATTGATTTGTTCAAGAGTTGGTATCTCATAACAAATCCAAGCCGGACTATTTTTGTGTGGCACTGGGCCAATTAATCAAGCCTCAATACTACGCACTAACCACTTCTCTGCCTTTGCTCTCAGCACTAACACTCTTAAGTTCACTGGGGCGAACATTCTTGTAATAAAGTGATTGTAGTGGATAATATTTTCAGGGCCCTGGTTGAAGTTTCATACTCCATCAGTAATCTTTATTAGTGATGAGCCTATTCCTACTCATATTTTTAAGTTTAAGAATATCCAAAATGGCAAGCGATCAACAGTACTTCAAGAACGACGACGCCCTCGCGCAAGAGGGTCCTCAACTCCCATCATCAACCCGATAGGCCCAATTTCTCCTCCGCTCCTGCGCTTCCCTCATTGATGGAAGACAGATCATTGCACTGAAACAGAATAATTTTAGTTCTTCTTTCATATCAGTTTTTAAGCGCCTCAGCATCATCCTCTCTCTCTCAGCTAACTTATTCCAACCCCTGACAACCCTATCCTGGGGCTCTGTCCCCCTTGTGAGTGTTACTCGTAGTCTTCTTTGCTGCATGCGTGATCGACCTTTCTCTCTCTTTGCTCCGAGAATGTGGAATGATCTACCATCTGCGATACACTTATCTCTCTTCCCAAGTGCCTTCAAGCCTACCGTAATGACCTACCTCTATCATGCTTTCATTTGCTGATAGACAGGTGCTTTGTGAAAACTCATAACCTTGAACAGCACCATACAAAAAAGACCTATTATTTTGGTGAACGTTGAGTGATGCGGTAGATTATTAGTATCTGAGGCCATAATTGTCTTTGAATAAACAGTAGACCTTTTCCTGATGGAGTTTTATGCAATTATTTGAACAATAAACGATAGTTTCCGCGGTGGTATTTACCTTTCGAGCAGGGTTGTTACGCCCTTTTACCCTCTAATTCTATTGAATATGGGGAATGTTAAGTTGATTTTCTTATACCCTGTCACGTATAAACAGAAATTAGATATTTAAGGTATATTTTATTGATTAAAATGTAAACTGGGTAAATAAAATATGAATAGTGAACTTGAAAACAATGGTTTTCTCTAAGAATTAGAATATTATTTCGTCTCTTAATGTTTGTGATAGTTTACGTAAAACTTGGTGTCATAAGTTGCCTAACGTCATGTAAGCCTGTTTATCCCAATTTAGATGAAAAAAGCCGAATAAATTATTCACATCTTCCTTTTTTTTAGGCTATAAAGGCAATTAAGGTGACTGCCTTGGTTGATGAGAAAACTGGCCTTGTTTGAAAGATTCCAAATTTTATAGAGGCTAGGATTTTCCTTCTATACTATTTTAATCTCTGTTTTTTCTTTTTTATTTATTAGGTTGTGCTAGTTGAATTGAACTACTGAGCGAATGCTTGAGAAGTTAGCTCGAGTATTTGCTCTACCAGAGCCTGAAGAACACTATAAATTGAGCTTCGTCTTATGGAAAGGGACAAATAAGGAATATTCAAAGCTAATTTTATTAACCATCGCTGATAATTTTTGACAACAGACCCGTTCATTCAATAAGCAATGCGCATTCTTTTGTTCTTTTGTGAGCCTGAATTATAGAAGAATCATTTCCTCAGTTTATCGAGGAGTGTATTAAGTGCCTCTAATCTACACTCGCGGGTGAGGCAATGGAAAATTTGATTAAAAATGCTGAAAGGCAAAGATTACATATTAGAATATACTATGAAAGTTGTAACTAACATGAATAATGAAGAGAAAATTTAAGATTATCCTAAAAATACACGTTTTGTTATTTCATTTGGAATTTTTATTTTGCTCCCAGAGACCCTTGCATCTCTTAGAGGCCCACGAATATAAGTTGGGAACCACAGATAAAAGTTATTATTGAAATAATCTTACATCAGATTTGATTTTAAGGTTTTTAGTCCCATAGACGCGACCCTATAAGTTACTATGTGGATCCGTAGGCCTTCGGTCAGATGGTAACCGTTTTACTTTCCAATGAGGTTTTTAGCAATATCGTAACTATTTGGCCGATTTTAACAAAACTTAAAACCCTTATGTTGTTTTACATTTTCTTTCTAATAATATAATTGCCAAGGTCCTCGCAAGGTTAGTCCTGGAATTATTGAAAGTTTTGTAGGTCGTAAAGTCATATCGTTATAAGGTAAGTCAGAATAATTGAAAGCACACGACTTAGGTCTCGTGACCTTATTTGTATTTCGCTTCTAATTTTCGAGATATTTGTTGTAGTTTTACACTTGAGTCTCTTTGTACTAACCTTTGATTAGGGCTAAACACAATAATTACCATGAGCATTTTATCATAACATTTGATCGAAAACTATTCACTTCTTAAGATAAACTAAAAGATACCTTAAATACATTTAAAAAGAATAAAAAAGAGTAGAAATAGAAAAGAAAGGGGTTGTGAAAGTGGAAATAAAACGAAATAAAGTAAGAAAAGAGAGTTAGGAAGAGTATTAAAGTTACCAGGTGACTGGTTACTCTAATGTTGACCAAAAGATATAAATTCCCACTTAATTAGATACAAAAAAAAGGCGGGTATTGGGGGAGTAAACAATATGGGAAGGTAATGGGAAATGAGTTGACTCCGTGAAGTCTTAACCTTGAAGGTCAGGAACACTAAACGCATCTCTGTAGCTAAAGGGAAAGCAAATGAATTTACAATATGACCCATATGTGTAGTTATACAATATAGAATTTGTGTATAAATTCATTAGTTTTTGTAATGAGGTTTAATAATTTTCGTTAGTATTTTTAATTAATCATTTTAATTAATAGTTTTTCTGTATGTTTAAGGTGCTGCTGTTCATCTTAAGATTCGTAAATTATTTTGAAGTTTCCCCGAGAATTTATTTAGCGATAAATTTCGAGGGTGACTTAAATTTTGCTTGGTTGGAATATATGCTGGTAGACGCGAGCTTGCGGTTGTTTGTGGTTTAACCAACATAACAAGATGCTCAATCTTCACTGCATGAGAAGAGGTATACTATGTCACTTTTCTTTTATCGTCATTTTAGGGGTATATTTGAATTTTTGTAATATTATTACATTGTTATTCGTGTTCTTTTTTCATTTTTGGTCTTCAGGTACTGTTTGAAAATCTCTCTAAACAAAGATTCTTCGTTTTTTTAATTGTTTTTGGTGCAAACTAATGAATTTATACACAAATTGTGTATTGTATAACTATATGGGGCAAATTGTAAATTTCTTTCACACTCTTCATAGCTTTCCTTTCTCACATTTTCCGTTTTATTTCCTCTTGCAACTACTTCTATTCTCTTTCTAGTCACTGTAAGGTTTTCAATGTATCTCTTTGTTTCTCTGAAGATAACAATAAATATCTTTTGACGAAGTGATATAATGAAATGGGTAACAGAGTGAAAGCATTCAATTTAGTCCTCTTAAACATGATAATAAAGAAACGACTTTAAAACAACAAAGATATTTTGAAAATTAGAAGGGTAATTAATTACCTGAAACATACTCATGTTATTAAAAAAGTACTTCGAAAGCCATCGGGGCATCTAAGCAATGACATATTTAACACGAGTTTGGTAAATAAAATGATGTTTACCATCATTTTAACCTAGGTTAGGCTCTCGCCGATTAATAAGTGTACTCACGATTGGAATTGTGTTTGAAGTTTATCTCCACATTTTGTTATTGCTCTTCTAATGTTTAGCATTATTATGTGGTTCAAATGGTCTAGTTGGAAAATCTTTTACATTTTTGGATTGTCTAAAGCCTAAAAAAATGATAAACTTGTATGAACACCGCCTAGTTCCCCCCATTCATCTTACCTGCGGATACAACTTCAATTCCTTCACTCCCTATTGCTCTGATTTGTGTCTTGAGTTGGGTATCAATTTGTGTCGTAACGCGGAACTCTCTTAAACATTATAACCTCTCATACGAGAAGCGAATATCGGCTATATATTATCTAGGACGAATGAGTGATTTATAAATAGTCAGTTATATCCTTTGATTTATAGGCAAGATTTCGTGAAAAATCGAAGCTCCTTTATAAGATTCTCTAATAATTGTCCCTCGGGTGTGATGGCTGTTAAGGTTCGTGCTTTTGATGATGTTTACAATCCTTTTCCTATTTGTAGACAGGTAATTTCGTCTTTCATTCTTCCTGAGAGGTAAAGGAGTTCCTATTTTTTGTATGCATCCAACTCATTTTCTATATTGGCTCGACCCTGGCATTCTTTTTCCATGAAATTGATGATACACTCATTGATTGGAAAACGGTTTTTAACTAGAAGGATTTGTTGCACCTGTTTCCCCATTATGGTTAATTAAAAATTATAATCATGCTGGAGATGAACACATATTTTTTAGACTCTCCTTATCCATTTCGAAGGTTGCATTGAATGTAACTTAGCAGCTTTGTGGGTCCGCAATTCTTCTCTGTCTTCCTCTGCGCACCTGGTTCATGTGTTCTTCTCTCTGTTGGATGTCTGTTGGGGCGTGCGAATGAATAAACCTTGCTGAAACGTAACCTAATTGTCAGTTTTCCTGCGGCGGGTGAAAACATACAAATTATTTTCCTTCCGAAGTGAAAAACAGCCACGCTGCTCAGAAGCCTTCAGAAAACTCTTTACTCGAGTCACGACTTCACATATATTGTATATGGCATATATATGTATAACCAATTTGTGTTGGGTGATTGTGTGGACAGGTGGGTGTTTGTGTATGTGGATCTTTAGAAATATGTTTATGCATTAGTGTGTATGTATAAGAATATGACCTGCCTTACGATGGAGGGTGTTAATATCTAAGCATATTATATTCTATGTAGGAAATATCTTTTCACTACATTCACTTGTAAGTGGAACAAAGTAGCTTAGTCTATTCGGGATTAATTATTAACGACTAATATTCGTTAAGATATTACACAAATAGGAGTCAAAGACTATTTTTAACGAATGGGGTGAATTTGGGGATAATTGAATATATTATATAGGTCGGAAAGCCAAAAGATGAAAATAATTGGAGAGGTAGGAACCAACAGGTGTGAAAGTGGAGATAACCTATCACTGTTTTGCAAGAAAGGCGTGGCCTTTTACTGCGCCTGAGCTTTCCATATCAACCGAACTCTTCTCACCAATTCCCTTGAACTGATGCATTAATTGATATTCAATATTGTTTAATGAAAAATCAAACACTTTTAGTCAAGAGTGGAGCTGTGTTGAAAGAGTGGTTAGGGAAGACCCCAGAGTCGTTATTCCGTCACAGAAAATAGAACAAGCAAAGGTAAATATAAATATAGCAAAATGTAATATTAATGACATAAGTATTGTCGATAAACTAAAACTAAAGAGAATAAACCGAAGAAATAAAAGTCAAAACAGATCACGAAAACTTATATTCAGAGGAATGGTTCCTTACCATAGTAGTTTAATGAATTGAAACGTCAATTGAGAAATATCAATTAAACTTTATCCTAATCCTAGTAAATAAAGCAGTGGGTTATGACGCCCAGATACCGAGGTCGGTTCTGACGAGAGTGGATGGACAGAAATAAAAGTCGGAGATCGTATAGAGCAGCCACCATTAAGGAAGTGTGGGAAGGCTGCGTCTGCATCTGCATCTGCATCTGCATATGTGCATAAGCATAGAAAGCTCCCGCCGAACAGGTACCTCTGAAATCTGCTGAAATGTTTTCATTTCACAATTCTCCTGAGGCGGAACGATGGGTTTGTTTGCTCGTTGGTGGTAAAACAAAATTTTCTTGTTCTGTTTGCAAAGAGAACCGTCGCTCTGGTAAGCATGCAGGCTTGGCTGCGATTGCCATTCTTATTTTTAACTAAATAAAGTGGCTTGTAGTAGAGATTTTTAATTGTTTCTTGCTTTTATATTACTGTTTTTCTCTTCTTTATATTCTATTTCTCAATTTATTATGCCTGAAAGCATGCAGTCGTAGAATCATACTAAATACTTTCCCTTTATAAATAATTCTAACCTAAAAAGAAGATGGAGTGATAAGCAGATGATAGAGTACTATTTAATCAGGGATAGGAATTGGCTTAAGGATGATTTAAAAGGTAAAATACTGAGATGTTTTAGCCAATGCCTTGTTAGGTGTTTTAAAATTAAGGAGAGGAAAGAAGTTAAAAGGTGGATAGTTAATATAACAAATAGAGTTGAAGCACTAATTAAGTGCAATACTTGTTAAATGTGACTAAAGTGACTAAAGTCCAACGCTACAAAAAAAGACTGTAGAAACAGAAAGTGAGTTGCAACTTGTAATTCTTTACACTTTTTAAGACATAACCAAATGCATCTTAATTTAGAATGCATTTAGTGTGAATAATGTTTGTATTTTGGCTTAGTGGGAAATGAATTAACTGCTGTAGCAGCTTTTTAACACCGGCGCTGGACAGAAAACTGTTGGTGTCGTGTGAAGGTTCAAATTCGTAAAAATGCTTTTACCTTGAAGGGGGGCGGAAGATCCATAACGTTGGGCAATAAATAGAGGTTCCTATCTGTTTGCGCTTTCAGACCCATGAAATAGCCAAAGGGGCTCCATTTAACTGGAGATTTAGCAACCATACGAATTAGTGCTGGCAAAGCGCCTTTGGATAGTTGAATAATGCTAGCGCACATTAAGACTTTGAATTCCTTTTGACCAGCAAGCAGTCTGTGGGTCGTGTGAAGTTGGACTCATAAATGGGTGGTTGGGCCATTTTTCACTATGTAATGAGAGACATCGTGTTTGAAGTGTTTGCCACCTGTAGTGGTCTCACCAGTAGTTACAACTACTTCGGCTGCACTGTGATTGAAAGTTTTTATAAAGCAGGTTGACATTGAACCTGATTCCACTAGGATGATATTTTTGTGATGTTCTTAATTTAACCAAAATTTTCGGTCCATCAGGAGTTCGACATGGGTTAGAAAGTTCGGCCCCAATGTCCGAAGAGAGTGAGCTGTGAAGCCCTAGGATGATTGACAGGGGTTTCTCTTCCGAAGTGGCAATTGGCTTGCCGTTAGCAGCCTATAATTTAAGCTCCTATGGTATCATATATGAAAGAGGTGAGATGCTTACCACATCGCCTGATTTGACACAAAAACAGACGTTTGTAGTTGGGTCTGTTATAAAAAGGCCGTGTTCATTGCAGCTATCCTCCACGCCTACCGATCAACAGGGTATGAAGCTGGATTCCATTCTAGGAACACGGGCAAAAGTACCTTTGGGCTTTCTGCTAAAACTGGTAGTATTAACCCGTCTTTGTTCTCCCCTGGTCTACTGGCTGTAGGATGTGTCCTGTTTAAGACCAGCTGACCAATGATCTTGCGTGTCCTTGAAACGTGCCTGATATTATGAAGAAAAGGATAAAGCACGTCTTCAAACCTCCACGAGAGGCTCTCAAAATCGAGTTGTAAAGCGGCTATAGCTTCATGCGAGGTTAGTAAAATGACTGAGGCTACGGTTGAGACGTACAGCTCGAGTAGGTTGGCCGTGGCTTCGGCACCCACTCCGAGGGTGTTCCAGAGAGTTTGCTGGTAATTACGTGTTAAGCAACTTTGAAAGGCGCTGTAGAAACAACACCTTAAGCACATCTTTGTAGACTGATGCCTACAGGGTGTGGATGAAAGTGTTCATTTGTAGAAGTAACTTGGTGGGCCTCATGTCCTCCAGATCTTCCCGCGTCAAGAACTGAGTTTGCCGCTCCACCAAATCCATTTTAATTTCCTCTTATTTTTCCGAGGCTGGGTGGGGGGGAGTACATCATGACACCAGGCACCGTTTTAAGGCCTGGATAGTCTCAAAAAGAAATTTGTAATGCTTTGCACTCTTGCTACAAGGGAAATTGGAAATTTATTACCGCGATTAGGGCAAGTAATTGAGTTAAAATTGATGCATTACTCCAATTAACATTAAAATAAATTATGTGCGAGCTGGTTGCGGCTTGTAGTTAAGGTTTTGAATTACAGTGGAATACAAAGTGTACTTTGGTTTAGAGGATGGCTAAACAGTATATTCAGGTGGGACAATTTAGTTGCTTTGAGTTTAATTGAGTGCAAAGGAGAATGGCAAGGACTAAGTGAATATTTTAAAGTCGAAAACTCAGGGCGGAGGACAAATACGAATGAAAGATTAATAGCTCTACTCTGTTTTGCAGGTAAATAGATAATGCAATTTATATTGCCGCAGTTAACCTGCATAAAAAATCTCTCCTTTAAGAAAATAACATTTGGTGCACCTCTCAAAAGTAGAGGAGGGCGTCTTGGGTGAGACTGGCAAATCATGGTAGGATGCTGTTTTACCTGCCGGGAGTTTATCTCAAGGCAAAAGTGATGTAGTTCAGTAGGTGTTTGAAGGATGGGTCGAGGGTTTGCTTTCTTTTCTTCAGGGAAATCATGTGATTCCTTGGGAATATGTGGGTGAGTCGATCTGATGGGCAGAGACGCCCAGATGGCGTTGTGTTCGATGTGTTGATCATCCTGTCTGGTATATAAATAGAAGACTGGCAAAAGACGTTGGTCTCTACACCGTACACGAAGAAAATTAATGGAAAGATTCAATGCATATGGCTGGAGGACACGAGCGTAGGCTTGGGAGAGAAAAAGTGAGAGGAGAGAGAGGAGAGAGGAGAAGGGAGAGATGAGAGGGGAGAGAGGAGAAGCGAGAATTGAGAGGGAAGATAGAGAGGAGAGCGGATAGGAGAGGGAAGAGATAAGAGGTGAAAATGGATAGGAAGAATGAAGAGAGGAGAGTGGAGGGAGAGAAAAGAGGGGGGAAGACGAAAGTGGAGATGAGAGAGATAAATGAGGAGGACGAAGGGTAATGGGAAAAGGGAGGAGTGGGGAATGGGAGAGGGAAGGAGAGAGACAGCGATATACAGAGAGAGTGAGAAAAAGAGGCATACACGCATACACATTCATTTTTGTCGGAATTAGCGAGCGAGTCGATGTTTACAAGCATCTCCAGCAAATAGCACCGCCTGCGGCTGGGCGAAGCTGAGTAGAATGCTTCTCTGCTTATTTTCCATAATTAGCGACCATTCCTGACTCAGAAACTCGATACAAAAGGTGATGTCTTCATCTGTCTTGAAATATGTTGAAGCACGCACCTCCAGCACTTAAGAGAAAGACGTGCACGAAATAAATAAATATATATATATATATATATATATATATATATATATATATATATATATATATATATATGATAATGAAACCACTGTATTTACGGAACTAGTTTCGTAACTAAATTCTATGTAGGAATACAGTGGTTTCACTATCATATACCATAACTCGCTATTGAGTTCTTTCACTTATATATATATATATATATATATATATATATATATATATATATAAGTGTGTGTATTGTTTTTTTCCAGTTGGCCTCATTCTGTCTCGGACAACAATGGAGATTTATTTCTCCATGGCGCAGGCCTGGGCGAAGTGTAGGGAGATCCTAGGTTGTCCAGTCATCAGGATCCCAATCTCGGTTTCGCCGGTGTCATCCAAAGGAATGTAGAGCAGTACCGGTGGCACTAGGTTGGCTGCAGGAGCTGCCAGAGTCACTGACCACAGCGCACTAGTCCACCTTTGGGGCTCCACTCCTGATTTGGAAGGTTTACTTCCTTACACTTGGCTGTTGGATCACTAGAGGATTTCCTCTGACCGGCTAGCCGTTGGCTGCTAGAGCCACCCCCCTCCGCCTATCTTGATAGTGCAGTGTAAACACTCTTCAAATTTACATTTGAAATGTATTGATGAGTAAATCCATCAGCAATGCTGATTCGCTCATTTCGCTCTTGAAAATATTTTCGAAATTTCTTTAGAGAATATGAAGTTACTTGTTTATATTATGAAGTTGCTTTTAATTATTTACATAGAATATTTCCAAAATATTAATATGGAAAGGGTATAGAAATATTTTACGTTACTCATTCAATTCAATTATTGCCGCGAGACCCATTACAATTTTTCAGTCCTTTGGTATGTGGCAATATATATGAACTGGATGCCCTTATTCTTATAGCAGGCCTGTAACTCTATGGTAAATCTTAGCTCAATCTTTCTCAAATATGATCGTCTATAGCAAAAAATTGAACCCAAAGAGATAAGATATATTCTTTTCTTATATACATAGAGACTAGCCTACTTACCCGTTGTTTACAGGTTAAAATTAGGATTTAAAAAATATATATATATATCAATGTCTCATTCAGTTAAGTTCTTGGCCAGACTATTTTTCTTTTAAAAATATTTAGTTTGTAACTTACACTACTTTACTTTATCATAATTTTTCTTTACTTTTTTATATCTTCCAAAATTTCTGTCGTGAATGTGACGCTACTTGCTTTACATTATTTTCCTTGATTTAATTCTTTACATCATTATCATCATCATCACTAACTCTATAATTCAAAAAGGGGAATTTTTGAGTATTTGAATAAAAATTTTATCTTAGTTTGGTTATGACTTATGTTTTTTTATCAAAGTTATTTCTAATAATTCTTTTATAATATCAAAAAACAAAATGGTGAAGTTCAGAAATAAATATAAGTATCGAAATTTTGTGAAATTTTTAAAACCCAACGAATTACAAATGGTGAAGTTCAGAACTTTTTTATTTTATATATCTTCTATAGCTATATTTTAGCAACGTGATATTTTGAAAAGGGGAAATTTAGTTTAAAGTTCCTTTTTAAAATTATTATAATTGGCGAAGTTCAGAAATTTAATCATGGCTGCTTTTTTAAAGATTTTAAGTTTTAATCTTACTAGCGAAGCGCAATCTCCCCCTGTAGGGGAAAGTGGCGAAGCCATTGCCTGGTTTATCTAACCATATTGGAGCTGAAAATCCTTGTGTCTGTTCTTCCTCTTCTTCCTCATGCTCTTCTTCATTTTCATTTCTTTGTCTTCTTCGACAGCAAGGTTTGCCAGACATCTTTCTAATTTTGCGTCCGCCTCCCCATCACTGAATCCATGAACGGGTTCATAGGTTCGGTCAGATACTGAATCATCATCTGATACGTCCATAAAAGAATCTTCCATATCTTCAATGTCCAGTAGTTTTAAAATTTCCTTTCTCTCAACACGTTGGTCGATTTTCCTTTTTTTTCTGTTCGTTTATTTGCTTCCAATTTTTTTCCAAATTTTATATTAGTAATAATTTTTATTGTGAAATGCATAATACTTTATACTATTTTTGTATGTCTGAAAATAGGAGAATAAAAAATAAGTAAAATAAAATAAAAGGTTCAAAAATAAATGTCACCAATATATGGTGACATAATATGTAAAGTAACTATATGAAGCTCACTTTTCATTATTTGTTATGTTCTGTAAAACTTTGAGACCAAACATACTATAAAAATAGCATATATTTTATGTATAAATTGTGAAATCCAAAAATGAGAAATGTAAGTACTAAAAATTACCTGTCACCAATAAATGGTGACATGGCTTCTGGGATTAACCCCATATTTTGCCCGCCATTTTGTTAGGGAAAATATAAGAGTACAACAATAAAATTAGTACAGAACATGTTTATTACATATTTACTTCTCTCCTCTGTCACTAACAGAAAATTTTTCTTTAGCCCCCACAGGCATTTCATTAAAACTGGCCTGGCAGTTAACGTGTCAAGCGAAGAGAACCCACTCCACAAAACGTGTATGGAATCGCTAAGAATTATTGGTTTCCATCACCGCAGAGATTGCCACCATCTAGAAGAAGCTAGCAAAATTAGAACAAGCAAGGACTCCCTAGAGAAAAACATCCTCTACCCTTCACCTAAACACATACGTGTGATGCAATGGCGTCTGTTGGTACCATAAAAAATTGGAAACCAGGCCCACTAGACGCGTTGAAAATAAATCTAATTTTTATAGGTTTCTGTACATTTTTCAAAGCTTTTATATCTTGACAAGCTGGAAATCACAACTGTTTTGACTAAGGATGTTGCGAAGCATTGACACATGAAGGTTTAACTTTTCAAGAAATTTACGGAACAAATTTACTGATAATAGCAGTTCAAGTAATAGTGTTAGTAGTGATAAATCATTCAGCTCACCATTGTTTAGAGATGACCTTCTAACAGCCAGGTTAAATTTGCTAGACTTAAATCTATGTCCTCTAAGACACGTGTGTCTGAAATTATAGACGTTGGTCAAGAGGACCATGTGAATCTAATTATCGATAATAGTGTCATTCCTATGCATCCGGCGCTTAATCGTATAGTGGGGGACCTAGTGCTCAACCGTATGCAGGCTTTCTTCGAGCAGGCAGCGGCAGAATTAGGCGCGTTAAATATCGTGGAACAGCCACAATTTCAACCGGTGTACAATATAAATAATACAGTGAATCTGATTAACATTAAAAAAAATAATTTAGAAATTCCAGTCTTGCACTGTAGCAGGATGCCCTTTTCTGATCACTCCACACTTTGACACCACTTTTGTCGCGGTATGCTTTGTGGTACGTGATGTACTTCTTTGATGAAGTAGGCTTTGATCTAAGAGTGCTAATTCGGTAGTTTTGTTCTTAATGAAGAGCTATTTCAACACGTAAGGATAAGAGGCAAAAGGATTTATACCAAAATAAACATATATTTTAAATGAAACACTTAACTATGACAAACAAACCGTTGACACATTTCGATCTTTGTCTCAATGTTAAACTCAACTATTCCTGTTGGCATCTAGGCCTATCGCACGGATGCGATGACAAAAAATAAACAAATAGGCTACACGTAAACACACCAATTGCCGATTAGTATTTTTATCGCGACTCTATTTGATTAGCGTTAAACATTAAATTAACGTACGCTCGTCTACAAGCAAATATGACCGAGGTTCACGAACAATGGTTTCTACTCCCCTTAAAACGTGAGACGTACTAAACTTCTACTATCGCCATATGAATATAAAGGTTCTTTCTAACTTACATGACAGGAGATATTAAGGATTGCTGGATGTCGCTGGAGGGCTTATCTATCACTTTGGACTGTTGTCTTGGCCGATCCTTGAATGTCGTAGAGGTAGTATGGCGGTAGAGAGATGAGACGATGTAACTTCTAATTAAAGAACGGAAGCTCGTTGGGGCTGGGTTCTTATCCTCTCATTCTTACGGAGCTTGAGATGTGAGAGTCACTCAAGTGTGAGCGGGTTTAATTTTCTTCAGTCAGACTTTTCTCCAGTTTGTCAAGGATTCTTCGGTATGGCACCGATATCAAGATTGACTATTTATGTTAATTCGGCCCGGGAAGGGGGGATTGATTTTCACAATCTGATCCTATCGTTCCTCACGTAAATAGTCCTGTATGGCTGAAAGATCGATCTTCACGAACTAAACTTTCTTCTCTCTTATCGAATTCTAAACTTCTTGTCTGGCTGAAGGATCGATCTTCACGAACTGATCCTTCTTCTTTCGTATCGACTTCTAATAACATGTCTTTCTTTGCGAGGCTTATTTATAGGCGGATCACCGCCCCACCTTCGACGTAAGTGACCCGGCCACAGGGAGGGGAACTCGAATGGTCAGAGCGAGATGTGCAGAGGTTGGCACTGAGGTGCCCAAGTCGGCTTGCTAATTAGAAAGACTCTCAACCGCACCACTACTTGGCGTACCTTTTGACTAGCACGCTTTTTATTGTAACGTAACCACGGGTTTATGGGTCTCGTAGATACTTGGATCATTAGAACGTCGTTTAAAGGCCTTATGTGGACGCCTTAAAACAAATGTTAGCACCAACAGCCCAAAGCGGCGGGGAGATCAAACAGGGTAGGCAGTTACTGTAATTCGCCGGCTACCGTTCCTACGCTTCTCCTCATGGGGAGGCTCGCTCCTCCGGCTTTCTCCACAAGGAAGGGAGGCTTTAATGTACATCTCTTCCTACAGGATGCTTAATGTAGCAATTTCTCTACAAGCACATTCCCAGTAAGACAGATTCGGTGGGAACATCGACCCAGTCATGGGAACTGCCGGACATTCTGAGCGGACCTTCGGATATCCATGATACACATAATCGGAATAAGAATGACGATAATATCAATCAAAACATCAATAATGTTTTGATTGACGGTGAAGAGGAAGTGGTGTCACCCAGGATTGATCCATTAAATAAAAGGCAGACTCAGATAACGGATTTTTTTCCCCCAAATAACTTTAGGCAACTTGAAAACAGCTAACTTAACTAATGTCCCAGGGGCAAGTAACATAATTAAGAGCTGCCAAACGAAAGGCTTAAAAGTGTTTTTCCCGAAGAAGTACAATCATTTTGTATTAACCAGCCCTAAGATGCTGGACTTAGTTTTAGAAATGGTGAAAGCGAGAATTGTACGCGAAACGGATAATATCAGATATGCACACAGATTGTTTTTGGTACCCAAAGTGTTACCTATAGTTTTCCTAGGTTTTCCCTACCTAATGTAAATAAAGTTTTCAATAAGTTATAAAAGGGCGATTATGCATTTAAGATTGACCTACGGCACGGGCTCTACCATATTAACCTTTCCACTTTGGCTCAAAAGAATTTGGGGATAAAAATTAATAAGAGAAAGTTTTCCTTCACAAAACTTCCTATGTTGCTCTGTGGGAGCCTGTTTATAATGGAAAACATAATGGCTACCATCTGCAACAAAGTAACAAAGGATTGAGGGTCAGAGCCTTTGTTTACTTGGACGATCTACTCTTCACAAGAAAATTGGATAATCTTTTGAACGCGTTGGACATTTTGTTTGGTTCTTCGCTTAGTATTAACATGGAAAAATATATCATTGTGCGTACGAAAGATCGAATATACTGCAGGGTTAGGATCAATATTTAACGCAAATTTGTACAGTTAGCCAAGGTTTTGTTAGATAGAATTAGGTTTGCATTATGTACTATCCAGAATCTCGACTCCTGGCAAATTAGACAATTATTTTGGCTTCGACTAGCCGGTATTTTGAATTTTGTGGGTCCTCTCCTTAAGCTTCCCTTTTTTTGGGTGCAACTGGCGTATGCCCATTTCTTGAATCCAAGGGCGGATTTTCATAAGGTATGCGCGCTGCTGCCTCTGCTTCACGGGGGGCAACCGGTCCTGTGGAAGAGGCGAAAAAGTAATCGAATCTCGGTCTTCTCGGACGCCTCGGACACAGGACTGGAATTCACTGGGGAAGATGCCGCTGGGCGATTCCTAACACTTTTCCTGATAATATATTCCTTCTAGAAACCATTGCTTTGCTTCTTACTTTACATATCTTTCCTAATTCTCGTTTACTAGGGGATAACCAGCCAGCTATTTTTAATACACGCAGAGGTAAAATACCTCCGAAATTATTAACTATACTTTCAGGTCCTTCGTTAGTCACATTTTCAAAAATCTTTGCGACCGCTTCCATTAATATCCGCTACGTGCGTAGCAACAGAAATCTGGCCGACCGGGTGTGGCGCACTTTCCAGCCGGAGCTGTCACGAAAACCTACTGACGGCCTGTCAATAGTCTTTTTTATACACTTTGTTTTATATAAATACCTCCCTTTCCAAAATTGTAAATGTACTCATCATATCTCTTTTTATGTTCTATCTTCTCCTTTTACCTCATTATCACACCCTCTTCATCAATTTAAAAATAAATATAGAGCGATCTCCTCCTCATTTACAGGCGTAGGAGATAAACAAAACACCAGTTCTGGTTTCCCTTTTGTCAAGTTTTGCATTATAACTTTTTTTTCTAAACAATAACGAGCAACAAAACATGCACCATTTATAAGTATATTATGTTCTTTCTAACGCATACAATTATGATAGTTTTGTGACAAAAAGTGGCACAATGGTATTGTTGTGTGAGCATGTAGTCCTTCTTGACCTTGGCTACCCTCATTAGTCGTTGGGAGGAAGGCGACAACAAATATAGGGACTGTCTCTCTTAAAAACGTGGGGATTGAAGACGAGTGCAAATTCTTATATTAGCCTAATTGGATACTATTTCAACAGGCTTCGGGTGGTTATAGGATATAAACAAGTGAAACAAAATAAACTTTAATACTATATAAACAACAAATGAGATTAACAAGAGTGATTTACTTTAACAATTACCTTAGTTGTCCGGCAAATGAAGGTGAAATGAATTTACAAATAATGATATTGTCTGAGCCGTACGAGGCGCAATAACTACCCGAGCGAGATCGGAAGGAGACTACGAAGAGCCTTGTGATCGGAGAGCACCACGCCTCTTCGACGATGAAAAAGAAAATGTAATGGCTTACGATTTTCTGAAGGAGACCACGAGTAGTCACTCGGGGGAGTATTCTTTTCAGAGAAGCGTAACTTATCGCGTTATTCTTGACTGAGTCCTTCGTCCTCGACCTCCATCGTTCCGAAAAATGGTTTCTGCCTGCGAGTCCTAAGGGTGCCGGTTGTCGCTCAAAAATAGCACGTCGTCCTTAGATGATTCCAATGACCTCTAGATGCTGCGTGAATACTTTCGGAGTACTGCATGGGCACTGCGTGAATTTTTCTTGCGTGAAAGCGGCGTGAATACAGCTTGCGTCCCGAATGCTCTGAGAATACTCATTTGCTCATTTTCGTGCTGGGAAATATATAGGACTCCGCCGGAAACTCATTTCTTTGAGGTCAAAAGCAATTCCGACTCTGTCCCCAAAGACTGGGTGGTGATGGTTTTAGCGCCATATCGCTAAATGGTGTCCCGGTTCCAGTCTGACTTCGACATCGCCCCGGAAGATTACCGAAAGGTTCCGATGGAATGTTCTTCGTCCGTTAGATACTCCCTTTATCTTTAACTCACACTTAAGACAAGCAAGGCGACTTATCCATGACATAAATTTGAGGTTAAGAAGTGAAAGCATTATATGATGATTAATTTCTTAATAACATTTACACTGTCAGTCGCTAGGGGTTTATTTCTTAGTACCGTCAAAGCGGCGTCTGTTGAACTCCGGATCTGTGGTTATTACATTTGCAAAGTCACTAATTATTTTGAAATCACATTCAATAATATCATTCACCGTATTTAGATTCTTAATATAGTATAACGCTTTTCTGTAGTTCCCATTCTGTGATCAAGACGCTAGAGGTTCCAGAAACCACTCGGATCCAATGTTCAGTGTGTCCATTAGGAAATATGATTCGGATAAAATTATATCAAACAGAGTTGCCTTGGCTGTGGCTCACTGCAATAGAGGCTTTCCTCTTCTGAAGCTGTCTCGCTTCTTAGTAGAGTGGAACTTGGCAGCTATTTCATGCTTCAATGTGTCACTCAATTTACTGTTCAACAGGACAAATGGTCACTTGCGCCAGGTACCCTTTGTTGCTTCCCATCCTATTAAGTACTTTATGAATAAGCGCTGGATAAGTTTTATTGGACTTCAACATATCCTGGATTAGACTTGGATCATTTACGGGAACATCTGCAGCAGACTTCAATATCAACTCTACATGAGTTTAGAACACAGCAAGGTGGGCGTTGAGTCTTTCCAGCTTTGATACAGTGTCTTCGTAGAACACAAATTGATCTACAAATAGCAG
This sequence comes from Ceratothoa steindachneri, assembly GCA_963969495.1. Taxonomy (NCBI): domain Eukaryota; kingdom Metazoa; phylum Arthropoda; class Malacostraca; order Isopoda; family Cymothoidae; genus Ceratothoa; species Ceratothoa steindachneri. Next base: position 80,599,693 of record OZ018327.1, read on the forward strand.
CCTTTTTATGGAGTACACCTTTATAACTAGCCTTCTGCCCAAGAGCAATAACTGTCAGTTCAGCATTTTCCTTTAGTCAGTTTTTGGAAACCTTTTTGAGGTTTGAATGTCTTGGAGGATTTATTTATTGCTCTTCTTTTCCTTCAGCCATTTGCTGTTGATAGCTAGCTGTTCTTGGTTTTCCTTGGACAAGTCTGTCCAAACATCCTTCAGATTCTCAAACTAGGGAATAATGGCCCCTTAACCTTCCAAAACAGGTCTTACTAGGATTTTCAAGATGCGATATTGATAGGTCAGATAAAATGATTCTTTGTTCAGCATTTTTTCCAGTATTTGGGCAGTTCCTTTGTGAATTCCATTTTTACTGGATAAAGTGTCACAAACAAAGAAAATAACAGTACCCGTAAATTTCCACATCTCCAATGAATCCAGTGAAGCTTCAACCTGAGCTTTGTGAAAAAAATATGCAATGGCATGCACTCACAATAACTCTCATTTAATGTATGAATGGGAACAAGTGACTGAATGTAGTCTAAAAAAGACTAGTAACATTACTCGTAAGTAACCACATCTCTAGTAAATCTATTGAAGCCTTATTCTGAGCAGTTCCATTAGTCCATTATAATTTTCGATTGTAGCTACTCACAATAACTTTGGTTCAGTGTATAAAGGTGGACCAGTCACTAGCACAGCTAAATTATCTGACAGATTTCCGGGTTCTCTGCCCAAGTCATCTTTCCACAACTTTCAACCTCAGTGTGCGTCAGCATAGAATGAGAGGTTTTTACAGAATTTGGACAGGTGTCTTGTTGATATGATACATGGACAACATTCTGTTGCGACATGTTTTTGATGTCGAGCTGAGTAAGTTAGCCAGATCATTCCCTCAAGCTTTAAAAGAGGCAAAAATCATGGCGTTAATTGATTGTCTGATAAACCATGAGAGTCAAATGCATTGAAAATGCCATAGCAATCCATGATCTTCCTTTCTAATGCCGCAGTCACTCTAGTCAAGTTTCTTTTGATGGTGAGAACATCCAGGACAAGCCTGATGGTAATCCATATCTTCTGTGTTTGCGTCATTTTCAATTGAGTCACTCCAGGTAATGTCATCCACATGTGCAACTAACTCTTCTTCACCTGTAGCTGTATGTTAGGACAACATGTGGGATAAAAATTTTTAAGTAAATGCTAAATATCGCAGTAGAGTAAAACATGAAACTTTTTGTGACATTCAAATTATTTAGTTTACCTTATTCTAATCTATGCTGTGGTATATCATTCCTCGCTGCTTGCTACAGGGTTCATGTCTCAAATATCTTGTCATAACCAAACATATGACCTTTACTCTGTCTTGTAGTCTTCGTAGTCTCTCTTCTCTCCAAATAGCAGTCTCTTGTTCTCTATTTCTTGGATTGTATCTGGATCTCCTATATCAAGAAGGCTGTTTAAATCAAAGATAAATTCCTCTCTTTCCTCTAGGATTCTTGTTTCTTCATAAAATTTCACCATAGCATGATTTTTCTCATGTAGTTTCAACAAGAAGAGTTTCATTGCGATTTAATAGGGCATCGTCTTAATCATAGCTATTTGCAAGAAAGAGATAAGTAAGTTCAACTCTTTCATATGCAAGGACTTGAACTTTGGGCCTTTTTGCATTTTCCGGTAAATTTTGAAGATTAAGGAAATACTGTAATTCCTGTCTTTGGTGGAAAACTGGGAAGCACTGATAAGAGTAGTCAGTATCCGGCCAGAAAGGTTTCAGTGAGAGATCTGGTAGATGACCAGGTGACACTTTACTGAGACATTACTCGTATGTTCTGTGATATCACCTTTCCACCCACGGAGCTCCCCTAGCTCTAATCAAATTTATCAAATTTATAGTGCTAAACATGATTCAATAAATCCCTGAACTGGTGCCTTTGGCCAAGTTCGAGCATAAAATTTAAAACTCTATGCAGTAATGCTTCTTAAAATTATAAGAGAAAATAATTGTCATTTAGAGCTTCATCAGGGAAAAAAACACCGAAAATGTACAGTCACCTAAGAAAGTAAGTTTTTTTTTATTTTAGAACAGGGCTCCCAACCCATTTATGTTTTCCCGGCTAAAAAGTGTCAAAAAAAGAGCAAGGAAAGACCAGTATACAGGGCTTTGGAATAGTTCCCAATCATTTCAGCGATACAGGTTTTGAGAATATTTGTTCTCGCGCTCACCCACGCAGATGACTTGCTAATAGCGAGTAAGAACTAGAATGGACACATGCAGTAATAAGGCACCCGGGTTCGTGTGAGTTTTACAGTGTATTAAACGGTCCGTATACGCTAATTGTCAGAAAGTTGACTTTCACTGTAGTATTTAAAGCTAGAAGCAACGGGCTCTCATTTATTACTTTACACTAACCGCACCAATTGTTTCGTTATTTTCCTTGAAAATTGCCTTAGCGGACAAGGACAGTCTCTCGTTACACCAAGGGACAGACACCTTTACATCGCTTCGTGTTTGTTCGAGAAACATACGTTGGGAACCTCAAACTTCAGATACCTCTAAAAGTGTTTAATAAAGCTAACGGCAACAAGATCCGGCATTTTTATCGGCAAAGCCAGAAGCATGAATCAGGTTCGCAATGATAATATCAAATCATACGAAATTACGCCGACATACGACGTTAATCCAGGAATACTTGCCGAGTCAACCGCACAACCCCTCTTTAGTTGCTCCTGGAAAACAGGTGGGTGCCATTTACAACTCTTCTATTCTACTATTTAAAGCAATATCAGTCAATTCTGTATCATATTATTAATACTATTATTAGGATTATTACTAATGCCACTTTGTGTCTTCTCTCGTTGAATTAATTTCAACCGCAATTGCTCTCGGTAGTTCTCGTTTGACTTAGAGAATTAAAAGCTGTTCATACGCGTAATTGTTATTGATTGTTTAAAAAATGTTTAATTTTTTTATAATATTCTCTGGAATTACAAAAGGTAATAGCCGCCTTTAAAAACTCCCGTTACTCGTCTCATTGCTTATTTACGTCGGAGTTCCAACAGTCCTGTTACCCTTGGTTACGACGCTCTCAACAAAAAACACAATAATAGTTTTGATGTATTTTGCTAAGTTTTTATTGTTTCATCATATGAATGTGTTTATATTGTAATATTAATCAATGTGGCCGACCTGAACAGTGAGGACTGACTCCAGGCGACACCTGAAGACCGCACACATGTTGTGGACGAAGTCCTTCTTCATGCTGGCCCACACGAGGTTGAGGGATGAATTCAGCTCGTCGATGTTGCTGTATTGGACCTTGTAGGTGTAGGCCTTGCTTTCGATATGTGGTTATTCATTTTAGGCGATTGATTAAGATCAGATGACTGCGGAGGCCATATTTCTTTCGAATAGAAGTTTATCTTCGACCCCATCCACTCTTGCACGGTATTGGTTGGTTAGGCAAGGGCACCATTGTGCTGAAAAACTTAGTCCGCCTTTTTTTTTATCTTTCTTCCTAAAGGAAGAGCTTTCATGGCCCGAAATTCCCTGTAATCAGCCACGGTAAGCCTGAAACCGGCCTTCAACTACCCCGGCGTCATATTCTAGACATTCGAAGCCACGACGCTTCGAATGGCTTGGTCGTCAAAACGTAGCAGACCTCGGAGACGTCCTGGCTGAAGCTTACCACGCAGTCATCTAGCTTGTTGATGACCAGATCGACCGTGAAGGTTTTTTAATCAGAAAAAAATGAGAATTCAATTTTAGTGTCTTTGGATTTTCTGTGGCAAACACTATGGAAGAAGCCTTTATAGAAATACAGGCATTCTGATATTTTACAATTTTTCTAACACAATAACATAACATATCATTGCTCATATCGTGGAACGAAACTGTAATTTAGGTTCATTTGTGCGTCGCGGGCAATGTGTTTAAAGCATACTATGGTTTTTACAGACAAAAATATGGCCAGGATATGCAGGAAATAAACCACAGTAATAGGATCAATTTATTCGCAAAACCAAGTTTCGACGGAAGCCTTCGTCATCGTCAATCGCTGGAATACTAATAAAATACAAAAGAGATGCCTAACGTACAGACACACAAATTTGCAAGTCGGAATGTGATTAAGGGGGGCGGTATGGGGAAGCAGTGGCATTTCTGACTAAAGGAAGTATAAATTTCTTAGTTATCAAGGGATTAGTGTTGAATTAGCCATAGGAAGTATTCAATTTTGGAATTTCCTTTATACCTAAGCGCCGATTTAATTAGACTCCTATATATATAATTGTGAGAATTATAAATTATTTTTGCATTATCAATGTCAATTGAATGGTTTTCCTTTGATACGTGTAGAAAAAAAACTAGAAGAAAGAGATCCACGTCGCATATTCCTTTTCCCGATCCTATGTAATCTTTTCATGGGAACTTTTGAGAAACAGCTCCTCCTCGCTATTTACTCCATTTCATAACATGGATCCGCTATGTTGATGATATATATTCTTCATGGCCTATTATTTATAACATATTTGTTATTTTTGTTAATTAAACCACATCAACTCACCAATGAATAAAGATTAAAGCACTTAGTGCCTTTTCTCGAAGTCAAAATATCTAAAGTACATATGCAATAAAGTATATTGTTGTCGTTAACGCAAACCATTCAAATTTACTGCCTATACATACTTTGTTTGACATAAAATGACCTGATTTTTTTTTTTTTTTAGGATATCTTATCGCATATGTGATCCTTGTTTCCCCAGGCATTAATTCAATTGCAGTATCTCCTGTGGTTCATAGAAAAATGTCATTATAAAGCCAACATCAACTTTTATTCTAAATTTAACTCTAGGAAAAAAGTTTTTAATAATTATATTATATTCTATTATTCGCTTTAGTTAATCAACTTTAAAACCCTAGCATCGGCCAAAGATATTTCTGCTGCCTTTCATTACAAAAATACCATACAAGCTAATCTGTTCCAAAAATAGGTTCCACAGACAAATAACAAAGCATATATTATATTCCATGTAAAATTTGCGATAGAATATTCATTTGGCCAAAGTAGTAGATTCTCTAAGAGTGTGAAGGAACACAATTGCGATATACGAAGGGAAGCCAAAATTCTAGCTTTTTATAGTTCTTCAGTGAAGACCATGGAAATGATTTTTATAATGCAAAATTAATCATAATTCTAACAATTATATCCACAGATGCCTAATTGAATCAATTTTTATAAAAAAAATTCACAAATTCTGATTATAAAAGGTTTCTTGCACCAGCGCCCTGATTATTTGCAATTGCGCAATTATAATTATGGGGTTAAGAGAGCAATGTTGTAGATGACTAGTCTCTTCAGCAAGCCCTCGGAAGGAGCTCTTCCGAGGTTTTACTCTTTACAACAAAAAGTCTTTTTACCTTCCAAAGTTTTCTAGCAGTGTTCACACACAAAACGAGGTATTCAAGGTTTGTCTCAGTCTGCAAAAGGCAAGTCTAAGTATGTTCTATAGGCGTCACAAATTCGAATCGATGCTCTCACACCAAACATTTATGTTCTAGTTTTGATGAAATGGCGACAGATATAACAGAATTCATCTGGAGAATTATTGTAGCTATTTGATGCCATTTCACTTGTGATGTGTTTATTATGGCAACTAAAGTTGAAATGATAGCAGATATGTGAATCCCTTCATAAATATTACTGAATGTTCTAAAATTTTCCAGTGGTGTGTTCTGGAAAGTTCTGGAATATTATTGAAGCTTCAGAAAATTCAATTAAATTCTAGAAATTTCTCCTTTAATCTAGGAGGATTTAGAAGGTTTTCTTAAAACAAATATTATTCTAAAACTTCCCAATCCTATTTTAAATAAGGCTTAGAAATTTTCTAACAATCTCTGACAAAAATAATAAAGCCTTACAGCCTTTTATATATTCTGAATTTTTTTTCTGCGAAATTAATAATACCCTACATTATTTTTCAAATGGGCAAATTTAGAAATTCAGTGCTCTACCTACAAACGCAAAATCTTAAGATCAAAATAGAAAATTTTCATTTACTTTACTGGCGAACAACTGGGAAATAAACTTTTAAGCCAGGGATAAGAAAAACTTGAAATGTTGTTACATAGTATAATATTTTAATTCTGAGGGTGGGGAGAGGAATGTATCCTCCATGAAAAAGTTAAATGAATAAATTGCTTTATAACTATTAATTTTTCTATTACTCTAATGCAATGTGAACGTTCACTAAACGGGCTTATAATAAATTGTAAAAAATAAATTGTTATATAATAATATAAGAGTAAAAAGTAATACAATTATATTAATAAAAAAGTAGAAATATAATAATTCCTGAATGCTTAGAGAAAGGAAAAAATAATGTTATTAGAATATATAAAAACTTTACTAGATGAACTTTTCGCACGAATTTCGACAAATCATAATAAAAATATAATAATATTTAGTGACCTCGGGGTTAAGGTAATCAGTTTACCAGATTAGTAAATTTTCAGAGATAATCTTAGTAAATATAATCTTCTTTAGGGTATTTGATAATCCTTTCGTAAAAAATAGATTTGAATGCTTTCGTTCATGGTATTTGAAGAATATAAAAAAAATATTATTATTAGAAGTATACCTGTGTCGTCCAAAGTAACGGCAATCTCTAATGAAATATTATTGCTATTTATACCTATTGTATAGTAAGAGGATTAATATTGAGGACTTCATTCATTAAAATGCACTCTCTTTATCTGGAATGTTCCGGAACTATTGGAGAAAATGTAAACAAATGCTAGATACCTGTATATTTAAAATTTTCGTTTAAAATAATCTCCTCTTTAGTGTATACATTTCTACTTTGTTTCTGCCGATCAGTAAAACAGGCCGTATAAGGTTCTTCCAAAATGCCTCGAAGTGGATATACTTAACTCTGAATTCAGGCAGCGCTTAACTTTGAAAACAAAAAAAGGCACAAGCGATAAATCTAGGAAATGGAGCCTTGGCAATATAGTGAATTTTGACAAGTAATCAACGAAGCTACTAACTGCGGGCGGGCGTGGATTATCGTGAAGAAGAAACCATTTTTTGGTCTAGTAAACGTTTAAGAATATTCATTTAAAATTCTTGGGTGACAGTTTTGATTAAGCGAGAAAAATTCATCGTGAATAGAGCCTCTGCAATAGAAAAATGAAACCAACATCACTTTTTACTTCGATGATAGGACACGTGGATTCCTTCAAGGTAGCTTAGCGCCTCTTTTTCAGTAGTCTGGCTTCACGTTTGTGAATCATATTGACGACACCAGTTTTCATCCCCAGTAATGATAGTTACGCAGATGTTTCATCGTTTTTCTCAATCTTGATAAAATTAGTGCATAAAACAGAAACAACTTTCACTTGCTCCTGTATACCAAAACGAAGTACGCGCCTTGCATTAAATGTCTTTTTGCAGAGGTTTTCTTGCAAACTTTCATTATACCACGGCTTGCTATTCTTCACTTCATCAAATAACCTTATCACAGTGACTTGGCGAATAGCTTTAAGACATAGTTTTGTTAGCTCAATGGATTCAACACTAGGAGCGGTAGCAGGACCACCTTATCGTGTTTTCAAAAAGTGCAAAATGTTTATGTCACTCAAGGAAAAGTATGTGCGGCCTATGGACATAATGCATAGCCGCACATACTTTTCTTTGAGCGACATAAACATTTTGCACTTTTGGAAAACACGATAAGGTCGTCCTACTTCCGCTCCTAGTGCCCGAATCCATTGAGCTAACAAAACTATGTCTTAAAGCTAATCGCCAAGTCACTGTCAGAAGGTTATGTGCGGCTACTCTTATCCTAGATTACCTTTCAGACTGAATATTTGGAAGTTTCATGCAGAAATTTATATTAGCTCTTTGTCTTCCATTTTTTAAGAGAGACATAAACGAACAAATTTAAGGTAGCAACGAAACGTGGCTGATCACATCTCTTTAGGAATCTTACTGCGAAAAAGTGAACAACATTAGCTATACTTTAGTGGGAAGAGTGGCCAGATGTCACTTGCGCTGATAATTATTGATTAATCAAACATTTTAAAATAACTTTACAGCGTGAATGAACTTTCGTTACAAAAGTTCTTGATCCAAATCCGACGATGTTATGTCTCTTTATCAATTTCATCCATACAGGTAGCTTTCTGGTCTTACATGTTAATAACGCTATTTTAAGTTGGCAAATTACCAATACCCATCACCAGTAGTAGTCTGGTACATACACTTAGCAGTATTTAAATAAATCTAAGCTAAACCTAACGAAGGTATGTCAACAAGAATTTTGGGGCGTAGAGGATTTAAAAGAGAGCAACACGACGACTTGTGAGGGTTATGGGATGTAGTGGGGAGGGGGCAAATTTAAAGAACCAGTCTGGGAAATAAAAAAAACCCTCTGACTCAGTCAATAAGAAACTGCACTGCAAACACTACAGAAACAAGGATATAGTATGAGTCACATTAGCATACACTCTTACACTATATGGAATCCCCCAACATAGTCATTTAACTCCCTCTCATTCAATAGGAAAATACTAATAAGAAAAGTCGTGTCACACCGATACCCGATCGCCCCAATACTGTCGAAAGCACTGATTTAGGAAATTTGTTTGATACTTGAGTAAAACGCTGAGAATTGGAATCAATTGCAGATATTTCACTCACCTTATCTGTAATGACGATATCGTAGCATTCCTCCACTAATCATATAAGAATAACATTCAATCATAACATAATCATCTTGTCAGTCTTTAATTTGCAGTAAAATGCAGTTTTCTAAGCAACAAATCCTAACGAATAATTTTAGCAAAATGGATAAATTGAATCCATTTCCAAATTTTAGATCAAGTATAAAAATTCACGTATTAATAACAGCTCATGGCGCCTGATGGTAGTATGAAACAGGAAATTACAGAGAGGTCGAGATTAGGTCGAAAAGAATTTAACTAAGGTTAATTACATTTTTAGATGACTAAGTTGTAGGCAGCGTACGAGAAGTGCAAGCAAGCGGCTTAAAAGCTTCGCTTGAATGAGTCATTCATAAGACTCAGGATACCCGAGTGGATTCGCCGCTGGCTAACAGTGGTCCAGCCACGCGGGAAGCTGTTTGCACATCCCTTACGCTTTTTTTTTTTTGCTCCTTTTCCTACTCTCCTCTATCTACAATGTCTTTATTATCATAGTGTATTTAACCGACGAATTTGACCTCTTTTAACCAACGGAAGTAAAATTTGGATAGTTTAATAGGAAAGCAATCTTAAAACTAAGAGAACGTTTGATAAACGGATCAACTAAAGTTAGCAATCCTAACTATAGAGGTGGACACAGTTAAACGCTAACCCATTAATTCTTTAAAAATGTAACAAAGGTTAACGCTAACGCGTTAATGTTATTAGTGTATTATTATAAAACAATAGAGAAAACTACTTTTTTTTCTAAAACCACTTTAAAACCTTTAAAACTAAAAATAAAAAAAAATGATAAAATTACAAGGGTTTAAAGAAGGAAAAAATGAGAAACCCTAGGAAACTTTAATGAAACATAATAATAATAATAATAATATATATTCATATATATATATATATATATATATATATATATATATATATATATATATATATATATATATATATATATATATATATATATATATATAAGGAAACGAGATATGAGGAAAAGTGTTTTATTATTTTTCAATATAACTACCCTCGACTTTAATGCCACTTGTCCCTGAGGCTTCGAATTCCAGACAACCAGAAATCTCCTGACTGCTGTTCAATCCACTCCTGGACGGCGAGCTAGACATCTCCATCGTCCCCAAACCGGCGTCGACACAGTGAAGCCTTGAGCTGGCAGGATAAAAAGTAGTCGCTAGGGGCCAGATCTGGCCTGTAGGAGAGATGGTTGAGCTCCTCGAATCTGCACTCGCGCAGGGTAGCTTGTGCAACTCTGACCTTGTGGATTTTGACGACGTTGAAGTTGAGCATGGGGCGTGAGGTTTCTAAGGACCCAACGAGCAGAGACCTTGGTCATGGCCAAATTGTCGTGGACGATGTTGATAACACTTCCGTTTGATATTCCAAGTTCCGGCTCGATTTCTTCAACCTTGACCCGTCGATTTTCGAGGATTATCCTCTTAAAACGGGCCGCATTGTTCTCTTTGGTCACGTCTGACAGGCGTCCTGGACGGGTTCATCTTCAAGGGACTCACAACCATGGCGGAACTCCTTATTCTAGCGAGAAATGGTTTCATAGAAAGGGACAGTGTCGGTGTACACTGCACCCATGTCTTCATGGATTTCTTTTGTATTCTTGCCTTCCTTGTTCAAAGATTTGATCACTGCCTGGTGCTCAACCTTCTTCTCCATTGTTGAAAATTTGTGCCTGACGATCTGCGATCAGCTACTGCTTCTTAAATAGACGAGGCAGGAGCGTGCGGATGCAGGTCCTGACTTGTCATAACCTGTCCTAACACCCCCACAAACAGCCATCCCCGTTCCTCTGTTTTGCCCTACCGATTCGCAAAACTTATTGACCGCCGCTCGTATATATATATATATTAAACTGGTGTTAAGGTTTTATAAGGTTTGGTTCTGGCTATCAGAACACTGTGGAGAAACAATCTTCATGCATAGGCTACTTACAATCATTTAAAACTTTGTTTACATTATTCCATTGACTTTTCGAATTTATTTATTTATAAGTTCTAAAGAATTTGATATTTTTGTGACTGTGCTTAACTAATTTGCCCAAGTGAAATTTCTGTTTCTTCTCTGGCCTCATATACTCTGCAATATTTGAAAGATTCAATAGGAATTGCATTTTTTTTCTTTTATTTGGCATACTTGAGGGGTAGACGCAGAGCTCATTGTCGCAATTAAGGGGATTTTGCTTAAATCTCGACTCCAAAAGTTATTCCGAGTGAGCAAACGAGATAAAATTCGAATCGTGCGAAATAAGAGTTGGTGTTTTTTATGGTGTTTTTTTTTCTTCTTTCGTTGTGATTTTATTTTTGGGCTAAGCAAAATCCATTTGCAATTCTTTTATTGCTTCTGAGTGAAATTCATCGAGTAAATTACGATTAAATCGGGCTCGACAACCCCGCCAAATTCTTTTGTTGTTTTTTTTTTATTTTGCATAAAAGTTTCGTTATCACGACAACATGTCTTTAGAAGTTTACAAAGCACAAGGTGACTTTCTTGGACTAAATGGGAAGGATCTAATGGCGTATATCCAAGAGAAAGAGAAGAGAAAGAACGTGAATAAAAAAGAGAACGACACGTTATCATGAAATGTTTTTGCTTAGACTGGCGCCAAGAATCCCCTAGTGACCGCCAGGCCCTCAGGCGTCTATCAGATCAACCACCCGGGTATTTAACCCGGAACTCATCATCTCTTGAGGAGATTCACAGCCTGCCATCCACTCCGTTCAGATTGCCGTCTGTTTCCCGTGAATCCCCGTAACCCGTCATCAAAAATCTCGTCAGCAGATCTACATTCATTAAGCTTTAGTCTCTCTTCAGAGGAAAGCTATCGAGCCCCCTTCTTTCCGGAGAATTGTGCATCCCTCTCATCTTCAATACCCCTTCCTTCAAAAATCCTTTTCTTTCGAGACTTGTTCTTTATATATCCTTTGAACTGCAACTTGGCAAGCCATTAGTCTAAACCCTGTCAACCGTAAATCGCACTCATTATTAATTGCCTCAGACATATCTCAAGCGGATTTTGGTTAGCTTTCTGCCCGTGCTTGTGTACGACTCTGAGCTCCGAGCTAGTCTGTACAGGCTTACCTCGACAGCGTCTAAAGTCCTCCAGGAATAAATTGCCTTGGTTGACTGCGTCCTCAAATACCAACACTTGGCGTCACTTCCGTCGGAGATCAGATCCTCCGTTAAAGATCGTAGGGGCCTAACATTTAAAGAGTGCATCGCGCAAGCAGATGTATATGCGGCTAGTCATAATTGCTATCCAAAAGAAGGGAAGATAACCGAGCCAAAATCTCCCAAAGCAAAGGCTCATAAACCAAATTCGTTCCGCACAACAGGGATAAGTTCATCAAGATGCTGGTCTGTCTTAACCTAAACCCTTCTCCTTGCCAGACAAACATGAGATCAAATCATTATCCTCTAATCCCTCTAATTCGTCGTCTTCGAGGAGAACTATCGTCTGTTACTCGTGTGTGGTAGAGTTTCATTTAAGAAATAATTGCCCTCGGATTCTCAATTTAGAGGTGGCTATCCCCACCAGGTGCGCAATATAAGTACCACGCCTGTTCAACCGCCTTCACAACCAGAAGCACCTCTCCCTTCAATCGAACCGAGTCCCACCGGCCACCAGGTGAACTTTCTGTTTGATAAAAGCACTCCTGGATGTCTCCAATTCGAAACTGGAGCGTTGAACGGTTGCCGGATCTCAACTCTCGTGCGCACACAGTGTGCACGTGCATCGTGATATCTGACAGATTACTTTCACTTATAGCTTCGGATCACGACAAGTTAGCAACAGTGCACGAGTACCTGGGCGCACTAACAGATTCCCCATTGTGAGATGCTTCATCGAGTGCGCCTACTTCACTTGCTGTCACGAAGTCGTCGCAGCGCCAATCGAGTTATGTGCTGCTTTAATTGGCCGCAGTCCGCGGATATCCCCAAACCCGTGATTCAACCCAATCTCAAGCGTCTACAGAATCGGAAGTGCCCGCACCTCTTGAAAAATCAGAAGAAGTGCGAATTTCTTCGCCACCTATGGATAAATGCACAAAACAAGACGCGAGAGTCCATTAGGGACAACAAGATAATCTCTTTCATTGTTAAGGATGGCTTTCTTTACCGCGTGTGCTCAGCAGGCAATAACACAAAGTCCCAAGTACTATGTATTCCCCACTCTCATGTCAAACTCATCCTTTGAACCACCCACGATAGTCTCTTCTTGTGTCATTTTAGCCACTCTAAGACGGCACAACGGGTCTTTAAATATTTCTATTGGCCAGGTGCATCGGACGAAATCCTGCGTTACTGTCGTTTGTGCGCCATCTGCCAGAAGACCACGATTAGAGGGCAAGTATAGCCTGCACCGTTACAGAAGGCCCCTAAAATCTCCGAATCCTTCTCCCGAATAGCGATTGACTTGATTGGGCCGATTAACTCACCTTCAAGTGAGGGCCATAGCTATGTTTTAACTCTGGTCGATTTTCCCACCAGATTTCCCGAGGTTGTGCCACTTAAGAAGATTACCAGCATCTCTTGTGCCGAAGCACTCATTACGATTTTCTCCTCTGCTGAGCCCCTGAAAGAGATATTGTCGGATCGTGGTTGCCAATTACGTCCCAATTGATGAAGTATGTGGGCAAGTTGCATATGATAAAACCTTTGTTTACGACTCCGTTCCACTCAGCCGGAAATAGGATGTGCAAAAGGGTAAATGACAGTCTCAAAGCCATTCTGAAGAAATTATGCCCCGAGCAGCCAGGGAAATGGCACAGAAATCTTACGATAGCTCTATTTGCGTATAGAGAAATTCCCCATCTCACATTAATTGGGTTTTGCTTCGTTTGAATTACTATACGGAAAGAATGTACGAGGCTCCTAAAGCATTTTTAAGGAGCTATTTACAAATCAAAAACTAGATCAGGAAATCAAATCTTCGTACTCGTATCTGCTCGAACTACGACAGAGCTTGGAACTATGGGCCGAATTAGCATATCAAAATGCTGATTTTAACCTGGATAAATATAAAATATACTTGAAATACAAATTTGAAGAGAGAAATTTAAGCCAGGTGCGGATGTTTTCTTGTTGCTCCCAATTGAAAACAACAAATTACTGAGCCAATGGGAGGGACCCTATCAAGTGATCGAGAAACGCGGCTCAGTCGATTATTTGATTGAAACGTCAATAGGAAGGAAGCTTTTCCACGTGATACTTCTCAAGAAGTATCACAAACACTTTATTAAAAATTTCGCCTTACTCCCAGCTCCCTTGTGTGAACCTTTTTAAAATAAGCCCCGAGCACATCGTATGGATCCTGCTGTCGGTTAAGATTTTTACTCAACTCAAGGTAAAACTCACGTCAGAGCCCTTATTACGTTTGCATAATCCCGATGAACAGTGGCATTCGAACAGATGCCAGTAACGAGGGAATAGTCTTGTACGAGAAAAATGATGAGAGCTTTCCCATCGCAAATGCAAGTCTAGAAAGGCTACCCAACGAAAAGAACTACACTGTGATTGAGCGAGAGGCCCTCGCAATTATTTGGGAAATTCAAAAGTTTAAAATGTTTTTGGTAGGGAAAGTGTTTGTAATAGAAACAGACCATTGACCCTTGTCCTACCACCGAAATATAAAAAAAACTATCATGGTCGTCTAATGCGCTGGAGTTAGTTTAAAAAAAAAAAAAGAATTTAGGTTTCTGTATATTATAGACTCCGATAACTCTATGGCCGATAGTTTAAGCAGGAATACATTGAATTCCTCTTGGCACTGATCCTGATTGAGATTAAATTTTTCTAATTTTTAAGATTGATTTTTTTTGTACATATGCTAAGGCAATATTTCCATTAAGCTTAAGCGTACGTATACTCTTTTTTCCTTTATTTTTTTGTATAGTAGACTGATTGTGCTAACTATATATTGCTATGGGACCGAGGCAGCTGAGCCTGCTTCTTAAAGGTATTTGTTGATAATTGTGATCATTGTCAATTATTTTAGGTAATAATAATCCTTAACATATGTACCTCCCAGTCCCTCTATGAAGATTTTTGTTGATTTGTTTTGTGTTTTTTATTTAGTGCCATGTATTCTTTTTTCTGTTTGTTGTTTTGAAATTACGATGTGTACTCCCTTTGCGTTATTATGGGATATCACTTCTTTCCGGAAGTTCCATCTTGAGGGAAAGGAGATGTTAAAGATGAGAGAAATGGAGATCAGAGATAGGGAGAGAGAGAGAGAGAGAGAGAGAGAGAGAGAGAGAGGGACGGGTAGGATGGAAAGAACCCGCGATCGGCTTCTTTTTGAGCTAACTTGCGTTTGAAAAGACGCCCTATAGCGAGCCTTATTGTAACAACGAAAGATTCCGCGAGATGGAGTGAAGGTGTTAATTCACTCTCGGTGCCGCTGTATAGATTAAGTAAATTCCACTTCCGCCGCCTCGGTAAAATTTACTTCCCGGCGGGCCCGTATAAATAGTTAAGCATTCTCTGGCTAAGATTAGTATTTTGCCCAAAAAGATGAGACACACAAGAATTATTTCTTTTGGCCTCCCTTACCCAAAGAGCCTGAAGACAAGAAAATTTAATAAGAAGAAATAAGAACTAGGAGCAATGCGACTGCCACACTGTTGTATTCGACTCAGCTTCTTCGCGGTGAAATACTCCCTCAATGCTAACTTTTGAGGCTAGCAGTGGTTGTTAGAAGACAGGTTGTATTGTCCTTCATAACTTTAAGCAGGCGGAGTACTAATTGGGCAAGTGCAAACTCGACCGTGCCGTACAAAACTCCTCGGTGGCAGATCAACCCGGAATGGTAGTTTCCCTTTAGTCGGTCGTGTACGTTTGTGTGTAGGTGTTCACGGCTTCCGTCTGGATCAGACGTGTGTAAACCTTCTGCCCATTTAATTCTTTTGTATTTCTATGTTATATTTATTATTATATTTTTTGTTCGTACAGTAGTAAAGCTCCATTTGTTTCATCCAGTTTGATATCCAAAACCTTCAAGTTAGTTGATTTAATTCGGAGAAGGATAAATAGTCACTCTTACTAAATTTAGTGAAACCCCCGTTTAAAGTGCACCATTCAGGGCAGGCCAATCGCAAGATGTCCTGCGGGTTTGCCACGTTCCCTTCTGAGTAAAATGAAACAATCGGAGGTCAGGAAATCTAACCTGACATATGACAAGTATAGATGTAAAATTAATATTGTTTCATTATTTTTCTGTTTTGGCCTTTTTTTGTCCTCATTCATTTTGATATTTTTCATATTTTTGGCAATTCTGGAATGATTTTCAAGCAAGAAGGACGTTTTATTGCTTGTAATTATTTACACTCCAGAAATCGACCAAGTAAGGATTTTTCCTCATATTTGACCAAATAAAGAAAAACTGTCTCAAATTTCACTACCTAA
This sequence comes from Ceratothoa steindachneri, assembly GCA_963969495.1. Lineage (NCBI taxonomy): Eukaryota > Metazoa > Arthropoda > Malacostraca > Isopoda > Cymothoidae > Ceratothoa > Ceratothoa steindachneri. Next base: position 80,615,834 of record OZ018327.1, read on the forward strand.
AGATATGCTTCCATCCAGATACAGGTCCCCTGCACCAACAATAATCAAGCAACTGGAGGTCCCACAGGGGTTTCCCAGAAAAAAATCAAGGATGTATCTTATTGTTATTTTACTTTTATTTCATATTGGACTCATTGCAGTTTAATTTTAAGTTAAATATATCTTTAATGACCGGCATAAAAGAGAAATGAGAAGTAAAAAATACAAAATTACTCGCAAACGAGCTTAGTATTCTTTTAATGGCAAACTGAGAAAAGATAATTAGTTTAAAAATAGGAGTAATGTTAGCATCCGTACAGGAATGCTCAAGTTAATGCTCTTTTAATGACGTTAAACACAAATTCAAGAGGATAAATTGATGTTAGAAACGCTGGCCGATGAGTTATCCTCTCGTGATTGTAAGAGAAGCTTCTTCCAAAGGCTTAATGAAGAACCTATTTACAAAGATGTCATTTTAACTGCATAATTATAATTGCGGCATGGCAAATATTTGTAGCAATTTATATGGCTGAGCTAGTTTGGAATATATGAATATTCCTTTTCTTCGATAGTAAAGGTAACGCATAACAAGGCGAATTGACACGTAATTTTCTTTTTGCGCGCCGGTCTATGAGTTATCCTCTCGTGATTATAAGAGGGACTTCTTCCGAGAGCTTGAGGAAGAGCTTGGTTAGCTGAACTATTGCCATTTAAAGAAATGAATTTAATTATTTTTGAAGGTTTTACCCTCTCAAAATATTTGGTTTGTTATGGAAACTAATGTAATGGAGGTTTGTGAAATTTATTGAATATCTTAATGTGACTCAATCCTTGTAAAGTTTAGCTTGCTCATGTAAATTCTCTAAATAATAACATGAAAAGAAGGAAAGAAGGAAGTAAGAAGTCCTTATTTTGAAGTGGACCTTACTGAATATGCTTATGATGAAGTTCGCATACACCCTAAGGAAAGGTAGAATATAACTAACCTCAATAATAATTTTGAAGAAAATGGGAATACCAATAAAATAATGTTAAAGGTTGTTTTGTTATTGTTTTTACCACAAATTCGTACCACCTACTAGGTGGGTCATACATGCGATATGTGTGCCCCAAGTGGCAATCTTGTGGGAATTGGGGGGAGGTGATGTCGACGCGTAGCTTTGGGCCCCCATTAGGACTTGAAATCGAAAATTCATCATAAGGTTTAAGATTTTTCCTTAATAAATTACACTTTTTATTATGATAATATAATAAAAAAACAAACAAAGAAGCTAGCTAATCAGAACTATTAGCAAACAGCAGTATCACTATTTTTAATATTCATTTTTTATTGTCTTTGCTAACTGAAAGTTAGACAAGGTCTGCTGACCAAAAGTCGCGCGCCCTCACTTATTCTGATTTATTTCTTTACGATTTTAAAAACTTGGCAATTCTATCATTCGAAAGAAAATGTAAACACCTTAAGTGTTTCAAATTTTCTTAGAATCGGCCGAATAGTTATGATATTATTGACAAAAATATATAATCCCTGGCTAACCTTGTGGGCCTTTGGTGGCAATTGTATTATGTGAAAGGGAATGTAAAACAATATAAGGGTTTCAAATTTCGTTAGAATGGTCGGAATAATTAAATCACTCGAAAGAGAATGTAAAACAACCTAAGGGTTTCAAATTTCGTTAGAATCTGACTAATAGTCATGATGTTATAGCCAAATTAATATAATTACCGGGCTAACATGGGAGGAATTTTTCAATTGTATCATTTGAAAGAGAATGTAAATCAACATATGGGTTTCAAATTTCGTTAGAATTGGCTGAATTTTTACAATGTTATTTAAAGAAGTGGCAAAACGTGGACCGACCGACCGACCGACATAGTGAGATGTAGAGTAGCCCGCGACTAAAAAGTCACAATTTTCTAAAAGCTTATTAAAAAGCAGAACAAAATTATATTAAAATATATATTTTTTGAATTAAAATGCCAGGCATTAACTTTTTGTCACACCTCATTTTTGGAATTGGAAAGGTGAAAAAATGGTCATACTCTAATTGCATAGTCTAGAATAGTATAGCATTGTATAACATAGCATATTATTTCATAGTGGTGCTTATCATATTATAGCATAGTATAAAAAGGCTTAATATACCGGGTGTCCCAGAAAAAGTTAACTGTACTTTGAATTAGTATAACTCAAACACTATTGGAGATTTGGGGGTCTTGCAAAAGGTGTTTTATTTAACAACTATTTATCTGTCGAGTTTGGAAATTCCACTAAATTTGCTTTTATGATATTGATACACTAATGGGTGTAGTGGAGGCTATCAAAAATATGTTTGCGCAAGGATGTAAAATAATGAAACGAAGCCTAAGAATACTAGGCCACCATGCACTTTCAAGAGAAGCGTAGGGAGCCTAGGTAGCCTAGGTCACTGTGCCATTTTTCAAGCAAAGCCTAGGCCATTTTACAGTGGTTTTTCAGCGACGCTGTGGTATGGTCTTGTCATTATTGCTTACTAAGCAAATCAAAGCGTTTCTGGGTAAAAGTTTACTTTCATAGAACCTTTTTAATCATGTAGTTAACAAAAAGATTAACGCGTATTTGTAGTCACAAACTTTATTAAGACTAGCAGGATTAAACAAGTACAAGATTCATTTGAACAACGTTTTCCAGGTAGGCACCCACCAAGCAAGCCCACAATTTGGAAAAATGTTCGCAAATACCAACATGAAGGAACATGCTTAAATTTAAATAAACGTCGTTCGGGTCGTATGAGAACCATAAGAACAACAAAAAATATCGAAAATATTCAGATGACGCTTCTTCAAAATCGACATGTATCAGTCAGAAAGAATTGGTTACAATTGTTAAAGTCATCATTTAACCGCATTAATAAACAGGACTTAAAATGGCATCCCTATAAGATGCATGCAAGAACCAGCTTCTTGAAACTGATGTTCCTCGTCGTAGACAATTTGTCGAATGTCTTCTCCATAAACCTGCTCGTTTCTTGGAAACATTGTGATTAGTTACGAGGCAGCCTTTTTCATGAATGGAAAGGTAATTAGCCATAATATTCGGCAATATGCACCTCTTCCCCCCCTCCCTTCCCCCCCCATCCCAGCATTCAACTTTGACGCACGTATTTGTCAGCAGAAAGTGTCTCTGTGGATCGGGATATGCGGGAATGGCTATCTTGTCGGCCCATTGTTTTACGAGAATAACTTGAATGGTGCTGCCTACCTGAGCATGATCAACGAAAGGATCTTCCGGGAACTCCGCCAGATTTATGTCGATTAATTCAATAGACTTTAGTAGATTCAGGAGTGCGCACCAGCTTATAGACAGCTTGCTGTAAGAACAAAACTGAGAGAAACGTTTGACAACCGCATTAGCGCGCTAAATCATGCAGTTGAATGGCCCCCCAAAATCCCCTGACTTAACACCGTGCGATTATTTCTTATGGCGATATCTAAAGAATAAAGTGTATTCTACTCCACCACAAAGCATCAACCAGTTAAGAGATAGTATCACACGTGGAGTAATAGACTTAAGGAAAATCACAAGTTAATCTTAAAAGTTGTTCAATCAATGCCATCAAAGGCGCAACTGTGCTCAGAAAGAAATAGAGGACATGTGAAAGGAAACGGTGCTTAGAAAATTAAAAAATAAATTTGTATTACTCATATGAAGAGGTGTTATTGTTAAAAATGGATTTAAATATATTTGTTGATTTTAAACTTCGAAGTTTCCTTATTTTACTTCTTTGCGCAAACATAATTTTGATCGCCTCCACTAAACCCATTAGTGTATCAATATCGTTATAGGGGATTTAATGAAATTTCCAGAATCGACAGATAAATAGTTGGATAATTGGATTTGTTTTGCATGACTCAAAAATCTCTGATAGGTTTTGAGTTATACAAATTCAAAGTACAGTTAACTTTTTTCTGGGACACCTTGTATTATAGCATAGCAAATTATAGTATAGTATAGCATAGCATAGTATATTGAAGTATAATATAGTATAGTATATGTAGTATAGTATCTCCTTGCATAGTATAGCCTAGCCTAGCATATCCTAGTATAGCTTAGCATTGTCTAAAATAGTATAACTTTTTTTAGCATAGCCTAGTATAGTCTCGAAGAATAGTCTGGCAAAACCTAGTTACCGTATTATAGCCTAACATAGTATTACCCCGCCAGGCATAATAAAGCCTAGTTTAGTATAGACTAGTCTAGCATAGGTTGCCTAACAGAGTAAATCCTGCCTACCCTAGCCTAGCATAGTATATAATAGCCTAGTATAGTATAGTATAGTATAGTATAGTATGAAAGAGTATAATGGTTTTAAATTTCGTTAGAATCGCCCGAATAGTTATGATGTCATTGCAAAAACAACATAATACCCCCAGCAAATCTTGGAAGAACTTTGGCAATTATGTCATTCGAAAATGAATGTAAAACAACATAAGGGTTTCGAATATCGTTAGAGTCGGCCGAATAGTTACAATCTTATTACAAATACAAGTAAAAAACAAAATATAGTGAGATGTAGAAGCCCTCGTGACCTGACTCGCACGCAACTAAAATTAAATTATATTTTCTCTATGTCCCTATTGGCACAGAGTAGTTATACAAATCATAGCTCCATTTTTGCACTTATAGTGGGAAAAGGGGGCGTGCAACAAATTAGGCTCAGTTTTGCGGACTTTCTAAACTTTGGCTGTGTTAATCTTAATAAATTATGAAGCTAAGAGTCTTCTTAACAGGGGTGTTTGTAAATACTGATCCTACATAATATAAAGAGGTGAGCCAATTTACGTTTGCAATTGACATATCTCTTATTTTTAGGAATAGTTCTTCAAATGATTGGATTCTTTGTCTTGTGTGTGGATTTGGTCTGAAAATTGGGTCAAAATGTTTTTCACATTTGGGGTCTGTTACATTTTTATGAATTGGGGAAGATGGTGGAATTCGGGTAACCAATATTTTACTACCGAGTTCTCTTTATTTTCTTTGATATTGTTTGGTTCAGTATTGATTAAGTCATTAGATAGATGTCCTTTTCCGCGGTTTTGATAGAGGTGCTTCAATAATAATATTCTGTATTAGTTCTGAATTAGTTCTTTCGTCCATGATGACTGTTCCATCTCCCCTGCCTGGTGAATGAATGATAATACAATTTTAAATGTAGTTTTTTGATCGCCTTTTTCCCCGTTTTACAGAATGAGTCGGGGAAGGGGGATCATGCGTTACGAGATAAAGAGGTTTAACATTATTTTTTTTAATCTTCTTCATTTTTTATTTCTATTTTCTCCTTTCTGGACAGGGTTTCAGTTTTATTAAGTTTTATTTTAGTGGGAGGTTTTTGTGACAATTGTTTATTATTCTTTGTATACGATGGTTCCTACTAAGTATTTGAGAGTATTTATGGTGTAAAATGTAACATTGCCCATTTAGTTATTAAGTATTTTTATGATCAATAAAATTGACCCCCAAAAACACATTGTTTCTTTTTCTTTCTAATGACTAATTTTATGAATGTATGAGCTGTGCTTTATAAAGATTCCTCCTTCATCCGTAGTTCTCGTATCGGGAGTTCTTGGGGAGTTTTGGTGGTCCTTTGTCCAGTCCTGTCCTGTGTAGTAAAACTTGAGCAATGTAATTTGCGAAACGTCTGAATGTTCTAGCAGAATTGAATGAAATTAATATCAACTTATTTATATTTTTTTACTTTTCACTGCTTATTGTGCACTTTGTCGTGTTGAGTTGAATTTCTCTTTTATTATTATTTTTGCGGAAAATAAACACAAGATTGTCAATGTTTGAAGCATTTTATTTTAATCAATCGTCAAAAAAAATTGGCATCCCCAGAGAAAATAAAAGACATAAATTCCTATTTACAGCAAATATACAATGAAGAAGTGATAAAGAAAGAGGGGGAAGGGGTCATAACTAGAGGGAGGCATAGAAAAGAAGTAATAAAGAAGTGAGCTCACTTGCCTTGATCTTGAAGTCTCATTTGTACTGGATAAATCGATCTGTGTACTCGGAAAGTTAATTAAATTACATTATGATTTATCATGTATGCATGTCGTGGTATGACATTACATTATATTAATACCATATTATATCTATGGGAGACGACCACTAGCTTGAAAGCGAACCGACAAAAGGGACGGAAAACCACGCGTTCAGACGGGCTGAGTAACGAGAGAGTGCAACGAGGTCAGGCAAATTATGGACAATGGCAAAGTTCAAGGTTATTTAAAGAGACTTGTACAAGAATAGAATTATTATTTACACAAAAAAATAATAAGAGAATTGAAGGGTAAAATTACCTCAGAGAATTAACGGGCAAAAATCACATTAGTAAACGAAGTGGGGAAGATTAACTCAATTGGGTTACTGAAGGGGGGAGGGGGGTTGGCTTACGGATGTCTTCTGCTCTTGAGGTGAGGCCGCTTGAACTTCAAAGAGGGAGGTTGGAGTGATGACGGTTCTCCAAAAGCAAGGGGGGTGGGGGTAACTTCCGGTCCAGGGGAGAGTATTTTGGCTACCCGAAATGAGTTGGGCTTCGACAAGAGTTGATAAAAGAAGTCGGAAAAATCCCCCGAGGCGATCTTTCAGTGGAATTACCTCCTAGCTGGGGTTAATTCCAAATTCACAAAATAGTCCAGCTGTCACTTTGCTTTGTTGCTAGTACTTGACTTGGAACCATGGAGAAATCTTCTTAGTTCTGGCGAGACTTCACAGCTCTGTGTGTCTTCCGGGGAGTCGAGCGTTATTTATATTCGAGGCTCTCCCCGGAGTTGGGGGTTAGCGGGAAACAGCTCTACTCCCGAAGGGCCTCGAATCTTCTGGAAGAGCTATTTTAGCCCGCATAAAGGTGAATCGTGAGGGACTCGATTCGAGGCTACCGCTTGTGGAAGGGGAGGGGTGGGGGGTGGGGGGGGGGCTTACCACTTCAGTCCTAACCGGGCCTTTTGCTGCACATAGGAGTTCCTTTCTGCTAAAGATCTTCCACGTGGGGATTCCCTCACAATGCATTTTGCATAGAACATTAATTTTTATGTATGTCGAATCATAGGTTTTATTCATAGGTTTTATCAATAAAAACATTGTTTTTTCAGCCCATCACGAGTAATATCGATGAACAGGCTTTGAACCTATTGTTATTGTCCCCGTTGGTGTTCCATATGACAGATATTTTTCGGTAATTAATCAATTTAAAAATTTAGGATAATGAGAGTTTAAAAATCAAAAGTTTATTATTTGATTAGAACATAAATTTAATTTGGGGGATAATTATCAAGTGTCCAAAAGAGGGAGGGCTAAAAAAACTGGTAGTAAACTTAAAGAGACTTGTGAAGAGAGTATGCTTTTAGGGCAATGGCTCTACTTCTAGAGAATTAAATGTATTTCTCACTATATGTGCGGTATATGGTCTTCTATCAACTTGAACAAACCCTTTGCGGTCGAACAGCACTGGATGCTTTCGAATAAATTCGCCTTGAACTCTCTCAGTTGTGCTAAAAACAGACTTTTTCTTTGGACTTTAAATCACAAAGCTTGATAATTTCCTAAACGAGATTCATACTCCACATGAAGTTTCAAATAGTATAGGTATATGTAGAGGTATAAGAGTTTAGTGTATATATGTATCGAGGTCTCCCTCTTGGTGAGAAGAGCCGAGGAAATAATAACAAAAGACATCTGAGTTTAGCTTTGCCCCTCCGATGTTCTCCGGGAACATAGGAGAACGGTAAAAATGGTAAATTTTAGGAGACAGATTCCTGACCCCAGCTCAAAAGGCATGCCCTTCGAGGGTGTACTTATAAACAATCAATTCAAAAGTGCAAACTGCCGATCTCAAATTACCCTCTCTCAGAGCTACAAGACGCCAAGCCTGGGAGACCAACCTGGGGTCTCATCTTGCGAATCCCCCCTCCACCTCCCCATTACCCCACGAGGGTAATTTGGGTATATAACAGGTTGACACGAGGAAATCAGGCTTTTTTTTCGTTCACACCGAAAAGACAAGAAAGTCACCGGTTGACAGAAGATTTTTAAAGTCCGACAAGAAAACTAAAAAATCACCGGTACAAAGTTATTGCAAGTTGAAGAGAACTTGCAGTCCTTGTACAATACCAGATTGTACCAAGGAAGCTCGGCGCCGTTCGAGCCCCAGGATTATTGACTATCAATCTACCCAGCTTGAGGACTCCAAATCTTACTCTATCTGAGTTGGACCAATCCCCACTAGATAGAAAACAAGAGAAGACGACTATTTCTTCTCGCCTGGAAGAAAACGAGGTCAAGGTCACCTCGACAGCCTAGAAAGAGAAGGATTAAGCTTTGACTTGAACCTGCTTCCCTCAACACAGATCCCTAGTGACGTCACCTGTCAAATCGGCAGGCTGGTCGAAGAACGCCATCTATTGAGCAAACAACCAACTACTCGAGCTATGCCTCTCAGGAACAAATTCTCCGAAGATATTCTAACTGATCTCAGGTATTAATCTTTATTACCTTATGTAAGTAAAGAATAATCCTGTTGTTTATGTCCCTCTGCCTAATAATTAGTTTATTGGATGTCTGGCTAATGACAAAGATATTAACTTAAAATTGTTCCCCCGTAAAATTCTATCTCGAATCGAGCCTCGAGAGCTCGCTCAGTAATCCCATTTTCTTGTTATACGTGTATTAGATCTGTATGTTTTAATATTATTTAGTGAGACGGTTTATGTTGATTAAAGTCTTTTTTTTTAGTAAAAGCATTTTTAATTATCCTCGAACGAGTTGAAGTGGCAATATTCGATAAAGTCAAGAAAGAAACCCCTTTCATTCATTCCCTAGAATAAAAATAAAATTTAGCACTCTTAGAGAACGATCTTCAATCGATCACCGAGGTACGAAACAACGCCTCAAGTCAAAGTTTATTTGGTTTATTAAAAATAATAAAACAAATATATATATATATATATATATATATATATATATATATATATATATATATATATATATATATATATATATATATATATATATATATATATATTTATAATCTCAGCTAACCCACAACAGTATATACTACGCCTATCGTACTAAAACACTAGTAAATTACTTGATCAAATTAAAACTTTTATGGCCATGCTGAATTACATTATAATTGAACTAGAAAATACCGAATGAATTCAAGTTTATTCTTTTAGGGCTGACATATGTAAGTATACACTCGAAGGAATTAATATTCAAAATGATAATAGCTCTCAATTTTATGACGTAAACTGTTTTATTAGTTGCAAGATTTGGATGAAATTTAAACTAACCACTACAATTATATTAAAACATTTATTTCATTTTACAACTTTGAAATCATTTAGGGTTTTGCTCGGTGAGTTTTTTGTAGATCCTGATAACACTTCTTGCGCACAAGTAGTAGATTAAACCTATATTACTCATAAGTAGTCACATGGATATGTGTGTATCTGTGGGACTAGTCCTCGCATTAAGTATCTGTATTGTTGATACACATTGAGATGAGTGTGTGTCAACAGTTTTTGACCTATAATTTGATGAAAGAGCATGTAACCCTGGGGCCTCTTTCGATATAATTACTCTGGTAAATCTATATACCTATAACAGCTTACTCTTTAGAGCTTTCCCTAAACTCAATTTTTTCTAGATATTTTATTGAATGGGGCCTCATTTGTTAGTAGGTTTTCCTTCTGTAGGTCTGTAGTCCATCAAAAAAGTTATGGAATTTGAATGGTGCAATTATTAGTTGAACGAAACGTGAGTAGTTGTTTAGGTAGAAAGGGAAATAAATCTCATTTCTCCACAAGAAGAAACATTGTTGCATGTGTGATGGTGTTACTGGTAAAATAAGATACGTAAATTGGGGATATAGATGCGAACTTCAGCTCTGCTAAGAATATGGCGCACATTTCGCCTTGAGTGACGATAGGACAGGAGTTCTCAAGCATTCTCCTTGATCACCCAACGGCAAGTACTTTTGACGGTAAGGCGGCTTGTATGAATAATTCAATTAATGTTCTTTGCGCGGAGAATAAATTCAGTTTGTGGATTTCTCGAATGATTTCTACGTTTGTACTTAATTCTTCGGAAGAGATGGATTTCACCTTAACACAGTCACTACGGCGAAATTGGTTTGACTGTTTTAACCTTATTTCAATAAACTATATTAGTATTATAAATAATGCTAATATCGCAAAGTAAAGTGTTTATTTTTTACCACATGAAGTATTAGAAAAAAATTTAATGCTCTTGAAAGTCACGTTGCAAGGGAAAACTTTCATATAATTCCAATATCTGAGTTTTAGGTGAAATGCGACAGTAAATCTTCCTTGATGAATTTAATTTAAAGGCTAATGAACATTTTAATAAGAATAGACATACGGTTAGGGGGAAAGGAGTCATCTTGTATTTGGAAGTCACTAAATAAAAGAGTTTCAAATACGGTTAGCATTAGTGATATACAGCGGTGGTTATTGATATGGCAAACATGGGCAATTGCCCAGGGCGGCAATCCCTAGGGGGTGGCGCGAGAGTGAGAAAAAAATTATCTTATTCAGTTGTGTTCAGTGCTCATTTGCGGATCATATCATGTTATGTGTTTCAATGGGCGCCCTTTAATGGCGGGACGCAGGTGCCCTCATATAAAGTGGATGGAACCAAACCAATAAGCAGGAGGAAGGGGGTGATTTCAGGGCTGGGCTTTGCCCTCAGGTTAATTAGAAGGTTAAAGTCAATTACTACTCAAATTGCTGACAAATAACGCCCCTTTCATTTATAATATTCTATAATATTGAATATATCACAGGCCAAGAGTCTCACATACATGTTATTTCACTGTGAAAATGTTGAATAATAAAAACAAGCAAATTTGAGAACAAAGAAGAATTGGTTTACTCCTAACTGGTAGTTGACAAAGTACTTTGTCAAGATGAGAACACCTCCTCAGAACCTGCCTCTCCAGAGCAGGACACTTCAGGAGCCGGGGGGGGGGGGGTTATGAAAAGTAATTTCATTTTAATTTAATTTTTTAATGTAATTTCATTATTTATGGGAATGTGTGATCTTGTACAGATGCTGCAAATTATACTTAAGCGCCTTTTTTTTTCTCTCTAGTAAAAATGCCTGATAAATCTTTCTGCGGAAAATTAACCACTACTCACAGACCCTGGTAGCTGGCCTTCAGCTCTCACTGATAGATTTTGAACGTATCTGGTTTACAGAGGACCAAATCAGCTACCACTGAACTACGTTTTTCCAAGGAATGTGGGCGATGGAAGAAGTTTCCACCACCAATTTTTCAAGAATTCATTAGGTAATGTTAAAAATATGCCAAGAAAATGTTTGGTATATTTATAGAATGTCAACAGCCTTTTCTGCTTTTGTTGTAAATTATTTTCCAAGAGGGAGATTAATTTAACAATCTCTTGACTTAACCCCCGGAAACAGGCAAGCTCTTTACTCACCTCTCATGGCACTTATCCAGAACATATACCTTGCACGAAAATTTTGAAAGAACTGGCAGTGAGGATTAAAAAGGAGCAAACAATTGACAAACAAAAGATAGCACTTCTGGAGGCTGAAGGGCTCAGATAGAGAGAGGTGCCGAAACGTTTCAGTGCGATTGTGAAGTGTCTAGCAGTTAAGAATTTGCCACTAAGGGGACATATAGAGACGTTTTTCTTATCATTCAATGCGAATTTGACTACATAATTAAACAACACCTTACCAAAGTAAAAAAAACAAATCTCCAGCCACACCAGTTACCTTCGCTCACCACAGACAAAATGAAGTCATAGATTTAATAAGCAATAATTTATGTGATTGTGAATGGCATCAAGCATGCAAAGTTCTTTCTATCATTTCCGATGGCACTCCATATATCAGGCACACAGAACAGTTGCCAGTAGTGATCCAGTGGTCTCACTGGAGGGCAAGACCCATATAAAAGAACATTTTATGGGGTTTTGTAGGTAGACGACTGCAAAGACAAGCATTTGGAATCCTTGATTCTGAGAACGCTTGAGGAACTAAACGTCCCTCTTGCAGACTGCAGGGGACAGACATATGATAATGTGGCAACATGCATGGAAAAAACAAGGGAGTTCAGGTCCACCTCCTAGAAATCAATCCCAAAGCACTGTTTGTGCCATGTGAGGCTCGTACATTGAATTTGGTCGTAGTTGATCCTGCTAAATGATTTACTAATGCCACAAATTACTTTGCCAGTTTGCAGTAACTTTACACCTTGTTTTCGGTGTAAAAATATGCAAACGTCACTTTGAAGATGTGGACTGAAACAAGGTGAGAAAGGAAAGTCAAGAGTGTTTAGCCCCTGAGATACAAGGTGGCTGCAGAGAGGGATGTACTGATTGAGATAAGAGACCACACAAAAGAGCCTGTCATAATGATTGAGGCAGAGTCCCTCTCAGAGGAGGGGGGATCTTGCCGCTTAAGCATTTGTACAGTAATGAGGTATGACATCTCTAGCCAGATCAAATATGCAAGCAAGCTGATGCAATCTCTCAGCCTGCATGGTGATATAGCACTTAGGCTTCTCAAAAAGACAAAGAAGTCTCTGCAATTTCAGGGCAACAAGTTTTGTAAATACACAAATGTCAGCCAAAGGCGACATGTGTGATAGAATAAATGTAGAGGCTGTTCTACGAAAGAAAAGCTGAGGTCCACACAAAGCAGCACTTTTCCTATTAATCATTTGATGAACCTTTCAGTGACGCCCTGAAGAAGATAGAAGTGGAATTTTTCAATGTTACTATTTATCCTGCAATATCAACTATTCAACTTTCCAAAAGACATTTTGCACAATTAGAAATGTGGCGAAGAAGTTTGGAATGTTATCAAATTTCTAAAGTCTTTCAGATGAGGAGCTGGCAAAACAGTGAGACTCTTAGAGCTGTATTGCACTTTAAAGGACACTCTGACTTGGACGGCAGAGAGCTTGTACAGGAGCTGAAGTACCTGTCTGACCTTTCAACAAAACCATGTCTCGGCTTGAGATGCTGAATTTTATTCATGAAAGGTGAGTGCTTAGAAATATACACAAATTTATGGACTGCACCTAAAGACTGAAATTGAGCTTTTACCATCAAGCTGTCAGGCTCCTTAACTCAATATAAGCTGTTTGAGACATTGTACTACCTCTTATTTGACACATAAAAATTCATGCACACAGATTTTAGAATTTCATTGTTACAATGGATACAACACATGTATATAGACATTTCTTTTATTTCAGAGTTCAAGTTTCTTCTACAATTTGTTACTTTTGTTTACATTTATATTCATTATTTTTTTTAGTGTTGGAAAGAGAGTTTATTGGATCTTCTTCTCCATAGCATTTCGTTGCATTGTTGACCTTGTGTTCTCGTGCATATGAAAAATAAACGAATCTTAATCTGAACAGTTGTATGTATGCGTGTGTATTGGGGAGGGGTTACGATGTAGAGGGGAAGGGGGCGGTTCGCCTGTGGCGTCATAAAGCCTAGGACAGCCACTAGTAATATATAAATATATATATTAGTAGTCTCTATAACTGCCGGAAAAAATAATTTGAGGGAGTATGATGAATATGATCCTCTCACGCAAAACGAAGAAAATTGAGAGAAGTTATTGGTCTTATTTTTATGTTGCTAAACAGAGATGGACAATCATAATTGGCCATTTTAAATATCCAAATATATATTTTAATGATGAGCTGATAACGAAAGAAAGAAATTGCTTGCTATTTTAGGGGAAAATGATCTCAACCGGTTAACGATTTAACGCGAGAGAGTCATTCATATTTTAATTATCACAAATAACAAAATTTTGTTGAAATTTTCTCCATCAGCGAACATATTGGAAAAATGAAAATAGTAATAAACCACACAAATTACGTTCAATATCGCCGCGGAGTTAAGAGTTAAATAAAAATCAATAAAAAAAGTGCGAAATTGATCGTTCGAAAATCCATGAAGAAAAAACCCAGTTATCTGTGCATTCAAAATAATAGGCAACCTACTCCTTATTCTACGCGACATATTTAAAATGACTTATGAAACCTAGTCAGCGACACAATAAATATTGCGGCAAATCAGAAATCGGAAATTTTCTTAGGCATTTGACGCTCAGAAAGATAGACAAAATTCATTTCAATGAAAACAAGGTCAGCTGAACAAAAGGTCGCGTGCCCTCACTTATTCTGAATAGCCTAGCCTAGCGTAATATTGTCTAGCATAGCCTAGATTAGCTTAGCCTAGCGTAATATTGTCTAGCATAGCCTAGATTAGCTTAGCCTAGCGTAATATTGTCTAGCATAGCCTAGAATAGCTTAGCCTAAACTTGCCTAGTATAGCATAGTATAACCTTCCCTGTTTTAGTCTAGTATAGCCAAGTCTAGCAAAACATAGGATAGCCTAGCCAAACATAGGAGAGCCTAGCCTAAAATAGAATAGCCTACCTGTGCCAGTCATAACCTAGCCTAGCTTAGTATAATCTACATAGCCTAGTATAACCTAGCATAGTATAGCATACTTTATCCTACCTTAGCTTAGTATAGCCTAGCCTATAGTATACTATTATAGCCTAGCCTATTATAGTATAGCGCCACCTAGCTTAGTAGACCCTAGTCTAATCTAGCATATTATAGTATAGCCTAGCTTAGCCTAGTATAACCTTGCCAGAGCTTAGCATTACCTAGTCTAGCCTAGCCTAACCAGGTATGGCTTAGCGTCGCCTAGAGTAGCCTAGCCTAGTATAGCCAAGAAAGAAAAGGATACTATAGCCTAGCCAATATATCCTTGCATACGATAGCCTAGCCTAGCCTAGCCTAGCATACTATAGGCTAGCTTGGCATAGCCTATCCTAGCATAACCCCACTTAACATAATATAGCAAATCGTATGATATTATAGCATAGCCTAGGATATCCTAGACTAGTATAGCATACCATACCCTAGACAAGAATAACCTTGCATAGCTTAGCCTATTATAGCCTTGGATAGATAGCCTATCTTAGCCTAACATAGTATTAACTAGCATAGCCTAACATAGCCTAGTATAGCCCTCCCTATCCTATTATACTTTAGCCTACCCTAGCATAGCATAGCCCTGTCTAGCCTAATATAGCTTAGCATAGCTTAGCCTAGCATAGTATAACCTAGCCTAGTATTAACTATCCTAGACAAGTATAGCCTATACTATCCTATTATATCAAAGTCAAGCATACAAGCATAGCTTAGTATTGTCTAGCCAAACACAATATATGCTATCCTAGCATAGCATTTTATAGCCTAAATTTGCATAGTATATCTTACCCTTGTAAATTATATCTTAGCATAGCTTAGCATAGAATAGCCTATTCTATAATAGCCTATTTTAAGCTTGCCTAGCAGAGTATAGCATATTATAGCCTAGTCTAGTCTAGTCTAACAGAGTATCGGCCGAATAGTTATGATGTTATAGCCAAAACAAAATAATTCCCGGGCTGACTTTGGGAGAACATTGGAAATTATGGCATTCGAAAGAAAATGTAAAACAACATAAGTGTTTCATATTTGGTTAGAATCGGCCGAATAGTTATGATATTATTACAAAAAAGAAAAGCAAAAAGGGGACCGACCGACCGACCGACCGACATAGTGAGATGTAGAGTCGCTTGCGTCTAGACTCACACGCGACCAAAAACATATTTGACAATGTTGAGTGGCCAGAGATTGGTTGTTCAAATTGTATAGAAAAACCAGGCAATGTCTTCGTCACTCCCCCCTTCTGGGGGAGCTTGCGGTTCGCTACTAAGATTAAAATTTAAAATCTAAAAAAAAGCAGCCATGGTTGAATTTTTATAAATTTTCTGAACTTCGCCAATTATAATAATTTTAAAAAGGAACTCTAAACTAAATTTCGCCCCTTTCAAAATGTCACGTTGCTAAAATATAGTTATAGAAGAAGATATATAAAAATAAATTTTCTGAACTTCACCATTTGTAATTCTTTGGGTTTTAAAAAAATTTACAAAATTTCGATACTTATATTTATTTCTTAACTTCACCATTTTGCTTTTTGATATTATAAAAGAATTATTAGAAATAATTTTGATAAAAAAACATAAGTCATAACCAAACTAAGATGAAATTATTATTTAAATACTCAAAAAAATCCCTTTCTTAAATTATAGAGTTAGTGAAAAAAATCCAAAACAATAGGTGCAGATAAAAATATTAGATATATTAAACGATTTAAAACTGTACTTTTCCTTTAGATTTTAAGTTAGCAAATATTACATTAATTTTTAAAAGGAGGGGAAATTCTGATCACACATATTAATGATCTATTATCTTAACATCAATAGTGGTTAGACCTTTGGAGTTAATTGAATAGGATGAAATCCAGGATTACTTGGAAAAACAAATTATAACCAACAATATTTCATAAGACGTTCCTCTTGCTTAACGGATTTTTACGATATGATAGAAAATATGATCATTATAAAGCCGTAGCTATATTTTCCTCGATTTAAAAAATACGTTCAATTCTGTTGTTCACAAGAGAACAAGAAATAGCGCACTGAGATGGATCGAGAACCTGGATTGCAAACCTTAGGAAAGATAGTGTTATTCTATAGAGTCGTCTGATCAGCTTAATTTCCTAGTGACGTGCATAAAGATAACTTTTGAGTATTTTATTATTTGTTTTTTCCTAAACGACAGAAAAAGACTGGTAAAAAATATTGACAAGTTCCTGAACGATGCTAAACTATGTCATATATGTAGTGAATACTATCCAGATCGAAAGGAAATACACTACCACAAAAACGAAGTATTTAATTGGTCGGTTATATGGTAGGCGAATTTTATTCTCAATATGTGCAAGGTAATGCATATCGGCTCTCGAAATGGACAATTTTATACAATGCACTCAGATTAATTGCGTATAAATTTGAATATGAGAATAGTTCCATTGTTCAAATCACTCGAGTGTCCACAGTTGTAATATGCAGCTTAATTCTGGTCCATTTATCTGCAAAAGGATGTCAGTACATTGGGGAGAGTACAGAGACAGATAATTCCTAAGTTGCGAACCAAACTCTATAAAGAAAGATGTATAATATTGAATTTGCTCTCGCCTAAGGTTAGACGCTTCCGCGACCAAATAAACAAATTCTTTAAAATTCTAAAAGGTTATGATAATATTTGCTTTGATTTACTTTTAAAATTTATTTAAACATCAAGCGAACAAATGGTCATAAATTGAATTTAAAGAGTTATCAGACAAAAAAACGTGGTTATCTTTCCACTTATAAAATCATTTCGAATTAAAACAATCCTTATATAAATGTAGTTCATAGAATGTCAATCAATATGTGTAAAATAATTTCGAAATAACTTTTTTAATTATTAAAATAACCATATTAAAGTACACGCAATACTCAGGTGTAAATTGATTTCTACTCTAATAGTCGTCCAAATAGCTTTTTACCTTAACTTTCTCACTTTGTCTACAATCAGCCGAAAAGCGGATCAAAGCGTCTTTGCTGGCCCGGAATTAATAATTCTATAAATAGACCAGGCAATGACTTCGCCACTTCTCCCTACGGGGGGAGCTTGCGCTTCGCTACTAAGATTAAAATTTGAAATCTAAAAAAAAAACAGCCACGGTTAAATTTTTATAAATTTTCTTAATTTCGCCAATTATAATAATAATTTTAAAAAGGAAATCTAAACTAAATTTCCCCCCCCCCTTTCAAAATATCACGTTGCTAAAATATAGTTATAGAAGAAAATATATAAAAATACATTATCTGAACTTCATCATTTTTCATTTTCTGGGTTTTAAAAAATTCACAAAATTTCGATACTTATATTTATTTCTGAACTTTGATAAAAAAACAAAGTCATAACCAAACTAAGATGAAATTATTATTCCAATACTCAAAAAAATCCCTTCTTAAATTATAGTTAGTGATTTAAAAATTTGTAATTCATTTTTTCCATAGTCCATTGACAAAGTGTTTCATTAGATTTTTAATATTAAAAAGATTTTTTTTTTTACTTAATATATACATAGCAAATCAGTAATTGGATATTTCAATGCAAGTAATGTATTTATTTAGAGAGAGTTTCTCAAGCATGGAAGTAACTGTAGGAAGGTTGGAAGGTTTCCTTTCAGGACCTCCCGGCTGACTTGGACAACTTGTATCAGCTCAACACCATAGTCACTTGGCTGTAGTCAAATGACTGCAGCGGTATGGTTACTAACCCAAAATATATAGGATAAAAAATTATAGTTATAAAATCTGGCCACTACAGGCAGTTGTCTTTTCATGAGACCTGGAAGGAACTTAACATGCCTTCGTCTTCCACAAGCGAACCTCACACAAACCTCCCTATCCGTAGTAACGTCTTGGATACAGTCAACGTTAAACGAGAAACAATACAACAGCTAAGGAAGTAACAACAATACGCGTCGATAAGGCAAAAAGATCCGTGGGTTCATGCTAGCATGATAGATTCATTGGCATCGAATGTCTAAATTCAAATTGCCTAATTTTTAATTCATTCAATTTAAAGCAAATTCCAGGGATGTCATTTCCCTCAGTTTTTGTAAGGAGAGATCTGCGAGGTTGATAACTATAAAGGAAGTGAAATGAAGCTTAGTAAGGGAATAATGAAAAAGAGAGAAAACCTAAGTTGAATCGAGAATGATACGGATGACTCAGCGAAAAACTGTTTACCAATAGTTATGACAGGGAGTGGGCACGTAAAACGGATTATAAGAATTAAGGGTTATACAAACTATTAACATTCTATCAACAGCTTCCTTTACTCGTGATTAACGAGCCACGCTCTTAATACATATTGAGATTAAGCCACCATACCACTGTAAACATGTTAACTTGAAATTAACGTCAAAGTAGTCGATGCGTTCTTTTATTCAACCGGAATACATCCTCTCATAACAATTTGAATATCCCAGTTTGATCGTCGTTAACTTTTATAGTGTTCGATTAACTTTTTTCGTTAAGTCGTTCGTTAATGGCCATAATAATTAAAACTAATTATCAAACTCTCAGAATATTTCTTTATAATTTCCTTCCTTTGTTAATTCAATCTTGCTTTAAGCACCGGTAATAACTACTTTCAAAGACTCCAAATTTCGACTCCTTTATTTATGAGAAAGGATGAAATATCCTTTTTAATCATTTGTGGTCCTTTCTCAGATATTGGTTCCTGATTAACATTTAAATCGTTTTTCAAACAAAGCCCTGGGCTTCTTCTTCATTTTTTTTATCTTCTCTGTCCGTTGCCTGGTTAATTTATTAACTATTTTTGTAAATATAGTCTGAAGTAATTTATTATACTAGCAGAATACCTTAAAGCGCTTGTGCTAATAAGGTTTCTAGCGAAGACATTGGAGAAAACGAGAGATTTAGATAATTTAAGGAGCTTTTATGTACTCTGGGTTTTTTGTTGTTGTTTCAAGCTGTTGTATGTAAATTGACTCGTCAAAATATAGTATTTCGTGATAATAATTTTAATACGGTTTGATCTAGTATCACACATTATTGCGGTGTTATTCAAGTTTTTCTTATTTGTCTGTTTTCTATTGTTTCATGATTTAGATTGTTTGAAGGTTACTATTTTGTTGTTTCATGTAATTTTTCTATCTATCCTGAATTGCTTTATGCTACCTGATATAAATATATGTCAGAATATCATTTTACAGAATTTTATGCCATTTGTGTTTTAGTCCTTTCACACCATTTGATATCTCGTTATGTAATTAAGCCTCTTTTACTGGCCTTCTATACTTTTAGTATCTTTTACGCTTATTTTAGCTGATTTAAACTTTTACATTTAAAGTAAATTAAAGGACTTAAATGTATTCATGGTGCAATTTATTATAGCGATTTTCCTGCAAAAGATTTGTGACTCTAAGCCGTTTCCTTTGGATTTAAAGAACTTAATTCATTTTATTGTTCTGTTTAAAAATAGTGAAGAAGACTAACATCAGAACCTGAACCCTGTATTTTAGCATAATTATGATGATCGTGTATGAAAGAGTAGTTAGATCCTTTTATCACTTAAAACAGGAAAAAAGAAGTCCTGGCGAAAGTATCCCTCTACTCTGTAACGGTACTTGTAAACGGAGAATATTCTAATTTATAACTTTTTAAAGTCCATAATGTCTCCCACCATCTTTAATTTAATTACTTTGTTTTTCTAATAACGTTATACTACTCCATTACCTGTAGTCATTGTGCCGTTACTATGATACAATAAATAAAAAAATAAAGGTTCAATTTAATCTTATTGTAAAGGAATTTTCTCAAGCCTGAAAAAAAGTCTTAGGCTGAATGAGATTTTATCTTGAGCAATGGAAGACGATTTACTATCGCATAAGGCAATAATTTATATAATTACATCTTTGGGACGAAAACTCAAACTAAAATTCCTTCACGTCTTATCTCACTATTTATTGACCAGTTAATCGGTTATTTAGGTAGTACTAGGGCCATAGAGAAGAAGGCGGTAAGGAAATCAAACAAAATGTAAGGATAAAAGTGTGAATACTGAACATATCTAAGTTTCCAACAGGGTTTTTAAAACGTTTTATCATTTATTCCTAGATGAAAAAACACTTCTCCTCCAGAAAGTGTTATAAAAAGAAGTACGTAAAGAAAATAGTGAGGATAGGTGGAGTAAAAAGTGTTGAGAGAACATAACACGAGTAGCTTTATTGGGAGGCGACTAAAGAGGTTATCCTAAATCTGGCACTTAGAACAAACGCAAGTGCTTTTGCAGATTATAAAAAGCAGGTGAAGATTTTAGAACTGCCCTGGGTTATTGATTTTATGTCTGATATTTTACAGTAATATTAGCAAGCTTGACCCGCAAAACAGTCCCTCCAATTGCCTCTATATGGGAACTTACAAAATTTAAATGCTTTGAAGATGTCATATTTGTATGAGGAAAGATTATCAATTTTATTAAAATTAAAGATAATATGAAAAAAGGTTTTCATGAAAAGACGAACTTTAGATGTAAACTATAGAACTAGAGATAAACTAAAATTGAAAATAACATTCAGGATCAAGGGTTGATTTCAAGATCGGGGGCTGGAGGGAAATTTCCCTCATGGTATATCAGATAAATCGGCTCACATCCATCACTTTATATTTTGTTGGCTACACGAAGCTAACAATCGTGTGGTGGTTGAATAAACAAAGCTAAAATCAGGAAACGATTGAATAAACGAAGCTGAACTCTCTAAAAGTGTTGAATACATGAACATGAAATCGCGCAGAAGTTGGATACACGAAGCTAAAATTGCGAAGAGATTGGAGACATGAAGATGAAATCGCAAAGTGATAGGATAAAAGAAGCTGAAATCGTGCAGAGGTTGGATACATGAAGCTAAAATCGCGAAGTGGTTGTTTACACGAAGTTACAATCCCGAAGAGGTTGGATACACGAAGTTGAAATTGCAAATAGGTTGGATACACAAAGCTGAAATGGGAAAAAGGTTGTGTCTAGGAAGTTGAATTTGATAGGGGTTTGTTTACATGAAGCTAAAATTTCGGAGATTGGATACAAGAAACTGAACTAGTGAAGAAGTTAGATACACAAAGATGACCTAGCGAATAGGTTGGATACACGAATCTGAAATCGCGAAGAGGTTTGATACACGAAGATTAACTTCCAAAGAGGTTGGATATATGAATATGAAATCGCAAATAATTTGTGTACAAGAAGCTAAAATCATGAGAAAACTGGATACATGAAGCTGAAATCGCGAAGAGGTTGGATACATACAGCTGAAATCGGTAAAAGTTTTGATACGCAACATTAAAATTGCAAATATGGTGTATAAACGAAGCTACAATCGCAAAGGTGGAGACATGAAGTTGATTTCGAGAAGAGCTTTGATACAGGAATCTGATATCGCGAAAAGGTTGGTTGTGTATACGAACCTGAAATCACTATGAGATTAGATACAGGAAGTTAAATTCGCAAAGAGGTTGGATACACAAAGCTAAATTCGTAAAGCGATTGTATACCCGAAACTGAAATTGCGAACAGGCTAGATAAACGAACCTGACATCGGGAACACGTTAGATTCAGGAAGATAAGATCGCAAAGATGTTGGATAAACGAAGCTGAAACTGCAAAGAGGTTGTATAAACGAAGCTGAAATCGCTAACAGGTTGGAAAAACGAAGCTGAAATTGTTAAGTGGTTCGATACATGAAGCTAAAATTACGAATAGGTTTCTTGCACAAAATTAAATCACGAAGAGGTTGGATTTACGAAACTGAAATTGCAAAGAAGTTATATACACGAAGCTTCAATTTCGAAAGGTTGTATACATGTTGCTGAAATCGCAGTGAGGTTGGATACACGAAATTGAAATCGCAAAGAGGTTTTCTACAGGAAGCTGAAATTGCGCAAGGTTGTATAGACGAGGGTTTTTTATACACGAAGCGGACACTGTCACAAAATACGTTTCAGCTCTATATTGTCATTGTACTGTCATAGCAAAAGGTTTTACACTGATAGGCCTATATATTTTTTATTTTTTTTTATTCGTTTATTCTAAAACTTACGTTAAAGAAATAATTATTCTAATATTTAAACTATTGCAGGTGTTTAAAAAAAATCATCATTAAAAAAAATAAAAGAAAAAACTGCATTCTTTCGCTGGATCATAAATTGCCCTCTTGTCCTGTTCCTGAAGGAGAGGGACTTTCATTTCATGGAGCCTTGCTATTCGATCAAAATGGCGGTTGATAATAAGAAGCCTTCCAATTGTAAGCAGTTGCGTGTGTTTATTGACAAAAAAGGTAGCAATAGCAGTCGATATATCATCACAAATTTGGTTTCCATCATGCCAAAACAAATTGTTCAGTCATGAAGAAAAAGGGACATCATTATAAATATTTTTTGCTGGCATCAATTGATTTTATTTATTAATATAAAGGGTAAGTGCTCTTTTTTTATATATCACTTTCAAATTATGATAGAAAGATAAGAAAACAAAATGCAACGTTTGATTCTTTCTATTAATTAATTTTCTTATATGAAAAAATATAGTATCCTATAAAATTTGGTCATGACTGTAAATTAGATTTATTATATAGAGTAGGACCGCTATTTAGCACTAATTATCTGACGTTTGCAAGAAAATGGTTTCAGGA
This sequence comes from Ceratothoa steindachneri, assembly GCA_963969495.1. NCBI lineage: Eukaryota > Metazoa > Arthropoda > Malacostraca > Isopoda > Cymothoidae > Ceratothoa > Ceratothoa steindachneri. The sequence continues at coordinate 80,639,045 of OZ018327.1, forward strand.
GCAGTCAAGAAATACATACTCGGCATTTTTGTGCTTCGTTTTAAGGCAAGTATCCGGGGACAAAGAAATATCGAATTATTACTAAAAGAGAAAGAAGTAAATATAAATGAAAATACGAGAAAATGATTAAATAACTCTTTATAAAAATAGAAACAATTAGCTTATTCCTTACATAAAAGATGTAAAACTAACGGAAACTTCTCTGCCTGTCAGATTGGGAAAATGTTTCATGTTACTATAGTTTCGAGTCACTTTCTTAACAAGGAGGAAATTCATCCCTATTATTTTAAAGGGGAGATTACTTAAGACACAAAAAATTTCCAATGCCGAGAGGAGAAAATAAAATCACTGTGTAGAAAGTTACGAGAGTATATGAAAAAAGAATTTTGGGGGGGGAGATAGTCTGATGACTGACTACTAGGAGAAATTCGCCGTAATCACGCTACAGCTTAATACTAGGCTAGATTAAAAAGAAAAAAAAACCATGCAAACACCAAATTATAAAGATACAAATGGTAAAACAAAACAAAAACAAAAGCGAAGAAACAGAAACATGGAAAAGATGGTGCCATGAAAATAATTGCTACTGCCAACTTTAAATCCCAGCATGAATAAAACCGTGGCTCGCCCCTGATACAAATCAATGCAAAAAATACCCCAATAAATTGATTGGGTCGTAGAATAACTCGATGTAGATAGCCAACCTCTCTTTAAGACCTTCTTCTAGGATGGCCTTATCCTTTCTTGTTGTTCTTGGGTTAATTGAACATAATTATCTTTGGCAGTTCTTGTTTTTATACCTTTGCAATATCCATAGGTGAGAGAAAGAGCGTATGTAAAGATTGTATCCTTTAGTTGGTATGGTTCCACTGTTGTTTAGCGCACTGGTTCTTGGTCCGTTTCCATGGTTTTGTTTTGGGTTGGTGTCGCTGATGCTAATTTCGCAAAGTCCGGAAACAAATGAACAAATATATTAACTATGATGTATATACTTGGTTTTTTCACGAAGAACGAAAAGAAAAGGAAGAAAACAAAAAAGTAAAGAAATTCTTTATAGAGAACAATAAAAGGGCGAAATATGCTGAGAGAGGAAATAAACCCCAAATATTCCTGTCTGTTCATTCATTTATCTGTTTCCTTGAATGCTACTCAAATTAACCGTAAATAAAACCCCTCGGAATGAACACAAAATGAAACGATTCCTCGGAAAAAAGCCTAAATCGTAAAATAAAAGAAATGAACCCAAAATGAGTATAAAAGTCTAAAAGGAACCCTAAAATATTATTTCACTTTGAGACAAAGAAGAATGGATAAAGAAGCAGTAACGAGTTTTGTGACTCACAGAACAATAGACGCAACAGTTTGGACAACGCGATAAGAACAAAGAACGAAAGATACAAAGACTCAGAAAATTCAAGGAAAGGGTTAAAACAACCTTTTGTCTTATACTAAGATCAGTATACCATTTTCAGGCTCATCAGTAACCATTTTGTGGTACGAAAATAATTACTTATAAATGTTTTAGTATTTTATTAAATTATAAGAAGTCAGAAACTGACAATAACCACCAAATTCTATTAACGATCTGTTGTTGGTCATTATCGTACTCGGACATTACACTTCGCAATATTTATCCAGACATTATTTGTACCATATTGCACACTTCTTAGTCACAACAGCGAATGGTAGGCCAAACTAACATTTTATATTAAAAGAAATTCTCCTATTCACAACAGCCAAAATATAGGCCACACTAAAACTTTATATTGAAAGAAATTCGCGATATTATTCCAAATTTTTCTGTAGATCTTCGTTTATGAGGATAACAAGAAGCATTTAGGGCGATTGCCGCTGGGTTAATATATCAGTAAAGAGCCAAGTGGTAACTATTGGCTAATTATTAAGAAGGAAAGGAAATGGGTGTGGTCAAAAATGGCAACTCACCGGACAAAGGCCGGCGAGAAGGTGAGAGAGAGAGAGAGAGGAGCAGAGAGATAGACAGACAGATAGATAGGTGGAGTGGTTAAAATAAAATGTGAAAAGTTGTGAAGAGGAGATGATTTAGAAAGTGGAGAGCAAGGGCCAAGGGTGGACGTCACTGTTCTAGATGGAACGATAGTCGTTGTTTCTGAGGGTTCTAATGTTCCTAATTTATATGGATCTTCAGGAGGACTTTTTAGTGTACACCTCTTCGCAAGAGGACTCAAACTAGTGCTCGAGTTCGAAGTGGAAACTGGTGCCGGACTCCTTAAACTCGTCTTGCCCTCTTACATGTTGATGCTGGAGTCCTGAAACTTGTCATGACTTAATCCATCTTGGCACTGAAATTCTTAAACTCTTCTTGCCTTCATACATCTTGGTGCTGAACTCAGTAAACTCCTCTTACCTTAGTCCATCTTGAAGCAAGAAGACTTAAACTCGTCTTGTCTTCATACCTCTTGGGACTGGACTACTTAAACTCGTCTCACCTTAATCCATCTTGGTGCTGGAGTCCATAAACTCGTTTTGACTTAATCCATATTGGCGCTGGACTTCTCAAACTGGTCTTACCTTAATACATCTTGGTTCTGGACTCCTTAAACTCTACCTGCCTTAATATAGCTTGGCGCAAGACTCCTTAAACTCGTTTTGCTTTCATACATCTTGACTCATTGAACTCCTCTTGTCTTCATTCATGTTGGTGCTGGACTTCTTAAACTCGTCTTGACCTAATCCATCTTGAGACTGTACACTTTAAACTCTTTCCTATTGCGTTGGAATTCTTTAACTCTTCTTGCATTCCTACATGTTGGAGTGGACTTCTGAAACTCGTCTTGCCTTCATACATCTTAGTGCTGAACTCCATAGACTTGTCTTTCCTTAATCCATTTTCTCGCTCGACTCCCGAAATTCTTCTTGACTTTATACATCTCGATGGTGGACCCCTTAAACTGGTCTTGGCACTGGACTCCTTAAACGCACCGGGCCTTAATCTATCTTGGCGCTAGACTAATTTAACAAAGCTTGCTTCAATCCATATTAGTTCTGGACTCCTTTAACTCGTCTTGCCTTAATTCATCTTGGTACTGTGATACATAAACTTGTCTTGGCCTAATTCAGCTTAACACTAGACTACTTAAAACCATTTTGCCTTCTTCAACCTCACCCTAGAGCCCTTAACCTCATTCTGCTCTTATGCATCTTGACGTTAGATTGAGTAAAATCGTCTTGCCTTCAGTATTTTCGTCCTGGATCCTTTAATCTAGTCTTGCCTTCATGCATCTTGGCACTGGACTCCTTAGACATATCGTGCCTTAATCTATCTTGGCGCTAGACTAATATAACAAGGCTTGCTTTAATCTATCTTGGAGTTAAACTCCTTAAACCCCTTTCCCTTAATTCATCTAGGCGCTGGACTCCTTAAACTGGTTTTGCCTTTAGATATTCTAGTATTTTAATAAATGCTATCGCTACTCTCTCATCTTTAATGTTTTTCGCTTTTATCGTTTAATTTTTATCCTTCAGAAATTCTTTTCACTATTTCCTTTCATTCTTATCTTCCTGAGTGACTGTGACTTATTTAGTCACACAAATCTTCCCTTAGTTCCATTTAAAAAATTATAACTGTCTCTATTTCTCTTTTGAAAGTATTTTTCCTACTGATCTTCCCTTGAATAAAAATAGTAAATACACTCGCGAGTTAGAACAATTTTATTTCTAAATATTAAATTAAAAATATTTGCTTTAGAAATGGCTAATAGCACCAAGAACCACAATAAGGACAAAAGAAACCCAAACAGGGCTGTATTAGAAGTAGAAAATAGTTGCGCCAGTTATCTCATACAGTGTACCAAACTTGTGAACAGAGGCAGGATTTAATTTGATATTCCACTTCCCTTTTTCTATCGAGTTATAGACTTTAGTTCCTATTTTACTTCTTCAAACATTCTGTGAAGACTAGCAAAAAGTAGAAGCAAGCTATATTAAAACATAACTAAAAAGAATACCAGAAAGAACATCTTTCTAGATGAATCCACTTCAACTCTCCTTTGATGAAAAGTTTCTCTACCACACCACGTTAAACCAATCACTTTCATCCTCTGTAACTCAATTTCCATTAATCCATCACGAATCGACCTTGGGTCTCCCGATTACCGGCAGTTACTATACCACCAAGATACTTTGCACAGCAAATCACCCAATCAAACGCAATATCTCTCCAGGCTAAAGGTCCTTACAACCCCAGGCTAAATGTCCTTCCAACCCCAGGCTGAAGGTCCTTACAACCCCAGGCTAAATGTCCTTCTAACCCCAGGCTGAAGGTCTTTCCAACCCCAGGCTAAAGGTCCTTCCAAGCGATTTTTTATACTTTATCTATAACCGCCAAGTTGTGAGGAACTACCTTGATGAGACATCTTATAATCGGTAGATTGGACGACGTGGTAGTATCGAGTATCAACCCTGGTCACCAGATTTGAACCCGATTGACCTTTTTTATGAGGTCATTTGAAAAATTAAGTTTATAATGAAGGACCTTTATCACTTGAGAAATTAAAGAGTACATTTAAAATTATTTGCTGATAGAGATGAACCTCTTAATAGTTCTTCCAAACTTTACAAATGGAAAAATTTAATGGAAAAATTTCGGTTCTCTTTGATTGAACTTTAAAAACCAAAGAGCACAAGGAGAAAATTTGTCCCGTTGATTTCAGTTCTCCAATGAAAAATACATTCATTAGAAACTCATAATTTACTGGTATTCTCTAATTCAAATTTAGCATCATCACTTGAAACAGTATAAGAAAGTGTTTCAATACCTTATTATCATACTATCGATTCTTTCACCAAAATTTATATTTACTTCACATCTAGTGTCGCGTTTACCTTAATATGACTTAGTGTTCTTCGAGTCATTACAAGACATTATACTTAATAATATATGTTAAATAGCCATCATAACTTCGAGAGTAAATGAAGAAATTCGGAAGGGGGGGATAAAAGTTAATTTGAAAAGGTTGTTTAATTCAACGATAACAGAAATTAACCGAAGAAAAACACAGCAGTTATGATTGAATAAGATGCTCGCTAAGAATTTTACTCTCTAATATTAATTCGAGCGCAGCGTATTTTCCTTGTAGCTCTTAATTTTATTATCAAATAATTAGACGTTAATTAAAATTTATATGAAATGCCTAAAGCTAATGTATATTGCGATGTTTCGGGTCGTTTGTTCCTATGTTAATATGATTATTTCTGATTTAAATTCAACCGAGCCCCATAGACTGCGGAAAGTCACGCAATTTGCCCGTCCTGTGATGATTATGTTAAGATAAATCCTTCAGGATATCAAAGATTATTTAGAATGTGAGAGGAAGAGAGATAAAATCTCTCTCTCTCTCTTTCTTTCTCGCTCTTTGTCTCTCTCTCTCTCTCTCTCTCTTTCTTTCTCTTTGTCTCTCTCTCTCTCTCTCTCTCTCTCTCTCTCTCTATATATATATATATATATATATATATATATATATATATATATATATATATATCTTTCTGGCCTGCATGCAAAAGCAGGTGTGTATAGGGAGAGGTTTCATCTGTGCTACGCTTTCTCTTATGCTTCCAAAAATAGTACCTCCTCGGTATTGTCAGTAATGATCTTTGAAGTGCTACTATTCCCTGTTACTCCTTGTGAGTCTCTCTCAGTCTATCTGTCCGTCTGTCTCTAGGAGATATTTTAAATTTCATGCTCCATGTAGTCACACAAATCGTCATTCATACGTCTTCATATATACACACGCTGTTGATCACTACGCATGTAGTGCATGGGAATGAGCAACTTAATTTAGCGTGTTTCTGTGGTTTGGAATATTAATGATATTAATCGCTTTTCTCAGTACCGCCACTAATATTCCTTGATGATCGCTCTATAATCGATCAACCGAATATGTATGGTTCTTTTTTGCGTGGCTCTCAATAAGGAAGTGTACCTCAAATTCAGTGTTCAGCCAGGTTCAACGGATCTTCCCGGGATACGCCTCTATTAACACCTGTTTCATTGGATACGGACGGTTTTAGGCATTCTTAAGTGAATACTCATATATAGGCGCGGTCTCATTAAGAGATAGGTCGTCACGTTCGGCGTATGTTTATGATATTTAGAAAATCAAATTTAGAATTTTCAATAGAGAGAAAATTTAAGCATTTGTTTCGCTAGTATTGAATGCGCCCTCCATTCAATATTTTGCCCGTCTCAACGCTCCATTAGATTAAATGAAGTATTGTTCGGCCCTGAACTTGCTGTGAGATATATTTTGAAAATCAATATTTTTTTTTAAATGGGATTGCTTTGTAATAAGCGGTTTCATTTTTCTTCTATTCATGGACTAATCAGCACATTTTACTAGTAATTTAATTTAATAAAGTGTAGTTCAGATGGAATATGTTTACCAGAACTTTGTGAAAGTTATTTCATGGTGAATGCGGTAAAATATACATAAATTAAAATGCGCTAGGTGGTATATAGGTTTAGCGTCCAATACAAATAATACCAACCAACAAATAATACCAACGAGAACCATCTTTAGCCTATAAAAAACTTCATGTAATGAATTGCCCAAAGAGGCAGAAAAGATCAATTTTATGAGTTCGCTACTTCCTTGAAAGATGTATCTCTATCCCTACACTCATCTTTACTTACATACCTTTGAGTATTTGTACTGTAGGTTTTGTTCCAAGCGGCCACGAGTGTAACTTCTCTCCTCAGTATGGATGGAGAGGTTTGTATGACAGTCATTTCTAATCTTATATCTGCTATTTCTCTTCACTATCTTCATTCTTTATTTGTTTTTCTTTCGCGCTAATCAAAGAAAACATGTCATAATTGTGTTACTTAAGTTTTACAAAGAGTTTAATATAAACACAAAAATCAAGTGTCAAACATCGTTGCTTATCTGCAATGATATCGGTCTTTTAGAAATATGGTTTATTCTACTCAGTTAAAATGAGTTCGGTTTATTCAAAATAATATAATTTTATCCTTAAAAAAGCATTAAATGAAGAATCCCAAGGTGGTAAAGTGTAAGTGTAAATGCCAGCTTATGCAAAATAGAAAACCAAAGAGCACTCGAAGGTGGAGGAAAGACTGAATGAGTACTCAGGCTTTCAACGATTTCTTTGTTAAAGTCTTTTCCAAATCCTGAATTTCATTAGACATTTGTGGATAATACACGTATGATCAAACCTTTGTGGGAGGCGCAAATTTTGCTCTTCCTATTCAGGTAAATTCCTTCCAAACTTTTTCACTTTCTTCAGCTTTGCCACATCATTCACAAACTTGACTTAACAAGCTTTGTTAGTGGACCTGCCTTGATCACTATGCATTTCTTAATTTAAAATAAATGAAAAATGACAATTTTTTACTTATATCATATGTAGCAATGCATTCATTTGATTTCGTCTGATGCAGAGAATTTCGAGCTAAATTGACTCCTACTTCTAAGCCAATGAACTGATCTGACTGCCAGAGTATTAGAGATAAGAACGAGCTTAATCCTCAACTCCAATGACATTTGGATCGCACAAGATTCGCCATGATTGAAGTTCGATAGGATCCAAGGTTAGACAAAGAACCAGGAATTCTCTTTCATTGGTTTGTTTTTGAGTATTTGTATGCCATAAAATAAAATACACAAATAACGCTTGATTCTTGCGTTGCCTTTTGTAAGTGATGTTCAAATTTACTTGGCATTTGTATTTAAAAACAAAGAATGGATATAACAAAGCTATTACTCTGAAATTGGATCTGATCAATCCAATAAGCCTCGGAATTATATGATTTTATCGGCGGCCGTTTCTCATATCCTTGCCTGCAATTGTATATTATCATCAATCTTCCCCGAGCATCAGCTTAACCCTAGCCAGCACCCTAGCCATAGCAGACATATCCAAATACACGTTCACATATTATATATGTCGAGGTATGCCTGTGAAGAGTCGCTCGGCGCAAGGGCGCATACACAAGAACGGGCAGATAGCCGACCCGAGGCCACCTGCGATATGCTTTGGGGCAATTAAAAGGAGTTGGGGACCGCCTCCTTGATTTTTATACAGAGTGCGATTTACGGTGACCGGGATTTATCTAATGGCCTGCCAAGTTGCACTTCAAAAGATATATAAAGAACAAGACACCCAAAATATAATTTTAATATATATATATATATATATATATATATATATATATATACAAAAAAGGGCGGAACAAATTACTCGATAAAGATAGTTAATTAGATTGTGACAATTTAGGATATGACAGAGTTAAGCGGGACGAGCAAAATTAACGTTAACTTGAACAATAGATATTAATTACGATTGAGCGGGAAGTCAATTGAAAATTGAATGAGGGTGACGATTGGCGTGGTGTAATCAGGGAATTACAACACAATATTACTGAACCTCAAAGCGTAGTGGTGATCTGAGGCGGGGAAGACCAACGGCACAGGTCTTCGAGGAGATACTTTTGGGAGTCCTAACGAGGAGGACTCGTAGATGAGGGTTTTGAGTACTTCTTGTTGAAGAACGAGATTTTCTCTGCCCCAGAGAGATGGAACCTCAAACACGAGACGGTTCTGTGGCTCAGCAGGGAGTCTCAGACACGAAGGAACGGGAGTCTTGAAAGGGGTTCCGAGATGAGGGGGGCCGCACAGTTCTCTGGGAAGAAGGTAGATCGAGAACTTTCCTCTGAACAGGGGCTAGAGCTTCACAAAAGGAGATCTGCTGTTGAGATCTTAACAACGAGGTACGACTCGAACAGTGGTTGTGGGACTTTGCGGGGGAACAGACAAAACGGTCTAAACGGAGGGACTGGCAGACTCTCAATCTCCTCGAGGAATGGTGGGGCCAAAGTTAAATAGGCAGGTGGCTGGTTGATAAATAGCTACAGGGCTGGCCGTTCCTAGAGGATTCTATGTAAACTTACTTCGAGATAACGAGTCGGTTAGTACGGCTGCGTTCGCGGGGGAATAGACATGACTGGGAAGCATGGGAGCAAGAACTCGCCGTTATCGCGGGGGAGGGGGGAGTGAGGTGCGTCCGAAAGCAAATACAGCTAGGTCGGGTGACTCAGCGCGGTACTGTTTCCTTCTTGAAGATTCTAAAATTCCCAAGCCAAGGAGCACGTGGTTTAGAGCGAAGGGGCTGAAAGGGGTATTCCAACGAGGGGACTTCCTCTCACGCTGGTCCTTCGAGGGCATCGCCTCACAATATATATATATATATATATATATATATATATATAATATTGAGGATAAATCCCAGAGCCACGAGAAACGGATGCAGCATCTTTTAATTTTTCACAACGTTTCGAAAACTACAAGTTTTCATCTTCAGGCTAGAATAAGTTTACAAAGTTAATACTATGAAGAAAACTCGAAAAGGCCAACAAGACATTATTTTAAAGAGTGACCAATTATAAAATATCAGTAAAATGTACTATAAGTTGAAATTTTTAAATATGACTTGGCAACAGTTAGATTTGCTTTAAAACTGACTAAAATAATTGATAATACATAAGAATAAAACTTAAAAAGGCCAACAAGACATTATTTTAAAAGGTCACCAATTATAAAATATCAGTAAAATGTTAAATAAGTTAAATTTTTTGTTATTAAATATGGCTTGGCAACAGTTAAATTTGCTTTAGGACTAACTAAAAAATGAGTTAATAAATTTAAGGTTTATTGCAGAACTTAATTAAAAACTATAAGAGAAATTGACCTGGCATTATTTAAAGATAGTAAATTTAAACTTTGTTTTTAATTTTGTAAAGACTGTAAGAGTTAAAAAACATTTAATATAAAAACGGTAAATTTGGGTACTTACTAAAGTGGATCCATCCTAGAGAGTGAATGGTGGGTTTAACAAGGGGCTTGTATTTATAGGTTACAGTGACGCTTGTTTTTATAAAAAGGAAACCAACTAACAAACTGTAGTTAAAATTAGTTAATTAATAATGATATTGCACTTAAATCTTCATTGAGTGTAAGTTTGTAGTGTTTGATATACAACGATTCGAGGGTTCTTAGGCAATGTTTGTTGTTGTTAAAGGCTAATCCTTGAAAATTCTCAATAGAAATGTCAGTTTTACAGCTTATGGTGTGTTCCCTAATACATGACTTTTCTTTTTTATTTAATATTTTATTTGTGCGCCAACTAATCCCCATATGAGCAGAGAACCTAGCTCCGAGAGACCTGACAGTGCTGCCAATGTAAGAGGCTCCAGTACAACTGGGACATTTAAATAAATAAACATTATCACTGCGGAACTCCAAAGAGATAGGATCTTTACTGTTAAAGAAACTTCCTATCGATAGTTTCCTCATAAAAACTACTTGTGGGTTGATTTGGGAAAAATATTAAAAAAAAAAAATGGGATTTTTCTTTTAAAAGTATCGTTTAAAAAACCCATCTCTGAAATTAGTAAATATATGGGAATTTTAGGAACTTCTATGCAGGGTTAAGGGGGTCAATGAGATTATCAAATAGTATTTTTAAAACTCTATCATATAGGTTAGAAGGAAATAAATTTTTTATAAAATACTTCCTAAGAAAAATAAATTCATTATGGTTTGATTGGTAAGTGGATGATAGCGAGAAACTTCTATGTATTAAAGTTTTTACTGTGGATATTTTGTATCTGAAATCACAAAAACTAAAGTAGTTCAAACCTAGTCCTGTGAAAGAAAGGGCATCTTATCATTTGACTCCACTCCCATGGTGAATTTGATGTTGGGGTGTAAAGTGTTTAAAAAATTCAAGAAAAGTTAGCTATGTGCAGGATTATTAAAAATTGACAAGGAATCATCAACAAAACGGCGGTAGAAGGAGGGTTTGTAATCTAAATTAGTAGAAAACATTTGATCTTCGAGATGTGTCATAAAAACTCAGCTGCAAGTGGTCCCATTGGAGAACCCATTGCAACACCATCGATCTGGCAGTAAACTTTATGATTAAACGTGAACTAAGATTCAGAAAGACTTAATTCCAGCGCCTTTTTTAATTGGGTTCGTGAAAATCTATGAAAAGTATTTTGGGAATGGAATACCTTATTTAATATTAAATTGATTGTATAGTTTAGGGAAATGTTAGTAAATAAAGATTCAACATCATAAATCACCATATATCTATCGTTAACTTTGCTGAGTAATTCCTCTTTAAACTTATAGAAGTTTTGTATGGAGAACTAATTTTTAGATAAAGGTAAAAGTATTTTAACTAGAGATTTGGCCAGTTTGAATGATGGTAAAGAATAGGAGGCAGGTATGGGTCTCAAACGGACTCATTCTTCGTGTATTTTAGATAAGACAATGGCGAAAAACGTGCAAAATATAAGTGACAATTGAAGAAAAACGAATCAGTAAATACTCAATAGAAAAGGCATATGGCTAAAAACAAATCAGCAAATAGAAAAGAAAAAAGATAAATTACGCCAAATGAAACAAAAAGAACCTAATAGAAAGGATAATGAAAAACGAATCAATAATTTCAAAATAGGAAAGACAAACGGAAAAAACGAATCAGTAAGGATAAAATATAAAAGATGAATGAATATTGGAGAAAAACGAATCATTGAGCACACAATAGATAAGGTAAATGGTATAAAAGCAATCAGGTATTTAAAATAAAATAGACAAATGGTGAAGTAAGACACATGAAGTATTAAAATAGAAAATGCAAATGCTCAAAACGTATAGATAATATAAAACAGAATAGCTAAATTGAGAAAAAAAAGTTCGTACTAAATAGAAAAAGCAAATGACCAAAAATGAATCACTAAGTAAAAAATAGAATAGATTAATTTGGAAAATAGAGCTGGTATATACAGAATAGAAAAAGACAAGTGAATACAAACGAATCAATAAATCCCAAATTGAATAAGCAAGCGGCGAAAATGTAATATAAAGTATAGAATAGAACAGACATTTAGCCAAAAATGAAAAAGTTAGACTAAAATAAAAAAGACTAGTGATGAAGAATATTTTAGTTTATACAAAATCGCTAAAGAGAAATAGAAAAGGCAAATCTCGAACAAGGATTCAGTAAGTACAATATAAAAAAGATAAACGGGGAAAGCCCGAATCAGCTAATAAAAAGTAGATAACGAAGAATGAAAAAAACGAATCAGTTAAAACACAATAGAGAAAGCAAATAATGAAAACGAATAAGCCATTACAAAATAGAAAAAGACATATGGCGCAAAATGAAACAGTATGCGTAAAGTAGAAAATGCTTAATCAGACGGTACAAAATAGATAGGACAAATGGCGAAAAACGAATCAGTAGTTATAAAATAGAAAAGGAAAATGTCGAAAAACGAATCTGTAAGTACACAATAGAAATGACAAATGGCGAAAAACGAATCAGCATGTACAAAATAAAATAGACAAATTGCGACAAAAGAATCAGTAAGTACATAATAGAAAAATCTTATGACGAAAACAAATCAAAAAGTCCCAATAGAAGATACAATTGACGAAAACGGAAATATTGCGTCAAAAGAGTGAAGTCAAATAAAAAAAAAACGAAGCAGGTAATACAAAATAGAAAAGTCAAATGCGAAAAATTATCAATATGTACAAAATGGAATAGACAAAATGTAATAAAATCAGTCTGTATAAAATAAAAAATGCAAATGACGAAAAACGAGTGGTAATGGAAAAGAAAAGTGTCAAAAACGAATCAGTAATAACAAAATAGAAAAGACAAGCGACGGAAAACTAATCTATTAGTACAAAAAATAGAACAGGGAAGTGATGAAAAACAACTCAATTATTACAAAATATATAAGACAAATGGCGAAAAATTAATGATTAAGTATAAAATACAAAAGAAAACTGTCGAAAAACAGATCAGTAAATACACAATGGTGAAAAAAGAATCAGTAATTACTAAATTGAATAGAGAAATGCGACAAAACCCTCAGTAACTACAACATATTAGAAAGGGCAAATGACGAAAAACGAATCAATAAAACCAAAATAGAAATGAGAAATGGAGAAAAACGAATCAGTAAGAACAAAATAGAAAAGGCAGTGAAGAGTGACTGAAGATATTTTATCCAAGAAGTACTTAAGGTCAAGTATGTTCAGTTCCCTTCAAATTTTCTTGAGTATCTTCCCTAGTTAAACTAAAAATAATGAAATTGATTCAATAAATACGAAATTGAGAACCACACCATAAAGGCCCTTGCGAATGGGAGAGTCCATTATAAATGATAAGGAACAAGTTTGCACAAAGGAACAAAGGTTCAAACAGAACTTGTATTCTATCGAGAATGCCTCTTCTTCAGCTAATTAAGTTCGCATAATTAATGGGTAGAAATTTTGTTTTTTATACATCGATGATAAATAAAATAAATTTCCATCATAAAAAGAATGTTTAAATTCCATTTTCAAAGCATGATAAATAATTTTTAATAAAGACACAGGAAATATTATTATTACGATCGGGTTTATTTCAATAAAAAAATGAATATAGATGAGACAATATCGTTTAGTTAATCCTAGGTAAGTGTAGTGTGATCATATCTTTCTTCAGCCTATTTTAGTTTTGCGTAGTCGAAAAAACTAAGATTTTTATGTGATATTTTTTTATCTTTGGATATATCAAGGTATTACAGGGTCCATTCCGCATTTTGGAAAAAGATGAATAAGATGAATGTTTTTCTATTCATCCCGTTTTTGCGGTTGTATTTCACTATATTTCCTATAGCACTTGAAAATGAAAAATTTGACTTCTTCGGGAGTAATTAGGATTTTTGGTTCATAATCATTTTCTCCTTAGGGCTATCTAGAGGAAACACGCGCATTAACCTCAACGGGAAAGATGGATCATATAGATGCATTTATTTATGTCCCTGTGCCTCCCACTTATACCTAAGTAGTAGGTTCAAGTGATTTCAATCTTTCTGAAGTTATACATTGAAAAAAAACCCTATAAATCTCCTACAAAATTCGGTCGACCCCGAATAACCACGTCCGTCAGGCGCGTCTCTATGAAGGAACCCCTCGAGAATATAGCAGGAATTTCTCGAAAAATTAGGAGAAATATTAACAAAGAAGTGGCCGGTTTCACATTGTCCTGTTGCCGCAATGCATTTGGTTTAAAAACTCGTTTTTCAGCACCAAAACAAATCATCAGTCGAAGAACCTGAAGCCTCGACTCGTATATGCTGTTGTTTGGAGTGATGAAGATTTAGAGATGATTCATTTCAGTGACAAAAGTAAATTTAATTTACATGAATCTGATGGCAAACACTTTTTTAAACCCGGTGTAGGTGACAGACTTAACCCTAAATATTTTAAAAGGTCTTCTATTCATGGAAGAGGGAGTGTTATTCTATGGGAGATGTTTTTGTCTGAAAGAGATGGACCGTTAGTGCAAATAAATTGGAACAGTAAATGAGAATGATTAACTAAACCTCGTACAACATGTTATACCTTCATCCCGATCATCTATAAACCAACCAGCAGTATTTATACCGGTCAACGTGCCATGCCATTAAGCAAACCGAGTAAAAGTAATGAAGTAGCTTGCTCAGAGCTCGCCCTTGAATCTAATTGAGAACCTGTGGAAGATAATTGGAAACAAATTCAGAGAACAACAACCTTTAATTCTGACCGATTAATTTGTGAAAATTGAGCAAGAATAAAACAAAATAACAACAAGAAATTTGAAAGAAACTGGCGATGCTCTGTGGTCGTCCTTGCGCCAACGTGATAGAAAACAGAGGATTCGACCCCTCATATTAAGTGTTTTAAGTTTCATCATTATCAAATCTTGCTTTATTTCTAGTGTATTTGCTTTCTAAACAATTCTGTGAATAAACGTTCTCTTATTTTACATATTTCAATATTTTATTTTGTTAGTTTATTTAGTATTTCTTGAAAATATGATTTTATCATATGAAATATTTATAAAATAGAATAAATGCATGCCATTATGTACCATGGAAATTTCATTTACCTACTCATATTTTCGAAAATATTTTCATTAAGGAAAATCGTCCCCTGTGGTAAAAAATGCTGACAATTTTTATTTTTCTTCAAAACAGTAAAAAATAGGAATAAAATATTTATTGTCTACATTATTTTAATAGGAAACCATACATAACACACCCACAAGGTGGAGAGGGGGGGCAAGAATAATGAATGCCCAGTTACAACGGAAACCTTGCTTAGCGACCTGCCCTAATGACCTCACTGCCCCCAAAGATCCTGCAGCTCTCTCCCTCGAGTCATCCTTTGCATCTCTTTTTCCATCTCCCCCTATCTTTTCCACTCCAGTCTAGACCCAACAAAGGGTGAAAGATGGCGGTAAACGTTCAAAAAATCAATACTACCCCGATAAAAACTTCTCGAATTTTTAGGTATATTGTATTTTTGGAAATAACCAGGAAATATAAAAATGAAAAAATATTTTGATAAGGAAAGCAAGTTTAACTCTCGACTCAAATTTTCTTGATCTTCTTAAGTCAGATATATACAGCGTGTACGGAAATAACGCACTAGAGGGAAAACTGAAGTTTTGAGTATTCGAATTGCTAATCGTCATCGCTCATACTAATATTGAGACGAATTCGCCACTCATCTAGAACAACTTAGTAAAATGTCAAGGGTTATTTAACCCCATGCAGTTGTGATTCTTGATTTCAGTTTAGGCAGCGACTTTATTTTGCCTGCATATAAAAGGGCCTTTAAATTACCCCACATGAAAATATCCAAAAGTCAGGGATCAGGGCTACGCGCAAGTCATTTAAGAGCTTCATTTTGACTAATTCGTTCAGAGAATGTTTGGCAGGTTGTGACCTGACTTGAATAGCATAGTGAACATGGGGTCCATCCTCTTGAAACCAATTTGGATATTCTCTCCCAGAAGTGGGGATGCCTTGAAAAAGCCTTGTAACTAAAATATTTAGATACCAATACTGTGTTGTTCCACATATAGGCTCAAAATTATGTCACTTCCCTGTTCTTTACTGATGGATGTCAAATAAGTTTGGGTTCTGAGAGGAAGGAGCAGTAATGAGTATTTTGGCAATTAAGTTTGCCGGTCACAAAAAAGTTAACCCCATCAGAGAACAGGATGCCGGTTGCACATCGGGGGCACATTCCCTTTTTGATAAAGCCCACTCGCAAAACTAAACTCACCCTTCCAGGTTGTACTCGCTCAGTTTCTGCAGTAATTTAAAGTTTGTCGCCTCTTAGGGGCGTTCAAATCGGTAAAGACAGTTACAAATAGTACCTGGGTGAGCCGGACATCCAACCAGCCCAAGTGCAAAGAAGGACGGTTCCGTCGCCTGGATTACTTGAACTTTTTGACGGGGCTTGGGAAGATGGTGCGTTCTTCACTTCCACTTCTGGCACCACTCTTATCTATTACAATTCCATCTCGCTTTTCCAACATTGGCAGCTATGCCCTTTCTTGAAGCCAAAACAAAATAAAAATAAACTCGAATTAAGAACCCGCAGGAGGTCCATTGTTTCATTCGCTATACATGGTCCATGAATGGATTGCACATCTTTCCTGGGTAAGCCAGTTCCGAGGTATGATAATAAGAGGCGAGCAATCACATTATTTATTTGTGCTTCCGCCTATTTCTACTTGTCTGTATTAAATACCCCTTCCACTTTTGATTTTACTATCCAAAGAGATTCTGGACGCTCTGCACACTTTCGTCCTCTTACTATAACCTAGCAGGATATACAGGTAGGTTTCAAAAACTGTTACTATGAATAGAAACGAGGGATATGGAACTATGTGTTCGCATGCGAAAGGAAAGCCACCTCCAAGCAAACACTTGTCCTTTTCGAGGAGGCGGAGATGATAAAGCCAGCCGAGCCACCCCGTTGACCGGTGTTGGGCTCCCTTCAACCCACTCGAATGGGTGAAAGAGGTTTCCCCTTCAGATCTGCCTTCGGGCAGCTCAATATATAAATAAAGCAGAGATGCCCCCAATCCTAGTCATTTTGATGGACACTACAAGACTGTCCTAGCAGAAAGAGGTTTTTCATCTTCTATGTCTACAGGTGCGGCACTTGGCCCACAGCTCCATAGTTAGAGTTGTCTTCGGTCAACTGTTCTCTATTATCGGCTGCGGATTCTCATTTTTTACTCCTGAGGGTTGCTAACACTTAAAATACTATGCGGCGATAGCGCCACTAGAAGTCACGCTCTCGGTAGGTAATGCTACACCGAGACAACTCTCTAATAGGTGCAGGTGGATTATGGTCCGCTAGACCAAGTCCCTCCATTCTTCACCCCTAGATTAGTAACCTAACCTGTGGCAGGCATGCTTGCTTACCACTTTTCTCGATTTAGCCCGCCATACCGGTCCCAACGACGAACATTACATACCTTGAGTACCCAGGCGAGATCTGCGGCACCTCTGATGGAATATGCAGATGGAGGTGAACAAGCCTGAGATCCTAAGTTCTTCTCTGTGGGCGAACCCTGACTGGAGGATAGATACGCCTGATTCTAAGTACATACGCCCCTGTGCAATATCATATTAAGGCGGTAGTCCCCCAAAGAATCAAAACGAGACGATGGATCCCATCATTTGAGTGAGACCACTAAGATAACCAAATCTTACTTCATTTCGCAGATCGACAATGCTGAGTACGACCTGTCTGGCATGTGGCTACTTCCGAGGTATGGGATAATATGGCTCACTCCCCTTCATCTTCACCAAGGAAGAAAAGTAGGAAGACCTAAATAAAAACATATGGAGTTGTTCCTCTACTTCCAATGGTGGTCTGAGGTTGGACGGGTCCCCTTCCAATTCAATAGATGACAAGTCACCCTAGAGTTGTGAGGGTAAGTCTCCAAAATCCACAAAAACTTAAGGTGAGAGGAGAATTGGAGAAGCCGTGGACCCTCGTTGAGGTGTTATCCGATATTTACAATCCTGCAAGCTTTAAGCTGTTCTTGTCACTTGTTCAACTCATGGACAGATGATGTACAAATGTCATAGGTTCTATCAGCGTCAGACACTTTAGGATACTTGGCAGGAAAAATGAAAATTACCCGTTTCTCGGACGTGACCATTCTAGTGAGTCCGGCTGACAGTGCGCAGGTGGGCATAAATTACCTCCGGAGAATGAATGGCTCACGAGGGACGGTAACTGCACTGTGCCATGAATTTGCTAAAAGAGTACTTTACGCCAGAAGAATCGTGCAGTACTCCATAGAGGACATCACAGGGAGCAGTCAGGTCGAATGTGTGACGAGGAAAGAGAGAGGGGCCTGAAATCCACCTCTACACTCTTCTTCATGCTAGATAAGCTTTCTGAATTAATGCCTAGGCTGGGTTTTTTTTGCGGAAATTTGAATGGTAGGTACTTACTCTGATGAGATCAATCCAAGAAGTCAGTTCCGTGACTAAAGAGTTTGATATATTTGTTTTTAGTGTAGATGAGTTTACATATCACTGCGTAAGAAAGACTTCACTTTCCTGTTTTTATTTGTATCTGTTCTCCCCGCACTCATGGTCAAATTTGGGGTGAGGGAGGCTCCAATATATCCATGGTAGTTATAACTTTTATATAAAAATAGTTTTTATTTGCAGCTTTCGCCCGATAAACCACCTAGTTGATTATTGGCATAGGCGAGGTTGCCCGGTTTTAAGGAAAAGCCTGAGTTTGGGGCAATTGATGAGAACCTTAAGTTCTTCTCCGGCAACCTTAACGCCGTGGGCCTGACTACACTTCCCAAAACGTGTGGACGTTTTGCACACTTCAAGCTGTGAGGTAACACTGTGTCGATGAGGCCCTTCCCAATATTATGGCGATGGGACGCCTTCAAATTTCCATGTTATTATTTCTGCGATATCGTCATTTCTGTGTACGGGTTGGTCGGGAAAGGTATTTCTCTGGCGTATTGGTAGAAGAGGAGGACGTCCTACAATGAAGTGTCTTCAATGTACCACTCTTGGCTTTGAGCATCAATGGCATCACCTTGGTGCTGCCGGAAAAAGTTCTCGCTATGCCAACTCTGTAGTGTCGACTCCAAAATACATTGATTCGCATATCAGCTACATCAAATTGCAGGGGTTTCGAGTTTCTTTGTCATAAAAAATTTAGTACACATCTGTCACCTAAGTGTGTACCACGTCTGACCATTTGTTGCCACGTATCTGCTCCCAAAGCCTCTACAGCGATTGGACTAGCCATTGTACACGGCTGGACCGAAATCCAAATAGGTGGTCGGCTTTCATAATTCACCTCAGTTTGAAGTTGGCGGAGCTCTATCAGGCGCTCTCTATCTTTACGGCAGACCTGGTTGAAATTCGCCGCTTGGTCGGTAAAATTACGCGTCCCCCCCGGTTCTAAGAAGTAATTACGATTTATAACTACCCAGATACCGTCCTGAATGCTATCAAGACATAAAAATCCCACCTCCCTCACTGATTCACAGTATACGTGACGCTACTGCTGCCGTGATCGGGCTCGATCTTAAAGATTACCTTTTTGTTTTGTGCCTGAACATCTAAGAATTCAGGAAATGAGAGAACCGATGAGAATGTCAAAGAATCAAGAGGAATGAGTGACCTTCTCATGGTTTCTCTCTTCCCCACACTGAATAATTACAGGAATTAGGTCACTCCTTCAGGTTTGCAAAGCAAAAAAATTGGGAGACACAGCTGGGAACCTGAAGTTGGCCATCATTAAGCTGCGAGTGCTCCCATTGTGCTACCCCTTTGCCTCGATAGCTGCAGGCTGTTGATGGAACGCTATCCTGTACCGTATTTCGAAGACTGTGTGGTCACCCAGCCTATCCAGCAGGTTCTTGTTAGCTCTTCCAGTCTAAAGGAACTTTACGCACGCTACCCCTTACGCTACAAGGAAGAGCTGAGTCGCTACCGCTTCTAGTTTGTACTCGGTACGAGTA